>CAOKZL010000205.1:2591013-3886520 GCA_948472985.1 Iguana delicatissima
GGATTCGATTCCTTACCTTTTAATTCTTGGGTTCACTTCATCTTTTTTTTTCTCCTCCTTACCCCAGCAACTACTGATTGCAAACATTTTTTCCTCCTGTCTCTCCCTCAAGCTCTCATCTTTCTCTTTTTCCCCATCCCCACAATCCAACCTACATTTATTTCCTTCCTCATTCTCTAGTATACTTTTGCCTTCTCTCCACTTCCCAGCCTATGGATAAATGTGTTCTCCTTTTCTTATTTCTCTCTTGGTCTCTCTTGCACACACACTTCCTACACACACACTTGCCCTCTTTTCCCTTCTGCTCATCCACAACTTCTGGTAAGCATCGTCTTCCTTTCTCTCTCTTTCTTCTTCTGGCCTTCCCTACATCTCCCTTATGCACTTATCATCTCCCTCCTTCTGTAGTTGCTCTGGGTCTCTCACATGGTCTTTCTTCTCCACCCTCTCCATTTCTCCAGGGCTATATTTGTTTTCTGCCTACTGCTACATGATTCCCTCTCTTTCATTTTTTTTCTCCTTCTGCTCCAGTTTTTCCAAGCTACGCTCATCCTCTTCCTTCCTTAAATATTCCACTTTTCCTCCAATTTCGCAACTTTTTCCCACATCCAACTCTTCCCCTGCCTTGTAACCATGTTTGATATATGTTAGATTTTAAAATGCTATGTCTCATTAAACTCAATAGGGAACAGAAAAGCATAGACAGGATTGGCTCTATGGCTCTGTTGGTCTGCCATCATTGTCATCATCAATTCTACTGCCACCGCCACCACTGGTAATTGTTAGTAGCCTAATTAAGATTATGACTGTGATTATGATTTGAGAGGGGGATGATGGGAATTCCTTAACCTGTCTGTAGGAAAGTGTAGCTAGTGAGAGGCACTGATCAATGGGAGCAACCCATTAAAAGCTCACTTCTGAGGGGGGAAAGCCTTTTTGCTTGTCCAGCAGCACATAACAGCTGGGTGTTAAAATCAGTGCTTGGAAAAGAATAAAATCAGAGATGGTGGAAGTGCTTTAGTTGGACTACAGCTGCCATGTACTGTTAAAAAGCTGTACTTGAAAAAGTATTAAAACCAGAATTATTTAATGCAGAAACTGGACAGCTTAATTTCCAACTGCAGAAATGTCTTCTCATTTCTAAGACCTTGTTTTTTTTTGTTTTTTGTTTTATTTCAGTAACTTGTTTCAACTTACTGTGGTTGCTGCCCTTGTGGTATCACTGGGGCTGGCCCCTGTAACAATACCTTTGCTTGGTCTCAGGCCTGAGGCCTGAAATCGCAGGACCTGGGGTGCTCTTGATCTGGCAACCTTAGTGGGAATAAATACATACATACATACATACAGAGAGAGAAAGAGGGAGAGGGTTCTGTTTTCACTGTTCTCTTAATTTTGCACCATACTTCTCAGTTCAAGAATGTACTAAAATGTGTACTTAAGGTTAAAATGTTTACACAAATGTGTCTTTTAGAATAAAAAAAAGTATCAGAGTTAAAGACATACAAACATGTTTACTTCATGAATGCACAATGTTCTGAAAATTATATAAAGCTTAAACTAGCTTAAACTGCATACAGACAGTCAAAATATCCCTGTAAATTAACTGATTTTCTCATTTTTACTTAATAGAGATATACAATGATATACCCAGGGCTAATATGACCATTTATTTCTGTGCGGTGGTCATCTCAGACTGCAGGCTGCTAGAAGCAGCAAATTTGCTGCTTGCTTGCACATGTTGATATGTATTAGAAAGCAGTCTATAGCTCCATACAGCTGTCCCCAGTTGGCCTCTGGCAATCTTGGGACTGCCATTGATTTCTGCTCCCCATCTTCTTTGGAGGGGAGGACCACCACTAGAAGAATTCTTTGCATGTGAGTGGGTGTGGGAACAGATTACTTGTCCTAGGATGCATGCTTCCTCCTCATTTTCAGGATGCGTAGCTACTGCCACCACAGCATCCTTCTCAGATGATGGTGGAAGACATGGGCACTGCTGGTATTACCTCATCTTTCACCACCAACTCAGGACAAAGGGCAAGCAAATATGACTTCTATGTCACCCTCTGGCAGAGGAGGGTTTGCCAGGAGTGATGGGATGTTGCTTCTTGCCTCAAGAGGTACGAGCCCTTGGTTTGCCAATCGGTAGAATAGAACAACAAAGAATCTGGATGCCATTATATCTGATAAAACCACATTTTAAATAATATTTCAACCACTGTGTTCCATATAAGTCATATGCACGTACACAAGCAAATAATGCAATGGAGAAAGAAGCAAATGAACTGAAGAAAATGAAGGTTGTAGTAGAATGGCCATGCTCTAATTCCAGAATTAACTGTAGAAATTTCCCAGATAAACAAAAATTTAGGCAAAAACTGGGGAAGGGAAGCAGATTGCAGAAATATCTCATCATCCATAACAAAATGAAAGAATCGTATGTCAAACGCTGAAGAGAGAGTGAACAGATAGGAAAGGAAGAGGCAAGGGAAAAGTTTCAAAGGAAAACTGTGTGTGAATTCTGTTGGGACATGGATGGGAGTACGCATCTGTGAGTGAGAAGAAGGGAGCCTGATTCAATGAATGAGAAAAAAGAAAAAGTAGGTAATTTAGAATATAAAGATGTTGGTGTGTCAGTACAAGGATAAAGGTAGGTTGGAAAGTAGATGGAAGAAGCTTTGGGAATCCTCTGCTTCAGCTACTGCTGGGATTTTTGTACTAGAAGCAAGGGGAGCAGCCTTAGCAACTCATGTTCAGAACACTATCTCCATGAGGGGCTATTTCTGATTACATAATTCAATGTGAAAGTGGAAAAAAAAAGTAAGGTAGAGGAACTGTGTGATGTTCTGGGTGGAGTCGATTCATTATTCTGTTGCTTCCTTTTCTCTTAACCTTGAAGTGGACTTTCCTAAAATTAGGGCCAATGCTAACCCTTAAAAATATTACTACTGCTCAGTGACTTTGAATGACTACTTCCTGACTTACTTTTATCTTTTGTTTGGCTGGCTGATACTCAACACAGTCAGTGACACTTAAGGAGATAGAAACTCATGCTCTTTTCCAGCCAGGAGTGTGCAAAATTATTCATCTCCACAAGGGATAATGGAGCTAATTGCTTCAAAAGTGCTTGATGGTACATAATAACAGATTACCAAGTGGAGGAAAATGCTCAGTTTGAGTCCTAACTACTCTTCATACTTGAAGGTGGAAAAAAACCTGGTATTCTTACAAGCAGGAACAGATTTTTTGTATGAGTTCTGACAGCTGGCATTTTACATGCTCGGATACACTGCAGGTCCCTTTCACCCATGCATGCCTTGTTTTTAAAAAGGCACTGTGCATATCAGCATCTTGAGTATTTGGAAGATTTATCCCTGCCAGCTGCTGTGTGGCAAGAATGAAGGAACCAAAGCAGGAAAAGGACTCAGAATAATGAGAACAAATGAGCAGCAGGAATTACTGCAGTGAGAAACAATTGCTTTAGTAGAGCATCCATTCTTTAAAACTGGAAATCATTACCAACTCAACTTTGCTTAATTGCTGCTCGAGTTGATTTACTTAATAAATCAGATGAAACTGAATTCCCCCCCAAAAAAGTTAATTAACCAAAATGGTACTTAAAGCATAATAAGATATGCA
Source organism: Iguana delicatissima (assembly GCA_948472985.1). NCBI lineage: Eukaryota > Metazoa > Chordata > Lepidosauria > Squamata > Iguanidae > Iguana > Iguana delicatissima. The sequence continues at coordinate 2,594,653 of CAOKZL010000205.1, forward strand.
CTCTTAGTACAGTAAATGTGTTTAACATCCACTGAAATCAATAGGAACCTTCATTTTATTTTGACTTCTTTACTGCCCTATTCTTTTTTTCCCCAGTACACTGTAAGAAAACTTTGTAAGACATTGTAGGCTGAAAAACCCTAACTCAGTGGGTCTCAACCTGTGGGTCCCCAGATGTTTTTGGACTTCAGCTCCCAGAAGCCCTGAGCATTGACCATAGTGGCTGGGGCTTCTGGGAGCCGAAGTCCACAAACATCTGGGGTCCCACAGGTTGAGAACCACTGCCCTAACCTAAGGTGCCCTATAAGCATCATGTTTGAAAAAGGATTACAACATGACTGTCCTATGCTCATGCTCCACATTCCTTCTTGTAGCTGCCACCTGGCACTTACAGCTCACTTAATAGTGTCTCCTTTATTATAGAAAATCTACTAAAAAAAGAAATTTTGAACAGCTGTTCAAGATCTTCATCATTTATCTTGGGTCCTAAATTTTACACAGCCTTTCCAAATGCATGTAGAATGGAGGAAATTTGGGCAAATACACTGTTAATACTTGAGTAAATTCCAAAATCTTTTCTTTCCAGTATTATAATCCAGTTAATTAACCTTAGCTTTTTTCTTACTGCTCCCCATATCATAGATAGCACGGAACTGGGGGGAAGGGTGATAAAAGCATACAAATTAGCACAAAATAGTCTGTGTTGACAAACAGAAAGGTTCTACAATTATGAAATTCCACATCTAATATCCTTGAACTTAGAAGAATATAATGATGACACTCAGGCCCTTTCCACACCTTACCTTTGTCCAGCACTGGGGCACAGGGATCATGCAAGCAGCCTCTTGTGAGAGGCTCGCGCATCCCCGCTGCTTTGGCTCTGCAGGAGCTGCCTGCCAGCCTCTTCCTTCCACAGCGCAGCAAGGTATTTTCCCAGGCTATGCTGGGGGAGGAAGCGCGAGGGCCATGTCTCTGGAGTTCTGCACGCAAGATAAGTGCATGTGGGGCCTGGGAGCAATGCATGATCGTGCACCATTTTCGGCTACACGCTGAAAATAAAATAGTGCATGATGAGCGCCTGCCAGCCCTGGCAGCGTTGTGTGATTGTGAGACGTCATCTGAAATGCTCCTTGCAATCTCACGATGCTCCGGAGGCCCTTTTACATGGCAAATGCCATGCGAAAAGAGCCTCAGTTGTTGTCATGTGAGGTAGTTTTGAGGTCTTGTTTCAACGATGTAAAAATGGCCTGTGAACCATTCAGAATTCTTGTACAATAAATGAATAAGAAATGGTTACACAGTAGCCTGGAGGAGTGGGGCAAAGTACAGTCTTCTGCATGTTGTTGAACAGCTGTTCACACTATGCCTCCCCACTAGCTTTGTTGGGTAAGCCTGAAGTTGCAGTCTATGTAGATATGGAGGACCACACTTTGCCCACTTGTGCTTGTAGGCCCATCAGTAGGACAGCTCACAACAAACAAGCATGCTCACTAAAAAAAAGGAGAGGTTGCAATATATCTACAAATAAATTTATTGTATGTACATCATCTTTTTCTCTTCCATGCTTAATTGCACTGCAAAGTGACACATTCTTCTACCTAGTAGATATTACTGAACAACCAATTTTAATTAATCAGCATAGACATGTTATAAACCAAGAACGAGCTAAGAGATCACTGAAATCATCATTATCTACCTAATGCACACCAAGGGCATTAAAATAGACCTTTAAAATTATGGAATGGCCTGCTGGAGGAGTTATGGAATGGTCTGCTGGAGGAGACCCAGCATATTACCAGTCTTGTCTGCTTTAAAAAAGCAGTCAAGACTGCTCTCTTCCGACAGGTCTTCCTAGATTAGTACTTCCACTGCCTCCCACCAACTGTCTTGCTGTCCTTTTAATAGTCAGTTGATTGTTGCTATTTGTTAATTGTTGTGTGTTTTAGAGGGTTGATTTTAGGTGGGTTGGTGGGTGCGGAGGACTGGGTATGTTTTTTAATGTTTTTTAATGTAATTAATGTATTATTGTTGTTTGCCGCCTCGATCCATGGGGAGAGGCGGGATAGAAATAAATTTTATTATTATTATTAATTATAATATTATTATTATTATTATTACACTTCCAAAGTAGTAGTTATCATTACAGTTATGATTTTGAAGAGTAATATTTCACTTTTCTGTTTCATATTAAGTAACTAAAAGTAAGTGAAACAGTTACTTTCCATTTACTTTAACCCATCTGAATCCTATCTGAATGCTACGAACTACTGCCAAGGGTACAGTATGGTTATGCAACAGTCTTTTATGTCAGAGTCATGTGCATTTTTCAGGGTTGTCCTGTGGTGTCTCTGCCTCATCCAGAGAGAAAGTTGCCAGTTCTTGAAGCAGTGTATTTCGGCAGCACTGGGTTTCTGAGTTGGTCCTGGAAGCAAAAGGTGCCCTCGGAAGGGTCCTTCTGTGGGACAGACAATGAACTATCTCAACAGTAAGTCTTGCCCCTTCAGAAACACAGGCAATAGGAGTGTGGAAGACCTATCCATGAAGTCCAGTATTCTAGATATTACCTTCTAGGCTTGGGAAAAAGCAAGATTACTATGTCCCCCATAATACAAACATGTAGTAAGAGACTGAAAACAGCAGATAGAGTGTCCTGCAGCACTCCTCCTGAAGCTCTGTGGCGAACCAGGACTGTGAATAGCAATGAAACCCAAAATGCAAGTACTCTGTTCAAAATGGGGGTCTCATTCCTAGCAAAACCATAATTTTCTTCTACTTGCAAAATTATGTGGCATCAAAGAGAGTCTAAATGCATGGAACAGAGAAGGCAATTTAGATTTTGTGAAACTTCCATCGCTCTGAACTGTTCAACTGCCTGTCACAGCATGTGCAAAGAACAACTTCTTTGTCTCTGTCACCCTCCTAGCACTGGAACATAAAAATTCTCTGTGCTGTTATCAATCTGACTTGAGTGTATTTTCCTCCATCACCACTTTTGCCTTTCTCCTTGTCACTTCATTAGTCACATGGTAACCTGTGAAGACCATGAAAAAGTAAAGGCCATTTAGGCTTCTGGCTCCCAATGTCTATAGATAAGTGATTTTTTAATATATTGCTAAAGCACTGTCAGAAGGGCTTAGCAGACATATGAAAACAATAACTTTTAGCCCTAGGCTGAAGCCAGAATAGGTTCGCAATCATCTTCACAATCCCAGAGGACAAGCAAAATCATTTTTCTTTTTCTGTCTGCAGATACTTATCCACAAACCTTAAACAAGAACTATTATTCTCGTTTTAAAAATCATTTGATTAAATCCATTGATTAAAAGAAACATAGCATGTGATTTACTTTTTAAAATTTTGTTAAATGATAGAAGTGTTCCTAACAACTTGCACGTGGTCTGAAACAGGATGGAACATCATAATGTTTCCTACTTTATAATTAAGCAGGATTTCTGTGTGTAGGAGACCATAGCTACAATCTTCACCAGAAAAAGTCTCCATCAGCTAAGGTCTTCACTGCCCTCCTAGCATCAACATTTAGCCAGATGTTATGATTCTTCTCAAGTCCACTGTTTAGTATTGCTGAACACAGACACCTCCTTCTTGAAGGTGGTCCCAGGACTATGGAAGTGCCATCTAACAGATGTATGGCCTGCCACATCTGGCATTTATGCAGTTCTTGAAGACCTATTATGTCATACCTTTCATTCATACCATGGCCTATGTCTCCTGAACTGCTTTGCAAATTAAACTAAACATTTGTTCTAATATGACCCCCTTTTCAGTTATACCTTTAAGTTGCTTTGTGAAGCCCTAAAAAGTAATTTGTAAATCCTTTAAGAAACAAAGCAAAACTTTGCTAGAATCCTATCAGCATGACTCACCATGTTGCAGAGACAGAGTTGAACATAAGATCTTCGTGATCCTAGGTTTCACACTGACTGGCTGCTTTACTTTATCATGATCAATGCATATATTTTTATATTCTGAATACAAGAACTCTCACTAACATAAACGTAATTCACAACAACAGAGTGTTATGTAAAATGACACAACCTGTCTTATTTAGTTAAGTAGTTCCTAAACTATTTTGTTTAGTGATACAAACTTCTTCAACAGTCAGGATACAAGTAGTACCATGCATTTATCTCTCCATTACTATCAGAATCAATATTTAATGTGACACGGTGGTTTAAAATTTACAGTGAACTTCAAAGTTATTTGAATATAATAGTAAATGTTAACAGACAAGATTTTTAAAAAGATTTTTAAAATGCTCTAAGGTCCATACTACTTTCTCCAGTGGGGTTTTACTGAGATCAAGGGGACAAATACACAGTAACAGCACCATTTAAATGGCTGTCATTTGATCTGACTGTCTCTAACATCAAGCACTTAAGTACCAACTCCTATGATTGCTTTTCAAACTGATGTCCTCATCACTTGACTTTTCCAGTAGTTTTGATGCATTCAACCAAATTGTAGATGCCTCATCCGTCATCTGTCTGAATTGCAATTTACCATTTACAATTGCAGGAAAAGAAAACTTTTAAAAATCTGTGCGGTGCCTTTTTCATTTCAGCAGATTAAAAAGTTGTAAAATGAACTGGTAGCCATGCCCACCAAATACAATAACTGCACAACACTGGATGAGAGTGGTGCTATAAGGTATCAACATTCCACCAGAATCATTTTCTGCAGAATATTCTGCAGAAAATGTCTGTGTTCTAGAAAAAGGCCCAGAATGAAATCTTTCCAGATACCTACATTTGTCAAACTCACCAGTTGCAGAGGACTAAATGTGAATGAGGCAACAAGCCAAGAAAAACGAAATCACCACAGCCACTTCTTAGTACCTGTTTTGAATCTTCTTGTATCACTGGCTGTCTAGAAAGTTGGTGTTCTGGGCCATTTTCTGGAATACAGTTCCTCCCCCCAAACCTGGAACAAGAAAGCGGTTCCTATGTATTTGTCATGGCTTGTTACATCACTCCCACCTAACTCTGCATAAATGATGAATTTGATGGACATGGCCTATTTGTACATTGATGTTCCAATAGTTTGTTTGCATTAGGGCATTAATGAAGGTATAATATTTGAAATATTTCATTTCTAAAATCTTATTCTCAAGAGTGGTCAACATATCCCAGTATTTTTGACATTAAGCTGTATTTTAAAAAAAACATACTATTGCATATCCCATTCTGCCTTTTATCCACTTCCAAAACCATCTCTGTTATTGCCATGTTCTCCTGACCTCACTTTGCCTTGCCTCTCATCACTGTTCCTGTTACCAACTCCCCCCACCTTGCTTTATATCCCTCTCCTTCGGGTCTTTGTCTTGCAGCAGCACTGGTTTTTATCCCTCCCCACTGTTTAAAACAGAGCTAGCAGCTTTGTGAAAGCATTGGTTGTTTTGAGTGCAGACAACAGCATAAAGTGAAGAGAAGGAAGAAAGGGTTGGAGATGTAGCTCTTCCTCCAAGGGAGGTAAACATGGAAGGGAGCAAGGTGAAGCAAACCAGTGGAAGGGAAGCTAGAAGGTGCAGTAGGTGAGTGCAAGAGAAGAGATGCATGGAAACTCAACTGTGCTATGAATGACATTGAACTTATAATGCTTAGGTCTATCATACTAGGGAAATGGCATTATTGTTGTATTCTGGCATCACAACCAAACTGAATTAGTTACAGTGAGTTCAGTACACTGGTTTCGCTTGACCTGTATCCACATCTGCATTTGCAGTTTGCTGCTTATAGCAGTTGTGATGAATGGAAGTAAAGCCAGTAAAGTTTGCTAGCCCATTCCCATCTGTTTTACAAACAACATAATGTTTTCCCCTGTTTTTGTGTATTTTAAGCATTTCCAACATAACCGAGAAGGAGATGTTTTATATGTTTATTTCTGTAGCTGTGTGTTTGTTGCTAAGTAACTGTGGTTGGATATAATTTGACTGGCTGCCTGCCAAAAATGTTTGCCAGAATATCAGGAGGACACATATACATGGGAAGAACACGGGAGGGGGAGGGGGTGCCCAAAATTTAAGTATTTGAAATTGCTTTCTCATCAAATTAGGGAATAATTTGGCAGATCAACAGCATGCCTTGACAAAAAAATATTGAATTTAAGAAGCAGAAATAACGTTGTATAACCAACCACAAATAAGGAAGAATTCTCAGATTTGGTATCTTGATTAAGAAGCATTCTATATACTCTGGGTAAACAACAAGAAATGAATGCTAACAATGGATACATTAAGATGTGTTTCAGAGGTATTTCATGAATTTAAGGCTACAACTCTACAGTACTGGTAACACATCCCAGGAGCAATAAGGAGGAGCAGATTTTCCCATCTCATTCTCAGAAATGCTCTTATCCCAAAGGACAGCATCCAGTGTTGCATCCTTCTTCTGGCCTCTAGCAGCCACTGCATGACAGCCCCTCACCCAAAATGATAACTCTAACACATCAGTGACCTATGATCAGAACAAGGACACTGCATACTCCTGTTATGAGGTGGGGCATCTTCTCCTGCTCATACTGTACACTGTTGGTGCTCCGATCTCAGAGAGGAATAAAAAGGGAACATTCTGGAGATGGGGACAGAAGGGACTTGGATTTATTCCAACCACAAGTCTATCATCCCCCAGCCATTCCATGAAACAAAATTAAAGTCTGATATGCCTTAAACCACACATCTAACCCAATTCCCTCCCACTCCTTGTGTCCCACCAACAACAGCCTAGCAAGGGCTTTGAATGAAGCAGAGCCCTCATGATCAGAGCCCTTTACCCATCTGCTTGTTCACCCTCAGCATTGCTCCCTGATCATGTTTCCTTATTTTCATAACAGGTACCAGGGTGAATATGAATTTCCAAGACTAGGGAAAAACAGCAGTCCACAAGGTGGACAACAATTATAACACACTTCTTACAATGTTTTGGCCTTGTTCAACTGTAACCTGACTTGACTCTATCCTCTGATCTTTCTTTATAAAGAAAGATAACTTCTCTCCATGTCTTAAAATGGGACAGTAGCATCACAGCCTTCTTAGATGTTATTACACTGGACAGGTTCAGAGGTCATGGCCAAGTCAAGGCTGTTTTACTGATCCTCAGAATCAGGCTTGGCTAAAACTTTTACTGCCTAAGATGAAGAAGCAAGTGGTACCCTGCTTCATTCCTACATAAATGGAAACCAACTGAATTGCCAAATAAATTTGATTTATTTGTTTAGTTGCTACCCTACCTTTCTGCCAAAAGCTCTTCTTCAACATTGCCAATGAAACAGCATCCTCTACCACTTGTAATGGCAGCATGTTATCTTAGAAGATGTAGGACAAGCCACGTACCACACATAGCTCTGTCCCCCAACACCTCACTGCCACTCCTGCTGCCTAGTATGTGCTGCCTGATCTAACTCTTTCACATTAAAAATGATTACTCACTATCTTTGCTGAGTAGGCCAGACTGCAAACTTTGGTTTGTTTAAAAGCAAATTGTCATCACTCCCTTAATTTTGAGTGAGGCCCAGCATAAGGATAAAAGGTCTTTAACTCTTCCCCCCACACACACACACACTGTGGTTTCAGTTCAGATTGGCCATCCTGTGTGTGGAGCTTGCATACCAAAAATTGTCAGTTTTGAATCAATTAATTTTTTTCCAATCCATATTGGAGAAACAGAACTATGGGCCTTCCCTCACTACACTGTTATACTGCTATTATTCCACTTTCAACCTCCTACGGAATTCTGGGCTTCATAGTTTACTGAGGCCAAAGAGCTCTCCAGTTGAGAATTCTAAAAGCCCCTCCCTAAACTGCAAACCCCAGGATTCCATAGGATGTTGAAAGTAGAATAACAGCACTATAACAGTATAGTGAGGAAAGACCCTTGGTAGGGAAGTCTATGTAGGAAAACTTATACACAGTTTCCCCCTTTGCCTAATAGTAGGGGGAGCCCTGGAGAAAGAACTGCTTTCACATGGCACCTGCAGACTAATGTGAACCTGGGCAGACTCATCCTCCTTTGTGCTCATCTTGAGAGTTGCCACAAAGGATTGAAATTTTCTATGGAAATTGGGAGACAGAAGATTCTAAAGAAAATTGGAGGCTGGAAAGGAAAAGAAGAAATGAAAAGAAACTTTGCAGAGAAGAAAGAGGAACACTTATTATGTCCCAAGCACAAGGGGAAAAATAAAGAAAAGCCAGCCAAGGAAAGCTCTATATAGATAAGCAGAGATAGCTCCGCACAGCTGTTAAAGCGTGCCAAGCTGCAGAGAACACCTTTAGCAGCAAATGCACTAAGCCAGTAACACTCACCCACTCAGTTTGTAATTTTCCAATATGGAGGCTCTGTATTCTTTGTTACAAAATATATACAGTATTTACAAAGTCCAGATGGCAATCCAGCATATCTAGCTTGCTCTGTCCAGCAATGCCTCCAGCACCATGTATCAGGCAACATGTGCAGTTGTTGGCTGGGATTGTGCTACCTTTATACAGACACTTGGCGAATCCTGGCCAACCCTTGCATTGTCAGCACCTGGTGCTCATCAGCATGACTCAGCACAAACTAGCTCCAGTCACATTCCTTTCCACAGGTGCACTTAACAATTAAAGCAATTAAAGCAACATGAGATTTACACTTACATCACAAAGTATTTTTCTTGAGGTTTAGTCCAACCTTTTCTGACATATTATGTGGGTAGCTCCATCATCAGTTTACGTGACCAAGTCTGAGGGCTACATTTGCGTTCCCAGATCATGTAGGGACAACAGTGGTCTGAAAGATTGTGAATACTCAGCTCTGTCTAACTCATACATAAGGCTTTACCTTCTTTTATTGCATTGCTTAAAAAGATTTACCTTCATATTTCATACACATCTGAGCTTTTGTTTCAATTCCTCTCCTACACCCTTCCCCCTGCTACATTAAATAAACCCTAGGTCTTGTCCACCATCCCTTTTCCCTTTAGCTTCCCTTTGGAATCTTCCACCAACCTCTTTTTCAGATAACTAGGGGGCTAATGGGAAGAAGACACTTAAGTTTGTAGCCTGAAATGAACAAATAGAGTACTTCACTTTAATACTAGTGATGGGATAATCTCCACTGCAGTAATTAAGAATGGCAGACTAACTTAAGGGATACAGGACAGGTCATTTGGCACACAACACTCAGCCCTCCAAACCTTCAGCACCACTCCTCACTTTTCAGCATCCGCTATCTAAAGCTGCCATTTCACTACGACTATATTAGTCCTTGTTCAAAAGTGTATCTTGGATATGTTTCAAATCTTCACTTCCAATTTAAACCAATTCAGTTCATTTCAAATTCTAGTTCTAATTTCAATTGAAGCCAAACTGTTTTGCATGATAACCAGAAACTGACAAGTTAAAACATAATTTCAAGCTGCAGCTATCATGGGGGCGGGGGAGAATGAATGAATAACAGGACCCAGTGGGAAGTTGGAATTTGTGAAGCTGAGATACAGCCTCAAAGGCTTGGCTGTGACTTCATGAAAATCTTTAACTGTAAGTGAGCTAGGAACAGACTCAAAGAATGTGGGAGGCCACCTCAGTAGCAATGACTGGATATTAGACTGGATTTTGACTACCACAATCAAAAAACAACTGTGTAAGAGAACCTCATCACTGAAACCAAAGATAGCCAAATGGAAAACTCCAATTACTACATCCCCACAGCTAGATATGATTAAGAGTCTTTGTACCCTAGGTCTCACGCTCCACTGATACCCTATAGACACTGCACATGCCAAAAGATAATAAAGACCAACAGATTTCCACGGTCTAGTGAAAGGCCTGTATCTTTAAGACTCTGCATTCTAAGACCAGTGAAAAAGGGAGGCACTCAGGAGGCTTTTCTGGTTTAGGAATTATATATGTATGGATTTAACTCAGATTATTTTCTCAACCACAAAGACTAGGATTTAACCAATTCTGCTTCCAATTCTAGGTCTCAGCCTATAAGTGGACTCACAGTCCATGCCTGTTACTGCCACCTCTTGATATTTCTTCCAGGCTGCTGTAGGCCACCACTTGTTTCCTTCTAAATCCTCCATGAGTTCAGCCTTATGTGGACTGGACACAAAGATGGAAAACTGGGAAGCTCATGTTATACAATCAAAACGAAGAGCAGGAGGATGAAGAAACACAATAGAAAACAAACTGCTAATATAATCTCTACACTCCTACATCACACATGCAGTATATCTGGTCATGTTGTTTATTTAAATGGCACAGTGGGTATCTAAACGATTAAGGCATTTAAAAGCCCAGATTAAATATATGTGCTGCTAGCTACACTGATATGAGACTCTGTGGGTAGCAACAGATAAATTTAGATCACTGGATAATTCTAGCTCAGAAAATACACTAGTTAGACTCAAGCTTCATTTTATGAAGATAATCTAATAGACATGAAGTGTCAAGTGGAATGCCTCCAAAATATTGTGTACCCACTGTTAATATTCTTATCCTGGCAGCTTTGGAACCAGTTTACTTTTTAAAAATGGCCCAATTCCAAACATGGTCCCAAAATTTCTAAGAAGAGAGGAATACTTTGACCTGAATCCTCTTGGGCACTGAATCAACTGGTGAATAATTTCTCTAGTTAGGACTACCAATAGGATATTATATGAAGCATTCCAGTGCCCAATTCTCCACCCCTTCCCCAAGGTATAATTTAAGAAGTTCTGAGCACATGCAATAAAGAAATTGGGTAGATATACTTGCAACATCTAACCTACAACCTCATCAAAAGCATGGAGAGAGGAAGAGCTATTCTATCATATTGGCGCTTTACACAGTAAGAACTTCTAGACAATGTGGTTGTGACGGGGTAAATGAAAAATATGAAATATGAATTTCAGAGTTGGTAGCATTACAATATAAATATTAACATGCGCTGTCTTTCTCTGTGTGTGGCCGGTATAACACGGGTAGTTTCTAAATTCATTGGCAAGACAGAATTTAAGGTGACTACAAAAGGTCTTTTTGCAGCTATTTATAAAGTAGGTGTAATCAAACAGAGATATGAGCAAAATGAATAGAATAACAGCAATATTAATTAAAAACTCAAACTATCCTGAAAAGAGAGCATCATTTAATCTATTGATGAAATGCCAAAAAATGAAGGCGATGGGGGCCATGACGCACAAGATAAATCTCTACCTTGTCATTCAGTGCAGAAATAGTCAAGCTACAGTGTCATCTGCTCAGCTGATTTCCTCCTTCTTCAGATCTGTCTGAGACTAATGTATTTTAAAACTAGACGAACAAGAAACACATAAGGGGCGTCTTATTTTTAAGTTTCAAATTAAAGACATATTCAGGAGTAAATGCAACACTTCTGTTTACTGGCGAGGATGTATTCCTGATAAGACAGCAAGGCGAGGGCGGAGTTATGTAAATATCTAAGAAAGAAACACTGGAAGAAATGAATTTGCAAAGAAAGGAAACAAATGTGGACACACAGAAAATCTACTATATAAAAGTGAATGTTTGTCTGTGTGTTTGTCTGTTTGTCCGAGTCAGCATATGATTGGCTGTGTGAGGCGAGAAGACCTCATATGATTGGCTGGCTGTGAAAATTCCATGGAATCCTGGGGTTGACAGTTTGGGGAGGGGCCTTTAGAATTCTCAGCCAGAGAGCACTTGGGCCTCAGGCCGGTTGCTATGGAGATGGGGCCTACCCTCAATAAGGATGCCAGAAAACTTTTGGGAATCATATGTGAGAAAAATTAAAGTGACATAAACAACATAGTTACAAGGTCTTCTCACCTCACACAATAGATAGTACGGGTTCCATACGTGAGGAATCTTGAGTTGAAACAAAAAATGCTTCCAGAAAAACATAAAGCCATAGCACAAATTCAACAGAAAGCAAAAAAAAATCAAAAGTCAGTACATCAACGTCACCAGAGAACACAGATTGGATTGGGACTATGGGAAAAAGTTACAGGTACTGGAATAGGCTGATTGCTATGGAGATAATGCCTAGCAGCAAGGAGGAGGACAGTGTATTCCTGCAGGAACCCAACCTCTGCATGCTAACAACTACGAATACGGATTGGATTCGGGAATATGGGAAAGTTACAGGTACTGGAATAGGCTGGTTGCTATGGAGATGAGGCCTAGCAGCAAGGAGGAGGACAGTGTATTCCTGCAGGAATCCAACCTCTGAATGTTAAGAACTCTGAATAAAGATTGGATTGGGGAATATGGGAAAAATTGTTCTTCTCCTCCCCTCTCATTGTGCTACGTACTCTTAATTCCTCATTAGTCTGTTTATAGGATGTTTCTCCTGCCCACAGTGAGGTTTGTTGTTACTGATGTGCTGAAAACTTTTCCTTTTCCTCAAATCTGTCAAATTCTTTCTCTTGTGCAAGGCTGGAATAATTTTGTAGCTATGTTAGGACTGGCAGTCAGCTAACTGAGACCATTGAAAATCTGTTTGATTAAATCTTCCACAACGTTTTCATAAAGAGCCTTACTTGATTCACAGTTCAAGGGAGGGCTCTGTTTTGGGGTTGTTTTTTTTAACTAAGTGATAACCAGTATTATTTACAAAATATGTGTTGTATGCATGTTTGGAAAACTCAGTGGGAACATAATTCAATAAGCTTACTATAAGCAGAACCATATCAATGGTACTATGGTAGCAAGACAATTAGTAAATTTCAGTGTTAATAATATAAAATAGCCTAGCTGATTGATGAGAAATTTGGAAGTCGATACTTCTAGCTTCATCCCATTTCTAGGTAAATGGTAATCTGTGCCAAATTACAAGATTTACACTAGGAATAACTAGGTCAGTTCAAGCTGGATAATAAAAGATGGTCAAGTGCTTTGGGGTGAATTTAGTCAAGACCCCTACAAATAAACATAATCTCACAAAAGTCCAGTAGCAATTTAAGCCAGTATGCAAGTGCCCATAATAATTCCATTCATATTTTTTTTCCTCAGGCCACACTACTGACTCCTCCTAATTTCAAATCTGCTTAGAGACATATAGGTGCATTCTTTAAGGTACCAAAATAGCCAGGGCTGCCTCTTACCAGCTATGTTGGGATCTGAAGCTGAATGTTAGAAAAAGCCTATTAAGAAGGAAAGCTGCTCTTGTGAAGATGGTTAGTCAGACAATAAAATTATGTTATGGCATGCACCAGGGAAAAAAATGTATTAGACAAATCTCCTTAGACAATAACATTGTAAAACTAGCCTTTTATTGCTGTCAAAGCAACCCCAGAAGTACGCAAGTCCAACTGAGTTCATCAGGAATGATCACTAAAGCCTATGTAGGCCTGCAATGTAAGTGCCATCTCCAAACAAGTATGCTTTTGTGGTTCTTTCTAGCTGGACAGTTGCTGGCCCACTGCTCAGTCAGTTTACATACATAAAAGTTAAGAGTGTAACTGTGGAAAGAATCATGCATATTCTTTCTGTGGGGAAAAGCAGAATGTACTTTTCAAAAATACATTGGCCACAGTACAAATTTACTCCATTGCAAGTGCCAACCTAAATCCTGGAAGCTTACTGCATTGCAGTGACTGTATTATTATCTTTGTGCAGAAACAAAGAGATCAGATGAGAAATATCTCACAAGTAAGGAAAATGACAGGTTAGCAATGAAAGCTAAGCGTTCAGCAGCAGACAGTATCATCCCTCCTCGATTAAGGGTTGGGCCGCTTTGCTCCCAGGCTAAATTTATTTTAAAAGCAAAGCCAACAGAGATTAAGCAGTGGAATTCTCTAGTAAGAATGCAGGAGACAAGAAGAAGTACTCGATGGGCCCTCCGAATCTGTGGGGGTTTGGTTCCAGGACCCATACGGATGCCAAAAAAGCGAATGATCATGTCCTGTATTATTAAAGGGTGGCTGCATAGACATTGACGCTTCAGCACGTCTGCATTCATGTCACCACCATTTTATGATGACGATGTGCAGTTGGCAGTAATTGCAGATTCTGAACCTGCATATCCAGAGGGCCCACTATACTTTAGTCTCTTGCTATAATTCAACTATTTATGGAGAATAGTCAATTTCTATCAGGCATGTCAACAATAGATTAAGGTGGCTAAAGGTTATTCAAATTGCTTCTTCATATGGTGCTCCATAAAACTGTCTTTATGTTTTAAACGAGTCTCTCATCTGTAGTGTCAGTATGGCAAGGATTCCTAACCTGGGCAGACACCACACTAACATATTATTGCTGCTAAAACAGAGTGGTGGTGGTGGTGGTGATGATGATGACAGGGATAGGAATGATATTTTACAGTGCTTTATGAAACTTTTCACCACCCCCTTGGCTTTTCCAAATTTTGCTTCGTCACAACCTAGAACTGGGATTGGCATTGTTACCATTTAGTGCAAACAAGATACACAATACTGTGAAGGTAGAAAATATTTTTACTGTGGAACAAAAGTTAAGCAAGCAAAAACAAATGTTGGTTGCATTAGTATCCATCCATTTCGCTATGACACACCTAAATAAACTGGGGTGCAATTCATTCCCTTAGGTATCATATCAGTAGTTGAATGTGTCTACCTGATTGCAATTATAGTACCCCAAAGACTTCTGTTTCTGGAAAACCCCTAAGGTAGCAGAAGCGCCTATCTATCAAACAGCACTATGAAGACCAAGGAGCTATTAAAACACATCTGGAATCAAATAGTGCAGAAGCATCAATCCATGTTGAATTATTAAAAAAAGAAATAAAAAAAATTAAAAATCCCAAATTATACATACCTCCAAAAGCACTGTAAAATTTGTTACTATACAATGGAAAGAATATGGCTCACAATGTAACTCTTCCCAGGGATAGCCCTCCATCAAAACTCACTGAGCAGGTTGGGAGGGCAACATAGGGCATCATACCAACAAAGTGTCATCTCTAAAGAACCTGGGGACATCCACAGCTAAGAATAGAGAAAATGTAACTGGGACAGCTATCACCCAGACACAACACAAAATTGGGTTTTATGGAAAAGTGGCAAAAAGAAAGCCATTGTGAAAACAAACCTATTTCAGTGCCTACTTGGAGTTTGCAAAAAGACATGTGAGAGAGACAGTAAAGATGTGGGGAAAAATTCTCTAATCTGCCAAAACCAAAATTGAACTTTTTGGTCTTGCAGCAAAACGTTATGTGTGGCACAAAGCCACCAGTGCTCATTGTAGTAAGAGTAATAACCTCACAGTACAGAGTAGCAGCATAATGTTATGGTGATGCTGGGACTAGGAAACTGGTCAAGACTGAAGGTAAGGCGGATGGGCCAAACAAAGGGCAATCCCAAAGGAAAATCTAGTTCAATCTTCAGAGGACCTGGGACTGGTGTACAGGTTCACCTTCCAACAAGACAGTATCCCTAAACACAACCAAAGTAACACTGCAGTTGTTTAAAAATAAGATCCTGTATGTTTTAGAATGACCCATACTTCAATCCATTTGAGAAATAGCAGTAAAACTTTAAAATTGCTGTTCACTACTTCTTAAATGTTCAATGAGCTCCTAATCTGGGGAAGGAACAATAAAGCATATAAAGTTTGCCATCTCAGCTCCACTGATTGCTTAACTATCTTCAACAAAATGATCTAATAATATTGTGAAATATTTGCTTCAGATTTGACCTTTCAGGTTTGGAAGCAAGGTAGACTGAATGATAAAGTCTAAATACAAACTTCAAAGATTTGTTCTATATATCAATGTGAATACCCCGGTCATTTTAGTTCATTTTATGATTGCTAAAGATATGGGTGCTTCTAAGTAATAATTAAATGATAATTTAAAATAATTAAATGAGATATGAAACAGAGGAAATGACACTGCCCTCCCCTGTTCTCTAAATAATGCTTCTATCTTTAGCAGCATGTGTCCAAGGCTGGTTTTCTGGATAAGGGTTTAGTTGCTATAAGTCAACTGATGGGCTGGTTCCTTGAGAAAGCCAATTACAATGGTTCTTAGGATTTCTGCAAAATGGAAATTAACACGCGTATACTTCTGAAGAATATAAGAACAGATCAGCATACATCTAGGCCACATCCTGTTCCCAAGAATTTTTTAACCACAGAACATACCTTAGGAACTTTGGACCAGTGATTAATTTTTATTTTTCTTGTTCAAATGGGTTGTATGACCACTTGACTCTCAGCCCCCATACTAAACATAGTGTGGACCTTCTTGTAGGAATATTCAAAACTCAGTGCTTGCCTGTAGTGATTACTCAGCTCAAACAGTATCTCATCTACTATTAAAACACCCAATAATTCAATTTTCTGTTACTATATTCTGATCTCTGATTATCTTTATTTATAGATCATATATTTTCTTCAACATTGCTTATTCCTCAGAGTCCTCCCTTGTCTTGATATTCAATAGCTGACCTAAATTGAATGTAAGCCAGAAAATTACAAATGATTCATTTATAACCAGTGATGTGTAGCCATATTCTTCCATTGTTCATGGGTGAAACAGGATTACCAGAGTTTTCATGTGTTTCTTGTTTATCAGTATGATATCTTGGTAAACTTTGAATCTAGAGCTGGAAATAAGTTTTACTGCATGCTTGCTTTGCTCTGACCAACAACAACAACAAAATATGAAGGCAAAGTGAAAGTGACACAGACAGGGAAAAGAATGATAGCATGCACGATATATGTCCTCAAAAGTCCTGTTATAAATTCATTTTTCCTCTATCTTTATGCTATTACTGTGTAGGCCTGTCTAGATCAAAGCCTAGAAGTGATTTGAAATAATCCTATTCACAGAAGCATCGGTGAAACTGACAAAATTAAAAAAGGAAAGATTTTAGAGCAATCTCACTAGCATCATTAAAGTATAATTATTTTTTACCATGAAGAAAAGTATTGCTTTCAATAATGGTCATACTTGGCACAACTTGGCACAACGTACAATATACAGCATAACAGAAAATATTAATATTTTATAAATAAATAAATAAATATATATATATATAAATATTATTATATATTATAATATTATTATAAAATATAAATATTATAAATATTATAAAATATTATGTTGTCACTGTTACACTAGTTTGTTTTGTTGCGTTTCAGTACATCTCTCTTCATCCATCTCCCTCCAAACTCTCTTTTATTATACCTCAAATATTTATTTAGAAGTACATTGTATAACTTACTGCATGGCAAGTTTGCAGGGTGAGGTGGGCAGAGCACTGGTGGTAGCCTGTAATGGTGATTCACTGGCTTCTTCTTCCAAAAGGGGTGTGTGGCTTGGCAGTTCTCTTGGAATTACCAGAAGCAGTGGTCATGAAGATCAGAAGGGAGGGCAGCTGGCAGGGCCATTTCCAGAGCCACCCATGAGCAATTTGAGGGTTTCCCTGCTTGGGATGGGCCTTAGGGAAACCTCATGGAAGTCTGGACTCATACATAACCTAAAGGAGCATCACTCAATGATGCTATCAGTCCACCAGGATGATTTCTGCCTGTTTAGTTTTAAGTTTGAGGGGCAATGGTATTATAACAGCTTATGGGCTGCTTGGTCAGTTGTGCTGCTTTTGAGACCTTCAGTATGGGGTTCCTGGGGTTGGCAGTAAAGTTCAGGGCTGGCTCCCCATTTGTGATTCACTATCATGATGATATTTTGATTATAGGTAGAGCCCAAAGGGAAGATTGTGGCAACTTGCTGAGAGTGTTCCAAACTATGCAGGGGAACTGGGTATCCCACTGGCACAGGAGAAGACCAAGGGGCTCACTGATGTATTATTGTACTTAGGCATCTTGTTAGAATCTGTGCAAGGAGTGTCTTGTCTCCCTAAGGAGAAGTCGGATGCTCAGAGCGAGTGATTGTGGCACTGCAAGAAAGCCTTTGCTGGGACACCTGAATTTTGCATGCCCAGTGATGTCTCCTGGGAGGGCTTTTTGAGAATTATAGCTAGGTTGAAAGCTCTGCATAACCACAATAAGGATGTGAAGATCACGAAGGGTGTGAAGAAAGACCTGGAAGTCTGGTTAAAGTAGAGTCGCTTTCTGGCAGAAAGTCTGGGAGCCAGGTGCTGATTGCAGGTGTGCTCAGACATTTCAGGGAGCACTGGGTTCAGAGTGTATTTTCAAGGTCACTGATGTGCTCAGCGGTGGCCTAAAGGTTGGTTATAAAGTTGTGACCTCACTTTTCTTGAGTTCTTCCTGATACTGGTGGTTGTGTCCATTTGGACAGATTCAAGGATAACCAGACAACAGTTAGCTTCATTAACAGGCAGTCTTCATGGTTAGGGAGGATTATGAGATTAGTGAGGAGGTTAGTTCTGGTGTGCTTATCCCTTAATATGTTCTCAGCCCATTATATTCCAGGACTGGATAATGGGATCACAAATGTATTATCTCAGTTTCAGGACAGGTTTCAGCAACTGGCAACAGAAGTGGATCAACAGCCTGTGGCATTCTCAGATGACCTAATGGCAGCTTATGGGGATAGTGTAATGTAGGAAATAATCAATTTGTTCCCCCTTGCAACTTTGCAAGCCTACAGCAGAACTGTAAGGAGGATTTTTGCTCTTCAAAGGGGAAAGGGTATGGGGGAGGGGGCCATGGCCTGCTTCTGAGCACCAAGTCTTGCACTACCTGGCACATCTGAAAAGTAGGACACAGCCCCACTGTCCATTTCCTTCCCTTCAGTTGCTATAAGATTAGCTGCTATAACAAAGGGCAAGGGGTTTTGGAAACCCTTATGACACATTCATGGTCAGGAGGACAGTGGAAGGGTGAAAACAGCTGGTGCCCTGTAGGATGGATAGTAAGAGGCCCATCACTTTCCAACTGCTTAGGAAGTTAGTAGGACAGCTACCATTGCAATTTTGAGATGAAGTTTCAAGGCAGTGTTTACAGTGGCATTCTTCAGGGCACTGAGGATGATTGAATTGGTATCTAGTCCAGGGAAAACAAGTCCAGTTGAGCTTTCCAGGTGAGGGATGTCTCCTTCCACAAAGCCTCTTTTAACACTAGGGTGCGGCACACCAAGTTCAATTACTTGAGGCTGTGGGACAGTCATTGACTTCATTGTCTGAAGGGAATGGGTCTTTGTAAAAAGCTTGTGCAGCTTGATGGATAGGCAGCCCAAAGGGTTCAACCTGTTTTTTCCCATCTGTACAGTTTCCCTCTCATTCAGTTCCAGCTGACAGTGGTGTTGAGATTAGTTCTTGAGTATTTGTTGCTCCCTATCACAGAATATGGGGGTCACTCTTTCAGGGAGGGGCTGCAATGGCAGCTGCAGAACATGGCCTTCTGGTGGGTGTTATTAAGAGGTTGTGTAGATGGAAACTCAGAGCGTATGTTTGGTATTGATCAGATAAGTTATTTTTATTTCAGTTACAGAGCAGTGTCATGATGGGATCTGCAGCCACTTCTTCACTAGTGGGATTGTGTGCAAGTAGTTGCAGTTGATGGGAGACAGTGTCTAGGACCAAGTAGAATTATGAATGGTACATACTTGGAAAGGTTCACTGCAGTAGAACACAGTTAGGGACAAGACCAGAGAAAAGACATTGAGGACAGCCAACAGGACATGAATGGTGAGATGGCAGATGCTTGGCTTGGAGATAATAGAGAGAAGCAGCCAGGTGAGGCTGTTTTGGCCAGCTATGGTGGACAAATGCAGTGCAGACTTATTGGACTTGGGCATAGGGAAGGGTACCCTGTCCATCTTTTTCTACACAGACAGTAACAGCCCATGGAAGTCAGTTATGTGTGATGCCAGTAAGTTGGTGCAATTGTTCATTGATTGCAGCTGCAGTGAACTGGTGATAGGCAGGCTCCAGAAATAGGTGCTCTCTTCATCCCACGTTTTGTGGGAGTTGGCATGAGTCCTGGATCCAGGGTATTAGTTACCAGACTCTCATAGGCATTGGTATGGGGTCCCTTTAAGGGGCTCTTGGGGTGTGGTGCTGAATTGGTTGTGCCCAGCTTGAGGCACACATGGGCCACACTTGTCATCTCAATGGTTCCAGCATCAGGCCAGAGAGTTAGGCTCATCAATCAACAGACTAGTTCCAGACTCTTGCATGTACATGCAGCTGTAACCAATAAAAGTCCTTGAACTGGTACCTTACTATGACTTTTAGGGGCAGTTGGCATGGATTCTGGATCCAGAGCATTAATTAATTGTGTCTCATAGGCACTGGTAAGGTACAGGGTTGATCATGTCAGGTTTGGAGGCGGATGTAGTTTTACACCCCTGGTGGGAGCAGACTACAAGGGGATGTACACCCATGAGGAACAACACCTGTCATCCCAGTAGTTTTGGCATCAAGTCAGAGGGCTGGGGTCATCAATCAACAGTCCTGTTGGTTGATGCCTGGACCCAGATGTGCCAACCTTTGACAGCCGTAACCAATAAAATGTGTGGACTTTTTCTTCCTATTATGTGTGTTGGCATGTTAATTCACACAGAGCTGGACTCATCCTTGAACATGCAATATGAACCTCTATTAGAACTATGTGTTTTCACTTATGCATCGTACCTGCCATATTTTAGATCCTTTCACAAATTAAAGTCAATAATCATCATACTCAGAAGTTAAACACCATATAGGAAATCCCCACTTGTTTGACAGGTTAGGGACTAGAGCCCTGTTGAAAAGCAGAAAACATTGAAATGTGGAAGCAAATCAAGTTGGTGCCATCTTTTTGTTCAGTCCCCAGGGCTGCTCTCCCCTCCCTCCCAGCCAGGAGCTCAACTCACTGTCACATCCCAGCCCACTTCTCCAGCCCCAGCAAACAGAAAGATAGACAGGCACAGACTCACATCCAGTCAAGACACATGCATATACACACACACACACACTTCTGAGGGTGGCATGGTAAAATCACAGTGCACAGCCACATTGGTACATATGATGTCCACAATGCATATGCACCGTACCTATCCCAGTTTCTGGCTCGTGGTCAGGCTACATCATCTACCTTCTTTCTCCATAAATTAGCACTGCATGGGGCCTAAAGCAAGATGGGTGGCTCCAAGAGCCAATGAGAGTGCTTCTGGGGAAAGAATATCAATTGCACCTCCCAATAGAAAATCTTGAGTAGAGTCTTTCTCTTTTAAATCCCACCTCCGCAACCTCTCCTCCTCTTTCAACTACACTCAATAAGAGATGTGTACTGTTCTTTCCACATAGGGTCTCTGTTCAATTAGTATGTATGGCTGAAAGAGTGGACCCCACATAAAAAAACTGATACACGCCTATCATGTAGCATGGTTAAAAGAGCAGGACATCAAAAAGCAAAGCATCAAAGAACAGAGAATGCTTGTACTGCAATATTTATACCATTCAACACTGTGGCTTAGAAACAAAGGTGCCCTTTTACTAGCCAAAACAACAAAGTTGCTCTTAAAAGCCGGAAGAAGTGGTTTGTGGTCCACGAAAACTCATACCAAATAAAATGTGTTCATCTTTAAGATGGCAGAAGCCTGTTGTTTTTACAGTGGGAAACTAATTCTGGAATGTTCTACAAGCCTTTTCACTGTATAGGACAGTGGTTCTCAACCTGTGGGTCCCCAGATGTTCGTGGACTTCAGCTCCCAGAAGCCCCAGCCACTATGGTCAATGCTCAGGGCTTCTGGGAGCTGAAGTCCATGAACATCTGGGGACCCACAGGTTGAGAACCACTGGCATAGGAGAACTGTTTTGATTTCTAGCCATTCATGCTTTCTCTGCAATGTGGAATTGCATTCACTCTTTGTATAGACATAAAATTGTACAGTCCCTTTGGATGTGTGATGTCTTCAGCTAGTGCTTGTGCAACAATCAGTGGATAGCATTAATGAAGGAACTTCTGTTCGTACTTCTTTGGATTCAATCTTTAATCTTAGTAATCTGTGTAACATCCCTATAAATTAGATCAGCAAGTATTATTATCCTTGTATTGCAAATAAATCATTCCTTTCAGTTGAAGGCTTCAAGGCTCCTATGCCAACAGTTTTGAGATGTTTTAATTATTTATTGTGTATATGTTCCACAAAGAAGTTATTAGAATGTGAGTCTTTACATCTCCACCCATTTTCTTTCTTATACTGTTGACTTGGCTTCATTCTTCACTGAACACTCATCACCTCCTCAGTATACTTCATCCATCTGAGCCACAATAATTAAGTCTTTGGGTCGCTACAGTTTTTTTAATTTACTCTTAGCTACAGAATAATATGACTACTCTCATAGAACCCTTGACATCTGGAGGACTGCAGTAAAACATCTGCTGAGCTGTTAAGTTGCCAACAGCAGGTGTAGGAGACATTGTGACATAAGAGACTACAGGACAGAAGCCTTTTGGATTAATCTGAATTAAGTAAAAAAAGATACAAGTCCAACACAAAAATTTCTGCAAGGAAGCCAAGAGAGTAGAGAGTAACAACTGAATAGCAAGAACACAAACAAAAGTATTCCAAGGCCTTTAACATGATTGTTTTGATAACCAATGTAAATAAAGGTCTCTATGCAGGCTAGGACTGATGGCAGCTGCAATTTAGCAATATCTGGAGCCGCAAGTTGCCCATCACGGCTATACATGTTTAAGGATAAGTCCCATTAAAATTAATGGACTTATTTCTAGGGATAAGTTCCATTCAAATCAGTGGACTTACTTCTGAGCAGACATGCATAGGACTTGGTCTTAACTTTTTGAACTAATGTTAAACATTGAAGAGAGTGGGTCATTCTAAGATTATTGTTCATAGAAAAATTTGGTAGGATAAAATTATATCGTATCCTAAGTTTTAATCAGGACAAGGGCAGGGTAAAGGAGAAAGTGCTTGTCAGGAAACATTGCCAATCCATCTTACAGGAACTGCCATAAATGTTTTCTATCCTATTGCTTTGTTGTTCTATGCCATCAAGTCATTTCTGACTTATGGCAACCCTAAGGCAAACCTAGCACAGGGTTTTCTGTGGCTAAAAGTGTGTGATTTGCCCAGAGTCACCTAGTGGATTTTCATGGGTGGAACTCCGGCCTCCAGGGTCATAGTCCAACGCTCCAACCACTGCATCTTGCTGGTTCTCAGCGGCTACCCTTCTTAATTCTTACGTTCCCCAATATAGATATTTTACAATTGAAAAATTATATAATTAAGGTGAGTTGTATGAGGATCAATGATGTACTGCATTTTCTCATTTGTTTGAGAAACATGCTTCTCACTTACACTGCAAAATATAATATAGTATAGTATAGTATAGTATAGTATAGTATAGTATAGTATAGTATAGTAGCAAAAGCAAATGCTTTCATCCCAGCCCTACCATACAGTGATGTAATGTCCATGCTCGGTGGCTATATCCTAGCTACGGGATTTGTTCTATGGATTAGTGTGTGTGTGTGTGTGTGTGTGTATACCCAACTAAGAAACAATCTTTCTTCCTGATGAACAGAGATTTAGTAATCCTATGTTTTCAAAGAGTTGTTTGGATTTAGCCATATGACTCCTATTAGTGTCAAAAAGAGTCATGCTGCTTAATCCCAAACAGTTATTGGGAAACGAAGGAATTGGTGCTGCTGGATGAAAAGAGCATCATATCAGACCCAGAATCAAATTCTAAAAGATCTTTTTTTCATTAAGCACTACAATAACATTTGAAAGCAATGCAACCTATTTTGTAACAGCCAAAACAGTCTGTTTTAGTATTTGTGGACTCAGACATTTGAAATTTACCCAACAATGCTTAGAAATATGGCCTTTGGTTATGGATAGCAGTCCTTGCTAGCCAGTGCGGTGATTCTCAAAAGGGTGTGTATGTGGGGGGGCATTTTAGACTTTAAGTCCCATGGCCATTGCTCAGAGATTCTGGGAGCTGAAGACCAACAACATCTAGAGTTGCTCCCCAGCTGAGAACCACTGATCTAGCTCTCTATGTGGCTGACTCTTTATTGTGAATGATAAAGTGCTAATTAATACCTTGTGATATCTGGAATGTAGGCATTAGGACTGTTACTACATTTTGCAAGCTGGGTTAGCTCTGATGTTTAATAGGTTAAATCTGGGCAAAGAAACTAAATCCCTGATTTCTTCCGAAACTTACAGGTACATGTTTTTAAACTGTCCTGACCTTTTAAGATGTTCCGTCAAATTGTTTAATATGTTTTTAATCTGCTTAAATTATTTTTATTACTTTACAGTTTAAACTGCTTTAACTTTTAAACTGTTTATTAGTATGCTACCCAAAATCCTATAATATAACGCACTAAGTAAATATTTAAAAAAAGCCAAATACACACACACACACACACATATATTAGAGAAAGATAAAAAGA
Source organism: Iguana delicatissima (assembly GCA_948472985.1). Classification (NCBI taxonomy): domain Eukaryota; kingdom Metazoa; phylum Chordata; class Lepidosauria; order Squamata; family Iguanidae; genus Iguana; species Iguana delicatissima. The sequence goes on from CAOKZL010000205.1 coordinate 2,618,942, forward strand.
ATTCTGGAGAATATTCAGGGAAATGCTCTTGCTGTTGAGAAGCTGATATTCCTTTGGGACTCTATCCAGCACTGTCCGTGTATCTGCCTGATCTCCCATTTTTCACTTTACAGTATTTGTAACACAAAGAGTTAGATCATATTTATTAGTCTAGTTCAACTGATACATATTTGGAGAATGGAAATCTCATTGTATTTGATGGTGTTAGACCTAAGTAAACCAAATATATAGGATTTTACTTATAAACATGATGCAGATGGATTGCACTTCTTGCAACTAGTTTCCTTCTTACTGACTACTCTGCCTATGTCAATGTCTATCTGTAAATGGCATATCTTCTTATCCAAACCTTGTTTCAAAAAGGAGGTTCAGTCATATATCCAGCAAGGTTAATGAAATCTGTGCTAAATGTGATATGCCACTCTGGAAAATGAATAACCACACTTTCTCCAGTTCTGAAATAACAACAGTTGTTTGACATCAAGTTATAATGGTCCACAGTATCCTTTTCACTTGAAGTGGAAGTTCACATGAAACAGGGATCATGAAGGTGACCATGTTTAGAATTTACTAGTGATAGTGGTATGCTGCATTTTCTTTTTCTTGTCTGTTTCTTCCTTAAGCCCCACAACCTAGGCTTTAAAATGGAGTTGTGTTTTGTTTTTATTTTTCCCTCAGGGAATCAAAGATAGAAGTTAAGAGGCAAGACAAGTCCATCAATGTGCTCCTGTTCTGACACATTGGTGTCTGAACATTTTTGCTTGAGAGTGAAACTCCTGTCATGACTTTTCATTTTAATGAAAAGTGTTAATCTCTTTGGAAATTCTCTGATTTTAAAAGCATATGAAACCATAGACATGATGGGGAAAATAATTCTGTCTTTATTTAATTGAACAAAAGAAAGTAAGAGGATGGGTAGACATGTCCAGCCTCCCAAACAAGGTTAAAAGGGCTAGAGGAACAGGGTCTAAGTCATTACTGGGGAAAGTGCTGACTGTGGACTACATGCAGCCCCAGCTCCATTTGTACACACATCTCTGTCTCCAAAGCCTCTGGATTTCCGTTTTCTTTAAAATAAAATTGGAGATGTACCTCTAACATCCCAAAATATCAGGGCAGGTGGAAATGGGAGCCAAAAAAAAAAAGCCTGAGGTTTCTCTTATCCTTAGTGTGCACCAAGAATTTATCTCCTGTCCTCTCTACTGTCTATGAAAATATCATCTACTATCTATATTTTCTTTCCCCAAATCCAGGCAGACATGGCAGAGATTCAAAAAGCTAGGTTGTTGGACTGTATCTCCCAGAAATCCATAGCTAGCAATGCTGGCTAGAGGATTCTGGGAGCTGTAGACCCAAAGAGTGAATTTTCTGAAGTGCTGACATGCGTGTGTGTGTGTGTGTGTGTGTGTGTGTGTATGAAAGAAAGATAGAAGAGGAGGAGGAGGAGGAGGAGGCGGCAAACCCAATATAGTAGCACAGTTCACAGTTGGTTTTTGGTTAACTAAATTAATTACTCAGTTTAAAAAATAAATAAATCCAAGATCCACATCCTCAGAGTCCTTTTTATATATATACCAATTTTTGGATGTCTAGATTTTGCAGACTTGTAATAAAGGCAGAAACAAACACATACTTTCTTTTTTATTATTATAGATGGTGAAAGTATCATGGAAACCTTTAATCAGCCAAAACCACGCAATGGCTAGAACCATGATGATGGATAGGGAAAACCAACAATCAATGGACACATAATTCCATGGGCACACTATACAAAGGAGACCAGTTTCTCCCACAGGAAATCATACCCATTCACAAACAAGAAGGAATTGTTGTTGCTGTTCAAGCCTGTATCTTAAAAAGAGAGGACCTGCATACTATACGACGTTACTCATTGAAGTGTCTACCATGGTTTGTTGGTGTGCTGTTCAACCTCTTTGCCCCAAAATACATCCTAGGATCAGAGTATTCAACCAAACTAAGGATGGGTAGAATACCACAATTTTCACTAGTTAATTGCAATCCTGTGTTGACTACTTGAATAAACTGTTCAAGTAGGGTTATGCTCTCAGAACTGAGGGGAAGAACTAGAGCATCAACTAATAATAGACATAAAAGTTTCAAAAATAATTAGCACAGCATTCACCATTGTTTTCTATGGGGAAGATAACATGGAAACCTGCATTCTAGTTCTGTAGCAGCCAACCATATGCTATTTAGGGTTACCAGTCGCTTACTAATTTGTCTAATGTTTCAGAGCTTGACTCAAGTTTATCAAGTATTTGTTGACAATATAAGATTCTTAAGGGGTACGGACTTACTTTTTATTGAAACAACTCTATTCCACTAGACTCAACCCCTATGTCATCTAATCTGTCAACTCTACCTTCACTTTGTCAAATCCCATGAGACCTCCCCCTCAAATATCCAGGTTCCCCTCATCAGACAAAACCTGTTCTGCTGTTTCTTCTCTTTACTTTGCATTATTTAGAGACCAGGCCTTTTGTCAGATATAGACTAGTTGAGTATTAAGCTTCAGTATCTTCCTCATTCTGTCCTGATGATGATGATAATGACAATGATGAGAACGCTGATGATGACAATTATACAAAGTAAATTCTGTTTAGGATTACAGTGCAATCAGCTTTAATCTGATGCAATGATCTGTACAGTTTGTGTTACCATGCTGGCAGGAAATGAGAATGTTTGGGTTGTGCAGATTAAAAATCAAAAGAAATATTTCTGAGTCAATATTCTCTAATCTTAGAAAATAAACAGTGCTTGCTGAGGATTTCTCAAGGAAGTCAAAATGAGATGAGAAAGAATGGGAAAATGAACTGAGTGTTAGAGTATACACCATATGAAGGTGCTGTCAGGGGCTCGGGTGTGGTCGTGCCTGCGGGCATCCCCGAGGCTGCCGCAGAGGCTGCCTCCAACGAGGAGGAGGGGGGCCTGGGTGCCGCGGAGGCTGCCGCCACTGACAGGGATCGCCTGGACGCGGCGGAGGCCGCTGCTGCCAGCAGGGATCGCCCGGACACTGTGGAGGCCGCCGCCGCCGGAGATCGCCCAGGCGCTGCAGAGGCCGCCATCCCGGCTTCCACGCCAGTGGGTGTGGCGGGCGGTGACTCGCCGGAGGAGGCGGGTCCCAGGCCCGATCCTGGGGCTCCGCCCACCCGCGGCTCCGACCCAGAGGAGGCTGAGGCCTCCGCCCTGCCGCCCACGTTCCGGCAGCGGCGGCAGTACAAGGAAGCAAGCTGCCGGTTCTGGCGGTTACATGAAAAACACCTGCGGGCTGAGAGCTCCCAGCTGTAAACACAGCTGGGAGCCCTCAGCCGCGTGCTCGAGCCAGATTGGCCGCCATCGGCCCAAGGGAACTATTTAGGGCAGGCACTGGGCTGGGAAGGGCACGGAGCAACAACCGTCAGCCTACCGTGTGTCTGCCGTCCGTGCCCAGTTCCAGCCCAGCCTGTGTCCGCGTCCAGCCGCTCGGCCAATCAAGGACCAACCCCCTGCATTTAGGTGAAATAGCCTCTTTTGTGTTCCGGGTGAGGTAACCCTCCTTTATTTTCCTTTGGAGCCTGCTGTTTAAGGCGTGTCTTCGGTTAAGGACAGTTTGTTTACTGTGAACCCTTGTGTGCGGGCAGCAATAAACGTCGTCACCCCTCACTCCTTTGTCCGGCCTCTGCTTGACCCCCGGCCACCGCTGACAGGTGCTTCCTCATTAGCATTCAACTTACAGTATACTACACAAAAAAACTCCCACATTTGCTTCTTGATAATTTATCGCTAGCTGATGACAGGAGTAATCACTATGAAACAGGAAAACCTTAGTTATTTACAAATTCCTTTCCATCATTAAATGAATATTTATTACATGAGCACACAGATTTTTCAGACCATTTATTTGAAACTTCCTTTAGCTGACCATTGTTTTTTGCAAAAGCACTGCCTGACTTAATTTTTTTTAAAACTTTTTATAAGGACTGGGTTTCTTCTGCTGGAGGAATTTGTTGCAAATCTCACATGGAGCTCTAGAGCATTTAGAAAGCCATGAGAAAGCTGCATGGAAGTGAGAGAGTATTATTTAGACAAGATGTTCATGCCATATTGAAAATAGGAGGAAATACAAAGGTTTAGTAGTTTAACACCACAAAAGGCATCTTAAATCCTAACACAGCAGAGTGCCACTAGTATGTACTACAGCATTTTCTTCTGAAAACACATACAATAATAAAATGACAACATGACAGTAATGGTTACTGAAAGCAAATACTGTGCTAGCATAATTATTTTGGTCTATGGTGGCATACCCTAAAACTAACAGCAACCAAATATATATAATATGCAAACCTCTCTCTCTCTCTCTCTTTTTAACCTCATCGACCTTTAGCTGATTATTTAGTTCCCTTTGCTCAGGTTTCATGATTATTTTCTTCCCATCGATGCAGAAATAATGAAAACATAAAGGAAACAAACAAAAGCAGGAACTGTTCAGTCAATCCTAAGAAAAATCCAGATAATTTTTAAGAAAAAGTATTAGGGATGGGATGTATCCAGAATTTTCTGAATCACAATCAGGATCCAAATCCCCGGAAGGTTCTTGGAATCCATGAATCTCACAAATCTAGAATCCTTTGAATATTTTTTTAAGAAAGGATTTAAAAAGCAAGAGAAAGGAAGCCTCTCTACTGAAAAAATGTTTTTGAAGCACAATTTGACATCTTTGTTTAATGAAAAACAAATTAAATAATAGTTTTCACTTTCAGGAAAACTTTCAGGATCCTGGGCAGGATTCCGCCAGAGGCAGGCAGGGGAAGAGTGGGGAATGCAAGATTGCATTTCCCATAACCTTCTCCCGCCTGTCCCAGGTAGAATCACACTAGCAGCAGGCAGGAAAAGAGTAAGGAGTGTGAGATCACGCTCCTCACAACCTCTCTCCCCCCAGCAGGATCCTGCTGGCGGAAGGCAGGAGAAGAGCAGGGAGCAGAAGATCTGTATTTTTTGATTAGTGGAGTTGAAAGATTTGGTTCACCTATTTCGGTGTGGGGTTTTCAGATCCGTGACTCTCGAATCCTTGCCAAGGATCCAAAGATTTGGTTGGCCCATCCCTAAAAAATATCACCTTGACCTCTGTATCCTACTCCATATATTCTGATGAATGAGTATACAGGTGAAGTGGGATGCCTCCTGCCAGTCTTTCCATTGCCTACATGTTGTAGCCTCACATAAAAGACTGTATATGTGTACAAAATATTCATGTGTACATTCTGTACGAATGGGTCAGCTCCACTAGAAAGGGCCACATTTGGTACATTTTCTATTCAACCAGGTTCTTTTTCAAGATGTTCTGAATAGCCACAGGAGCTGTAGAAGGAGCAAGGAAACCTGGCACCATCACCCTTGGGCAGCTCTTAGGATCCCTGTCTGAGCTCTCCTGTAAACTGCTGTTGCTGTTGCTTCTCAGCCCAGGACTTAGACCAGAGATGGTTGGCCGAGGCTACCTAACATCTTATTTCTCACAATAAGTCAAACTAAAATAAAAATTATAGTGAGACTAACTGCCCAATGCCTCCTGGTGTAAACTACAGAGCATTGCTACTGCCAGTGTTATCCACTACTGCTTCCATCAGGTAAATCCATCCAGGTATAATGTAAGAGGATTAGGCCCATCTTTCCATCACTTTGCCCCATCAAATCTGGAGTTAGCTCTGATTATCTCATGCAGATATCTACATTTCTTTCACTGCAGTGTGAGATGAGGGCAAAAAAAATATATATTCAACAGTAATACATTGAATGTAGAGTTGTTTCATTCATCGTGGTACTCAAGTGGCAATATTTTATTGCTGGAAAAAGGCACTGTCTGGGTGTTGATGTGGTTTAGATTGCTTTAGGGTATAGATTATTTGATTCCATACAATTCCATGATTTCTCTCTATGAAACCTCCATTGTTAGCCTGTAACATTCTAGATTTTTCAGTTTTGCGTTTGGGGCTTCAGTTTTGTCATTTTTTAAAAAAATAAAATAAAATACAAAGTACTACTCAGGCTTTTAAACACCTCTCTGCCTTTCATTAAAAAATTGTGAGCATGGTTTCATATTTTCCGTTGTATCTGATGAGTATGAGATGGTGCTTATTAATTGTTTCTGGACTCAACTGCCCCAATAGCAGTTTTGGTTTCTGCAAACGGAATACATGGTGGAATAAATCAAAGCCATACCTGCTTCACCTAACATTCTGTTCAAACTGTTGTCAAACAGCTGCCTTCAAGAAATCTATACATAAGGTATGAAGCATATACATTGATTGGGTCTAAAATGGCAACAGCTGATCATGAAAGCACATATAACTTCAACCAAGCATGAAATGGCTATCAAAAAGACAGAATTCCAGTTGGGGATCACTGTGAAAGGGACTGAAAATAAAACTCTCAATATATGGGATACTGTGGCATTGTATCTGAATAAGAATATCATAGAGTTGTGAAAGGTGCAAGAAATAGCAACCAAAATGATTAGGGGACTATAACAACTTTTCTTTGAGGAATTTTAGCTTAGAAAATGGGTGAAAAAGAAAGACATGATAGTGATGTTTAAATATCAGTTGCTAGGAAATACAAGCAGGAAAAAGTGATTTTGATCATGCCTAGCCTGAATTTCCATAGGTAGAACATGTTGACCAATACATTCTACTTATGGAAACAGAATGCTAGATAAGGTAGGTCTGATCTAGCATGGCTTTTCTAATGTTTTTTAATCTAATGAGAGGATGATATTTTGAAATCCATTGTTATCACAAATATAACTTAATTGTGTAATTTTGGATAAGATTTGGAATATTCCAAATTTGGGATATGATAAAATTATCCCGTAGATGCATAGATGGAGAGGGGATGGATTTTTTAAAAAACTTCTGAGTCAATTATGTTCCAATTAATCTGTTGCTAATGAATCGAAGAAAAGATGTACAATATAACTTCTCCTCCTCTGCCATTAATACTGGCAAAAAAAAAAATCATATTTAAAAAGGCAATAAACAGGGGAACATCAACTGAGTTAATAAAACCCAGTTTCCAGGATGAGAACAGCATTGCACCGACATACTTAGAAATATATAGTTTTGCTTTTCCTAGAGAATACAGAAGGTAGTGAGCTCCAGTGTTCCCTTAGGGAGAAGCTCAGTTATTAATCCACATGTTCAGGTGATTTTCACTTTCACCAGAAGCCATATATCCCTTGGGCTGTTCCCGGTTACTGTACTTTTAACAGTAATTCTGCACTTGACAGCAGAGGGTTGAGAGGAAACAATTTAAGTTGTTCTTTTCAAAGCCCTATTCAATTTTGCTTTTCTCATGCACTTCTTATATTTTTATCTGTAAAATCTGGACATAGCTCTTTCCCACTGCTGCCAACAGACTCATTCACTCACACAAAGGGTGGAGAACCTCCTATCCCAGGGGTTACATCCACTCTGGGGAAATCGGTCGGCATGACAGTGATGGGTAGTGCCAAAGCCAAAAGTGAGTGGACTGGGGCACCCCACACATGCAATTTTATTCTGCTATTATCTCGCTCATTTTTTAAATCCATGTTGACAAACTTATAACACAGTTTGGGCCAGTGAAAAGGTGGAAGAACAGATACTTTAACTGGTGGCTGCTACAACATGCCACTTAGGAAGTATGGAACATAGAGGTGGGAAGTATGGCTCTTTGTCAAGATATGATTCCACATTTATCCAATGCAGAGCAAGTGTAATAGAGTGGTTTTGAATGTGGGTCAGAAAAATCTGAGTTCAAAACAAAACTTACCCTATAAAATCAAAAACTATAGTTACAATACCAGAAAAATTTAAGAAAAGAAATTCACTGAACCAGAAAATCTGCACATATCTTGATATGTAAGAGTTGTGCAAGAATGAAGCAGAAAACACACGTGAAGAAAAGAAGACAAATAGGATATTTTTCACATGATAACTCAGTATGTTTTATTCTAATCATTGCCTTCAAGATTCTGAGAAATTTTAACACTATAAATGTAGAATGAAGTTTAGAAGGAATCTTGGTAAGTCGGGCTATCGCATGCATCTCAAGAAGGTGTTGCACATTTTTCTTTTTCGTGCCTTACTAAAGAAAACATTTTTGGTAAATATCAATAATGTACTCATGGGATCTCTTTCCAATATTGCTAAAAACTTTCAAACATTCTAGGAAAAGTGCAGAAAGTACAAAACAAAACAAAAATCATAAGTCACTAGTAGAGTTTTATTTTCTTCAATATTTGCCCTGGAAAGTTTTCAATTTCCAATAACATTTCACTGTCTTCAGCTTAGAGGAAAATGCAATGGCAAACAACATTTGAAAATCTGTCTCACCAGGCAGAGATTTTGTTTGCCATGTAGCAAAAAGAAAAAAATGTGTTCTGTTTGTGCTTGTTGTAAGTACTGAACTTGAAATATACATGAGTCCCACTGCATTCACTGTTACACAAGAGTCATCATTCAAAAAATCTACAAAACGCAGAAAATGTTATGTTATAAAGGAAATATGGAACAAAACATGCTTCCCTACTGTTCTGGCTCTGAGCCCCTTTCTAAGTAGATGATGTTGTGAGGATAAATCAGATATTTTGATACTGTTTCATAAAACTCTGTTTCATCATGGAATGCACAGGAGCCATTTACAATTGTTTGCAGCTTTCATAAAGGACCTATGCGATTAATTATTCTAAGCTCAGCTGTATCTTGGCTAACACAGAAGTTTTAAAAGTCACTGCATCATAAAAAGCATATGGTCTGTATATTTAAGCAAGTCTCCTAAGAATAAGATAATACTGTAGAAAACAACAGCAAGTTTGTATTCTAAGTGAAGTTTATCATATGCTCAAACTCTTCCTATTTGCCAGGTACTTATTCTTGATAGATCATTGCTGCTGTTTTTCCAGTCAGACAGACAGTGGGGGAGATATTTTTAAAAGTGTGTACACATATTTGCTAACCTCCATTTTGTTCACCTCTGTCCTGCTAGAATAATTTCCTTTCTGGAATCTAAGCACTGCTGAGTGTAAAGACCAGAGGTAACCATGTTCCCCATGTGAAAAAAAATCCCTTTTATTCACCAGTAAAAAAGTAACAAAAATATATGGAAGCTTTAGAAACCTTTAGATCTCTTCATTTGGGCAAGATATTACAAAAATCAGGCAAGAGTGAGATAAACTGTGGAGATTTTCATCTTAAAATCATATAGTCTGCATGTAATTTTCTGATTAACAATGAAGTTCATCTCATACTCTAATGAGTTAATTGATTTTGGAACACTAGAATTAATTGATGTAAGTGGCTCTTCTTGTGGCAGATGCAGTAAAACAGAAAGGCTTAAAGAGGAGTAGAATTAGGATTGGAAGAAAAGCATGCTAATACATTATGGAATGAGAAGAACAAATGTTTTCCTTATTTAACCTTGATGCAAAAGTCAAAGGGCATTTAGCTTAAAAGATGATATTATCCTGGATGGACAACAACTGTGCCCTGTGTGTCTTTCTGGGGGGGGGGAGTGTTGCAACTCTCTTCAGTTCTCTTCCTCTATTGATTTTATTCTGGTTTTTACTGTACATGATTTTACAATATTGTGTATCATTAACTAGTGTAAGCTGCAAAGGACCCCTTTGTTATCCCTTAGTGTGTTTATTTCTGCTCACAAACTGCTAGGCAATTTGGATAAAGTTTTCCTCAACTCCACCCTAACATCATTTTATCGTCCCTCAGCTTCTCTCTCTCCCTCCCCCAATGTTATGTTTTCCATCTACCCCTTAATTCAATAGGTCACAACTCTGAGGCTTTGGATGAGCTAGAAGCAATTAGTTTGGATTTATATAAATTCATGTCTTTCCCATGTTTAGTCATGAATAAATCTAAAACTCTCTGTAATCCTTCATGGTGTTTATTTTCGCTCACACAGTGCTGGGATCTTGCATAATTAAGTACAAAGTTTTTCTTCCCCATTTCCTTCTCCTCTGGCTTTTATCTTTATCTGCCCTTCCTCTCCTCACCCTTCCTATTCTGCTTTTCACTCCCTCCATCCATTCTTCAGTGATCATGAATTTTGAGGAGTTTGATAAGGCTAGAGCTCGGAGGCAACTAGATAAATCACATCTTTCTATCCCTATCCTGTCTTTCTTCTTTTGAAAAAAAAAATCTTCTCAGAACTATGTCCCATTCAGTTAAATGAACAAAACATGGGTTCATTCACTGCCATTTACAGATCATGCTAGGGAGTAAGGAAGCAGAGAGCCTGCAGTGCAACAATTGCATAAAAAAAATTCTGCATATGCTTAGAGGCTTAGAGAATAAAAACATTTATTCTTAAGAATTCTTCACCACTGATTCACTCACCATTTTTGTAACCAGCCATTTATTGTAGTGAACCAGTGCCCTCAAGCTGTAATTGCCGTATGATTTCTTATGAACCTTTAACATCACTCCTCATTAGTCATTAATGAAGAAGGCATTTGAAGGATATGTGAATAGTGTACATGTTGAGAGGGTTGAGAAAAGAGAAGTAGACCCATGACAAAACTTAACTGAACAGGATGTAAGACGAGATTCCATACTTGAGGACAGCCTTTCCCAACCTGCAAGTTTTAGACATGTTGAGGTCTCACCATCCTCTGGAAACAAATATATTATGGACTTTACAGTCCATCTGGAAAAAAAAAAGAACAGGATGCAGGGACACAACTTTAAAATAACAGTAAGAGCACTTCTGAGGGTGCCAAAAATATCATGTGACCCTAGATTCAATGGTGACAACTTCCATGCCATTCTCTATCCATCCCATAATCTGCTTTGAAAACTAATGGATTAAACAAAGAGTTAATTAATAACCAATAACCTTATTTCAATTATTAGTGTTTTGGGCAATGTATTGATTTCCCAGTTTCTAACATTATTGAATTAATTTTCAATCCTAACTTTCCAAGTTCTGGTCTAGAGGTATAATGATGATAAATGGTCTGTAGACTTATGATATTTCACCTGGAGCAGCCCCTTGGTTTTTTTTGTGAATGTGTTTGATTGTTCCACTGCCATAACTCAATTGCATCTACTCTTTAAAAAATGTAATTAAATCGGTTGTAATATCAGCATTTTGAAAATCCAAAATTTCTAGATGGATGGAAAGTAGTATACTCACTTAACAGTAACATAAACTAAACAGTAGTTGTTATACTCAGGTTATACCCTTATGATTTGGAAGCCACTAATAACACACTAATGAGGAATAAGTGGGAAATGTATATTGCAGCATGCTAACAAAGAACAATACTATGTGGACTTCTACAAGTTTGTAACCTGTCCAGCTTTATCTTTTATTAAGCACAAAACTCTCACATCTAGTCTTGAGCTCCTTGTCTGCTGGGAAATCTGTTTGTGTTCCATCTCCTGTGGAAGAATCCTAGAACTGGAGCCTTATTAAACATAATTTACTACCACTTCTGTTTTCCAGCTTCCGCATTGTAATTGCCCACATCACAACTTCAAGCATCATGTAATACAAGCATTTAAATTACTCATTCATATAACTATACATGATTAATGTCCACTGAAGCATCATATTGAAAAAAGCAAGTTATCAAAAACAAAATTCACCAAAAGCCAAAATTAAGACAAAAAAGTGCCTCAGATGCATTCCCACAAGGATCTGAATATGACACTGCAACACATTACTAAATGATAAGATTTAATTTGCTAATTAATATCCCACGGAGAGAGCACTAACACTTTCTTCCATGAAAAAATGAGACCTATAATTTTCCAGAGCACAGCAAATTTCATAGGAAATGTGTATGCAGCCAGCCGCTTTCCATCTGTGTCTTACCGTCTGCATATATAATATAGTAATTCTGTTCACATCATTGGATACCATGTCACTCTGTGTTACTCAGCTTCTTCACTCTTGTAAACTGCATTCATTGCTTCTAAAAGACAGTTTTGTTGGAACACCTTATTTTCTCATTCTACCACAAAGGACTTTAGCAGGCTTCAAAAGATGGCTAGGTATAAGCAAACCCTAACAATTTTTGAGGGGCTCAGCATTAACACACAGCACACTTGGAGCTTTTTCACAGCTTACACAGCATCACATCTTATTTTGGCTTCACTGAAGGGCACATCAGATCTCCCTGACATACACATATACTCCTCACTGAAGAATATTAATTAAATTTAATCTGGGTAATTATCAACTTGTATTTAGTCTCCGTAACATCTAGGTTAGGAAAGCACTGGAGCTCAGGGCTAGGGCTGAACTTCTGAGTTGCAACTTGGAAGCTTCTAAGTGCCCATGCAGAAAGCAACAGTTGACAAATGCAGAGGCAACAGGCATAGCATTAGCACCTATGTTAGCCTGAGCATGCCAAAGATCACTAGAATTGCTGCTGCTAAATACATCCTTTCTTGTCATGTGGATGGTTACAAATGCTGATTATATTGCTGTTAATATATATATCCTGTTCTACAACAAAATGGTGCTTAATTCCTAAGTAAGTAAGTTTAGCATGAGGGTGATAAAAACAAATTCCATTTTATTGCTGCAATCATATACAGTCGTGAATTAATTCAGCTGAAAATGTGGAATTGCACATATTCCTGGTATCTCTTTCTTGATCAGAGTTACCAAACAGAACAGTTTTTTGATTCCGTCCTTTGCTCTAAAACATCAGCAATTTAGAAGCACTCTGGAAGTACAGAATGGCAGTGAGTTGGAAAGAGGAGATATATTAGCTGTGCGCTTGATAAATTGCAGTAACGTGCATGGCTGTCTAAAAGGAGTCCTGTAGGTCCAAACTCTAGAACAGGAGTTGGAAAAGTATAGGCTGTTTTTTTTTTCCACCTCTAACTTCCTCTGAACCTTTTTCATTTTTTAAGAAAAACATTTTCTAAAAACCATCTTTCACTGGAAAACAGGAGTTCGTTGCTGTCAGTTTTCTTAGAACTTCAAGGGATCTCCAGTATCACCGACCCCAGACCACATTTTTATGGACAGAAGGATATTCCATACCTGTCTCCTATTCTGACTGCTAGGGAGCTACTAGAAGGTCACTCACTATGGGATATTACAATAAAGAATTTTGAGAGTCTTTGTGCAAAAAATAACAGAAAATTGCATTTTGCATAAAATCGTTTTTTCTCAGCAAAAACATTGTGTGTAAGTTGTTTTGCTTGATTGTTTTCCACAAACTATTTTTTTGAAAGCTCTAAAGGTTCTGAAATGAGGGAAAGTGTATCCTCTAACACACACCAACACCCACACACCCACAAACCCTTTCAGAATCTGCAAGGAGAAAACATTTTGAAATTATTTATTCTTGTTTACAAGAATGAAATAGGCAAAGATTTGCATCATCCCTTGTCCAAATAAAATTTTTATTTCCATGGTAGGATGAGTTAAAATTACAAGAGAGAGTTCTCTGTTTTTATCCACCTCCCTTTTCTTATTTATCTATTTTTCCACCTTCTCAATACACATGCCTTGAATGCATCTATTCCACTCACAGTTGGACCAGGAACCATGCACCTAAGCTACCTTGACAATTTGAAATGGACTTCTGGAGACTGAATAACTAAAGTATGTGTATCTTGTCCTTCTATTACAATCAAGGAATAAAGAAAGATTTAGAAGTATATTCTCTGATATTTTGAATCTGCATTCCTATTCAAATAATTATTTTCAGGTACCAGATCAAGTTGCTTCTGGATTGAAATGTTCTAGGCCTCCATACAAGCTCAAATATTCAGTTGTTCTAAACTCTACTGGCAAACTTTTTTCCCCCATTTCATATGAAAACTAAAGCACTTCTAAATTCCTTTCAGGATGGGTAGAGGAAATGTTCCCTGAAGATTAGATTAATGTGGGCAAAAGCTCACAGCTCTGTTCCCATGGAGGATTTCATTGCACATTACAAAGGGAATGCCACTGGGCTGCTGAAGGCAACCAAGATGCTCAGCACAGCTTTTCTTTTTTTTTCTTTTCAAAAATCCTCAGCCACCTCATTTTTCTGGTAGGTTACTCTTCCCTGAAAGTTCTTTAAACACTCCTGTGTAAGTGAAGGGAGTGGAATATTTAGCACTACTTTACCTTAAACATGAGTCACTTCGAGATGAGGTAAATTTAGTTTGTTTTGTTGTATTAGGCTGCAACAGTCCACTACGACCATGTTTCCTGACATCTCACATCAGAGTCCTACTAACTTTATTCAACATTCATAGCATAGTGCATTCACAACTGAAAGATAAAAAAAAAAATCCAAAATCAAACACCATTCAGGCAACTTGCCTTGGAATATAGAAGTATGCATCAAATAAGTCCCCAAAATTCAATAAATGGTAACGGATTATTTAGTCCAATTTTGATGGAAAAAGGTACAAGTGTAATGATCTCAAGTTTTTCTCCTCCTGTAACTATAACAGTTTTGATTATGTGTATGCCAAATTTCAAGACTTGTTCTCTTAGTTTCCGTATTCCTGTCAATCAGGAAGACCCAACTGAGTTTAAAAGGTAGTGTCTGTCCCTCATAATAAAGCACTTCCAGGGGTAAAGAGTTCAACAACACTTAACCAAAGGAACTATCAAACAGATATAGACATCTCTTGCTCAGGCTTTGTTATTCAATACAGTTTGTTCCTCATTCCTTTCTTTGAACACAAATTATAAACAAGAATTTAAGTCAGCCTTGCACAGCCAGGTGTCTACAGATATGTTTGACTGCAACTCTCATAATCTCCAGCCAGAACAACTACAACACCGAGCATTCCTGATCATGGGCCATGCTGGTCAAGAGTAATGGTGGTTAGTTCAATAATACCTGGCAACCCACGGTTTTCCCAGCTCTCATTTAAAAAGAGACAGCAGCTGTTCACATGAAACCTCATGCATATTTGGAACTGTCTCCATCCAATGTTGTACTCTTACAAGATTAAAATGAATGAATGCTGAGTGTCTTGAATTCTAAATAGAGGGCATATCAGAGTCTTCATGCACTGCCAGTAACCTGCCCACAACTGCAAACTGTCTATCATCCAAGAGGCAAAAAAGAGTGAAGATATTATCTATCCTCTCTAGTGTGGCTGCTTTACATGAACAGATGTAAATCTTGCTGCTGCTAACCTTTCCTAACATAATGAACCACGGTCTGTAGCTCACACTGGAGATTCTTTTCTTGTCATTAGCAATACAGTGTTCTCATCTAATATCCCTGTCAGAGCAAGCGGCGTAGCTCCCTACACGCAAGCCCAGCCAACAGGAGCTCAGCACCGCAGACCTCTGGTAATGTAACATTTAGCACCTGCAAGTAACACTGTTTTTCAAAGTATCCTCTGAGCACTGATAACATGCAAATGATAAATCAGAAGAAGTATAACATTTACTCTGAATCCTACTTGGCAAAGTCATGCACCTAAAATGGAGCACCAAATACTACATTCAAATTGTACTTCAAATTCTGTCCTGTGACATAGGAATTCATTCCATATTTACATCAAAACAAACTGTGTATTTATTTTAACTACATAAACTGCTATCGATACTTCTCTTAGGAAGACACAGAAGACTTCTGTAGTAAAAGTCCGTCAATTTCTAGGAACAGGTCTTCATCTCACACAAACAACTTGACATATTAAGACTTCTCAATTTGAGGGAAATACTACATGAACTTTTAAATACATAATGATCTCTCCCTAATAAAAACATGGTTTATTAAGTGGAGAATGCACTTTCCACATTTTCTCACAATTATCATGGCTCAATATAGCACGTTTACTAAGTAAGTAAAGTATTCCATACTTCATTCACATACCTACTTCACACTTTTATGCTAATCAGTCTAGACAAGAGTCACTCTTTTCACTGAAAGAGGAAACTGTGATTTAATCAAAATATATATGTATCGAAGTGAAAAAAGAAGCACAGGAATCTTTTCCAGAGGTATGACCATGCACTTTACATTACAAAGTGAAGAAATTCACACCCAATTGGAAAAAAAAAGTCTAAAAAAGTATCAAGACAAAATTATAGAAGCTTTATTTTATTGCAAATAGTGTACAGGGAAAAAAGAATGCTTAGTAGAACAGCTCCCAGCCATGTATCAGCATACCATTTTTAATATATATAATAGCAAAAAGAAATACAGATGTGAAGGATTAGCACTTGACAAGTAGTAAGTGGAGAGAGCTTTAGGGAAATGGAGAAACAAGGCTTGAGAAAATAGCTTGGGGTCTTCCATGAAAGGTTAGCATGGACTCAGAAAAACATTGGGGGAGGGAGGGGGAGAAATAGAACCAAAGTAGACATATTTATCTTTTTCCAAAGCAATGGGAACACAAAGGACCTCCCCTTTCATCTGATTACAGATACAGAGACTTGAACGCACAGGGACTTACAGAGTCAAAACTACTAGATTGCAAAAAGAGAAGTGGGAGAGGAAACCCTTGAAATCAGCCCTCTTATTTAATTATAACTATTCCAAGGAAAACAAACATAAGGAGAGGCAAGGGAATTGAGAAAAGAAAGAAGAGAGAGAAACTAACTAGAAGTCTGAGCATGTGGATGATTACACTCGATGAGAAACACTATGACAGCCTCAACAAAATGCCTTGTTTCCCCACGCTCCAGACAAGCACTGGACTCAGCATCAGCAATTCATGTGGAATGGCAAATCCTCTTACAAGATACAGATCCTCTGAGGGACAAATTAATGCAAGCCTGTTCTATATATGGGAGCTGACTAAAGAGGGGACAAAGTGGTCTCTGCATATACAAGGGCATCAATTTATTTGGGCAAACAAAGTAGTGAGCTATTTCAAGTGGTAGGGAAAAAAGAGAGGAACACCAGCCCTGGAAATATGAACTATGCAGCAGATCCCAAAAGGAGGAGGGCAAAGATGGCTTCCAAGAATCCTGCTTAAGAGACAAGTGAAATCTGAATTAATCTTGGACCTGAGTCACACAGTGAAAAACAGCAAGAATGCATCTTGGGTGCTTGAGTTTAAAAGCAGTTACTGACTTCAAAACAAAACAAAGACGGGATCAATGACTCTGGACTGGAGTCAGAATTGCAGTATGACAGTGGCCATTTCCACACAAGATTATTATAGTGCTATCATTCCACTTTCAACATCCTGTGAAACCTGGGGGTTTGCAGTTTGTGGAGGGGCCAGGTGGCCCCTCCCAAAACTGCAAACCCTTAGATTCCATAGGATGTTGAAAGTGGAATGATAGCGCTATAACAGTCCTGTGCGGAAAAGATCAGTGAGGTCACTTTTAATTTCACTAATTCATTTATAAACTCTTTCCTGCAGAACAGCCTTCAGGAAAGCGTGGAAAGAACATGCACCATCTAGAAGAGAACATTTTTCTACTCTCAACATTTTGAAAGATGGCATGGGAGAGATTCAGAAGATAATGATCCCCCAGCCCCTGATTTATGCAACTATGTTAATATAATGTGTTCTGGGAAAATAATGAATTGAAAGAATAAAATACAAAGTTTCTTAACTGATGACGTGCTCATGGGAATCTATGTAAGCCATTATATCTCACTAATTTTGTATTTATTTTCTTCCCCAGAACACACTTTATTATCTACTTAACAATTCTAGCAAAGATCCCTGAGTAGTTCCATCTCCTCTTCATTTTATTGTGCACTGTTTGTTTCCATCTGCCTGATAAATGCTTATCATATGGAGTGCAATTCTAGAGAGAACAGTTGTTCTAGTGCCTGCCATGTGAACTTCTGTGATGCTCCATAACAACATGTTACAATCAATCTACTTTATACTTTAAAAAGCAACATTCTTCCATGCCCTCTTTCTAGTTAGACAGTATTTCTACAATGCTAACTCACCTACTACGAAAATATTTCATATAATAGTTTAACATGAAGCAATATAGGAACAGTGTTTCATTGTTTCCATTTTAATTTCATCTTATTTCCGGAAAAAAAGTATTTTAATCTTGGAAGTTTTAACATCCAAAAAACCCCACTATCAATTTGTATCATGTCTCTTATACATCCAAAATGTCAATTTTTTTCAAAATATGAAAAAAAAATCTGAGTAGTTAAGGAGAAAAAATAGTTTAAATGTTTAAACAATAAGGAATAATTGAAGCAGAAAAAAGCATATTAAACTATTTATCAACTTAAAATAGTTTCAAACCATGCAACTTTGCATTAAATCTTCAGATACCAAAGAAACAACCAAATTCTCGCCAAGGCAAGAGGATCCCACAAACTGCTTTTGTTCTAATACATGCAATCCTCGTGCGCACCCCAAAAAGTATGGGAATACTCAAGGATGAACAAAAGGTATAACTTTCTTATGAAACTTGGCTAATTGGTTACCAATGAGACTTAAATTAGATATGATTTAGTTGAGTCCCAGCAAATTGAACCAATTTACTCTAACTGTAATCCTCTCTAGATTAAACCTAATGATTATTCAAATTTATCTCACATTGGTTAGCTTATTTCTTTTTTCTTCAATTTTTTTATTGAATAATAAAATAAACATATAAAAACAAAATGGAAAGATCAGAATAACACTACACAAAACAAAATAATACAGAAGAAAATATACTGTAAAATAAACTATAAGACAGTACACTATTAAAAAGAAAAACAGAGCTACGAATATAAAATTAATCTACTAGACAACTACAAAATTACACATAGTTAAAATCTGGTTCCTGCCCCTGCTGCCAATAGTGGATAATAATCTAATAGTAACAACTAGCCATTAGATCATAGACTAAAACTGAAGTAAATGCTTGTTGCCTATTCTTTACCTTCATAATAAATCAGAATTTACAAAGTAAGTTAATAGTTAATAATTCTAACAATTATTGTAAATCATATTTAAAAACGTAACCATTAACAATTTTAACAATTTTAATCATTAGTAACTTATTCTATTCTATATTAAAAATTAGCAATTCTTAAAATGATAATTCTCTGTATAGTAAGTATCTTTAAAAGCAACAAAGTAAAACTATTTTCCAATTACTCTTCTTTCAATAGAGGAAATAGCAAATTTAGAATTAACACTTTAAGAGAGAGGGGAAAAAAGCTATCTTTGTCATCATCAAATATCCTCAGTCCCTTCATAACTTTTCTTCTAGCAGCTCATCATCATCTACCATTTTCATAAACCATAGATCATAAACCATTTTTTAATCATACATTTCTTCCTCTTTTACTTCTTTTAGTTCTTCTTTTTCCCCAAAACAGGATCATATTTAAATATTCATAGGAGGCCTTTTATTAGAACAACCATGAGTAATCTGTGTCTTTCATCCTTATAAATGAAAATTAATTCTTCAGGTCTGTCCCACCTGAAAAAAGACATTCTTCCTGGGAATTCTGTCCATCAGTAAGTCCATCAATGGATTGTTATTCTCCCTTTTTCCAAGAAGAAAATTTCTTGTACAGTTGCAGGCCAGCTGTCATAAGTTCTCCAAAATGATTCAGGTCACCATAATTTTGATAATTTTGTGCATCCAATTTCATAGCTGGCTGGAGTTGTGACATCTCTTCGGTTCTTCATCATTCCAGATTCAGCTGTATTACCTCACTCCATCTATTTCTCTTTATTTATCACACCTTGAGACATGATTTCCAAGTCACAGACCAACTGTTGAAGCAATTGTGTTCCGTCTTCTTCCTCTAATTGCCAACATGTCATTTCAGTCATTTGTTGTATTGTTAGGATCCTCATCTTCAACAAAATTATCTTTAAGCTCTTGTGACAATTACAACAATTGTTCTGTAAGCACTTCAAACTTTTTCTCAAATGCATTAGTTTGTCTAAACTCAACCCAAAAAACTGAAAAAATATTCAACTACACCTTCAGATAGTCCTAGATTTTTTTTATTTTATTTGAGTGTCACAATCCACAACTAAAGCCACGGTAAGTTCTATTAAATATTTCCTGTGTTTCTTACACAATAAGGCTGTGTTTCTAAAACATTCGATAAAAGGAGATTTCATGTACATTTTCCCAGAAAAGTTAAAATTAGTACAGCACTATGCAACAAACCAACTGGACAAATAACTTTGCAGATTCCAACTTCTTAATATCCAGCACGATTGTCTTAGAAATAAAAACAGAGTCTTATTCCGTTATTGAAGTTGACCAGGTACAAATATAGTTCACATAAATCAAAGGCATAAGAAAAGTCAGTTAGTAGCCAAACAGCACAAACCAGCCAATATCAAAAGTAAACAATCAATCCTTTAAAAGTCAAAAGAGAGAGAGAGAGAGAAGTTCAGAATCCACATCCACATCTGAGCATGTAAAAAATCAAGTAATTAGATCCCAGAGTGATAGTAACAAATAAAAAAGAAAGGAAATAAAAGAGATTGAATACTTAAATCATGTGTGGTTCCGATAGCAATCCAAAAAGAAGTAGTGTCCCTTTAAATGGGATACCATAAGGCTTTAGAACTATAGGCAAGTTCAAAC
Source organism: Iguana delicatissima (assembly GCA_948472985.1). Classification (NCBI taxonomy): domain Eukaryota; kingdom Metazoa; phylum Chordata; class Lepidosauria; order Squamata; family Iguanidae; genus Iguana; species Iguana delicatissima. The sequence goes on from CAOKZL010000205.1 coordinate 2,639,453, forward strand.
TGTTGCACACAATGGGCTTCTTGTCTTCTATAGGTGAAAACAAAAAAAGTCAAATTGTATACTTAACAAGAGGTCCAGACACAGGGAATGAATGTCCATATGGGGGAGTGAAGTCCTCATTCCCTGTCTCCACTGAGGCCTTGGGACCAGTTGTGGCTGCTCTGTTCCCAAGTGGACACTTTGCTGGTCTCGATCCTGGCTTGGCAGAGTCTTTGGTCTCCCCATGGATAAGGGAGTGCACTAGCTTGACAGGAGAGCCCCCATTCTCAGGCATGATGCTTCTGGGGGCCAGGATCTAGCAGAGCTCACTAAATCGCATGAACCATTAATGCAACCAGATGCCAGACTCTAGTTATCTTACTTCTTACACTTTTAAAAATATTAGTCAGATATCATTTTAAATTCATATGAAAAGCAGTTGCAAATAACAACCTGACAAAAAGTTAACTTGCCTAAATGTAACTAATAAATTGCGGATTAAATAATAAAATTTGTAAAAGACATCGACAATTTGTAATATGCCACTAGCTTTCTGTGGTGGTGGCACTGAATTTTCTCATCAGGCAAAAGGCTATGTGGCATTTCTACTGATGTGATCTTCTAAGTCGGACAGGCTTTTGTTGAGGAAACACATTAAATTTTCATACTCTTAAAGCAAAGAGGGGAAGCTACTGGGCAGCAGTGCAAGGGGGAGGTTGACCCTGACAGACAATCTTTCATAGCAAGAGTAGTGGCACTCTAGTTAGTACTGCAGAGAAGGAACCACTGACAAACCACTTCTGTATGTTTTTTACTATGAAAACCCAATGATGAGGCAATTTGAAGTAAAGCAAGAGATAGTGCCAGAAGGTTGGAAAGCAGTCAACTCTCCCCTGAGGAACAGCAAAGACAAGTATGAATAGCAACGTGTCTAATGATACAACTGGACTCAAACCAAAATTGCATTCAGCTGGTGACATGCTCAGATGTGGAAGGAAAGTCTGAAGCTGCAGATTGCATATAATAGGAACATGGAATATGACGTGCATATATCAAAGAAAGCATAAGTTTATGCTCAAACTACAGAGGGAGAGGATGAATCAAAAGGTTCTGTGCTGATATTCAGGAGGGAACTGATCACACACCAAAACAGAATAACTTGCTTATCATAAGGGACTGGAATGCAAGAATAGAAAACAGAGCAGAAATGAATGTTATCAGAGAGTTTGGTCAACACTCAAGGAATGAAGCAAGAGAACAACGTATTGAATTTTATGAGGCCAGCAAGTTTGTTCACTGCAAACACATTCTTCAGGCAACTGAACTGAAGACTGCATACAAGAATGTCATCAGATGGCCAGTACAATAATCAAATAGACTACATAACTGGAAGCAGAAGATGGGAATCTTCATTTCCAAGAAAAACAAGATTAGAAGTTGGTTGTGGTTTGTTCTTGTGTGCCTTCAAGCCATTTTCTACTTATGGCAATAAGTGGGTTTCCATGGCCAAGGAGGAACTGAACCCTGGTCTCTAGGATCTAAATCCAATGCTCAAACCACTATACTACACTGGCTGTCAGACTATGAACTGCTGATATCAAAAACTGGAGTGAAGCTAAAGGAGTACACAAAATTAATTAAGGACCAAAACAAAGTATCCTTTTAGATATTAATAACCATGTATTTGCTCTGTTAAGCCTAACTGATGAGGAAGCAGAAATACTCGGGATGGAAACCAGAGACACTATCAGGAAAGAATGCAGAAAACAGAAAGAAAAATATCATTGGATGACTTGATCAGACTCTTCAAACAGTAAAGGGACAAGCAAGAAGATAAAGTAAAAAGTGAGAGAAACAGAATCAGAATCCTTAACCTGTTTGACTAGTACATAGATAAAAAGAGAACTATTAAAATAATCGATGCAAAGTCAACAAATGGTAGAAAAAGAAACCTCTTCCATAATGAAAACTGATAGTTGGGATGCTATGTCACCAACACTGGAAGGCACTATATGATTGGGACAAAATAAAAAGATGATAGAAGCAATGCACTAAACAATTATATAAACGATATATAAAAAGGATGATAGATTCTTTAAAGGAAGAACCTTTTGATGATGACTCCACAATTTTGTAAAGTGAAGTAGAAGAGGCTTTCAAAGCACTCAGAAAAAAATAAATCATCAGAAGTAGATGGCGCATCAATAGAGATGGTATCTAATCAAATTTTAATAATGGATATAATATACAAAATAAGACTCTGGTTCAGATATTGGAAAAACTCCAATCCCCCCAAAAGGAGCACAGCAGGGATTTTATAAACATCAGACCATTGCATTAATCTCTCATGCAAGTAAAATGATGCTAAAAAATTTACAACAAAGACTTTTATCATCATACATGAAGTGAGAAATGGAGACGTCCAAGCTGGGTTCCAAAAAGAATGAGGCACTAGGGATCATATTGCTAACATATGTTGGCTAAAGGAGTGTGCCACAGAATTTCAGGAAAAAAATCAACATATGATTTATAGAGACCAGAAAAGCCTTTGCTTGTAGTGTAGGCCCTCCACATTTGCAGGTTTCACTTTTTGCGAATTTGATTATTCACGGGTGCCTGCTTGCCCCCTCCATTCTCCCCCTCCCAGTCCCTGGCCTTTTCTCAGGCACAAGGAGGGAGAAATATCTTCACTCCCATGCACTCTGTTCTTGCCGGGGTGGCACACCGGCCTCTGCGGGCAGAAGGTTGCAGAGCAGGCAATTGCCCATTCCCTGCACTTCCTCCCTGCTGGAGCATGCCCTGAGAGGTTGGGAGGAGGGCGCAGGGCACGTGATCACCCATTTCCTACAATTCCTCCGTGGCACCCTGCACAGGCAAGCCCTGGGCAGCCAGGAGGAGAGTGCAGGGTGAGCAATCCCCCATTTCCTGCCCTTCCTCCCGGCTGGAGCAGGCCCTGGGCAGCCGGGAAAGGTGCAGGGTGAGCAATCGCTCATTTCCTGCACTTCCTCCATGGTGGCCTGCACAGGCAAACCCTGGGCAGTGGGAGGATGGTGCAAGGTGAGCGATTGCCCATTTCCTGCACTTCCTCCCCACTCGAGCATGCCCTGGATGGCAGTGAGGAGGGGTGGGGAGAGCAATCGCCCATTTCCTGCCCTTCCTCCCCACTGGAGCAGGCCCTGGGCAGCTGGCAGGAGGGTACAGGATGGGTAATCGTCTCTTCCTGAGCTCTTTTGCCTGACTGGTTGCCACTGCTGTGGCAATGCCGACCAGAGGAATTATTCACTTTTTTTTTTTTTTTACATTCGCAAGGGTTCTGCATCTCTACCCCTTGCGAAGGTGGAGGGCCTACTATATAGGTAGATTGTTCTACTATAGATCACTCTAAATGAAAAGGGTATGCCACAACATTTGAACATCCTGATGTGTAACTACACTTTGGACAAGAGGTCACTGTCAGTATGGAATATGGAGAAACAGAGTGGTTTCCAGTTGGTAAGTGGATCAAACATTTTATCATTTTATCTGTTTAACTTATATGCAGAACACATCATAAGAAAAGTAAGGTGTGAAGAATGTGTGAAAATTGAAGGATAGAACATCAGAAATGTAACCTACACAGATGTCACCACATTTTACTAGCAGAAAATACCAAAGACTTGAAACAATTACTGTCAAAAGTTAAGGAAGAAAGTCCAAATTACCAAAGTTTACCTGCATAATTTAAAAATGGATGATGTGGACAATGTCTCAATCATAAATCAAAATGAGAATGTAGTCAAGAAAGCAGAAGACTATTGCTTGTAAGGGAAGCTATGAAGTAACAAGGTAGTTACAAGATATAAATGACAATGTGCCTGCTGAATATACAGGAGTTCCATTGGAGGAACCCCTACGTAAAACAAAAACTGCAAAGTGTCATATCACATTATAGGACCTCACATTCACAAAACTTCATATGTGTGTGTGCAGAGGCTGTGCAAGAGGAGGACCCACCATTAAATACCAAAGTCTGAATCATCGATGCTATATTATTTCAGATTTCTATGTATGGTTGTGAAAGCTGTACAGTGAAAGAAGCTCATGCATCACGAAAAGATATGACTCTGAAAATAATCAGTAAAATGGAAGGCAGTGGGAAACAACGAAGATGACATTACAGGTGGTTCATTCAATACACAAAGCCATAGCCCTGAGTTTGCAAGATCTCAGCATAGCTGTTGATAATCGGAGTTCTTGGAGATCTCCCATTTATAGGGTCACAATAGGGTTAAAGCAACAATAAAATGACACATTTTCTCGATTTGTTTGTCCAGACTGTGTGCTCCCCATGGCAACCTTGACTGAAGAAATACAAGAAAATGAATAACTGACTTCAATTAGTAGCAAATGCCATATGTTTTCACTTATGGAATATTATCTTTTACCTGTATTTTTACATGGGTCAAAAATTCAACAATGAAGCCTTCACTGAACATTACAATGTATCAGTCCATCCGTGACTTTCTCCTGACTATAAATGAATGTCTAGCCAATTTGTGCATTGAAGGAAAGGCTAAAAAGAAGAGGAAGAAGAAGGAGGAGGAGGAGGAAGAGGGGGAGGAGGAAAAGGAGGAGGAGGAGGAGGAAATATTGTCACCTAATCTCCACATTTATTGCTGTATTTTTGTGCTTTCTTCTGTTCTGAGGGGTAGTGTGGTACGTGTTGCAACCTTCTTCACAATGGGCTTTACATTCCACAGATAAAAGAAAGTGAATTAAAGAGGATTAAGCCTTGGCTTCAAACCTGTTTCTGAGATTTACTTGAATAGCAAAACATGGTTATGAGCAACTGCAGCTTGTTCCAGAGGCACAAACACCAACCAAGGAGAGGGAAATGACAGTCTGATGCCACTAAACAAGAACTGGGAGGCAACTACAAATAATATTTCAGGTCTTGTTAACTTACTCTTTACACACAAGAGGAATTTTCTCCCTTAAATAGGAGAGAACTTGCCAATTTAGCCAATGTTGTGGGATTATGGAGTTTCTATCCAACAATACCTGGATGGCCACATTTGCCCACTGCTTCACTAGAAGTATGGGTAGCACTGCAGCCAGTAGGTGGAATAAATCAGAATTAAATTTCACTTTGCTTGACTTGTTGTCAATGTGAAAGACTGTATCTCCCTATATGAACCTGCTAGATCACTAAGTTCTGCTGGGGGAAGGTTTTCTCTCATTCCTGCTACCATCCCAGGCTCTCCAGGTGAGGACATGGGACAGACCCTTCTCAGTGGCTGCTCCTACTCTGTGAAATTCTCTTCTGCAAGAGGCTAAGCTGGTCTCCTTCCTGCTTTCCTTTCACTGGCAGACAAAGACATTTCTTTTCAAGCAGGCTTTCAATGGGTGAGCTGGGGAGCTTTTATTTATTTATTAAGATGATTTTTTTTAAAAAAAAATGTAAGTTTTTATAATTTTATGTCTTTAATATCTTTGTCTTAAATGTTCTAGACATTTGACTTTTTTGGAAGCCACCGTGGGACCCACTTGGAGAGAAAAGGTGGCATATAAATACAATAAATAAATAAATAAATAAATAAATAAATAAATAAATAAATAATAAAACCAAGGATTTAAATTTTAAAAAACAACTACAAATGCTGGTTTGACTTAGTTGACTTGCTTGACAAACCAGAGTTATTTTAAAGTACAAATCATGACCAGACATGAATTAACTAAAATAAAGCAAATTGATTATTTATTCCACCTCCTGGCCACAGGAGGGGGGAGCATCTGAGCATGATGCTTTCAGTAGAATTTTTGTACAACCACATGCATATACACTAAATGATGGTTTTGTGTTGCTTGTGAACATGATTGTACTCCTTTTCTTCCCTATCACTCAGAACAGCTAAAGATGTTTAAATGGCTAGGGACAAGGATAGACTATGCCCTGCCACGCAGCTGCAATTTTCAAAATAGTATTTTTCATACCTTTTACTTCAAATGTGAAATTTCAAAACAAATAAAATTTATTTTTTAGAGCACTGAAATTCAGGTAAGATCTTTTGTTAGCTGCCTACAACATACAGCAATATTTGTGTGTTTCAGATACTCTGTGGACTGATAATCTATTTTCAAAAGCCAGTAATCAGACATCTAATACCAAAACTGCATAAACTTTTTATAATTAAGTTTCAGATAATCGTATTCTTTTGCATTTTCTCTACATCATTGAGGAGCAAAAGCACAGCTTTCCAGCCAGAGGCCCCAGATGGATATATCTTGCCAGACATACACCCAGAAAAGAAAGCATACATAGGCCTTAATAACATAGTTAATCTCTGTCATCCTACCTGGAAACCAAACGTGACACAAGTACGATTTCTGTGCTTCAGAAAATGGTGCAATTTGGCTTGGACAGTCAGTCTACTTTGACTTAGGTTAAGATTCAGAAATCCAAAGGTTGTGCATCTGACTGTCATGGGAAATTCAAAAGCAAGCTATAATTTTCAGCTCTTCCTCAGAATTTAATCAAACTAGTTGGCTTCATAGCCAGTTTGGAGTGGAATAAGCCTGATACCTTACAGAGAAACAGTATAATAGGGTTGTGCTATGTGCCTTTAAACCAGGTTTTAAGTCAAACTTTGGCCCTGCAGAGCCTCAGTTCAACCTTCCAGGGCTCCTGGTGGCTATGATTCATTCTCCACAACACTATAATTCCTTGCTTTTGAATGTTTTTCCCCATCATTCTAAAATGTTGAAATCTCTTTGATACATATTTTGCATGTGAGCTGCCAATATTTTTTTTATTTCTTGGCAGAACTACGTGTTTTTATGTGAAATTAATTAGCTCATATACCACACCTACACAAAACAAACGAAGCAGGTGCAAAAGTATATAAAATAAACATTCACAGACCAGGTTGCAATAACTGTGAGGAAGATTAAATCAACAGCACACTCTGGAATGCATGGCTTGAAAAGCAGATGACAAGCCAGAATAGAGAGAAGTAAGCTGGATGTCAAAATTCAGGAAGTAAAAGGGATTGGATCTCAGTAGATCACCTGCTTAGAGAATGAAAAAGAAATTGTTAAAGAGTAAAGAGGCTAGGGAAAGGAAAAGAGATTTCAAAATGGTTTGCAAGATCAGCAAAAAGTAGATGCTAACCCTTGTGCTTGGTCATGGTGGTGAAAATAGGATGCTGGAGGACTGGGGCACTTGAGCACACACACACTTTATATGGTACCTCAGGCACTGCTTACACTCTTTGATCTGATAGAGCTCAGATGAAGCCTCTTGATCTAAGCTGAGGTCCATGAACCGTCAGAACCAAGCTTTCCCTAAACATACACACATGAACCAAGCACAGAGATAACCACATTAGGAAAGAGCCCTCAAAAATGGATCAGTGGGCAGAAGAAAATAGCTTTCCTTGGGTTGTGAGACCTTGGCAATGTGGAAATTCAAGAAAAGCTGAATAAGTGGGACCTTGGCAAAATCTTTGGTGGAACAGGTGATAAGAAGAAATTGGACACAGAAATTAAGAGAGAAGAAATTAATTATTTTATGCACTTTAGAAGCTGGTCTAATAAATACCAACTGCCAATTAAATGTATCACATATTCCAACCTTTTCCATTTTCTCTCAAGGACTGGTAGGGTTATGAATACTTTCAGCATGCAGATTGAAATTTTGCTTTCAAGGTTGGTAGGACAAATGAGCTTAATTTGAAAGATTCTTTCAGTGAGTTTATGTTTGCTGTGTGGCATCATAAGCCAGTAAACAAACAAATAAACTTGAATACAGTACGACTCCCCTATCCATGGGGGATTGGTTCCGGACCACCCTGCGGATACGGAAATCTGCGGATAGTATAGACCCCCCCCAGCCCTGATTGCAGTGGGCCCTAGGCCTACAGCTGGAGGCAGGAAGATAGTGGGCAGCGCAATCCCATACTGCCCACTGTTTTCCCGCCAGGTGCTACAGCAATTGGGCTGAGGCCTGTGGCTACAGTGGCAATCAGGCCCTGGGCCTGCCTCTGGAGGTAGGAAAACAGCAGGCAGCACGATCCCAAGCTGCCTGCATTTTCCCGCCAGGCGCCATGGTTATCGGGCCCTGGGCCTGTGGTTGCGGGGCCTGGACCTGCGGGCACCACGGTGATTGGGCCCTAGACCTGCGGCTATTTTCAACCATGGATAACTGAATCCGCGGATATGGGGGTCGTACTGTATGTACACTTAGGTCAGTGGTTCTCAACCTGTGGGTCCCCAGATGTTTTTGGACTTCAGCTCCCAGAAGCCCTGAGCATTGACCATAGTGGCTGGGGCTTCTGGGAGCTGAAGTCCACAAACATCTGGGGACCCACAGGTTGAGAACCACTGACTTAGATGATTAAGATAAAATATATCATTACACAAGCTCTACTTATTTTATGCAAATATTTTATGCTTGTGTGGAACAATTTTTCAAGTATTAAAATGCACAAAATGCAAATGGGAGAGCCAGTGATTAAAACAAGATTTGGTATCCTATTTATTTTATAGCATACCTTAAAAGACAGGACATCTAATTTATACCTGTTGCTACTGTCCAAAAATGCAAGGCCCACCACTATTAGTAGAATTAGTGTGTTCTTCCCCATAACAAATGAACCACCCCACCATTCGGGGGTGGGGGACATATATTATTTGACAAGACAGATATTATTTGAAATTATTTGGAAGTTCCACTAGGAGACTGCAACAGGAGAAAATGCTTGCCTCGCCTGATCTATGATCTAATCTTTGAAATCACCTATGGTGACATATGTCTTACTTACCTGTGTGGATCATTGTAACTTGCTCTACACAGGACTGCCTTTCAAGAGTGCTCTGAAATTTCAGCTGGTCCAAAGACTAGCCAGACTACTGGCAAATAACACTGGGACTAGTTATACAGAGCACAAAAGTCCTTCATTAACATTAGCTCCACTGGCTACCAGATTGTTTCTTGGCACCATTCAAAATGTTGATAATGACCTGTAAAGTCTGTTACAGCTCAGATCAAAGTCAGCTGAAGGACCATCTTTTCCAATATGAGACTGATGGGTTTTCAGATCTGGAGAGGAGGCTCTGCTCTCCACTACAACATCCTCACAGGTACCTCTGGTGGGCCCATAGGAAACAGCTATGTAGCTGCTCCAAGGTTCTAGAAATCTTCTCCTAGAGAGGCTAGGCTGCCACTCTTTGTGGGATCCTTCTGGCAGCAAAGTATTTTGTTTGCTTTGGAAATCCTTTGGAACTGACTGTTGATAGCTTAATTATATTCTAACTTTTCTATATTTTAGTGATTTGAACCTGTACCTTTTTAAACTTCTGTAAGCCACCTTGAGTTCCAGGGCTAAGAAAAGGGCAAGAGAAAAATAAATAAATTGAACATCTCATCTATCATGCACAGTATCTGGGGCAATTTTCTCAAGTCTCCCGGACAACCTAATAAATTACTAGCAAAGTACAGCAAGCATTTGTGCAGTTTTAATAATAAAGAAAAAGAAAATATTTCAAAACAGTAAAAAAACAGAAATATTATTTTTATAGCATACCTTTCCTTTGGGTTTTATATGTAAAACCCTGCATCAGAGAGTATCTGCTCCGTAACTGTTAACACTTTTCTATGTTTATGACACCAATGTATTTTAAAAGGTCTGCTGGGCTGTGAAGTGGCCTGCAAAATAAATTCAAGTCTTCCAAAGAAGTGCCTAAGATTAGGGGAAGTTGACAGTGCTTAAAACTTTCCTTGACTGCATGTTTTACCTCTAGTCCCCTAGTCAAGCTGGGTTTTATCATTTCAATCAAATCTGACATTTTAATGTTTATATTTTTGCTTATTTATACTGTGATATTTTATAAAAGCCAACAGGTGAGGACACTGGGGCTAAATAGTGGCCTATGAACATATTAAGTTAATGATAAATATATTTACTTCCAACCTGGGTTCCAAGAATCAAGTCTAGTTTACACCTTTCTTGCTATCCAAATATAGTTTTAGTATTGTTTTTATAGTACACCAGTGAAAAACATGAGAAACAAACGAGGTTCTTGGCATCTATTCATTATTCCTACATTCACTTTTCTCTGCAACATAGCTGCTTCTATAGAAAGGAAAATGCAGTGAAAACTTTCCTTGTACTTTCAGTACAACTGAAGAACGCTGGAAGTTGTTCCCCCTTTTCTCCCAGTAATTCAAAAGTTACTCCATCCTCAAAAGAATGAATGTAAAGAGGATCTATGCCTTATTCCACCCCATTACTAAAATAACAGATACACAAATATTTAAAGAGGCCCCACCTCAACAGAACCAATGAATCATTACACCAACCCTTCCAAATAACAAGAAACCATTATTTTGTCTGGTAATAAATAATTCTTATTATTTGTTACCTCATTAATGACTCAAATGGCAGTTTTAGTACAAAAGGTTAAGCAAAGAATATTTTATATGTGGCTAGTGTAGCTTCCTATTTAGGTATTATTTGCCTCTGGTACTATTTTTTTTTCCAGAACATAGGATGTTTTAATTGTTTATCTTTTTCTGATCTACTTCATAAATTATTTCATCAAATAAAGTGACTACAGTAATTAGAAATGGAAATTTTTGCCCTCTGACTCAGACTTGTTGGGAAAGCAAGGTCACCTAATTATACATGAAAGATAGAGCTGCCTTTGTATGCCTCACAGTGGATGAGAAATGAACAGAAATATAAAGATATTTTTTGGCCAGATAGGAGGAATAACCTACAATTGCACCACAGTCAGCAAACAAGATTTAGATCATCAGCTCCAATGTATATATGATATGTTCATTTTCAGGCTTTGGTGTTGAAGAAGTACTAGGCTTCTTACTCCTATTTTCATAAAATACCCTGGCAAATCTAGAACTCCACTAGCATAAGAGATTCAGTGCCAGAATAAGAACATCACTTTCAGAACCTTCATCAAATTTCACGGTTTATTCAATACAACAACCATTTCCACCTGGTCAGAAGGATAGCTAAATATTTTATCTGCCACAAGCACACACGCAGGGGTTGGTATTAGCTGGCACAATTTAGGCAAATAGAAACTGTTGCAGTGATGCCCTTCTATTTGTGTTTAACATAACAACAGTGGTAGAAAACATGTCTCCTTCTAGAATGAAATTATTCTTGGGATTCCAGGCACTCTTTAAAAGTTAAGAAATTTTGAAATGTCGTTTCTCATCACTTTTAAACATTTGGCAGATTTTATACCAAACAAACTGAGAAAAACAGTCTGTAGCAAAGCAGCATAAGTCATAACCCATGAGGCCTCACTAGGGGGTTGATAACCTTTCTAGCCTCTCAGCCTTCCTGGGACTATGAAAGTCAGGTTGTCAAACACCTGTCAGGTAATACACACAGCCAGTCATATATGATTGCTGGGCTGCATTTGACTTGGCAGATTGTGCGAGCTTGCTTTAAAGACAGCCCAGGACAATTACAATCTACCACTTGCAAAAGACAAAAGGAAACTTAAGGAGACTCAAGTACGAGATTAATAAAGGCTGGAGAGCAGCAGTAGTTGGCTAAATGCAGTTCTGGCTTCTGATCAAGTACCTTCCAGCCTCAAAGTATCTTCTGGCTGTATGTTTTCTCATCTTTCAGACAGACTTCCTTCTAAAGCAGTTTCATCACTTACCCTTTGCTGTCTAGACATGATAAAATGCATTATGAAAATGCAAAGAAATAGACTTCACGCAGTTCTCTTTGAATGAAGCCAACAACTGGTATGACCCACAAGAATGAGGCACAGGACATGCATAAATTGTAGAAAAGAACAAGAATATTATAAATATGTACTTAATGCTTTAAGTGGTTCACTGCCATTTCCTATCCTGTAGTAGCTTGAAGCATTCATGAGCTCACAACAGTCATGCTGTTAGCTTGGGTTTCCATTTCTCCCATCACATGTTACAGAAGAAACAGCATTTCTTGGTGGCATTCATTTCAGTAAACTATTTTTAACAAAAGAGTTGTGTTTTGGCATTCAGCACTTGAAAATCTCAACAGCCAAATATATTCTTAATACAAATGCTATGCATGACCAACACCATAGGTGTGTTCACAAAAGTTCCCTGTATGCATATTGTTAACATATGGATGTGGGGGTAGCAAAACTGTCCTGGCAGCCCTCTCTACAACATTTTTGTGCTTCCCAGTCTTTCCCAATGTTTTTCAGTAAGGGAGAGCACAAAACAACATAAACAGTGATGCTCATTCTTGCTCTCCATGCCAACCCAGTAGAACTGAGTTTTCCTCTTGTAAGTAACTCAACATGTGTACAACAGTATGCACACAGGCCCTTTTGATAATATTCTCCAGAGCAACTGGTCCTGTTGGTACCTCGACACACAGGCTTGTTACCTCAAAATGTAAGTGACTCAGAGGTCCATCTACGGTACCAGTGCCTCTATGAAACAGTGGGGAATATTAGCTCAAAAGGAGAGGCCTGTGAGAGGGGAATAACCTAGCAAGATCTTTACACCTTTGTATTCTGGTACTAATGCAGAAACACTAGCTAGAGATTCAAAGAATATTCACATGCACACAAGATTCAAGCAGTCTTGTAATCACACAAGGCTAAATGAAGGAAAAGGGAGGAAAATTGGATAGCAAGAAGTTAGGACAAAGTGGGTGATATTGAAGAGATGAAGCAATGTGGCTCAGACTAGGATCCGATGATAGTACAAGAATGGGAATCAAAGCAGCAGAGTGACAGCTTACATCCAGAGTACTACAAGCTATCTGGCTCAGAGCCAGGGTTTAAATAGCCCGTTTCCACCCTGAGGAAGAAGGTGTTGATGGTTCTCTGGCAGAGTAGAAAATGGGGTCCAGAACAAGCTAACAGCCTTAGTATTAAGTGAAAAGGACTGATGGGAAGCATGATGCCTCCTTAGTGGCAGGACGAGTAAGGGGAAAAAGAGGAGTTTTAGCGGACAGAGAAAGATGGTTAAAGACAATCAGTCACTCTGTAGAAGGCAGTTTTTGGTGAGTTTGTTTCTAAAGGTTAGGTCATTTAGGGACATTTGCAAATCTATTATCACTGGAGCTTCCCTGACTATGACCTAACCATGCCCCAAGGACCCATCTGACCTACTATTGCATCACATGTGTTCAGCCAGTCGTCTCTTACCAGCATGGCATTGCACCCATAACAGTGTATAATTAATATCTTATGCCAATTAAATGATATTTGCCAATTAAACCATTTCATAGAGTGGGGGTGAATGACCTGGTAACAGGCTATGTACATTTGTGAGACTCCTACAAGAAATGCATTTTTCAAAGTGTGTTCATTACAACCCTGTTGAAACCTTTCAGTTTCTTATAGTATGTATTCAGACGACCTTGGGCAAGTCACACTTTCTCAACTTCAGAAAGAGGCAAAGGCAAACCCCCTCCGAACAAATCTTGCCGAGAAAACCCCATGATAGGCTCACTTTAGGGTAATCATAAGTCAGAACCAACTTAAAGGTGCACAATAACAACAACAGTGTATTTGCATCAGTGTAGTCCTATGACTTCTCCTTGCATTGTTCCACAATGTTATTTAATTTTTGCCATAACAAGTTACTTCAACTGCTTTATGAAAATGTTACTTGTATGATCTATTATATTTCTGCATTTGTTTTAACACAGACAACACTTCCACTTCTTTAAAGGAGATACAAAAATTTCACTGTAAAAGCAACAAATGCCAACCCTCCTCTGAGGGAATAGGAAATGGAGTAAAGTTAAGTATGATCCAATAGTAGGCACATGCTGAGGATTAAAAGTTGGTGAGGACTAAAAGTTATCTTTGTATGTATTTATAGGATTTTGTATATATTTATTGTATATATTTATATATTTATAGGATTACAGATTTTAAAAAATGCAAACACAAGTACAGTGAACAGACAACTTTAAACATAAAAATAATAAATAAATAAATAAATAAAAATAAAACTCTAATTTTAAATAATTAATTATATGAAAAGTCTGGATACAGGCAAGAATATTACAGAAGTAGAAGCAACTGAAAAATCAACCTTCTTTCATATAATTAAATTAATGGAGAAAAAAAAGGAAAAAAAAGGAACTTCCAAGAGGGCAATCCAAGTTTTACTCACAGCTACAGTTAAAAAGGAGTAGACATGATGCAGGACAGTCCAAGGTATATTTACAGCTAGGGTTAATAGGGATTAGATGTGATATAGTAATCAATCTCAAGACTGCTGGTTCAGCACAGGAAATCCTAATGGAGGGGACTCCCCAAATCTCTGTTTGTTACTCATCAGGGATGTGTTTTCAGTTTGGATAAATCCAGAATCCAGAAATATTCAGTAGCTGTCCAGATCAAAGCAGGAAAGTATGGCTTTTAATTACAATTAAAACGAATTAAATTAGTTTTTTCAGGGTTCTCCAGTCTCAATGCTTTGGGAGGAAGATTTTGAAGTCGTGGGACTGATTCAGTGTTCATTACTTAGTGGTTGTTTTCTCTTTCAAGCACAAGATTGCTAAAACTATTTCTCTGGGGTCTGTAGGACCAGTGGGACATGGGAAAGTACACTATTGGGGACTTGTTTGGAAATACTAGATGTTTGTCTTCTGTTTCTGCCACTTTATATCTGACATCTATCTTTCATCCATGTCCTATCACATTTTCTATGACTTTGGTGCCAATTAATCAGAAAACAAGAAAAGTTTCAAAATAATTTAAATTCATCACTCTGTGGACCTGAACTTGTCCTTTCAAAATTTCACAGTGTTCTCAAGTAGGAATACCTCTATAATATATGTAATTTTCATATAAATTTCCAGAAGAGGTTTTGAAGAGTCAACTACTCCCACAAATTTCATCTAAATCCACCAAAAGGAGGGAGGAGGAGACAAAGAACCAAAGGAAACATTATCTGCAGAATTTTTAAAAAAATATATACAAAAACCTCTTTCTATCTATTTGTCTGCTGTTTGGTATGGAAAATCTTATTAGAGACAATGTTGCATGCAAATTTCATTCAGTGTTAACAAACAAACAAAAAGGTACAGCCATGTGTTGATTTCCTCCAATGACCATCCATTAAAGGAATGAAGATATGTACGTTCATCAAATCAGTGTGAACAGAATTTTTTCAATCTTGCCAAATTAGGGTTCAAACCAAACCCGCTGGCCTGAGTCCAGCACTAATTTTTATACATTGTGCAGTTCTACAACACTTAACTGGTGATGAGAATCCATGATGTTCTATGAAAATATTTAACGCTGCCAGAAGGCATGCAACAGTAGGATTTTAGGGGTGGAACTCTTCTTCCTAGAAGTGGGGTATGGATGTGCACATATGTTCATCTTTTTCTTTCTTTCTTTCTATGCAACTCTCTTGTCCACCAGTTATATTGATAGTAGTATCCCTAACAGCCATGCACCTACATTCAAACTTTTGTTTGTGTAGTAGCAGGATGGACTATGAATTATTCCACTGTAACCACTGACAATGTAATAATTATGATCAATATATTATTATTTTATTTATATATTTGTTGCTTTTTCAGCACCATTAGAAAAGACTTACTAAAAAGCACTGCACACTTTATTATATCATAAAGACATTTCGCTAAAGAAAATCAAATTGAAAGTACTGTTCTGAAGTTTTTCTTCTTTCGCTCTCTGTCTCTCTCGCTCTCTCTCTCTTTGGCTTCCTCCCGTTTGGAGCTGCCTCACCCCACTTTATCCTTCTCACTGTAAGAGGAGTAATAGCAGTGAGGAAGCCAGATAACTTAACTCAAGTGACCTGGTAACCTTGTCGAACCCGGTTTCTGAATTACAAAATGCTTTGGAAGCAGATAGTATCAGAGAAGAAAATGAAACATGATGCTTGCAGAGATGAAAGACTGTAAGAGTGAAAGGCTCTTAAGAAGAACCAGACAGAAAGAAAGGAAAAAGTGAAAGAGATGACAATTAAATTGAATATTGATAATATAGATGAATTATGACATGGAGTGAATAATTACGCTGATAAGAGATGTAGGTTGAGAAAGAGGAGGAAAACATTATATAAGAAAACAGCTAGGTATTTTGTATACTTAAGAACTTTCCCCCACTTTTTAAAAGCTGGATATATTGTTTTTATGCACCCAACAACTGCATAAAGCAGGCGTGGGGATTTATTTATTTACAAAAATATTTGTTTAGGACCTCTTAGACCACCAGGGCCCCCAAGGCAATGCACAACAGTTAAAAGCTGATTGAAATATTATTCAATAAGTGATTTTTGTTTGTTTGTTTGTTTAAAAAGCAGCTTTTAAAATGCATACAATTAAACCATGTAGCCCTCCATATGTTGTTAGACTGCAGCTCCCAGCATTTCTCCCCATTGGCTATGCTGGCTAGGACTTGGGACTTGAAGTCCAAGAGCATCCTGGACTGATTTCTCTTGGTCGAAAGGATGTTTTTACACACATTTCAAATATATGCATTTTGCTACATGTATTTTTCAGATGGGTATATAACTGAAGATGTTTTTCAGATTCCAGAAGTGTGCATATTTCCAAACACAATTTGCATGTTGTCTATATCTCTGTCCCGATAGTCTGGATCAGGGAAATCCCACCCCCCCGGCAAAAAAAATCTGACATAAGACACTCCTTACGCATCCCTAAATGTAACACAGATCATCATTTCACTTACTAAAATCTGGCTGTGTGTCTCTTTCTCCTTTTCAGCAATTTCTCTTACAAGCTGGAGATATGATGAGCAATTTGCTGGTTAAAATCTGGTGTGCAGTTTTACATTAAATTAATCAGAGCACTCACTGAAATTAAATAGCTTTCACAAACAGCTCGCTTTCAATTTATAGGACAGTTCAAGCTCTTATCTATAGTTTAATAGAGTTATGTAGGATAATTAACCTGACACTTATTCTCAAGGCAGCTTTTTCATAAATTAGCCAGATGACAAAACAGATATGCTCATAACTGCTGCATACTTTATTTAAAATTCATTGTGATATTTTGAAGTTAACAGAACTATCCAAGTTTTCCCTCCCCTGCCTCCCCAAAAAACCTGGAAGTTGTGAGAAACAATGCTTGGTAATTGCATACAATGCCACAATAAAAATGTTTGATTTTTATTTTTCCAATGTTTAACTGGTTCAAAGAAGTTTACGTTTCTTCCAAAAAAAGAGCAAATATAAAATCAAGTGTTGTTTTATTCAAAAGATCTAAGTACAGGAACAGCAGTACTGTGGAGTGAAATCTTAAGCATGTTTACTCAGAATGAATTTCTACTGGGCTCAGTATCCATTTTTCTCTAGCCTGTATGCTTAACTAACATTAGAGGCCTTCCAGATGGATGGATATTAGCACTTCTAAACTCCGTTCTGCAACACTCTTTTCCTCTTTAACACATTTTTGTGGAAAGAACATGCGTAGGAGAAACAGCGGAGAAAAGGGGGAGGGTTACAAATGGAAGACATAATCTGATCCCCACCTTAAAATTCTGTGAATGAGGAATGACAATCAATGCTTTGCCTGGATTCACCCCAGGAACATCTGCTTCTTCCCTACAAAAATGCAGATGTACTATTCAAACATACAGTATTTCTCCAATACATTTCTCTACGCATGGCAATGTTAAAGCAGGATTCCTTATTCACCAACATATTGGTGAATGGTAACCAGAGTACTGTGCATAGTGCTTCAGAAGTGCACACAGCAGTTCCGACTTTCCAGTGCACTCCTTTTCACTCCTCCAAAGCAGCTCTTGGTACTTAGAAGACCACACCATACCACACCCCGTATGGTTAACAAAATATGAAGAGGTCAACTGGAAGCAAAAATGAACCCACTCCCACCCCCACCCCCATGTTCATGCAGAATGCTCTGAGTTTATCATGAGCTTCTTTGGGTCCCAATACTTTTATTTCATTTTATTTTCATATTTCATTTTCATATTTCATTTTATTTTGGCAAGTGTGACAGATCCAATTTTACTTGAGAGCATCAGGATGAAAAATCATTTTAACAAACAGATTCAGAAGAGGGAGATCTTTAAAGGCTGCACACGTGACTTGCTGACACTGGCTATTTTTTAACACATTTATATTTCAGTTCTTATGTGCAATGGAAAAGCTGATTCTGTATTTTATCATTAAATAAAGGATTTGACATTCTGCTTCTATTTAAAGATTACTGCTGTCTCTGAATATGCTAAACATGTGTAACAAAAACATGGCTAACCTACTGTTTAGTACAGTAGACTAAATTATAGTAGTTTAGTAGTACATTTGTGGACTCATTCCATTTTTCACATGATAAATATACCGACAATTATATATTATTTATGTGTACATATGTGTGTGTGAAATGACATATACTAATTTCTAAGACAAGAATTCTCTGTGTTCTTGTCTGTATTCATGGAATCTTTATAAATAATAAAATATTTTTATACTGAAATAGAATATGCATCAATCCCACCTTCAGTGTGGAGAACATCAAAAACAGAGTACTATTGATATATACTGGAAATGTCCCCATACTTTTAAAATACATTGACAGCAATTCTATTCAGTTTCTTATGTTGCATACTCAGCAGACAGCATATTGCAGTTCTCCATTTGCATTTCTCCTTGCTATTTCTTGCTTGTCAATATGCAGTGATTTTTTTTTATTCCTATTGTTCATTTAGGAACATGTGTACATCTGAGCCAGTAGCCTAAATACCCTAAAGGCACCAGGTCCCATAAGCATGGTCAGGGTCAGCCAATGTATATCAGGTACAGTAGGCTACATTTCAAAGGACGGAACTGGCAAAGCCACCTCTGATAATTCCTTTGCTAAGAAAATCCTAAACCAAAAGTTGAAAGTGACTTGAAGTCATATATATACATCTGATTCACTGTGCACACGGTGGTGGCGCACTGGTGGCGCAGTGGTTAAATGCCAGTACTGCAACCACAAGGTTGTGAGTTTGATCCTGCCAGGCTCCAAGGTTGACTCAGCCTTCCATCCTTTCGTAGGTCGGTAAAATGAGTACCCAGCTTGTTGGGGGCAATTAGCTAAAAAATACAGTGTAAACCACTTAGATAACACTTAGGCCCTTTCCACATGGGGTAAAAAAAACGGCTTAGGGCGACCTCATCCGAGGTCGTCCACACTGTGGAGCGCGCTAGAGCGGTTTGAATAGTGGAGGTTCCACACCTCAAACCGCGCTAGCGCGGCCGCAAGGGGTAGCGCGGCGCGTTTTTTAAAAACCACATTTTATGTGGTTTTTACGAAACGCGAGCGCGCTAACCCGTTGCAGCGCCCCGTGTGAAGCTGCAGGGACGCGCTAGCGCGTCCCTGCAGAGCTGCCCGGGGCGGGCTTCCGGCTGGCGCACTGCCCTGATTGGCGGAGTGCAGCCGGAAGTCGCCGGTCGCCATTTTGGGCGCCGCCGAACGCTGCCAAAACTCGCCAGCGTGTGGAGCGGTGAACGCGCGCTCCCCACAGGGACGGAGCAACCCGTTTTCAGGTAAGATCCGTCCCTGCGTGTGCTGCCCCGTTCCCCCGTCCCCCGTGTGGAAAGGGCCTTAGTTGATAGGCGGTATAGAAATAAATGCTATTGCTATAAGTCCTCATTTCCAACTGCCCTAGTATGACACGGACAGCCACCGTTAATGCTTTACTGTATCATTTTCTTAGCTGCTTTTAAAGTATCCCAGTTTGTCTGTCCTCTCCCTACTTTCCCCCTTTGTCCTCAGCTTACTTCAATTTGCTGCAAATAGAGTTCAAAGTGCAAGAGTTGCGTACACTCAATTAACTCAGCAGAGTAGAGTGGAGAGCAGGGAGCAAAAGCTTCCCCTTTCCAGTAGGTTCAGGCAAACACAAGCAGCTGCAGCCTCTCTAGGTTAAGTGTTTTATTTCATGAATAACTTGACCACACTCTAGTGTTGCTTGGCCACCTGTTCTCCCATTTTCACCTGTGAAATGTTGGAGGGTATGTTAAGTCTTCCATAAAGGAAATGAACAAAATCTATACCCATCAAATCCTAGCTTGCACAAGGTTAATTATAATTAACAGTGAAACTAGTGACAGCTGATAGATGTCAGAGTTTTGTAAATTGGTAAGAGATGGCAGAAATGCTGGATAAATTTGCTCGCCGTGTCATGGAGTGCAAATAGCTGGCTGACTGTTGGTGCTGCACTAGAAGTGGCAATTTCTGCTAGTCCTTACACTGTACAACCAAGTGACTGACTAGGAACTGAGGAAGAACTCCATTCTTGCCTTCTCTATGATTTTTCAGTGCTTGCCCCTTCTTCAAGGACCAGTACATTATAATGTACAAAAATGGCACTATTATGGATGCATGAGAGATTTGCACAGCTGAGGTGTAAAAAAAGGTATTAGCCAGTCCACACCTCCTGTTATCAAATAAACACAACCTATGATTAGAAACTCATATCTTTCTCAGCTTGTAATGCCTTCTGTGAAAGAAAGTATGTGATTGACAATGCATACTTGTGTAAAATGCATTTTTAAAAACCTACATAAGCTGCATACATACATACTTTAATTCAGGGCCAAGCAAAACATGGCTCTGGAGCTGCATGTGGCCCATAAAGCTGTTCATGTGACCCTCAAAACCACCCATCCAATTGTCTAACCCCGCTCCAAGTCAACTGTCCCTCCAGGAAGTCTCCCTGAATGGGACTTCCCTTTTTGAATAGGGTTCAAAGCCCCAGTATGTTGTTTAACATTTAAAAAAACATGATTTTCAAAATCAAAAGATTTGAAGCCACTTCTTTTTTACAATTTGTTGGCATGCAATATCCCTGAAATTGATCCTTGGACTTCCCAAATTTGGCAACCTTTCACGTATGGCAGCATGTACCCATTAGAAAAATGCACACAAAATTATGAGCAGTTTTTTTTTTTCCATTTAAAGAAAAATCCAGAGTGAACTGGCCTGGAATGAACTGGGAAACCAGGAAAGGAAGAACTATGTAGAAAAAATCTTGACAGATCTCTCCATCTCTCTGCACTATGCCATAATTTAGCCTTGATTTTTGGCATACTTCCCAGAAAGGCTGCCCACCCACCAATGTCATCATGTTCTGACTTTTTTTAAGTCAGTCAAAAACAAGAGGAAGATTAATGTTTTCACAGTACAGACAATAAAAAACAGCTCACTGGCTTAATCAACCATGGCAAAACCACATCTACTATGGCTAAAACTATCTTAGCCATTCTCTCAAAGATTAAATTTGGCAGGTGTTGTTGAGAAACATTGACTTTAGGAGTTCACTTTGCTGTATAAATGCAAGTAAAGCTTTAGCAAGCATATTTGATATTGTTTCTAACACACATTGCAGCATGTCAGGAAAGATAACATAAGCCTCTAAACAACTCTTACTCTCCTCAGGAACAAAGGCACATACTAACTGCCTCTATGATTCTCTTAGACAACAACAGTATGTAGGGTTAAACTATACATTCCAACACTTCAGAGACAAAGCCCTCCTTTGCAGATGTACCTTACTGATATTTGATCAGTTCTCCAAATATACATATATGGGTTTAAAATGACAAGTAGACTGGGGCGGAGGGGATATACTCTCTGCTGGTACTGCCAGTGTACCATGTTTGACACGAGCCTTGCCACAATGGTTAGAGAAGACTATTGCAGTTATAGCCCTCCTTTTTAAAAAGACAACACCTTTTTCAATTACTTGAAAACATTTCTCCAGTTTTTATGCGACCTAACCTGTTTATTCTGCAATTTTACAACAGCCCAGATGTCTGGAATATACAGATGATATACAACTCTAGCTCTCCTTTTCGTCTGACTCCTAGGAAGCTATTTCTGTATTAAACTAGTGTCTGCCATCAGTAATGGACTGGATGAGGGTGAGCAAACTGAAACTTAATCCAAACAAGACAGTGGTGCTCCTGATCAGTCTCAAGGCAGAGCAGTGAAAAGAGATTCAGCCTGTGCTGGGTAGAATTACACTCCCCCTGAAATTTCAAGTTCGCAACTTGGGTGTGCTTCTGGAGATGGATCTGAGCCTAGATGCTCAGGTTTTGGCTGTGGCCAGGAGTTCATCTGCACATTTAAAACTGTGCAGCAGCTGTGCCTGTTCCTTAAGTCAGATCTGGTTACAGTAACACATGCCTTGATTACATCCTGTTTGGACTACTGTAATATGTTCTGTGTGGATCTGCCTTTGAATCTCAAGCAGGTCCCAACTGCTACGCCCAAGCTATTGACCAGGGCAGGTCTGGTGAGGACTCAAGAAAGAACCTTCTCAGTTGCTGCTCCCAGGCTGTGGGACTCCCTTCTGTGTGAGATCCATTTGGCGACTCTCTGCTCTCTTTCCAAGTGGAGATATTTTTTATTCAAGCATGCCTTTGAATTTTAATTATAGACCACCAGTGAGTGTGTGAAGTGGTATTTTTAATAGAAATTATGTTTTAAATATGCTTTAACTATTTTAATAATATTTTGAAGAATATTGATTTGAAACTTTAGCTGAATCTCTTAAAAATTATTGTAAGCCTTGAATTCCATCTCAGGAGAAAGGTAGCATATAAATTCAGTAAATAAATAAACTGGGTTTCAAAATCTGGAACAAAAAACAAAATTCACACCATAAAGCAGGGGTGGGTAATTTCTGGGAGGCTGAGGACAACATTTCATGTTTGATAACAGACTGGAGATTGCAGGTCTAAAGGAGGCATAGACAAAGTAACAGGCAGACACAGGTTAACCCATAAGCAAACTAATTGATTTACTTACATTGCCACAGTCTTATTATGTGTAACTGATTCTCTATACTCTGTCATCTAGTCTGTTACTGTTAACTATTTACTAAGTATTTTCTTAATTTCTCTTTTTCTTTATTTTCCGCACTTTCCCCTCAAAGACACTCTCCTTCTTCTTCTTTTTCCTTACCCCCATCCTTATCCTCCATTTGGCTTCATTTTTCACACTTCCTATACTGCCCCCTTCATTGGACACATCCTCTCAAACCTCTTTAAGTTTTTTTGTTAAAAAACCCCCAACTTTTTATTTATATTTTTTTCACTAATTTTGGGCAGGAGCATAGGCTGCTTTATAATGCTGGACGCTAAGCATACATTCACCACCACCATATTAACACCTGAGAGACACAAGAAAGCAGGAAGCAATATCCCAAAGAGAATGGACAGAGCTCCTTTGAATATGTGGTGGCAGCTTCCCAAGGAGGTTTTGCTGGGAAAAAGGGAGCTGCACTGAATTCAGAGCAGGAGGAGAAAGAGAAGGAGGAAGCAACACAGGTTTTTGTGATGGTACCTTTTTTTGTGATCTGCAATGCCAACAAACAGTACGACAGTTCAGTATAAATTTCAGTTCAGTATAACAAACAGTACCACAGCAGCAAAAATAGGTCCATAAAAATAGGTCCAGTCATAGGACAACAGCAGCAAAAACAGAGAATTTTATTTGGGCCAAAGACCACATATTGTCCAACCCTCCATAAAACATGAAACAATATTTAGTAGAGCGTTTGGGTTTTCACTTTCAGATCATTATTTCAACAACCCCTAAAGTTGATTCTAAACCCATAATGCATATAGGGACAAGTATTGTTTATATCATCCCTCCATTTGGTGAGGAAAATTAATCAAGACGCAGATGTGCAAAGGCAATTAATTAGTTTAAATGCGAAGATAAATACATGTGGCCAGACTTACTTTGGTAGATGCTTTTATCATCTTTCAGCACAACTTTACAATATTGTCAGTTTAAACTTTCATTTCTTTGCATTGGTAACTTCTGATTTCAGTAGATGGGGGCATGTTACAATTCCTAGCATTCTTCCACATTTGTAATATAGATAGATTTCATTGTCCATAAAAGTTTGCTTCACAGAAACCTCTTCTTTGTAATTAAATTGTAAACAAATCAGAGATGCTGTGGTAAATTTAAAGTGCAAAAGCTCATGACAGTCTCCATAGATACATCCACAATACAGACCCAAACGCATACTTCTGTTGACCTGCTATACAGCCACACACTAAAAAGCAGCAGTACAGAACCCCATACCAGTTTATTAGGATCAGCTGGCAAAAGTAAGCTGACAAAGGTAGTACAGTGATCAGTATGTTGGATTTAGCTGGAGATACCTGCAATCCCATCCCTGACCAATCTTGAAGGTTACTGGGTGACTTGGGTTAATCTGAATCAATCACTATGAGAAACAACTTTAACTAGAAAGTATCATCTTAGGGGAATAATTCATACCCATCGATGACACCCTGAGCTCAGTAGGGGAAATATGAGTCCCAGTCCTGAGGAAAAGGTAGAGTAGAAAGAAAGCAATTGATTGATTGATATGGAACACAAAGATGAACAACATTAAAATACTATGCAGTGCACAGACTGCAATTTCATAAGCTGGCGTGGCTGAATTTGAGCTGTATATACCATGTGCTATAAGCTACATTTCAGAGGAAGGAAGTAGAAAAACTATCTCAGATACTCCTCACTTAAGAAAACCCTAGGAAATTCATGGGGTCACTATTAGTTAACAGGTGACCTGAAGGTGTGCACGCGCACATGCGCACACACACATATCAAACAAGGAAGTTATGTTCTAACACATATTTAATGTAAGGAAAGGACAATTTAACGAGTTATAAAATACTACAGGGAGTCATGTCCAGTGTTCCAACTATCCAGGCTTGCAACACTAGCAGAGGCCACTTCTTCAGGTTAACACCATCACCATCACAATACCATGAAGTTGCAAAAAAAAAAAAAGGACAACAGTTGTACTCCTATGTGTTCTTGTTGAAAGTGAAATGCCCATGCTTTCACTCAAAACTTTTTGAGATGCATTGTGGTAACACACTATTTCATGTTCTGCCTATGATGAACACACCAGATGAGCATAAGGATGGAGCATAAGCTCCAGCTAGAGAGATACTTAACCATAAAATGCTATGCATATCTACTCAGGGGTATCACTGTATTCAATGAGACCTGCTTCTATTAAAGTATATTTAGCACTACTGGTTCAGTCAAGCTTATTTTATAGTTGATCAGATAATTAATTCAATGAGCACCTTTTATCTGGTGACAATCATCACTACATTTAAGTGTTCTGGAATAACCCACGGCTTTGTGCATCACAGCAAACAGTCTTTAAAAATAAGATTTTTCCGACAAACATTTGGAGAGGCATTAGCACAGTCTGCATTTCAAATCATTTATCTTTGCTCAGTAGGATGGGAAAAGAGGCATACCATACAGCATATAATATTGCTTGCATACAAAATTGTATTGATGGTGTTAACTGACGTAGAAATAAAGATGCAAATTTAAGAATTACCAATGCTGAAATATAGACATGTTTTCTCAGGAATCATGAAGATCATTAGTTCTGAGCTTCTGAAAACTGTCTTAGATATAATATACTATGCTATATGGTGAGAAAGTATACAGTCAGAGAGCCAGTATCAGGAACTGGAATGGCTAAACTTCTATGGAAAGTTGTTCCATAGCAGCATAGAGCAGCATAGAGCCTCCTGTCCATAACTGTTGCCTTTGACACCTTCTTATTCCCCAAGCCCAAAAAGGGTGAGCAAGTGGGCAGTGGTGAGAAGTTATCAGCCACTACTCTATGCCAGTATCTGGGGCCATTAGGCACCATTTTTCTCTCAGTATACATTACCCATTAGGGTGACAAAGACAGTTTTGGTGCCAAATATCAAGTTCAGAGTTAAATGGTCTAAAGCCTGAGTGAAATGGATTTAGATTATCTATATCCATTTGATCCAAACATGGCTGACATCAATTCACATGTACATCTTCCCCAAAATGGCAGTATTTGTGACCAGACTGATCTTGTTATAATCCTTACAATTCAAAAGACATTTCTTCAATACTTGTTGTCTGAGACTTGCATCACCACCTCTTCTTTTAATGCCCAAAGTCTTCTCCTAAATCCAGCAAGTCAGTCCCCTCTCGTCCTCCACAGCTATTTATCAATGAAATAAGTGGTCAGTCGCATCCATAACTTGTCTACACGCTCATATTAGAGTAACCTTAATTACAATGCATATTTTTTCATATCCCACCACCTGAGTGATACATATTCCATTTTATATTAATTTAATCTGAAAATCATCCTACTGAACTATGTTACCTAGATTTCTTTTTCCTAAGATTTAGCTTATTCATTTTAATACTTTAGGCACTTCGATTGGAAAATGTCTGAATTCCAGAACTATTGAACAACTTTAGGGAAATGTGTGATTCCCAACAGGTCTCCTAAGAAAATTATTTCCTAAATTTGAAGTAAAGAGTGCTTGTGTCTGGCATCCCTTAACAATTCAATAACCCAGTAGAGCTCATATACCTTTGGGTTACATTTATTGTATAGCTGTCAGCAGCTCTTCCACAGTTATTACTATTTTGTAGCGCTGGAATACACAGGAAGCCAGTTCAGTCTGACAAATTCTGGTTATTTAATATAACCTCCAATTAGTTTTAACTATGGCCCTTACCTATAAAAAATAAATCACTGTTAGATTGATTGGGGTGAAAAAGAGAAAGTTAAACCTGTCAAAGGGATTCCTCTCTGCCTGGAACAAACTGTGTCATGAAAATTTTCATTATATATTTAAAATTAGGCTGAATGGGTTATGAATATTGTGGCTTCATGTATAAAGTCTAGAAAAACAACCTGACGTTTGGAGTAAGGCATAGTTTACGTGCTTCAGCAGTCTAGAGGTATAAAATGGACATCAACAAGACATAAGGTATCATGGGGTGGGAGGAAATGCCAAAACCAAATACATGATTATAACCTATGGCACTGCTTCTCAATCTGCAGTCTGTGGGCCCCTGAGGGGGCCATGATATCCTCACTATGCTATGAGGTTTTACACTTAAAATAAAAAGGAAGGAAGGAAGGAAGGAAGGAAGGAAGGAAGGAAGGAAGGAAGGTGGACAGGAACAGGAAGATGGACAGTCATACACTGATCTCAAAAGTTTGGGAGTCTTTTGCAGGTGATAGACATCATTTGTACAAAGTTTCATTATAATATCTCAAACCATTCAAAAGTTATGAAGATAAGTGTTTGATAGCAAAAAATGTACTCTGTATTTCCTGCTTCTGCACAGTGAGAACATGCAAGTGAATGACGCTGAGTGGCTGAAAGAAAGCACAGCAGCAGAGGAAGACAAGCTTATTGAAATATCCACAGATGATTCTCTGACATGGAGTTCAAGGAACAGACCCTTCCAAATTTCTGGGTTCAATTACATGAAGATTTTCCAGAATTGTCAAAGAGGGCTATGAAAATATCAATGCCTTTCGTAATAACATACTTGTGTGAAAAACCATTCTCTGCTCTTGTTTATCTTAAAAGTGTATAAACTGCTTGAAAAACATGGATTCAGAACTCAGAATACAAATTTCAGCTATCAAATTCCATATAACAAAGGCTATAAGTGAAATGCAGCACCAGTTTTCTCAATAATTAATTAATTAAATTAACAAGTAACATTAGGCCATGGTTCAGTGTTCAAATGTGGATGAAATCATTCCAATAACAATGTTGTTAATAGGATTGTATGCATTTACTTATTTTTCCTTTCTCTGCAAATTTCAAGACTCTTGATGAGCATCTTTAAATAACAATTTGATGCACTTCAGAGTTTTAAATCTTAAGTCTAAGTCTTGATGTTCTGTGGCAATGAAAGATATTTAGAGGGGCATTCATGTTAAAGAAAATATTAGGAACTGCTGGCCTGTGACAAACCAAAATAGAATAGTACCAAGCTTCCTTTACAAATTGGAGCAGGTAACACATGGAGAAAAATGATACACCGCAACCTTTTGGTGCTTTTGCCACTTATGATTCTTGTAAGGAAAGAGGCATTTTTTCATGCTACTATAAATAGTAATGGCCATGTTTATAGAACCCATCTGGAGATATCAGTAATGGCATTTTTATTGAAGTGTGACACCAAAAACTCGTTAATTCAGTCCAAGATACTTGCCCTGGTTCTTGACTATATTGGGGTTGTCACCTTGCTTGCACTAAATCTTTCTAAAACATTATTGTTTTGAAAGGTTGGTACTGGCTCCTAGCTTTTCTTTTAGGTTACATACTGCCCCATGGACTTTTTCCAAGGGAAGAGCAGTTTGGAGACACTGTCATTAAGTTGTGAATACCACTGCAAACCTTCAAATCCTTGTGTGATGGTGTGTCAAACTCTCATTTGAGTCTACAGCAAAATACTTCACGTGATCATACTACTATGTGGTGCAAACAAGGGGTTTATGCACATTTACTTATGATTTTCCCACTTTGGGTATTTTGTGAGTAAATTATATCATTCAATGATGCTCTTACAAGTACAAGCCCTGTTTCTATAGTAACTAAGCCACTAAACCCTTGTATTAGGTGCTTCTTGATGCAACCCTGGTTCATATTAATTTTCCTTCTTGCTTAAAGGAAGGTCACTTAAACATTTTAATAATGCTACATGTAAAAGTAGTTATATCACTATGGAACTGAAGCACAGAGCTGCCCAAACTTATAATGAATAATTGCATTGCCCTCATTATTTGTTTTGATTTAATCTTCAGTTCAGATTCAAGCCATCTGTTCCTTTATAGCTGATGAGGGTTAGTTGTGACTTTCCATTTGTTGTTGAATTGTAACAACCATAACCACTAAGTAGCTAGGAATGATGGGCATTAGAGTTCAACAACATCTGGAAAACTACAGGTTGCTACCCATGCTTTACAAGGCAGGAAAGTCTGTAGAGTTTGCATCATGATGACTTGGGCTATCTTGTTTCTACTTGTGGAGCATTCTGGATAATTTTTGCTCCTTTCTTGAAGATATCGTCACTAATTCTAGGTAAATGGAAGTTGATTCTGACTTCTCAATGATGAGTGGTCTCTACATTTAACCAGAGGTTCCATTTCACTTGCTGCCGTGAGTCCATGACACTGAAAATAGGTTCTAATGCTAAGCATAGGTGAGCCTTTGGCACGAGTATGGCTCTGGAGGAAGATGAGAATATTGCCTCCCAAATAAGAATTCTGCATTCTGTGATGTTTTCCTTCAGTCATCAAATTTCAAACACTGAAGTAACTTCAAAGTTCAGTTAGGTATTTAAAAATACCTTTTTGACATCCAGAGAAAAATGGCAGACTAAGTTACCAAGGGAACAAGAACACAATAAATATAGGAGTTCTATAGCCTTTTCACACCTTACCTTTTCGTGGAGGTGGGCGGCGGAGCTCGCGTGAGAAGCCTTCGGAGGAAGGCTTTCGCGTCCCTGCTGCTTGGGCTCTGCAGCAGCTTCCTGGTCGCACGAGCGCCCCGCCCCTTCCTTCCACAGTGCAGCCTGGGAGCTGTAGGCTGCACTGGGGGAGGAAGCGCGACCAGCCCAGCTCCAGAGACTCTGCAGGGCAGGTAAGTTCACCCCAGGCCCCTGACTGGTGCACAAGAGCACACCATTTTTGGCTAAAAGCCAAAAATAAAAAGGTGGGTGTGTGCTCTTGAGCATCGCGTAAATGTGAGTGCGTCATGCAGACTGCTCCTCACATTTACGTGACACTCAAGGGGCCCTTTTGCTTCCAAAACACCATGCAAAAAGGGCCCTAGTTGTGAATTATTTTCTATGTGTTATGACCCTTACTCTCCGCAACATCCCCAGTTCCCAATAGCTTCATCCCTGGTAGGTTAGTTTATACCTTTATTTCTTTGACCATGATAGTTCTCCACAGGAAAATGAGGTTTTGAAAGTATTTTTATTTATTTTTTTGTAAATGAAGTAGAAGTTCAGGTGCTGAAAAGGTAAGAAAGATAAAATTGCTGGACTTAACTCCCCCCCACACACACACACACAAACACACTGCTATATCTTTTCCCCTTGTTTTTCATGTCTTTATATAATATAAGCTGAGGGTAGGGAATTGTCAAATTAACAATTGTAACCCATTCATGTAAGATGCCATCTACACTGATGACAAAAAAGGAAGGAAAGAAGGACAGAAGGAAGTTTATCTCCTACCTCAAACTAGTTAACTGCAGAAAGTAGTTTGCCACACATCAACTGACATGTAAAATTTATGTTACTGATTCTTCACAGGTCTTGCTTAAGTTGCACTGATTTCTTTTAGCAGTGCATAATTCCCTGATGCTGCTACATTGCAAACTTTTTCAAATACAGCTTCTTATATGTCAGACTGGCACAGATTATACACATTTATAGCAAAAGTGAACCTTGCAATCTATGATATCATGGTAAGGCAAAGCACAGAGCTAGGTTTATAGCTTCTGAGCCAGAAAAAAAATATACGCTTGCAATAACTGCACTGTAGGGGAAATCTCTGCAGATAAATCTTTTCCTGCCAATACAATACTGCAGTATTAGAAGCTATACATACTTATTTCTCTCCCTCTGCTTAAGAGAAATTATTATCCACACTATGTTTAGCCTAAAACTACTCCTTTTTCAGGAGCTCTCTCACAATCCAGCAGTATTTAGAATTCTCAACCAGAGAGCTCTAGTGCCTTAGCAAACTACAGACTGCAGGATTGCATAGGATGTCATCAAGGCAGTTAAATTGGTATCATAGTACTATAATTCTGTTCTGTTAAAGGGCCTCAGAAGGAGAATGCCTATGTAAATAACTATCTGCTGGAATAAACGTTTGTGGAAAATTTAATTCCGATTCATTTTTATCAGTATAGAAAGAATCTGACACTAAAAATACTAACATGAGAAAGAAACTGAAGCTGGCAAGTCATCAATCCAAGCCAAGAATTTTGTGTGCTTAAGTCTTAAAATTCCAGGTTCTAAGCTATTAAACCATGTTAGGGCAAAATGAAAGTTGTCGTCTCTTCTTCCTGAGAGGCTCCTTAACTTCAATAGATACAAGGCAGGCAAGTCCAATGTGATCCTTTCTGTACTGGGCGTAGGTGTATTTACAGAATTGGGTAGGTGCTATAGGGGGACAATTTCAGTTCCTTGTTGAAGAATTTACCAATATTTGCAGTGTTCGTTCTTATCTGTGATGCAAAGAGTTTATAAACTTCAAATGTGGGAGAATGTGAAACTGGCAGATGTTCACATCCCTAGCATGATTTCATTTTCTCAATTTCCCTAAGATGCAGAAATATCCCAGGTATATGCTCAACAGGGGACACTATGCTCCAAGGGTCAAAGGACCACTTTCAGCTCTTCTAGGCCCTCAGTGGACTGCACTAGCA
Source organism: Iguana delicatissima (assembly GCA_948472985.1). Classification (NCBI taxonomy): domain Eukaryota; kingdom Metazoa; phylum Chordata; class Lepidosauria; order Squamata; family Iguanidae; genus Iguana; species Iguana delicatissima. Next base: position 2,670,714 of record CAOKZL010000205.1, read on the forward strand.
AACCACGTTGTGATGAATCTCCTCTTCAAGATGAACCCACAGTACCAGACCTGTCACTCATCTTGCTCTTTTACTTTAAGGATCCCTCTCTGGGTCTGGTATGGGCCTCAAGTTGACCACTATTCTGGACTATGGCTGTGTTGATCAGTGGGTCCAATGTGTTAAAGTGTGATCACTTCTTATTATTAGATGAAAACTTTCAGAGACATAGAAAATAAAAACAGTGAAGATTTAGTATATAATAATAAAATAAACCTCTAACTTTCAGCTGGTTCCATACACAGCGCACGGTAACACCTCAAGTACAAAGCAACACTTCTTCTTGATCTTCCTCCAGCCTCTCAGCTTCAATAGCCCCATTCAGATCTTATCAATTCCTCTTTTGCTAACTGGCCTTCACTCTATCTCTGATGGTCCCAACTCAGACAAGCCTCTAGATATTGTTTCCTCCCACAGCCCTCCTCAAATCAGGTATCAGGAACTGCAACTGCCATGGGATCCCTCAAGGATACGTGAATGCCGAAAAAGTGTCCTTGAACTTTGAACCCATTCCCAAACCATAAGGAAATATAAACTACCTCTGGTTTTGAAAAAAAAAATTGTATATTAGAAATGTTGAACTGTTCAGTAGGGGTTGCAACATATTTAAAATGTGAATTGCCATCTCTGGAGTCTTCTACAACAGCAATCTACTCTTTTGGGGCAGGACAGAAAAAGGACAGTCCAGGGAGTTGGGTGAGATTGAGGGCCTCAAAAACAGCCCCAACGCCACACTTTGCCCAACTCACCCTATAGTGTAGCATATATAGGTTCTGCATTAACGCAGCACTGTCCCATCCTCCCTATAAGCTTCACCAGCACAGTGAAATCCTCAGAGACAGATTAGCTGAGTGGGTTCAGAGGGTTGTAAATGTCATTATGTCAACAACAGTGCCTTCCAGTTTGGAAGATGCAGCAGTATGCCCTCTAGTGAGGAGGATGCACACACATACCCTGTTCAGAGGTATGTGAGAACTACGTCCTTGTATCCATTTGGAGAGCAAGTTTCTCAAGAGTAAGGTGGCTGGAAAACTTCAGGGTTTTATTAAGCTTTCCCTGTAGTCTGAAGCCAAATTTTGGAACAAAAATAATCTTGGTCACCATGGTGGATGATCTGCTTAAGCAGGAAGAGAGAGAGAATGCTACTCTTTTGAACTCCAGTATCTCTAGATAGCTCATGATATCATCTACCACGATACCCTATTGGATTGTCTCTGTGAGATAGTGGTAGGAGGCATGTTAGAGTAGTTTTCTGTTCCTTACTTGCAAGATCAGGTGGACCAACAAAGAAAGGCACTGGAGGACCACTGTTCAGCCCAGTACATATTAATCTGTGGTGTGCTATATAGTTCTATTTTGAGTCTCATTTTGTTTAACAACTGTATTGGGATGGGGATTATGCAGTCTGGGAGCCCTATATGGCCACCAAAGTCCAATTGTCCAGGCCTCCAGCCCTGGATTGCTCTGTTGTCAGTCCAGCAATTTAAGCATTACTCTGTACTGATTCTCTAAGAACAATGAAAGCAAGGCAGAAGCTTAGTTATAAAAAAAAATGCAACACATTATATGTTTAATTTGTATAATTAGAATGAAAATTAGAATAGGCAGAATTATTCAATTAGTATGTTCCCAGCATCTACCTACAGAACCACTGGCTTCTTCGGTCCCTAGCATCTAAATGACTGCTGAACCAGATGAGGTCCTACTCGCTATGCATAATTAATTCCAGCAGGGAGTAAGAAAGTCTGGGAGTTGTCTTTCCAACATAGCACAACAAAATGGGAAATTACTTAAGCCTTAAAATGATAGATCCTAGAATTTGCAATAGAAGTGGGTCACTTTTATCTTGATGAAGTGAACTTCTGCTAGTAACTCACTGTTCAGAATGTCGTTCATTCTCTTCTGCTTAGTTCCTTCAAATCTCGTGTTATCTATATACTACATATTTGTTATTGTGATTTGCTGTCAAGTCATTTTACACTTAAGGTGACCATATGAATAAGACACCTCCAAAAGCCCCAGTCATCAACTGCCCTGATGAAGTCTTACAAACTAAGGTCCCTGGGTTCAATTCTATCCACCTGTAATGGTCTTCCTCTTTTCCTATTGCCTTCCATTTTAGTGAGCATTATCATCCTTTCCAGTACCAGATACTATTAGCATGATTACTGTTAGCATACAACTTGCTTCTCGTGGTAATGATCCTGCAGCATTGGTCAGTCTCCCCAAACCTCCAGGTTTAAATACAGTCTAATTCTGCCATGTTTATAATATACTATGCTATTAGCATGAAATTAAGTAGTAACTAATAGAACTGGGACATCTAAAGCTTACAAAGTAAAGTGTTGATAATAATTTTATAAGGATATGGAAATTTGCAACATTTGGTATTAATGCACATCTTCCTTTAATATTTAGAGCAAACCATTGAAAAGAACCTAAGGGGCTGGGTCTCTGTGGATTAACATCAAAGCTAATTTAGTAAATTTAAAGGGCTGAAGCAAACAGAGGAATACATCATCCACAGGAAGAACGACTGTAGAATTTGTCTGAAAGAGGCCAAAGTAAATCACTTAAGTCTCTGGATAGTTGGAAACTCTCTAGTGGCAGAATTCGTGGAGGTATTACTGAACTAGAAGAATCAATGAGGCTTTATTAATACCCTTAAATCAAACACAATTTCCAAATGGGTGAAGACTGAAATTATTGTGCAATAAATTCTCCTCACATAATTTTGCTAAAATGCTCTCATTTCATTGTCTCCAAATAGCCTAATAATTTTGGAGGGTCATTTTATCTCAACATCTTAAAAAGCGCATAAGAGTCAAGTTATACACTACATTAAACCTGTAGCTCGGTGTCTATTTTTCTTCTTCTAAAATGGGGTGGGTAAAGTACATCACCCAGGCTGCATGTAGGCCCCCTTATCTGTTTCTGGAGACCCACCCCCACCTCTCCCTATACTTCTGCCATTTTGCACTCCTCAAGAAGTCCAGGAAAGGCAGCTGTTGTACAGACCAGATCAGGAGGTCCAGAGCCCAGAACCCCAAATGCAAAAACATAAATGGATTCCTGCCAATCTCCAGGTTTGATTGTTGTTGTTATGGTTTAATGGAATTTCCAAGCCTAAAGCAGTCTCCAAGTGGGTGCAGGAGGCAAAAAAAAAAGCCCCAGGTGAGCCCATCTGTTCTAGATTAGGTGTATGTTGCCATGATCAGGATATGCTTGCATAAAGCCCTACCCATAACGTCTGCCAAACAGAAGAAGAAAGAAAGAAAACCTTCCTACTCAGGGGTAGGAAAGTTCTTTAAAGCAGAGGGGGGAGGTTTAAGCCTCCACCATCCACAGATGCTTCTCAGCTGCTCACTCTGTAGCAGCCTTGTTCATCCTTTTTACCTTGGAGGAACACTTTAAATAATGTTGAGTCTCAGGAAAACTGTGCATGAAATTATTATATCGGCAGTTCAAAATAAATGTGGGGTTTTTTTTCAGTCCTGATTTTTTTGGGAATACATAGCAACCTCTCATGAAACCCTAGGTTTCTAGGGAACCCTGGTTGTGATACCCATCTCTAGCATAAGTAAAAAAATAGATACTGAGCTGCATGTTACATGAAAAGGGGTGCATTTTGTATGAAAGCCTTTGTCCAGTATGAAAAATGCATCTACTTTCAGATTTTTGAGGAATTGCAAGAGGCTGCAAAAACAACAGACATGTTTGCAAATTTGAAGTAAAAGCAGAAAAAACACTTGCCCTCACTCTCAATTGACAGTTTGATGTCATTGGGTTCACTACATGATTCCAAGTCGATGGAATCACTTCTCAGCAGGTAAGAGTACACACAGATGCAAAGAGCCATTTTAAAACACACACAAAATTTGGAGGGCGAGATTTCACTCACTAGAGACATGCTTCTTTTTAATCATTTGTTTCTGAAGGGGAGAATGGAAAATTTAATAAATGTTCTTCCCATTGCAGTATGTTTTCAAACTCAATGCAGTATCTGAAGATGTTCTTGCAAAAGGGAGAAAGTTTCCATTCTCACTGCAGTGATCCTCTCTTGGTTGTCTCCTGTCCCCCTACACAATCATTGTGGTGTCTGTGGGAGTGGAGAGTGGGCGGCTGAGAAGTTGGCTGCTCCTGCCTGTGTTCTTTTGATGTTGGCAGTGCATGTCTGCCCCTGCCCCTTACTTGGAATGGCTGTTGTAATATCTGGAAAGAAGCAACTGCACACCTGCCAGAACACATGCAGAGCTCCTTGCTCATCTGTCTCCTCTAACCTTGGCTATCACTCTGCTGCATCTCATCTCTTGCAAAATCAGGTAGTAGTTATTGCCAGGGTGAGGAGAAGGCCCAGTGATGAGGATCGTTCATTGATATAATCTGATAGCCAATGGACAATATCAAAATCATCTGGGACCTCACAGCAATTTGGATCTTTTCACAATTCATCAGTGCTACTTTAAATCATCTCAAAGCATGCTATACCTGCTTTCTATAAAATAAAAACATATCAGTCATTCCATTCACAAAAATCTTACAACAGTTGTGATTAAACCTGTCATAGATACTAAGATAACCATCACTGCAGCCACAACAAACATGATTGCTGTGGTAAGCATAGAGTCAGTCACCACCAAGGGACATTTTTAAAAATTGGTTGAATCCAGAATTATAGATGGGACTTGAGTTAGTCATAACTAGCATGCCCCATTGAGAGCAGTGGAAATAAGCACTCTAAAACAATGATGAACTTTGTCTGGATCCAGACTAACAAATGTTAACTTAAGACTGATATATAAGCCTTCTGATCTAAGATTTTTACAGCCCATTCAGTCACAGATAAATAATCTAATAATAGAACTACTTTAATTAATGAAACACAGGTGTTCCAGTGTGGATCGTGCAAATGAAAACACACAACAAAATCCAAAATCCCACAAAATAGTGATACATTTACTGGCCAGCTAAAATACACAAAATACATCATTTCAAATCTTCACTGGCTTTTTCATCAGACAAAGATATTAAAAATCATGCAAGACAAGAAAAGTCATGATGATTAGAGTCACAGGCCTACATTTTGTCTCAGATATTGTTTCTGTTGTCAGTTAAAATGGTCTAGAGAGTTATCAATGCAGCCAAATGCCTCTCTTCTTCTTGGCCATATGGAGACCAAAGGCAAAGGGCAGTAAAACACAGACAATGAAATTTCAAATGCTTCAGCAGCAGCAAAGTACCTTCCATTGAGATCCATGCTATCTCTGTCCTGTGTAAGGCTAACTGCCCTTTTCTTAGGCAGAGAACACTGAATTTCTCAAGAAGTTTCTTTACTGTTACATCCCCCGCAAATTTTACATAATGTATAAGTAAAACTGACCAGCTGTAGTTCAAATGAAAGTGTTTTACTTTTGTTGGAATGTCTCATCATGTCTTTGTTGGAGTGTCTCAACAGATTATGATATTCTTGCAAAGAAGCTAGTAAAATGTGGCCTAGACAGGGCTACTGTCACGTGGATCTGTAACCAGTTGACCGACCGAACCCAAAGGGTGATCACGAACGGCTGCTTTTCATGCTGGAGAGAAGTGACTAGCGGGGTGCCACAGGGTTCCGTCCTGGGCCCAGTGCTGTTCAATATCTTCATCAACGACTTGGATGAAGGAATAGAGGGCATGCTCATCAAATTTGCAGGTGACACCAAATTGGAAGGGGTTGCTAATACTCCAGAGGACAGGATCAAAATTCAAAATGACCTGGACAGATTGGAGGGCTGGGTCAAGGCTAACAAAATGAAATTCAACAGAGAGAAGTGTAAGGTCCTACACTTAAGGTAGAAAAAATGGAATACAGAAATATAGGATGGGGTACACGTGGCTGGATAGCAGTACGTGTGAAAGGGATCTAGGAGTCTTCATAGACCACAAGCTGAACATGAGTCAGCAGTGTGATGCGGCAGCCAAGAAAGCCAGTGCAATTCTCGGCTGCATCAATAGGAGTATGGTGTCTAGATTGAGGGAGGTACTGGTACCACTCTACTCTGCTTTGGTTAGACCTCATCTTGAATACTGTGTCCAGTTCTGGGCACCCCAATTCAAGAAGGACATGGTCAAGCTGGAGCAAGTCCAGAGGAGGGCGACCAAAATGGTGAGGGACCTGGAAGCCATGCCCTATGAGGATAGACTTAAAGAGCTGGGTATGTTTAGTCAACAGAAGAGAAGGTTAAGAGGGGACATGATAGCCATGTTTAAATATTTGAAGGGATGCCATATAGAGGAGGGAGACGGCTTGTTTTTTGCTGCTCCAGAGACCAGGACAAGGAGCAATGGATTCAAGCTGCAGGAAAGGAGATTCCACCTGAACCTCAGGAAGAACTTCCTGACAGTCAGGGCTGCCGGCAGTGGAATCTGCTGCCTCGGAGTGTAGTAGAGTCTCTTTCCGTGGAGGTTTTTAAGCAGAGGCTGGATGGCCATCTGTCGGGAGTGCTTTGAGGGTGTTCCTGCATGGCCAGGGGTTGGACTGGATGGCTCCTGGGGTCTCTTCCAACTCTACATTTCTATGATTCTATGATTCTATAATTTATGAGTGTCTCAACATATATGGCTAAGTTGCATTTTTAATAGATACATTAAGGATGAAAACCTCAAGGTGTCTCAGCTATTGCTCTAACAGCTTAAGAATCACATTACTACATGTGAATCTGTTCCAGTGTTAACTGTTCTTTTTCAGGATTCCAGCTCATGCTCATCACCAAGATTTGTGATTTCATTCCTTTTAGGTATACTGCATAAGTATTTGCTCAGTTCATTCTCACATGCAACTTCTTGCATGCATTCAAACATTTTCAACTTGATGGATGAGATTATGAGAGTTTTGAAACCTGAGTATGATTCTTTGTAAAAATAAAACAATCAGGACCCTTTTTTGAAAAAAAAGTTGCATAAAACCCTTCTGCTTTGTTCAGAAAACATAAATAACACAATTTTTGCACAGATGCATATTTTGCACTAAATAAAATTTTTATGTGTAAAAATGTTGTTTTCTATGGAACAAAACAACATTTTGGTTCCATAAAACTCACTTTTTGAACAGAGAAATTTCTCACAAGCAATCTTGAATGTGAAAAATTTCACACAGGTTTCTCAGTAAAACATTCCAAAATGTTGAAAACCCCTTTCCTGGCAAAAATAAAAAAAATATGAACATTCTTTACATCCTTATTCTCCTTCTCCTCATCTTGCTGCTTCTTGCCTCACAGTCAGTCAGCATTTTGTGGCCAATTGCATGTCAATCCTTTTTGGGTTACCTTGTTTTGTGTCCTTTTAAGCTACCTTGCATGCAGGCAACATTCCTTTTATTGAGACAGAATTTTGGCTTCTCAATTATTTTGTAAACAGCATGCCTGTTGTTTCTTTGTTCTGATGTGTTTCCAATTTATTTGTTTTTTTATATGTCAATTATATTGATTTTCTATTATAACTTTTACTGATGCAAGATAGCAACTGTTGCTTGTGTGACATTTCAGGCAGGAAGTCAGGATACAAATGTAAATTTAAAAAATACAAATTAATAACTAAACTTAATACTGGAACATAAGAAGATTCCTGCTGGATTGGATCAAAGGTCTATCTAGCGCAGTATCCAATTTCACACAGTGGCTAGTCGAATGTCTAAGGGGCACAGAACTCATCAAGTGTCATTTTTCTGCAGCTGATATTTCAAGTATTAATTCTGTAATGAAAAGACACCCATGCTCATCTCATAAAGCTATGAACTGTAAAGACTTATACACATGTTGGAAGAATATATTCCTATGCAATTACTGCTTCACTTTCTTCTGCAGTGAAGATAGATTTTTAACCAGATATCACCATACATAAAATTGTGATCTATCAGTGCCTCTTTGTCATATTTCTGAGGTATTTAAATGTTATTACTAGCTTCATATTGCTAGAAAGCTCATATCCAAACTCCTTCTTGGCATGACAGATTGTAGGTTGAAATTTGGTTTCCCAGAGTATGTGATTTTTATTATCATATTACTCACTTCTCTCTTTTTTTTAAATTTGCACAGAATACCTGCTTTTTAGAAAGGAAGACTTGCAGTATTTTAGTTTCCTTAACTTTATAGGTTAATCACTCCAACAGTCTCATCTGACATATTCATGCCATATCTAATATAAATTCTGCAAAGTGAGAACAGTTGGGTGTTGTTGTTGTTGTTGTTGTTGTTATTTACATGTCTTCTGAAGGTAAACTTCATAACTGCATTTTCCAGCTTCTTTTAAGCATTCTCTTTTTTACATTTTTTCAAAAGAACTTTGTTACTCAAACGTGAAAAGCATTGCAGGATTGCCAGACTGTGATAATAACACACAAGAATCAAGCTACACACAATGTTAAATATGTACTGTGTGATTAAAGATCACTTCCTTTTTTTCCAGTACATAAATAAGCATATACAATCCCAACTCAGATCAGATCCATTGTGCATAGGTGGAGGAGGGTTAAACCTACTAGCCCCCACATTTTTATTTCAAAATTACCCTTTGGGTTTGGACTCTACAAAGACTCCTTTATTCAGTTTACTCCCAGTTTAGTAGAATAGAAAACCAGATCCCTGACACAAATTCTATTCAAAAAACTTTTTTAAAGGTACAAATAAAGGAATGTTCAAGACAGCATATTTTATGTATGAGATAGTAAATGTCAACTAGAGTCCTCTGTGACCAAGAACATTTCTCTCTGCAAATGCTGATACAAATTGTCCTGCCTCCTGATCAGAAATTATGATACATCCCTAGACAAGTTCCACTGAATTCAGTGGGATTTACTCCCAGGTGACAGAACACAGAATTGCAATCTGAATTATCCACTGCCTGTTGCACTTAGCAAATTCCCCTTAGCTTGGAAAAATGTGTTGAAATACGTTTTTAAAAATTCAGTTTGCAACAAAATATATTTAGAAGTGAGAATTTTGAGAAAAATATGTCTAAAATGCATATCTTCAAGTGAATGTGAAAAAACCACATATTTTTAACAGATTTTCCTTATTGAGATAACACGTTATTTATAACTGCACAGCAGCTAGTACTATTCCAGATAAAATGTACTGTACTACTGTCCTCTGTGTGAAATAGAGCACCTAGATGAGGATAAGCACTTCTAGTACTATGGAATACCAACTAAATCTTCAGATCAAAATCTACTGGAATCAATCCGTGAATACATGATTTCATCTCCTAGGATCAAAAACTGAGTTCCTACCTCCTAGCTATCCGAAATGCAATCATGTACACATTTGCTTAAGAATAAGTCCCATTGGGTTCAGTGAAACTCACTCCCAGGTAAATGAGATAAAAAGTATTCTAGAAAACACACTTGAGACAGAAAAATGGAAACAGGAAATTAACAATGTTAATGGGAGGGGCCTTAAGGAGCATATTGTCAATAACATGAAAACCAACAAAAAAGAATTCATAGATTAGGAGAAGGAATCCAGCCTAAATCACGGAGAGACTATTGGATAACAATGAAATTAAAGGAATTCTTTTTTTTTAAAGAAATTTTTATTATTTTCAAAATACGTAAAAACATATATAAACACAAATATGTATTCATTATTATAGTTCTTCCGTTCCCCCCTCCGTTTCTGTATATCAAGAATTTTCCAGTTGAATCCTTCTTCTCCCTTATACATATCTTGTCAAATACCAACATACTCGATCCACAGACATTTACAAGTTTAGCCAGAGCATTTCCCTTTTCCATTCTCTTTCAAAATTTTAAACCATTTTATTCTTAAGCAAGTTAGCTAATTTTTTCAGTCTCTATCATGTCTAAAATTTTTAATTTCCATTCATCTAACTGAATATCTGTTTTATCTTTCCAGTGTTGTGCAAATGTCAGCTGTGCTGCTGTAATCAAATACAATAATATCTTCTGTTGTTTTCTAATCTCATGGTTCTGGCCTAATATAATCAGTAAATAAAATTCTGGTACCATTTCAAAATTAACTTTGCAAATTTTTTGAATTTCATCATGAATTCCCTTCCAAAATTTCTTAGCCTTAGAATAAATCCACCACATATGAAAAAAGTCCCCATCTTTTCTCCGCATTTCCAACACTTTGCATCTCCATTTTTGGTTATTTTTTCAAGTCTTTCTGGAGTCATATACCACCTGTGTGACATTTTGCAGTGATTTTCTCTTAAATTTAAATTTGGAGTAAATTTTACGTCTGTTTTCCATACTTTTTTCCATGCATCTAACTCAACAAGGTGACCTATATTTTGAGCCCACTTAATCATTGACTCTTTTATTGAGTCAGATTCAAAATCCCTTTTTAATAACAGTTTGTAAAGCTTCGAGATTCTCGTCTTTTGATGTTCTTTCAACAGTTCATCTAATTTATTTTCTTGTCTTTCAATCCTTATAATTTTTGGTCCATTTTGTACCTTTCTTTCAACTGGTGCCGAGGGAACCAGTTTAATTCATGACATTCAGCTTTTAACTCTTCTATTGACTTCATTTTTGGATTGTCTCTTTCCCATTTTAATATATCTTGATAAGTCAATAACTTTCCTTGTTTTGTCAGTGCAATCTTATAAGCTTCTTGAGGGGATGTCCAAGTTGGGAGTTTTATATAATATTTCTGTTTTATTTGGAGCCAGATCTTTAATAAAGTTTTCCAGATGCAAGGATTATTAAAATCTTTGTTCACCACTATTTTGTTATAGCATAAGTAACCATGCCATCCAAATCTATTATCAGTTTCTTCCAGATCTTTTAAAGTAGATTTCTCTAATATAATCCAATCTTTAATCCAGTCTAAACAGCTTGCATAATAATACATATTCAAGGACAGCACTTCCAACCCTCCTCGCTCTTCTGCATCCTGTAATACTTTAAATCTTATTCTTGGTTTTTTGCCTAGCCAAATAAATTTCTGAAGCTCATTTTCTCATTCTTTAAACACTCTCCCATTTCCAATTATTGGTAGATTTTGGAAAAGAAACATAAGTTTAGATAATAGAGACATTTTAAAAGCATTAATTCTTCCTAGAAACGATAAATTTATTTTAGTCCATTTTTCCATATCCCTTCTAATATCTTTCCATATTCTTTGATAATTATTTCCAAATAATTCTTGATTTTTCTTTGTAATAATTATTCCCAAATATTTAATTTGGGTAGCTAATTGACATTCTGATATTTTTTCCAATTCCATTTGCTGCTTTTTCATCATGTTCATTGTCATTATTGCTGTCTTTTCTTTGTTAATTCTGTATCCTTCCCACCTGTCCAAATCCTTGTAAGATTTCCAACAATTTCAACACTGAATCCTTTGGGTCTTCTAGAAAGATGACCACATCCTTAGCGAAGGCTCTTAATTTCAATTCTCTTTTCTTAATTCTCACACTTTGTATCCCTGAATCCTCATTTATCTTATTTAACAAAATTTCCAATACCACAATAAAAATTAATGGAGACGCCGGACATCTTTGTCTCACCCCTTTTGTTATGGGGAAGCTTACTGATGTATCCCCATTTATTAACAATTTTGCAGACATATTCTGATAAATCTTATCAATTCATTTACAAAAATCCTCCCCTAAGTTATATTCATTCAATATCCACTGTACAAATAATCAAGAGACATTATCAAAGGCTTTTTCTGAGTCAAGAAAAATCAATGCAGCTTTCTTTCCAGGACTTTTGTCATAATACTCAATTACATCAAGTATTATTCTCACATTATTCTTCATATACCTTTCAGGTAAGAAGCCTGTCTGATTATCTTTTATCTTATCTTGTAATATTTTCCTTAGCCATTTCGCCGAAACTGACACAAAAATGTTATAATCAATATTCAACAGGGAGATTGGTCGATAATTCTTAACTTCTCTCTTATTTTTTCCCTCTTTTAGTATCAATACTATATTTGATTCTCCCCAAGATTCCAGCTTTCCCATTAACTTGATTTCTTCTATCGTTGCCTGCAGTGGCTTTATCAATTCTTTGAAGAATTTCTTGTAATAAAGCGCTGTAAAGCCATCTGGCCCTGGTGCTTTATCAGATTTTAAGGCTTTTATGACCTCTTCCAATTCACTGTTACTGATTTATTCAAGTGATTTTGTGCTTCTTTGGATATCTTCCAAGTATTTATTGTCTTCACATAAACATTTATGTCTTTCTCCCCTTTCAGAGGAGATTTTTGCTCTTGAAACAACTTACTAAAATACTTCTCAAAGGTTTGTTTAATCTGGTCAGGTTGGTTAACCAATTTCTTACCATCCTTCAGCTCAAGGACCATTTTTCTTTCTTTCCTTTTTTAAAGTCTATACGCTAACCATTTTCCAATCTTATTTGCTTGTTCAAATTGGGATAGTTTCATATATTTCTATTTTTTCTCAGTCTCTTCTGTTGCAAGTATAGCCAGTTCTTTCCACATCTTCTTAACTTCCAGTTGTAATAAATGTTACGAAGGATTTTTCTTGAGTTTTTTCTTTTTCTTGTAGTCTAGATAACAAAATCTGGTGGTTTTCTCTTTTTTGTTTTGAATCTGTTGATGTTGAATAAAGAAACCTCTCATTACTGCCTTAGAAGCATCCCAGACAGTTTTCATCTTTGTTTCTTGATTTATATTTTCTTTAAAATAAAAATTTTAAGCTTCTTTCACCTTTTTGACAATTTCTTCATCTTTTAACAGTCCGTCATTCAATCTCCAATGAAATTCTTTATCTTTATCCTTCATTTGTAGCAGCACCAGGTGATGATCTGAAATTACTTTCGGTAATATTTCCGCCTTTTGAACTTCTCTTAATAAATGTTTGGATATTAAAATCATGTCGATTCAGGACCATGTTTGATGAACTTCTGAGAAGAAAGTGAAGTCTTTAACATGTCCATTACTGTCAATTCTTCACACATTTCAAAAAAACTTGTTGGCAATTTCTCTTTCATTAATTGTCCTTTTGTTTTGGATATTCATTTATTTAACTTTACATTCTGGACTCCATTTTAAATTAAAGGAATTCTGATGAAGAATAAAGAGACTGCAGAGAAATGGATTACTTTTATCTGAGTTCTTCATATCTTTGCTGCTGAAGATATACCCATTCCTAGACTAATGTTTCTGAGGGCAAATGAGGAAGAGTTAGAAGCTGAAACAAATAGTCACAAAACAGGAAAATCTAGATCTCATTGACAAATTACATGTAAAATTAGAAACAAACAAGTTACTTAGTATAGATTCTATACATGCAGGTGTTCTTTAAAACCTCACAAGCAAAAATTGCTACTCTTTTAATTAAATTACCTAATATACCCTTAAAATCAACCTCTGAATCAGATAACTTAGAAATGGCCAAACACTAATTTTAAAGTGGAATCTGGGAAAATCCTGGAAACTGTATGTCAGTTAACTTAATATCTGATCCAGATAAATTGCTGGAAAACATTAGTAAGATAAAATAGTAAAGAATACAGAAGGACAAGCTCTGTCAAACAAGATTCAACACAGCTTCAGTAAGGATACATCATTGCTCAACTAATCTTTTAGACCCCTTTGAAAGTGTAAACTGATAGAAACTCTTTAGTTTGACTTTCAAGAGCTTTTGATAAAATGTCAAACGAAGACTCCTTAATAGACATGGGATAAGAAGAGAAGTCATCTTATGACACACACACCCCAAAAAAACACAACTAGTCAAAAAACCAGAAACAGAGTGCAGAAATAAATAGTCCATTTTTGTAATGGAGTGATGTAATCCCTCAGGAATCTGCTCTGGGAACAGTGCTTTGGAACTTGCTTATAAATGATTTGCAGTTGGGGTTGAGCAGTTGGAGTGGCTCATATTACTCATGAAACTAAATATTTTAGTCTGGTGAAGACAAAAACAGAGCGAAGAGCACTCTGAAAAGATCTCTCCAAATTTGGCAAGTGGGCAGCAAAATGGTAATTGTAAGCAATTCTATATAATCAAGTGTAATGTGACACATACTGGGGCAAAAGTCCCAACTTTATATACATAGGCTGATGGGATTTCAACTGGCAACAAGCAACCAAGAAATAGATAGCTCAGGGAAAATATTGATCCAGTAGGTGGCTGCTGTAAAATAGACAAATTCCCCATTGAGTATAACCAGAAAGTGAACAAACAAACAAACAAACAAACAAACAAACAAACAAAGACTATACCACCCTTATATAAATGCATGGTGTGACCATAATACTTACATTTCTAGACCTCTCACCAATATATATATATATACACACACACATATACATATACACATATACGTATGCATATATATATATATATATATACACATATACATATACACATATACATATATATATATACATACATACATACATACAACTGGAAAGGTTAACAAGGGCACCAAGGAAGTGGAACTAACTCTTATATGAAGAAAGGTTATAATGATTGGGACTGTTTAGCTTAGAGGGAAAAGGTAACTAAGGAGATGTGATAAAGGTGTATAAAATTATGCCTGGGATGGAGAAAGCAGACAGGGAAAATCTTTTTTCTGTCCCTATACATCCCTATGACTCCTCTATAATACTGGAATTTGTGGTCATGTCTCCACATGTATATAGGTAGGTGATTTAGGATAGACAAAAGGAAGCACTTCTTCACACAGCACACAGATCAACTATAGAATCCATTGAATCACAGAATCATAGAATCTTAGAGTTGGAAGAGACCACAGGGGCCAATCCAATCCAACTCCCTGCCATGTAGGAACACACATCAAAGTACTCCCAACAGACGGCCATCCAGCCTCTGGTTAAAAATCTCCAAAGAAGGAGACTCCACCACACTTCGAGGCAGCATATTCCACTGCTGGACAGCTCTGACCATCAGGAAGTTCTTCCTGAGGTTCATTACTTGTCCCAAGTAATAGGCATGTCAGTCAACTCAGATGGTTTTTAAAGGAGACTGGATAAATTCAAGGAGGGGGATGCCATCAATGTCTACTGTGTGTTACTTCCAATAACAGAAACAATAAGACTCTTCATAAAAATTGCTGGAGAACATTCAATCTAGTAGCACCCATGAATGGTTAGCGGAATGACTACTGTGCAAACGCAACATTGGACTAGATAGGTCTTTTGTCTGATCTTTCTCTTCATATGTCCATATATTCTTAGCTGTGTATAGATTGCAGCCTAAGGGTGTTTCCGCACTACATTATTTTAGTGCTATTATTCCACTTTAAACATCCTATGGAATCCTGGTTTTGCAGCTTAAGGACGGGCCTTTAGAATCCTCAGCCAGAGAACTCTTTGGCCTCAATACATTACAAACTCAAGAATTCCACAGGATGTTGAAAGTGGAATAATAGCATTATAACAGTGTAGGGTGGAAACGGCCTAAGAATTTTTATAGCCAGTTGCTCTACAGACTCTTTGCTATTTAAAGGGTAGAGAACTGTTTGTCTAGCCATCTCAGAAGTCTTAAATCAGGGAAGACCCTATAACCTTAATTAATTTAATAAAAAAATTAATCTAATAGTATCCTTAAACATCTGGATCCAAAAAGTTTTCATAGCATGCATCATACATGTTCCTGACATATCTGGTATTTCCTGTAAATAACTGCTGCTCTATGATTTGCTTAGAAATACTAAATACTTGAAAGATTAGTCATAGAAGAAATCATATTTTAAATATAGGCAACATTATCATATTGGAAAAAAATGAATGTCCACTAAGAATGTATGTTACTATACACTGACATACATTTGGGGGAAACCAATGTAGTTTCAGTCAAAGGGCTTTCATTCCATGCAGGCATTCTGCACTCTCAAGTGCATAAGAAACACAGATCTGTTTCTGCTAGTAAACAAGCCAGCCTCCCTGGCACTCCAGCATATTTTAATATTTGGTAACCCCTGCTTTGAAGGTCAAAATTCCATGCTTAGAGAGACAGGTGAGTAGTTTTTCCAGTATTTAACTGTATGCCATTAATTTTAAAAAAAGTTATCCCAGGGAGATTAGTCTAGGTCAAAAACAAAGTTTGAACAGAAGTGGTTTTAACCCTTTCCCTCATAATCTCAAGATAAGTGTCCCTTACATGGTATTAAGATAGTTAAGATCTTATCCAACTTGATTCTGAACAAAACTAGGTATTTCAGGAATTGTTCTCACTGTATCATCAACATCTTCTTTCAAAGAGAGAAAATTTTTTTTGTAAAAAAGCATATAATTTCTCTGGAACTCTGTCTTTAGTGTTTCTTCCAGCTTTATTCTATTGAACTAGGTAGACCTTTGTATGAAATGTTCACCACATGCTTAGCTTAACCAGCACTATTGATAAAACAGGAAGCATATAAAGTATTTTTTTTCTTTATACTACACATGCATAAACAACACATTTACAAGCATCTGTACATCTCCAGCAATGTTGCCATAAGTCAAATGTCATTTTATCAGCTGAATCACATTACCTGACACCCAAAGAGTGTTTAATCTCTTGGCAACTGGTAACTGGTGGCTTTAAAGCAATCTTTATAATTAAAAACAGTGGGAACCGGAAGAAGCCATATTCTCCTTCTGAGTTTAAATGGTTTGTAATCTAGATGCTGGTTTGTATCAAAATTGTTTCAAAATTGTTGAGGTGACCTAAAAAGATAATGGGGAACTTCCAGGGGTTCCTTATCTGGCTTGCAATGATGAGATTCTTTTAAAGGTAGGGAAGCTGTTATATGAAACCAGGCTATGGTTTTCAACCTGGGAAACTGTTACACTGGTACTTACAGATGAACGAAGAATAAATCTGTACTTCATATGCTTAAAATCTCCTGCACTGTGGTTTACTTCTGGGCCAACATGAACAAACTGAACTGTTTTTTATACTTAATGGGAAATGTAGCTTTATTAAGGCTTACATCTGACCTTGACCATTCTGCTTTGGCTCCACCACATACCCTGAGCCTCATCCATTGCTTGAATGCATCTGCATTGAATGCATCTGAGATCTTCCAGAACTAATTCTGCTCACAGACCAAAAATATGTCCCATCATTGTCCTAAAATAACTCATTTTAGGCCAAATTCAATCAAAATCAACGTTACTTGAATCTACATAGAGCAAAAAAGAAGCTTAGCACCAGTTCTGCATTTCACATGCTATACAACATTTACCACTTCCCAGAAAAGAGATTTTTTTTTCCAGCTAAGACTATATGTTTGATTAAAATTAGCTCATTTTTATGCCTGGTCTTTTTACTTTCTTTCCCCTATTTAAAGAAGATCCCCCCCCCTTGAACATTTCTGTGACTTTCATCATCCAGTTTAGATTTGGGTTTCATACATGCAGGGACAGCCTGTCTCCTGAGGCAGCAACCAATCAGAGCATGCTTAGCCCACCAAGCTTAGCTCAAGAGGAGAAGAAAAAATGCAAAGCACCTTAAAATGAAGCCTCAAATCCAAGAATCCTCCCTTCCTCTCTTGCACCCCCCCCCAAAACCTTATCCTGATCTTTGTTTTTTTCATCTCATGACTCCGATCCTGATTTGCAAATGGTTCATGGCTCTGAAATCATTCCATATTATAATGAGTCCATGTGCTTCCTCTCATGTTGACCCAACTCAGGATTACTCAAGATTAGCCCCAAGAGAAGGCCCTGGTTGACACTATCTGCAAATGATTTATTATGGATGTTTATGTGCATTCTAATTAATAATTTCTGCTTTATGGGCTTCCACATGGAATATATGGTACATGGTGATCCCATTGTTGTAGTGGTGGACAATACTGTTTTAATTTTTACCAATATTTTACTGGATTTGATTTATACCTCATATGGTTGCTCAAGACAAACCTTGTGATTTAGACACCTCAGGAGACAGATTTCTGGTGGTTGTAAAGGCAGACAATTTTTTGGTTAAAATGTATTGCTTTTGTATTTTATTATTTTATTATTATTTGTATTTTATTTCCATCTGAGCTATAAAAATAACTTGGTTTTCTTTGAGTATTATGCACTTCAAAGTAGAGGGATGAAGAGGTGTGAATACACCATTTCTCTAGGTTCCCCCTCCATTCAAAATGCCACTTCTGTGGGCTCTGAGAGAAAGAAGAGCAGCCAGCTTACATTGGATTTATTTCCCTATCCCACTGCAATCCCCTTTAACTTGTGTTCTCTGTGTTCCTACATTGTAAGATTGAGAACAAGGAAGTGTTATGTTAACAATTTGTAAGCCATTCTGGGAACATTTTGGGTTGAAGGGCAGAGTATAAATGCAATAAATAAATTAATTAATTCTTGTTCTAACAGAAGAGAGACAAAATCACATGATAAGTCCCAGCCAAAGATGCTGTTGTCCTGCTATAATTATGATTTATCTGCCTCTTATGCTAAAGCTCCAAGTCATTTCTGAACTATGGTGGCTCTAAGGTGACCCTATCACAGGGTTTTCTTGGCAGAATTTGTTTGAGGAGGGGAGGTGGCCATTGCCTTCCTCTAAAGTTGAAAGGTCATGCAGTTGGTTTCCATGGCTGAGCAGGTATTTGAATTCTGGTATCTCAGGATCTTATTCCAATACTCAAACTACTATACCACACTGGCTGTTGAAGAAATGCTGATGTCCCTTGACTGTATACACCCACACACCCACACCCACACACACACTTACCGTTATTTTTATAAAGTTTAATAGGCTGTTTTCTGGCAGATTGAAGATGGCAGAAACATAGCATTCCAAGATAAAACAGCTTGGCTTCAGACGATACTGAACAAAGCATTTTGTGGAATCTCTCCTCACCTGACATTGAATTGAAAGGCACAATGAGAGTTTGCTATTATTTCTCTACCTCATGTGCTGCGGAGGATTAGCAGCATTTAAAATTTAATCAGGCAAATAGAGCTAGATAATCAAGCAGCTGCTCTGTTGGAGATGGTCTCCATCATGATTAACAAGTTAATGCCAGCTATACATTGTCCATTCACCAGCCAGGAAGTAACACTTGTGAACACTTATAAGAGTAAAGTAAAGTAAATCCTGCTTTAATCACTTAAATTAATTAAGCATTTTGCATGGGGAATATATTGAGGAAGAAAACCACAATTTACAATTATACTGAAGCAGAAGGCTTCAAGTCCTTTTAGCGTAAAGGCAATCATCTATTACATCTCATGAGCCATCCATGTATACATAAATAAAAAGTTACACCTGACTTACTTCTGAATTTCTAATAACATGCTTTAGAAGACAAGGAACAAACTGACAAGAAACCCTTGCCAATCTACTTCAAATCGTGCAGATAATAAGAAATCTCAATCTACTTCTTGCCGTCTCTGATGTGAAGTAGGAGGCAAATTGTTGGAACTAGCTACCTAATAAAAAAAGAAACCAACATGAGAAACTTTAGTTGACAGAAAACAATGCACATGAAGATGATTGAAAAAATATACATATTCACAAAGCCTATACAAATGGAAAGTTTGCTGTATATTCATTTGTCAGTATCATCACCGCTGCTGAAAATTATGCTTCATTTATATAACCACAAGTGTGTTTTTAAAGAGCTGATCTTTATTCATTCATAGAAAGGCTTATAGCAAAATTGGCAAAGATAAACTTTCGAAGCACAGAAACTGACCTATACCTTTGGCAGAGTAAATAATTGCTTTACAAATATATGCTGCTCTTCACAAACATTTTGATTTCTTTCCCTATCTTCAATGAAAGCTATCTTCTGTGCATGACTGATTCCATGAATTTTCAAGTCCATTTTGATACTGAAAATGCAGAACTGGCTTTTGTAATGAAGAAGAATCTGGGATAGCACTAACCATATCATTGAAGCCAAACATTGCATGGTTTCAACTTTGGGCAAGGAGTCAGCAAAGCTTAACCTGACCACTTTACTTCAGGTACTTTCAAACTGTTTTGCAATTGAAAAGATCCAAGGGCCCACTTCATCCATTATATTTTTCAAGTGCACAGCTTCTAAGTATATAAACCTAAAATTGAAAATACTCTAAAACATGTTTACAACTGTACATCATATGTAAGAACTCTTATCAGGGAACTGCATTTGACATCTACAAACTGTTAGTATAAATTAGGTCGCTACCCTAGGCCCGCCTAGAATTTGAATAGTTTTTAATAATGCTTCTCTCTCTCTCTCTATATATATATACATATACATATACATATACATATACATATACATATATACACATATATATATATATATAGAGAGAGAGAGAGAGAGGCATTATTAAAAACTATTCAAATTATAGGCGGGCCTAGGGTAGCGAGATACACACACACACACACACACAGGTAGATGGATGGATGGATGGATGTTGTTGTTGTTTTAAAAAAAATCCTCTGTAAACATCACTATGAATCCCCATTGTTAAAATGTCACCTTAATAATGATTTCAAGTCACATTATCCACTACAATAACTACTTTCATAGCACAAGAACACATACTATTGCTTCAAAAATCGACAATTCAGAAACTATTAAGGGATAATCCTTGACTGAATAGACTTATGCCTCAAGTTTTATTTTTGTTTGGCACTAGTCAAAAAGAAGTTGTGACTTATACCTAACAAGAAGATATTTCAATATTGATATTGACAGATATATAGATACAGATATAGATATAGATGTACACATATACATACACAGAGACAGAAACACCCAAAACATTTATTATCAAATCCTTGCAAATAATTTTAGAACAGCTTCTGTCCACTTTCAATTTAACTTCATCTGTTACCTAATTATTTATTATGTATATATACTACCAATGTTTCCCAGGTCGGTTTCAGATTATATCAAATACTGGCAGTATTTCCTGTACTAGTAAAAATTTTGTACAAGCCAAAACATTGTGTGTTTTTCAAACAATAGGTCCAAAAGTTCAACTGTCCCAAATCATAACAGCAGCACTTAGGTCCGATACAGATTTCTTTATTTTCCTTCCATGGCTGTGAAAACCCTGAAGCAAGATTTGCTTAGGATAAACTTTCTGTGACATCCTAAAGTAGTGTCAGCAAGGGCAGGAATTTGTTTTAGGAGACTAAACATCAGAAACCAATACACTATTCCTTCTAAATTAAAACAAAAATGGACAACATAGATACGTTAGGTATAAACATACATACTTCAACTGAAAATGGGAAATAGTCGCGTGACATCTTTTTTTTAAAAAAATCCTTAATCCCTTCATATCTTATGCTTCAGTGCTGGAATTACAGTATAGCTGGTCAGAATAAACTTTAGGACTGCATTCTCTAATCTCTGTTTCTCCAGAATAATTTCCTAGTTCAAACAAATCACACATTAGCATCATGTCTAAATTATTTATCTCTAAAATGTATCATAATTAAAACCACATTTTGAAGGCTTCAGGATCTGATTTGGAGTGTAGCTATAATTTGCACAAAGTACTGTTTTCCTTAAACTAGTTAAAGAGGTAATTTGTAAAACTTGAAAACTCAACGTGCAAAGTATTCAGCACTTTTTTGTTTGGCATTGAGCCCTTGGCCACAGCATCTGCTGAGTGAAGGTGCATGCAGAGAGAGGCAGAGGGAGCTGTGCTTTGCAGTCACAGAAGAGAACTGAGGTTGCCTTCTTGGACTTCCAACAAGTCACTGGAAATCTGGGACAGCAACTCCAGCATTCCTCCCTGTACAACATCCAAATAAATGACACATGCATCCGTATCCTCAAGTTACACACGCGTATCTCACCAACAGGATTCCATGGATTCTATCTTGGTGCTAAACTGCTAAAAAGAGAAAATAATGCCAAACGTCCATCACTGTAGCTAAGATTCTGGAGTTTAACTTGTAATTTATTTCTTCTGACAACTGACAAAGGATGCTGAGATTAGAATTCTGTTTGTCACATATGCTGGCATACTCTCTTGTCATTCTAGCGCACATGGCTTCTCAATCATTGCATGAGGATGTATTCAGTACCTCCTTATCCAACAGCCCTTCCCTGCAGGCAACTTCAGCACACTGCTGCCAGGGCACACCAGCATGGCCAATCAGTTTCCAAGGGGGGTTCCCAGATAGCATGCAGCTGCAGTTTTGCAGCCAGGGAAATGGAAAAGTAAGTCTTCTCCCAGACCACCTGCAAATTCACTGAAGGTCCAAGAAGGTGACATCTCTTCCTCTTTTCCAGCTTCGAAAGAGCAGCTGAGTGGTGTACATGAGCTCTTTGCCCCCTTCAGTCACTGACTGGCTGTGAGGTTCACCCAGGTGCCAGCAAACTGTGTTCTGAAACTTATGACAGCCCCACAGACCAAGCAATGAGTGGGCATATGATGGCAGAAAGTTATACTCCACCAGAATCCAAACAGAACCTTCATCAAACTATTTTGGATTTCCAAAAAAAGTAACAAATAGAAGGTTTCAACAGTTTTTTTGAGTCTTCTGCTTTGTTTTGCTTTGCTTTTTGCTTTCACTTTCACTGCTGGCTGCTGAAGAGAAGATATCCATTCAGTTCTCTTCTCACAGAGAAGCTCCTCTATCAGATGTTCCATTCTATTACATACAACACTTTTCAACTCTTTTGTCCCTTCAATAGCCAGTTCATATTGTATGCCAAGTTAATATATTCAAGCTTCACTGGGCTGTATGTGGTGAAGTCTGCCCTGATAACATTATTTTCTAGGGGGTTTTTACACTTCTACATACCTCAGGGTTCTTTTTTTTGTGTGTGTGAATGTCACTCTAGTTGCAAAAAAAAGTAAAAGCACTGTTAGTATATTAGTTTCTTGTAGCCTAAATCCAATTGTTGGCCACAGTTAGAATAGGGTCATTAAGTCAATAGGAAAAATCAGCACACATGTAAACTTCTTTAAGTCAGTGAGTCTACTTTGGTTGAGATTAACAAATGGATTAAAGTTTATTAGTGGTTAAAAATTATCATCATTATACATAATAACATTGTGACATTATTCCATGTTATCTCAAAACAGTCAACTCCAGTACAAAAGATTATTGCCATCTTAACCATTGGCTCATACCTTGTAGCAATGTGACATCCTCACTGAAGTGTATCAATGAAGACAAAAATTCCAAAGAAGCCTATATAAAGGTGACATTATTGCTAACTTTAGGCTAAAGAAGGATTAGAGATATACAGGAAACTGTGCTCTTTCTGAAACAGTAGCAGCAGAGTTTAATCTCCACAGCATGTTCTGTCCAATTCATTGGTTGTGGAAGGAAATTAATTCTTGTTTCAGTAGATCTAAAGAGTCTCTATTCTCAGCTTCCTATGTCAAAACCAAAACCCAAAATAAAATCAAACAGAAAAAAGTTTCTAAAGATCTAATCACTGTAGTGTGAAATGAATATAAGGGACTCTGCATCTTTTATATAACATTTTTTCAAGTACTTGGCAAAGAAAAGCAGATTATACAAATAAGGCAAAATGGAAAATCTCAACATTTCTGTTTAACCTGAAAAGGAACGTTAGATTCTGAACGTTTCTCTTTACATATAAAATTTGCATTTTGCCAGAGAATACCTTATTAATTAAAAAAACCCCTAACATGAGCAAACTTCAGATTTTATGAAATGTTTTCATCAGACGTACAGCATGTCTACCACTTTCATCTTGCCTCTGGATTAAGGTGAAATTTCTCAAGGGTAGTACAATGACCACGAACTAAGGTTGTAATGGTTAAATTCTCCAGGATACATATAGAGATGTTTATAAGACGCGAAGAGAGCTCATGGTAGTTGTATTTTGAAACAAAACTATCACAAATCATAGTTTGAATTGTCAGAAATAAATGGTAGCAAGTTTAAGGCTCACCATCTTCTCTTCCTTTCCTCCTTCCTTCAAGTTTGAAGAAGATTAGCCTTTTTTCTTGTTTGTAGCAAAATATAGCTCACCTCTCATATATACATATACATACACACACACACATACACACACATGGTATGTACAAACTACAGTTGCCCTCAAACTAGGATCATAAACAAACCATAATAATTATTACAAACCATAATAATTCTCTTGCTTCTGAAGGATATCATCTAATATTGGCAACCACCATTATTAGCAGGAGTAGTAATAACTAACTAGAAATTAGAATTATACTTTTTTTAAAAAAAGAATTAGCTACTTCACATATTACTTGGATCATCCAACTTTTCATTATTACTGCAGTTGAGAAAGCTAACTAACTGACAGTTACAGTTATTATTGTCAAAAAATGTAAGAACATTTAAAATTCTGAAAAAATGCAAAAGGCATTGCAAAGCAATCCTTCCCACTTGTAGGACAAAGCAGCAACCCATGTGACCTTCCTTTTGCCCCCCTCATTGCTCAGACTGAGTTAGCACACCTATCCAGTAGTGAATACCAGGCAAAATGCCTACTGTTTCACTAAAAAGTAGTGAATAATAGCCATGACTGTTGCAAGCAAAATTATAAAAAATTCTGTTCCAGCTCATTACTGTAAATAATTAACTATTTGCTGAAAAAGCTCATTAGGAAAAAAAGTTAATTCCTAGCTCTAGATCCTAGCTAATGGACCCCTTCTGAGATATGACAAGGGGCCAATGATGCCAATAATTACCACCAGCCCTGAAAGTGTTAGTAGTTCGACCAGTCTTCCTTGGGTCAAAGCCATATGAAAAAAACCACGCCACCATTCATTGCTCTGTATGAATAGAGGAAGCCAAGGATCTGTACTCCTAATGTTCCTGGGCTGCCAGAGAAGGTGTGAAAAGGAGCTGCAACTCTGTCCAAGTGACTACAGTTAGAGCTCCATGCAATGCCTTATCAAGATGTCCAGTTTGGCTTTGGCCAGTTTCATAGCCACAGCCCCACTGATAGTGACAATGATCATTCTACAGCTCTTACCAAATTGAAATTTCATTCCAGGGATGAAAAATGGTCACAACCCTTGCCTAAAATAGCCCATTTCTGGCCAAATCCTCTCACCCAGGAATAGGCAAAAGATTCCAACACTGAAGTTAACATTGGGACACATTGACTTGACATGCCTGCAGAATGAAATGCCTACCTGCAGGTGAAAAGAAAGCAGAAAGAAAAATGGTCTAGTGTTCTCTGGGAGGGAGTAGCACAACCTGAGAGCAGCTGAGAAGGGTATTTTCCATGTCCTCACTAACCATACCCATGAAAGTGGTGGAAATATTGGGTTCTTTGCAAGCAGGCTACTCCTGCAATGTAAAATATTGTGAAACCCTTCAGCTTTAGACATTCCTTGAGATAAAATTTCAAAACCATGAACACATAGCGTGAAGGTAAGAAAACTCAAGAACAAATTTAGCTATAAATAAGGGAGAGTACAGCTCTTCAGTTATTTGGAAATGTCATAAACACTGCAGAGTACCAGATCTACCTGACGCTTCCTACCATGTACCTGAATTAACACATGAAGTAGACAATTGGCATACACATCCACATACATTCAAGTTTACCTGATTCTTCCAGCTTTTTAGAGCTAAAAACAGTTTGTGAATCAACATACTTATCAGACAATATATTCCAGGATCTAACATTACCCTGGCATATTTCCACTTGAGCAACATAACTTTCTTGTTCTTTCTTTCCTCCCACAGTATGGGAGTGTTTGAAAACCAAAAGGCAACTGTACTGTGATCTGAGTCTAAAAACCTGTACTGTTACTGGAGTACTAGTCTAAGAATCAGGTCAGTTCATTTTAAAATGCAGATGAGACAAAACCTGCCACCATTTTGAGAAATAATGTAAAGCTGTCATTTTCCTTCTTTTTCCTTCTACAGTCTAACAATAAGAGAATAATCTTATTATACGGACTGTAT
This sequence comes from Iguana delicatissima, assembly GCA_948472985.1. Classification (NCBI taxonomy): domain Eukaryota; kingdom Metazoa; phylum Chordata; class Lepidosauria; order Squamata; family Iguanidae; genus Iguana; species Iguana delicatissima. Next base: position 2,696,577 of record CAOKZL010000205.1, read on the forward strand.
AACACACTCAAACAGGCACTGACAACACATAGACACACATCCCCTCTATTAGCCCTACTTTTTGGAACCAGAATATTCGAGAGACAAACTCCATATTGAGAGACAAATTGCCCACACATACACACACAAACACATATATATTTGAGAGATAAACTACCATATGAATCTGCCTGTAATCTACAAATTTCACTGGAATTTCACATTGAGAAATGTTAAGTTTATGTAGGTAGTCAGGACAGAACCTTTTTGCTAATAGCACTCTGATTGTAGAACTCTTTCCCAGCAGAGATGAGATTGCTTCCTTCGTTACTACGTTGTTGCCTATTTGTTTCATTATTCTTTAATATTGCTTGAAGTTAAATCTTGCTCTTTAATTTTAATTCAAATTGCAGCTCTCAGATTTTGATTTATTATTATAGAGTTATTTATTTTAAAAAGTTACAGTTTTTTTTTAATTTAAAAAAATGTATTCCTACCCAGGTCCCTATTCAGCAGAGAGTATTAAACATGAACGTATAAAACAAATACAGTCACTTTGCAATGCACTTTAAAAGCCTACTGCATTCATGCAGTTAGAAGTTCAGCCAATAGCCCTGCATAACTGGCAAACAGCTGTTTTCAAAGCAACTCACTATCGTTCTCAATTAAAAAGAAGACCATTCATAAGCAGGTGCACAGATACAATATTTCTTTCTCTTTAAAGGTGTCACTGCAATTCACTGTGGCCCCATGCATTAGGTTTCTCTTCTGGCACAAATGAGACTGCTTTGTATTGCCAGCAATAAATCATACCTTTTAACCTTAAGAAAATCTTTCAGCTAGACCATTCATCAGCTCTTTCTTCACGGAGTCAGTTATTATGCACACCTGTCCTCCTGTGTCTGCCAATTATTTTCATCTTGCTGTATCATTCGAGGTTCACGAAAAAGTATTCTGTCAACATAGCTTGTCATTGTTTGGCTCTTGGAATGGAAGTTTATAGATACTGGTTGAAAGCACAGCAGGATGACAAAAGCGTGTTTACATTATTCAGAATAGAAAAGCAAAATTATGATTCAAATAGAGTAACTTCTCAAGCAAATAAAACAATAACACCAAGTTCCAGGCCAGCTTTATAGGATCAGGGGGATCGGTGTAAGTGAGAATACTGGAGATTTCACCATTCTGGCCTCTGAGAGCTCTAAACAAGCCAGAGCTGTTAAGGACTGGGGAAGCATGGCAGCTACATGGATTGAAGAACTCAGATATAATAGCTTTAGTAAATCTTTCTTTTACTGAACAGTTAAACATTATTGCATCTCACTGAAGTATAAAACATTCCATAGAATTATGAGTTTATTGTACTTAAAATAGTTCAAAAGCTAGTGGAATCTCAAAATCTAAGTGTCTCTAAATCATCAATGTACAGAATTTCCTCTAGCAAATCTGTCCTTATAAACCTATGTTGATCATCTGTGATCTAAAACAAGAGAAGAGGAGTGAACCCATCAGATTATAATATTTCTTTTTCCCATAGTCTAGTGTGAAATTTTACTCACCATAAATGGCCAGATAAATTAGAGTTGTATTATTTTCCCATTGTCTGCCTTGAGAAAATATTTTCAATGTCTTTATTAAGATACTTGGTCCATATTAGTAGTTACTCAAATTGCTACAAAAGCACAGAAATAAGAGTTTGAGATGAGTTGGCCTTTGAAACAATTCAGCAGCAGATGGAGACTTTTGTTTAGGACTTCTGAAGCTGAGTGCTTCTGAAAACAGAGAATCTAACTAGTATAATTAACATACTATTGACAGAAGTTGTTCATTGTCAAAAACAAAAACAGTTCCCAAGAGAAGAATGCTACTTCACTTCTCCCCAAACAGAAAAAAAAAACTTACCTTGAAAATAAATATGTTAATAGAGAAAACTAACATAAGGGCAGAGATTACTTGCCTGTAGCATGCAAAATACTTAATAAAGCCTTCCTTATTTAATGGGTGGGCGTATCATAGTATTTTTCTAAAACAGTATCACACTGAGAACAGCATCAAATAGCCTTTAAAATAGTAAAAGGGTTTAAAAACTCTTTAAAAGGGTTTAAAAGTGGGAAACTTTTCTAGCCTATGAATGTATTTCCTTAATAAATATTCTTCCTGTTGAAGATCATAAACTTATTGTCTGCCTCTATTTGGTTCTTTTAAATTCATCCTCCTAAGATGGGCACTTCCACTATTGCTGGAAAACAGCTGTCTTCATCTATCTCCTCTAATAACATCATGGGTTGTATGCATGTATGCCACTTTAAACTCTCTGACTGAATACTCTAGATCAGTGGTTCTCAACCTGTGGGTCCCCAGATGTTTGTAGACTTCAGCTCCCAGAAGCCCCAGCCACTGTGGTCAATGCTCAGGGCTTCTGGGAGCTGAAGTCCAAAAACATCTGGGGACCCACAGGTTGAGAACCACTGCTCTAGATGAATTTCGATGGCCTGGGCTCCATTTTTAAAAAAAAAGAGAGAGAGAGAGAAAGGGTATAAAAAACTATTTAACCTGTTAAACCCATACATATTCAACACAGTACAGTTTAGAAAATGCTCATGCATCCTGATTCTGAGACACAATATTGGACAGAGGGGTGGTCTTCCAAAGCGAGGGAGTACAGTTTAAATTGCAAATACATGTCCAGTTCTGTTTGACACAACATTAATTGACACAGATGGTAGGTTTATATTACTCAAAGGAAAGTCTGCAGGAAGAAAAATCTCACTTCGGTCTTACCACTGCCATAGAGGACAACCTGTTTTGTTTTTGTTTTTCACGTCTAATCTTCTGGATAAATCTTTTTATCTAATCTGCTAAATAAAGTTGATGCTTTTCCAGAAGGAACATTTATCTTGAGAGGAGGAAATTTGTTTCCATACCATACAAGATGTGCTATTTTTATAATTGGACATATATCATGACTGAAACACATGTTTTAAACTGCACTGGCTGTAAGCATATGCCAGGTCAGGATGATCTCAGCCATGATGAGGTCATAAATTCAGAGAGGATTAGGCAGGAAAGCCCAATGCTAATGAGCATGGGATAATCCTCCCAAAAGCTGTAAATTGCAAGCGCTCCCAATAACAACAGCAGGCAAAATTGCCCAGTGAAGCAATGAGGGATCCCTGCTGTGAGCATATACTACAAAGACCTTCTTCATTCACTTTCTCTGGTCAAAACATTAAGAGATTTTTAGGACTCCCATCAATGTTTTGTCACCTAAAGTTAGGGCAACTCTGCTTCACCTTTCTGATTCAGGATTGATAACTATCACCCTTTCCACCCAATTTCTCATGATCCAACCTTTTTGTCTCATTTTCCAATAGCCTTGTATAGTTCTTGAGAGTGTTTGATTTCCTGAATGTTTGTTGATTCTCAATAAAAAAACCTGTTTAACTGGAGTCATCTCTGCTGTTAGTACTGGTATACACAGGTGAAATGATCCTGCCATTACCCTCCTCTCGGAGGCCTCCTTTGAACTATAATTCCCCAAATTCCAAGGAGACGATGGCATTGCAGGTGGACCCCAAAGTCCCCCCACTTTTTAGGGTAACAGACTCTAACACTATTTTACATAAGCAATTAGAGAAGTCCACACACCTGATTAAAGCACGCACACACACACACACATACAAAACTCTGTTTAAATCTAGTTTATTCTGCTCTCATATACTAACTGATGCCCTAGAGATGTACGGATCCAGGCTATAAGGAATATATGCACTATTCAGGAAAATACAATTGATATACCAGAATAGATCATAGATGGGTAACATCATCCATAATTAATCAGAAGTCAAAATTCTGCCTGCTGCAGTTTCAGATCATTCCCTGCTTCTTCTATAATGGAATTTCCACAACAAATATATTAGATCAAGAATATGGCATCTGGATTCTGCTCTCCACACTAGACAGCCATTTATTTTGAAAATTAAAGTTGCAATGAAAAACTATTGGACAGAAAATGATACTCCACACCTATATCAAGCCATACTTTAGGACGCAATGAAAGCTGTGATGAAGAATGAATATAAAAGAAGAATGAAAATATAAAAAGATTAGAGAATATAAAAAATAGTCCTTACTAAAAGACATTTGCAATTTATCCCAACTTCAAGCTAAAGGTCAAAATAGGAAGTATTAGAAGAACTCAAAGCTAGAAAGGCTGCGTTGGCTTCTTTGGATCTTGATTATGTTGTATGTATTTATGTATTTATGCATTTATTTATAGAATTTATATCTCCTCTTTCTCCCAAGACATGATTCAAGGTGGAAATTCAATTAATTCTGACTAGAAGAAAATAGTATGAATAGAGCAACAAAATATATGATTACTATCAAATCCAATTAAAAGACATTAACATAATAACATTATTCATCTAATACTTTCAGCCTCAGGAAAGCAACTCATTTCTTCCAAAAAAGATTTAAAGAATACTTCAGTAAATTATATAAATCATAGATCAATTTGGATTTGAATTTTCAAGATTTCTTTAAATTTATTCATATCTCTCCATCAGTAATCTACAGAGAAATGAATTAAATAAACCCACCACAGATGATGAAATTAAAATAGTGATTAAGAAAACTAAAAATAATAAGTCTCCAAGTACAGGCCCTAACAAGAAAGTTCTACAAAGTTTTCTTTCTGATCTCATTCCTAGATTATTAAAACACTACAACTGCACTTTAAAGTGTGGAAAAATTCTTGAAAGCTGGAAAGAGGGGAGAATTACTGCAATTCCAAAACCACAGAGCAACAGAACAAATATTTCTGCTTATGCACCCAAAACTCCCCCAAATCAAGAGCTGACAGTACTGATGGCCATTTCTGCAAACATCGTTAATCTCTTCATAAGCATTTATAGACTTATAGACATAAGCATTTGTCAACTGAATTGGCTTTATTCCTAACAGATACTTTTCAGACACCATTTGAAGAACTCTAAATATAATTGAGCACTGTAATAAAATTAATAAAGCTGTCACTATCTTCTCTTTAGACACACTGAATGTTTTGGACAGGGAAGAATGGCCATATTTGTTTGGTTTACTGGAAAAGGCTGGAATACCACTTATTTCTTTATTGAAGAAAATTTTTATGTAAACCATAATTGAGCATATAAAATTTATGTAAACCAAAAGGACTCAAAACCAATAATATTAGAGGGGAACATGACCCATAGCACTGGAGCCTTTAACACTATCAGAAACTGCCACGATATTGAGAGCATTAAGGTAGGAGACAGGGACCACACCTTTAATCTTTATGCTGACAATATTCTTCTATATTTAAATATTCCAGAAACAGCCATTCCTGTTGTTAAAAATATTGTCAACTACTTTCCTTTGTAACTGGATTTAAAATTAACTCCTCTAAATTCACATTTTGTGCCTTAATACCCCATTTAAGAGCCAAAATGAACTGCAAAGTCACTTTGATATATTACATATTCCAAATTTTAAATATCTAGGTGTATTAATCACCCAAAATATTAATTATTTGTTGTGAGATAGTGACAAACCTTTATTATCTTGGATACAAAATTCATTGAAAGAATTGTCAAATTAGAATCTCTTTCTTTAAGATATCATCACTGTTATCAAAGTTTATGTATTACAAAAACTCCTTTTTCTTTCCCATGCCATCCCTTTACAGCCTTCTAAAACTAAACTTTAAAAATGGCAAGCACACACACAAAACAAAACTTGACAATTTCTCAAAAGAAAATATTAAGGTTTCCAATGAATGTCAGATACACTCAAGGTAAAAGACCCACACCAAACCTTCAGCATTATTATATTCATAATTAAACAAGCTTAGTCACTAATTAGAAATGATGATACAATTCACTGGTAACAACTTTATGAACACACAGTCTTATTTAAAGACATATCACTCCAAAAAATTCACCAGAGTAATAAACAACTCATTCAGGAAGCAACTGATCTTAATATGGAGAAAATGGACTAGTTTATTTATTCCTCTACCTTCTATAATTCAAGCACTTTCCATGTTAGCTGTTTGCCACCATCAACATATTCAAGATAGGTAAAAGCTTGGAAAGAGAGTGACATAACCACCATTTAGAGGTCTATTTAATGGTCAAGGAGCAAAATCGCAAGACCTACTGATAAAAACAATTGTACTTGAAAATATAAATTGACAGGAAAAATTAAGCAGAATGAGGATTGGCTGAAAACATATGGTCTACCAGCTAGTTTAACATAATTTGAAACAGTCTGTCTTGTACTATATCTACTAAGGGGTTGATATCTACGATCTATAACCTATTAATCAAAAGTAGCTTTAAATATACTTATGCAGCTAAGACAGAATGCAAAAGTGGCCTTTGGGTCACTATCACAGACAACTCATATATATGAGTATGTGTGCTAAGTCTCCATTTAAGTCTGTCTCTGCCAGTGATGTAGACTCAAGTCGATAGACTCGGGCTCAAGTCAGACTTACGTCACTTCAGTGACTCGGACTCGACTCGGCAATAAATGATGCAGTGACTCAATTCAACTCAAGACTTGTATATTTTTAATGACTGACTTGATGCCCTTGGTCCAGTAATATAACACATTCACCCAGGAACCTTATGACTTTCAACAACACCTCCATCTCTTTTTGCCTACTAGTCACATGACAGTCTCTCTCAAGCCTAAAGTGTGAGTGTATTTCTCAGAGGGGAACAACAAACAGCTTAGGAAATGGGCTTGAGGAAAGCTTGAGGTCTGCTCAGCAGCCTGTACCTGCTGCGTATCAGAGGAGCCTTCTAAAACTTTTCCTAAGAGCAGAAGACAAGACTCAACCCAGAGGCAACGGGCTTGAGGAGGAAGGATTCTTCCTTCTAAATCTTTTGAATCATCAGTAATGAGGAGTAAGATAGGATCCTATTCCCCACTTCCAAAGCTGCAGATGGCAAAATGTGGAGAGCTGACTCTGCTTAAATTGTTAAAACTGAATTTATTTCTCTCTATCCAATAATTCTGGAATTTTGGTTGGGGTATTAATTGGCTTCCAGACTTGAGACTTGACTTGAGATTTGAAGGTAGAGACTTGAGACTTGGAGTAAAAGACTTAAATACATCAATGGTATCTGCAAATACTAAAGAAAATGCCCATAAATTTATATATTGCTGGCAACCTTAAGGCGATCTCAGGTATCCCTTTTCTATAAAGGCATTTCTCCACCCTGTGGGAGGCAATGTGGAGTCCACAAATCTCTGATACACATGTGACTTTACTGCCCTAGAGTGGTAGAATACTAGAAAGCAATGATATCTATAATAGAAATTATAGTAGGAGAAAAAAAAATGCCCAGAGAAGAACATCTTCTGTTGTTTTTTTTAATATAAGCATTAAAAACTTCAAAATAAATACCTGATCTCTCAATTATTAATGCCTGCAGAAGCAGAAATAGCCAACAACCAGAAGTATGCAAAGAATTTCGAAAGTAATCTTTGGTTGAAAAAGACTGTTTCATTAGCTTTCAATGTAAAACTTACTGCAAGAATGAGATTTATTAGAAGCAAAGAAAAAAATCAGATAACTTCATAGAAAACTGATTTCACTTTAGATAATCATGATGGTCTTCTCGGCATCTTGTAACAGTGGAAGTTCTGGAAAGATATCCTTTCTGAATAATTGCTGTTGGATCTCTTGCTGAAATTAAAGAAACCTCATCCTCTAAATCTCAGACTATACTTACAAGATTTTCCCTGACTGGACCAGTTTGTGTTTATATATATGCTTTCCTTTGATATATTAATATGTACTGTTTTTATTTTGTCACTTAATAAAATTTTAAAACAAAAGTATAGTAATAGAGAAAGAAGAACAAAAGATTCTCACCAAAGCTTGAAAATAACTTGTTAATTAACTAATTAACTCATCAATTCAGTGACTTTTTCTAGTGTTTTCCCCATTGTAGATTGGGGAACTGAGATTCCCCAGTTCATCTGGTGTTTAAAATATATGTTTAATGAATTAGGTTGCTAGAATTTGGGACAGTGGGTGCCTATCTCTCTACTAGATTAAGCAAAACAGGAAAGGCAGTTGCCTCAGAAGAAGTATTTGGACTGAAGGAAATGCATCATATTGCATAGGAAGTGAGAAGACAGGGACAGAGGATAGGAAGTGGGAGAGGGACAGGGAGAGGAAGGAAGGAAGGAAGGAAGGAAGGAAGGAAGGAAGGAAGGAAGGAAGGAAAAGAAAAGAAAAGAAAAGAAAAGAAAAGAAAAGAAAAGACAAGACAAGACAAGACAAGACAAGACAAGACAAGACAAGACAAGACAAGACAAGACAAGACAAGAAAGCTTGCTTTCTGGAGCAAAGATGGGAAAAGAAGAAACAATAACCAAAGAATGTAAAAGATGGGGGGGTCAGTAAAATATAATAGGGACAAGAGTGGGGTGAAGCAATTTGTTTGCTGACCAAGACCCTCAAACACTCAAACAGCTAGGCCCCTTCAGAATGATAAATTTTCAAGCTAGCAAGTCTCCTCCTTCCCTCTATGGAAGGAAAATATCTGGCATTTTTTAAATTAGGAAATTAGCAGGATATAATTCTGGCCTGGTTTCTATTATTTGCACAATCTACAATGAATCTCTTCATAATAATAATGTCGGTAATCCAGTGCTACACACTTGGCTAATGAAATCAAAAACTTCCTCCTGCCTGCCTTCTGCTTCGCTCTTAGCGTCTCCTCTCTTCCTCTCTACACTTTAATTCCACCTTATATTCAACTGCTGCTCATCCTCCTCCTCCTTCCCGATCCCTTTGATTATAAAATTAAACTGAGATGAAAGCAGAGAATAGGTGCTTGCTAGGTACTTGAACGTAAGAGCTGAAGATGCTGTAGACTGAACTTGGGATCCCTGACTCTTACATGCAAATATGTGCTCTACCACTGATCCTTGTAGACCACATTTCTTGATAGAGATGCAGTGATTTAGTTGTGCACAAAATTGTTCTGCATATGCTCAGAGACTCTCAGAACTCAATACCCTTGACTGATGTTTAACTATACACTTATTAACTTCATTTGATGTGAATTGTCATCCTGTAAACAAAATGCACAATTCCTTATTAACTTTTAACAATCAAGATATTTGAAGTGTACACGTTGGTGGAAGCAGTAAGAAAAGAGAGGTGCAGATGAGTGACAACTTAACTGAATAGGTTGTAAGATGAGATGCCATAGATTAGAACAGCTTTTCCCAACCTCGCAGGCTTTAGTAAACTTGGATTCTCATCATTTTTGGAGAGCAATCATATTATGGGTTTTGTCATCCCTTTACAAAAAAAAAACAAAAAACTAAATTGGAGGAAAGCAGTTTTCAACAGATAAAGGAGAACTTCTCTGTAAATTCCATGGTGTGTTTCCAAAACCAACATGCTTAATAACAGGTTAACCAAAAATAATTAGCTGAATTATGTAAATTATTTATGTTAAGGGTAATAAATTATTTTCCCAATGTCTAACAAGTAGCATCATCTAATCAATTTTCAAACCTAATGTTTCAAATTCTGGCTGGCACTTGCAAGAACTGGCTGAATGTGTGGCTCTCTTTTCTCCTCCTCCACTATCTTGCACAACTGAAACAGTAAGCACAGAGTATAATCCCTAGTGTTATCTCACATCATAGACTGAATATGAAACAGTAGAGATTCCATTCCCTGCTGGATTCCAGAGAAAAGTGGAGGGGCAGTATGGAGCTTTCATGAGCCTCATTGAGAACTTCCATGGGACAAATTAGGCCCAGGGACCACAGGTCCTTCCATTCAGTATAATAGAATAATATGTTGTTGTTGTGCTCCTTAACTTATGAAAACACCAAGGTGAACCTATCATGGGGTTTTCTGGGGCTGAGAGTATGTGATACACCCAAGGTTACCCAATGGGTTTCCACAGCCAAGTGGGAAACTGAATCCTAATCTCCAGAGTTATAGTCCAATGCTCAAACCACTACACCATGCTGATGGAATTAAATGCAAGCAAAGTATCAAAGGCCCGGCTATATTACAACTGTTTTACATGATTCTTTGTATACACAGCTTCTTCGTGTCTTAGATACTGTTGTTCAGTTAAGGTACTAAGAAAATATTGTTAGAGAACCCTAATCGCAACTGACAGAACTCCCAATTCCTATGGCTCCCTAGGAAAAAAAGATATGACATTGAACCAGTTTAATTATCTTTTCAGCTATCAAAACTTGACCAATGAGACATAGAGCTGGAATTAAAAGTGTAGACAATACAAAGAACATATGTAAGTCTCATTTATGGAAAATAGCCTCTGAATTAAACCTCCTACAAATCTGGCAAAATTTCTTCTCAGAATGTTAATACACACGCACACATGTACAATCACTTCACACAGTAATGTAAACACACACATACTTATGCCCCTTGATAATCCATATATTAGTGTGAACAGAAACAAAATCAGCTTCTCTGCTGAATTTCCTCCCACACAAACATGTCTGTCTGTCTGTCTGTCTGTCTGTCTTTCTTTCTTTCTTTCTTTCTTTCTTTCTTTCTTTCTTTCTTTCTTTCTTTTTGTGACTACCAGATATATATAATTTCATGGAAGGGGCTTAACATATTGTTAGCAGTTATTAAGGAATAGTTAATGTGACCATAACATGTTTATATATCATAACTGACAGAGCTCAACTTATGAATCATACTCTGCAAACCTTCAATTCCATTATCATCTGAACATAACAAACATAAACAAACTATGTAGGTTTACAACAAGAACTGGCAATTTTGATGTGTCTAAGGGACAACTTTCTGGCCTTAGAACCCTCTCAGAGCCACCTCTGCAATGAAAAAATGCCCCCCCCAAAAAAAACCCTCAATACAAAACAAAAAGAATGTGGAAAAGGTGGAAGGGACTTCTGGCTTTGAAAAAGTCATTACGGTTTTAAGCAACGCAGCAGTGGGTTGAAAACTATTTAAAGATGAGCTGTTGCTACTGGGGACTTCTTATGAGTAGTGATTAACCTTTTTTGGCAGAAAACAAAACAAAACAAAACAATAGAGGAGTCTGGCAGGCATAGGATTGCAGAAACAGCCAGAGGGAATGCATGTAGAACATGCTTGCCCAAACCAGGGCAGAATCTATAAGCATTCTAAACAAGTGTATTTTGAGTATGAACATTTCAGTCAAAGGGCAATGGAATCAGTTGGTTGTAATTATAATATAAAGAGATGGAAATCCTTCCTTAATTAGTTTAAACCTAGGGCCAAATATGGACAACTGTACCATCCTGTTTTCTTGAGATACTATCTCTTTGAAAATGACACACAAAAGTCTAAATTGTACTACTAGTCCTGACTACAGCAGGCCCACTAAATCAAGTGGATTTATCTAGGTGCTGACTGACCATTCAACAACTGATTGAACACGTCTAATCTAGTGGGAGTAACCAAAAAGAAACTAGACAAAAACTGAAGTGCAGTACAAGCAAAACTGTTTCAAATAAAGACTCAAGAATCAGTACTCTGTTTTCCAGAGGACTTTCATTGGCCATAATTCTGTTCTGCTGTACAATCAGACTTCTACGCATATAGCCACGTTTGAAAATATAATTTGCCATAATTGAACAATTATAAGTGTAACTGGAGACAACATTTTTTTCCACTTCTTTATTAAATTTTACTAAAATTTGTTCTGGCTGCGAAGATTGGATAAAATGAGTCAGAACTGATTCTAACCTGTGAGGCCACCAGGTGATATTCTTTATATTACTTCACAGAATTCAAATATATGGAATTAATTAAGCAATATGTGGTTTAGTTAATTTCACTGCTTTCACTAGAAAACTGCTTTATCTCTTTTTAAGTCTGTGCTACAATTACCTGTGCTACAATTACCTATCCATCCATCCTCCTCTCATCTACTAACCAATACATTTTTTTAAAAAATGGAGTGTTAAGTAGAACTCAAAAAATGATAATGAAAAATGATACTTATGCACTTATTCTCTACAGCTCACCCGTGGTTACAACACCAGTGTCCTTGATTATCATACAGTGCTGATATTCTTTCTCAGACTTAGCTATTAACTATGAAACTATGAAAACCACAAAACTGTATTGACCAGAGGCCAACATATGAATACGTCTACAATTGAAAATGACATGTGTAAGGCATATACAATCAACAATTTTTAAACTGTCTACAGTTCAGGCTTTTCCAAAATGCCTGAGGGCTGTTATGTCCCATTGTGGCCACCAGTTGAGGCAACCAGAACTTATGTCACAAGACTCCTGATCACTCTTTTAGTTGATGTTTGGGTGCAGGGACAACATTTTAGAGCATTTTTAAGTAGAGGATAGAGGTTATTTCCCCAGCTGAAAAACGTTTTTCCAGCTGAAAAATTTCTATAGGAGTGTTGTGGGCTTTGGGGGGATCAGTGGAGGTCCCAATGGATGCACTCAACCCCCTCCAAAAGCTCCACATGATTCATTTCCCTGCCTATGATTTTCTGAATGTTTGTAGACATATATAATACTGTATTTTATTTACCACAGAGCTTTTTCTGTATACGTTTAAACATTCATAAGTTGAAATGTAAGAAGTTTATATTGTATTAAATCCATTTGCACTGTAGAAGGCATTTGAACTGGCAAAGTTCTTATCACATCATTCAGAATACTGCTTCCTATAGGGCAAAAGAGTTGACTAATAGTGAATGCATTTTTAATCACATTATCCATGCAACTAAGAAAACATTAAACAGGTATCTGTCCCTTATCATCCTCCTCTTTGCTTAGCTCCCTTTAAATATCTATTCATTTAGATTCACTTGTACATGGACTTGCAAGGCCAGTGGTGAGGAGCTAGTATTGGCGGATGGAAGCCCAAAACTAACACACAACTGCACAACACAAATTTGACAGGGAATGACTACAACTTTATTGGTTACAGCAGTACAGGTTGGCCTGGCATGAGGCACAGATCCATAGGATGTTCCACTGCTTCAGTGGAAGTGAAACAAAAGGGAGAAACATTACATGCTTTGAATAAATTCCATTCATGTTAAGAGGAACGTATACAGAGAGAATTCAAAATGGTTGTTAGAACAGAACATCGTAATAAGAAGGGCAGTGGCTCAAAAGAATTATGATTCCAGATTACCATTATGAGTTGTTTTAAATATACATGGACCCACACTGGTCCCATGCGGTTCTTATCTGAAGCCCCATATTTAATTCTTTGCTTGCATAAAAGTTAAAACAAGAAAAGAAAAGCCGAAGGTACAACTTCACACATTTGATCATTTCATCATGATGTATTCGATCAATGCCTAATTTCTTGCTCATCAATGAGCACTCACTGTTTGCCTCAATATTTCCTATAGTGATGCCCAAGCAGTCTATGTAGGTTTTATACTCTTCTGGTGTGGTTCAGCCTTGTATCTCTTTCCATTTCCCTGTGGCCAACTACAGGCAGAACAACTGAGAATTAGAAACCTTGCTTTAAAGCCTGTAAGTAGATAGAAACTTTCTTCAGCCTCACGAATCACAAGATACTGTCCCCTAATCTTTAATTAGTTGAAGCAGAAAAATCAGACCAGTAATTTATTCCCCATTAAGAGAAAAACTATAAGTCATCTAAACTCTAATTCATCACTCTACTCAATTCATGCCCTTCTCTAACAAAATTTATGGGATAGTGCCTACATAGTTTGGTACTGAATATTGCTAACAGTTTAATATTAATAATCAAGCTTCTAAAACTGTAATATAATACGTATTATAGCCTTTCCAGTGTAGCCTTCCCTCAGCAACTCTCTCATCCACACTGTCCTGCATTACGTACTAAAACCTAACAAACACTGATTTTATACCCACTGTGCATTTCTGTCAGGTTAGCACATATGGTTGGGGGTTTTAACACAAAATGAATCCCCCAAACCTTTGCCAGTTTCTCCTTGTTGCAGACTCAAGTGTACTCCTGTCTCTCACCAGCACCTGTTCTCAGAAAGTTCTAAGAAAGGAAATATCCAGATTTCGGAAACTGTGGAAACCAACTGGATGGACAGGTGACCAAAAAAAGAAGAAGAAGAAGAAGAAGAAGAAGAAGGAAAAGAAATGAGGAGAGCACAAGAAACATAGTTGCAAAAAAAAAAAATCAATATGGAAGTTGTAATCGCCTAAACTCCCTTTGCCTGTATTCTTCCATTTCCAGAGGTGATCTCACTATAACTAAACCAGTGCAAAGTGACACAGTATACTCGTAAAATTCTATTGATATATTTTGCTAGTATTTTTTTTACCATAAGAGGGTTTTGGCTATTGAAAAGGTTACAGAACACAACTGAGCATTAGCACCAAACCCTCAATTTTACAGTGAATAAAACTCCTGCAAGTTTTGTCTCCTAGCCTTCTAGAACTCTTGCACATGTTGTTATAGCAGCAGGAAATCTATTCAGCAAGAAAATATTTTCAAAGTTGCTAACAGTTGACCAACTCTATTGACTTTCTGTCTCTAAAGTATACACAATACAGCCTGGGTGGAAGATAAGCTCTGCCTACAATACAAAAATCTGACAGTTTTGATCCTTATCATGATCAGAATGTACAGCACATTTTCAGTAGACTCAAGATAGTCAGTTTACTGTTGATATGCCTAGTTTAGAATCCTCACTTTAAAATAAATAAATAAATCCTCCACTTTCACAGCTGGATACTTTTGTATATATTTTCAGCTCAGTTTCTCTCTCTCTCTCTCTCTTTCTGCCTTCTCCGCCCCTGAATCACTAAATCCACACTGGGTGTCTTTTGCTCAAAAGTCAACAGTCAGGCATCACGGCATGAGAGAGAGAACAGTTTTTGTGAGCACAGCAGGACAGGCGGATAAGCACCACTGAGGAGGCTAAAAGCCTTTTTAAAAAATGTATTTCATACACTTTGAAGTGAAAAGAAATGAAGATCGGATCAATATACGCATAGCAAATCTCTCCGACAACACATCTATACATTAAGCACACACTTCTCAATTACATGAACATAATAATTTCTATATTGGCTATATTTCCAAGAACTAAATATAATATTGAAATGTATTATTTAAAAAAAGGAGCACCATAGTACAGATTTATAAATTCATTAGGTTACAACCCTTAGAATACCAGAATATCAAAGTCACCATCAAAACCATTGTCTTCAAGACAAAATGTTCAAAAAACTTTAAGCAATGCCTCCTCCCAACTGAAATCATTTTAAATTCTTGTCACTATCAAGTTGCTTTCTTAAATGCAAGCTCTTTTGAAATTAGGGATGTTTCAAGAATTCCGTGTTTGCAAAGGCTGATGCAAACTGACATGACTTGCGTCTCCTAGATAAACGTGAAGACTGGAATTTAGTTGTTAAACTGTTTTCGTATTTTGACATAGTTCTTGGCTCAAAAATGAGCATTTTAAACATGCTTTAAAGTACTTGAGAGAAGTTTATAAATACACATTTAAATGAAAATCTTCACGAAGGTAAAACTGCTGACAATTATGAAAGCAAGAAAAAGCAGACACATAGATGAGCACATGTGAAAATGACACGGACCAGAAGTAGACTGATTATTCCACCTCTAAATGAAATTAATGGTACTTATATTTAAGTAAACAGATGGAAAGGATAGCACAATCCCTGGGCAATTTTTACACATAAGCAACAAGGCTAAAGTATCCAGATTTCATGTTGAAGTCTACCTCCAGTTGCACCCATAGCAGTGTTTCTTCATTTATGCCAAAAGAAACAGAGCTGCCAGATTACCACCAAAAAACAGTTGACTTCAGTTTGCAACTTTTTTCCTTCCTTCATTCTTTCATTCATGTATCTTTCTGAAACATTGTTTCTCTCTCGATTACAGTTCATCACATTGATTTATTCGCTGAATACTTTATGAAGTTACTTTTTCCTGCTCAAACACATATCTAAAATGGTACAAACATTTAAAAGTCATAAATTGAATCAGATAAGAAGTAAAAAATACAATTGTTCATGGTTGACTACTGATTGACCATTGCAACATGAAAATAGAAAATTTTGAATTAACTGGTTAAAACAGTAAAGCAGTTAAACTCTATGAAATTGTTCTCTATGTCATACTGACACACTTGGAAAATTTGGTAGTCAACTTGCTAAACTATTATCTTATTAAATTTTTATCTCAGCATGGTTGAATTCCTTAGATTTCCTGATTAACATAGAAGTTAATTCTACATTTCAAGAAATTGGTTGAGGTTGTTAGAATTTGACGTGGGGGTGGCTATCTCTATGCCACATCCAGTAAGTCAGAAGCTCCCTACAAGAAGCATTAGAACATGTGAGCATTATACATGTGAGCAACTCTTTCTCTGTGGAGCATCAGAAAGCAGTTTGTTCACAGTAAGTAATAACCAGCTCTTAGAGTTATCTACACTATGTTTACTAACTTTGCATTTACAAGGTTGCATCATTATCTTTAAACGGAGGCTTGAGAAGCTGAGGAAGTTGTATAAGAAGACAAAACAGTTCCACAGTGCCAGGGAGAACCGTCCTTCTCGCTCTAGCTTCTTTGCAACTTTTATAGAGAAAGAGCTGCCTTCATCTTTTTTGCTTTTTTGCAAACTCCATGGAGAAAGAGTTGCTCACACTTATACTCATGCTACCTTGGACATATGCATATATAAAAGAGTGGATACAGATGAATTGTCATGTACAAACTATGTTTAACAACATTGTTTTCATCACGTTTTGTCAATACTGTTTTCATTCAACCATCTGAAGGTGCACAAAAAGGATTTGCATATTGTACTCATTGTAACTCTTTCTATAATGGCATTATTATATGAATACAGTACATGGTATCATATCATTTTACTTCACTGAATACGTGAATTATTATATGTATTATATGTATTGTATACAAGTACTTTTATAGACATTAGGTCATAACCTCACCTGATTGCTGAACAAATAGTTACAGGAAAAACGTAAGCAAAAAAATGGATGACAACAAAAAAGAGTGCTGGATGGTAGCAGCTGGTGGCTGTTGTGGGGCAGTGAAGCTGCTCCAAGTTTCAGTTCAGATTTTAATGGAGCTTTACAAAGTGCTTAACCTACTTGGAGAACTAGGTTCAGCACCTCAGA
Organism: Iguana delicatissima; assembly: GCA_948472985.1. NCBI lineage: Eukaryota > Metazoa > Chordata > Lepidosauria > Squamata > Iguanidae > Iguana > Iguana delicatissima. The sequence goes on from CAOKZL010000205.1 coordinate 2,713,756, forward strand.
TACCTCCTTTAAAATCTGGACTAAGACAGACCAGATTCTTCGTCTCTTTCAATCTCTATTCATTAGTCCCAGCACTAGATGAGCCCAAATGGTAAGCTCTCACCATAGCAGAAAGGCATCTCTACCTCTGCATAGTCTCCCATAATTACCAAGCTCAGAGGGGAAAAAAAATACAGAAGATGCTTTTCATACCCTTTTTAGAATATGCTGTGCCCTCCCTTCCCAGACCTGTACATTATTAGTAGATGCTTCCCCCTCTATCCCATTCTCTGGTTCCTGAAAGTAAAAGAGGTACAGTGCCCTCATTCCTACTAACTGCAGCTTACTTTACTGGAATTTTCAAGTGCAAGAAAGCTCACATCTTCATGTATTCTTTACAGTAATAAATCTAGAGAACAGTGATTTGATTACTTTGGAGAGGCTCAAGATTCCCTCATGTAAATTAGCATCAAAATGAGGCTTACGCTACAGAACTTGTCCTTAAATAGATATTTCTAAGGTAGATCATTTATCGGAAAACTAATTGTATTAACTGCTTATGTGAACAATAACCCAGCTCTCTAGCTTACAGCTTTTATTTAATAAACCTGAAATAAAATACATGCATCGTACCAAGCCAGTGATGTAATCCAATTGGGTGAAATAGAAGGCATACACAAGCATTTTCTGCCACGAATTTTTCATTGATTTAACTACATGACCACATCTAGCACTCTGCCCAAATGTTATCAGTGCACATTTTAGCTCAATTTATGAGAAATCTGAATAATGACAGAATGATGGGGAGAAGAAAATATTAACAGTGACTAACATATTACCTTAGTGTTCCCAATTCAATACAAGCATAAATGCAGAGGGAATTATATATCTGCTTTCAGATCTTTAAGACTTGACAGTTGCTTACTATTTGGAACAAAGGGCATCAGAAATCAAAATACTGACACAGTTTGTGTTAGTCTCTCATAAGTATCAGTATGTTAATGCCAGTTACTGACCCATGTTCCTACCACTTTATGGATGATATAAAAATATGTTTAGTAGAAATGCATTAGAGTTCGAAAACAGGGATATGTGAGATTGCTCTGTCTCTCCTACTGCCTTGCTACAGGCAGAATATAGTACGTAAATCCAACAGTAACTGTGGAAAAGTCTATATTATCCATTTTGCCATACTGCTAAAAATAAACTTAAGTATCTGTCTGTACTAGCAGACTATTATTAATTCTTTAGAACATGTTGATTTTATTAGGAACTGCTTCCTGTTATTGTACACTTCTCAAATTTTTCCATACTTAACAACTTGGAAACATCTATGGAAAATAAACTACTATAGCGACTATAAACATCAATCTTTTTTTAGGACTGGTTAACTATTTCAGTTCTTTCTGTTTGCAGACATATGTTTAGATCAAATGAAAGTTTGCATTTTTATCCTACTTGAACGATGGATGTAATTCTTAACCATGTTTTCCTCATAATAAGTGCCTTTGAAAACACTGCAATTTACTTTGGAGTAGAACTCTATGTAGGATTCATCTACTTAATATGCAGTAAGTCACAATTACATAATTTGCCTGAAACAACCCTATACATTATAGATATTACTTTTTAATCCTTTGGCTAATGTTTAATTTTTGGAAATTTCTCATAAGGATTTAGGCATCAAACTTCCAAATGCAATTAAATGCAATCCTTCACATCCAGATAAATGTGAAGCTAATTAATAGCGGTTTTTTTAGAGGAAGAATAATCCACCAGCTATTTTGATTTAAGCCACTTTTACTTCAGTTTAAATCTGCAGTTGGCAGTCTAATTAATAATTCTTACTTTTGTCTCTAAAATGTCTATGGGAATGGAGGTACAGTTCTGTGTACTAATTAGATCTTCAGATATTGCCTAAATTGCAAGATTCCACCAAAGCAACAGTTCAAAAACCATTTCAGTGGCTCTCTAGAACCTATACAGTAATACACCAGTGACAAAAAATATCTGCCAATGTGACAGAAGCAACCTGCATGGCTTACCCAAGTTAGCAACAGGTGTACTAGTACGGACACAACACATGCAATTATAATCAAATATTGAACATATATACAAAAATTATCACGTGTGGGATGTCATCAACACTGCAATCCTCTTGACATATTCTGCCATGAACATTTTGGGTGCATCCTGGAGGAACTCTGTCGTTCCACTACCTGAGAATGAGCTTTGGAAAACAGTGCCTCAAAGGAACAATTGGGAGAGAGACCCAAAAATGTTTATAGAAGCTTTTAGTCTTCTGAAAAAAAAAATGCACAAACATTCACACTTTTGGCACCTAGAAATGGGGACTATTTATCCTACTGGTGAGTCATTCATATAAAATCTTTACAGCAATTACTTCTGTGAAATTTGGTTTGTCATGTGTATATGTGCCTTAATGTTGTCTGTTGACATGATGACCCCAAGAATTTCATAGGGTTTTCTTAGGCAAGAAATACTCAGTGGAGGTTTTGCCAGTTCCATCCTCTAAAGCAGCCTATAGCACCTGGTATTCACTAGCAGTCTCTCATCCAAGTACTAACCAGGGCAGACCCTGCTGAGCTTCTAAGATCATGCCTTTAGGGTATTTTGGTCTCTTTTTGTTTGTTTGTTTGTTTGTCTTACATACCCATAATACTACTGGGAAAACTAAACAGCAGTATCCCCCTAAATTTGGGAGCTCACTGTAGTCTCCAGAAGACCCAGGACGGAATGGGAAGTCTAGCTTCTTGGCTGCAACAGCCTCATCTGGTAGCTGTACCTGCCACACCACCCACTGCAAGCTTCACTCTTCTTTTTGGCCAGTCAGCAGCTGGCTGGCTCTTAGGGCTTCCATAACCAGACCCAGGAAGATAGTTTCCTATCAGGACTGCTGGATGGGAAAGAATTCAAGCCCATTACAGTGTCCAGCCTCACTACTGGGAGAAATTCCTAACATGTTGCTCCAAACCACTTTTATCTAGCAATAAATGGAACTGGAGAGAATTTTTTTTTTGGTGGGTACAACAGGTTCACGTTTGTTGTTTTTGCAGTTGACCTCTTATTAATTCTCGTGATTGTATTTGTTCTGCCACATATCTTATTAATGTTAAAATGTTATCACGTATAACATTGTAATCCCTGGTTGGCTAACCTGCTCGCCATAAGGGATTGCTAGTCTCAAGCATTTGTTGTGATGCTTGCCTGTCTTTTAATATGGACCCTAATTCAACCAGTAATCCCAGTGATTTATTATTATTGATGGTGTTCTTGAGAGTGTTGTTATTTTATACGATGTATTTTTTATTAACTTGCATATATTTTATCTTTAAAATTCCTAAATTATTTTTAGAAAAAAATGTATGCAATAAGTGGAATGAAAGAAAAGAAGGGGGACGTTATCAATATTATACCTCTCTACAGAAGCCTGCAGGAGCCGGGCTGAGAAGAGATACTAACCAGCAGCCAAGCTACTTAAATGGGCATGGTCTCTTCACCCTTATTTCTTTGTATAAGAGTTAAGATTCTTTGCCCAATACCTGTAAAATCTGAGCCTAGCTAGATTTCCTGGAATTTCCTGTCTTGGTCACCTGGGCTCCCAAGTTTGCAATGACCAGTCTACTCCAGTAATCAAATCAATCTCTGCATTCTGCTTAAGAATTCCTGAAACATTGGACTGGCAGGAAATTATGGTTGAAGAATAGGTTGCAGCTTGACAATATCATATTCGTAATATCATCTGTAAATAGGTTTATTCAGTTCTAAACAGGCATCAGTAATATATCTCCAACAGGCATTGCAACACCTTGCAGTAACCAACAAGTTAACAGTTGCCGATTACTGCTGCTGTTCCTCAGGCAAGTCTATGGTACGTGTCTGAGAAACAGCATAATAGGTGGCTGACTGTACGGTTGCAAACTACTCATTATCTACCCCTTTTAGACCTGCTTTTATACTGTACTTAGCCCCTTCTTGTTCTTCCCTCCATCTATTAGTTTAATAGGACTGTTATGGGGTGATCTTAAATCACCACAAGTTAGCTGAGATGTTTATTGATCTCTTGTTATTAGGCAATTAGATAAGACTTGTAACAGTATATTAAAGATCATCAATCATGCAGTCAACTGGAAATGAAATTTTACTGGTCTTTCAACAACTTTAGATCTGTCTGATTGCATCGTATATGACGCAGCCTGACTAAGCAGTATTGTAACAGGTAAGTACTGTTGCTGAACTTTTTGTTTTTCTCCCTCTCAGCTAGACTCTCCTTTGTTTATTTTATTTCTTTATTATTTTATTTTATTTTTGTATATTTACGGTCAGGTGGCTGAACACTCAAAACCGGCTTCATTGTATGCTATCAACTCAGTGAAGACACTGGACACAGAGCATACTTATTTCCTTTCTTTCTTTCTTTTTCTTTCTTTCAGTATGAAGACTTCAGGACTTTTTACAAAATATAAACAAAATATTGCATCAAGATTATAACATACTCAAGGTGCTGTACAACACCAAACACTGTATTCTGTAACACAATATTTGTAGATCTGAGGGCCAATTTTTTTGGACCTATCACTCCCATGGAGCAACACAGATTTGGCAGTTTCATGTCTTGTTTTGAAGAATACCCCTTTCTTTTGTAGGGCAGGGAGGGCATTAAATAATGTAGGGAATCCTACACTGGCAACCTACTTAAAACGTGAACCACATTTTGGAGGGTTCCAAAACCAGCAATTCACTTTTTAGCTGAGCTGGCGGGGGGGGGCACACTCTAAGAGAGTTAGGAAGGACAAGGGGCTGCATGCAGTTCTAGGGCCAGACTTTGCCCATCCCTGCTGTAACCATAAGGTTGTGGTCACTTTTTTCCACTACTGACTAAATATAGCTTACACCTTTTCTCCCTACTTGTAATCTCTTGCTCCATGACTGGAACTGGAACACAACTGTGTTTCTGACATATATATGTCAGGCCAGGGAAGGATGTAAAAGTAGTATTAGGATGCATTTAGTTCAGTGACATATCTTCAGGTTCTTTTTGACATTAGAGAACACAACTGACATATACTCCTTGCCATACATCCTCTTGTATTGACTTTATGTCTCATAAAGATTGCTATCAAGGCACTCAAATTAAAGGAGCTAAAACAGGAGAAAATATAAGGATAGCTTATGCTGTCTCTTGTTTTACACAATCTTCACACAAATTAATGGCCTGTGCTATCTAGACCATGTTTTATTGTTTAAAGGAATAAAATACTTGTTTCCTTTTAGAGGAATGAGACAGAAGTACAAAGTAGGACAACCAATGTAAATTATCAACTTTAAAAGGGTCAGGCTGTGACAAACATATAAGTAAGTCTATTTCCTGAGGGAGGAAAAGACTTCAACTGGGACTTATTTAATCAGTATTCTCTGTAACAAGAAGGGAACGTTAAGCAGCACAACCATTTTGAATAATGAAGAGTTACTACCAATATAGAAAAACTCTAGAAAATATATTAATAGACCTTGTACCTGCTTCACCAGCAATTATTAGTACACTGGCCATTAAGCGTAAAGAATACCAATGCCATAGCAAGACAGCACAAATTGCTGTAGTGCACTTTTAATTCACATGTTCCTCCATTTCTCACTTACCTACAGCTTTGTGCACTGGTAACTGCCATTAGCTAAATTAACATAGTAATCAAACTGAGTGTCCAACTTAATCAACAGCATTTCCCCCTGGTTCAGTAATGAAGTAAAACACATTTCTTTATTTTATTACATTGATCCAGTGTTGATTTAAAGCGTTGTAGCTAATATGAACTCCACACATAACTCCCTCCTTCATATGAATTTAAAGAAAGAAAAAGACATGAGAGAGAGAGATAGGTGTCAAAAAAATGTATAACCTGTCTCAAATTAACAATGATAGATGCCTGAGAAGTCCATCTGACCACAATAAACGTTGCCTATATTGAGTATTACTAACAACCTATGCATTCAGAATGACCAAGCTCAAAAAGTGACCTGAAACTGTAGTAGTTATGGAAATAAACCATAGACCTTTCTTCAAATGGCTTCAGATATTCAGGGCTTTGAACAAAATTATAACGTTGAAAATTGACATTAGGTATATCTTAATATACTTGCTTGGGAACAGAGCTCTCAAGTTCTTAAAATGTTTTTCACCTTGTCAGCATGATGCCATCAGCATTTGAATTTAGGCATTTTTTTTTAGCAAACGCAATATTCCAAGTGCAAGGATCAAAGAATGAACATCTTTCTCAAAGACTCAGAAAGTGGTACAAATAGGTATCAATAACATAACACTTGACACTTCTTTCCATCAAAATCTGTAGAACTATGCTTATCTCTTATCAGATCATTGCCCAAGTTCCCAACTCAACTACACCTATACAGCAGACAAGACTCAATAGGATAGGATAGTGGTGTCTCTTTTGAAGTCACAGAAAGTGAATGTCTTGGAAACAGAGGTGCCATTCTGGGAAAGAATGTAAAGATTCCTCAGAAGGGACTCTTGATGGACAGACATTTGTGCTCTTTCATCCAAGGCTCTTATCTTTGGCAGAGGGACTGGACAGGAGATTCAAAGAGTGGGGACATAAACAGGTGGATATGAACTTGCAGAAAATGCTTACAGGAGCAGGGAAGAGTTCTGAAAGGATTCTCAAAGTAGGAGAAATGGCAGTAAAATGACAAGATTCAACGTAACTGATATGTAAAAAGTGATATACATTGGTGTAAAAAACAAACAAACACAACCCTCTATGTGTACACTAAAGGAATCTGTAATCTTGTAATGACTGACCAGGAAAAATTATCACAGTATAATAGATTATACAATGAACTTTGCAACCCACTGTCTGGCTTCTGTTAAAAAAAAAAAAAATCAATTTTGGGCATAGTAATAAAATGGCAACCCCAAGAATTTCACAGGCTTTCCTTAGGCAAGAAATACTCAAGAGTGGGTTTGCCAGTTTCTTCCTCTGAAATAGCTCATAGCACTTAGCATTTATTGGTGGTGTCCCCTTTAAGTACTGGATCTGCTGCCCTTAGAATCAGTACACTGGCAAAATAATGTTGAAAACTATAAAAGGGTACAGAAAAGGACAACTGAATTATCAAGCAGTTGAAATTCACGCAGCTGCTCCCTTGATCATTTTTAATCTCTTTTCAGATCATTTGTAAAGTTATATGTAAGGTGTTTCCCCAATCTACTATATCCTTTTTCCAGACTAAATTACAGATATCCTTAAAAAATATACCAAGAACAGCTAGTATTATTCTTATATTATTTTCTAACCCTTTTTGAACAATGCAGAATATTCTAATTAGTTGGTTAATGTTATGCACTAAACTACAGAACACATTATTTTTCTGAAGAGAACATTAAGCAGATATATGGTAAAATTCCACCAGTTTGGCTTATTTTAAGGTAAATGGGTATAGCACTGTAGCCTAAGAGTCAAACTCTATACTATGTTAAAACTGAGGCTGGTGCCACAGATTTTTTTTTCTAAGACTTTTATTACTTTTTTTACTATTGATGGGACAGTGATAGCAATTTCTATTCCCGTGATGGCTGGAAACGATAGGAATAAACCCCTCTCTCTATCTCTTTGTGTATTGCAATTGGGGAAACAGCTTGTCGGTGGCCGGGCGGGGCCGGGCAGGCTAGGGTGGTCTCAGGCCGAGGCTAGCCTCGGAATTCCAGCCAGCAGTGCCGCAAACAAAAGCAGACCTTGCAGCAGGCAAACGGAGTAACAAAAGGAAGGGGTTTCCTCACCCTGGCAACGAAGAGGCAGCTGGCTGACAGTTCCTCCGGACGGAGCTTCAGCAGGCACGGGTCCTGGGACAGACTGACGGCGCAGGTATCCCGACGGTTGTTGCCCCGTGCCGAACTTGCCCTCCTTCCAGCCTTAAATGGGCCCCTGGACCGGCGCCGACCAATCCTGCAGCCCTCATGCAGCTGCAGGTCCTCTGCCTGCCTCACAGCTGCGCGTGATCAGCCAGCTGTGAGCTCTCCGCCCGACGCTCCAGTAGCCGACGGGAGCTTCGGGCGGCCTCCTTGGCCTGCCGTCGCTGTCGCCACGTGGGAGGGGGCCCGATGGCCTCCTCCCTGGCGGTAAGGCCCTCGGCGGCGTCCGGGCGTTCCCCCTCGGCGACGGAAGGTCCTGCAGCCCCTTGGGTGGCGGCGAGATCCGCTGCGGTACCCGGGCGGCCGTCCTCCGCAGCGGGCGGCTCCGCGACCTCCTCGGCGGCGGGACTCGTGCCGACGTCCGGGCGGCTGTCTGCCGCAGCGGTAGGTTCCGCGACCTCTCCCCCGGTGGTGGGACCTGCGGGGACGGCCGGGCGACCGTCCCCGGCAGTGGGTTGTTCCGCGGCCTCCTCCGCAGCGGCGGAGGCCCCGTCGGCAGCCGGCTGGCCGTTCTCGGCGCGGGAGGCCTCTGCCGCGACTCACGAGGAGGCCGGCGTGCCCTCAGCCTCGGGCGCCATCTCCGCGGCGGCCTCCGAGGCTCCGGCGGGGCCGGCAGGGCCGGAGACCCCGACACAGCTTACTAGTGCACCTCTGACTAGCTAAGGAAAATGAGAAGATGCAGTTGCATGCAAAGCATTAAGTGCAATGTCTGGTTTAGCCTCCAGTTACACCACTCAACTACTTATTACTGGATTTTCTTTTTCTTGTAAAATGCACTAGGAGATTTTATTTAGCACAGTGCCCTTTTCTACAAAGTACCATACATATATACACAGGCAGAAAGCAAAGAGCTTATTCTTTCCAATATGCTGTGATCTTAATCATACTTCCTCTGCTTTGTAAAGGTTTGACCTCTCTTGTCATTTATATTGCAACCTGAGCATTAATATCACAGACCACCAAAACATTAGTCCACAACTGACCTTGTCTTTAGGCTGCAGAAATGTGATTCTTGTAACTATAGAAACTAAGCTACTAACGTTTCATCTTTAATTCATTTGACTAATTTGAATGCAGAAGTATCAAGAAACTGAAAATTAAAGTTTGGTCCATCTCAAGAAGGCAATTCAAATGCTAATAGCAGCTTGCTTGCTTCAGGATGCTTGGGATCCAATTTACTGATACTTAATTACAATACAAAATGATTGAAACATGTCACAAATTGACAAATAGTAAAGTTGCCGCTAACTCAAAATTTACTGGATTACGAGAAATATACAGGACCTCATTACACTTCCTTATAATTTTTTTCTCTTAATCTGACAGAAGCCTGTGGGCTGAACAACACATGGTACCTCCCTCTTGTTTCTGGATGAAGTGCCCTTCCTGGTTTGGTTGATGACTCAACAAAACTAAGAAAGGATCAGACTCCAGATACTAGGAATAAAATTCATGCTGGAATTTTAAGATCACTCCTAAAATAAGTTACATGTCTTTCCAGCTTAGGGTTTATTTCTGTGTTGACAAAACTGCTTAATGTGTCTATCAGTAGAAGCTGGCAAAGAACAGATTTCCAGCCCACGTCAGTCTCACATATGCACATGCATAACCTCAATCTGCCCCATTTTGACCACTCTGTGTTGATCTGTATCAAAAAAAAAATCCATATGTCATGCATATTAAAATGCACTCAAATATTTAGATAAAATGCATATTCTAAAAATCTATGTTTTGGGACACTTTGTAGTTGAGAATGGTACCATATAACCACAGAGTTGGAAGGGCCCTATGGGCCATCAGGTCCACCCTCTTGCTGAATGCAGGATCTCCAGGCAAAGCATCCTGAATAGGTAGCTGACCAGCCTCTTTCTGAAGATAACCAGAGAAGCTGACCTTGCCACCTCTCTAGGCAATTTGTTCCATTGCCAAACTTCTCACACTGTCAAGAATGTGTTTCTAATGTTCAATCAATATGTACCTTCCTATAATTTTTTTTTAAAGACCTAGTTCTACTCTCTGACGCGGCAGAGAACAAGCCTGCAATCTCTCTTTGTGGCAGCCCTTAAAGTATTTAAAGCAGTAGGTGTCCAACCTTTGGTCCTCCAGGTGTTTTGGACTTCAGCTCCCAAAATTCCTAACTGTTAACCAAGTAGCTAGGGTTTCTGAGAATTGAAGTCCCAAACACCTGGAGCACCAAAGGATGGACACCACTGATTTAAAGAGTCACAACATTTGAACAGCACACTCTCCTGTCTATGCACATCCGGCATAATATGTGAAGATGGCTGAAATGCTGTCATCATCTTATAGTTTTTTCAAGTTATCCATCCGTAAAAATTAACTTCACCAATAATTGTGTACTGGCAATGGCCTTCTACCCTAATCTGTACAACTGTGCTTGAACTCTGCTGAAGTAGTTTTGCTCATGAGTTTTCAAGAATCCAAGACATCAAGTTTGTATAGGAAAGCAAACTAGAGGAAAGAATACAAATGGACGGATAGATGGATTTATCTATGCCTGGATTATGTCAGATTTGAATGCATTCAGTCACAATTCTCTTATGTAATCTTTTCTATCAATTGCCATTCAAAACACATAAGAAGAATAGCTGCTTCTCTGTAACTGTGGTTGTTTGAATGGCTATCTGTGGATTCACACATATAGGTTTGTTCTGAGCTTGCACAGAGCATGTTGGAAGCTTCTTAAAATAAGCCTGAATATTTTAGCAGGGGCCCAAACCTCTTCAAGCCACCTATGTTTGCACATACTCCTTCCACCTCAGTTCCCAGTTTGCCACACTAAAAGCAGCACAGGGAAGACAAAGCACATGGCAAAAAAATGACACATAACAGGCAGGAGGCCAAGTTGTGTGAGTTCACAGATGACTATCGAAGAATCACAGTTACAAGTAAGTGTTGGAAGCAAAGAGGCATCAATATTTGTATAAAGTGATTAGTGAGACAGAAGAGTCTAGATCAGTGGTTCTTAACCTGTGGGTCCCCAGATGTTCGTGGACTTCAGCTCCCAGAAGCCCCAGCCACTATGGTCAATGCTCAGGGCTTCTGGGAGCTGAAGTCCACGAACATCTGGGGATGAACAGGTTGAGAACCACTGGTCTAGATAATGTCTGTCCTTTTTGTTTCACCACTCTGTATCCTTCTTTGGTCTAGTTACTCAAGCCTTTTGCTTACTTCTTACATGCAGACATTCTTTCTTTTTTCTCAAGAAGTTAATCTCTTTGTTTTTCCTTGTTCTGGAAAGAGACTCCACGAGGCTCTAACCACAACATCCACACATGAGAGCTAGCTTTTAGGAGCTCTTCTAAATAAGTATAGATCAACTTCTTTTGCCTATTTCCTTTCCTAACCTAAGATGGGCTTCCTGAGAGAATAAATGTAAGTTTTTCCTTTTTACTATTTACTCGTGTTTCTACCACAAGCTGATGTTGCACTATCCCCTGTTGCACTCCTGTTTGATATAAATAGCAAATATTTCTACAGATTATTGGACCCAGATACTGTGCTAGTACATCATTTTTTCCTGAGCTTTTAAAAACGGGAGTAGAAATTTTAAGTGAGAAGAGATGGCTCAAGCCAGCATAAATGGGCATGCAGTTGGCCTTCTGTATTCATTAGGGTTAGGGGTACAGGACCTCCCCAAAAGTGGGAAAAATGCAAAATGTGTGTGTACCTGTTGGAAGGGGGCTGAGACATGGTGGAGGGAGTGGGCACCTAGGGTCCAAACCAGCGGCAGAGCTTAGAGTGCGTGGGACGTGGCCATAATGTGTGGGGTGTGGCTGCAGCGCACGGAGGCATAGTCTCGGTGCACGGGGGCATGGCTACAACCTGGGATGCCCCCAAAACATTGCTGCCAGGGGCAAACCAGCCCCATCGGCTCCCCGTCCCTACACAATTGGTCCACACCAAGTCAGAGAAATGAGAAGGTAAGGGGGTAGGTCAGAACAGTGGCTCTGTACTTCCTCACTGTCACTCATCTCCTTCCTTTAGTGTTGAAGGGATGAGGAAAATATCTGTGGTGCTGAGAAACTGGGGTGCAGTGGTTGGTGGAGAAGGAGGAGGAGGGGGACCAGAGGTGGACTTTTAGAGGGCTGTGTGGCCTGACCAGAGCCACCAAGAAGGAATGTTCCCTAAAAAAGCAACTGTTTGAGGTTGGGGGCAGGGGTTGGAGAAGCTCACAAATAATCAAACCTGTGAAAATTATACCTGCAAATATGGAGGGCCAACTATACTTCCCAAACTGCAATCAGACAATTTTCATGTTTGGCTCTACAGAACTGAGAGTCAGATGGAAGAGGAAAGAATTTCAGACACTTTAAAGACAAATAGGCCATCCCAAGACGAAGCAGACATTGCAAGATGGGACAACATAAACCATAAGGAAAATAATTCAGTGGCTGTGGGATGCTCAGCTTACACATGTGAAAAATGAGACACTGGCTAAGAATATGATTCAGTCCTTAAAAGATCAATATAGACAGACAGAAACCCATGGTCAAATTGAGCTGTATAGGGAATTATCTGCTGTCCAGGTAGTGGACGGTGATGATCCAATAAAGCATATGGAGAAAATCCTCTGCTTACTAGACCAATTACATAAAGCAGGAGACAAGCTGGATGATGAACAAAAGATTAGAGTTTTGCTGGGATCTTTACCAAAGGAAATCTCTCCTTTTATTCCTGGGATTAATGGAATGAAACAACCCCTATTCAAAGATGCAACAGCCAGATTTTAAAAGGAAGTGAAACAATTGCTATTATACAAGAAAAGGGTATCTGCTATTCAGAATATTTTCTCACATACTGGCTTAAATTACACAGTTAGGGATGTGTAATGCTATATCTGTGGTCAGAAAAAACATTGTCAAATAGTCAATTTAACCAATAAGAAGTCAGAAAAATCAGCCAATTATAGCTTTTGCTTCAAAAAAAGGCAGCTTACGAGTGGCCCAATGGATTAACAGAAGAGAAATAATTCAAGCCATTTTATGCCAAAGGGCCTTCACAATCATAACAACTTTATAGCAATCCACAATAAGTCTAATATTTAGACCTGGATTTTGGACAATGGAGCCAGGGAACATATTACTTCCAGGTCAAACTTCTTCAATAATCTGAATTCATATAAAGTTGGAAATTTGTATCTGGCAAATGGAAATACCATAGGTATAAAAGGCCAAGAAAATCATATCAGATGGAATTCTGAATCCAAAAACAGGAAGAATCACAGTGAGAAGTGTTGTGTACTTCGATAAGACTGAGAGAACCATGCAGATATGGACTACAACTCGGAGAAAGAGCCCTCAATACAGAACAGCTAATAGCATATTAGCTAAATGCAGAGATGAAGTCTGCCTGCCTCAAATACCAACTAAAAATGAAGAGACGGAAGTGAATACACAAACAGAAGGGGTCACAGAAGCGAGAGAGGATCAGAGCAAGTAGAGGGAGACACAGAGCTCTTCTGGAAGGAGGATTCATGAGGCACCAAACCCAACAATGAACGCACAAATAAGAGCCAGATTTTAATCTTCTAACCAAGGATAGGTCAATTTCTTTTGCCTATCTCCTTTCCTAACCTAATGTGGATTTCCTGACACACTAAATATATGGTAATTTTTTCCTTTTTTTACATTACAAGAGCATCCAGTGTAATTTCCCTTGTCTACCAAAGCTGATGTTGCATTATCCCCAGCAGCACCCTATTTAATATAGATACCAAATGTTTCTACAGTAAGCAACTGGTTTCTCTTCTTCATTGTCTCTCTGGCTCGCATATATGGGTGACTGGCTAGCTAACTCAAGTAAGGAAGGTAAAATTCAGTATTGCACTGACAAAAACACTGCTAGAACAAAGCCCATCTCTGTTTTAGCTCTAATGTATTGTAGTGATGGATGAATGTCAGAGGTTGCGCCCAGGTAACTGCCTTGCTGATGTCTTGTAATGGAGTATTTTTAAGAATTGTACTCAGTGGTTCTCAAACTTTTTACCCTGTGACCCCCTTTATACCTACATGCAGATATTGCACACCCCTGAAGTAGTATATGAATAGTAATATTTTGTTTGTTTAGTGTGCACATTTTCATTCACACATGTTATGTATATTCATGGTTTAACTTTTTGTAATGAAATCACATCTTTCAAATTACAACAATTTAATTTTTTTTTAATTAATCCAATGCCTAACTCAATACAATCACTTGTTTAATATGTGCCTTGTGCTACACTCTCCATCTCCCCTCTTCACTACCTTCCCCCAAGATGAGAAACTGTCTAGTGTTTCCAAAGGGGCATGCACCTGCAGCGCCAGTAACAGAACATTTGGAGAAGCTAAGTGGGAGGAGCATTTAAAAAACAGAAAGCCAATTTTTGCTATTTCTAAGGTTGGAGGAAGGCATAACAGGAAAAGAAGCCTTGCATAACTCGTTTGCAGGGACCAGTCAATCCTCAAGAGCACATGCATGTGGGTGCACATACACACAGAGATTTGCCCTTCTTTTCCACATCTGCTGTACTTGCAGGCTGACTTCTCTTGGTCCATCCTAACAGTTGCATGCCCCCGCTTAAGGATCCCACCCCACAGTTTAAGAACCACTGCACAAGATGTAATCACAATCCTTGTAGTTACTTGACTAAATCATATGTGAGGTGAATCATGGCAGCTACCCAATTAGAATGTCTCTTTGACAAGACAGGAAATCTTTGTTTGGGACTCATGACACATAAAGAGATGTGTGTTTTCAAACAATCTTGTTCTGGCCATGTTAAAGGCCAGAGACCTCCACACATCTAAATGTGCAGTGCTGTCTCTTGTGATGAAACCAAATTAGGATAGAATACAGATAATACAGTTTCCTGACAAATGTGGAACACAGATATAATCTTCACCAAATATAATATATCAGCACAAATAGTAATCTGGGCTGAGTGAAATTTAAGCAGGGGGTGATTAGATTTGAAGATAGCCATATCGCATGCCTGTCTGGCCAATATGATAGCCCCCAAAAACATTGTTTTGAGTATCAACAGATGCAAACTGCAAGTCGTCAGAGGTCCAAATGGTTCAGACATTGGTTTGAGTAAAACAAGTTGCAAGTCCCAAGTAAGTAGTATTGGTGAAAGGTTCTTACGCAGATTCTTGTATCCCTTAAGAAACATTTTCACTTGGGAATATATAAACCGATGGAAATCTAGATGATTCTATGAAAATGCCACAATGTAGACTCAGTAAACTTTGAGGGAGAAAGGCTCAAATCCTGAAATCCCAGGTGACTCAGGACTTCAGAACATCTGAAGACACAATCTTGCTAGTGTGTCCGAAGAAATTCAAAAATTTATTCCGTATTAAATACTAGAACTTCAGAATTAAAGGCAAGATAACCTGAAGAAAGATTTCCAAATTGTTAACTGTAGTGTTTGAATATCCAGGTGTTTTACCCCACCCCAGCCCACCCCAATGTTTTGGGCTAGAATGTCCAGGAGCTGTGGAAGTTGGCACTACCTCCCCCCGAGACAGATGTAGCACAGGAGAGAAAAGTGGCTGAAATCGCCATCAGGGAGCAATACAAAAGTGCCTGAGTTATCCTCAGCTTCATGGGGACCTTCCTGATCAGAGTAAGGATGGAAAGATAGAATTTCAGTTCTCTCAAGCTATAGGGCAATGCATCCCCCAATCAGGTTGGTGTTTCTAGTCCACTTCTACAGAAACAATGACATTTAGCAATTACTTTGGATTCATAGAGGTGTTGTGAACAGATGCTATAGGATTAGAAGTGACTTGTTCCATTTGCACCATGATGTTGTGGGATGACCCCTAGTGTCCACAATGAAATAGTTTCAGCTTAGGAAGTGAATCATTGTCAAGTATATCTTTCTGGCTATGACCACGCCCAGGTATGTAAAGTGAGGTTCAGTAGACTTTGAAATACATGCCCACCCACATGATGGGTGGGCATGACACGTGAACCACCTTTCCTAAGATTGATTTTTTAAAAATTGCTTTGGTCACAGCTCTCATCTCTAGTTGGTTTATATGAAGAGATCTTTTAACATCCATTAGTCCATTGTGATGGATGCCCGCCTATGGAAAAAGGACTGAAGCCTGTTCCCAGAAGGAGGACAATGGCAGGACTGGTATGTCATATAGTCCAAACTGCCATTTGGATTACTTGCACTGCCTCTTTTTGTAAAGAGCATGGATCAGACTTTCTTGGTAGGATGTTCCTATGGAAGAAGTGGAGGAACAAGATGGGTTCTAGAAAACATTTGGAAAGAAGACTGACAGTACAATCTATAGGCAGACCTGTACTAAAGGTGTTTCTTATAGGATGTTCCTTATAGGATGCTTACAGATATGTCCAATCTGTCATCAGTGCACTCAAGCAACAAGTCCTTCTCATCAAAAGGCAGATCCTCCACCACTGGTCTAGACTCTGAACCCATATGATCTGAGTCACATCTGCCGCAGATTACAGAAGAGAATAGCTGCCACAAAAGTCTTTGCTTCACAACCTACATAATGCCTTGCAGTTGTTATCTGTTGGTTTGCCAGTCTACATGCTTCAGCCTGGAAAAACTGAGTGGGGGTGGGGGGTGGAATCTTCTCCCACAAAATCTGCTCATATTCACCCTGCATGCCTGGTAATTTGTAAGTCAAAGTGACAAAATAGCCATTGAATAGCATTTCCTCTAGTGGCATCAAGCTTTCTGATCTCTCTGTCAACAGCTGTAGGATAGGACCTGTCCTTATTTTCACTTTGGGAAGCCTTCACTATAATAGAAATAATAGCAGAGTGTTCAAAAAGAAAAGTGGAATCATATTCAGATACTTTATAACTATTCTCCACTCTCCTTGATATCAGTGGCATGGGGGGGAAATAACACAGGAATATCTGACGACTTCCAATAAAGAGGATACCATAGGAACCACAACCACAAAGGAAGACTCTGCCTAGACACCTTGGTAGACTGGATTCATGACTTGAGCAAGCGGCACTTTTACCTCTAGCTCTAATGCTTGAACCATGTGAACAATCTGGTCCAAGCAGGACTGAATATCCTCTGAAGATGAAAGAGGATGCTGGTTCCTAATAAGCATGGCCAGAGAGGTTGACACAGCAGCCGGGGATAATGATGAACAGGATTCATACTTTCCATCTGAAACAACATTCATGGCAGAGACAGTGAAGCAGGATTCCTGAATGTGTGGTATAAGTTCTATGCACTTGTATTGATCAAGACGACCAAGACAGCTTCATCTGAATAAATTCTGACTGAGAAACAGAGGAGAATAGTGCACAGCAAACAGCAACTGGTGTCCCAATTGAAAGCAGGCAAGCACCCAAGAGTGCTCAGTTAACTGAAGCTGACCAGGAGAGAGCCTGGGCAGCCCCAAACTAATGTCAGTATCTGTAGAAGCAGATAAGTAATCCAAACGTTCCAAAGTCAAACAAAGCAAATAGTCCTAAGTCAAGTCTGAAATCAGAAAGGGAGCTTCCAGATCCTCAAATTCAAACCAAGGGCCAGATCTATCAGAAGCTGAGGAAATCACTAACAATCAGCAGAAAGCATTGAATCTACTGTCTGCAGCATAAGAATGGCTTTGGCTGAGCTAACTTATAGCCAGCAGTAAATTAGCACAGCTGGCCTCACTAACCTGCATGGTTTACTTAAGGCAGAGAAGAGCATTTCTATCATTTTTGTTCTTGGCGTTTTAGCTGTCGGTGTATGACAGGTTGAGAGATTCTCTTTCCTCTTCTAAATTTGGAGGTGCTGCCTGGGATGGACCAGGCTCTACTTATGTCATGACAGGGCTGCCAGCCTTCTCTGGCTTCAGCTGAAGTTCATCCTCCTTTTTCCTTTTTCATCCAAGGGGGCCTCCTTCAAATAAGGCACGACATCTGGGGCCAAGAAGGTCAATGGATTGGTCAAAACAGGTGGAACCAAAGTCAGAACCAACAATGGCAGAGCTCTGGACATAGACTGCATCAAAGGTACAGGGACCTCCATGAAAGTCCGGTGCACTGAGCATGCAGGGAGCCTCAGATAGAATCATTCTGCTATTGCTAGCACTATTGAAGCAGAGCGAGACTGATGAAATGACTGTGGTGAGGGGACTGGACACTCTGATGACAACAGTTATCACAGCTGGATTGGAAAGGGTGATTGTTGCCAGAATCCCACAACATGATTGGGTGCTGTGCCCCGACAGAAGAACAGAAAAAGGCTCATGGATTGGTGTAAAAACATACAGGTTAAAGGTCATTCTCTTCGAAGTGATGCATAGAAGGCACCCCAATAATAAAGAGCCAACAGAGACCTCTCAGGTTGTTTGGTAGGATCTATGCATGCAAATGTTGTGAGCAACAGTATGGAGTGGAATATTAGGAGACAGGGACTAAGGCCAACATCTAGGCAAAGTCAGATATCAAACTTCAACAGAAGATAGATGGTGAGGTCATTTCCCAACAGACTAAATCAAACAGTAAAACTCAAACCAGTCTTGAGAGCAGGCTGTTCAAGGTAAAGAATCCCTACCTTGCACTCTGATTATGAGATAAAACTATGCATCAACAAAGGGAAGATACAGGGAGAAGCACACTCCATCCATAACTGGCTCCACCGAATCCTCAGAAGAAATTCCAAGAGTGCAAGAATCTCAAAACAATTTCACTCCTGGATGCAAAGCAATGCGACAAGAACTTCCACAGAGGTGGGATCTGCCAAGTGGTCAAGAGAAGGCTGTTGAGTCTTCTCCATTTTACTTTTCTTTTGTCACAATACAACTGAGATTATTTCCACTTCAAGCCCATATCTCAGGATTGATCTTTATAATACTTCCTTCAATACCTAGGCAGCAGGTTTCCACAGACGTTAGGACCAATGCCTCCCTGAGGTAGATGGCACTACAACTATCAGATGTGAGCTCATTTTAAGGTCCAAGACCAAAACTAATGGGAGACTGTGCTCTGAAACTGGTAGGGAGTGAAGACATATCATCGACAAAGACACTCATGAAGAGACCTTTCCATCTCAAAGACTTCGAGATGATAAACACAATTTAGGGGGCATTCAGTGAAGCATCTTCAGTGGACACACTTTTCAACTATATGGCCCTTGTCCTATTGTCCAGTTTGCTGTTGTTGTTGTGTACTTTCAAGTTGTTTTCAACTTATGGTGATCCTAAGGCAAACCTATCATATGGTTTTCTGGGGATTGAGAAAGTGTGACATGCCTAAGGTCACTCAGTGGGTTTCCATGGCTGAGTGGAGAATCCAGCCCTAATCTCCAGGGGCATAGTCCAGTGCTCAAACCACTACACCACTCTGGCTCACATTGTCCAATTTAGCAAAAAGCAAAGAGGGTTATGTAGAACATGAGGGTGAGGGGGAAGAGCAGATAAGGACACTGGCAACAACAAAAGAGAGTAGGATGGAGATAGTATTACTGTTGCCCCTTCCACTTTCAAGGGAAGGAAAGAACAAGTATTTTTTGTCATGTTAAAGTTTGTAGTGCTGGATACAAAATTAGGGCATGGAAACCCCATGAAGCTAGCTTGGTAACTGAATAAAGCAACTAAGGACATAGTGCAGGCACATTGTATGCAAGGTGGTGATTTATTAGTGGGATACAAAAGCAAGGCCCAGGCATATAAATTATCTAAACTTAGGACCTTGCGGAAAGAAGATATCATGCCAACTTCCTTGCTTCCTAGCAGAAAAAACATGGAGTTATATTAGGTGTTCCTTTAAACATGTCAAAAGCTGACATATGTCAGAAACTGAATTCTTTGGGAAAGAACAGAGTGACTTCTGCGAAGCACTGAACAACTGGAGAGATGGCAAGGCTTGCCCTTCTCTTTCCATTCAGTTCTCTCTACAAGTGGACCATGTATTCCTTGGTTATTAGGTTTTTCCAAGTTAAGATTTTATATCCCACTCTCTCCATATGTTTTTTTGCTGCCAAGTCTTTAGACATACAGCAGCAGTCTGGCAGGGTACTACATCTTGTGGGAAATGTGAAGGCCCTCACTCATTTTGATTAATCTGAGGGGTTCTTCTCACCCTCTTTTTGTAAATGTGGGGGACCTCATAAGGCTTTAGGAGTTATCCAGCAGTTCAAAGAGCATGAAACATTCAAACTCTGAGGATAAAATTGCAGATTGTTTATGCAGCAGCTGTTTGGAATTACAAAGAACGGCTGCTAGTAAAGCTGTTCTTTGCTCAATGCCTCCACCTAAAGAGATGTCATTAAGGAAAGGCTGTACTCTCTTTTCCTTTGAAAAGAAATGTTTTGTAGCTTTTATAGCTGAAGTTGCAGACTGCACAGTGCAAACTCAGGAAAAAAACAAAACGAAAAACTAATTATTATTTTGAAAGCTTGATTATTTTTGAAACTGGAGGGAAGAGTGGCACATTTGAAGGTGGAACCCATTTGGGAACTATTGGAAAGCCCAAGGTTTAATTACTCTGCCTTTAAAATCTACTGCTGGAATACTCATAGTTTAGCAGCACATGGTCAGGAAATGAAACAACTGTTGTCTTTTTTACAAGTGTTTCCTGATCTAATTTGTATCCAGGAGACCTGCCTAGTCAAGTTTTGGACTTTAAGCCTCACGGCTATGTTGCCTTTTGTAAGGCTCTGGCATTTATAGAATTACATATACGGAGAATGCTTTTGAGTATATGGCAAATGAAAAACCTTAGGAGCTTTCTAATGTTATTTTGAGGATTGTCAGGGGAACTTCATCCCTCTTGATATAGATAGGTTAGTTATGCTTTCGGGGAAAATTATGGCTTTTGTATTATGTACATAAGTTTTTATAGGCATAACCCCCTTTTGAGCATTTGTAGCATTGATAATCAATGAAAAGCTTCTGGAACAATTTTGTCAATACTGCCCCACTCCTGTTAAATGGCGGTACTCCTACTCTATTTGATTCTTACACTGGTTGCATATGTTAGGATTTAGAAATTGTACCAAAATGTATTGTTATTATCTGTGTGTGAGAGGTTTTTCATTATCAATAGGCATAAACACCCCAGAGTCTTACAAGTATTGTTTCAAAAAACAAACAAACAAATGAAAAACCATTGGGAATTCTTTGTCATACTCGCATTAGCCTGGGAAGTGTGAATGGTGACTGACCACTTAAAATACAAACTAAATGAAATTCTCCAACATTACTAGACACAATGGAATTCCTCCTCATTACTTTCCACTGTTGTCTCCCGAATTAAATCCGCCCTGCGTACCACACTGGTTAACAAGGGACATTTTAAAATTCAGCTCCAAAACTAGGTCATGCAATTTGCTTCAGCTTTTGGTTTACTTGCATTTTTTCTACTTTCTCCATTACTGTTGTCCAGAGGAAAAATCACCTTGATGAGATCAGATATAAGACTGATGCATGATCCATACAGTGTGTTGTTTTAATTGCACCGCCCAAAATAATCTTGATGCAATGATGATTACAGTTACACTAAAATATATTTATGTAGTTCTTTTCACCATTCTATCAATGTTCACATTTTCACTGGGAAAGCATAGAGGGGGAAGTGAAGAAATTTAAAGCTGCTGCAAACTACACAATTCACAGGGCTTTTAACAAACGCTAGTCAGACTCTTAGCCCAAACTATTGGGAACAAATTCTGTTCTGAGTTATCCTCAGAATTAGCCCAAGATATTTTGCTGTCTGAAGTAAAGCAGCAATTTTTGCTTTCTTGATCCAGGAGTCAGAGAATAAAATACCCAATGTTGGCCACATTATATTGATAACTAAGGCAGAAAATCTCCTTTTTGGCAGAAAAAATGCAAACAAGCATCACATTTCAAGATACCCAAAATCAGCTGCCTCAGGCAGATGCTTCACTCAGATTAACAGTATCCTACTCAGCAGGATTTTTACTACACATCAGAACTGAAGTAAAATGGTCATTTGTTGAGCTCAGGGCTAAATAAATGCCATTTTTTCAAGGGACTCTGCCAAGTAAACTGGTATATTTAAGACTTTACTCTCTTGTTCTGTGAGCCCAAGCTCGATGAGTGGGGAGGAAACCTTATCAGTCCAGGTTGACTTCCCAGCACCACATGTTTAAAACCTCAGACAAAATCATAAATATTTTGAACAAAGTTATAAAACTGGGAAATTATTGGCACATTGTGTTAAATGAGCCAAGGTAATGAATGTGACTCCATTTATTCAAGTGAAATACAGGATTAGGTTTGAAAGGAAAGCAATAGTAAATTAATTAGTGAAGTATTGCAGAGTTTAACTTCTCAAGCCTTATTTCAAAGACCAAATTAGAAATGTTCTTGCTAAAATTCCCTTTATGGACATAAGTGATGAAGATAGATAAACGCTAAATACATTCACAACCCAGGAACACACTGTTACCATTATAGATAGACCCAATGATGATAAGAATCTAACACTGGATGCATTAAGAACATAATTCTATAAGGTACATAAAAATGAGATAACCACAATCTGCTAATGTAAAGGATGAATAGCAGTAGTGAGCAAATCCCACCAATGTCATCTGAGTTCAGTTCTCAGATTCAGTCCTGGCTATATTCTCACCACAGTTAAATATTACTGGCTAAAAATATTATGAAAGCAGAATTTAAAACCATGAATGGTACAGTGACTAGTAAACCAAATGCAGTTTTAATAAATCCACAAGTGAAAGAATCAAGCAGTTTCAATTTAAAGGAAGAACCGTGAAATTTAGCAAACTCTATGCTTTAACAAAGAAAGCCAAACAATCATCTGTATAGGCCTTCCTGGAGGACAAAAATCCTTGGACATTGTTTCTAAAAGATATACTTATGTGTTACATTGCTATAAATAATCTAAGGTAAAACTATGCATTTATGTGAACCTGTCAGCCAACTTCGAACAAGAAAAAGATATAGAACCCTCCCCTACTCTCTATTTTCTGAGCTGGAGTGAAGCCTTTGCCTCAGGTGGTTTAAATCAGGAGAAGGGGCTTCCACACAGAACACCACCACTTCTCACTGACCTTCTACATATGTTTTGTTTGCGTTCCCATTGCTGAAATGGTCAGCCACTGCTTGTCCACCTCTACCATTAGCCTCACTGGCTAGCCACCCATCTGTGTTGCTTTCCCTGACCTATTCAAGAAAATCAAGGGATTCTCAGGTGGCTATCCTTAGCTGGATTGGCTTGGTTTCTCTTAGACTGAAGTGCAGCAGGATGTTATTAAAAAATAAAAATAAAAAAGGCCAGCAACAGCTACCAACCTCATCACACTTTGGGGGCTGCTACTGTTGCTTCCTCTATGGTTCTCTCACTACAACTGCATTTTGGTGAAAGAAGAGGAGAGGGAAGGAGCAAGAGACAGAGTAACAGCAAACTGAGCTAATAACTGACTGCTTTGGCTATGTGTATGGTGAAGCCTTGCTTATCATGGCAGCATCTGAAGGTTCAGTTTGAATGTAGCTGGGTGAGAACTTCTGAACTGTATAAATAAAGAGTTATAGTTAATATAGAAAGGCTGGAGTAGCATCTTATATCCTCAGAAAAATTCAGAAAAGATATAAGCAACTCACTACTCATGTAGGAAGGAATTAGAGTCCAGTTCACAGATAGCTCCCATGGTAAACTTTTTTTCAAAGGCTGCTTCAGCATTACTTATTTTCTTATTCTTCTTATTTTTCATCTCATTGTGTTGGCCTGCCATCCTTCCTACAGTTAGTCTGCTAATTTTTTTCCCCATGAAATCAACAAGAATTAAGCAGTATGTAAATCTATGCAGTATATATCTGCATATAATATATGGCTAATTAGGCCTTCTTAGGAGGGTAGAAAATGAAAGTGTGGCTGATACCACAATAAGATTCCCTCTGGGACAATACAGCAAAAGTTCCAAACATTGCACAATCATGCTGTTTTTTTCCCCAAGCTAAAGGGTGGTCTCCCATCCATCTCTGACTTTTCATATTAGATGCTTGAACATTTAGCAGAGCAGTTGTGTAGGGACGGGGGGGCGATGGGGGTGGTTCACGCCGTGGCAATTTTTTGGAGGAGTCCCATCTCCTTGCTTGCCCTCCCCCAAGCACTGTAGCTCCACCCCATCTGTGATAGCCACACCCCCACATACTGTGGCCATGCACTGTAGCCCCCCTCCCATGCCCCATAGCTATGCCCCCTCCGACCTCCCCTCCACATACTCCAAGCTTCACCACTGTAGCAGGAGGTTCTTTTAAAAGGAATGCTAGGATTTCAAAGCAAGAACCACTTGGCTCCCATAATGTGGCAGAAGCAATCAAGAAAAGAAAAGAAAAAAATCACAGTGATAAATCTTCTGTACTGACAAGGAAGAAAATTACTATGCAGGACTTGTGACGCCAGGAGCATTGGGTGGTGCACCTATTGGCAATAATCAGATTTCTGTTCTTTTCTCAAGAGTTGCTAGTAAAAGCTGAATGTGGCCATTCACAAGAATGAACCACTACTATTTGGGTCTTGTGGTATCAGGGTGTTTGGGAGGCAAACTTACCGAAAATACCTAGAACTTTTGCTCTTTCCCATGGTGCCGCTACACATAGTTCAATTATTTCATATGACCATTCAGAACACCAGCAGATTGCTGTGAATGTTTGAAAGGAGGAGAGACTGGTGAAAGAAGAGACTATTTGGGAGTTCCTCCCTCTGTGTACCTGTGAGCAATGACATGGCTCTATTCTTTCTGCTGCTGTGACAAATATTAGTACAATGCATCCCAATGACTATCAAGAAGAACAGAGAGAGGTCAGGGAGGGAGGTAGTCTGTTAGCATATCAACAATCCTAGGGTATTTTGTAAGTCCAGACTATGTGAATGTCATACTGAAAAACCAGGATATAGGCCTCATGACATTTTAAAAAAATGTATTTAAAAATCCTTTTATGCTACTTGTCATTTAAAAATTCAAAGCAGACAACAACAAAAATAAGATATAATAAAAGCAATCACTAAAAATAATAATAAAAAGACAATAGTTATTAAACACAGTGAAGTAACTCATTAAAAACCATTCATCAAAAACATTGCTTTGGATTTGTTTCAGGTGGATAATCAGATTCTACTACGGTATGTAAATGATCACGAGTTAAGTTCCTAGGCAGGTATTTTGATATGAGGTGAGGTCTAAAAGCAAAACAAAAACACAACCTGTTTTTAACATGTGTCAGGTATTTTGATTTGGAGATGATCCCTCAGGACTTCCAAAGAGTTCCTATGGCAATTCAAAACAAATGCATTTTATTGCCTTCTTCAGCATGAAATGCTGTGGGTAAGAACAGAATTACATATAAGACAGTGAAAATTGTTATACTCCTTAGGAGATTGTCCCACTCTTTCAATAACATCTCTGCATTCATTCTTAAGTTGTATACCAGGTATCTATACTTTTTTGTGGATGAGCATGACAATAACGCACTGTAGAATTCTGGTAAATTCTAAGAAAAAAAATCTCTGCAAGACGAGAAGTTTTTGGACTTCATATAGCTCTTATGTCACCTGATAGAAACATTGGTTATTGATGTGCTCCTTCCCAATTCTTTATTCCTCAATTTAGCACAATCTTTTTCCAATCACTTGTTAATACACAGAATCTCAGAATTCATGTTTTTACATTCTCCCAAAGCCAAGATAAAGAAAGTTATTTTTCAAAGATAATTGCCTGTCTTTAAATGTACTAAGCCTTTTTTTAACATTCAGCACATTAATCTGTGCAATATACATACATAGCAATCACAAGGACTCTATGCATCTTTGTAAACTGATTTCTTTAATTTCCTTTACACATCAAAATATAACAGTACTATGAAGAACTTTAATGTGCCATTCTTTTACATTTCTGTTCATTTTACTACTACGTATATAAAAATGATAAAATAAAAATAGTAGCTAGCTTTTAAAGTAAATGCCCCAAGTGACAAAGAAAGCTATAAGTCCTACATTCCTGATGGTAGCATCCCCAACCAGCCTTTCTATTACTGCAATGTTGTATGCCTTTTGGTTCAACAGATTAGAAGTAGAACACCACCAGAGCACAGGAAAACTGTGTATATATTACAGAGAGCAGTTCAGATCACTATTTCATATTTGGATTGTGATTATCTACACCTACTGACTTATACAGGTGCCACAACTGTCTCTATCTGAAAACAAAGTCAACTAAGTCTCAAACTACCCATCCTTTGTTGGGAATACAGCAGTGCCATAGAATCCAGTCCAGTTCTGTGCCAGCCTTATCAGCAACAGGGCAGGCAAGAGATAGCATCAGCTGATCCCACTCTAATACTTGTGGCCTGTGGTGCTCTGATAGCATGAATAGTCTCTTTGTGAGTGTGCCCTTTGCACTGTTCAGATCCTTTCTCCTCTGTTAAATGCAGATACAATTCAAATACATAATGCTTAACTTTTAGAAGCATAGACTACACTATCAGTTCACAAATAATAACGTTGTCAAAGTTAATAATCACTTAGATCAGAACACAAGGTTGTCCAGCTCATGATGTTTAGTGTTACAAATCATTATGAAGCAGCATTTCCCCAGATTTTATTTTCTGCCTTGGAATATAAAGCCAGATTCTAAACTTGCATAATAGCATCCAGCAGATTAAGTGTCCAAACTAGTTGCTTTTCAGGAAAAGAATCATACGAAACACCTTACTGACACTAACACACTGACTCCTGCCAAAATACATGATCAGAAAAAGGTTACCAGAGATAGTTGGGAGCTATGATCCTCAGAGAGAGTTTGAACCATTCCACATATGCATTTCCCATTAGTACAAATGTACCAATATTATTAGCTAAGTGATAAATCTCAGGAAACAGGCAACTTTTTTCCAAACCCTTGCCAAGAAACTTCATACTTAATGAATCCATTCCTAATTGTGGCAATGGAGAACAATGGTAATAAAGAACAGGAGAACCTGGGCATCTGATTATTCAGATGGAGAGAGATAGGTGCTTCCATCTGAATCCAATTCTTTGTGATTTAACAAACAAACAAACAAAAAAGAGTGAAGCACATTCTCCCCCCAAGCTAATTAGATTTCCCTCCCAAAGTTAATTGGAAAGGTGTCCCGTTATCTTTTTTACTAATATTTTAGCATAATTAAAAGAATTGGTACTACCAAATAAGTCTCAGTTGCTAAAGAAAAGTTACTTTAGCATTACATTAACTTTACTCAGAAATGAATTTAAAAGAATAATTAAATGGTATCTGTCTAATTATTGGACTGTATAAACATCCAGTGCAAACAGGTTCTGCAGTCTGCAAAATGCAAACAGACCTAATGAAAGAAGTCTTCAGCACATTGTTTACAGAGCTGAGTTCAATATTTTATTAACACATATTAGCAACAAACCAAACCAGTGACTTTTGAATTATTCACCACTATGTCTGAACTCTGTACAACTGGTCTATTCATTCAGTTATCCACAGGCATATTAGAATCATACTCAGCACTTTGCTAAATACACAAGAGAAAAACAGAGCCAATTTTTTTCTGCTATATATTAATTTGCCAGAAGAATTAAAATATGGAGTGTACACTATAAACACCCATGCAGATATTATTGAAGTCAGCTTACCTGTACAAATATACATTCGTGAGTGGTTGTAAATTTGGAAAGGGGGGAGATTTCAAGACCACTATCACTTTAGGGGAAAAAAGGAAACCGAACATATTTTTACGAAGAACTAAGATGTGGCTCTGTCAAACAAAATGTTATTTTTCTAACCTTGAGAAGAGAAGTCATAATCTTTCGAGAATCAGTTTGTAATCCCACATTATATTGCTTGCATTAGAAACCTATTCTGTATATGTGAAACTATTTCCATGGATAAGCCTAGTGCAAGAACATCTGTATCATCACTTTTACCTACTTTTTTGTGAAGGGATGGAAAACTTTTTTTTTTTTAGCAAATCAATCTTTTTATTAGAGAGTGTTTGCATATAAACAATTTAACACAGGAACAACAGTAGAACACATACCAAATCTAAATAATGCAAGTAAAAAATAATAATATAGTTATATAAATAATAAATATAGAGCAAATTTCATTCCTAGGATAAAGTCTTACAATACATTCTAAAGAAAACAACATATTAAGGGAGATTAAAATATATACATTATTTTTGAATCACAAGTAGGTGATCACTGATATATCCAAACAGTTGCATACTTAATGTCAGAGAAATACATAAAGTACAGAAATTTTCTGATATAAAGAAACTCCAAATTTGTCATGGTTTCCTCTCTACAAAATTACGACCGACTCCTCATACCTCTGTATGAGGTGACCCAAATTGTGCTTCATGCAAATATCTTGAGACCATCTAATGATATCTGTTCCCATTTGATTGCCCATGAGTTTGGTATAGCACTTTCCCACTCCACAAACTCTTAGCACAGGTTCATTTACTGTATCCCAGCCACCCAGGCCTCCAGCAAGTAATGCACAGACAGCAACATCATACCCTCACTTGTCTTAATTCATCAACCAGGCGAACATATTTCTGATGCTTACATTCTCTGGCTTCTGTCATGAATTATTTCCTGTTCTCAAAGAGGATTCTTACATCCACAATAGTTATCTTCTGCTGTCCTTTGTCTCTGATGAGTACATCAGGTCTCAACTGGCTACATGTCTTGGGCACAGCTCAGTGTAAGGAAATGATAACCATTGAGGCTGGGATGACTTTGGCTAATTGGTTCACCACTGTGTCATGCTGATGTTTCCAAGCTGTTCCGGAGGGACAATTGCACAGCACATGGGAAATGTCTTATTTGGGTAGCCACAGCAACAACAGTGTTTGCTGTGGCTGCCAGATCTAACTGCATGATTAAGAGACACAAGTGTAAGCAAGCACAATGGACAAATTGGCAGTCAATAAAACAGATAAAGTCTCCACATGATATAAAATGTTTATTCACATCCCATTTGATGTTACTTCGAAGACCTGGGCCTGGTCAGGTTTGCTCAAAGGAGCAGTGGTGTGTATCTCCCTTAGGAATTCTTCAAGAAACTTTTTAACAAGTGCCTTGATCTCTGGGAGAAAATTTGGTCTACTGAAAGGTTCACTTTGATGGCAATGAACTGTAGGCCCTCTTTAGAATTCCAGACCCATTGGTAACCAATTAGTTTTCTTAAGGCAGTGAGTTGTGTTCTAAGTATGGGTGAATAAGGAAGAAAAGCACCACCATTACGCCCATATTCATTTTCAAGTGAGGTGCAAAGACATGATTGCCAGGTCACTATCCCGTGAAATCCTGGCTAAATATTTCCTTTGGGGAACTGAGAACAACAGATTTTATAGTCTGGTCAGGGAAAATAAGGAGGCAGAACATTTATCTTCACTGTAATTTTTGATGTCAATGGTTTATGGATTGTACTGCAATCTGCTCTTGGCCTTGTTTTTGCAGAGAAGAAAGAGCTTCTCCATCTTATGCTTCCAGTTATGTAGTTACCAGATTTCTATCTTTCTGATGGCCTACATTAGCTAATCTCCATGTATATAGTTGTCGCTTTGGTTGTTTGAAGAATGTGTTTGCAATGAACAACATAGTGTTGTCTTCACAAAATTTGGTAAATCACTCTCTTGCTTCATTTCTTGGTCTTAGACTGTATTTTCCTACAATGTTTTGTTTCGTTCGATTTTCTACTTCTGCATTCCAGTCACCAATTACTTTCTAAATGTCCTGTTTCGGTGCGTGATCAATCTCTCCTAGATACCCATGTAGAATCTTCCAATTTATTCCTTGTCTCTTTCAGTGATGGAAGCATAAATCTGGATTACAGTTGTATTGAGAGATGCTCCCTAAAGTCTTTGTGATATTATTTGGTCAGACTGCATTGTATCCCTCGACTGCTTTTGCCACATCTTGTTTCACTAATTAATGCCAGCCCATTTCTTGTTTGTCATTTGCAGAGTAACCAATTGTGTAATTGTGTAATGTAATCTGGAGGAGGACACTGGCATATATATTCTCCACTCCACTTCCAATTCACCATTTCTCTGAAGATGCCAGCCACAGATGCAGGCGAAACGTCAGGAGAAAATACAACCAGAACACACAGTCTCAAAGCCCGAAAAATCCACAAGAACCAATTGTGTAATTATCTGATTGAAAATGTCCCATTCCTGTCCACTTTAGCTCACTCTTACCAAGTATGGTTATATCTACGTATGCAATTTATTGTTTTACAATGTCTAACGTTCCTGATTTATGCTTCACACATTCTATGTGCCTACTTACTCAGGTTATGCAACTTTGGACTTTTCTTTCACCTTTGGGCACATTAGCTAAATATGCTTTTGGCTTGAGTCCAGTCATGTCATTAGACACAGTGTTACTTGAACTCACCCTCTGTTCCACTCCAGTAGCTCACTGAGTGCCTTCTGACCTGGGACCTTCCCAGTACTATCTCTTGTTTCACTTTGGATTGTCTCAGCATAGGGCTTCCCAGGTAAAAGGCTTCAGGAGCTGTTTATCATTGGCCCTTTCCACACGGTGGGGGCGTGAAACGTGGCGGAACGGGGCGGCGCACGCGGGAATGGAGCTTACCTTAATCCGAGTGGCTCCGTCCCCGCAGGGAGCAGTGCGCGTTCGCCGCTCTACACGCCGCCGGCGTCCGGCGGCTTCCGGCAGTGCTCCGCCAATTGGGGCAGTGCGCCAGCTGGAAGCCCACCCCTGGGCAGCTCTGCAGGGATGCGCTTGCACGCCCCTGCAGTTCTTCACAGGGCGCTGCGATGGGCTAGCGCGATCTTGTTTTAAAAAGACCACTTGAAAGGTGGTCCTTATAAAACACGCGGCGCCACCCCCGTGGCCGCGCAAGGGCGCTTTGAGGTGTAGAACCTCACCTTTTCAAGCTGCCCTGGTGCACCCCGCGGCGTAGACGACCTCCTGGTGAGGTAGTGTCAGCGCGGGCTGTATCCCCGTGTGGAAATGGCCATTGCCTTCTTCTGCACAGCACTAACTCCTTCAGAGTTATCTAAAGTGTGAAAGTCCTTTTCTGTGAGAGATCTTCCACCAGTGTAACCCCTCTCATACACATACACTGCTACTGTTGCTCGGTAACTGTTTGGCATATTTAGCCTGGCTCCTGCACAAATGTCTGACTAACAGGAGACCATACCAGCAGCAATGTTATCATCAGCATAGCCTCTCACTTCACTGCAGCATGCAATCCCACCACTGTGGAAACGTAGTGCCAAGTTGGGCAAAGGGCTTTACCCTATATAAAGTCCTGTGGACATGCCCTGGGGGACCTCCTGGTGCAGACCAAAAAGGCCAGCAATGTGAGGTGCATTGGACCAAGAGTTGTTTCTACACCATTGCTTTTCCAAGGCTTCCAACAGCTGAATGGAGACATGAGTTTGCTCTGTGTGACTATTTTGTTTTAGGTATAGAAACTGCATTTATAACATCTAGAGATCTTGTCTGCTAAGTTAATAAAATGTGTTAAACCTTCCATGCTAGCGTGTTTATTGTATCTATGTCCAAAAGAACTATTTTCCTGTAAAAATGTTTCCTTAATCATACACAAGCAAGAAATCATAATAAGAAAACAAAAGGTTAGGAAGAGGAAAATTAGGTATAGAAGAAATTGCCTCTTCTAAGTGGTTTGAGTGTTGGACTAGAACTCCAGGGATCAAACCCCTAAACCACCATGGAAACCCACAGAGAGTCCTTGGGCAAGGTTCCTTCTCTCAGCTTCAGAGGAAGGCCATGGCACACTTCCTCTGAACAAATCTTGACAAGAAAAAGCCCCTGACCAGGTTGGATGGGTTGCTATAAATTGGAAACAATTTGAAGGCACACTGCAGTGACAGCAAAAGGATTGATAAGTTTTCCTGAGTAGAAGCTGGGAAGTCTTGTACTTTTAAGAACAACAAAAAAAGAGGATGACAAACCAAGCAAGGTTGTCTGAGCCAGAACAGGAATTTGAGAAAACAGCAAACAGATCTCTTTCCCCAAATGATTTACACTGAATCTGGCTCTCTTTTTATGTGTTTAGGGGCCAGGGAAGGCCTTTTAAAACTAGCACTACAGGAATCAACAGCACAGCTGGGTGTCCATTTGGCTTTCCTGAGAGAAATTACCAGGTACTTAGCTTAACAAAAGATAGTGGTTTCAGAAAAGCACCCACTTAAGAAAGACATTACCGAGTTCTTGACCTGACAAATCATCCACTTATATCTATGTCAATATAGGTATTCTTAGATGCAGGATATCTAGCTGTAGGTAAAGCTCTCTCCTTGGGGGCATTAATATTTAATGCCTAATAATTTAACCAGTATTCCTCACAACCCTAGTGGAGGTAGTTAACTGAGTCACTTCTGTCATTTTCTTTCAGTAAGATGTTGGCTTAAGAATTGTGCTAAAGAGATCGTCTTAACTAACTATTCTGCATACTGGGCCAGACAGACTAAAGTTGTGCATGCATGCAAACACACACACGTCTTGAGGTGTTACACAAACAACTTTGTAAAACCCGTACCAGAAGCAGCAGCAGCAGCAGCTTTGGAAAACACAGAAGCCACAGCCAACCAACCACATCAAAACCATGCAAAATAATAATTGTTATTTATGAAGCCACACTACTTCAGATGATGCTTCACAAGGTATAACAAGATAATAATAAAAACATTAAAAATAAAAAGGATCTCCTACTTCATGTGTATCTGTAAGTATGTGTACACCCAAGCTAGCAATATAATGCCCTGTAACTCTAAACCTGTGGTCCCCTTGCTCCCACAACAAGACAAAGCCAAGGATTAGGGGCCACATTGTCCACCCCACCAAAAGAACAAACAAAAAACTCTCCAAATGTATCAGTGCCATTCCAGGAGGTCTGGAGCAATTTCTTCACAATTTTTCAACTTTTTTTCCCCAGCATGGTATAGAGGGCCAGTGTGGTATAGTGGTATGAATGTTGGACTGTGAGCTTGGAGACCAGGATTTGATTCCCCACTCAACCATGGAAACCCACCGCATGACCCTGGGCAGATCAAATACTCTCAGCCCCAGAAAACCTCATGATAGTTTCGCCTTAGGGTCATCGTAAGTCAGAAATGACTTAAAGGCATACAACAAAAACAAAATGACTTGGAAGTCAACTGCTGGTGTGGTAGTGAGAAAAAAGAATATATTGCCCTCATTCTCCCAAGGGAACAATTGGAAATGAAAATAAGAGAAAATAAAAAACCATTTTAGCTCCATGAGCCTCTTCAGTCCCCAAAAATAGCCCTGGGGCCACAGGTAGCCTGTAAGCAATGTTTTCCCCATCTCTACATTACCACAGTCCAACAAACGTGCCTCTCTGAAGCTGCTACTTGCATTTCAAGGGAAAAAAGTTCACACAAAATTCAGAGATTCCAACAACTGGAGGACTCAGAAATTGTCAGAGATGGTTTTGCCTGTTTGTTTCTAAAATCTGAAATTTCTCTCATCAGAACACCAAGTACTTTAATATAACAAAAGGTAAGCAATAAATGAACTCAGACATTGTATATTTTTTTGTCCTTTTTAACAATGTTAGGAACCTCCTTAAGAAAACTGCACAGACGTTCTTTTCATGAACAAAACAGTGCATGGTACTCAATTTCACATCTCTAATCCATCTGACTTAATGATACTTCAGAACTGTAACACCACTAGGCAAAAAGTAGTTTTCAGATACAATCATGACAAAAATTCATAACAAAAGGCTTCTACAATGAAGCAAACAGCCAATATTGGCAAGTGCATTTTAAGTGTTTCAGCAATCATCTATTTTTACTGCAGCTAATTTTCCTTTCATATAGCATTTGGGATCAGATTTAGAGTCTCAGTCACTCAATCTGCATTGCTGCTATGATTCACTGTGTAGGACATGTGGTCACATTAAAGGGAAAGAAATCATATGGTAGTGATTTTTAAAAAATACGCTAAACACATACACAAACATGTCACAGCTATAACTAGTAAGCCATATTGCAAAACAGCAGTGAACAGAACATATTTATACACAGCTATGTAAGGTAACAGACTAATATTTAGAAGTAACCTACTAAAATACTGTACTTTCAACAAAGTGCAACCATTTGACTAAGGAAATTTCAAAAACACCATGGTCACTAATCAAATTACAGCCACATACCTCAAATCTGGCAAGATACCATCAACATCACCACAAATTGTATGTTGTAACAAAAAGGAAAGCAGGGAGAGTGTACACCTTGCACCTGAAATGGACAATCAATGTTATTCCCAATGACCTGCTAGTTAGAACAACACGATTCTCCATTGGGTAGGGACTTGGAAAACAGTACAGTTCCTGACCCAGATAAAGAGAGACAAAAAAATACAGTTGTATAAACCAGCTATAAACTACATGAATAAATGAATAAACTACAATGAGCTGACTTCTGAATCCTCAGTTCCTGTTCCTACCAGAGAGAAGTAGAACCAAAACTTCTGTGCAAACACAGAAAGCTTCTAAAACCTTACATTTATTATGGCATACACTTTGGATGACTAAAATTCACTTTTTTAAATTCATTGAGTCTTACCCGAAGTTGGAAGTGTATGCACACACATGCAGAGTTTAGCAGATTAAAAGGACTTGGGAGGACAAATTATAAGCAGTGACGCCAGAGAAAAAGAAAAGCAAAAAAGTGTCGTTCAACATCTCGGTAAAGCATTCTTTATTCATATAGTCAATAATGGTGACTTCCAACATTGCACAAGCAAAGTTTCCTCCTCTCTGCAACCATCACCAATCTGGTTTAGAAGGTTCAATATGGAGGATGCAGTGGGAGAGGGGGTGCTTTGGGAAAAGGTTCCCTTTCTTCTACCTTTATTGCAGAAATAAGATGTTTTGATGGCAAAAAAGAGTCAACTGTAGACAATTGTCATTATCAGATACGAAGTATGTGGAATTATTACATAGTTTTTCTTTTTTACCCTTCCCTCTAAACCAGAGCTTTCCAAACTTTTCATGTTGGTGACACATTTTTTAGACATGCATCATTTCACAACACAGTAATTTAGTAAGTGGAGGCAGCGTCTCCACCCAAGCCTGGTCCACAACTGCTGCTGCTCTTGTCAGGGTCTTCCTCGGCCTGGGGCGGCTGCAGCGGTGGCAGGAGAGGTAGCCCGTCCACCTTTGCACAACACTCCTACACACTGGCCTGCTACCACCACCCTCACTGGAATCTTCCTTGGC
This sequence comes from Iguana delicatissima, assembly GCA_948472985.1. Classification (NCBI taxonomy): domain Eukaryota; kingdom Metazoa; phylum Chordata; class Lepidosauria; order Squamata; family Iguanidae; genus Iguana; species Iguana delicatissima. The sequence goes on from CAOKZL010000205.1 coordinate 2,748,939, forward strand.
CCAGGGTGATGGCAGCGGGAGAGGCAGCCCCTCCACCTGTTACATTTGCACGACACACCTACACATTGCAGCTGACACATTAACGTGTCACGACACACAGTTTGGAAAGCTCTGCTCTTAACAGTGATCCTGGCCCTTCAACAGCTTTTAGTCAGAATAATAGCAGACAAACCTGTTCCATTACTGTATCAACAGACAGAGAAAAGCTTTACCTGCTGAATTAGTGACCCTTACTCATACGTTCAAAGCAAAAATGTCATACCGACTAGAAAGAATAAAGAAATCAAAATGAAAGTGGAGTATTTTAAATCTAATAAAGTAAGCACACTGACTGATTGCGGTCCCTAGCAGCAAATTGAAGCTGAGTGCTCTAATAAAAACACAGATACTTCCAGCATGGAATAATACAACTTCATTCATTACATCTGAAACATGCTGGCTTGACACAGGACACAGATCCTCAGGCTGTCAGCCGATCAACCAGCTCTTTCCCAGTCCAAACGCTGGAGGATCCTGGGGTGACAAAATTGAGATCTCACATGGCTGAAAGTCACTGTTTGGTCCTGTCACTTAGGACTGAAGCTGGACACATCATCAAGCTGAGGGTCTCTCTTAGTGCCTGGACTCAAGGCTCCTTGGAGAATATCCCTAGAACAGTGGTTCCCAACCTGGGGTACATGCATCCCTGGGGTACACAGGAGAACTTTTAGAGGCACAGGAAAAAGACGGAACCATGGTGGGGAAAGGAACATATGTCAGCAGTAATACAAATCATAGATACACACACACACACACACACACACACACACACACACACACACACAGAGTAGATAGGAGGTGGGGGAATCCACTGCACTCCTTTTGTCTGGGCTTTCTTTCCTCCCTCTCCCCTCTCAACTTCCTGTCTTCCCTACTTTCCTGTTTCCGCTCCGTTCTTCCTCCTTTCCCAAAGCAAAGAGGAGCGAAGGACCCCATGCCTTTCCCCAAATTCTTTCTGCCTTTCTTTCAAGGGCTAAAAAAAAATTCAAAACCTTTTAAAAAAAAAAAAAAGAATATAATAAAGGTACAGTTTCTTTTCTTTTTTTTCCCAGAAGGGGCTTTGCCTTTGTGATGAGAGAGGCAGGAAACAGACATCACAGCACACATGCCACCCTCTCGCTGTCTCTGTGTGCCATGGTGTGGTTTTTGCTGTCTCTGAGGCCAGGGACTTGTGGCAGGCACATGCAGGGGAAGCTCATCTTGGCTTGGCTCCTGCCCTTCTCCTCCCTGCCAGCTGGCCAGTGAGCCCTGAGCCAACCCTGTCTCCTCTTCCTCCTCCCCCACTCTCTCTACTTTCTACTCCATTCCTTCCAGTTCCCCCACCAACCTCTCAGTGGCTTTCTGACTGTGCAGCAGCACTGCCCTGCCCAAGCAACTCACCTTTCACTGCCTTTCCCTGTCCTCTCTTATCTTATCTTTAACCAGTTAAAAGTGCTGCTAGATTTATTTTTTCACCCTCCAATTTTCCTTTATAATAGCAATAATAATAGTAATTGGAAATGTAATAATAATAATAATAATATTAAGTGCCTCGGAATTAGTGGATTGATATGCAAGAAAGCTCATGCTAAATATAGCTCAGTTAATGTTGAAATTACTGTTAGATTTATTTTTTCTCTCTCCCTTTTGCCTTCTTTAGAATAATAATATCTACTGCTTGCTTTTTAATCCCATTATTGGGCTATTTATTTACAGTTACAACATATACATTTGAAAGAACAACAACTCTATTAATTATAAACATTTTGCTAATATGAGGGGCACAATTTATGGAAATGGGCTGCCAAGGGGTATGCAAATGAAAAAGAAGTTGTGTGAGATAGCCCACTGCCCTGGATCAATGGATAGTGGGCATGTGGCCTACCTCACACAATTTTATCCAGCCTGTACCCAGTCTGCCAAAAGTTATAACATAACAAAACAAAACAATCAAATACAGCAAAACCTGAGCATGAAGCTCGCCCTATTCAACAGATGTCCTGTAGGGAAGTTCCTTCTAATCAGAATGAGGGAGTTTTCCTTGAGTGGATAGTTTTATACTTATCAGGCAGACCTGATCGAGGACTTTAGCAATCAGGTCAGTCTGTAAATCCCACCAACCCCAGCAGTTGGTCAATCTGCCTTCTGGCTGGCTGGCTGTTCCAACTATTCCACAGGAGCCTGCAAAACTGCAGGGGCTCCTGGGAAAAAGAAGCCTTGGTGCAGGAAAACCTATAAAAGTCCATGCTTTTTTATTCATAAAGTTATTCTTTAGGATACATAAACACTCATGTGCACATGCATGCACAGATCAAAGGGCAATTAGTTTGCAGGTACATAACTAGGATCACTAGCTTTCTGTTGAGCTCACTATTTTAATGTCAGAAGGAAGACTATACAGAGAAATTAAAGAGGCAAAGAAGCAGAGCCAACAGCAAACAGACTAAAGCTGTACAGCATAGGATTATAAAACCTTGAAATGACCCCCAGGATTTATACTGTGAACATATTAATGTGAGAGTATGCAATTTGTTTCTTCTCTGGTTCATGAACAGTACATTCTCGCAGTTTATGCTGCGTTCATCTGCCAAGCTCTTTCTTTATATTCCAGTAATAATTGTAAACCAAGCAGGAGGTATGAAGAAAAATCAAAGTGATATTTTTCAAGCTTAAATCATTACCAGAAGCAAAACATTTTTAAGAAACTATGGTTAACAATAGAAAAAAGTTTTAATGTCTTCAAATGACGACAAGTTACTCAGCTGATTTCCAGTGTACATTGGCAATGGACTGTTTTGTCACAACTGGCTGAAAAGCAATACATCAACATAAGCTTGGAAAAAGTTGTTTTGTTTTGTTTTGTTTTTGGTCTATACCTCCCATAATCCCACAGCCAGAATGGTCAGGGTTCTTCAAAGATGTAGTCCAAAAAAAGTAAATTTTTTAGAGCTCTGCATGACGCCTCTTGCCATGGACCTGAAGTAAGGTCTCAAAAGATTATCGTCGGCAGCATTTATTCAAGGTCAGACACCAAACGACAGATATGGAAATGCTAATGTATGTCACAGTTCTCAAAATTTTATCTGGATATAAATATTACAGTTCCAACACTTTGAATATCTTGTTAGATAAGTAATCCTGGATTTAAAAAAGAACGAAAGAGAGAAAAGAGAAAAAAGATGTCCAGGAGAAGGCAGTCCATTCACTCCTTCCTTCACGTAACTATGTAAACAAACCAGGAAGTAAGAAGGCGCAATTTGCAAGACAACTTCAGTAGTGTGACTAGGGCTGGAGGCCCAACATCCAGGGATCTCCAGCCCAGCCTGCCCCCATGACTGCTCAAAATATCTGAAATAACAGAGACGGCAGCAAACTGGCCTGGTATCATACTTTGGGCAACACAAGCTTCCCAGGTCCCACTGGTCCTTCTTTCACCTCTTTAAAAATTCATAGTTTGGTATGCACATGGTTATAGATGCTATGTTAAAAAAAAACACTCTCAGTTTAAAAAACACATTGATTGTTACTCTAAATGAGTTTAGCATCAGGGTAGGAAAAAACCACCATTTTATTTCTGAGCCGTGACAACGCCATGACTTAGGTAAGTCCAAAATATGAAATTGCATATACTTAGATTATTTATTTTATTTTTAACAAATCTGGTTTGGTAAACTCCTCATCCAGGTTCACTGATAACAATGATAAAACTTAGTTAAGCATTACATCCTAATGTAGCTACAGTTTCCTGGCCCTATCTCCCCGCACAGATTTTGTGAAACAGTTATCATCAGGGGGCGGAGTCAGAGATGTGAACACTTGGTTATTTGGACGCACAAACAAATGAACAAACTTCTGCTAGAGCATTCTAGCTGTTGCTAAATATTTGCAACTTACAGATCCAGTTCACATGTAACCTTAAGCCATAGTTTGGTACAGAACTTGGTGAAATTATCCTTTTGGACTACAACTCTCAGAATTCTCCCAGGGGATTTTCCAAACATTTCCAAACCTTTCCAAGCTTCAGTAATGCATATGTGCAAGAACGAAAACAGCTCTTTAGCTTTCAGCCTAAATGCTGGTGCCATACCCTCCAACAGTCTCAACTTGGCAGGGATAGTCTCAATTAATCTTCTACTGTCCCACTTTTTCTGCTGCTTTTAAAATGTCACTGTTTCCTTCTCCTTCTCCAATTCTCCCCTTTTGTTCTCTTCTTACTTTAATGGCAGACAACTGAGTTCAAAGTGTGAAAGCAGTTTACATTCCACTAATTCAGAAGGAGGGATTGGACAGGGTGGAAACATACACTTCCCAGTAGGTGCAGGAAAAAGTAAACAGCTGCAGCTTCTCCTGGTTTGTGTGTTCATCCTCATTAATAACCTTTGCCATCTCAACTATAGTGATGTTTCTTGGCCATAAATGTCCCAGTTTTCATCTGTGAAATCTCTGAGGGCCAGCATGCTATAATGGTTTGAGCACTGGACTATGACTTTGAAGATCAGGGTTTGAATTGCCACTCAGCTATGGAAATCCACTGGGTGACTTTGGACAAGCCACACACTCTCTCTGCCTCAGAGGAAGGCAAAAGCAAATCCTCTCAGAACAAATCTTGCCAATAAACCCCTATGACAGATTATCCTTAGGGTTGTCAGAAGTCAGAAAAAACTTCGAAGGCACATAACAACAAATTTGGAGAGTGAAGATATTAAAAGTGATAATTCAGCTTCTATGAGTTCTTGTTCAAAAGGGTTTTTTTTTTTTCAAATTCTAGTTTAGATCCACAGGGGCAAAATTCAGATAACTCGGTCAAAGATTTGAGCTCACACATTTTCCTCTGCCTCATTGTCATTCCAAACAGATAAGTTGAGCGATTCTACTACATTTACTTATGTGTTCAAAAAGTCCCAATTTACTATTCTCCAGTTTAAAACAACCAACAAGTAGTTAAGTAAGCTTCATAATTCATGACTTTACAACCCCAGTTTCACAAACCCACCTATGATTCCATTGATACTTGTGACCAGGTGACTTTCAAATCAACCCAACTAGAACATCAAATCCGTTAAGTGGTTGAAACTGTGGTGCCCAACTTTGGAATTATTGTGCTAAGCAACTGCCCAACTGCCCAGTTCTAAGAAAGAATAAGCCCACTGTATGTAAGACTTGGAGTGGAACTGTTATATATTCCACTTATCTACTCACATTCTTTTTACAAGCAAGTGAAAATAAAACAAAGGGCAGATTCACTCTGAGCATTTGAACATTAATATATGGGGCTCTTACAAAAAAAAAAAAACTTTGAGAAGCTATATAGTTAAAAGATATTAAAATTTTGGCATAGCACATAAGTAGGAGTCACAACTTTGTCATTCAGAGGCAGTACAGCACCTTCAGTTCTTCTTCTTTAATAATGTCTAGTGTGGCAGTATTTTTAATACCTAAGGACAGATTAGCATAAGAATAGTAAAGCATTCCTTGTGAATAGCAGCTTTCTTACTGAATAGAAAAACACTCCACTCTCAATATACGCTAAAATTCTACCCTTTTGGCTGTACTGCAGTGCATTTTTATAACAAAGTTATAATCAAAGCCAAGGTAAGAACATTTAATGCAAGATAAATATTATTTGTATGTCATTTGAACTCCGGTATGCTGATATTAACATCTGGGTTTTTAAAATAATCTTCTGTATTATAGCAATACATGGGTAACCTTAAGCAGTGATTACAAAATATTTTACATACCAGTGCTGGTTGTGACACGGGTAGACAAGAAATAGCCCACAGGCCAAACATTAGTGCCATGTATCCCAGGTCCCAACCACTGTTGTTGACATTTTTGCTGCTCCACAAAAATTCAAGTGATTCTGCTTGGAAACATGGCACATGGGAGCATGTTCCTTATTTCCCAACAGAACTGGACTCTCAGTAGGTTATCAGGAGTGTGATTTTATTCTTGGTATATCCTATCAAGAAAGTTAGCTACCCATGTTTTAAGTTTTCAGCATTACTGCTTCATAAATGATGTATTCTATTTAAGAAATAATATGCCAACATATTTGTAGTCACTGGATTAGTAGCAAGCATCACAGAAGAAACTGGAACTCAATAGCCACACCCGGAACCGAGGGGTATATTAGAAAAGCAGATGATCTAAACGAAACTATAGATGTGGATCCAAATCAGCGCCGGTCTCCAGTCTTAGATCTAACTGCCTCATCATGGAGGCTCAGAACATTGACTAATTGCCAATTATATATAGCCTATCCACACAGACTGCCCCATGGAATGGTATCTTAAAAAAACAAAGTAACTCTCTATAAGTACCAGCTGGAGATCTTTTCTCTCTTAAATTCTAGAGAGGTATTTATTTTAAGAGAAAACAAACCATGGTCTTTCAGTGTTTAAAAAAAAAAATGAGCAGGCTTGCAAAATCATTAGAACTAAAATACGACTGCACTTGGGAATCTGAGGGTGGAAACAGATTGTTATAAGGCAACAGCAGGAGTGAATGTGCACCAGGTGTGTACTTCTAGTATTTCACTGTACTATTTAAAGTAGAGATGAAATATCTCTGTACCAGCAAGGCAGATGGTGTGGGTGTAACTCACAAATCTCATACAGGTAAAAGCAATAATGTTTTTTCAGACATTACGGCAGCAGCAAATTCACATGTTTAATTAATAATGGCATATAGGTCCATCCTTTCAAGAGGAGTGTGTGACTTTGAGTTGCCCACCTACTTATGGCAATCCCATAGGGTTTTTTTAAGGCAATGAATACTCAAAAGTGTTTTTGTAAGCTCCTTCCTCTGAAATAAAGCCTGCAGCACCTGTTATTTGTTGGCAATCTCACATCAAAATACTAACCAGGGCTGACCCTGCTTAGCTTCTAAGAACAGACACAATCTGGTGCCTTTAGGGTATTTAGGCCACTCTCAAGAAGTGAAGAAATGTTCCTACTCCCTGTGTAGGGTAAACCAGGCTCCAATATGTTTCCTTTACTTCCTTTACACCAGCCCAAAACACTCTGGAACTTTGCCAAAGGGAAAAACTAACATCTGAAATCTACTGGCTGCAACAGAATTTGGCCAAGGTCAGGGCAATAGCCTTAAAATTTCCTGTCACTAGTGGGAAGAGTACAATCCATTTCTCCTTTACCTGCCCTCAAACTGAAAGAGCAATCTGCACATAGGGAACATATATGTACATGCCTTCAATTCACCTTTAGATTTATGGTGACCCTCATGAATTTCAAAGGTTTTTCTTAAACAAAGAATATTCAGTGGTGGTTTTGCCAGTCCCTTCCTTGGGAATATAGTCTACAGCACCTGAGAAAGCATCCCTAATTAAAATAAAAGTTGACAAGCAAGTTCTAATGTAATGTGTTATTAAGGTTAAGAATAAGAAATGAGAGAGAAGTCAGCTATGACACATAAAAAAGAAGAGGGCCTATTTATCCTAAAATAATCCAACACTGTAGTTCTAAAGAGAGATTCCTGAGCTTACCTATTAAAAGAAAGGATTGTCCATACTGTGTTCAGGCAGAATTATGCCAAAAGATGAGCGACGCATGTATGAGAATGAATACATTGAGATAACTTCTTTTGTTATCCATCTAGACTCAAGAAAGACCTAGCAACGGGAGAGAATCCAGAAATCACATACAGCTGTTGTATTCCTGATCATCTTTTACAGTGTCTTGATGGCATGGCTCTTCAGCACATTAGAGGAACTTGTGAAAATGAGCTGTTAACACCTGCCAGCAAACCATGGTAGATAAATTTAGGAGGTTTGACTAAGGAATGTTCTTTCTACTCCAGGCAAATAAGACAGAATTCCTGGCTTATGTAGGTGGGATACATGACACAACAGAACTGAAGTACTGTGGTATAAGATTTTTTAAAAAACAGGCATTCCATTAGCTCTTCTCCACAATACCATCTTAAGAATTCCTGATTGGACAACCTGTCAAAATGTTCAAAATGCCTCCATAGGATAAGAGCAAAGAAACATAGCTACTATTTCCCTACTTCCTCTTAACATATGAAAAAAACAATTCACATGAGAAATGTGATTATTTTCCATGCCAATATCACCTCATTCCCAAGGACAGTAATGCTGTCTTCAGAAGAAATTATTTTGCCTCTGATAATAATGTTCTTTAAATATTAGAAAGCAGTATGGAGAACAATGACTTCTGTCATTGCTATTGCTCACAATGTGTGGAAACACTCACAAAGACATTAACTCAGTGGTTCTCAACCTTCCTAATGCTTTAATACAGTTCCTCATGTTGTGGTGACCCCCAACCATAAAATTATTTTCGTTGCTACTTCATAACTGTAATTTTGCTACTGTTATGAATCGTAATGTAAATATCTGATATTTAGTCCACCATAAATGATATAAAGTTTGCAGATTTGGTTCACTGCATTCAGACTGAATTAAATCCAAAAATAAATCTGGCATGGGAATAACACTAGATTTTGTAGGCTTATTCCTTTCAATTGATGCAACATTCTTGTTTTTATCAATATCTGAAGTGGCACTCTCCAGACTGTCCAGTCCCAGAGTTACCACCACCTTTTTCAGCAAATTTTTAAAAGAATCTGAGGAAAATAATCTCACTTTATTATCATCTTCTGCATCCTCCTCCTCGGAAATAGAACCATCTGATTTAGAGTTATTATCCCCTTGAGTATCTGCCAAATCTGGTTCTACATCACTTTCAGATTCAGTGTTGATTTGTTCAGAGTGTGACAAAGCAGATTCCTCAACTCTAGTCACTTTGGACCTACAGGTAGACTTTTTTGGTAAACACACACCAGCAGTGTTGATTCAGCTTGAATAACTTTCGTATCATCAGGAAAATCATGTGAAAATGAAGGAGTCATTGAAGTAGTTTGTTGACTGCTTAATAATAAGATTACATTCAAATTCAATGAATTGTCCAACTTGCAATACATTTTTTAAACTTGTTATGTATTTTGTGAAATCATTTCACTAATATTGTTTGCCTATTAACATGCACCTCCATTTCTTCAGCAATCATTTGTCTTATCACCTCCCTACTACACTCAGACACATTCCCCTGGGAAGACACTGAGGACATGGGAGGTTCAAATCTTACTTCTTTACGTTCCATAGGCATTGCAGTTTGACTCCTAGTGAATAAGGACACCATACACAATGCTAAACGGCCCTGCGCTACTGTATCCGCTAATACAGAAGGGCAAGGAACTGCAGACTGAGAGGCAGCCATTTCTCCTGGCAGAGGCTGCTCGCATGCTTGAGTATGATTGGTTGTGTTGCTGGCGAGTTTGGATTGGTCAGGAGAGCTCTTTCCTCTCATGGCCCTCTCCCTTGCTTTCTGAACACCTCTTTTCAACATGGCGACTGGAAGTTAAAGGAGCGGTTGGGAGCCCTTCCTCGCCCTTAACAGACTTAACTGCATTACCAGGTAATTTTCCTTTCACCTTCTAATTCTTGCCTTCTCAGACTTCCTTATACTAGATGTTTTTAGCTTTGTTTGAGCCTTGGAGTGGCTGGTCAGAGATTGCCCTTCCAACTGACTCTCACTCAATGCCAAGAAAATTTTCTTTAGTAAGGTACTTCAAAGGGGGCAGGAGGACGCGAGCGCATAGCTCGCGCTTGCGCACCACCACCGAGGAGGGAATGGAGCCTAAGACCATCGGAAATACGTATTTTCCGATGGTCTTAGGCGACCCCTGTGAAAGGGTTGTTCGACCCCCAAAGGGGTCGCGACCCACAGGTTGAGAACCGCTGCATTAACTTCTGTTGACCCATGCCAGGTTTACAAAAAGGCAAGGAAAGCTGACTCTAGTAACAGCTTACCAATGAGTCACACAACACAGATGGGCATATAACTGAAAGTCAAATAAAATACTGAACAAGAAATAAAATACTCAACAAGAAGGTTGTGGCACTGTACAAGGAGCTCAGCCTTCCCAAGCAGATGCCCTCCAAATATGTTGCACACCAGACAACTTGGCTATGATGGTTGGAGATGCTGACAGTTTTAATTTGATACATCTGGAAGGTGCCAGCTTGCAGAAGTCTGATTTAGAATAAACTGAGAGAGGGGTGTATGGAATCTTTGCACATGCGCAGTAGCTTTTCAGAAAGTTCCAGAGCTGAGCAGCTTGGGGGGAACCCCTCCCCCATCTGATACTGAGCATGCTCAGTCCTGCCAAGCCAACGGTCTCTCCTCAGTTTCAAAGTCCGCCGAAGAAAGGAACTGAAAGAAGGGAGGCTGGCCGGGTGTGTGTAAGGGCACAGATGACCACTCAAAGAACCAGTTACAGGTAAGCAACCTGTTCTTCTTCTTTGTGGTCTCTGTGCCTCACACAATGGGAGACTGAGTAGCTTACTGGTGGAGAGAAGGTCAGGTCCTAAAAGATAGAAGACAACACCGCATGACCAAAGCAAGCATCACGCCAGGCCCTGCAGTCAAGGCGGTAGTGGCAGATGAAGGTCGAAGGCTAGGACCATGTAGCCACACGACAAAGCTCCTGAAGGTCAACTCCCTTGAGAAGGGCCACTGAAGAGGCCACTGCTCTAGTGGAATGGGCACGAAGCAGAACCCATGGAGGTTGCCTGGCAAGTTTGTAGGTAAGGTGAATTGTTTGGGCAACCCATTTGGAAAGACGAGTGGATACCTTGTGACCTTTCCGGTGCCCACCGTAGGAGACAAAAAGGTGGGGATTCTGACAGAAGGTCGAGGTCCGTTGCAGGTAAAAGGCGAGAGCATGGTGTACGTCGAGCAAGTACAGGGTGTGCTCGAGGGGCAAGGCAGGATCAGGATAGAAGGTAGGTAGAATCAAATCCTGATTCAGATGGAAGTCGGAGATGACTTTACGAAGAAAAGACAGGTCCGGACATAGGACTACTTTGTCCTGATGAAACACGAGGAATGGTTCATCAGAACGCAACGTAGTCAGTTCTCCTGCCCATCTGGTTGAAGTGACAGTGACCAAAAATGCTGTCTTCATGGTAAGGAGATGGTCATCAGACATGGCTGTCGGGTCAAAGGGATGGTGCATAAGCTGAGAAAGGACAAGCTATAGCGACCATGGAGGAAGCAGTGGGGAGATAGGAAGATGGAGGTGTTGCAGACCTTTAAGTAATTGCTTGACTGTAGCATTATGGAAAAAGGCTGAAGAAGGGGAACCATGTGGCTGATAAGCCATGATTGCAGAGAGGTAAACTTTCAGAGAGGAAAAGGCGAGGCCCTGGTCCCGCAGTGTCAAGAGGAAGTGAAGCGCCATTGACAGGGAGGTCAGAGAGGAGGCCTCATTACGGGAGTTTGCAAAGGCTACGAACTTCCTCCACTTGTAGTCATAGGATCTGTGAGTGGATTCCTTCCTCGCAGCCGTAAGAACAGCTTGGATAGCAGGAGAGTCTAGAACGTTATCCTCCATGCATACAGGCAGAGGAGAGAGAGGTCCAGGTGCAACACGCGACCGTCCGAGTGAGAAAGGAGGTCCAGCGTGCTCTGAAGACTCATGTTCCGGCCCTGTGCAATAGCAAGAAGGGGACCAAACCAACGTTGTCTCAGCCAATAAGGGGCTATGAGGATGGTGTCTGCTCTGTCTGCTGCGATCTTGGCCACCACTCAGCCCAAGAGAGGAAACGGTGGGAAGATGTAAAGGAACTCCCCACTCCAAGGGAACTAGAATGCCCAGGCCGTCTCTCGAGCAATAACAAGGACACTTCCTATTCCATTCAGTTGCAAAGAGATTGACGGTTGGAGAATGCCACCAGGACACTATCCACTGGAAGGTGGCATCGGAGAGGGACCACTCGTGGTGGTACGCTGTGTCTCTGCTCAGTGTGTCCACTGTCACGTTGTCCCGTCCCACTAGGTGAACCGCAACAGGATGTATCTGTAGTGGAATGCACCAGTCCCAGATGCATAGAGCCAGATGGAGCAAGGTGAAGAAGTGAGTGCTTCCTTGTCAGTTCACGTAGCAGACAGCAGTTGTGTTCTCTGACAGGATCTGGACAATCCGTCCAACAACGAGGTTCTGGAAGGTCCGAAGAGTTTTGAGGATTGCCAAGAGCTCCAACACACTGATATGGAGACGCATACCCAGGCTGGCCCAGTGGCCCTGGACTGCGAAATCGTGACAGTGAGCTCCCCAACTGAGGAGGGACATGTTGGTCATGATGGTAAGTGTTGAATGGGGCTTGACAAACAGCATTCCCGACAAGAGATGGCGTGGGGACAGCCACCTACAAAGGGATCTTGCAGGTCGATGGATGCAAACCAATCCCAACACCTCAGGAAAAGTAGAATGGAGGACAAGTTGACCATCTTGAATTTCGGGGAGAGGAATAAAGGAGTTCACCCCCCTGAGGTCTAGGATGGGTTGGAGAGTGCCGTCCAATTTGGGTACAGTGAAGTACGGGGAGAAGAAGTCGGTGGATTTGGCCAAGGGTAGCAGCTGCTCTATGGCCCCTTTGAGGAGGAAGGTCTCGCCCTCTTCAAGAAGGGCAGGGATGGAGTAAAAGACGCTGAGAGGAGGAATATTTTGAAACTCGATGGCATAGCCAAGATGGACAATGGTCAGAACCCAGGAGTCCAAAGTGATCTTGCGCCAGGTGTTGAGGTGGCGAGCTAGTCCTGTGGTTCTGGACAGGTAGTTGGGCAGATGAAAGAGGCAGAGGTGGCAATCTGCAGGGAAAGTCAAAAACGTGAGTTAACAGTCGAAGACGATTTCTTGGAAGATTTCTTGGAAGATTTCTTGGAAGGAGCAACAGGAAGAAGCTGGCAAGGACAATTGGTGAGACGTGCAGCAAGAACAGCATGACCTATAAGACTAGGAAGGGCGCCTCCATGAAGAACGGAATGAAGATGGTCTTCTAGGTTGAGCCATTGGATGAAGGCCCATCTTCTTAGCTGTCAGTTGAGCTTTCATAAGATGGTCCATAGCATCATCTATAGTAGCAAGAAAGAGCCCTTGGCCATCAAAGGGCAAGTCCTCAATCCCTTTTTCTGCTATCCTCAGTCAACCCAGTGGACCGGAGCCAGGTGAATCGGCAGAGGGCAATCGCACCCACCATAACACGCGCTGCACCTTCAACAGCGTGCTGGGTGACAAAATCTGTTGATTCAAGAGGGCAACAAACTCATTAAAATATTGGATGGCAGTAGCTCTCATCCAACAGGTGGGAAAGCAGGGGAAAACTCCCAGATGTTACGTTAATAGGCTGCCAGGCAAGCTTGAGTGTTAGAAATCCTGGTGATCAATGAGGAGGCAAAGTAGAACCAACTGAAGACATCCAAATGGTGGCCCTCATGATCAAGTGGAGTCGTGTGGGCCCTTTTGCCCCCTTTTGTTTGGGATGACTCAACGACAATTGAATTAGGAGTCAAGTGATTGAATAAGAAATCAACATCTTTCTTCTGGGTACGGTAAAGATGTTCCAGGCAGTGAGGGATCAGTTGAAGCAATGCCAGCTGAGGTCAATGATGTTTCAAAACCTCCAGCAGGACAAGCAGAAATGGAATCGGAGCTGTCGACGGAGGCCAAGTGTTGACATAGTGGAATACTGGGTCCTGTACCATAGGAGCAGGACCAGAAATGTCAAGGCCCAAGACGTTGGCCATTCTGACTAATATGTCAGAGAACTGCTTGACATCCTCAGGAGCGGAATCAGGAGATGGGTGCCCAAACTCTAAAGGTGGGAGGTATGAGACTGCGCTGTAGAATCTGTTGAATCACTGTCAGAATCATAAGAACCAGAAGAAGGAGATGATGAGCGAGGGGATCGAGAATGACAATGTTGAGCGAGTCACGTTGCAGGAAGCATAGCCGGTGGAGCAGGAGCAGAGACTGTTGGAACAGACGGAGCTGGAAGCGAGACCGGAATTTGCACTGGTACCAAGGTTGGGATATGAAACGGTACTGAGGTCAATGCCGATGAAATGGGTAGGATGGTCGGGATTGGTGCAACAACGGACTGTGTCCACAGTGGGGCTGACAGAGATGTTGGCTGAGTGGACACAGAGTGAGTATCCAGGGGAAGCTGGGACACTGTTGCTGTCACTCAAGGAGAAGGCGAAACAGCCTGATGATGAGGCGATGGATTTCGGGACCAGTGATGAGACCGAGATGGTGAATGACTGTAGTAGGCCGATCGGGACCGAGAACGGGATCTGGAGTGGCGATACCGAGGGGAGCATCGGTAATGAGATCTCGAAGGACATCGTGATAGGGAACGTGAACACTGAGGGTGGTAAGGGGACCAATGACAAATGTCGGGATGGTACTGGTCATGATAGACAGGTGAATATGAGTGATAGGGGCCAAAGGTGCTCGTGGCCATACCGGGTGATATAGGAGGCTGACAAGAAAGGTGAATTGACTGTCACTAACGAAGGCTCATAAGCAGTGCGGTAGCCATAGTTGCAACGACGTGGGGATCTACCTCTTTCACCATGTCCCGGAGAGTGGGCCACACTAACTCGAGGCCAGTTTGGGAAATAGCCCAAGGAGTGTCCAAAACAGGTGGACAGTCCAACTCGGGATGGCCAGAAGAGAGGGCCGCGGCCAGAGTTTGCAGGCACCCATCTTCAGACTGGCCTGATGTAACAGGCGGAGAGGCAGGTGGTGAGGGCCGATGGTCCAAGTTGGACACAAAATCCACAGCAGCCGGAACCAAGAGCACTGGGAGCTGGGCAGCATCCCGCACCGGTGAAAGGATGGGAACATCATCCTCTTCGATGGTAGACATCACAGGTTGTGTCGGAGGAGGTGTCGGTATGGGACCAAGAGAAGAAGGTTGATTAGCCGGCGAACGGGCAGCAGGCAAAGGACAGTGATGCTTCTCTTTCTTCTTCTTCTTTTTCTCCTTATTAGAGGAAACAGAAGGATGGTGCGACAAAGTCTGTTTACACTCCGCCAAGGTAGTGACCTTGTGGGGCTGGTGAATGGAAGCTTGCTGCCAGGTTGAGGTAGCATCTCCAGTGGCGGACGGAAAAGTAGGCATCCTGGAAAGCTTTGGAGTCTTCAGTAAAAAAGATATCGACGGTAAAGCAGGGTCAAGGTCAGTACTAGTACCAAAGGTATCAATACCGAGGGACCGGTCGTTACTGATAATTTAGGGACCAAGGCAGAGGACATTGTAGAAGGCATTGATACCGATGGAAAGAGCGGTATTGGAAGATGCCTGCTCTTTAAGATGAAGGGCTTGCTCACAGCAGTAGGATTTCAACCAAGAAGCTCTATTCTTCAGAGTCTGGGAGGTGAAATCCTTACAAATAGAACAGGCCCCAACGTTATGGCCCTCCCTGAGGCAGAACAAGCACTCGGGATGGGCATCCAAAAGAGAAACCTTGCAGCCACAAGACATGCACAACTTAAACAGAGACGACATAAGAAGAGGGAAGAGTTCTTACAGTTTTTTGTTATAAGGAGATGAGAAAAATGAAGAAAAAACCAAGAATTAGAAGAACTGTTCAGCGAGTAAGTCTTCCGAGCTACTAACAGGTTGGCAGACGAAAGAAACTGAGGAGAGACTGTTGGCTTGGCAGGACTGAGCATGCTCAGTACCAGATGGGGGAGGAGTTCCCACCAAGCTGCTCAGCTCTGGAACTTTCCGAAAGCTACTGCGCATGCGCGAAGATTCCCATTGTGTGAGGCACAGAGACCATGGAGAAGAGCTAGAAATTCCTGTTTTCCAATCTAATTCCGAAATCTTGAGATCTCCATTCCCTAGAGGTGAAAAGGTTACACAGGCTAGATTATGAGCCTTTGCTCCATCCCGTGTTTTAACATGTAGGTGATAAAAGGGAGCTTCCTTCTTGATTTGCAACTGTTAACTGCATTCCTTGTTTAAGGTAACAGATTCTCTAAGGAAATAAAAAACCTAAGTTCCTGTTGAATTATCACATGCTATCTGAAAATGATAAACAGACTGGGACAGTTTAATGCTGACAGATACCAGACAGAGAGGATGTGCTTTGAACTAAGTGCTGTGTTCTGTATGTTTACATGAGGAAACCCACGTGTTTATTGTCTATAAGGTGGACAGAGGAAATGTGTTTTTGTCTCATCTTTGGACCTCCACAAAGTATCGACCAATTTCCACTGCAGAAATGAAACTTGCCTTTTCTTAACTCCTTGCTCACATTGCTTTGCTAATTTGGACTGTGAGTGGGGGAAAGACAATCACCATCACAGATTAAGGAGTTGTCACGTACACAGGAGACCCCAGCCCCTCCCGTCTGCTGACTCATGTCTATTACCACCTCACCGCTCTCCTGGGCAACGAATCTCGCTCTTGCGACAACACCTCCTCACGTCTTTAAATGCCTGAATGTGGCTCAGTTGTTTGTAATTCTGTGTGTTTGTGTGTGTCTATATAAAACAGTATACCCTGGCATTAGCGCTGGGCTTAAGAATCTTACACTGTCAGGCTCATTTAAAAATATCAGCTGGGAAATAATCTAGATTGAAAACTCAATATATATCTAAAGGTACCTGTGAAAAGGTAGTAATTAAATCTAGTTTAAAGAGAGATTTTTCAACATAAACCAAAGCTTCTGAAGGCCACTATTTTTTAAGATCTGCATTCTGGGAAGCTAACTCATGTCTAGATTTTATATTTTCTGGCCAAGATGAGGTCATGGCCTTTGTGGATGGGTAGCATTCCTGTAGTGAACAGTGTTCTGTCTAAATACACAAAGCTGCCTTATATGGAATCAGGCCATTAGGTTGCTCAGGGGAGTACTGTTCACTTTGGCAGTGCGTCTCCAACACTTCAGGTACTATGTCGTGCTGCTTGAAATTCTTTTAAGTGGAGATGTTGCCAAGGACCAGACCTGGGAACTTCTACACACAAAGTACATGCTGCTCTACCAGCAAGAGATTGTCTAGCTATGCTGAAATAGCAATTCTACTGCTATATGCTACCTTTACTTTTTCAGAGCAATAAAATTATATTTTGGCCTCCTGCTCTGTACTTCAAATAGACTGAGAGGGAGAAAAGCAGTACAACAGCATCACTTCAGAAAACAGAACATTTATGGTTCATTACAGAAGCACTCTCTCGCTCACTCTTTTCATTCTCTTTTTATTTTAAAGTATAAAATACAGGATACCTGTTCTGGAAGTTACAGATAAATCCCAATACTCTAACCTATCTTTGACGCAGAAAGTTTAATTAAATTTCTCCTAGGAAGTCACCCACTGAATCAAGACATTCCTACTTCATCCCAACTATATTTATATACCTTTAACAAATCTGTTTAGACGTGTGTTTGTTAAGGATTAGATTTATGTCTAGTAAACTTTTTGTAACAAGTAGATATAAGTGGAATGTAACTTTGAGGTAAATGCAGCTTAGTAAATGTAAATTAGCTTTAAAGGAGCATAAAAAGAATTAAACAAAGTCTCTCTTAATTGTCTTTTTTTTTAAAATTAGTTTGGAAGAGTGCCACCTCTCTAATGTTCTTAGGCAGGCTTCTTAGGTAAGCTATGCCTCCTCTAAATTCCTGTAACCACCATTTTGTCCATTGTACTGTTCTCAGCCTTAGCAGAACTTCATATCTGGCATAAGCAGGATAGTTGTGTTGCACCACAATAGGAAGGAAAGGACTGCAAGTAAAAGACCACATGGCGTCTCTATCTCCTGCTTCCTTGGAGGATTTAAAGGCCTGGGGCCAAAACAGACATCATATTAATTTTGTAAATGCAATATAAGTACACATTTTTTGTTATAAAAATAGTCACAGAGCTGCAGAAGGGAACAGGAACCACAAGGAGTGGAATTTAACTTTTCTTTCCATGCCAAACCCCAACAAAGATACCTCCTTTGAAGCAGCTATTTTCATCCCTATTGCCTACATGTAACAAAAAAAGTGCATTAATTCCCTTTTGGAAAGAGCATCTCAAAACTCAGCTAGGAAGCTGCACTGCAGTTCACAGGTGGCATGGTGAGTGATGCGGGGCCCAGCAACGGTACCCATAGCAATTTTTAGGCTACCAGCAATGTCATGTCAGTAAATCCAGCATTTTTTGGGGTTCCTATGAAAGTGCATATTAGCAACCAATCAGAGAGTTGACCAAAGTGGAGCCTCTTCCAACATTCCTGAGGTTTTCACTTAGGTCTGCTGGGGAGTAGCCTTAGTTTAATTCCCCCCACTCCTTCTTTGGTATAAATTTTGTCATTTATCTGGCTTTCTCATGGGCTCAGTTAAATATTTCATTAATGCCTGTCACAATTCTGGGCATTGGGATGGGACTGGATCCAGTTTTAAGGCAGATGGGCCTGCAGACCTGTCAGATGCAGCTGGGGCACCCCCCCATGGACTTTGGGGATGCAGATTGCAGGGGTTGTACTCAGCTTCGGTGCAGGGGGCTTAAGATCAACATGTGATTTTTACTCACGTGGAATCCCATGCCTGAAAGCCCCGCTGGTTTCCAGCAGACGGGAGGGAATCATTGGCCAGTGCCCAGATTTGGATCCCAGGGCCAAGCCTTCACAGCTGTCCCCAATAAAGTTTTTTTTTTCCCCCATCTAATATTGCAGTGTTCCTGTGGGTTATCCTGTAATAGACCTATTCTTGCATAACCACTAAGCCTGCAAGAAACCCCAAAGCAATTTATTTATTTGTTTATTTTTGCTTTTTAGTGGTGTGTTTTTGGTTTTGCCTTTGGTTTTGGTTTTTTGACCTCCAGACCCAGGTGACATGCTATATCATGGTACTGATGTTTACAATATTTAACTACAATGCAAAGAACTCCTACATAGTCTTGTAAACTCCTGCTTAAAAGCCCTTTTTTGTTACATTTAAACTGTGTGTAATCTTAATAAATGTGTATGAAGTAAGTGGCTGGGCAGGGGGAAAAGAACTGACAACGTTTTTGTGACTCTGTTCCATTCTGTGATAATAAATGAGCCTATTATTCAACAATTCTTGATAAAAGCAAGCTTTGTGCCATAATGCTCAGAAAGATGCAGACAATAACATGGAGCACAACATCAACCATGGTCGAAAAATAAAAAAACACATAACTCATTCTACTTTAAGAACATACTGCTAGCAAACTAATTAAGTGGCAGAGGTCCTGTGAAAGGAAGTCATCTAGATCAGTTTGATTGCTTTTAATTAAAAAGGTGTAGCACAGTACACAGGCAACAATGCGCTGAGGAAGGCTCAATACCTTGAACTTTTTCAGCCCAGTGCCTCATATTTGTAAAGGGGGTTCTTCAATGAGTCTAAGAGTAATGACAAACAATTTTCTCTGAAAAAGCACCTTGCTTGCCACTACTGATGTTCATTTAACATTCACAGTTGTGGGGAGTGTTGGTTGTACAGTGACTCACCAGGATGGCAAACAGCCGGGAAAAACTATGTGTGTCCCCAGAATTCTCTCAATTCAAAGACTTTCCCATGGCCAGTAAGCACAGTTCTTTTCCGTACCAGTGTCAATGTGGAAAAGTCCCCTGGAGCTAAAAGTTTGATCTAACCTGTTCCATTTTGGATGAGTTTATGCCGTTTTTGTTTTTTCTTTCTGATGTATGCTAAAATGCTAGCCTTAGGGAAAGAAACATTTTAAAAGATAGGGGCATCATAGGAAAAATGTCAGAACTGATCAACAGAATGTGAATATGAACAATTCTAAAGCAAACTCTTTATTGTTTCATCTCTAAACCTTTGCCAAGACATGCAGGTCATTTTCATACATGACTCAGAGTTTAGGTTTTTCTCACAGAGCAATTTAAAATGTGCATATGTACACATCACCTGGCAACTGAAACCATTTAACATTTACACCCCACCTTAAAAAAGGCATTGTTTAATGTAACATAATGTAATGGGAAACAACATTATACCAATGTTTGATTTTTCTATTACTCAAAATTTTTGGGAATGCTGTCCTAGATTTCCTTTTGAAAAAATTCTACTATTAATAATTAAATGGGTTGCAAAGCAATTTTTAAATATCACATTCATTAGCTCCTGTTTGAATTGTTTTCTCCAGAAGTTGAACCACTAAGCTTTCATTAACTGACTTGCGTTCATTGACATTTCTATCAGAGTGGATTAGCTATCAAACAAATGCAGTGCTTGAGGTTTTTTTTAAAAAGATGCTTCTCACACTCAAGAGGAGTTTACTAATTTAAATAAAATGCAAAATGCAGCTGAAGTATAATCAATAATATAAGATGTCTACTAACTTTATTTCTAACAGTATTTATTGGTTATTCCGCTATTAGTCTTAACAAGAGCTGGTCCATTTAAATTATCTGTATTTTTGTAAGTAATAATTAACATGACCCATTCATTTCAAGGAATTCATTCATTTCAACTAGGGCTAGTATCAGATCTAGCCCTTTAAACTTACTGTATCCTGTATTATTCTTCCACAGCATAAGAGTATTCTTTTGAATATTTTCAACAATAAAGGGTTTCCTTTTATGACCTGCTCCCAGGTTATTTCTTATATTAGTAATATTAGTGGTAGTAATAACTCATGCCCCCAAAACCCCAGAGTTTTAATGTCAGTCTCCAGCTGTTTATTGTATTGCTTGCCCCTGACTTGCTGCCTCAAGTTTTATGTAAATTTTAAATTTTAAAAAAAAAAATTAAAGAAAAGGAAATTAATTATGAAAAATTACTTAGCTACATGTCTGGATTATTGAAATGCCCTATGTACAGCTCCCTTTGAAAAGCAATCAATATTCAGTTGACCTTAGGGGGTGGCCCTTTCTTGATCCTACCACTATCACATTTGGCAGGAACACAGGAACAGAATTTCCAGTGGATCTTTTAGGCTTTGAAACTTCCTTCCTAGAAAAGCTAACTTTGCTGTCCTGCCACTAGCTAGCAAGCAAAAAAAAAACAAAAAAAAACTATTCTAACAAGGTGTTAGGGACCAGGGAAGGGCTATTAATAATTTACTGCTTTACTGATGTTTATGTCTTTTAATAGATTTGTTTTTTAAAAAAATATATATAGATAGTTCAATTGCATTTTACTAGTAACTTTTTTTATGTGTTTACTTAAGCCTTATACTTGCTTTTATAGTATTTTTTCAATTTACACAAGCTCGCAGCTTTGAAAAAGGGGTTACATGAATTGATGATGATGATGATGATGATGAAGTAGTTTTCAGTCACTTTCATTACTTTTGTTATTTTCTTTTATAATTATTTAATAGGAAAATTTAATGAACTATATTGATACATTTAATAATGTTTATGAAACTGTAAAAAAAATTAAATCATGTTTCTAAAATGAAAAAACGCACAAAAACAAAAGTGTAGTCCTCAAGCGCTCAGACAGCCTTAAAAACACACCCAGCTTTACTGCAGCTCCCATTGTTGCTTATAATAATCACCCGCTGATCATTCTAGCTTTAAATATTATTTATGTTGTCAAAAGCATTTATATCCTGCCTTTTCTCCACTAAGCTGAAGGCAGTATGGATACCTCTCCTTCCTACTTCATCATCTCTTAAGGAACCTGGGTGATGGGTCAGGCATTCAGAGATAGTGACGAAGCCCAAAGTCACCAAGCGAGTTTCATTTATCAATGGAGCTGGATCTCCCAAAAATTCCATCCCCGTACTTAACCAATGCTGATCACCAGCTTGAAGATAATGAAGTGTCTCCTTGCTCTCACCACCACTGATAAGAATTTGTCCACTAATAACACCTGTGAGATTTTGTCTCTCAAGCAAGCATTTGACATAAAACTGAGCTGACCTTCATACAGCCACCCAATACACAAATGCCCTTGGCAGCTCTAAAACAAATCAAGCAAGCAATAAAATGAACCTCCTGAAATAAAATGCCCGTAAATTTAAAAATAAAGATGGTCAATGGTTCTTGAGACTTTCTTTCTCATAAAAAGTGACACAAGATCATCTCCTCTAGCAGTTGATGCTCCCCTCGCTCTCTCAAACCCACTTTTCCCCCTTTCCCCCAAACCCAAACCCTTTTTGCAAAAGGAAGTTTCTCTAATTTTGATGTTAATCCTTTAATTAAGTGTGGATGTTCTCATTAATTACTAATCCTTGTTCTGAATCCTGTTAATCTCTTTATAACAAAGCTTGAGTCAATGAAGCTTAGAGGTTTTGATTGATCCCAAAAACAAAAAGTGCTTCCTTTAATGTTTTAAATAAAATACCCTTCATTTTAGCAGATCTTTTCTTGTGTATATATCATATATAACACAGGAATACAATTTGATTTCACTAAACAAGAACTTTTTAAAGAGATAACTGTATATCTTTTCAATTTAAAAAACTGAAGAAAGGGGAGTCTTGTGCCACCTTTAAGTTTAATAAATTTTTTTCCTCCCTGTCTCTTATACTAAACAAGAAAAGAATGTTTATATGTTCCAGTTTTGCTTTCTGTACCCAATGCCTTTCCTTTCCATTTGTACAAATACAACCATAAAACTAAATGGCATATATTATGAGATATATTTGATCATATCACATACAGGCAGTGAAAATTTCTAAGAAGAATTGCACCACATATGCTTGCTGAACATTTGGCTAAATTAATTCAAATGGCTCATAAAAAAGAAGCTGTGCTCCATTCTATGAAAAAAGTCAAAAATAGCACCTCAGATTTTGATTCCCTTTTCCACAAACATAGATTTAAGGTCTTAATATTTTTTCCCCTATGTTTGTAAGTTTGTGTGCAAGTCTGTTTGTAAATGTAAGCTGTTTGTGATAAACTCCAGAATAATGACAGATTGTATGCTGCCCTTCTCCGAACACTTAAGCACTCAAAACTTTCACTCTGTTCACCGATCTGGCTGCACTAGATTCAACAGAAGTCTCACAAAAGGAGAAAGAAAATGTTGTTTCAATGATCTGTCCTGATTTATCTCATTGGAAAACGCTAAATCATTTTGAAAATCATTATGGCTCTTCTCTTTTGAAAGCAATAGGTTTCTCTCTGTAAATGCTATTCTTTACCTTTCTTCATGCATGTAGCCAGCTGTATGAGAACCAATTCCGTTAAGTGCAACATAAGATTACACAGACTTGTTGACAAATAACTCAGGGATATAATCACTTCACTTGAGTCTTTCTTGTGCAGATTGGAAGGAGAGTCCTCACTGAGCAGGAAGGATGAATGCAGCATTCACATGATCATGCTCTTCACAAGCTCACTAGTGCACAGTGGGATGATTCCATAAGGAAGCAGCAAGACACATGGGCTGGTATGTGAAGGGTACAACTTGGAAATAACATGTTGTAAATAATGTCTGTATTCATTATGCATTCATTTTTGTGTTAACAAAGGCCATTTCCTCACGAGGGAATTAAAACGGCCCAGTGAGTCCTCTCACGGAGGTCATCTGCACCTTGGACCAGACTAGGTTCAGACTACTTACCCGAGATCCGCACCTCAGTCCACTACGAAACGCCCCCAACTGGTCCTCCAGCGTGCTTTTTAAAGAACGGTAGAAAACAGTTCATTATTTTTTCAGAGTGCGCTATTGCATTCCTGCTCACTTGTGTAGATTTACAGGCTCGCACCAATGCGAGCCTGAAATCTGCGGGGGGGCTTTAGATGTGGCGAGCTTCAGCGGTTGGTCAGGACCCATGACCAACCGGAAGCTGCCATTTTGGAAGCCGGAGCAGTGTGGATCTAAGACCTCGCACTGCTCCGATTCACCCTGGACATGACGAGGAGCCCTGTGGAAGGGCTTAAGGGACAGTCCACTTTGGTCCATGCCCAGGAGATCTGGTAAGTAACAGCACGGAGCAATTCCCTCGCCTTGTGCAGAAATGGCCATAGTTAAGTTCCGTCTAACTTTAATCAGTGCATCCTATGATGTTTATGACTACACATAGTCGAGTACGGCATTATAACAACTATACATTAAGAAGAGGAGATAGTTTGTAGGAGGTTTTTGGCGATTTTTATTTCTATACATTTTTAAAAAGGATGCGCACTCTCTGAGACTAAGTTTTTCTTTTCTCTTTTTTTTCAGTCTTTAAACATCTGCCCTTTTTCTCTCTTTAAACTCCTTTATTCCTGTCTTAAATCATACAAGCAATTTGGTGGCTCATATAAAGTCCCCATTAGCACTCCAGGAACCCTCCTGAAAATCGAAGTACTAACAGAAGCATAAAAAGGGCACAGAAATAAGGTGGAGGCAATTACAAGGCACACATATGCCTTGCTTATCTTTGGTGCGTCTAACTCTTTGAGGCTTCTCAGAGAGCTAATGGTTTCTTTATATGAGCTGCCAAGTGGCTTGCATGGTTAATAAACAGAGAAAGAGGGTTTAAATAGAGAAAGAGAGAATTTTCAAGACAAAATAGTGTGTGGAACTGGAAAGTGGCAGATGCACCCTATTTCTTTTGAAACTATGCAGATGTAAGTAGCCAAAAATAAAAGTCACCAAGTGCACAAAATAAAGCATGTTGATAAAGCATTGTCTGGGGGCTAAGTCACAAATAGCAAGCAGAAAGCAGTGTAAATGATACAATGTTTATAAAATAGCATTAACACCAATGTATTTGCATTTTTGTCTTAACATTCCAGGCTTTTGTGAAGGGAGCTTAGCTGTGCATTTCAGGGGTCCCAAGAAGTATTCACCTAAAGGTGTACACTTGCTTTTGCCTCCTTATTCATATGAGACTGAATGTATAAGATACAGATCATGTTGCTAGGATGAATTATTCTTACTATATTTATAGTGATTAACTAAGAATGAAGAGAATAGCAAAGTTCAAGAACGGTCCACTTCTTTCTCACAAAGTTCTTCAAGCTCTACTCTGTAGTATATGACTCACAATTAGTACTTCCAATCTTCTCCTTTTCACCTCAACAATCCAGTTCAAAGGTGACTATTTACGTACCTGTAACATTACATGATTTTCTGTATTCATCTGTACAAATGCATCTCAATGGACCTGACACTCAACAATGGAAAGACAAAGCAAAAATCAATTTGATGCACACATACATCACTTCCATCCATCATCAAAAACTATATCAATAGGCAAGCCATGAACCAAGGGAGTAAAAGGGAATAATATTTTTAGCCTTTACAGTCTGTTTTGCTTCACATGTTAACAGACTATTATCATTATTGCCATTAAAAGAATCATTGGTACTTATTTATAGGACCATTAATATGCAAGACGACAGAATGTAAATGATTTGTTCTTCAACACTATAAAAACTGCAGTATACATAGGAAACACCTATCATTATGTGAGAGAGATACAGATTTTTTTACCACATGCATCACATGGAAGCCTCATATCTTGGCTGCTCACAGGCAATGTAGAACTTTTGGAAGATGGAAAAGGCCATAAAACAACAGAGCTATTGGGCAGGAACACCCAGGGAAGCAGGCATGAAATGAGGCATCCACCTCTCAGAATTTAACTTCCAGGGTTCACGCCAAGCTGATACACAATGCAGAGAACAATGTTGCATAATATACTGGCATTTGAATATTTGGGAAATGGGGTTTGAGAAGTGACTAAAAGAAAGACATTTCCTCCAACAGCCAGAGTTCAGCTAGGACATGCACTGCTAGTACTTTGCATTTCCAGTTTCTCTGCTTGTTTTAAGTAGTAGTGGCTTATCCCTCCTACTGCCTATCTGCCAAGAGTTGCTGTTGCTGTGGTTCCTCCTCGTCCTCTTCTTCACAACCAGCCACAGACAGACTTCAGAGGTGCTACAAGTGAGTGCTTTGCACTCAGCCCAGCTCAAAGAGAGATGATGAGGACACGAAGTCTTACTCCTCCAATAGGGCCAGGGCAACAGCAAAAGGAGTAGGTGCTGTAGCCACTCAAAGGTTGGCCTTTCTTCAACAGCCTCTGCAACCTCAATTGCAAAAACAATAAATACAACACATAAGGGGAAGTAAAGAGCCCTTCCTTGAAGGGATCCCCTTTAAAGTGTCCCCAGAACAATGCACTAGGCACAGTTCCAATCCATGTACACAGATTTTTTTTCCCCTTTAATTGATTTCAGATTCCTCCTCTGTTTCTCTAAAATCTGGTCAATATTTCAGAGAAGCATTCCTGATCTGAAAACATTTTTCTCCACCCTTTGTTCTTCTCTATAGAAAAGCAGATATGAATACCGATCTCATGCAGTAACCTTGGATCTAACAGGAAGTTGTAAGTTTGTGAGCAGGATCTGAGAAATACATTTGATTTTACAATAATTAATTAGATTGTATTTTATTTTGTAGAACCATTGAGCCCAGCCCCCTGCCATGCTAGAATACACCATCAAAGCATTCCTGACAGATGGCCATCCAACCTCTCTTTAAAAGCCTCCAAAGAAGGAGACTCTACCACACTCCGAGGCAGCATACTCCACTGCTGAACTTCTCTTACCATCAGGAAGTTCTTCCTAATGTTTAGATACAATCAGTGGTGGACTTTGGAGTGTATGGAGGGTGAGTGGCCAGAGAGGGACATACGCATGGCTACAGTGTGTGGGGTTGTGGCTATGATGTGTGGGGGAGGGCAAGCAAGGAGCCACAGCACTCCCAAAAAATTGCCACCAGAGGCACACCACCCCCCATCTCTATGCAACTGAATAGAATCTCTTTTCCTGAAGGTTGATGCTATTGCTCTGTGTCCTAGTCTCTGCAGCAACAGAAAATAGGCTTGTTCCTTCCTTTGTATGTCATCCCTTCAAATGCTTAAACATAACTATCATATTGCCTCTTAATCTTCTCTTGTCCAGGCTAAACATACCTAGCTCCCTAAGCCACTCCTCTTAGGGCATGGTTTCCAGGCTTTCATTTTGGTCACCCTCCTCAACACATTTCAGCTGGTCAATATCCTTCCTGAACTGTGGTGCCCAGAACTAAACTCAGTATTCCAAGTGGGGTCTGACCAAAGCAGAACAGAGTGGTACATCACTCCCCTTGATCTAGACACTGTAATCCTCTCAATGCACCACAAAATCACAATGGCTTTTTTAGCTGCCGCATGACAATGCTTACCCACATTCAGCTTGTAGTCTATTAAGACTCCTAGATCTTTTTCACATGTACTGTGGTCAAGCCAGGTGTCACCCATCTTATTTTATTTATTGATTATTGATTATTATTGATTTATTGCTAATCATGCTACAACCATATACTTTTTTTTCTTTTTTAAGGCTATCCCAAATGCTGTACATAAATTCCCATTTAGCTGCTCAAAACAATACTTTTGTACAAAATAGTACTTTTGAGGCTTCTTTATTATTAACTTTCTTCCCTCTTGATGCTTGACTGCCCCCATTTGACCACACTTTAATGTTGCTCAGCCACATATATCCCTATTTTTATCTGTGAAATGCTGGACAATAGAAGGTATGGTGGTTTGAGCATTGGGCTATGACCCTGGAGATTAGGGTCTGATTCTTTGCTTGGCCATGGACACCCACTGAGTGACTTTGGGCATGTCACACACTGTCAGCCCCAGGCAGTGGAATATGCTGCCTTGGAGTGTAGTGGAGTCTCCTTCCTTGGAGGTTTTTAAGCAGAGGCTAGATGGCCATCTGTCGGGAATGCTTTGAGGGTGCTCCTGCATGGCAGGGGGTTGGACTGGATGGCCCCTGTGGTCTCTTCCAACTCTACATTTCTATGATTCTATGATTATATGATCATAAGTTGGAAGACACAAACACCAAGAGGAAAAGAGATGCTGGGCTTCGTGAGAAGTTAGATGGCTTGAGATAGTTAGGGAAGTGAGGGTGAGAAAAAGAGTGAACAGCACATGTTTAACAAAGAAAACAGATAGTTGGTTCTATCTGTTTAATGTACATTCTTACCCAGGACAATAAAAGGACCAATTGTGATGGCCTCAGAGTAAGAGAATGCATTTGTAACCAAAAAGTTAATTCTCCCCTTACACAGCCTTGAAAACATATTCCTCACATGGTACAGCTTTTCTTTTCCCATGGTCAGGTTCATTTCACAGAAGGCATTCTGCTTCACCTTACAATCCAATTGATATCAGTTTATTCTTCCACTGTTAGCATTAATATGTCTCTAATAAGTATTCTGTTCAAGAATCATAATCATTACACCTATCCAAACTGAACAGGAACAGTTGCCCTATGTAGCTGTGCAGCTAAGAGATGATTTATCTGTACTGTAGTGCACTGAATATGAAAGGAAGTATTCAGTAATTATAGGGCAGGAAGAGAGAGGACACCTGTTTTCCCAGATATGTTAGCTTTGGGGAAGAAATTCTCTCCATTTTCACTTTCACATGGACAAACCAAAAGAAGGGAAATGAAGATACCAGATGATTGCCAGAAGCAGGCTGGGCATTTAGACTGCTTAACAGGCATCTGCTTGCAAACCTTTCTAGTAAAGTATATGCACCTATACAGTACATACCAAGTTCTACTGGAAAAGCAGTCTATTGTGCTAGATGTCTATATAGCCACTATACCAAAAAAAAAAAAAGCCAGCATGTATAGGCTATTAACATAAATATATTTAACATAAATAACATAAATATATTTAACATAAATATATTTAAGAATCATTTTTTAAAATGCATCAACATTCAATTTCTAGCAAGAGAAATGTCAGCTTGGGGCAAATGGTGCTGTGTCAAATTTTTCTAAATGTTTCAATTCTTTATTATTATTTCAGTGCTGTTTGATGAACAAAGCACACTCTGTCTGACTTCACTGAGATGGATTTGACGTCTAAATCCCATGAAAACTGTTTATATGCATAAGACCTTCAATTACATGTCAAAATATGCTGTCTCTTTTTGTACCAGATCTCAGAGACTACTGCAGGAACAGTATAACTACTTCTTTTATTTAATGTATAATTTATGGCAGTTTTCTCTCCTTGCAAGCTTTTCACACTGCATTAACAAAAAGCCAATGGCTTTAAATCATGAGGAATGCCTTCTCTCTTCTCTCACTCTTTCTAGAGTTAGAAGAGAATGTATACAGGCACATTTTTGGCAATCACACAAAAAAAATCAAAATATATTTTATCTATTTCTGTATTATGAAAAATGCACTGCTCTAAATGCAAATAGCATCTCATCTAGTCCAATCATCACAGGCTCTTCCTCCAAAATCTAATGTTGCATCTTTTGAATAGACACATTCACAATGCATCAGTTGATCTTTGGGGAAAGGCAGTTTAGTTCCCCCTGTTCCATGAGGGGAGAGTGGGATTGATTTTAGAAGTTTGTTGGGATCAATTTCCAGTTGGCTCCTCTTCTCCCTTTCTTCTTCACTGGCCATAACACTTGGTAATTAAATAGGAAAACAGTTTTATAAAAACTTAATTCTTGAGTTTATTTGGTTCCCCACCCACTTTCTTTTTGTAGTTTATACTATATTAGATTGTAAACCTCCACACAAGGACTGTTCTGCTTTCAATCAATCAATCAATCAATCAATCAATTAATTATTTAATTCATACCCTTACTTTCTGCAAAAAAAAACCCAAACAAACCTGTAGTCAGCTTGCTTACATGACAGGACTGTGTGTGGTTGAAAGATTATAAAATCAAGAAATACAAATTAGGAACTTACTCTTTTTCTCTACACTTCTTTTTCCAAGTGAGTAAAAAAGTCACTTGGAGAAGGTGACTGTGAGCCACCAGTCCACAAGCAGTTTCTCTGTTCTGACCCATAGTTGGTCTAGGTTTATCTTTTGTTTTTTCATTTTTGGAATGGAGGATTAAAATCATAGAACAACATACTGTGAAGTTTAAACCTCAAACTATCCACATTCATTTGGAAGCATACTTTCTGCAAAGTCTCAAAGCAGGAAAAGGAAACTAAACAACCGTGAAATGTAAGACCTTATACAGTGTTCAGTAGTCCAAAGCAGAAAAGTATCTTCACCTCTTCCATTCACTTAAAGCAGGGGGGCAGCACCTTAGAAAGGAAGTTGCTCATTGGCTATAATATAGAGCAGGAGTGTCAAATTCAATTTCATCTTGGGTCACATTAGCGTTATGGTTGCCCTCAAAGGCCCGGTGTATAAATGTATCTACTCTTTTATCATATTATATAATTGCCCCTACATTCGATTACCACTGTTTATTATATTAACTTTAACTTTTGGTCCCAGTTGAGACCTTCTCTGTGCCTCTTTCTATCCCCTTTGCCCCTCGCTGTGCCTCTTTCTGTCCCCAGATCCTCTCTGTGGCTCCTTCTGTTTCCCCATTCCCTGTACCTTTTTCTGTCCCCCTGCCCCTCTCTATACCTGGTGAGCCTGATCCCCACTTTGCAGGCCTCTGGCTGCTGATATTCTGAAGATGGGCCCAGCAGCCCACAAGCGCGATCTACTTCTACTTAGACCATGATGACTAAATGAAACAGGCACTTGATCACATTACAGAAGACTCAGTGTTACCTGTATACCTAAAATCCATTAAATAACTTTAAATCAATACCCATTTTTATTTTTATGCAAACATCACTGCTCAAATAAAAATGGTATATAATTGTTGAATCTGCATGACTTCAAGTAATTTACAACTTATGGCAAGGGAAGGGGAAGGGAAACCCTGCCAAGATTTGTTCAGAAGGGGTTTGCCTTTGCGTTCCTCTGAGGCTAAGAGAGTGTGACTTCCCCAAGGTCACACAGAGGGTTTCCACGTTTGAACAGGGGTTCAAACCCTGTTCTCCAGAATCCTAGTTCAACACTCAAACCACAACACCACACTGGTTTCTTGGTATTTAATGACTTACTTCTATATTGCATGGGCATTTTAAGCATGCCATTATAGTTATAATAATATGTATTTGAAAAACTTATAACAGGAATGTTATCATTTAAGTTATCAAGTATATCAAGATTAAAAAACATTTGTCTTGATAATTCATCTGTTAAATATGGCATACTAATAGAGATAACTTTAAAACAACAGGAAAAGAATAAAGATTCTTAGCTCCAAAATGGGAAATAGTACATTGATCCTCATTAAACAGAGACAAACCCACACATCTGATAGCTATTAACCCAATGCAGGGTTGGCAGTATTAAAATGCTGCACTGTCTTTTCGTAATGACCTTTGTGAATAGTTTAATTAAAAATAATGATTGCAGAAGGATGAACATGTTTAGTCAAAAAAGGCATACAAATAAAGCGGAACGCAATGGTGAATTAATGCTTTGCATTAAGATTACAAAAGAAAGTACTGTCAATGAACTCTGAGTATCAACTCTTTATACGGTATTTAAACTATGTAAAGATTATGGTATTTTCACAGTGAAATACAGGGCCAAAAATTATTGCGTTATGGCAGAAAGCATGGAAATTTGTAGTACTGCACGAAAGGTTCTTTCAAGTGCTTTAGAATAAACATAAATACAATGCTTTAAAAAGCACTTTAGAACACTGTAACTTTTTTGGCAGCAGTTATTTTTAAATTTTCTAGGTTCTCTATGGCAAGGATAATTTTGTCTCCAGCCAAAGCACTGAGTATATGTATATTCTTTAAGCCCATCTTTCACTGATTCTTTTATCAGTCGCAGTATTACAGTTGAACTGAGATCTTGCAAGAGGTCATGAAGAATTAGTGTGATGTTTTCAAACAAGTCTCTAGTGGATATTTACTCATATCACACTTTCTCACACACACAAAATCCCTCCAACATTTTCTTCACTAGGATATAGTTGTTAAGTAACTTCCAGCTATTGCTCAGGTTCATGGGATGCTACTGCCCTAGAAAAAGATAGGAATTCAAACTCTACTGTTCCACTACTGCCCTGAACTGTCAACTTGTTGGAAGAAATTCCTATTTCTTGCATTTAGACCAGAATAGTGATATCACTGAGGTGCATATTACTGCTCTTGAAAATATTCAATACTGTAGCCTTGTAATGCTCATGGTAGGGAGATCTCTCCCCTCTATGCCAATGCAACTGTTGCAATGCTACCCAGCAGCAGTATACTAGGTACTAGAGACCATTGCAGCGGGCAAGAACAGACATCATTTCCTGCTTGCCATTTAAGCATCACCAATTGCTACAGGGACACATAACTTGCCTATAGTGAAATATGCCTTGATTGCATCATGGCTGGACTACTGTATGGCACTCTACATTGAAAACTGATCAGAAACTTCAGTGGGTTCAAAATATTGCAGCCAGAATGGTGACCAGGGCCAGTTATAAGGAGCATATAATTCCCTTATTAAAACAGCTTCACTGGCTGCTGGTTCAATTTGAAGTGTTGGTCATGACCTATAAAGCCCTATATAGCTTAGGTCCAGACTGTCTTCCCATATGAACCTGCCAGAGACTTAAGATCTACGGAGAAAGGCTTTCTCTTGGTCCTGCTACCATCAGAGGCTCACTTAGCGAGACAGCGTTCCTAGTGGCTGCTCCTATCCTCTGGAGCTCCCTGCCAGGGGACACTAGGCTGCCCCCTCCCTGCTCTCCTTTCACTGGCAGGCAATGATTTTTTTGTTTAAGCATGCTTTTAATGCATAAGCAGGGAAACTTTATTGGAAAGTTGTACTTATTCATCTTTTTTAAACTTTTGTACAGCTTTTAAAATATTTTATATTGTTTTATGTTGGTATTTGAATTGTTTCTAAAATTTCATTGGCCTGATTTTCAACAGACTCTTCTGGAAGCCACCAGAGGTGCCTCTCTGGAGGAAAAGTCATACAAAGACTTGCACAAAAAACACAGGTTTGAGAAGAATGCTTCTGCATAGAATATACTGTTTTCTGTGACTGTGTGTATATGTGTGTGTAAATTATCTTCTTTTTTTTAAAAAAAAAGTCTTAAACTTGAAAACCTTAGGGTGGTTTAGTTTTGATGGTTTTGTTTTGAGTTTTGATAGGATATTTCAGTTTTTCAAAACACTTTCTCATCAAAAATGAGAAAGTTTACAAGCAACCTTTAATTTTCT
Source organism: Iguana delicatissima (assembly GCA_948472985.1). Classification (NCBI taxonomy): domain Eukaryota; kingdom Metazoa; phylum Chordata; class Lepidosauria; order Squamata; family Iguanidae; genus Iguana; species Iguana delicatissima. The sequence continues at coordinate 2,781,838 of CAOKZL010000205.1, forward strand.
GCTATTATACCATGGTTGGCTCTGCACAGGTCAGGGGAATACATCTAATGCCCATAGTTAGGGACATGGGCTACAACTTGTAACAGTGTTACACATCCTAGAAAGAAGAAAAGGTAAGTTTATATGATTGTCTTTGTATTATTCCTTTAAGAATTTTCCGCAGTTGCTTCTTGACTTTATCAAAGGCTTGACACATACTCAGCATCATAAAACAATAATGTGGATCAGTGGAAAGGAGAGTCTGCAAATAAAAAAATCAATGACAGATAGGGGAAACAATAGAACACATTGGTTATTACTAATTCTAACCCATTAAATTCAATAGGGCTAAAGTGTGATGAAGTTAGTCTGGATCCATCTCAATATATTTATTAAATTGCTTTTCCAATTATTCATATGCAGTTCCAGAACTAATATCATCTGCAGAAATATGAGTCCTAAAAATGAAATCATAATACACTGCTTTAAAAAACAAACAAGCAAACAATAGATTCTGGGAAATGCTGACAAGATTATTTGAAGACTATAGAGACAGGTTACTTATCTATGTGACAAATACCCCTGGGCTAAGACAAATTTTAAAAATACTGGGACAATGCAAAGAACAACCAATACAATAAACTGTTCCTAAGTATTTTTCATTTGCACACAATGTATTCTCTTGAATACATAACTTTCTCCTAAACCAATGATCACAGGAGAACAAACAAAACCGTTAATAAAGAAAGGAAAAATTCAGTATGCATGCCGAATATATAAAGGAAGAAACAGTAATGAAATAAAAAGAATAACCAGAGATTCAGATTAGGTCAGATAAAACTACAGTAGTTTACTAAAATGAACAAGACTATTTTAATGGTGTAAAGAATGTTCTCAACCCAAATTAAATTAGCAACTATGGGAGAATATAGCAAGTTTCTAATGACTAGTTTTTTTGGTTTTTGTTATGGTTCTGATGTTGAGGCATTTACTAGGGTCATGCAAGCTTAGGGTTCCAAGTTCAAATGAAATGACACACTTTCAGAAAAATAAATAACCTTCAAAAGCTGTAACGTGGGGCATGGAGTAGAAGCTGAACTATCTTTTGCTATGACATTTCAGAAACACTACTGAAGAGATGGAAACTTGCTTAAGCAGCCAGAATCAGTGAGATAAAAACATCTGAGAGAAGGCCCTGGAGGAGGGAATTCACAAACATTACTGTGGAGGAAAAAGAGGAGTACTTTCCATTTCCTAATACTTGTCCTGTGGTAGATTAGAATGGCATGCCTTAGTCTGAAAATGTATTTAGGGAAAGGGATTCAACAGCAAAGTTGCTGAATCTATTTAACATACCATTCAAGGATACAACTCAGATGCAACTACTACTGGCTTTATAGGACTGCAGAAACAAGTGGGCACTCCAATAATACCTCCTCTGCAACCAGATGTCACACTTCGTGCCTGTTATCTGACTAAAAAGGCAGTCAGGCAGTCTCCTTTCTTTGGCAGTGACAAATCTGTGGCCTGGACTGTATGCTTGAGGGTTGGTTATAGATGTATTTCAGTCCTATGACAACACTTCATGAAATATCCAAGGTTTCCTCCTTATAGTTTTACAGACACTATGAAGGGTAATTTCCAATATAAAGTTTATATACTGGAATTGTTGCAGTAAGATGACACAGCTGTGGATATGATAAACTTTTTAGCATTCAGAGCTCAGAAAGTCTGTAAGCTATGCCTTTGGGTTTTGTAACCTCCATAGCAGCAATCACAGTTTACATATGCTGCAAACTGCATACAGATTTCATAAACTGTTTTGAGGAAAGTTCATTAGGGGCTGCTAAAAAAGGGAAAATGTTTATCTATGCATTGATTCCCCCTCCTTACAGCAGGATAGCAGAGAATAACTGATTAAAAATAATAATCTGAGGTTTGATCCTGATGCATATGTACACAAGGGATGCTAAACTGGTATAGGGGTTCCTTGGAGCATTGCTAGCTGCTGACTCAGAACATCCATACTGCAGAGCACAACATGCAGTGATTCTGCTATGCCAACAAAGGTCTCTATCTGCTTTAGTGAACATGTCCGTGGAGGGGGCAGATAATAGACAACTAAATGAAATAAAAAAGCAAAGCATTAACACAAAAAGATGGGAGTAGTGCAAGAACTATATGCAAACAAAATTTCCATATTATTTACTCTGCTAAAATTTAATCCAGATTCTGGACAGTTAGCTGGCCTGGATTCTAAGCTTTCCTTTTTAAAAGAAGGAAGCAGAAAGATAAGGAAAAATACAGCCATATTAGTTTACACTCAAGTAAATGTACTCCAGAACATTTATATATTTGTATTTATCAAGATTTCATCCCATTCTCTACTGAAATATAGAGTGGAAATGAAATAGTAGCAATAGAATGGATGAGATTATGGTGGAATAGGACAAATTTATATCAAGGAGGACCTTAATTCTGGTCATTAATGAACAGCACATGGATGGTACCATAGACATCCCAGCACACATCAGCTCATTAACACATTTATTGTGACGAAAATTAATCCAGGACAAACAAAAGTTAAACTAGAACATTTTCTAGTAAAAAAAAAAAATAAAGTGTATCTCTGAAGAAAATCACACCTTACTCATCCCTGCAATTCCTGTTGTTTCCACTCATATTACTATCCATTTTTTCCTATTAATCAGATTACAGCTTGCAGGGGCTTCCTGGGGCTTTCTCATAGGTATACATAACTTTCTGCCATCTTTTTTTTTTTTTAACTGCTGGCAAAACCTAAAATGATACTTGGATGAAGGAAAAGAATTGACATCAAATCTGCAGATGGCACTGTTACCTCAAAAGAGGGGGACCTCTTGAGGTCTTCCAGCAGTACCCAAAATTCCATGCAAAAATGAGTAATTAATCAGTTCTAATCAAGAAGTCTCCAAGAGTGGAGGTAACCAGCAGCATCTTTTCATCAATGTTTATGGGGTCCTTGCAGTAAAACCAGACAGTGATTCAAAAGTAAACTAAAAATGTGCTTATTGAGGGGAATTCAGTCACACACACACAGAAGACTCAAACAGTCACACACTTGCACAAGAGCTAACTGAAGGAAAGAGAGGAAAGGGTGATAGTGTATTTTCAGGTTTTTAGGTGATGATTACCAATCCAGAAGAGTAGCAAAGAAACAGAGATGTGGCTTGGACTTCTGTCTATGGGCAGTACAAATTGGAATTCAAAGTTACAAAGTGGCATCCAGCATCTGATGTACTGCAACTAACTGGTCGAAATGAAGGATTTTTATACCCAAAATCTGCCTGGAGGGCATGTGTATAAATAGTTCTCTGCTAGAGCAAAGGAGTTTGCAACGTTGACAATGGATTGATGGTTTTAGCAGGTAGGTGACAAAGAATTAATAGCCTGCTTGATAATCTATACCTTGTGGGCAGGCAAGGGGGATAAAGGAATAGGTGTTGAAGGGAAGAGGAAACGGGAACATACTGATCAACATTTCCACGTGAACACTGGTGACTCTTTTGTCTCATCTCTTTGTCTCAATGGCTAGCTAGAAGTTCATCAGCACTTGAAAGCTTCTGGTATGACCCAGCTAAACCTGTGACGGGTCTCTTGACCTGTTTATCTGACCAACTTGCCTCTTATTCAGCCTGGCTTTCAGCCATGGCCATGTATTATTGATATCAATTAAGCCATATCAAATGTGGCCATGTATAGCTACTAACAGTACCAACCTGAAAGAGGTAAGTAATAGCTCAGAAGACAGCAATAGGATACAGGATAACCTCAATACCTGGAAGACCTGGCCTAAAATTGTAAGGCTTTACATTTAGGCAAGAAAAACCAAATGTACAAATATAGGACAGGGTGATGCTTGGCTTGATAGTAGTGTATGTGAAAATGATCTGGAGGTCTTAGTACACCACAAGCTAAATATGACTCAAAGGCATAATATAAGCAGCAAAAAAGCTATTGAAAATCCAGGCTGCACTGACAGAAATATAATGACCAGATCAAAGGAAATAATGTTATAATCTATTCTGCTTTGGTTAGATCTCACCTGAAGTGCTGTGTGCACTTCTGAGCACCAGATTTTACAAAAAGTATCAACAAATTGAAACGTCCTGAGAGGGCAACCAAAACATTAAAAAGTGTCAAAACCAAAGGATTATTGAGGGAGTGAAGTATGTTTAGCCTGGGGGAAAAAAAAGATAGGATAGTAATCTTCAAAATATCTGAAGAGCTATCATAGGAAAAAAAGAACAAAATTTGTTTTCTGCTATTCCAGTAGATGGGATCTGACCCAATACATTCAAATAGGAGATTCCTGTTTACACCCATATGTCTAAATTTTCTCTTTTGGGCCTATGGAAGATGCTAAGATTATGTACTGAAAAATAAAAAGTTTCTGCATGCCAAGAAAAGACAGCGAGGCACTATGAACTTACCGGCAAGAATTAGTATGAAGGCATGTGAAATCCTAGATAAACATTTTAGACATGCGTGCACACCAACTGCTTGAGAATGCATGACATCAGTAGATGCACTGAACATTGCTACAGTAGTTATGCGCCTATATAATAATGACCAAGTGACCACTGAAACTTCCCTCATTCCCTTTCAATGTCCACTTCATAAGGGTTCATTCACCCCATACATAATCAATGTATCCTCTTATTGGCCACTATAGTAATAGATGTGTGTGACAGAAACAAAGCAGCAATACAAACCAAGTCCTCCAGATTTCCTACTTACTGGAAACATTATGCAATCAAAGTTATGTATTTTTAAGTAATCATTTACTTTATGTAGACACTAAAAGCAATCCCATTTATTCAAAGTGCTTAAATCCAGCTGAATCCTGCTTTGCACAGAATAGCAATTCCCAAAACTGTTCAAAACCCAGTGCATTTTGAAAAATAATCCTATTAAATCAGATAGATGTCAATGTTAGCAAACGCATGTCTGTAGTAATAAGATGTCAGTATATTAAAATCCCAGAAACAGATAATTTATGAACTAAATGCATTGCTTTTGAACCTAAGATGCTGTCACTCATTTGTGTCAGGTGTTCCCAATCCCATCTTTACTGATGCAAGGTGAATGGGGAAGGAACTTGGGAGCTTACCCTCCCTTCACTCACGGAGTCTTCTCTGAAAATGTTTCCTCCCTGAGGGAAGGATTAAGCATCTTCTCTTGCCCTCCAGTTTTTCTCTCTGAATGCCTCTGGAACAACAATATTTTTCTTTTGAGGAAGCCCATGTTTTCTTCGTAACATATAGTTCTGTGCTTATAAATTATGACAATAACCTTGGGACTGATTGCTTCCAGACTGTAGCAATAACTTTAAATAGCTATTGCTTACTATACAGTATGGAAAATAAGTTAGATCAGTGACCTCTCTAAGTCAGCAATTCATATCACACTACCCTGTTGTTGTCAGAAGAATGCATCTTTCAAAAGTCTGGGTGGGGGGAGAACAACACAAAACTTCTTTTGTACAAGCAAGCTAAGCCGTAAAAGGAAACAAAAGGAAATGATTTTAGGACAGATGCTTAAAAAAAAGAAGAAGAAACAGTTTGAAATTCAACAGCAGCATTAAGGGATTTTGAATAAAATTACATTTTAAAGTTTTGTTCAAAGCTTTGAGACTCCTTGCTTATTGCAAAACCAGGAATAAAGATATATAAATACATGATCAAATGAAAATTAATCATTTTACTGTCCCATTCACGCATTCAGTGGGTAAGTTAATCATGTACTTAAAGTCTTCTCACTGAAATACTAACTAGAATTGCTAACTTTTAGTGGGATTATGCTCCTAATTTTTGAGAGAGGACTTCAAAGAAGGATACTACTAAATATTGTAAAGCTAATTCATTAATTATTTTTTCACCCAATTTTCCCTACATCTAATTGGCAAAATAAGGAATATTAGGACATGCCATGACCACATTTAAAACATAGGCCAGAACCTCTGGTCTTTGGCCATTCTCTAAATATCTGCTGAAGCTATACAGAGACACCATTCATTTCTCCTACAGACAGGAAAAAATACTGTTCCTTGGCTTCCAAGACCACTGTTTTCCCAGTGGCAGAAAAACAACATCCTCAGTAAAGATTACTGTGGTATGGAAGAGGCTTCTATCTCCACATGTACAGCCACAATTCAGTCAACAAATAAATGGTTTTGTGATCAGAAAATGCATAAACTTGCCATATTTGATTAATGATGCAGTCAACATTACCTGTAAACATCTGCCAAACTTTCTTCTAAATGACCCCCCCTTGCTGATAAATCACATGTTAAAAATACAGTGGGAGGAAGTGCATCACGAGCTCATTTTTAAAAATGTTGAAAATACAAACAGAAAACGTACCAGATCCCATGAAGCACCTCAGAAATTATCTTAGTCTCAGAAATTAGATTGTTTCACAGGACATAGACCAGTTTTTAAACTGTCTTGAATACTCGGGTCAAAAGCTTTCCAGTTACTTCTTTAGAATATCTGACATTGTTCAAGTTACATGCGGAAATGTCTCAAAAACATTAAAAACAAAGAGGAAAGTTTAATCTAGATTTAGGCATGCTTAGAGCAAATACAATCAAATCAATGGGACTTAAGTTAGTCATGAGTAATTTGTCCCATTGAATTTATTTCAGTTTGCTTGAAATACAACTAAATCTGTATCCAACTCATAACAACAGGTCACAATTATATAATCTTCATAATACATGAAGATATCAAATTATTTTGGTGACCTTAGTATTAAAACACTGTAGTAATGAATATTTTAACTTTTCTTACGTCTTAAATTAGAGGGAGCAGTAATAGTAAAATGAACAATCCAGATGCAGTAATTATGAGACCAACTGAAATGCAGATTTTCACATTTTTCGTATTTGGACATATAAGACAACAGTCGTACTTTTTATGTTTTAATATTATAGCTGAGTTTGCTTGTTTGAAACTTAGTCAGTGTGGCACACTCCAACGATAACAACATGATTTTGAATGTAAGCAAATACAAAACAGAGGGTACCATCAAAGAGCTGAAGACTATTTGTGAGTTCAGGATGTAAGGACAGAGCTGCTACCTTCAAAATAGCCTCTAGGTCTGAAAGCATCATGTAAAAATGTATTAAAAATACACATGCAGACATACTGCATGGTAAATTTGCATAACTTGTTCTGGAATGTATGTGTCCTGCCATGATCTAGATATGTGCAAAATGAACAACAGTCCTCTTAAACTGCAGCATATGAAGCAACCTGCAGGTTGAGCCTAGATTGATAGAGCTCTGCACTGAGTGTTCTCCAAAACATATGCTGCCCCATCCACTCAGTATATACTCTAACTCTCTATCCCAGTGGTTCTCAACCTGTGGGTCCCCAGATGTTTGTAGACTTCAGCTCCCAGAAGCCCCAGCCACTATGGTCAATGCTCAGGGCTTCTGGGAGCTGAAGTCCAAAAACATCTGGGGACCCACAGGTTGAGAACCACTGCTCTATCCAATCTGCAGAGAAAGACGATCTTATTATCTGCATGGTGAATATGCACAGAAAATGTGACCTGTATGGCATTATAGGCAGGATAACACTTTTTAAAATAGCATGCTTTCCTACTGAAAAACACTTCCATTTCGGCGAGAGTACCCTGAGCAAGAATACAGTAAACCATGAACTAATGATAAAATATCAGACACATTCTAAGACTATCTAGTCAGGATAGACGCAAAATGAATCCTAGCATTACCATACAAATGTGAAACAAGCAAACAAAAAATCCAATAGGAAACTGCATCACTTCCTTCTTCAACAAATATAGAATGTTATCTATATAATAAGAACTTTTTCTGTGAAAATAGATAAAATGGAAACAGTGTGTGTGTATGTATCACTTTCACATATATCACTTTCAAAATATCAACTGCAGAACATACCTTCCATGACATAAACCAGTGAACCCACGTCTCCCTCCTTAATGATGCAACTGTCTTTGCCATATTCCACTGGATACATACAATCCACAATCTCCTGGATCTGAGACAGTTCTAGATTCTTCATGAAGTCATTGTCAAGGATAGCTTCCTTTATTAGATCCTTTGACCTATGGTGAAAAAGAAATGATGTGTCTGTATATCTGAATCAACATTTGCATCAACAGCGTATGTGAATGCCACAGTGTTACATGTGCACATTAAATGAAAGTATTTTTGTCATTTTCACAAAATCCAAATCTAAAGCCGAATCCTTCAGATTTGCAGTACGAAAAGAATAAGGCATTGAAAATAGGGTATGTTCAGAATTTATTTTTCAGGAAAGTGTCTCTCTTACACACACATGCATACATACCAACCACTCCCCATGTGTTAGAAGTAGGTTAACTCACCTGTTTCCTCTCACTCTCACAATATACTGTTCCTTGTTATTTCTATGTTTATCAGTGATGAGAACCACTGGTTTATATAAGCTAGGGACTGATACTTGATTTTATATAAATCATCCACATATATAACACTGAAAGAGAGGCCTAAATACAAGTACAAGCCCTCATCAGAGTAGACCCATTCAGTCAAAGGGATTTGTGTAAGCACTGACTTCACATTCATCAATTGATTCAATCGATTTAGTGACCAGCAAATGAGTTTAGGTGAGACAAAGTTAATCACATGATGATTCATATTCAATTCAGAAAATTCATTATTTTCAGTAATCTATTCTGAATTTCTTTTGTAGAATTACTGTGATTTAGGATTCTGTACACAACATTACATGAAAAACATTATCATTATGAAAAGCTTATCGTATAGTCAACATGACCAAAGAGAAATAAAACCCACTGAGATTGATCAGGATTGCTCTCAAGTATTGAATACAGTAAACTTTCTGGCACTCTCCAGATGTGTTAAGATTCCAAATCTCATAACCCCAACCAGCATGGCCACTGGTGATGCCAGCTAATGATGTTGGGAGCTGCAACACAGTACATCTTGAGGATACCGGATTCACAGACTGTTGTACAATACTGCAGCCTGTAAAAACTCATAACCTTTCCCCACAAGCCATTTCTTCAGCATCAGGCACTGAACATTTATACAAATATCTAGGTGGCACACACAGCTTTGTGGGGTCTGAGACTTTCAGCCTTGAATGAATATTTAATCGGAGTCAATGCCTATTTTAGCATTTGTAACCACATTGTCTTTTTGTAATTACATATTAAAAATAATTTAAGGGGACCAGGGTTCTTCACTCACATGCTTGTAATTGTTCTGTACTTTTTACATAACCTTTTCAAAGTCCCTATAGATCAGCACTTTTACAATGCTGATAAGAACAGTTCTTTTGTTTTTCATAATGTCTTACAAAGTTTTTAATGAAGCATCAGCACAACACTTGAAGGATTATCTTCTACTCTGAGTCACTCAGCTACAAATGTTAATAGTGCTGTACTCATCATCATTTACATATTGAATTTCCCTGCAGAATGTCGATCAAATCTATCTTTATCCTTCTGACAATACAAAGAACGTAAAGAGTACAGACAATAATTGTTTAAAAGCTACTGAAGGGATTTGGTGCAGAGGAGCATCTGGAAAATGTAAATGTGAACAAACCTGAGGTTAAAGAATACAGTTAAATAGTAGCATTGAAAAGGTAAATGTCATTATATCCATTTCTATTTGTATCATTATTGCTTAGAGGGTTTTTTTTTACCAAAATAAAAAATGCCTTTAACTAATGTTACATATCACAAAAAATATCTGATCAAGATCTCAAGGTGGTTTCAAACACTAAAAGCACTGTTACAGATAGCATATTTGCAACTGATACCTTCTATATAATTTGTAAAACAGAAATTTCTGTTTTTTTCTTAGAATCTTCATGCAAATGGGAGAAGCAGTCTGTTTTAGTGCTTTGAAAATAGTGCAGAAAAGCCACTTCCTCCTTTTTTACCTCTATAATTTTTTAAAATCTGTACACTACCCTCCATAACATCCCTGTGACCATACCTCAGGATTTTGCTTCTGCCACTGCCAGTCACTCTCCTGGACATCCAAACTCAAGAGGTCAGTACCACTTCTGTACAGGAGTCCCCAAACTTCCACCCATACAGATGGAATCCCATCCCACTTCAATTGGCAAATATTGACAATGAGAAATTATCCATTACTAGCACCTGGCAGATAGCATGGAAATATATAACCCCGTACAAAAAATTGCTCTAATATTTTCACTGACTTCAATACTTTTAAGCATTTGGATAAAATGCACAATCTTCCTATTTTAACAATAAACAAATACAGATGCAATTAAATGATATAACAGGAGGACTTACTCTCCAGTGGGCAAGCTTGGAACTACATATGAAGAATTGGTGCTATTAAGTTTTCTTCTTAATAGTTCATACTTAACTTCAGTTGTACAATGAATCTGATGGCTGGGTTTATCAGTTATCAAGGAAAGCAGCCTCAAGCAACTCCTGTTGTGAATTGCTTGTCTGCCTACACACTAAAATATAAATCAGCTGCAGTAACCATTTTTAAACACCTCACAAAATTATATGTCTTAACAATTTAATTATAGACACCCCATGTATCAAGTGTTTTCCTATTCTGAAAAATATTCTGAAAAAGTATACAAACCAGTATAACACTACCCCTGCAGCAGCACTGGGAGTCAAATGCATACTGTTATTCTGCAGGCTTCTAAACCAGCCTTGATTTAAACTCACACTCAGCTTTGCTAGTTTCAAGCACCAGACAAGTGCAAGAGTTTAAATAGCATGCCTAATTATATTTAATGCTTTTTAGCCTCCACTAAGAAATGGAATGATTTAACCATCTTTGGAGCAGGAATCAATTTGAGCACAAACTACATTGTGCTCTCTTTTTCTGCATAAAAACAAAGTTTCGATAGTGCCAAAAATTTATACAGAAAGTAGAAAATATTTGATTGCAACACAATTATATATATGTTTAATCAGAACTCTAGGCTGCTAATACTTCTGTCTTCCCAACCCATCTCTCAACCACAATGGCAAGATCTGTTCTTTTCTCTTCACTCATAAAATCAACTTTATACATTATACCCCCTTTCCAATATTCTTCTATTATACATGCAGGAGATTTTTCCTCTCTCAATTTCCTTTATCTGCTGCTTTTGATCAAACACTTTCACTCACATTTACCCTTTGTCGTTTTGGCTCTCCCTCACTTGAAGGCAGTGGCATCACTAGAACTGGTGTCACCCAGTGCAACCCCAAGAAGCTTTTTCCATCCAAGAGCTGGAATTCCAGAGGTCGCAATATGCTGCCATGGGGACCAACCCTCTGGGCACCCAGATCTACCTGCTTGGCTCTGCATGCACAAAAGCTTTGGGGATTTCATCCAATCATGGGCTGGTTGTCCTACATGAAGCTATACAGTTCTCCCTCCACATTCGCAGGTTTCACTTTTGCTAATTTGATTATTTGCAGGATACCTGCTTGCCCCCCATTCTCCCCCCCACCTCATTCCCACCCTGCTTGCTCCCCCCATTCTTCCTGCCCTCGGTGCAGGTGCACCCTGTGCAGGCAGCAAGGAGAACGATCGCCAGTCCTCTGCACTCCTCCCGCCTCCCCCACTGCTGCCACGGGTGCGGGTGCAGAAAGGTCCAGGGAGGGTGATCTCCAATTCCTCTTGCTGCTCCCACCTCCCCGGCCACCATGGGTGTGGGTGCACCCATGCAGGTGGCAGGAAGGTCCAGGGAGGGCAATCGCCAGTTCCCTGCTCTCCTTCCGCCGCCACCCCTGCCACCGCAGGTGCAGGTGTGCCTGCACGGGTAGCACAAAGGCCTGGGGAGGGTGATCACCAGTTCCTTGCACTTCTCCCACTGCCCCTGCCGCTGCTGCCATGGGTGCAGACACGCCCTGTGCCAGCGGCAGGTAAACCCAGGGAACGGGATCACCAATTCCCTGTGTTCCTCCTGCTGCCACCGGTGTGGGCACGCCTCACACAGGCGGCAGGAAGGTGCAGGGAAGGCCATCACCTGTTCCCTGCCTCCCTGCCTCCCACCTGGGTGGCTGCACCAGCCAGGCAGAAGCCTGTAGGAAGGGCGGCCTATTCATGATTATTTGACATTCACAAGGGATCTGTGTCCCTATCCCTCACAAATGTGGAGGGCCTACTGTATAGGCTTTCTTGGAGGTGGATATCATACCCTGCTTCCATAAGATGGACTCTGATTCAGAGTCTGAAACAGGAGACATGCCAGAAGCTGAAGTAGGGGGCATGCCAGGACCTGCTGTACAGGAAGAGGTTACAGTGGCACAAACAGAACAGAGGATGGTGCCGGCTCCAGCAGAGAGTCCTGTCCCTTCAGACATAGAAGAGCAATTACCTTTACCCACCTTTGCAGAGCACCACTCTCTCAGAATTTATAACCAGCAACAATTAATCAAGCCACATTTGCGCTATGCTTCAGACATATATAGCTGACGCCCTTACCTTCCAGGAGTTGTCAGAGCTTATCTAACCTTCTACCCTGCCAGATACTTGCTGAATACTCCAATTGACCTTGAACACTCTCTTGCCTTGGAACCCTACTGGACTTTATTTATGACCCTGTGCTTACTGCCTGAGAGTAAGTAACGAGCTGGGAGCTATTCCATTTGTTTGTTTGAATTATCAGCTGTACCAGGACCAAAATAGGATAGTGGTGAAGAAATAAGGGTCAGGCAGTCATTTGAGTGTCATCTCCTACCCCAGATGGTGTCACCCACTGCACTCCACAACCCACACACTTCCCTAGTGACACTACTGCTTGCAGGGATAGCACAGGTACACTAGCTTGCATACTTTTTCAGAGTGTTCACAAAAAACATGGAGCCTGCTGACAAAGAAGTATGCTACTTGTTATGTCTGTTATTAAAATATTAATGAACATAATTTTGTGAGATGATTAAAAATTGTGACAGCACCCTGGTTTATACTAGGGATGGGCTGATCAAATCCTTGAATACTAGTGGGGCGCCACAGGGTTCTGTCCTGGGCCCAGTGCTGTTCAATATCTTCATCAACGACTTGGATGAAGGAAAAGAGGGCATGCTCATCAAATTTGCAGATGACACCAAATTGGGAGGGGTTGCTAATACACCAGAGGACAGGATCAAAATTCAAAATGACCTGGACAGATTGGAGAGCTGGGCCAAAGCTAACAAAATGAAATTCAACGGAGAGAAGTGTAAGGTCCTACACTTAGGTAGAAAAAATGGAATACAGAAATATAGGATGGGGGACATGTGGCTGGATAGCAGTACGTGCGAAAGGGATCTGGGAGTCTTAATAGATCACAAGCTGAACATGAGTCAGCAGTGTGATGCGACAGCCAAGAAAGCCAATGCAATTCTCGGCTGCATCAATAGGAGTATGGTGTCTAGATCGAGGGAGGTACTGGTACCACTCTACTTTGCTTTGGTTAGACCTCATCTTGAATACTGTGTCCAGTTCTGGGCACCCCAATTCAAGAAGGACATGGTCAAGCTGGAGCAAGTCCAGAGGAGGGCGACCAAAATGGTGAGGGGCCTGGAAGTCATGCCCTAAAAGGATAGATTTAGAGAGCTGGGTATGTTTAGTCTGCAGAAGAGAAGGTTAAGAGGGGACATGATAGCCATGTTTAAATATCTGAAGGGATGCCATATAGAGGAGGGAGAGAGCTTGTTTACTGCCGCTTCAGAGACTAGGATAAGGAGCAATGGATTCAAGCTGCAGGAAAGGAGATTCCACCTGAACCTCAGGAAGAACTTCCTGACAGTCAGGGCTGTCCAGCAGTGGAATATGCTCCCTCGGAGTGTGGTGGAATCTCCTTCTTTGGAGGTTTTTAAGCAGAGGCTGGATGGCCATCTGTTGAGAGTGCTTTGAGGGTGTTCCTGCATGGCAGGGGGTGGGACTGGATGGCCCATGTGGTCTCTTCTAACTCTACATTTCTATAATTCTATGATAAGGATTCAAGGATTCGTGAATCTGAATCCCTGTGCCAAAATAGAGAACCAAATCTTTCAAATCCACCAACCAAGTTTGTTTTTAACTTTTTAAAATTGGCGCCTCTGGAGCCTGCCGAAAGCCTGATTGGCTGGCAAGCCCCTGGGCCCACGAAAATCACAGCATAAAGCCATGGACACCTGCCAGGGGCTGCCTATGCCTGACGCTGCTCTCTGTGCCCTCTGGGGCTACCTGTGCCCTCTCACGCTGCCTGTCCCCACGGCTGCCTTCGTCTACAAGGTAAAATCAATCTCTATTCTTTTGACCTGAGACTGGAGGGTAGGGATTGGGAATTATTGAGACTGAACCAGAGACTTGACTTGAAAGTCCCTTGCAGGATTTGAGACTGGACTTGAGGATAGAGAATTGAGACTTCACTAGGGGCTGTTTTTGTTTGTTTGTTTTTTTAAGTGCCTTGTTGCAGGACTTGAGACTTGATTGGAGACTGCAGAATGCAGAAGTGAGACTGGACTAGAGGCTGGAGCTGTTTTTTTAAGTGCCTTCCTCGTTGCAGGACTTGAGACTTGACTGGAGACTGCAGGGTGCAGAATTGAGACTGGACTTGAGGCTTGACTTGAAATACCTTGCAGGACTTGAGGCTTGACTGGAAGGCATAGTCTTCCTGAGATTTAAAGAACAGCTGAAAGATTCCTTTGCATAGCTCTCTTGCAAAGCTCTTTCAGACACAATTCTGGGGTTTGTAGTTTTACAAGGTCTTCTCTGCCAAAGTGTGCTGGTACATCATCAAACTACAAACCCCTACAAACTACAAATGCCATAAGGAGCTATGCAAGGAAAAATCAGTTTTGACCTGGATTATCTCTGTGTAGTATATGGCCCTGTTTACACAGGCAGGTAAATGTGGCATTAATCCACATTTTTCTGCCTGTGTAGAAAGCGACTTCATGTCATTTTCAATCTAGAGAGAGCCAGAGGCAAAACTATGACAATTGTTCTGGCCAGATTTCTTCAGAGAGTGGTTTGCTTTTGCCTAGACTTTTGCTAAGGCTGAGAGAGTGTGTCTTGCCTAAGATTATCCTTTTCGTTCTGTTTTGTAATTGTCAACCCAGGAAATGGCATCATCTCAAGCATCCTCCAACATCTGGAGCTACTTCCAAATTACATGTAATGAGAATTATGCCTGTTGCACTCTGTGTTCTGCAAATATATCCAGAGGGAAAGGCTCACATACCACTTCAGCCATGTGGAAACAAATCAGAACCCAACATTCAGCCCATTTTCAAGAACTGAAAGGTAGAAGTGCACTATCCATAGCGACTCCAGCTTCACCCTTAAGCCCTACTGTGACTGTCAGACCCGAGTTCCAACATGAAGAGAGTACTGACACAGATGATAGAGCTGTTACTGGGACTCTAGCACTAGTTCCTTCAAGTCCTAGTCCAAGTTCAGCAACTTCCTCCTTTGGAGAACCAAGCCCTTTGGAATCACACCCAGTGAAATGCAAGACAGCATCTTCTTTCCAACTGACTCTGAAAGCCTTCATGTACACCACTCAAAGTTTCAAGCCTGGAGACAGAAGAGCTAAAGCCACCACAAGGTTGGTTGCTGTAATGATCTGCTAAGATAACCAACCATTGTCCATAAAGGAAGATAAAGGCTTCAGAAAGTTGATAAGCCACCTTGAGCCATGGTACAGCATCCCAAGCAGGTACGGCATCCCAAAAGGTGATCCCAGAGGTGTATGAAGAGGAAAAAAGAAACCTGGAGAATCTTTTAGAGAACACTGACTTTATTGCAATGACAACTGACATGTGGACCTCAACAAGTTGTGACAATTGCCTCAGTTTGACAGTACACTTCATAGATGACAACTCTGGGTGCCACCACTTGTGGTTAGAATGCATTCCCTTTGGAGAGGTTTCCCATACAGCATCTGCAATAGAAGCTTTCATCACCACCACTATGAAAGAATGGAATCTCTTGGACAAAGCTGTGTGTCCCATGAGAGACAATGGGCCATATATGGTTGCAGCTGTAGAACGCAGTACCTTTGACCATTTGCTTGCCTTGCTCACATCTTTCAGTTAGAGCTGTCAAAGATGGCTTACTGAACAAGACTGAAATTAAAGCGATCATGTCCACTGCCAGAATACTGTGGGACATTTCACTCACTCCTCTAAATCCATGAAAGTGTTACAAGCTTCTCAAGCCAAGCTAGGTGTGAAACTCCATCGGTTGATACAAGATGAACTGACTAGATGGAATTCTCAGCATCACATGCTCAGTCGTCTCATGGAACAAAAGCAAGCTGTTTTACTATCTGCTTCAGAGTTGAATTTCCAGGTGGATCTGACTGCTGAGCAATGGACTACTATAGAAGAAGTGATACAACTCCTAGATGTGTTTGATAGAGTGACATTTGTGACCAGTTCCAGTGAAGTGACCATCTCAGAAATAATTCCTTTAGTGAATAGCACCACTTTTATTCTCCAAAACTTCAAATCAATGTTAGGTTCCATCAAGGGTTTCCAAAATGATTTGCTGACATCTCTGAAGAGGCGCTATCCATCTGTAGAGACAGAAAAATTGTACTATCTTGGAACTCTCCTCAGTCCCTGCTTTAAAGCCAGTGTCTTTTGAACAAAGAACACTTTGATCAAGTGCAATCAACACTGGCCATGGAAATTTCTGACCTTCATTTTCAAGCAGATGTTGTCATAACTGAAGCCCCTGTCAGAGCTGATGATGACGAGCAGCAGCTGTTGGGTCCTGTTGCTCAGGGTGGAGATGACGAGCAGCAGCTGTTGGTCCCTGTGGCTCTGGCTGGAGATGAGTCCTGCAGCTCAAGAGTTCCCCTGCTGCCATGGACCAAGCAGGCGCGGACGTCCCTCTGCCTGCTCCTCTAGGGCAACAGGGATTCAGCTGTGATCCTGAGGATGCACTGGAGCCTGCGTCAATCAGCCCACAAACAAGGCAGAGACTCAAGAGAGCTGAGCAAAGGGAGGCTTCCTTGATTAAGTTCAAGAAGTGGTGATCGGCCACACCTGTGCCTGGGCTATATAACTGCCTGCCTGGAAGCTTTCCTTTGCTTGTGGCAAACTTTCTATGAGCCCTTTCCTTGTGTCCAGCACCTGGCTCCTGATACCTTGGATTGATTTCTTGGCTTCTGACCCCTGGATTTTGGACTCTGACTATGGCTTTCGCTTGTCACTCAGGCTTAGGTAAATGGGCTCCCTATGAGTAATTGCTTGCTTTGATCCCTCCTGGTGGGACTCTGCTATTTCTCCCTCTCCCTTCTCTGGGCTGGCTCGCTGCCTGGGTCTCTGATGTTGACAGATGTCACTGAGCTGCAGTCATCACAAGAAAGGCAAAAAGACACCACTCCAATGTTGTCAAGTGAACCAGAAGGAGCTCATAACATGTGGAGTCACTATGCTCAATTGATGATCCCATCTAGCAGCAGTGAGGACAGTTGCACTTTGTCTCCTGAAGATGAAATCAATGCCTACTTGTCAGAACCACTGCTTCTGCCATCTGCGGACATCTTCAAGTATTGGAAGGACAAACAAAAATATCCCAATTTGAGGAAATTGTCCAACAGTTCCTAATCATACCACCATTGATAGTAATGTCAGAAAGTCTCTTCAGCACATCAGGTGTCGCTGCAAGTTCGAATGCTTGTGTTTTTTAACAAAAATCTGCATTCAAGGTTTCAGCTATGTTTTTTTATTTACATTGCCCTGAAACAGTCCAGGCAGGAATTCTTACAAGTTTAAAAGTAACATTTTTTTTTTATTGTTCTTAATTTTGCGGAAAGAACCAAGACTCAGGGGTTATGTACTTCATTTAGTACATGAACATGTCAATTGCATTTGTACCTTCTTAATAAGAAGTATATGAGTATGTTTTCCTGAAAGTGAAAACTATTATTTAATTTGTTTTTCTTTAAAAAAAATGTCAAATTCTGCTTCAAAAGATTTTCAGTAGAAGTGCTTTCTTTCCCTTGCTTTTCAAACTCTTTTTTAAAAAAGGATTCGAAAGATTCAAGATTCGTGAGATTCATGGATTCCCAGAACCTTCCAGAGATTCAGATCCAGAAAATTCTGGATTCATCCTGTCCTTAGTTTATACTATTGGGCATAAGTAGACAAGCAGTTCACAACATGAGCTGCCTGAGGCAGCAGAGCTTGATGGGAGAGAACATGCTTTCCTTATTGGTATTGCTAATTTTGTCTGTGGCTCAGCGCTATACAGACAGAAATAAACTAGATCTAGTTCATTCTATTTTGGATATGTTTACTGTTAGCTTGCATCCTATTTCTGTGTGAGATTTTAAAAGAAAATTGTATAAGAAATCATCATTCTTGGGTAAAAATTTTTTTTTAATGTTTAAGTGTTTATTAAATGGGCCAGTGGCAGCTCTTAAATTTTCTTCCTAGTGTTTTCACAAGGTTTAGGTGTTTCAAGCACACTGCCAACTATATGGATTAAAAATGTTTATAGTGATGCTGTGAGATGTACCAGCAACACTGTAAGGCAAAACGATGGTTGTACATTCCATGTAATTAACCAGGAAAGGAAAGCATCTAATGATGCATGATGACTTCCTGAACATTTTCTCAAGCTATACTGCACGTCATGCTTTCTGTCAGGTCTAAGAAAGCAGGTCCAATCAAGAAGAAAGAAGCTTTTGACTGGTAGTCTTCAGACCACTTCACTAATCATAGAATCATAGAGTTGGAAGAGACCCCAGGGGCCATCCAGTCATGCAGGAACACCCATCAAAACATTCCCAACAGATGGCTATCCAGCCTCCACTTAAAAACCTCCAAAGAAGGAGACTCTACCACACTCCGAGGCAGCATGTTCCACTGTCGGACAGCTCTGACCATCAGGAAGTTCTTCCTGAGGTTCAAGTGGAATCTCCTTTCCTGCAGCTTGAATCCATTGCTCCTTGTCCTAGTCTCTGGAGAGGTAGAGAACAAGTCCGCTCCCTCGTCAACATGACATCCCTTCAAATATTTAAACATGGTTATCATGTCGCCTCTTAACCTTCTCTTCTGCAGACTAAACATACCCAGCTCCCTAAGCCATTCCTCATAGGGCATGGCTTCCAGGCCCTTCACCATTTTGGTTGCCCTCCTCTGGACATGTTCCAGCTTGTCGATATCCTTCTTGAACTGAGGTGCCCAGAACTGGACACAGTATTCCAAATGAGGCCTAAGCAATGCAGAATAAACTGGTACCATTACCTCCCTCAATCTGGACACCATATTCCTATTGATGCAACCAAGAATCATGTTGGCTTTCTTGGCTGCTGCACCACACTGCTGACTCATGTTCAGCTTGTGATCTACCAAGACTCCTAGATCCCTTTCACATGTATTGCAATCCAGCCATGTTTTCCCCATCCTGTATTTGTGCATGCATTTTTTCTGCCTAAGTGTAGGATCTTACATTTCTCTCTGCTGAAATTGATTTTGTTAGCTTTGGCCCAGCTCTCCAATCTATCAAGGTCATTTTGAAATTTGATCCTATCCTCTGGTGTATTAGCAACCCCTCCCAATTTGGTGTCATCTGCAAATTTGATCAGCATGCCCTCCACTCCTTCATCCAAGTCACTGATGAAGATGTTGAACAGCACTGGGCCCAGGACAGAACTCTGTGGCACCCCATTAGTCATGTCTCTCCAGGATGAAAAGCAGCCATTCGTGATCACCCTTTGGGTTCAGTCAGTCAACCAATTACAAATCCACCTAAAAGTAGCCCTGTCCAGCCCTCATTTTACCAGCTTCTTTGCAAGAATGTCATGGGGAACTTTGTCAAAGGCCTTACTGAGGTCAAGATATGCTACATCTACAGCATTCCCTTCATCTATCAAGCTTGTAATCCTATCATAAAAAGAGATAAGATTAGTCTGGCATGACTTATTTCTGAGAAATCCATGCTGGCTTTTAGTGATAACGGCATTGCTTTCTAAGTAATTACAAACTGACTGTTTAACGATCTGCTCTAGGATCTTTCCTGGAATTGATGTCAGGCTGACTGAGCGATAATTATTAGGGTCCTCCTTTTCCCCTTCTTGAAGATGGGGACGACATTTGCCCTTCTCCAGTCTGCTGGGACTTTTCCTCTTCTTCAAGAGTTCCCAAAGATAATTGCAAGTGATTCAGAAATGACTGCTGCCAGCTCTTTTAATATTCTTGGATGTAATTCGTCTGGCCCTGGGGACTTGAATTCATCTAGTTTAGCCAAATATTCCTGTACTACTTCTCTGCTTATTCTGTGCTGCATTTCCCTCACTTGCTCCCCACGCCCCAGGTTGGGTACTTCTATCCTTCTGGCAGAAAACGTAGGCAAAGAAGGTATTGAGTAGTTCTGCCTTCTCACTTCCCCTCATTATTAATTGGTCACCTTCTCCACGCAGTGATCCTATCACTTCCTTGTTTTTCCTTTTGCTGTGGACATATCTAAAAAAGCCCTTTTTATTGTTTTTAATGTCTCTGGCAAGCCTGAGTTCATTCTGCACTTTAGCTTTTCTGACCTTCTCCCTACCTCTCCTGGTTATTTGCTTGAATTCCTCTTTGGTGGTTTCACCATTTTTCCATTTCCTGTAGATGTTTCTTTTAACACTAAGCTCAGCTGAGAGTTCTTTCGTCAACCATTCCAGTTTCTTTAGACACCTGCCATTTTTCCTCCTTATTTCCTCCTTCAATATCTCACTTTTAAGAAACTCCCATCTGACATGAACTCCTTTCTCTTTTAGTACTGACCACGGGATTTCAGCAAGTAACTCCCTTAAGTTTAGAGAAATCAGCTTTCTTAAAGTTTAGGATGCGTGTCTGGCGACACTTGGCTTCTCCTTTCCACTGAATGACAAACTTGAAAAGAGCATCATCACTCGCTCCTAAGGATCCCATAGTCAATAGTCAAACCATGATGCCAAAAACTTCATACATATGTAGACTGAGCCAAACATTTGTGTTCAAATCTGAGCACTGATCAGAGAAATGAGAACTGGCTTAGTGCACACCAAAATCCAGAATAAAGTCCCCACCCCTCCATTCTATAATTGAGATGCAATGTCAAGTCATGGTTTGACACTACATTGACAAACCTGGAATTTAGCCTGGTCTTACATGCTCTCTCCTATGCTTCTTTTCTTATACACCACAACTGTTGTCTGTACTAGCCCTGTCAACTCAGGATTGTAAAGCAGGAATTCGAACAAGTGTATTTCCCAACCCAACAGGAGCACCAATTTGTGGATTTAGGCTACAAGTGAAGGTTGCCATGTTTCAAGCAAAAGGGCTGTTTATATTTCTCAGAAGCCATTAAGTCTTCTTGGGCTCTAGTGTGGAGTGAGAAGGAGAGTCAATCAGAAGCACCATGCCAACAGTAAATCTGGCATTTTATATAGTAGTGTCACACCGCTAATATTGATTGTCACAACTTTGGGCAATCTGAGTATGAGGGGTGCTGAATCCAATTTGGGAGTAGACAGGGGGGTCCATGCACCACTCATATCTCGTATGGGGGGTGGGGCTTAGGGCATCTTGGTTTGTAGGCAACCAGGTCACTCCCAGCTCAGAAGTAGATGGGCTCTGCCTCGCTCCTAGGTGGCAGGAGAAGCACACAGTGTCTTCTACCTGAATGGTTTCCTAGACCTGTTATTCCTGCATAATCTAGCAGGAGGGCTGGGCAAATGAGTTTCCATTGGACAACAAGTAGATTGAATGGTGAATGGGTTGCTACTGGCCAGCAAACAGGTCAAGCAGTGCCTGCATCCAAACGCATACTGTGAGCCAAACCTATTCAGCTTTAACCAATAATATTGTGGCCCTTCCCATTCCAAAAAATGTGGTTTGTGTTCATACTTGCTAAAGTAAACTCCACATATTTGCAGTTGGGTCTGAAAATATCAGTCTACTGACCACACACAAAAGAGGTGCACAGGAAAAATACTTCTGTTTGGAGTAGAGAAATACACATAAGAGAAATCCTAGAATCAACCTATAGCAATGCAAAGTGTTTCATACATTTCATGCTGACAGAAAACAAATCTCAAAATTAGCATTTTCAAGGGGCTAAATAGCTCTTTTAGAACACCTGGTATATTCCATGTATTTGCAATGAAAATAGCTCAAAATCTTGCTAGTACAAGATGTAGCCTCTTGAAAAAGAAAACAAATAAAAAAGTCATTACACGAGTAATAGAAAGTTATTACAAAATCTCAATAACTAGTAACTGTTTTCAAATCTATTTCATGTTATCCTCAAATAGAAATATATTTGTACAGAATATTATTATTCCTGGATGACAAAGCAGAGGGGTGGGAATCATGTGACCCTCCAGGATTGCAGCTTCTTGTATTCCTCACTTTTATGTAGGCTGGCTGGGGCTGATGGCACTTGCATTCCAGCAACATCTAGAGGCCAGCAGGATTCCCACCCATGATGTAGCATATAATTGCCACACTACCAAAACATGTCATTCAATACAGGTGCTTTGTAAAATTGCTAGAATTATATTGATTCTGTGTATCAGTAACTTATAGAAGCACAATCCACTTGAAACTGATATTTTCCTCCAAATTTCCACATCAAAAGCCACAATGCCAGTTTGTTATGGGCATCAATAACCAACCAACTCTTCTAAAACAAAACCAGATTTTTGAACAGGTTTCATACAACAAAGGGCATTCACAATTATCAATCACAATTAATTTAGCTCTTTTTCATACGTCTCACATTTGAAAATGTAAACATCCCAATTTTGAAATCTGGCTGAATTTCAAAATTTGATTTTTCTTCCTTACCAAATCCTATCAGTTTATCAGTATTCTTTTCCCATCATTTACTTAAACTAAAATAACAATAGCTTCAGCATGATAAAACAATGAATGTTACCTTTCCTCTGTAACTTTTTGCCTAAGCCATATACAGTGGTACTTGGCTAATGACATTGAAATGCAATTAGTACACCATTGTTATTTTGCTGAAGTCTAATTCATTACAGTTTCACTACAGGGACAGTTGTCAGCTTAGTATTATCACAAAACTTTTTTCACATATACATGTTCTTTCCCAGGTACCTGCCAACTAGCACTGATTCCTCTAGTCTAGAGCATTTAAAGAAATACAGTTTAAATCTTGTATAACTGCTAACTCACTTCAAATTAAACACATTGAGACTACTGTATTGTCAAATTTGAAAGTATCAGAACCTCATACCATATTAACTAGAACACTCACATCTAAGTTAGCTGTTATGATATTCCATTTATTCATTAAACAGATAACTTAGATGATCCTTGGCTATTATGATAGTCATCCTTTTAAGATCAACAAAAACCCATCAATTTTTCTGTTTACCTTTGTTCTTGGGTTACTGTGCCAGACCGTGAATGTGACTAGAGGTTATATAGCAAACAAATCAACCATTTGTAAATGAGAATGTTTCAGTTTCAGTCCCTTATATGAGTATTCATTTAGCCACAGATCTGCCACCTCTCTAGCAGCATCTAATACATAAAACATATATTGAAAGCAAACAAACTGCAGGGTCTCTACCTGTCAACCTATATCTATTGAACATCCACATTGGACTGCAGGGCTTTACTGCCACCATACGAACCGTAGAAAAAGGGCTTCAAGTTCTTGCACCAAAGACCAAACAAGTCCAAAACAGAGAAGCATTTGGATCTCCCAATTAAACAGAGGAAGTATACACATTATAAGGGAACTGACTTATGGTTTCAACATACAGTTTTCAATCTGTGTTCATATAATCCACATACACTCCACATATCTGGTTATGAAGAGATCACTTTATGCTTCATAGTTGAACTCTAGGTCAGATTATTCAAGAGAGAGCTATGTTAAAAAGCAGCTAATCTTCAGTTTGTTTCAGAAGTTTTTCATTGTTAAGGTCTGAATAAGACCCAATTCACACTTCGTTACAAGATGCACTTTTCAAATTTACACAAATATTTATTAGGGTAACATGCATACTGATGCGGGACAATGATGGTGGGTATGTTTCCCTGTTGGCATGTGCTAAAGAACGAAGCTTGGTCATAGATTCCTAACTTTGGTTTCTGTGTAAATACCAGAGCGTGAACAGTAATTTTTTTCCCTTCAAGATCTATTCCTTATTTAGAATCATGTGTCTTCCTGCAGTGGCGTAGCTTGGCGCAAGGGGGGTGGGGCAGGCGGGGCTATGGCATGTGTGACCAGGGCTATGGCATGCGTGGGACTATGGCGCACAGGGGGCAGGCAAGGAGCAGCAGCACCCCCAAAAAAGTGCTTTCCAGGGCACGCCGCCCCCCTCACCCCCTTCGTCCCTACGCCACTGTCTTCCTGAAAAAAAGCTGGGACCCTTGCTTATACTGGAATGAAATATTTGTTTGTGATAACAGCAGGGAAGAAAGAGTAAGGAAAGAATGGTGGGAGCTTGAAACCTCAGAGCTTCTGTCCAGCTTCTTTTCTGCTCCTATGGAGGCCAACCTCCAGCTGATAGGATAATGGTTTAGAGCCTGAAGGGGAACCTCTTCTCTCTGGTCCATTCAGCAGAGATATAGGCGAATATCTACCTGAAACTAACCAGTTCATTTCCAGCCAGCCCACTCTCTCCTTTTTGATGTAATCCTATCCTAAAAGATATTTTGCACATTGCTATGGATCAATGTGGTTAGAAAAGAATCTTACCCAGAATCATAGCTGGTTGCCTTTGATGTTGTGCCTACTTCCAACCGTCACAGCAATCTCTTATTACTATACTTCCCTTGTTCATTCCCTTCTGCCTTTGTTGCTACTGTGCTATTTACTTTTACTGGTGTGGAGAATCCTTTGTCACAAAAAACAATTGCAGGTCATGGGCTGAGCCAAGCTCAGGCCTGATGCTATGACCACACCTGAGATTTACCAAGTGCCAGTCAAAAAAATAGTAAAAACAATTGGCAGATTGTTATAATCCACTTTCAAGTATTGATCCAGCAGGAAAATTGAGCTAAGTATTTCTGGCTACACTCAGGTTCACAGAAACAAGATACTTAGCCTTGTGAGCTACCAGGCCATAATCTGAGAGTAATCTAACAGTGACTACAACTGCCTTCCGTACGTCCTTTAAGTGTATCTTCTATGTTTTAATTGTAATACAATCTCAATAAGCAGTATCCTGATAAAGGGTTACACAGAAGAATATAAATCTATATAAATGTAAGAATCAAGGCTTGCACTACAACTTATTCTTCCTGGAAATAATTTTGATGTAATTTGCTTTTGATTTAGTCACTATTTGTTTTAATCATCTATATCCTACCGTTCAAGGTTCTGATACAGTTAACACAAAAACACACACAAAATTTACATTCTTTTAAAAAATTAAAACATACATACAGATACATGCATCCTGTCAAGTAAATACTCTTTGGCTTATATTTTGTCATAGAAGGATAGCAAACGGCTTTGAAGCCCTTTTTTCAACTTCATAAGACTAGAAGTATTTCCAATTATCAATGATGCACAACACTGTTAACTATCCCACACTTAGACAACAAGAGAACTTCAGACTAGAATAATTAGCAGGCATGATGTAGAGGTTTGAGCACTGGAAACCCACTTGGTGACCCTGGGCACATCACACAGTCTCAGCCTCAGAAAATCTCATCATAGGTTCACCTTAAGGTTGCAATAAGTCAGAAATGACTTGAAAGCATACAACCATTTGCCCATAGTCTGGTGTTTGGAGCGTTAATCTGCAAGCAGATATACATAAAGCACTATTACAGTTTAGGAGCTGTCATTTGAAAAACATTTGGACAATGTAGACTTTTTAATTGCCCGTGGGGTTAATAGCATCAGTTACATATAATAAACATTGTAAAAAAAGTTAATTAGCATCTCTTTGAAAATCAATCACAAATAATAAAAGAGCAGGGATTAGTACTTCGTGAATGAATTAAACACCTGACGAGAGTAGAGTATGCTAATAAATGCTAATTTTAGCAACTCAGAGGATGCAGGAGGTATAGTGTCATACAACAGGCTTGAATTGTAATTTAGTTTTATACTATAAAGACCACAAACAATAGTGGTTAAAGACACCATAGTTGTCAGGTTTACAACACTTTATTAAACTGATGCAAAAATTAACATAGCATTGACTCCAAAATTATATATGCTACCAGGTGGGCATGGGAAATCCACACTAATTTTATTTTTAATTTAGTTAGGACTATCTCCACTCTCACTCCTCCTATTCAGCATACAGTAAATTCCAGTTGCACTTCCTCACATAGTGCTATCATTCCACCATTACAGAATGGAAGTAGCTTACTTTCTTTACAATCCTGGGCAATGGGGGCGTACATTAGCCTTCCTCAGACTGGTACCCCACCTGGTGCTCATGGACATGGCAGCTGAAGTTGGAAGCTGTAGTCCAGGGCACTATGTTTGGAAATTCTGGCCTCAGGGAACACTATTTCATTCCAGTTTTGGCAATTCCAGATAATGTGGGGA
The DNA here is from genome assembly GCA_948472985.1 of Iguana delicatissima. Taxonomy (NCBI): domain Eukaryota; kingdom Metazoa; phylum Chordata; class Lepidosauria; order Squamata; family Iguanidae; genus Iguana; species Iguana delicatissima. Next base: position 2,808,350 of record CAOKZL010000205.1, read on the forward strand.
AATAGTATGGATGATTTTATTAACATCTTGTGTTAAGGGGTCTTATACAAGGTACACAGTGGCAGGAAATTGCAGCTGTGAGGGTTATTTGACAAAAGTCCTTTTACAGAAAGGCAGACATAGTATGGTATGCTATGCGTAGTTAAATCTAGTTTCACTGTTACTTTGGAGTTAGATGGCCATCAGCAGCAGAGCCTTCTTTCCTAGATTTCCTTGCCCCAGCAAACCCAAAATTAGGTTCTCAACCAGAAAATGTGTTGTGGGAGGAGACTTTCAGAAAGTTTGCAATGATCAGTAGACCTCCGCCATTTTGGCCCTGAAGTTCATCACTTTACCCCAACTTCTACCAAACCAGTTTCCTCTGAAAAAAAAGTGTCTTTACCCTATATTTGATTCAATGTTCAGTATTTTCTAGGTTTCTAAATTGTTTTCTATTTTCCAACAGACAAAAACAAGGTCTGCCTTTATGAGATGAAATATGCAGTCCAGTCCTGCCTTGGCACCTGTATTCATTCACACACACACACACATACAGGCAGTCCCAAAAATGGGCAAGGAAGGGAAATCCTTTCACATAAAGGCAAACAGATGCATCTGTTTCCAACCTGTGTTTCATATCCTCCTGCTTGTCTTTCAGTAAGGAGGCAAGCAGCTGAGAAGGGAAGGAAAGGAAGGAAATTGGTGAGGAAAAGTTAGCCTGAGGAAAAGTTAGGAAAGTTAGCCTTCGCTACTGCCACTTTGTCCTTACCACAATCTATTCCTGCACCTTAAGGAGGGAAGAAGAGGAGTAGCCTCTTTCTCAGACTAGAGTATGACAGATTCGCTCTTCTTTTCCATTCTGTTTTGAGCTGTGGAGCCACACGGCAGTCTCTTGTCTTTGTCATGCTTGGCTCCTTGGCCATTTCCACACTAGACTTATAGTGCTATGATTCCACTTTCAACATCCTATGGAATCCTGGGGTTTGCAGTTTAGGGAGGGGCCTGAGGCCCCCCCTAAACTGCAAACCCCAGGATTCCATAGGATGTTGAAAGTGGAATTATAGCGCTGTAACAGTCTAGTGTGGAAATGGCCCTTGTGTCTTCCCAGAGGAAAGGAAGAGCTAGGTTTTCCTCTCAGAAGAGATGGGAACAGCTGCCATGTTCACCCTATACAATATTGCAGTGGAGTTTCAGAGGTCCTCTCTAGTTCCTTCCCCAAAGGAGATGCAGTATGTTTTTAGACAGAAAACCAGCTTCTAATCTGGGCTGTAAACAAAACCCAGGCCCACAGCCTGTTAGCACCGTTTGCTATGGCAGCTATCTTAAGTACGATCACAAGGAGAGCTAGCTCTTCCTCCTTCTTCCCAGTGAGGGCATCTCCTCCAAATTTCAGCCTTCAACTTACAAACAGTTCTGTTTTACCATACACTGTATACTGGGCCTCAGTACCTATTACACTTAGAGGTGGATAGGAATTTCTTTAAATTTTCACCAACCACATTATGGAGGAGAGGGAAAGAAGAGGTTGGTATTAGAGAGATGTTTCACCTCTTTTTAATTATCATTCTCTTCACTGTGGAGTCTGACTAGGGTGTCTCAGTAATAGACAATATGAGCGCCTGTGTTGGTCTGACTGGTATTAGCTGCTGGCCTAGTCCACAGTCAGTTTCCAGAAAAGAAAGAAAAAAGAGTTGTAGTTAGTAGGTACAAATATGGTATTAATCCCTGGCATACCAGGCGAAAAAGAAGTTCATCCCCCACATCGGCTAGCCTGAGAAGCATTTGTCTTAGAGAGTGGTGAACAGACTGAGATCTAACCTTCAGAGCCCAATAAGTTTTGAAAATAACTGATGCCTAAAACTAACCCTTGCCTGTAATGCTGAGCTTTACATCTTTTTTCTTTTTCAAATTTTTAATTAAATATTTTTTAATAGAACATATCCAATATGAGAGAAAACAAGTAAATTATAATATGAAATCTTTCATCATATACCCCCTTCCATAATCATACAATTGTACAAAAACATTTTCCTTATTTATATATCTTCCTCTGTTTGATTGTACATTTCTAATAATAGCCATATATTCTACAAGTCACTTATCCAAAATCTCACTTGATCTAACGGTGGTTTAAATCTGCTATTGCCTTGACACATGTAACTGATAAATGGCTTCCATATGGCCTCGAATAAATTCTCTTTTATTTTTCCTCTCTCTAACTTTACTTTGTATGTTAATTTTTCAGATGAAACTATGGCCCAAAATGCTGTTTAACCAATTCTGTACTGAGAGGTTCTTTAACTTTTTCTCTGTGATGCCAAGTTTCACAATTTTCTGGGTATGAGCCAGAGAGTATTTCTGTTTCTTCCACAATTTCTGTTTATAATTGCAGAATGTGCTTCATCCAACCCAGCTGAAAATCTATCCAGCTCATCAATTGTCTTTGGAAGCTCACATGTAAGGTGTGACAATGTTGTTTTACCCAAGCACTTGGACCACTCAAAGAGAACATTGGTTTAGATAACTGAGATAATATAGCAAGAGAAGTGAACAATCACCTATATACAAAACAGACTAACATTGCCCTTGAAATCTATACTAGATAAAGCCAAACTTTGATTTATCATTTGCAGAAGAATAGGGGGGGGGGATACAAAAAACTATTTTTTTAAAAAAAAAGTAGACTTCCAAGAGGTCCAGTACAAATGTGCCAACAAACAGCCAGCAAAAGATGAATCAGCCAAGTGTAAATGAATTAATGTACACTTTTCATCACTGTTTAGCCACATGGGAAATAACATCCTTTCAGGCAAGGCAAAGAAGGTGGAGCAGTTCACCAATAGCACACTCAGGTGGTGAGTGCCAACAGAAAACAGAATCCAAAAAGCATTACTTAGAGACGAGAGAGGTATTAGTAGCATGCCTGAGGAAAAAATGTACTGAAACACAAACCTGAGAAACACCTGCAATAGGCAGCTACATTAGGAATGGATATTCTCAGTAGGTATAGAATGTTGACTGCTAAATGGAAAAGAGAAATAGAAAAAATGGTGAAGGGCAGAATATCTTCTGAAGAAGAGCATGGTTGTCTGGCTGGCACCCTCCCATTAGGATGAAATACACTGCAGTGTTTGTTTACAGCTCCTCCCATCTGCTTATCCCAATAGGATGCGGAAAAATATTACTTTGCAATGGCTGTTAGAATACTAAATCAGATCAGTAGAGTGTATGTGTGTGCATGAGAGAGAGAGAGAGAGAGAGAGAGAAATGGTTTCAAGAATGAAATGTGTAAACAATGTGAATGTAAAATGACCTGACAAGATTTAACTGGAGGGAAGAAGAAGAAAAGTGAAAAGTTCTTGGGTCACAAGAAGGAGGTTGCTTGTCTCCGGAAGGCTTATGGATCTGGCTGGTCTGGGGATTGGTTTCTGACAGCCTTCCTAATACCCAGAGGATGCAAACAGAATATTGCTTTCTAGGACTTGAATACATATTGATTTTATTTTCTAGATTAACCACATTCAAGCCATTAGAACTATGTACTAGTCATTATTGCAAAATATTCCTTCCTAATATTTAGGTTTTTGAAATCTTTCATCAACTTAATATGATTTGAACCATTTAGCTCTCATCCTAACAAGTAGGAAATTTTATACCCACAGGATCATGTCTTGTTGCAAACACACACACACACACACACACACACACACACACACATACACACAGGTGAGGGAAGAGGGAGGGAGGGGGTAAGTAGACCCATAAGGCAGAGTTCCAGGTACCGAACACATACACTTTTTAAAAGACAATAAAATACTGGGACAAAAATTGTCCCAACAGATCTGTTGCATTTGTGTTGGTTCCATTTTTAAAAAATGAGGAGGCTAATTGGTGCTCAAAAGGAATGTTCTACCTCATATGAATTAATGTTTCTGGGTTCTAGGTGTCTTGAGTATTCTGGACATGACACAGTTTTATAACCTTGCTGGAATTCTCCTTGAGGTCAGAAAATATTCCAGATTAACCCTCATTTTAGCTGATGAGACATTTTAATACCCCAGAGTCATAGAGAGTCATCAGGTATAATGGAAGTTCTATTTCAACATTTGGTAAGTTATAGATTCCATACCCTTCCCCTAGAACCAGTGTTCAGGAAGCATTGTCTTGCAAGCATTTGTGCATAAGAAAAAACCAGTCATTGGAGTCCCTGCAACTGGGCAGAATGAAACAGCCACTTCACACAGCAAGTGCTGGGATTGGCAGTGATTTGCTAGAGAAGATAGATCCATCCCCCAGGCTACTCCAGTGCCCACAGGTATGGTGATAAGAGGATAGTTTTGAAGTAAGTTCAAATCTAGGCTGATTGGCTTATGCATGGAGAATTGGGCAGGCATCATCTTGCCATCACTTCTGTCATGGGCTCAGGAATGGATCCTATAAAAAGATAGAAAAGGAAGTTTTTCTCCTCAAGTGCTTGAAAAGGCAGACAGCGATCTGACCAAAGTGGGGGCTAGTAAAAATATTCATAAGGAATAGAAAAACTGCACTTCTTATTAATGTGACTTTTCTGTGAAAAACTTAATATTTTTGTGATGTTTCCTCTTCTTCTTATCATCTAATTCCTATAAGCAAAATAACCAAATCTGGAGATTTCACTGACAGTTTTAACAACATACAAATTCAAAGCTAATACTGAATGTTACCATTTTGGGACATATGCCTACAACCTCTTTTGATTTTTACTCCAAACTGGGGAAATTCTCTTTTCCAAAATCTGATTAGGAAACTAATTTCTTACTGGAAGTTGAGTTGTTTTGCCCTAAGACATGATGAGTCACCTGTTATGTCCTCAAAGGGCTAATGAACCTCTATGGCTGTCTTTGAGCTCTGCATCTCTTTAACAAGTATGTCACTGCTAGTTATAATGAATAAGAAACTGGGAAATTAATATAGTTATAAATAAGGGCATAGTCAACATTTGATCATCCTGGTCCAAATGCATCCGCAACTATTAAACATGTACTTTTCTTTGGCTAATTAAAATAGAAGATAGTAAGCTGTCATTTACTCTATCACAAAAACTGGCACTCAGGGACCAGGGAAATCAGCTTAGAGATTTTTCAGACTCAGTCAATTCTCTTTGTAGGTACATGTGCCCAGGAGGCCTATTCAGAGAGCCAGAAGGACTGGAGGATTAAATTATCTGAAAAGATTTCTACCATGCTTAGCAGCAGAAATCTTGCAACAATTCCTTGCCTTCTTTGATTGCACCTGAAATCGAGCTATAAAATTGGCTTTATCCAAGCTGGCATCTAGCTTTGAATTACGAGTGCTGGTTCTTCTAAACTGTGAAACAAGGAGCAAAATCTTTCTGTATTCTGCCAGGAGGAAATTTCACTAAATTTAGTTTCTGCTGTTGTACTAGAAAGGGTATATAGTCATTGTTTGCCAGAATCTTTGTCAAGTGCATTTTACTGAAATCAGTACTCTTACCTTGACAAATAAAGTCTGCAAATTTAAAAGTTTAGAAACTAATAATCAAATTCTCCAACACCCCGCCACGCAAAAAACCTCTATAATCCTAAAGACTCCAAACTCTACACCCAAGGTTGTGTGAATTGGTCAATATTCAGTAGAATCCAGATCTGGAAGGTGTTGGAAATTCTATAGCTAAATCTGAAATATGACCTAATAATAAGGAAAGAGTTACCTCTGAGCAAATGCAAAGCATGTTTCACTCACACTGAATAATTTTACCATCCATTTATATCTTGAATTAAGAACTCTGAATTTCAAATCTAAAGGAACAGCTTCAAAGCCATCTTGAGTAACAGGCACTTCTGCAGTTAGTGTTAACAAAATTTTGTTAGAAGCCCTGGAAAATGTTCTTCCCTAGCCTGGGAAACAGACCCATGAAAAACCTTAGGTCATAAGCATTTCTATTAGCCTGCTGGCCCCATACATACCAAAAGTTAGCTGTTTAACAAATAAATAAATAAATAAAAAGGAAAAACAGTTCTTCCCAGTACCTGGCGGTAAATTATGCTTGACACAGGCCAGTGGCCATGCTGGAGGATTCTGCGATTTGGAGTCAATAAACAAAGTTGTACAGACTCTGCACAGGCAATTAAGACCAGTAACTATTTGCTATGGAGCACACAATGAATTTATAGGGTTTTTTTTTTATGGCAGCTGCAAGCCTTTTCATGAGCAAGAGTCTCTTTTCAAAGCTGGAAGCTGTAAAAAGTTTATTAATTGGCACTGAGTGCTTTAAGGTATATAAGATTCTTCAGTCTACCTGGCTTTCTACAAAGAATGAAAGTAGCTCTTTTGCCCATCATCTTTTAATCACAAGTATACTGTTAGAGCCCCCCTCCATGCTTTTTAGAAATTGGAGTTAAAATTTAAGACCATAAGTCTGCTAAAACAAAGAACAGAATTTTTAAAAAAAAAGCTCCACGGTTTTAAGAACATACTTGAATCAGGAATAAATTACATCAAGACTTTAATAAGTCCGTATAACCTATTTTACTTCTTCTCTTGCACATAAAAGCAACTTCTTTTTAAAGATAACCACTAGCACTGTACCATTTTGGTTAAATGTTAAGGTATCCTTCTCTTTAAAGTATCCTTCCTATTCTTTGAGAATACCAAATCTTCAGTGTGATCCTACAGATGTGTACTAAAAGTTAAGTTTCACTGAAACACTTTCAAATATGTAGGTTTGGGATTGCAGTTTTATACATTCCTAGGATGAGTCTTATATGAGAAAAAGAAACAGATCTAAAACCTTTTCAACCACCTATAGCTCTGAGGTATTTATTTTCTTCCCACTCGTGGCCAGCTCAAGATATGTTGCTACTTCAGGCAAAGAACTAAGATAGCAAAACCATGTACAGAATCTGAATCTAGGTACAGAAGCTGTTTGGACTGGTAATGTACTCTAAGACCATTTCCGCACTAGACTGTTACAGTGCTATTATTCCACTTTCAACATCCTATGGAATCCTGGGGTTTGCAGTTTAGGGAGGAGCCAATTATATAACTATAACAGTCTAGTGCAGAAATGGCCTGACTTAACAGCGGCAATGGCATAACATCAACTACATACTTGAGTTAGCAAGTTAATTCAGTGGTGCAGGACAGCTGGTAAAGGACATACTAATTCAGTCCAACAGAGAGGACTGAACTGGTACAAGACACACCGATCAATCTTCTAACACCTAGTGGTTTCTTGAGAACAGCAGGAGACTTCATGAGAATGCCATTGCTGTCCCTCATCTCACTTGCTGCTTTGAGTCCCATTTTGGAGAAAGACAAACAAATGTTGCCTAATGGAATTTATTTATCAAATTTATGTTCTCCCTTTCTTCCACAAAACTGAACTTAGGTTAAATATGTGTAGTAAATATGCTCATCATCATAAAAAAAATAATAAAAACATACAAAACATTAAAATATAGTTTAAAAACACACCAATTAAAAAAAGGTCTAACCAGATGGAACCAGATGGGCCCAACTTAGAAACCCAACGCCTCTCAGAATAAAACCCAATGCCTACCAGCAGAAGGACAATAGAAAGAAGATCAACCTAAATTCTCTTGGTAGGGTGTTTCAAAACGAAAGCCATTTCTGCCCTAGAGTGTTATAGCGCTACGGTTCCACGTTCAACATCCTGTGGATCCTGGGGGTTGCAGTTTTAGGGAGGGGCCAGCCGGTCCCTCCCTAAACTGCAACCCCCCAGGATTCCATAGGATGTTGGAAGTGGAACCATAGTGCTATAACACTCTAGTGCAGAAATGGCCCTAGAGACAGCACAGAGAACACCCTGTCTTGTTTCTCCATGAATATGTGTCTAAAAACCCTGAGAAGCACATCTCCCCCCAAAAATCAAGATCTTCGGGGAAAACTGGGGAGATTGTATATGGCTTTACAGGTCATTACCAGTACTTTGAATTGTGCCTGCAAATATGTCTACAGCCAGTTAAGATGCAATCAGGCCATGGCATTCTGGACATGCTTAACCTTTCAAAATCAGCCTCATGTAGTGTGTGTTACAGTAGCTGATATGGGATGTAATTACAGCAAGTATCACTGTGGCCAAATTTAACACTTCCAGGAGCAAGCACAGCTGCAATAGAGTGAAATGGATCAAGACAGTCCATGTGATCTAGAAACCCCTGGAGCCAAGACACCTTTGGCACTAACTAGTAAATTAAGACTGTCAGGACATTCACCAGTTTGCTTGACTATAGGATTTTTTTTAAAACAGATGCCTCATTTCTGCCTTTTTCTGGGCACAGTCAGACCACATCTAATTGCAAACACATATTCACCACTATCTTTGCCCACTCAATCTCTACTAAGCACTTGTATTGTAGAAATGGATCCTGATAGGCCATGAAGTGCTCTAAAAATCTCTTGAAGTGCTCTAAAAATCTCTTAAAGTCCAGAACATTATCAACTAAAATGCTTCATCAGAAATAATAATAATGACACAACAACAACAATAATATCAATAATATCATTTTACCCACCTCTTGCCATGGATCAAGATGGGGGATAACAATAGATTAACATATAACAGTCAAAATCTTTATAGTTGCACTGCTGACAGAGAAGTACAATTTCCTTGCCACTATGAAATTGCCCTTTAAGTGAGTTCTAGTCCCCATTTAATCAGATTTGCTTAAAGTTTTATACCAAAATCTCTCTAGCCATTACTCCCTTTGTCCATTACCCAGAGGCTTTCCTCCACCAAAAAAAAAGGGGGGAGCAGGAAGCTTCTCTGCCTCCCCTTGATTTTGACACCTACAGGATCAAGTCCTGGATGGCTACTGCTTTTCAATGCACAGAATCATACAGTGGGCCCTCAGTATCCACCAGAGTTTGGTTCCAGGACACCTGTGGATATCAAAATTCATGGATGTTCAAGTTCCATTATGTACAATGGTGTCATAAAATGGCTTTCCTTAAAAAAAAAAAAAAAGGTCAAAATCAAACTTTGCTTTTTTGGGGTTTTTTTATTTATATGTAATATTTTCAAGCCATGGTTGTTGAATCTGTGGATGCAAAATCCATAGATATGGAGGCCCGACTATGCCTTCAGTTGAGGTGGCCTCTGTCATGTCCTGTTTCCAAAACATGAACTCTGACTCAGAGTCTGAAACAGAGGCCATGCCAGAGGATGAGACAGGGGCAGGCCAGGACTTGCGGTGCAGGAAGAAGTAACAGTGCCACAAACAGAACAGGAGGTGGTGCCAGCTCTAGCAGAGAGTCCTGCCTCTTCACATATAGAAGAGCACTTACCTGTGCCCAGCTTTGCAGAGCACAGACAGCAAAAAGAGACCCGGTGTCGCTTTCTCAGAATTTATAACCAGCAACAATTAATCAAACCTCAACTGTGCTAGGCTATATAGCTGGCATTCTTCCCCTCCAGGAGTTATCAGACCTTCTATCCTGCTGGATACATTAATGAATACTCAGACTGACCTTGGACACTCCCTTGCTTTTGAACCTTGTTGGACTTTATTTATGACTCTGTGCTTACTGCCTGGAAGCAAGTAACAAACTGGGAGTTATTCAGTTCGGTTTGTTTATCAGCTGTGCCAGTACTGAGATAAGACATCCTGTCACCAAGGCTATACAGGAATCCAGAGGAAGTCTTCATGCCCATCTTCTCTTTTTGCTTTCAGCCTGATAACAGAGGAAAATCTTTTGTTTGTGATACTTTATACTTCACCATTGAGCCAAAGGCACCAAATTCAGGAACCTTGAATGAAAAGATCTAGACATCTATGTTTCCAATCTCACCTGGCAGCAGGAGTATTCAAAGAGCCCCCAGGTCATACACACTCAAAATTTTACCACATGAAAGGTGCTTCCAGTGAGCAAGTTCATCTGGAGTGACTAACCATGCAGTGAAGTAAATCGATATATATTTTGGACATAGGTGTGTTGGATGCCTGCCTGGTGGGTCATTTGTATCATATGGATGCTGCCTTTGTTTATTTTTTGCTTTTGTTGCCTCAGTAACAATCCAGTAATATGTTCCATGGGTGGTTTACCAGAAAAATTAGAACACAGAAAAATCAAATGTATCATAAAGTCTAAGGCATTACGAAAAGCCCATCAAAAGATAAAAAATAATGTTACAGAGGTCAAAGTAGCTCTGAGATATCACAGATTTTAAAGCTCCAGAAATACTCAAAAGATCTATAATCACTAGATGCACATTCTAAAAACTGAAAAGCCAGTTGAAGGAAAAAGATCTTCAGCTGGTATCAAAAGATCCAAATATCTTTTGGCATCCTTTAGGAAGGCTGTTCTAAAACCAGGGTGCCTCCACTAAAAAGTCTCTCTCTCCCGTGACCACTGGCACACTTCATTTGACAGGAACATAAATCATGCACTGTGAATTAAAATGGCCTTTACGCCACCTGTTTGTGTATAGTCAGCCATTAATTTGGAGGTGGAGACCTGTCCCTCCAGATGTTGCTTATGACTACTATTGTCAGGAATCTCTCCCTGCCAGGCCACAACCAGCAAGGGAGGAGAGAGCTCAGGAACACTTGGGGAGTCTGAATATACCAAACACTAGGAAAACACAAGCCGAGCCAGGTCAAGGTTGAGTCCAAAGGTTCAGGAGACAGAGGCCCTTTTCACACGGCACTTTCAATGCGAACGGGCCCCTTGAGCATCGCGCATATGTGAGGAGTGGTCCACATGATGCACTCACATTTGCGTGATGCTCCAGGGCCTGACATGGATTGCGCATACATTTTTTCATTTTCGGCTTGGCTGAAAATGCTGCGCAGTCACGCATCGCTCCGGGGCCCCATGTGCACTTATGTTGAGTGAGAAGCCTCGCGAGCCAGGCCCGTCATGCTTCCTGTCCAGTGCAGCCTGGGAAGGTCCCAGGCAGCACTGCAAAAGGAAGAGGCAGGGCTCTTGCGTGAGCAGGAAGCTCGTGTGGAGCCGAAGAAGCAGAGAAGCAAGAGTCTCTCTCCGGAGACTGCTCGCGCGAGCACTGCACCCCAGCACCAAAAATGAGTGAGTTGCAGAAAGGCCATAGATCCATCTGGAGGGTTTCAGGGAGCAGGAGACACAAAGGTTGTGAGGGCTTGCTAATAATATGCTGCAAGCAAGGAGCAGCCACGCCGGCAGACTTAAATAGCTCCTGTGAGCAGGTGCTGCTTGTTATTGTTTCCTCAGCCTAGTCCAAGCAGCCTCCCTCTCAGCAACCCGTTTCAGCCTTCTGTGTGATTGAGGGCTGATGGGCACAGCTGGCTGCAACTCCTCTGCATCACTGCTGGTTCCCTCTCCATCATGAGCTGGCTGGGGCAACTCAGTCTCTGTTTGACCTTCCAGTGCAGGGGACGTTTGCAGGTTGACTTGCTCATTCACTGGCTCGGCCCCCTGCACAATCAGTTGCTTCTCAATCACAGCGTCATTATCTATCACAACTATTAGCTCTTGTCACTGGCTATGCTTGTGGGGGCTAATGAGACTTTCAGTTCATCTAACGAGATCCTGGTTCCCCACCCCTGCTTTGTCTATTAGCTTGTCCTATAAAGAATAACACCTAGAAAGATATATGTATGTCTCATAATTAATACAAGCAATTAAGCCCAAAGATTTCAGTATAACTTGAAGCTTGCTTTTAGAGGAACTTGCTTTTATAACTTGAAACATTTGCCTTACAATTTAACAAATGTAATGAGGAGATCCAATTATGAATCTTATATCTGTCTTTACCTTATTATAATGCTGTACAGCTGTACTATATTGCTATATAAACCAGTGTTAAGGCAAAACATCCTATAAGTATTTAAAGTGTTTGGCCCCATGGAAGGAAGGAAGAATGTCGCTGAACGAGCAAGAGTCTGTATGGATTTCTTAAGGAAATTTCATACTGTAATTTAAAATAAATGGCTAAATTATACATTTTCCTTGTCTAAGAGTATCAGCTGTTTCTACTGGAATGAGTATAGTAAGACAGTGATTTCTTTATAGCACTCTTTTGCCCCCACTAGCTGTGATTACTGAAGAGAAAAAACACATCATCTTACAATGCTCTGAAATCTTAAAATCTTGCTTAATTAGATTGTATTGTCCACAGATAATCTCTTGGGTATTTTTTGGTAATAGTTTTCTAAAGCAATCAAACTGCAAGCAAAAGTTAAATTTGTATCACACATGGAAGAATACACAAACACCCACAATGATATATAAACATACATGTATTTTAACTAGTAAGGGCAATTTATCTTTTGAAGATGAGTTTTGTAATACTTTTAGCGGAGTGTGGCAGATTTCAGGACTTCACAGAAATTGCTTGTTCACCTTGCTTGCTTCTGAGACAAATTGCAGAAAGTTAACCCCCATACTGTTATGAAAGAAGATGAAATACTGGACATACAAATGAGACCTGCAGCTCAGTGCTTTAATGTAAGGTATGCCTTTTCACTATTCCAGACAGACAGCCACCATGACTTCTTTCCCAGTGTATGTGCCTTCAAGTTGCCTGTTGATTTATGGCAACCATGAATTTCAAAGGATTTTCTTAGGCATAGAATATTCAAATGGTTTTGCTGGTTCCTTCCTCTGGAATATAGCTTACAGCACTTGGATTCACTGGTGTTCGCCCATCCTAATACTAACCAGGGCTGAACCTGCTTAACTTCCAAGATCAAACAGATTCTGGTGCCTTACTCCATTTAATTCTGCCTTCCAGCTGGCATTCTATCTCCCACTCTCAGGCCCTTTCGCGTGGCAATTGCCACGCGAAAGGGCCTCCAGAGCGTCGCGCGATTGCAAGGAGCATTTCAGATGATGTCCTCGCATTCGCACTATGCTGCCAGGGCTGGCAGGCACCGATCGCACACTATTTCATTTTCAGCTTGTAGCCAAAAATGGTGTGTGATCGCGCATTGCTCTTGGAGCCCACACGCACTTACTTTGCGTACGGAGCTCTGGAGCTGCAGCCCTCACACTTCCTTCCCCAGCACAGTCTGGGAAAATACCCGGCTGCACTGCAGAAGGAAGAGGCAGAGCCCTCATGTTGCCTACTGGCTGGCAAGCAGCTCCTGCAGAGCCAAAGCAGCGGGGACGCAAGAGCCTCTTGCAAGAGGCTGCTCGCGTGATCCCTGCACCCCAGCGCCGGACAAAGGTAAGGTGTGGAAAGGGCCTCAGTCAGTCAGTAGTATGTGGTTATGGAGCACACTCAGTTCTCATTTGTTGGCAACCTTTCCCCATCACTTTCACATCCACACCATTTTTTAGTCTTTAGCAAACCTTGGGGTTTCCTCACATGCCACTGGTTCCCTCTTTTGCATGATCGGTGCTGTCCTGGCAATATAATAACAGCATTCATATCTGAACATCAGAAATACTGGAGGGTAGAATGAGTACCCATATTGACAGCGGTAAGCTAAGAAATGGCTTCATTAGATGTAGCAGACTAATGCTACTCAAAGTGATGGTCTCCAGTGTCAGTCTATAAGCCATTGACTGGCACTCCACACAGGAAAGAAAGAAACAATTTTAGTCAATGGACACAAATATACATTAAGGGGAAAAATGTCTGTCCTCCACATCAGAGTCCATGAGAATCACTGCAGTAAACAACTTAGTAGGAATCCCATTGTTAAGAGAGATATTTAAGTTGAACAATATGTTGCACTGTGAAATACTCCTGTTAAGGATTGCTGATATACATTCTTCCATTCCTCCTGATATACATTCTTCCATTCTTCCTGCTGCCACTCCAATTTTAACCACAGAATTTCATACTCACTGAACATGATCACTCCACATTGATTTGTTTTGAGGTCCTACTGCTGGCCTTTTTTAATATCCTAAGGGTATTTTAGTCTATCACCTGATTAACCTCTTGTAACATCCCTAATTAACATCTGCACACAAACTTTCACCATATCCAAACACAACTAAGGATTTGAGCTATACTGACATCTTAATCCTGATATTTTCTGTTTTCAGTTAATTTACTGGACAGACAGAAAATACAATATTGTCCCCCATATTTCATGGTACCAAAGGAGCAGGCAAATGTGTGGAGTCAGAGATCAATTCCTCCCAGGTCTGCTGCAAATCTGCCCCCCCACCCCCAGCAGGGTGCTGTAGTCCCTCTTAAAATGGTGACCGGAAGTGAGAATGTGTAGTGTTGTAACACAAAACAGAAGCCTTCTGCAACTGCTTTTAAGAATACTTTCGCCAGATGAGAGCAGACCATGCTGCCTCTGACTCCCATTGTAATGCATGCTGGTATGAGAATAAGCAAGACCAGGGTAACCAATATAAAATTTACTGGGCTGGAATCAAACTTTAAATGGCTACAGATACTTTACTTATTATAAGGTGGATAAAATCCAGATCTATTATGACCTATGTCATCCAAAAAAAGTTTGCAGCCAGATCCCAACTATCTGCTTGCATAACTCATCTCAAAAGGGGGAAATCTGTGACCACATGATCATTTGGGTTCCAGAAACATTTCTTTCATCTTTGCAATGAAGTTAAGACTGTCATTGTCCTCCTAATGAGGCATTTCCCAAATCCAACCTAACACCATATTAAATGTTATTAACTACAGTAGGAAAGCTAGCAGTAGGCCAAAACCCTCGAAATAGCATTAGGTTGTAACAACTTAAACACAGCTAATGAGTGATAAAAATACTATGAATGGTGAACTTGGGCAATCCAGCTTCTAGGCAACACTGAACCATGCAGCTCATTGGGTGACCTTGAGATGGTCACTCTCATATAACATGGGCCATTTCCACGCTAGACTGTTGTAGTGCTATTATTCCACTTTCAACATCCTGTGGATCCTGGGGTTTGCAGTTTAGAGAGGGGCCTTTAAAGCCCCTCCCTAAACTGCAAACCTCAGGATTCCACAGGATGTTGAAAGTAGAATAATTGCACTATAACAGTGTAGTGCAGAAATGGCCATGATCTACTTCACAGAGTTCTTGGGAGCATAAAGTAGGAAGGAGAGTCATATACATAGACTTCAGCTAACTAAAGATCAAGTAGAATATAGATGTGATGGACAAAACTAAAATAAAATTCAAACAGTAGTACAAAGAGAAAAGCAAGGGAAGACAACTTTGTGTCTTCTATATGTTTTGGACCACAACTCTCATAATCCCTGGCCATTCACCATGTTGGTTGGGACTGTGTAATCAAAATATCTGATAGGTATGAGAGTACTTATCCCTACCATAAGGCAATGCCCTGTGAAGGTACTGCATCCAGCATATAGGAACAGCACTACCATTAGGAAAAGTGAGGAAGCTATCTCAGGCTTATGGTCATTAAAGAATTGCATATTTATTTATTTAATCAATCTATTCTAGCTGTATTTTAATATTACTCAAGCTGATTGTTGTGGATTTTAATCCTGTTGTGCTTAACATTTTGGTGTTATGCACCTTCGTGGCATAGGAGCACCTTCTGTTTTTCCACCTCCAAAAGCAAAATATCTTTGACTGGTCTTGCCAATGTAGCATGTAAATCACAAAGGTTCTCAACAATTTTATACGGTGCTTAGCAAATAATCACAGTATGTCGCTAAAGTTTCGTGAGACAGCATATTGCAAAAGCCCCATGGTTCGGCCTTGTATAACCTTATCTTGAATGTACGTTATGTGGCCAACTGGTAAACTGGCAAGGATATAGGCACAGATTAGCTTTATCCTAGAGTACAAATTGTTGCAACTGTTTCCTTTGACCTAATGTTGCTGTTTGCTGTATCTGATATGAAGAACTGTAAGCATGTCTCTCTCCCACTCTCCCTCTACCTCTTCTAACTGAAAACTTCAAAAGACCACCATAGAAGTGGCATTCAGTTTTGATAAGGGACAGCTAGATTGCTTTTGATTGTGGATAACAGATGTTTTTAAGAAATCTACCAGGATAACTGATGTGCAAGATAATGATACTTGGTAAAACAGAAGGTATAGCAGATGTTGTGCTTAGCAGGAGCAGGGATCTGGCAGTAGGAGAATCAAAGCTAGTTTCCCCTAGTGCCTGATATAGAACAAACAATAGTGGCACATGAAAAAAAGGACTGGGTCTGTGCTAGCTGGTTGAAAGACTGTGGCATGCAGCCTTTCCATATTTCCCCAATTAAATGCTTATGTCCTGTCGCTTTGCTCCTTTCTGAAACCAGATTAATAAATCTATCAAATGATTTGAGAAAGGTAGCTCAAAAATTTCTCCTCTAGAGATTTTCTAGTGAAAAGGAAGCCATGGTTACAGAACAGAATGAATAGAAGGTAGTGTCAGACTTTTGACAATTTATCTCCTTAGAGTGACACAAGACCTTATTCTGCCAACAAATGCCACGTCAGAGCCAACAACTGACAAAAGAAAAAGAAAAAAACGAATCACCATGCCACTTTATTATTATAGAAGGCTGAAAATGGGAAAGTTATTTCCACTATGGAAAACATGATTTCAAAAACAAGGGGCAGCACTTGTTTATTTTCTGAAACAAAATTACATAGCAAAAAGAATACCAATAGAAATTCTCCTTTTAAAAATTTCACAAACTGCAGCGTGGTTAGACGTAATCCTTACATCAGTTCTTAAGAGGTATAGTTTTCTTCCTAAATAATAACTGAAATGTGGTCTAGAAAGTCTTACTGTGCCATCCATGCTACAGTGGCTTTTACCTTGCTACTCCACAGCAACACATCCTTATTGAATGGCAACAACTGTAGTCAGAGTTACACAACACTGAGCTTCTCAGCATTTGGGTTAGGTGGGACTAATCCCTGGGCCATATTTCTTTTTATAACCGAATGCTGAGGAACATCTCTTGAGGGATATAGCTCCACATGGGATGTGAGCACAAGCAACCCGATACACCTGACTTTAACTTATACTGTCTTAGGTCTTAAGAAATGTTAACTTGGAGGACTTTGTAAAAGGAGAATTTCCCATCTCCTTCCATTCCTTCCAAGCTCTGGAGAAGCTTTCATAGGGTCATAGATGACTGCAAGGAGAAAAGGGACTGAAAACACTACTCTTATGAATTTCATTCCCCCTAGGATTCAGGCCATTATGTCAAATGTTCCTCAATTTTTTTTTCTCAAGACTTGTTCACTGGAAAAGAATAGCAAGCAAACATTTACAAATATGTCAATGGCTTCCCTGCTTCTGCTGCTTCCATTCACACTAACAGTGGAATTACTGAAGTGTAGGCAGAGATTAAACCAAATTATTCATCTATTACCATTATCCCCAAATGCATTTTACATGCCTAGGCCCTACTGAATCAGGTCCTTAATGATTAAGTGTTTGTAATAGCACTCTTCAGCTTTGAAGTGCCCCTTTATTATGAGAGGGATTTGCAGAAAGACATTTTAAAAAGCCACAGCATGACTTCTGGTCAATGCTATGTTTGTATCAGGATATTTTGTCAATATAACTCAGTCAATGAGAACTGGAACACTGTGACAAAGAAACACAATTTTTAAAAACCATTTCCATTAGTGAAATTGACTACTATGCAGAAGTAGCAATAGCAGATGTAAGAATGACTCAGTCTGTATTTTTGTGAATTTCAGTGTAATTTGCAAAGAAGAAACTCATGACTCTCTCTTGTGATGAAATCCATGTGCTATGCTCACACATACAACTCAGTAGTTATACCACACTGATGAAATATGAGATCCTGCTTCAAGTATGACACAAAAAGCATTTTAAGTGGTCATGTAAAATATTCTCTTATGACTTTTCCTGAACTTGGTGGACAACACAAAATTTCTGTCTGTTTCTTTTGTTTATTTGATGCAGGCTCCACTTTGTTTCATATGCTCACTAAAAATATTATTTGGAAATCTCTATATTTTTGCTTTAAGACAGATGCTGAAAATCCTATTATTTTTCATAACTTCTTTTCATTCCATATTTACCTTTAAGAGCAACAGTAAGTTTGTGTGTGGAACATAGCATTAAAGCGATCCATTTTTAAGAAAAGAATGTAGATACTTCTCTTACATAGTTTAATTTTAACAGTTTCACAGCAGGGGCATTATCCTACAAAATTATTTTTCTATATTCATCTGAGTTTAGATGAATACAGTAAATTTGATCCTTATTATTTATTTGGTTAAAAGTTTTAAAGCTGCCTTTTAGCGAAAACTTTCCTAATTATAAAATGTAATAAGAACAATAAGTAGAATAATAAAAATCAATAAAAAGTAGAATTAATCATAAATACTAGACAGCCCTATAGATTCAATTGCCACAAAAGAATCTTAACTCAACTACTCGCTTAAATAAACAGAGTAGAGCCTGGTTGAAGGCATGTAGTGGTGGGTCATAGACTTCAGACTTCCAATATTTCACAGATGAAAACCAAAACACATATGGCCAAGCAACATCACAGTGAGGAAGAACACGCAAGCTAGTTTCTTTTGCCTGAACTTAATGAGAAGGGCAAGATTCTGCCTCCTCCATACCTTTCCCCCTGCTGAGTTAATTGAGTGTAAACTACTTTTCTACTTTGAACTCAGGTTGCAGCAATTGAAGTGAACTGAAGACAAAGGGAAAAAATGAGAGGAGGAGAAAGTAGGACATTTTCAAGGCAGTTGAAAAAGTATGATGACAGACTATTAATCAAGACTGTCCCTGTCAAGCCCCCATAGTGGGGCATGTCAGCCTAAGCCCAAAAGCAGAATGTCCAGATAGAACTGTTTCTATCAGTAGAATCAGGAACTAACTATTCCCTACTGCAGCCCGGTTGCCCAAACAAATCCTACTTCACATTCCTGGGAATGTCTCCAGAGCTGGTTTTCAAATGATGTCAAGGACTTCAGGAGGGAAGGGAAGAAAACTATATTGCACTGGTATTGCAGCAAGAGTGTGATACTGGATATAGGTATCCAATTGGAACAGTTTTCAATTGGAGGGTTCATTACAAAAAAGGCCCAGTCACTTGTACCTGCCAGCCTGGTTGCTGTTTAGAAGGAGGCACACAGATAGGGCTTCCAGCGCTGAGTTCAGAGCGTGGGCAGGTTGGTATAGAATATGAAGCAAAGCACTAGGCAATCAAGCAAGTTACAGGTGTTTTGGCATCATCACCATTTTTGAGTGATCACAATGAATGCATAATATTAATTCAGGTTTACGTAATGTACAGCACCTTTATTCCACAACTGCTATATGCAGTTTACTACTTAATGCCATTTAGAGAATAAGGTGAATTTATTTTTAGGGGTCAGCATTGATTGTTTGATTGTACTGTTTAGAGGCTTGCATAGATATTCTTGTTTGTTTGAGACCACACACTCTCCCTGAGCACATGGTTTAAGGGTGTGAGGCTTCTGCTGAGTCACTGACTTGGTTGGATGTGGAGTTAGCAGCTGCTAGCTCTGTATAGTTTCTTCCTCAGTCTCTAGAGCTAAGAGTAATACAGACACCCAGTACTTGTAGGACAAATGTTAGATAATGAGCTCAGGTTGTCTACAGAGGCTAAATGGGGGTGGGGGGGCTTGGCTATGTTCAAAGTAAGAGGAAGAATAAGGAATTAGTAGGGCCACTGCATGGAGAGGATAGTGAAATGCCAACAAAGGTGAATAATCTTTGAGAATTCTTGGAGGACATGAGAAGTCCCAGCAGACTGGAGGAGGATGAATGCCTCATCACCAAAAAAGGTAAAAAGGGGGACCTGAGCAACTATAAACCAGTCAGTTTGACATCAATATCAGGAAAAGTTCTAGAATAGACCATTAAAAATACTCATTAAAAGCACTCAGTCTGTATTCACTTAGAAAGGAATCTGTGATTGGTTAAAACAAGCATGGACTTCTCAAAAACAAGTCATGCAACACCAATATTATCTCTCTTTCTCTCTGACAGAGTTACTAGCTTGATAGATCAGGGGAGTGCTGTGAATGTAATATATCTTGATTTCAATAAAGCTTGTGACAAGGTATCTTATATATTCTTGCAGACAAGCCAGTGAACAGTGGCCCTTTTCACATGGCATTTGCCATGCGAAAGGGTGCCTGGAGCATCGTGCAATTGTGAGAAGTGATCTGCACAACGCAATCACAATCATGCAACCCTCCAGGGTAGGGCAGGCGCCGCTTGCGCACTTTTTCATTTTCAGCTTTCAGCTTTCAGCCGAAAATGGTGCATGATCACACATTGCTCCAGGGCCCCACGTGCACTTGCCATGCGTGCGGAGCCTCCAGAGCCGCGGCGGTTGCGCTTTCTGCCCAGCGCAGCCTGGGAAACTCACAGGCTGCGCTGCGGAAGGAAGAGGCTGGGCTCTCGCGCTGCCTGCTTAGGAGCAGGCAGCTCATGTGGAGCTGAAGCAACAGGGATGCAAGAGCTTCTCGCTGCAGGCTGCTCGCG
The DNA here is from genome assembly GCA_948472985.1 of Iguana delicatissima. Lineage (NCBI taxonomy): Eukaryota > Metazoa > Chordata > Lepidosauria > Squamata > Iguanidae > Iguana > Iguana delicatissima. Next base: position 2,828,723 of record CAOKZL010000205.1, read on the forward strand.
CAATCCCCACACCCCAACGCCAAAAAAGGTAAGGTGCGGAAAGGGCCCATGAGATAGGCATGTTACACCTAGGTGGATCTATAATTGATTAACAGACAAACCCAGAGAATACTCGCCAATAGCTGCTCTTCATCCTGGACAAGAATGATTACAGAGTGCGCCACAGTCTGTCCTGGTCCCAGTGTAATTTAATATCTTTTTCAGTGACTTAGGTGATGGAATAGAAGGCAGGATTATCAAATATTTGGATGGCCCCAAATTAGGAGGCTAGCAAATACCCAAGAGAAAAGAATATAACTCAAACTGATGTTCATTGATTGGACTGCAGAGCCAAAACTAATGAAATTAATTTCAACAGGGAGAAATGTAAGTTCCTATATCTAGGCAGGAAAAATGAAATGCCCAAATATAGGAAGGCTAACACATGGCTTGAAAGCAATACATTTGAAAAGGAACTAGGGGTCTTAGTAAACTACCAACTGAATGTGACTCAACTGTGTGAGGCAGCAGCCAAAAAGCTAATGCAATTCTGAGTTGTATCAACAGGAATATAATACCCAGACTGAGGTAAGTAGTAGTGCCATTCTATTTGGCTTTGGACAGACCTCACGTGGAATACTGTATCCAGTTCTGGGCACCACAGTTCAAGAAGGATATCTACTTCCTGGAATGCATCCAGAAAAGTGCAACTAAGATGATCAACGGTCTGGAAACCAAGCCCTACAAGGAATGACTTAGGTAGCCGGGCATGTTTAGCTTAGAGAGGGGACATAGTGCTATCTTTAAATATCTGTAGCAATGTCCTGCAGATGACGCCAGCTTGTTTTCTGCTGCTCCAGAGACTAGAACACAAACCAGTGGGTTCAAATGATGAGAAAAGATATTCCACCTAAATATTCAGAAGAATATTTTTTAAAATTAACTGCTGTTCAACAGTAGAATAGATGACCTCAGAGGGTGGTGGACTTAAACAGAGATTGAATGGGCATCTTTCTGGAGTGCTTTAGTTGTGTCTTCCTGCATGTCAAGACATTGGACTAGATGGCCCTTGTGGTCCCTTCCAGCTCTAAAATTCTATGAATCTATTACTCTGTTAAAGCAAAAAACACCACATGTATCTATTTCATTACTGGTCTAGTAAAACTATTTGAAGCTATATGTTGAAGACTAGTATTATCAAAGCTTGATATAAAGCATATGAAAATTGAGTAAAAAGACCTAATGCTTTCTGAAACACTGAATCCATTTCCTTTCATCTGTTTATTAAGATACATTGTCCACTGCCATCAAACCAATTTTCTTCATTTATGTTTGGGCCACAAAAACTCAGAGATCAATTTCTCTCCTTAGTTGATTTTTGTACCAAATCCACATCAGACAGTGTTAGGTGCAATAAGCACCAGCAAAATACTTTTGTGAGATGAAGGGAATGAAGAGAAGACTTAAAGCCAGTATTCTTCATCAGCAATTAATTTTTTTAAGCTTTTTACCTGAGTTACACAGGGTGTTTGCCAAGCTGCAGAAACCAATATGGTTTCTCCACCCAGGGGCGTGTTCCTTTTTATTCATATTTTTATATATTTACATCAGTATGTACTAATTTGATACGTTGATCCAAGTCAGCATATGTGTAATTTTTACAACTACAATGTAAACACACACTTATATTAGAAGTACTTTTCTTTGCTACTAAAATAGCCATTTTTTCCACAGGAGATTTATTATACACATTGAGCTGATATCCTTTGTCTGAAACATTCTAAGCTCAAGTGCAGATAAAGACTTGTACTATTCTGGCCTCTTAATTTTTGTATCTGTTGCTTGTAGGCTTCAGTCGTCCCACATTTATCTGGGAGTAAGTCCCACTGAATTAACTATATTTTTTAAAAAAAAATTATGCCATGAAATGGTGTGATAATAAATTGCATGAAACAGGGACTTGTGGCCCTCCAGATGTAGTTGGAGTGCAAATCCCATCATCCCAATATTGAGAAATGATGGGAACTATCATGCCACAACATCTGGAAGGCTATAAATTGTGCTTTCCCAGCCACAAAAGATTGGATATGTTTAGGGCCTAACATAATAACTTTTAGTTATTATAGCTTTGCATATTTAAAGGCATATTCCTCCAATACAAGCATACTGGACAAAACCCCACAATGACAACTTGTCAATGTGCCGTACTTGTAAACTTCCATGGCAGTGCTAAGCGTATTGTTCAACTAGGTGGTGGATTTCTAGTCTGATCTAGAAGGGCTAATCCTATCTCTTTCTTCTGCTTTAATTGGCTGCCACACATATATTTTAGTGATTTGCAACACATGAAAAACCAGAGCTTGGGAAAGTTACCTTTTTGGAAAGCATCTTGCTGAACTTCCTAACCAGCATGGAAACTGGTTATCTCAGCTGGAGCTGTACTCCAAATAAAGTAATTTTTTCCTAACAGTCAATACTGAATGAACAAAAATACTAAATAAATTCATAATTGCTCTGGAAAAAAAATGATGACTGCCATAACAGTTTTATAATCTCTAGAAAATATATCTATAAAACTCTAATAAGATATCACTCTTTTAAACCAAAAGAAACACATTCTAGTCTTAAAAGTTCCTGGTCTCTAAAAGTCTACAATCACAAAGTAGAAGTTTATTCTGGAATTGAAGGCAAATAAGGTAGTAATAAAGGTCTGTTAATGACACAGTCCACTGGAAAGTGCTCTTGCTCAAATCACATTAAATTACTGTGAGCTATGCAGAACCATGGCACATATTTCAGCAAGGTTTACTCACAAGAATGCCTCAATATTGCCATATATCTTGATATAATGTTTTCAAACATTTTGTCACCCATTACCTGTTGACACTATTTAAAAATCAAGTTCCAGCATTAAAAAAATTGGTAAATATTCTTATAAACCAGTTTCCTAGGAAACCAACGTCTGCACTGGGGGGAAATGTTGTTTTTGCTGATGCACTACAAGTTCACTGTTACCTCTGTTTTAGAAATTCTACAATGGTAAAGTTACATGTCCTTGTGGTCTGATTTTGAAAGCTAGTAGAAAATGTTCAAAGGCAGGCCTGTAAGATATGTTCGTGTCTGCTCTAGACAGGAAAAAAGGGCAAGGAAATATCCAGGAAAGGTCCAATATCTTCCATGATCTGTTTCAATATATGTGCTAATGTAAACCATGAAGTAAATCTCTATCCAAACTGAGGCTCTTTCTGTGTCTTGGTAATATGTGAATTGCCCAGTGTATCAACTAAAGGAAAGAACAAAATAGAGACAGAACAATCCTTAAAGGAGCATCTCTCAAAGAGGGCCATTTCTTCACGACGGGGCTCTTGCAAGTCATCCCATCACTGTCCTGGCAGAGAAGGGAGAGCGACAAGAATGCTCCCCTCTGCACGGCACGGTCTCCTTGCAGAACAGAGCATAATGGCCATGCCTCTTCTTTCTGCAGCACAGCCGGGCACTTTCCCTGGCTGCACTGGGGAAGGAAGCGTCACCATCACACTTCCTGCCCTTCCAAAGGACAGATAGGTACAGGAGCATCTCATGCTCGTGGGCACTAAATGGATTTTATCAGTTTAGTGAATACCCTGCAAGTGTGATGCACGGAAGCAGGATGGCAATAGGCCAGCAATGACCAGCCGACCACTGCCATCCTGTCTCCACAGCAGGACAGCCCCATAGAGTGGAAATGGGAGAGGCTGCTCAGGAATTAAGATCCTTCAGAAAAGCCTTTCTCTCTGTGTTGCCACCACCACAGGCACATTTGAAATGTATGCTAAACAAAAACAAAAAAACTTTTCAGTGCCTATTCTCAATGCATATCTGGGCTAATTGACTGGAACTTATCACCAAGGCACACCAGACTAATCTCATCTTTTTTGTATGTTTCCACTAGCATGTTTTCATTCAGAGAGCCTTTTGTTTTCTAAATCTGTTTTCTGTAATAGATTCTAGCTGGTGAGTACTGTTTTTTCTTCACTGATGATTTTTCTTTTTTAAAAAAACTTTATTAATATTTCACTTATAATTTAATATTTATCTTAGATTTTAATGAGCTAGCCACGTTGCTTGCTATCTATGCTGCAGTAAATAAATATCCCTGGATTTCATAGCCTGCTGTTTTACCAGCAATCAAAAAGAAAAAGTTCTGGATTCTTTTTATTTGTTTAAAATAGTTGCATACCAACTGTAGAGGTAAAAGCTTTTTCCAGGCAATTTATAACAACTGAGTGTGTAACAAAATAATATGTTAATATAAAATGATATTAAATGAAAAATATAGCCTGTCAGCATAAATTTTAAATAAAAGTAGCAGCAAGCCATAAACTATGGATCAACATCAGTTTATAGACATCCTAGGGTTTTTACACACTACACTGTTATAGTGCTATTATTCCACTTTCAGTACCCTATGGAATCCTGGGGTTTGCAATTTAGGGAGAGGCATTTAGAATTCTCAGCCAGAGAGCTCCTTGGTCTCAGTAAACTACAAATCCCAGAATTCCACAGGGTGTTGAAAGTGGAATAATAGCACTATAACAGCATAGTGCAGAAAGGCTCCTAGTCTTTAAAGACCTATCCTCATCATTCTGCATAAGACATTATAGAATCCCAGAATAAAGCATTGTTACATAATTCACACAGATCTAGACCAACAACATTGGCATTTTATGATACTCATTTTATGTCTCTCAATGTCAGTCACATACCATGTCCTTTTTTTTTTTCCATAGACAAAGATTAGATAGGACACAAACTGACCAGACAAATTTATTATATTTTAGAGAGGGAGGGAGGAGATCTCATACTATTTTGTGGAGGAATCATGATGCAGAGAAGCTTGGATGAGAAACAACGCTTTCCCCTCTGCTCAAATATGAAAGGGCAGCAACAAGTGCGAGCTCACTTGTCGCTGTCCAGGAAGGACCAGGTAGTGATAATGAAGTCATGAGAGGCCAGGACTCAACAACCTAGTGAAGACACCACCATAGAGTAGCCAGACATTTCATCCAGGTATATCCAAGGACAAAGGAGGCAGAGGAAGAAAGAAAGTTAGAAACCTTTGAACTGCACCTCACAAAAAGAAGACATAATCTGTGAGATGAACAGATAGACATAGAAGGTATTCAGAAGAGAGAAAACTGAAAAGCACCAATAGAATCCACAGGAAAAAAGGGAGACACATCTCCAAGTGCTTTGTGGATGGCTATTTTTATGATGGGAAAAGTCCAACACATTTCAGCCTACATATATTTCAGTGGCCATATTTTTATAAAAATATAAATATAAGTTTAAAATTAAGCAGACAACACTTATTTAATAATATACGCATAATACATATCATTCTAATTTTATATACTGGATTGGGAATTATTGATACTGGACTAGAGACTTGACTTGAATGTCCCTTGCAGGACTTGAGACTGGACATGAAGGTAGAGAATTGACTGGACTAAAGGCTTGTGTTTTTGTTTTTTTAAAAGTGCCTTCCTTGTTGCAGGACTTGAGACTTGTCAAATTCTGCTTCAAAAACACTTTTCAGTAAGCGCTTTCTTTCCCTTGCTTTTCAAACACTTTTTTAAAAAAGGATTTGAAAGATTCGAGATTTGTAAGACTCGTGGATTCCCAGAACCTTACAGGGATTTGGATCCGGATTCGGAAAATTCTAGATTCATCCCATCCCTAGAGATAAGTATCTGGGCTGACACCCTGGTTTGTAAACGAAGTCCAGCTTGCCTACAGTGTGGTAACAACTCTAGTTGAACCTTATGTCCACACTGGATGAAATGAGGCAGAATTTTCTTTCACCAGCTTTGTAAAGACGGAAGTAATGTAATCATATGTTGGCATAATTTGACAGTGTAAGCCAATCCTACTCCCACTTTCTTCCTGCAGTATGACAGCAGAAAACTAGCAGATGGTACACAACATGGTACACAACTTTTGGACATTTATGTGCATAAATCACTGCGGCATCTGGTTGCCTGTAGAGCAACTGACAAGACTGGCCCTTCACTGGTGGACAATTCAGTCAGCAGGGTTTATTTTGTTATTAGGGTAGCAAATTATCCCGTAATACCATTAAAGATCGATCTTCTTATAAATAAATAACAATAGCGGTTTTCCTTTAGGGTTTATGTCCATTTTCTCATTTGGGAGGTACAAAATAAGGTGGGTTATTTTTTCAGTTGGAAATAACATTTGTAACTTTCTTGGGACATAGAGATTATGTTGGTTACATGTTTTGCAGAAAAGGGAGTCTGCCTGCTCTACAAAATACACGCTCTGTTTCATGTGAACATATATTTTCCAGCTCTGGATATGTGGGTATTTTTGAATACCACTTCCACCCATTCTACACCCACAAACACACCTGTTGACATGAGGCATTTTTAACCCTTAATATAGACTAGAATTGCTATGAGATCAAAAATAACCTAGAAGTCATTATATTTGAGGGTTTTAAATCCATGGTAATAAGAGCTTAAAACAGTGAGGAGGATAACCATATTTCACAGGAAAAGTTACACTATAAAGAATAATGCAAAATTTGCCCAGTTGTTAGTTGTAAACTTAACAAATCTACTACCACGTCACCCTTACATAAAAATACCTTGAATTAAAAGTTTGAGGGCAATTATTTGTGAGATGTGCATTCCATTTTCCCCTGAATCTCAGGAACATTCATTTTAGAAATAAACCAGTGGTCATGCACCTGTTTAGTGCATTCTATTGCAAGAGTAACAAAAAACCCTAACCATATGGTATAGAAACTCAAAACTGAGAGGAACAAGAATTGTATGTCCATCTAAGTTTGTATAGGAACTATGAGAGTTTTAGGAAATATTTTGTACCTTTAACGTTTTGCTTCACATTGTCATAAACTATATATGGTTATCTGGTTTGATATTCTGTACTAACAGACATGTTTTAGCACAGAGTGTCCACCTCAGTGAAGTTGCCCATATCAGAGAATATTTTGTTAGGTACATGCCGGTCCAACATTTCTCTAATAATGCTGAATACGAAAAATGGCACATTTGTGTCAAATTATAGGCAGTTTGTATGGCCAGAACAGCTTTTTTAGAAGACCCTGCAGTAATTGACAATACACTTCCTCTGTGAAACAAAACAAAGGCAGCTTAATTTACTTCTAAATGCAAACTGAGTTGAGTTGTTTATGTGATGAACTCTTACTGAAGGGTCTTGGAAGAGACTGAATGCCAAAAATTCTACACCAGGAAAGGGTAACTCACTCTTACTATTTCATTACAGGGAACAGAGGCATTCCCCAGTCTTCCATTTTTAATGGGAATCACAACTCTGGAAATAAAAATTATGCTCATTAAATGGTATCATTATGAAAGATGCCTGGTAATCCTCCAGAAGGTACCTCTAAAGTCATCTGGGCTAAGCCCCAGGACAACACAGGATGCAACTACAATGTCTCTGACAAAGGCCATCCAGGTCTTTTTACAGTACAAAGCTGACAACAGAGACAGTTTGTAATTGGTGCACACTATACTTAAAGAGTGTTAACTTGAGATCCGGCCATGACAATAGCGATTTGGGGCACTTAAGTCTGGCCATCAACAAGAAAAAACAACAAACAAACAGGGGAAACAACTAATTATATTTCTGAAAAGTCCCTCTGGCAAGTCTATTACTGTGACATAGAAGAACAATATGCAGTGCATACAACAGCTTTAGGGAAGAAAGTCTACTTTCAGTATCTCATAAATGCTGTGCAATGAAATTAGGATTTTTTATTTTTATACGACCCAGGCCTGTTACTTCCAAGGTAGTTGCTGCTTATTCATGTTATTCAATGTCACTACTCAGTTGAGGATTAAAAGATTTCCCTCATACAAGAACACAAATTGTATTTGTTAACAAAAATGACAACCACTTCATTTTAAATTATATCAGTTTCCTTGTGGGATTAGTCTGCATATAATAACAGGAGCTATGAAGGCAATATTAGAAGGGCTCCTTCCTCTCTTATACTGTGTAACATGCACAAATGCCAAGTCATACTACAATACAAAATGTTACTTTATTTTCATAAATGTCACAAAAAAGGTGTTAACTACATGAGAAATTGTGTCCACATAATGTGGCTCAGTTGCATATTCCACATGGCTAGCTATAAAAGCACAGCCTATCATATTATTGGCAGAATTAGGCGTGAGGCAGATATTAGCTATCATCAAAGGGTGATTAGTGGTTTATTATTAACCTTAACAAGGTGCTTCTCAGACTATCTGATCTGGGGGACCAACAATTATTTTCTTCCAATGTGCCAGATGCCAGTACTAAACTTGTGCCCATTGCATTCAGATATTTCTTTCTGTCCTGGAAATATGTCAAGGACCAGCAGACAGTTCAGAGACCACCACTTTGAATAACATTGCCTTAATTAACAGAAGGGTTGTGTTTGGTCTCCTCCCCACCCCATGGGACAAAAAAGTTTTCAACCTGTTCTCTATAACTTCAGATATATTAAGCATAACTCTTGAAGGTATAACATTTCTATATGTCTCTTTCAACACAGTGACACTCTCCAGCTGGTATCCTGTTGGTTAGTCCCAATTAGAACAGTCCCATTCAATCAATTGCTGTATGAGAGTCAACACATAGATAAATCCAATGGATTCAACGGGTCTACTGTAGTCAAGACTAAAACAGATTTTAGGCCTCCGGGTGTCAGGAATCACCAGGAGTACAAACTGTAATTTTGGAAGTTCATTCTTCTACCCCCTGTGGTGAGTGACAGTCAACGGTTGCTGTTCAAAAAATTCACTGATAATGCTGTCTGCTCTCCAGTTGACTTCAGAATGCAAAGCTCATGCTGGAATTACATACCTATTCAGACAACCCTCTTATGGTTGTTGTGTGTCTTCAAGTTGTTTCCAACCTATCGAAACCCTAAGGAGACGTTGTCATGGGGTTTTCTTGACAAGATTTTTTCAAAGGGGGGTTGCTTTTGCCTTCTCTTGAGGCTGAGAGAGTATGACTTGCCTAAGGTCACACAGTGGGTTTCCATGGCCAAGTAAGGATTCAAACCCTGGTCTTTAGAGTGGTAGTCCAAGCCCAACCCACTACACCATGCTGGCTCTCAAGCACCAGGTACATTTGTTTTATTACCTGCCCAGATGCACGATTATTACTTCCCAGGCACTCCTCTTGCACTGTGCCTTTGGCTTCAAGACTGTCAAGCGCTCAAATGTAGGATAAGATAGGATGCATCTGATAAAGTAAAGTGAGTCTACAAAAGTTGTGCTATAACTTCTTTCTCTCACTTAGTCTCAATGTTGCTATCAGGTCTTTTTGTATATAAGATAATTGTGTATGACTCCATAATCTATGTGCTCAATACAATAAAAATATTGTAAGATATAAAATAGGGCCATTTTCTTGGTGTCAGATTATTTTCTATAGATGGCAGTCCAATATCTTATATTCACACAAATACACACATGGATATGTGTGCTTAAATAAGTAGGTCAAATCCTGTAGTTCCTGTGACTAACAGCATTGACCTGTGGGAGTAAGCTGGATAGGAATGCCATACAGAAAGCATACTCATTAGCTCTTTATTCTATTTGACATAAAATATGTATTCCCAGCGCAGTTTGTGATTTTCACAGGGACATACTGTGCAGTTTTCAAAGTGCATACAGCTGTTGTCCATCAGAAAGGAAAACATTCTTTAAAAAAAAGTCATAGATCTTTTCCCACAGTTAAAAAAAAAGTCCTTATAATACGTAGCCTTTGTTAGGGAAACAGTCTTGAAACACACAGTCTAAAAATAATTTTCTCTAATATAAACGGTAGAGACTGAGTTCATCCCAGGCTACATTAAAAGTCTAAACTATTCACTGCCAGTTTTTTAAAGCTAAATTTTAACCACTTATTTTCAACCAATAGCATCTATCTACCTATCTATCTATCTATCTATCTATCTATCTGGCATTAACTTACAGCAATAAGAGTATAATTTTCCTTATTTTCAAATCCACATATTTTAAATTTTATTTTTATATTCCACATTTCTCTCAAGCCATTGACTGTATTTTAAAGGCACTGCTTACAGAAAGTAATGTTTTAAGTTGCAATCTTATACAAGCTAACCTGGAAGTAAGCTCCACTGAACTTCAGAGTGTGTATATATATATATATATAAGACTGCACTGATGGTGACTTGGATTTCCTAAGCGTGTGCCTCAGCCTTTCCCAACTGACTATTGTGGCTGGAGTTACAACCCAAAGCCTCTGAAGGGTGTCATTTTGGGGAATGTTGATGTTTCTTAATGTTACAGTATTCACATTAGGATGTAAATTTAACATCTAATGTATTTTTTAAAGCTAGAGAAGTGTATTCACCAAAAGGACCACAAAAAGTTTAGAGTGAAGGGTAAGTAAAGGCAGAGAAAAAAGGATAATGATAATGGTAATCATAACATATTTAGAAAGACTTTAGCTTTCCATTATTCCTATTATAGGAAACTGGCAGTTGTCAGAGAATTCATGATGGTAATAGTCATCAATAGAAGCAGCATATATTACCTTATCTGTCCTTTATGTAAGTAATTTTTCTTCATTTGTAAGACTGCAGCAGGAATTCTGCAAACAACAGCCAGCCCAAGGAACTACTTAGTTCCATGTTCCTTGACAAAGTTTAGTGTAATTGTGTAAGTCCCACTGGTAGGCAAAGAAGTAGGAGAGACAGATAGTTCCATAACATCATCCTACCTGCTCAGTTAGTTTGTCACTGTATTAATTAACCAAGCACTACACTTTTGGAAAGCACTCAAATAGTATGTCCAAGTGCAGGTTTGAAATGTTGGGCAACAGAGGGATGAGAATGCTCAGAAGCAATAGGAACTGCCCTGACCAAGTCCCCATCAAGAGACCATTAGTAAGATGTCCAGTTTATTTGGTTCAAACTTTTATAAACATCCAGCCATCAGTCTTTGGGAGCTTTAAGCCTACTGGATGCCAAAAAAGAAAAGAAAGAAATCTTCCTGCCTACATCATCACTACCGAAAAAACAGTTGTTTTCAAGACAGCAGAACAAAGGCAACAGTTCCTTACCACCCAGGAAACCACCCTTCACAGTAAATAACCTTATTAAAGTAAATAACTTTATTAGTACGTGTAACCTAATGATCCCTGGCACCAGTCTGTGACCCTGGTATCTTATACTGTTCCCTGGTTTCAGAGAGCCACCGCCTCACCCCACTGATTGTCCAGCCAAGCTGCAGTGCTAGAGACTGCCCTGCAACAGTTAAAACATCACTTTCCTCTTTTGTCTCTGTGATCTGGACTTATTCCCTCCCAAAAGAGGGTCATTTGATTTTTTTTTTCTTCAGGTGCCAGAATGTCTAAGCACAGTTCTTAGGCTTTATGTTTTCATAACTCACTGTGCTCTTTATAATAACAATAGATAATAAAAATGTATAATATGCTGGCAATGAAAATCTAGTAAAACAAACAACTTTAGGTTATGTTCAAATAGCTGGTAGCCTTACAATCCAGTCATTAACATCTTTAGTAAATGACTCCTAAAATGCGATGTATAACTACTGGTGTCTCCTCAGAAATATGCCAGATACAGCCTTGAAGTTGAAATGACTGGCTGGATGTAAATGGCTTGGCGCTGTGGAAACAAGCCTAAATGATGCTTACACTTGTGTACTCTTTCTCCTTTGATACAATTGTAAGGAAACTCTTAACTCTGGCTTTTTTCCAAATAGCCAGTCAATTCATCTGAACTGAGATGCATGGCAAGTGTTAACTGTGATTCAGAACAGAAGTGGGAACTGCACTTGCAAGGAGGTCCAATTTTTGCTTCTCTGTTCCCCAGACACTGCCAGCAACCTAGATGTGACTTCACGCCGCTCATTTCAGTTTTAGCCAATTTAGAGCCATTTTTTCCAAGGTGGAGAGTTTGGGGAAGGCAAACCAATGTGCTTTCTGGCATTTTAAATTTAATGCTGGCTATCTGAGGATGAAAAAGAACCCAGGAAGATTTTGGTAAAATGGGGAGGGGGATGGGGCTGGGAGCTCGAGAGGCCACCTGGTGCAAGGTAACAAGCCAGGACTGTAAAGCTATGTGTCACCTGAGGATGTCTCATGGGCAAAGGTTTTCCATCTCTGACCTTAACTCTAGTTAGCACTAACCATAGTTTGTTTGGATTTGTACATAACAATTAATCATGTTTAGTTGAAAACAGAAACAAAATTTTCCCATATCCTAATGGCTATACCAGGAGTTGAGGAGGACAGCAGGGTCACATAAGCCCTCAGGCTTACATTTATAACATTAATTCAAATTCAGCCAGGACCTGTCTTGAAAGTAAGCACCAGTAGAAGAACTTAAGTCAGCAGGAGAAGATAAAGTAGAATTATAGGGAAGAACAATGGTTCCATTGAATTCTACAGTGATTGTCTACAGTGATCCAAAGAGGATAACCTGCACTCCCTGCAAATAGTCTCTAGTTATGAGTTTAATGTGGTAACCAAAAAGAGGCTGTTTGAGATCCTTGATGATCTAAGAAGTCAACTTTATGATAAATATTTGCTAACAGAGACAGTTCCACAGGTGTCACTTCAGTTGCCAAATTCTTATCACTGATGGTGAGAACAAGGAAACAATTCTTTGACTATTGGAGAGAATTTTTTTCTTGGTCACTTTTTCCTTGGTCAGCTACTATTCTGTACATATGTATGCTAGAGCTGATTGTACCTCTTATTATACTTCGTTTAATAATGAAGACAACATGATCTTGTTTGGTTTCTGTTGGTCATAATGATCAAACAACTGAATATTAGAGGTGTCTGGCCTTATTCACAGAAACAAAATGCTAAGTTTTTCTGAGTTAAACAGTTGGCAGTTCATCCAGGTTAAGCTGACCTTAAATAACATCAAATTACTGTAGGAATATTTATGAGAAAGGAACCAGAGTATTAAAAGTAATTGCACCTTTTTCTTCTCCTTATTCCTGAACTGCAAAATAAAAAAGTAAATTCTTCAAATATATATTTCCTTAGAAATATATATTTCTAATATATTTTAAATATATTTAAAATTTTAAATTAAATATATTTAAGTACCGTATTTTCCTGCGTATAAGACGACTTTTTAACCCAAGAAAATCTTCTCAAAAGTCGGGGTCGTCTTATACACCGGGTGTCGCTGAAACTTCACTCGCTCACTCGCTCGGCTAGTGTGCTGCAGCTGCCGCTGCCTCCCAGCACTGCCCAGAGGACATCCTCCCAGGAAAGGAGGAGGAGAGATATTAAAAGGGGGAGGGAGGGAGGGAGCGAGCGGCTCAAGTTTGCTCAAAAGTCCAGCGGGGCTGGCAGGAAGCGCCTGGGGCTGGCGAGGCTGCCCCTTTTTGCAAGGATGTGAGCCCAGCGCTTGGCTGCTGGCTCCTCCGGAGCGACGGCGAGGGAGGAGGAGAGGAGAGGCTCTCAGCGGCACGCCCCCCCGAGAATGGGAGCCAGGCAGCCTTTCTGGTTCCTCCACCGCTTCCTCCTTCGCCAGGCTCTTGTAAGATAAACATGTAGAGTTTCAGCTGGAACACGGCTGGTTTGGAAAGTCTGACCTTTCTAGCCATTTGCATTTACTTAATACCTCTCTCTGTAGCCGAAGGGTAATGATTGTTGATTAACATTGCCTAAAGCAGATGGAGAGACGTCAGGCTTTGTAAGATCTGCTTGTTTTTCCCCAGACCCTTGGGGGTCTACCACCCAGAGACAGGCATAGAGTAGTGGCTTGTGCTGCCATGTGCTCATTTTAGGAATTCCTAATGAAAGATGCGCAATAATATATATATATATACACACATATATTTTAAATCCCACCAAGAGGCGTTCCAGGGCACCGGCTCCACTTTCCCTCCCTCTGGACAACTCATTCGCAGTGACTGGGGCATCCGAGTTTCCTGGATTGGGCGAGCCTATCAGCGGCCGCAGAAGGAGGGAGGCTGGCCAGAGTTGCTCCTGTTGCTAGGCAGAGGACCGCTGGGAAGGAGGAGGAGGAGAGGACAACGGGGGGTGGAGCCAGCGCTGCGAAAAGGGCCATAGAGCAGCGCTGTGCCCAGAAAAACACGCCTCTTTCACCCACCTGGCCCGCCCTTGTATCCTATTACCGTACCTCCTTCTCTGCCTCTCAGATTCACTGCAGTCCTCAAGAGGGAGATCTATCACTTTGATAGTCTTGGAGACAGAGAGGGCTGGGCAGGCAGGGAGGGCTGACCAGTCCAAGCAGGCTTTGTATACAACAACCAGCCAATTGCCAGTAAGGTACATCGGGCTGGTTGTTGTATACTGGGTACCACATACAGTACAGCACCAGTATCAGTACCTGTTCATACAGTGTAGCACCAGTACATACAGTACAGTATACAAATGTCCAACAGTCAAAACCCCATCATGGCTCCACCAGCAAGAAGAAAGAAATATGAAGCCAGTTTCAAGCTTAAAGTTGTAAACTTTGCCATGGAACATAATAACTGCGCTGCTGCAAGACAATATGGAGTAACAGAAAAGATGGTTCGGGACTGGAAAGCAAATGAAAAAGCATTAAAGAGTATGCCAAGGGGTAAGTGTGCATTAAGAAGAGGCACCCCACACTGGCCAGAACTCGAAAAACATGTAGCAGACATGGTGAATGAGCATCGCCAAAATGGTTATGTAGTGACACGAAATCAAATACGCTTGTTTGCACTTCAGTGGGCCAAATCTAACCCAGATCACAGCAACAAATTTAAGGCCACTGTATCCTGGTGTACTAGATTCATGGCAAGGCATAATATGGTACTGAGGCAAAAGACAAAAATTGCCCAAAAATTACCTGCAGATCTTGATAACAAACTAAATAATTTCCATCGATACGTAATAAAACAGCGCACTAAACATGGCTATGCGTTAAGTAGTATCGGAAATATGGATGAAACTCCAATGAATTTTGACATGGTTGGAAATAAAACTGTCCATCAAAAAGGTGAAAAAACAATTTTACTTAAAACAACAGGACATGAGAAGTCCAGTTTTACAGTGGTACTAGGATGCACAGCTGATGGTGCCAAACTGAGACCAATGATTATTTTTAAAAGAAAAACAATGCCAAAACTCAAGTTCCCTGTTGGTTGTTTTGTACATGTGAATGAAAAAGGCTGGATGGATGAAGAAGGGGTAAAGCTATGGCTTGATAATGTATGGAGCAGGCGACCAGGTGGACTTATTCAAAAACGCAGTCTACTGGTGTGGGATATGTTCAGGGCTCATTTAACTCCCAGCACCAAGCAAAGGCTTGCAAGACTAAACACAGATGCGGCAGTTATTGCTGCAGGATTGACATCGTTGGTACAGCCACTGGATGTGTGCCTAAACAAGCCATTTAAAGATCGCATTCGAGAACAGTGGAATGAATGGATGGTTAGCGGTGAAAAGTCATTCACAAAAGGAGGAAACATGCGTGCTCCACAGTTGGATGTTTTGTGCAAGTTTGTCATAAAAGCCTGGAACGATATTGATGCAGAAACAGTAATCAAGTCTTTCAAGAAGTGTGGCATATCAAATTCATTAGATGGTATGGAGGACAACTACTTGTGGCAAGATGAAGAGGAAGCCAAAGCTGAGACCACACCATCTGATATGGAATTCGACCCATACGATGACTGCCTTACAAATGTATCACAAGATGTCATTGATGTACTTATGATATCAGATGACGAACAGGAGGATTTTGAAGGCTTTTAAAGGGAAACTGTCACACCAGCAAAACCTGTAAAAATACCGTAGCTTGCAGTTAAGATGGGCATTGCTAACTGGTCAGGGACTTGCCCGGCACTTGCACTCTCTGTATTGTTTGTTATCTTCCTCCTATCATCACCAGTTCCAGTTTGGTTGACAGCTTAGAAAACAAACAGCATGGCAGCTCCCATGGGTTTATTGTCTTATCCTTCCTTTCAGCTTTAGAGTGAATTAGGAAAAGTTTAATCCACTTGCGCTGTTTCAAGTTTACATGTTTGATGACAAACAGCCTTATGTTTATAAGTGACAGTTTTCCTGCTAAGTACCTGCATGTCATAAGCATTTGAATTAAAATTACCATATTGAAATCAAATCTGATGTTTTTTTTATTTTTTATTTGGTGTGCTTTGGAAGAGGGGTAGTCTTATACGGTGAGTATATCCCAAACTCTATATTTTAACTGGAAAAGTTGGAGGTCGTCTTATATGCCCAGTCGTCTTATATGCCGGAAAATATGGTATATTTAAATTTAAAATTTAAAAATATTTCTAATATATTTCCTTAGAAATATATATTCCTTAGAAATGTACATAATTCTCCTACACATAATTTTTACAGAAAATGGAAAGGCAAAACCAACAAATATTATTGTCTGTTTTCCATCTTCTCAAAGTCTGATAGCACTTTGTCACCAGCCCAGGTACAGTTCTGTAGCCTTCATCCATTTCTGACCAATTGCAGGAACCTTGTAGAATAGCAATATTTCCAGATCCAGGAACTATTTGCCAATCCTCATAACCTACAAGGGGGAAACCCATGATACTGGCAAAATTCAACAGTACGGTGGTAGTGGCAAGTAAAGCCTCCTTGCAGCACAAAAATACTTCAAAACAAGGTATGTGTTTGCCACATACCATCTTTCAAAACAAAGGTATAGCAGAGTGGTTTAATTATCCCCACCTTTTCCAAAAGATGTGGGCAGAAACAGTAAAAAAAAAAAAAGCAGGGGCTTTTAGGCCACATGTTGCCCATCCTAGCTGTAGAAGTTATGTTGGAATGAGACCAAATGTTTAGCTGGAGAGTCTGTTGGGGTGTCATTCACAGAATTTAAGCATAATAGACAGATTTGTGACATAATATAGTCATACTGGAAGTGTTTATTTACTTTTTTATAACTGAATTCTCCCTGTCATGAATACCCTACTTTTTCCAGTAATTCTTATTAGAACTAATATGTTTGTGTGCTGTATGTCAGTTGAATGTATTTTCATATTTTAAAATCACGAATGAAAATAATACCTTGTCATTGGCAGTGATTAGAAAAAGCTTATTTTCATCAAAAGTTATTTGCAATTCTATTAAACATTCATCCTGCATATAAAGCATCTGAGTTTGCCAATCTTAGCCCAAGAGATAGTGATTGAATCACATATTGAAATAAGCCTTATCAGTACCATTTAAGCAGTTGTCAAAAAGTTTATTGGTATAGGAAAAGAAAAAAAATTACTATCCCCAACCAAAAAAAAAAAAAGAAAGGAGTGGGGGGAAAGTTCTTGTATTGCAAAGCCAGGTCTCCCTCTGAAGAACAATAAACTCACCAAGGAAAAATACATTGGTCTTTAGTAATTTTTACAGCATTCAAAAATACTTGGTCCAATTAAAACAAAAAGCGAACTGGAATTTCACTATTCAGTATCTGAGTTCACATAAGTCAACAGACCCTGGCTTGGCATTATATATGAGCAAACCACTATCTCATAGGTTCTTTCTTTGTCCCTTGCTTTTCCTTCTTGCTCAGATTCAATCTGTTGCTTCATATTTTCAGCAAACCATAGTTTTCATACCACCTAAACTGTCAAACCTGCTCTTGTACCTTGTAACTTGTACTTGCTCTGCAAGCCAGAATCACAAAACATAGTTGCATGGCTAGCAGTTTTCCCTTTGGGGGCAAGCACAAACCATAATTTGCCTATTCATATGTTATAGCAAGCTAAAGTTTATGTCTCAAAATTCAATTCAGTGTATGCTTAATGTGGAGACAAGAACCACTGAACTCAGTGGGACTTCCTTCTGGGTAAGGGTTCCTAGCATAGGCCATTTACACACGGGCTTAAAGAAAGGGTGTGGAGCGTCCTCCAGAGAGGACGTGTGCACCTAGGAGTGGACTGGGTCGGACCTACTTACTGTAGATCCGCACCTCAGCCTGCTCCTGAATGACCCGAAGTGGTCATCCAGCGTACTTTTGAAAGACCGCTTGAAAGAGGTCTTTCAAAAGCACGGAGCGTGCCACTCCATTCCCGCACGCCGGTGCAGATTTGCAGGCTCACACCAGTGCGAGCCTGTGATCTGCTGGGGGAGGGCTTTAGGCTGGCAAGCTTCAGCGGTGGAGAGCCTCCACCAACTGGAAGCCACCATTTTCGTCCCCAGAGCAGTGCAGAGTGGGGGCCACGCACTGCTCCGGACCAGCCTGGACCCAAGCGTCGAGCCCAAAGGTCCGGTAAGTACCGGCATGGGGCGATTCCCTCACCCCATGCGGAAATGGCCATACTGCCATAAATAACCAACTAAATCTGAGCAAGGAAGAAGCCTGAAGGCAAAGAGGAAGCTGAGTAAGGAGGAATCTGCTGTATCCTCCAAATGACTGGACAAATTATTGACCATTCCCTTTAGCAAGTGATTGTAATTTTTCTTCTAACACTGAGAACTTTAGCTGACAAGCAAGTGGACTATGACGAAAAATGTTCATAATAACAGGCTTGATCAACTTGTGATTTCATGCATACATACCATGGTCCTGCTCATGGAACTGAAGAAACAACAGGGAGAAAGTTCACAGGTAGCTGGCAGTTAATAATATGGATAATAACTTTATTCGGCTTGGTAGACCAGAAATGTTAATGTATCTTTGTATATAATGGACAATAAACTATGAGTGCCTTTGGGGAACCATAACAGACTTACTGCAACCAAGTCGATAAAATAACCATTTCTCATTACGCAGAAAGATAGCCATCACTGGGGGAAAATAGAAAGAGGAAATGTTCCTATTAGTTGTCCCTAAATTCTCTGAGGTTTTTTAAAAAGCAGACAATGTTACCTATTTCACAGAACAATCAGAGGCAACTCCCAGCACAAACTGAAATATTTTATTTCTCCTAGAGGCTGGGTTCTTTTTTTCCAGGATACATTACAGAAAAACAAATCTCTTTTTTGAGTGTGTGACTGTATAGTTTCAATTAAAGAGCACTCCTCTGGAAGGGAGGGGAAGCACAAGGCCTTTACACTAAAACAGTGAGATTTTTAGAACACTCTATCTTTGAAAAGAAGGCATGTTCATTCGGGTCTCCAGAGCCAAAAGAATCATAGCATTGTAGAGTTGGAAGAGACCCCAGGGGCCATCCAGTCCAACCCCCTGCTATGCAGGAACACACATCAAAGCATTCCCGACAGATGGCCATCCAGCCTCTTCTTAAAGACCTCCAAAGAACGAGACTCCACTACACTCCAAAGCAGCATATTCCACTGCCGGACAGCTCTAACCCTCAGGAAGTTCTTCCTGAGGTTCAAGTGGAATCTCCTTTCCTGCAGCTTGAATCCATTGCTCCTTGTCCTCTGGAACAGCAGAAAACAAGCCCGCTCCCTCCTCGACATGACATTCCTTCAAATATTTAAACATGGTTATCATATCCCCTCTTAACCTTCTCTTCTGCAGACTAAACATACCCAGCTCCCTAAGCCATTCCTCATAGGGCATGGCTTCCAGACCCTTCACCATTTTGGTTGCCCTCCTCTCGACATGTTCCAGCTTGTCGATATCCTTTTTGAATTCAGGTGCCCAGAACTGGACACAATATTTCAAATGAGGCCTAACCAATGCAGAATAGACTGGTACCATTACCTCCCTCAATCTAGACACCATATTCCTATTGATGCAACCAAGAATCACGTTGGCTTTCTTGGTTGCTCCATCACACTGCTGACTCATGTTCAGCTTGTGATCTACTAAGACTCCTAGATCCCTTTCACATGTACTGTATCCAGCCATGCATCCCCCATCCTATATTTATGCATTTCATTTTTTCTGCCTAAGTGTAGGACTTTACATTTCTCTATGTTGAAATTCATTTTGTCAGCTTTGGCCCAACTCTCCAATCTATCAAGGTCATTTTGAAATTTGATCCTATCCTCTGGTGTATTAGCAACCACTCCCAATTTGGTGACATCTGCAAATCTGATCAGCATGCCCTCCACTCCTTCATCCAAGTAATTGATAAAGATGTTGAATAGCACTGGGCCCAGGACAGAACTCTGTGGTACCCCATTAGTCACTTCTCTCCAGGATGAAAAGCAGCCATTGGTGAGCACCCTTTGGGTTCAATCAGTTAACCAATTACCGATCCACCTAACAGCAGCCCTGTCCAGCCTGCATTTTACTAGCTTCTTTGCAAGAATGTCATGGGGAACTTTGTCAAAGGCCTTACTGAAGTCAAGATATGCTACGTCTACAGCATTCTCTTCATCTATCAAGCTTGTAATCCTATCATAAAAAGAGATAAGATTAGTCTGGCATGACTTATTTCTGAGAAATCCCTGTTGACTTTTAGTGATTACGGCATTGGTTTCTAAGTAATTACAAACTGACTGTTTAATAATTTGCTTTAGGATCTTTCCTGGTATTGATGTCAGGCTGAGTGGGCAATAATTATTTGGGTCCTCTTTTCTCCCCTTCTTGAAGATGGGGATGACATTTGTCCTTCTCCAGTCTGCTGGGACTTCTCCTGTTCTCCAAGAGTTCTCAAAGATGATTGCAAGTGGTTCAGAAATGACTGCTGCCAGTTCTTTTAATATACTTGGATGTAAGTCATCTGGCCCTGGAGACTTAAATTCATCTAGTTTAGCCAAATATTCCTGTACTACTTCTCTTCTTATTCTGTGCTGCATTTGCCCCTCTTCCTCACCTGTTCCCCATCCCCTAGGTTGAGTAGTTCTATCCTTTGGGGAGAAAACTGAGGCAAAGAAGGTGTTGAGTAGTTCTGCCTTCTTTCTTCACTCTGTTATTATTTGGCCATCTTCACCAAGCAGTGACCCTATCATTTCCTTGTTTTTCCTTTTGCTGTGGACATATCTAAAAAAGTCCTTTTTATTGTTTTTAATGTCTCCGGCAAGCCTAAGTTCATTCTGCACTTTAGCTTTTCTGACCTTCTCCCTACATCTATTTGCTTGAATTCCTCTTTGGCGGTTTCACCATTCTTCCATTTCCTGTACGTGTTTGTTTTAACACTTAGCTCAGCTGAGAGTTCTTTAGTCAACCATTCCGGTTTCTTTAGACACTGCCATTTTTCCTCCTTATTGGCACAGTTTTCAACCGTGCTTTCAGTATCTCACTTTTAAGAAACTTCCATCCATCATGAACTCCTTTATCTTTTAGTATTCCTGACCATGGGATTTCAGCAAGTAACTCCCTAAGTTTACAGAAATCAGTTTTCTTAAAGTTTAGGATACACAGAATCATAGAAATGTAGAGTTGGAAGAGACCACAAGGGCCATCCAGTCCAACCCCCTGCCATGCAGGAAAACCCTCAAAGCACTCCCGACAAGTGGTCATCCAGCCTCCACTTAAAAACCTCCAACGAAGGAGACTCCACCACACTCCGTGGCAGCACAGTGTTTGGCTACACCTGGCTTCTCCTTCCCACTGAATGACAAACTCCAAAAGAGCATGGTCACTCACCCCTAAGGATCTCACCACCTCCACCTCATCAACTAGGTCATCCCTGTTGGTCAGGATCAGATCTAAAATAGCCAATCCCCTTGTTGCCTCTTCCACCTTCTAGACCATGAAATTATCTGCAAGGCAAGTGAGGAACCCATTGGACCTTGAGGTCTTGGCAGAGTTTGACTGCCAACAAATATCAGGATAATTGAAATCTCCCATTACCACTGCATCTCTCCTTTTTGAATGTGTGGTCATCTGCTCCAGGAAGGCCTCATTCAAGTCCTCAGGCTGGCCTGGAGGCCTGGAGCAAACCCCCACAATCACATCCCTATTGTTTCTCACTCCCTTAATTCTTACTCAGATGCTCTCACCTTGGCTTCCCAGATTTAAGTCATGGATCTCTTCACAGGTGAAAACATCCTTGACAAATAAGGCTACTCCTCCTCCTTTCTTGTTTGGTCTGTTTCTGAGAAATAGGTTATACCCCCCTATTCCTACATTCTAATCATGAGATTCACCCCACCAGGTTTCAGTGATGCCTATTAAATCATATTTATTTTGTTGTACTAAGAGTTGGAGTTCATCTTGCTTATTTCCCATGCTCTGTGCATTAGTGTAGAGACACTTGAGACCATGTGCCCTTCCTGGAAGTCCTGTACTAAAGTTACTTTCCCTTCTCCTGTTGGTCTCTAGTTCTACTTGGCCTGCCCTATCTATATCATTTGGGCTATTTTTTGCAGCACTCACTGAATCCTTGCCCAGAATAATACTGTCCCTCTCCCCAGTCAAATTTAGTTTAAAGACCTCCTGATCTGTTTTGCGAGACGGTTAGCAAAAACACTTTGGCTGATGGTTGTGAGGTGCAGGCCATCCCTTGCCAGAAGACCATCTTCGTGGAAATGGAGGCCATGATCCAAAAACCTGAATTGCTCCCAGCAGCACCATCTTTGGAGCCAGTTGTTGATCTCCACTGTTCTTCTTTCCCTTTGTGAGCCATGTCCTTCCACAGGGAGGAGAGACAAAATGACAACCTGCGCACAAAGCTCGTAATCCTTCATGATGTGGTAAAAGCCACGCCTTGCCGTGTTGTTGATCCTGACGTGAACCAAAAGGGGAGGGTTACGGTCAGTGGGCTTGACTAGTCTCGTTAGCCTCTCCGTTATGTCATTGATTTTGGCTCCAGAGAGACAGCACACCTTGTGATTGATCCTGTCCGGGTTGCGAATGGTCGATTCCATTCCTCTCAGCAAGGAGTCCCCAACCACTAGAACTCGTCTCCTCTGAGGCTTGTCTGGGGTTACTCGACGAGCAGATTCTGTCATGGCCGCCTGAACCTTCTGTTCATGCTGAGACTGTTGGTGTTGCTGCTGTTGGATTTCATTCTGCTGGTGTTGGGGTTCCTGTTGCTGATGTTGGATTTCCTCTTGTTGACATTGCATTATCTCTTCCTGCTGTCCCACTTCATCATTAATAAGGTCAAGAACTTGGAAGCGGTTCTGCAGCTCAAGAGTCTCTGTTTGGCACCTTGCCTTTCTATTCCTGTGTGTCACATTCCTCCAACCATCCTCCTCCCAGTTTTGTGAACTGACTTCCTCATCTGCTAGCTCCTCCATGCACTCCATCTTCAAAAAGGTCCTCTCAGCCCTATCCAAGAACTCCTCTCTCTCCCTAATAGTGTGAAGATTCGAAACGCGTGCTTCCAACTGTTGAACCTTTTCTTCCAAGAGGGCGACCAGCTTGCATTTGCTGCAGGTGTACCCAATGACGTGTTGTAGCAGGAAAAAAAACATGCCACAGCTGTGGCAGGTGACCGCAGCAGTTCCCTCACCCTCCATGCTTGATAGTCTAGATAGCTGAATTGGAAAAGGTAAAACTGGGCTTTGCCTTCAAAGTCCCCTGGTAAAATCTATGTCAACTCCCCTGTTTGCCAAGTTCTTATTGTCAACCTATTTAGAGAGAGGGTGCAATTCTACAGTGCTTATAGTTACTCTCTCAAGGCGGCAACCCTACCTAGATGTTGTGGACAGGCAGATTGACTCCAGATGGCTTCAGGTCTCCCGGTTTCGTGAACCAACTTCCTCGTCCACTAACTCCTCCATGCACTCCATCTTCAAAAAGGTCCTCTCAGCCCTATCCAAGAACTCCTCTCCCTCCCTAATAGTGTGAAGTCTATTAGGGTTTCATTCCACACTTGGTAGTGAAAGGGCGTGTGCCTCTGGGAACAAATATAAAGATCTGCTAGCTCTTCCCCTAGCTCGTCAGCTAGGACTAACGGCTGCCAGCTCCTCCCCCTAACTAGTCAGTTAGACTGTGCGCTCAGGGAATGAAATCCTAGAGGATATGAAGGGCCCACTGTCTATTGAAATTAGTAGATTGGAATAGATCCTGATTTTAAGTCTCGAAATGCACAAACTCAAAAAATAACTGACTCTATAATATTTTTAAAAAATGTTTTCAGCCACCTATTTCTAAGCCCCAATCTCAAAATGTGGTTTATGCTGTTTTACAAAAGAATAATTTAATAGGCAAGGTATCTTCAGATATATGGAAGTATTAAAGACCAAACTGGGGACCTGAAATCATTGAAGTCTAATAAAAAGCCTATTCTACTCTCTTCCCAATCTCCTTTCGCCCATTTCCCCTAATCCTGACTTGTTGGTTAGACATCACACAGTACCTCCTAACTCAGTGACTTTACACAGAAAGCCAGACATTTGTAAGGAAGTGAGAAAGGAAACTAAGAGAGAGCTGTTTTCTTTTTCTTTTTTCAAATGCTGTGGTACTCAGTCACTGTTAGTGTAGTCTGTTTAAAATTGAGACCCAGCAATGATCAAGCTATTTGCCTTAAAAGGACAAAATATCTGTGGAAATAAACTTCAGCAAGTTGGAAAGTCAGGAAGAAAGCAGAGACAGAAAGGAGATGGATTGTGAGCTCTGGAGCGACGTTGATACAGCTGCGTAATCCTACTGCTTCACAAGGGAAACACTGAATTCCCAGAAATATAGGGCCTTTATAATCCACTAGGATAAAGGGGGAAAAAGAAACACAGAAGAAAGGATTAGTAAAAGAAAGATGGTTCTGTATATGTGTTTGATACTTGGAAAAGAATGAAGCTGGACTTGCCTATTTGCTGAAATACCCATCACTTAACGACTGCAGTATTTAGTAGTTGCTTGCATATAGCTAGCTCGAACTATCCTTGACATTCCCTCAGTTTCAATACATTCTATATACTCATCAGTACTTCTTCAAATATATATGTGTATAGGGAAAAGAAACAGAACACAACAGAAATTGAGTCCTCTTTATGAAAGAGAATATTCTACATATAAAATCGCCTAGTATTTGGCTCATATGTACATAATCAACACTGTATTTACCACTCTAATTCTTCTCCCTTCTCAGTATACAAACAAGACAGGGTCCTTAAAATGCCTCTTCTAATTAGATATGTAACCTAGCAAAATATCTACAGAATGAAGAAAAAAAAACCTCTGCAAACTGAATTGTCACTCATCAAAAAACAGAACAGGTTCACATGGGGCATCCTAGGCCCCATGCCACTGATTGGTTGTCTGTTTAATAATACTGCTTTGTGTGTAGGCCCATGCAGATCTTTCAGGATAGCTAACAAGGACAACATCATTCTCATAGCATAGGCACAGATCATCCTGAGCTGGCAAATATGCATCTGAGATGAGCCATATTACAGATGAAGGCTCACATGAATAAAGGTCCATATTAACAAATAAAAACCAAAAAAAAAATCCTCCACATAGAAAATGAGATGTCAGAGAAAATGTTAGGCTAGAAATCTTTTCCTTAAATTTTAGTTTTCTCTATTGAAGAAACACTTGGGTTTTAAAGAGTGAACAGCAATTGTCCGGCCCTGACCAAATGTCTGAAGCAGCCTAGTTCAGTGAAATGCTTCCCACTTCAGTATCTATAATGCCACAGATGTAATTGCAAATGTCTCTGATCTATTTCTAAACTCATGCATACAGATGTATGGAAGCGCTGGTATGGCATATATCCTTCTTCTCTTTTGCATCCAAGATCTCAAAGTGGATGAACAGAGCTCTGAACAACATCAGCCTTCCAGTTTGCAAAAGTAGCTTTGGATTTTCAGTTCTGGAATCTAAAAGGAAAAGATACCCCATCCTATCTATGGGACTTACCATGCATTTCTTTTATAGTTCTCATGTAGCACAATGGTGTTAAGTATTATCTGCTTTTATCAATCTATTCTACCCAAGTATCACGGAGCACTCACATGTGTTCAAATGGGGAACTGGGTTAATCTGTTCCAGTAAAAACAACCAAGAGTTCTATGGCTACCTTAAAATCTAACTTAAATATAACACACAGGATCTTTTATGAACAGTAGATCACTTCACAGAATTATAATCCATGAGAATTCATGCTACAAAAATGGTTTGTCTTCAAGGTAATCACAGGACTGTTACTCATACATGCTGTCATACACACAAAGGCACATTTCAGCTATCTGCATCACTCTTTAAATACAGGTCTACCGTATTCTTGTATAGATCAGAACATGAGAGCATGGCTGAGAGAAAAGAAAGATGTATGTGTCCTCCCAATCCATAGATCCAACAGAGAGAGAGACCCCACAGAGAGTTCTTTCCTCTGATGAATCATTCCCCAGGTCCAACCCTATAAATAATTCCATCTAGAAGAGGAATGGTATGTGGATACAAGTCTACTCACAAACTAATTGGTTCCTTTAAATTTCACTTTCCTGCTCACATTCAAATGTGAGTGGGGCAAACCTGTGTTTCAATATGCCTGTCTGGAGCACCGGCATCATGCAGTATGGTCCTGGGAGATGAAGGCTACAGTGAATGAGAGAAATAAGACAGGTCAAAAGAGACCATCCTCTGTTTGCTCTGCCCAGCATGTAGTGTGCAGCAGAGTCCTCATCAAGAACGACGACAGGTGAAGGAGCAGAAAGAAAGAAAGAATAAAATAGCAACAACATCATTCAGATTCAGTAACAGTTTCCGGTAGTGCTACCTCTAGGGAACCTGTCAGCATATGCCAGAGATCTCCCTTCATGCTGAGGCAAGTTAAGCAAAGTACCAGCTGTGCCACCTCATTGACACAGTCAAGGCGAGTAAAGGAGAGAGAGAAACAGCGAGAGAAATGGCAAAAAGACCAGCAGCCAAGCATTTTAGCCTGTGGTTGCTAGGATACTGTGAAGACCCTCCACTGCTAAGCAGACAAGGGAGAAATAGGGGGGAAGGCACCCTCGTGCTTAGGCCTTGTGAGCAAACAGCAGTAACAATAAGAATATGTTGTTGCTTTCTGCCCACCTCTACTAGGTAGGGCTGCCAGCCTTCGGTGGAAGAGTAATGCAAGCCTGGCAATGTCTGCTCAGTAGAGACAGACGGGAGGATAGATTATTTATATTCTGGAAGAGCAGACACCCAGGGCTTCTAGTTAAGGGGCTGCCAGTTCACGATTTGGAAGCCCATTTTTTAAGATACAAATCACCTCCAGCATTTTTACCAGCCCCAAAGCATTTAGAGGCTATCTTATTAACGCCCTGAGAATTTCATGGGCAATGAGCAGGGACACTAAAATGAACATAAAATTAATACTGCCGTTTAAAAAAAAAATAAGTTGATATTTATGCAAAAGAGGTTAACTACAACATTTCTTTCCTGTATAAAATTGCAGAGAATCTTTGGAAAAGACTGAGAAACCTCATCAAAAAAGTGTTGAGTTAATGGGAGCACACATGCAGTTTTTATTATGAAAATATTTATATCCTCCTTTCAGATCCCAAAAGTTATTTCTGTTAAGGGAGAAATATTCCACATCTATTCTTTATTTTGAATATAATACATTCCTTCCTAAGGTACCTTAAATCCATAAAAAGCTGTTGTTCCACCAATAATGACTGTGTTGCTATCATGCTCTAAAACTTTGCAAATTTTCTGTACAGGAGGTCTTCCCTTGTTACAGAACAACTCTCAGCTGTCTCAAACTCTTAAACAATACAAAAAGTCCCTGAAAAATTAAATCCCCCATTAAATCTCTTACAGCCAAGAGTAAGTTGTCTTTGTGGTACCGTATAGAATGAAAGTCTGTTGTATGTTTTAAGTTCTGTCTAGTTTTAAATTTCTATGCTACTTTTAGAGAAAACAATAATGTATTGTATAAAACTCTTAGTATACAAACTTTAGCTATCCATCTAGTTCAGTGGTTCTCAACCTGTGGGTCCCCAGATGTTTGTGGACTTCAGCTCCCAGAAGCCCTGAGCATTGACCATAGTGGCTGGGGCTTCTGGGAGCTGAAGTCCACGAACATCTGGGGACCCACAGGTTGAGAACCACTGATCTAGTTTGTGTTGTTGCTGTGTTCCTTCAAGTTATTTCCAACTTATGGCTACCATAAAGAAAATTTATCGCAGGGTTTCCTTGGCAAAATTTGTCCAGAGATGGTTTACCGTTGCCTTCCTCTAAAGCTGAGAAAGTGTGACTGGCCCAGGGTCAGTCAGTGGATTTCCACTACTAAGCAGCGATTCAGCTCTGGTCTCCAGAGCCATAGTCAAACCACTAAACCACACAGGCTTCTTCTTAGCTTATCTAGGATTTTATTTTACCACCTGAACTGATGAAAAAGGTTATGCTTCCTCTCTGTCCAGGTATGGAAGCCAACTGGACAGCTGACCCTCATACTGTTGATGGGGCAGCTACATTCACCACATCTAATGGCAACAGAGTGTCTTAGGAGCACAGAAAGCCCCATGACACACAGCGTTGTCCCTCAATATATAGCTGCCACAATCTGGTTATATGAAAGTATATTTATCTGAAAGGAGTGAATCTGGTTATCTGAAAGGAGTATCTTTCAAGTACATTTCCACTATCTCGGAAGCAGTTTACAAGCTCAGGATCACATATTACTTTTAACTGTGCTAGCTGTTCATGGAAAAATCCCCACAACATCCGAAAGAGAACTTTTACACCCCTACTCCAGGAAAGGACAAATTCCAGCATGGGGGCATTGTGTAGAAGCACAAACACAGAAAAGTGTGAAGCACTTTGATTTTATCTTCTTCTTCAGATCTTTTCAATCATGTTCATATCCTAGCACCCACAGTGATTTTCCAAAGTGTTCTGGAACACTCTTTACTCTGGACAGAGAGGTTTTGTTTTTTGTTTTTTTGCCTTGTTCCTGCTCCTTGTCCTAATAGAGAAGAAAAGATCTCAAGCCAGCCTTGATCTCTGCCATCTCTGTTAGATAATTAAATTCTCCTTGTGTAAATGCAAATATAATTTATGCAAATGCTTTGAGTCCCTTCCTTTACCTCCCATTCATACAAATCAGTCTATATACTCTCTGCCAAAATTCTGCATGAGGCCTGAAGGTACATAATAAGTATTTGCAAAAACATTTTGTCGCCTATTTGTTTGGCAGTTCAGCTTAAGTCAGAGTGCAGTATGAGATTCAGCTGTCCATCCTCATCATTACCAATGAGCAGCAGTGATAACTATGCAAAACAAAACCCACCAATATTTATTGATTACATATTTGTTTGATAAGCTTTAATAAGAACAGTGGGCTGTGATATCCCTGCTTCATTTGGAACAGTCCCACTGAAATCAATGGAACCTGCTTCTGTGTAAGCATGTAAGTGATTTACAAAATTCATTATTAAATTAGAAAAAAAAAAGGAGTCTTATAAAAAAAGAGTCTATAAACCAGACTTTTATTAAATGTGAATTCTTTTAAATGAGTATTCCTGTTTTATTGCTTAAATTGAAGAAAAACAAATGAGTGAAATCATGTCCTTTTTCTAAAATTTCATCCCTACTAACAAAACTTCCAATTTTACTGAAGGCTGACCATAACATACTGTAACCTATCATCTTTTTAAATAATATCAACATAGGACAAGGGGAAAAAAACCTACAGTATTTAATGGATCATATATGGGAAACAGACCTCCAAGGCTAGCATATTTGTGTCCCAATATGAGAAAAAGCAAGAAGTGTTCAAGTATGCATACCTCTTTTCAACCAAGCTAATGAAATGCTGCACATCAATTGCCATAATCAGTTAATTGGTCATACTGTAAAGGGAAATGGTTATTCATAAATAGTAGAAAGCACTCTCCTTCTGGACTGCATAACCATAAACAGGGAAAAGAACAATCCATAATGGCAAAGATGCTGTACACTGACTCTGAGAAAGCGAGAGACGTACCCAATGTAGATGATCATGTCCAATGCTTCTCCACTTAGCTTAAACAGGGGAAGGACAGATAGTCATATTGTGCTCATAGAAATCCATTGTAAGGCTATATATTGAGTCCTCTAAAAGATTCTTACACTTGCATGTATTTTATCTGCCTTATGGGAGTTTCAAATTTTGCATTTAAACCTGTCAAAACCAACCATTTCACAAAAATATCTATACAGACAGCAACTGTGATGCTACTAATAAATAAAACCATGTGGTGTGTTTTGACACAAGCCATGAATTGTTTGGGTTTTTTTAAAGCATGCGTGTTTTTCACGATTACCAAACCAAATACATTAAGATTTATAAGACAGCTAGGAAAGGAAATTAAGTGCCATGTGAAGGATGCTATATTTCTTCTTCTGAGGTTTAGCTTCCTCCATTTAAAAAAAAAAAAACCTCGAGACAGCAAGCGTGAAACAAGAACAGATGATTTTCCTCAAATTTATTTAAAAGCTTCAAAGCAAGATTTATTACAACTGTCCTTTCAATATGTCCTTTCTGGAAAGGCAAGGCAGCGCAGTGGGAAAAGATTCTGAGGAAGGTTCCCCCTCCCTCCACCCTTTGAAGACATTGTTCAAAACCACAGAGAGGAGCAAGAGCAGTAAAGACAGGGCAATCCTCTGAGTAAGTGGTGATGGAACTCATGTGCTATGTTCAGGCTCAGTGTCTTTGTCATAATGGATCTTCCCTGCTTTCTCTTCTAGTTCCAAAGAAAGTCAAGCAATAAGGAGCTTCCTACTCAGAATATCTATTCACTCTCCAGCTTCCTATTGCCTGCCAATCCACAGCTTGCTGACCATGGGGTCTCAAATGGGCTTTGTTTTATGACATGCTTTATGGCTCCGTTCTCCTTAACACTGTGTCACAACCTCTCTTCTATGCTGTCATTGCTTAAATTTTATTGCTTGATCACTTATTACTCACAAGCAACCCATAAATAGCAAGGTGCTATAAAACTCTCAGCCACACAGGGAGATACAGTTTATAGCTTCTTCCTTATTAAAACTTGAATATATGGTTTTTAAAAAGGATAGGAACATCACTAGATAAAACGGGGGTAGCCGGAGCTGCCACCAGTATCTTCTGCAGGGCCCTCAGCTCAGTAGTGATGCCCATGCTGTGCCTGAAGATAATTCCAGTTTTAATAGCAACAGGAACAGCTAAAGGCATTCAGATAGCAGGTGACTGGAAAAGCCTCCACCTGGGACTACAGAAAACTGCATCTAGAAAGAGAGGACACTACACAGACAAACAGCTATATGGGGCATCTTTCTATGCACCTCTGTCCTAGCACTGATAACACTATAGCAACGGTTCTCAACCTTTGATTCTCCTGGTGTTTTGTACTTCAGCTCTTAGAAACCTCCACCAGCTTGGCCAATGATGACAGTTTCTGGAAACTGAAATCCAAAACATCTGGAGCACTAAAGGCTGGGAACCACTGAATTATAGCATGTTGATTCCTGTGAGAAGAGGAAAGTTTTGGTGAAATGACTTCTGCACTCTCCAATATAGTTCTGCTATATTCTTTTGCCTGTGGTCCTGGATACAACTGCCAGTAATCCAACCGACTGATAAGATTTCAGAAGACATGGAGAGAGGAGTTAAGGGGAAGACAACTCATCTATATCCCCACTTGCAACCCTTCGGGCACACCTTAACCCATCACGTATAGAAGGGGAATAGTATTAACTATATAAGGAAGCTCCTCGAAGAACGTTTTCTCAGACACTTCATGCTGTCAAACTTTCTACTCCACTCTTGGCTTTTTTGCCCTGGTCATTCCCAAGTACAATGATTGCAATCTCAGATTGCTCCATGCCTCAGTAGGATGGAATGCAAATTGGGGCATTTGTTATAACCAAATTTTACTTACTGTGTATTTTCAGTGGAACATAACACCAAAGTGAGAAAAAAATTTGTTGTTTTTTAAACTGTTGTGTGAACCTTTACAATTCAGTGATTTAATATGCATGTTGACAGAGTGCAATGTTTATCTTGGTCTCTTTGAGAATTGCACCATGGGATTATCCTCATGACAGAAACAAAGAACATTCAGTATGTAAGCCAAGTCAACGCATTTTCCAGCTCACCATGTGGCAAACCAGTTGCTTGATTGTTCTCATGTACAGCCAGATTGGCTCAACTTGCCCTGAAAGCTAATGAAACAGATTACTCACATTGTTACACAGCAATATGGCAAAGGTGGAGTGATCTGATAATTGACTTTCAAAATGCCCAGCTCCTATCACAGAAGGCCAGTTCTTGAAACTGGGATTCATTCCTAAACTTGTATCAAAGCACTGTAACATATTGAGTATGAACCACAAAACTGTGTGTGTGAAAGAGAGGGAGCCATAAGCACATGTGAGTTTGCCATAATTTGGTGTCTGTATGACAAAAAGAACAAAAAAGGAACCCCTGGATTGGACCCTAAAATCTGTCTAGACTAGCATACTGTTTCCAATAGTGGCAAGCAAGATATTTTCAATAGTTTACCAGGATGGTATAAACATAACAATATCACAGAGTTGAAATCCCAAAATTATGTAATATATCTTCTGTCTTCTAACCCACCTGTTTGCATTACACGCATGTGATGGATTCCTCTAACTTCTTCAGTTTTGACCTTTATCTGGAATAGTACTTCTAACCTGGGTTAAAGATTATGAATACTGTATAGAAAACACTGACAAAATTTCTGTAGCCCTGGATTGATTTATCCAGAAGTATTCTGAAAGGTAGGATTCTGTGAATGTGCTCTTAAATACATTTACTCAAGAAAAAAAAACCTGCATTTGGGGATTTACACTCAAGCATGTACCTTAAGGACTACAGCCTTTGCTGCTTCAAACCTTTTCCTTTAAATCCTCTGGAGCTCAAGAAAGCTCTTCAGATCCAACAGATATGATGTAACTACATGAGAAAAATTAAAAAGCTTCTAGTATTTTTATATGTATTAGTCACAGTTTCCTAGACTCTTCAATACAAGACGTAAAGAGCAATTTTAAGCATATTTAGTGAGTACATCTTGCTCAGTTTTCCTCCACAGTTTGGTGTTGATACACCTCTTTGGCGGCAAGCCTATTCCATCAGACCTCTGAATAAACATGTGTAGGACCATGTTGTTTGCATGTCTTGTTAGGGCAACAGAATCCATAGCATATGACTACCACTGCGACCCATGTAGCTTTACTTTTTTAAAGCAAGAGCACTTTGCTTTAAACACAATAAGCTGGTAAGACTCTGCTGAATCAGTTGGTGTCACCTCTCAGATTCTAGCTTTGGTCAAAAAGAACAAAGAGACACCTTCTCTCCTCCCCCCTCTGCTCCCCATCTCTAAAAAGCCTTGTCAGTTTGAATGCCTCAGTGGGCTTGATGAGCTGTGAAGTGGACCAGACTTCTCTGAAGAGACTCAAGAGAGAAATGTGAAGAGGAAAAAAGTAATGCTGGCAGATGGGGAAAGGGAGTCCTGCATTGTGATGCTGTGTGCCCTAGAGGCACCTAGATGATGTACAGAGAGGGCCCAGCCTGCTGCAAGCTCATGTGGACAAGCACTGACAGCAGCAGTCCAAGCCACCATTCTGTTGTCCATAGTACCTTCAGGAAGGACAGAAGAAATGGAGATTCTCTCTCCGAGTCACCTACGCTTTGGTCAGGGACGCTCAGCAAATTGCTGCGTAGAATGGGGCTGTCGCAGCACACATGTTTTTGAGTGCTAGGGTTGAGCCCTGGTACACGTGAGGGAATGATAAGTGAAAAGGAAGAAAATGCAAAGTAGGCGCAGAGTGTCTTTCCCCTTCCACCCAAGGAAATGCAACAAGCCTTTTTACTATCTGGGACTCAAGGGCATGGCTGCTGACACCTGAGGCAGGCTTGAGCTTATTCACTTTGCTTCTGAGAAATTAAGCCCTGGGTTGCTGTGTTTCTGCTCCACCACTGCTGCATTACAGAATATTTCCCCCCTCCCCGGCCCTGTCCCTGCTTCTTAAGGCTTAAGGAACAGGAGACAAAGCTTGGGATGAAAGAGTAAAGAGCTCTAAAGGCTTTCATCACTCAGGAGAAGAAAAAGCAACCCCTTGAGGGTGAGAGGAATCAAAGAACAGCCAAACTCTTCCCCAAAATGGAAGAAGAAGAAGAAACTTCTGTTTTTGGAGGTTGAAAAAGGCGAAGCCAGTTTGTCAGATTTTGAAAGAGCACCAGAGGAGAGGGCTTCTACAAACCTCCATGGTCTTTCTGTTCTCACTAGGAAATGAAAGGGGAAAGTGGCCAAGTGGAAAAGCTGTTAACTCACACACACTTGCATCTGCCTTATGATACCAACAGCAGTCAGCTAAGAGGCAACTAAAAAAAAGGTGCAAAGCTGTTTCTTAGGAAGATGCTGAAACAGTAGTTAATAGGAATACCTTTTGGGTTAGTTTGTTTAATGTCCTATGGGGTGAAAAAAGGAACCACTCAAAAAATTTTCCTGCCTGGATGCCAAGGATAATAAGATCTGCCCAAAAACATGCTATTGAAAAAGAAAAAGACAAAGAAAAGGTCTCCCAAAAAACCTCCTCAAACAAGACAACCTTTCAGTAAGTAAAGATCTAGAGGATGGAATGAGCGTTCCTCTCCTCCCAATTTGGTTCGCACTACTCAAAAGCACAAGCCCCTCACTCAAAATCAGGACAGAAGCCACAACAAAAACAAAAAGCCCAGACAGAAACGCAGACCACGCTGGAAGAGACAATCTGATGATGCTATTATTGCCGCGATCATTTGGAAAGGGGGGTGGCGGAGGTGAGAGCGGAGCCCCACACCAACAACACTTCCACGCTCCAGGAACTCTCTTCCCCTCCCCCCCGGAAGGGGATTACATTGCTGGCATCTGAAAAGGGCAGAGAGGAATGCTGATGCGTGCAGCTGGATGTGGCTTTGGAAAAATGTGGGCAGCCCTCAAGATCGAAGAGTTTAGGGCTGGGAGGCAGAGGGGGAGGCGAAACGTGGTGGTTGGGGAAGCGGCTTCGGAAGATGAGAAGAGCAGCGATGGGAAGCAGGCGGCGGCGCGCGGCACGGGGCTCCCCCGGGCGAGCGGAGGGGCAGCGCGGGCAAGAGAGTGAGTGGGAGCGAGACAGAGAGACAGAGACGGGGGGGGGAGCACAGCACAGGGACGCCACACGGACACAACGCTTAACCCCTGCTGGCTTACTGTGGGCTCTTGGGGTAGAAAGGCAGGGTGACATGGCTGAGGTCCTGGATGTCAAAAGCGGTGGGCTCGGCGGAAATGGCCTGCCTCTTGGTCCTCTGCTCGCCGCCTTGCAAGGTGCCCGAGCTCTGCTGTTGCGCCTGCTGGGTGGCCGGCCGGATCACGGAGCGGTACTTGTCTAGTTCGTTCTGCAGCCTCTGGATCAGCTCGTCCTTCTGGTCCAGCTCCAGCTCCAGCTCGTCGATGAGGGCATCCCGCTGCCTCAGCTCCTCGATCTTCTCTTGCAAGGCGTATTGTAAATCCCGCAGCGTCC
This sequence comes from Iguana delicatissima, assembly GCA_948472985.1. NCBI lineage: Eukaryota > Metazoa > Chordata > Lepidosauria > Squamata > Iguanidae > Iguana > Iguana delicatissima. Next base: position 2,863,998 of record CAOKZL010000205.1, read on the forward strand.
CCATCCTCAACCGGCGCCGCCGCCTCCTCCCTCGAAGGCTCCTGCCTGCGCCCCCTTCTCCGCTCGTCGCAACTCCCCCCCCCCGCCCGCCCCACAAAGTGGCCGCCTCCACCTCCTCCTCCTCCCGCCGGTTGCTCCACTTCAAGCCAACTTTGCCGATTGCTCCTCTGGTCGACCTGCCGCCGCCGCCGCCGGTGCTGCCGCCGGCGCTCCTCTTCCTCCTCCTCCTCCTCCTCCTCCTCCGGGCGCCGCCGGATCCCGCTGGCCCGAGACGGCGCACGCCTCCAGCCCGGCTTCTGCTCGGCGCGGCGACCGGGGAGCAGCGGGAGGCTACGCGAGGCGGCTCAGCGGGAGCATCGTCCCCCGAAACGGCGCCCCATCGGCACCCCGCTCCCCCGACGGCCGCCGGTAGTTAGCCGCGGCTTCTCCCCGCCTGCGTCAAGCCCGACTGGCGAGAGCAGCAGAGGGAGCGCCCGAGAGCGCTGGCGGAGACGGCGGGAGGGAAGGCGGTCGGCAAGCGCCAGCGAGGGGCGTCTGCGGCATGCCGTGGCACAGGCACTTTTCCCCTCGCGTGTCACTCTTCTGCGGGCTACTACGCCGCTCCACGGTCCTGCCCGCGGCGCGCTCGCCGCCCCCTCCGCCGCTCCTTCGCCCGCTGCCGCCGCCGCCGCCGCTTTCCCCCCGCCTCCCCCGCCCCCCGCGCCAAGCCGCGCGGTAGGTGGATGGGTGGGCTTTCCTGCTGCATTCCAGGCAGCGCTTCTTCGAAACGGCGCGCCACGTTCGCCCAGGAATGCGCCGGCTGGGTCGGACGCTCGGCGTCCGGAGGGCGGGAAGCGGTGGGGAGGCGCGCCGGCGCGCGCGCGGAGAGTCGGGGGAAGAGAGCCTCGAGAGTTTGGCGCGCCGGGCGCGGCGCCCTCCGCCTCCCCGGCCGCGCTCCCCGCCCGTGGCAAAGCGCCCTCGCCAAGTCCTCCCGCCTCGGGAACCAGGGCCGACGTCCCCTTTGGTCGGCGTGGGTGCAACATGGCCACGCAGCAGCTAGTGAAAGGAGAGGTACACGCCGGGCAGGTCGCTCTATATGCTCAACCTGTGCCGGCGATCGGGTGTCTTCAGTGGAGGGCGAGCCACTCTGCACATGCCAAGAGGCACTCTCTGTTTGAACATTTAACCTTTGCAAGGAGTACAAAAGATTCCTCTCCCAAGTTACCCTTGAGCAAGGAGACGTTTGACAGACCTTCTCAGCCCTGCCCCAAGCCACCTCCAGGTTCAGGTGAGGCTTCATCCAGACAGACTAGATTAATAGCGACATTGTAGTCAAGACACATTTAAAATATTCATTGTAATTCCATTGCCAGACCATTTCAACCTGCCTAGAGCATTCTCCAGGGTTTCCTGTCTCTCTGCTTGCCTAACTCTCACTTTTGAGAACTTTAGGACATGAGGGATAATTAGCTTTTTTAGGTCAGCTACTTCTTTCAGGACAGTTTTGAGCTTTGTCTCTATTACAGCTGGGAAGTAGTAAACCTGCTTGCCTACTGTGTCATTATAGCCACAGGAAATAAAGAGAGTGGTTAGTGGAGAGGAAAAACAATTGATCAGCACCCAAAGAGAGGAGGACAGAGTTTGCATTTTAAGTGAGCAATGGAATGGTAAGAGTTTCATTTACCTGGATCTTGCTGGGGAGGGGGGAGGAGATTGGCCTTGGTTCCTCAAACTGCAGCCATCATTCTGCACCTCCATCCAAACTAGTTAGGATCCAGGCTAGTAACTGATGCATGCCTTCAGATTCAACACCTGTCTCCTACTCATAGTAGCCAGTGTTCTTTTTCCACCTTCAATTCCAAATGTTGTTCCAGGGAATGAAACACAACTCGAAGAGCATTCAGTGCAGAAAAAACAAGGCATGGAGAGAGCACAGCACAATGTACTGCTAGGTGCATCTACCTCATACCTCATGGAAAACCAACAGATTTTGTGTCTTTAAAACCCAGAAGGCCTTTGAAATTCTGCCTTATGAACGTTATCAGCAACTGTGAATCTGCTACCTTAATTCTGCCAGTTCTCAGTAACAGGCATGTGAATTTCATCACATGGTTAAAACTTGTTGCTCTGCAGTGCATATGAACAGTTAAAGTCAACTCAAACAGCCAGAAATGAAACTTATGCCACAATGATGGTTCTCTTGGATTCAATTCATATTTGATCATCACCTAGTAACTGCAGCACTTAAACTAGAAACCATGTTACACATGGTAGCATGCAGGGGATCTTTTCTTTCTTCTGAGTAACCACAGAGGGCTCTGGTTGGACTTCACCCAGCATGTATACATAGGAGAGGAGGCTCTCAGCTATTTTGCCCCACTTAGTTCACATGCATGCAGAGACAGAGATACAGAAAGTGGGGAGGGACCACATTGGTAACAGTGGCTTCTTTTTTCAAACTCTCTATATGATTATATCTGTATGAATTTGAGATGGGGGACAAGCGGGAAGATTCATTTTTAAGCCCCTACTTAATTTGAAAGCAGGGAAATATCTGGGGTAGGCTTAAGCCTCTCTAGTTGTGTGCTTCCGGTTACAGTATAATTATGAAGGGCTGCTATGATGAACATAGATGTATGTGAATCTGGCCTGAAGTCTGAATAAGGAACACAATTCCAAGAGACAGAAGCAGCCAGGAAGAGAGCTGTCTGTCAGTTAGCCATCACAGCTAAAGGTGAAGCCTCCATATACCACCAAGGTAATATACACAAAATGAGCAGATGCTCCGGACAACAACAAGAGAAGCTATCTTCCTCATTCTCTTGCTTGTGAGTTGTTAGTTGCATCTGGCTAACTGCTGCCAGAGACCTTTGGTCTGATAGAGCAAGGCAATTTTAATGTTCTTAGAGGTGAATACTTTCCCTGCCTATCTCTCTTCAGCCGTGATTGCACGCATCTCAAGACTGACTGATGCCCTGTAATGGTAATTACTATCTGTGTCTTCCAAACACCATCATGTAGGCTGTTGTGTCGACTGATGAAATGTTTCTTTTGGTGACATATTCGGAAGGAGTGTTTTTCCCCTAAATGTAAATAAAGTACCACTAATGAAAAAACAAACACCTCACAGTAGTTGACTGTTTTCTTTTAGCTGTATGAAGAACAGAAGCACAATGAGGGACATAGTCTTCCTATGAGAAATCCTGATACAAAGTGTTCTATTGCTGTGGAAAATGGACATGGAGTGTGCAAGGACCATCTGTAAGCCAGAGTGGACGGCAGTCTAATCTCCTATTACAGACCTTTCTTCCACAGAAAGAAAAATCCATGTGGATTTTGAATTATGGTGTAAACACAGAGGAGGCTGGCCTCTGTGGTGTGTGTTTGTACTTTTGTCTGAATTTCAAAACGAAAAGAGTCTTGAGTGGAAGATCAGCAGGATGAGGAGACACTCAGACATTTCCCCCTCTAGCTGTTTTTGTTCTCAGAATCATAGTGGTTTTTACTGTCTACAGGAGGGTGGACTTTAGATACCTGTCATTACTGTGTATTTGTATATAGACATACCACTCACCCAGGGATGCACTCTGATATGACATCTTTTGGTTTACAAAATGTAGGGTGCAGAAACATGTAGCTGCATGCTCACATTTAATTTCAGGATGCAATTTTGCACATTCATACAAAATTTGGCCTTTTCTCTCTCTCCTCTCTCTCTCGGTTTCTCTCTCAATGGTACAGCTGGAAAATTTTAAACTCCTACCTTAATGGTCATACCTTACCTCACTGGGTGGCAATATGTAATAACTCACATATTTCCCAGTCTGGTATGTTGACGCTGCTCATGGTTCAGTGGTTCTTGCTACTCATGCTATTGACTGCAGCCCTAGGGCATTGCCCCTATAGTCCTGCACTGACAGTAAGGCAGACCATTCCATGGAAAATCTCCCCTTCTTAGTGGCAATAACACAGCCTCTGTCTCCCTATACATTTGTTTGCATCACCGGAGGCAGTTTTTTTTGAGGTAGCTATGTTTGATTTTCAATGGGGGGAGGGCTAAGAATACTGAATATTTTGTACCAGATTTTGTACCTGGAAATCAGGTTGCTTTTCATTAGGGTCAACATGCTGTAGCTGCATGCCTTATCAGAAACAAGATACTAGCCATTATCATCTGTGACATAGTGATAGCCAGGTCAGATTATTGTAGTAGGAGCTGTCCTTGTAAATTTTCACAAGCTGCAAGTACTCTGGAATATAACAGAGTTTGAATAATACTGGCCACTCTGAACATGTAATTCGATGTTTTTAAAGACTTAGCACTAGCTTCCAATCATTTTCTAGCTATAATTTAGGTGCTGGAATTAAACTATAAAGTCCTGATGGCATGATCAGAAAACCATTAAAAGCAATGTCTTTAATATCAGCCAGCCCACAGCCTGCCAAGCAAGGCCTTGCTTTACTTGTTCCTGTTAACTGTTGTCAAGTTGACTTCAACTTAGGGCAACCCAATGAAAGAGAGACCGTAAAGTCACCTTGTTTTCAAGAGCTATGTTCAGGTCTTACAAACTCAAGGCCATGGCATCCTGATGGAGTCTATCCACCGGTAAAACAGTCTTCCTCTTTTTCTATGCCTTTTACCTTGCCAAACATCCTTGTCTTTTCACTGTCATGTGTTCCCATGATACGACCAAAGTATGACAGTTGCAGCTTAGTCATCTTGGCTTCTAGGAAGAGTTGAGGCTTGATTTGCTTTCAGACCCATTTATCTGTCTTTTTAACAGTCTATGGTATCTGTAGAACTCTTCTCCAGCACCACATTCCACCTTTTTACAACCATACATAGAAATCATAAAATGGCATGCACAATCCTGACTTTGGTATTGGTCTACTTACTTCCTGCCATTAGAATTTAACATATTGTGGCAATTAAAAAATGAGGAACCTATGCAGATGGAGAAACCCGCATGCTAGGCTCTGTGCAAGAATTCTGTCTTCCACTAAAAGATTTTCTATGGTAAGAAAAAAATAGGAAAATTTCTTCCCAAATATTGTAAGGGCCCTTTTCCAAAGAAGGGAGCGAAAGTGAATGGAGAATGATGTCTTCTGAAGTCCCAGAAAATTCAGTGACTGAGGCAGCTTTATGGTTTGATAAACTGCACCTAGAACTAATCAGGTTTTTTTCAGTGGAACAGCTCAGACTTTGGAATTTCGTCTGGGATGTGAAGGAGATACTTACTCACCCTTTATTGTGTAACAAGCCAGACTAATTTTATATGGGAAACAAAGATCCTGACAAGGAACTGTGGAATGAATTCTGGTAGCAATGTTTCGAATGATAGGCACACTCTAAAATGGGACTGAGAACCTGTGGACCTTGAAGGTCTCTGAGTAGGAACTGGGAGCACCTTTTCCTTTTTATTGAAGGAGTTATATATTGAAGGAATTCTCTCTTATATTGAAGGTATGCCCCTCCGTACATATACCTGTCTGAGCATCTGCAAGAGGCACCCTCCTCTACGTTGCACTGGTGACAGCAATATGAAGTAGGAGGACATGGGAGGTGGCTGTGGCACTCCAACCATGGAATACCTTCCCTTTGGAGGTCTGTCTAGTGCCGACATTGGTTCTTTCCACCTCCAAGCCAAAACATTTTTTAAAAAAATTAAAGCCTTTAGGAGCAAATTTATTTCAAGTATACATGTAAATGGTTTTAAATTGCTTTACTTTTAAAAAAGTATTAATTGTTCCTATGTTTAATATGTTTTTATCTTATTTCAATTATTTATGCTTTTAATCTGGAACTGTTTTAAATTGTTTATATTGTGTGCTGCCCAGAGATCCTATCATGAAGGGCAGAACAGGAGTTTTTGAATAAATAAATGAACAAACAAATGTTGATGAACATCCTGCCTCACCATTGGGTAGGCTGAGGTGGGCTGATAGAATTTGGAGACCAACAGGCTCTAGTCAGTTCTGTTCTGCTGACAGTACTTGCTCTGCTAGTTGCACTCTGCAATAATAGAATGCTCACAAATGTAGCCTTGGCAGAGCGGGAGTGCTCCAAGAGGAATCCTGAGAAGGTCAAATACATTTTGAGCAAACCACTGAGCAGAGAGGTTTGTTTCAGTCTCAAGATGACCTGCTTTCGACCTCTGGAAGTACTCCAAGTGCTCATCTGCATGGTTTCCCAAGGAAATATATTGTTTCATGGATGTTCATGTGGGAAAAAATACTTTGTAGAAATCAGCTGTAATCATCAATAACAACTTGCAACAATCTTGATCCACTATCTTTTAGAATTCATTTAGTACTGTATTCATTTAGTATTGAATTAAGGTGCAGCATGTAGATAGAAGGCCATCTTGTAGACATCATATATTCAAATTAAAAAACAGACAAACTTTGACCAAGTGTTCCAGGAAAGAATCCTGAGTAAATATGAAACAGTTTCATTACAGAGACTGATATAAGATCTTCAAATGATCTGGATGAGGATCAGTGGTATTTTTAATGAATAGGATGGATGAGCAGTGATGTATCTGCTTGCCTGTTGGATGTCATTTGAGCAGTGGTACAGCCACATTTTTCAAATGAAACTGAATTAAAAAGAATGCCCAACTCTTAAACAGATTCTGAAGAGCTCCCAGTGAATGGCTGCCATAAAGGAACCTGAATTAAGGTGCAGAATGAAGCACTGGGGGGGGGAGGAGACTTTATAAATCACCTGTATGCTTGCAAAATTGACTTTTTAGCCTCATTTTCAATGTTCTGCTCTCAGATGAAGACCTTTTTAATCAAGAAATGCTTTTTGGGCTGCTTAGCTGTTTGTCAGGCATCCCTGAGAGTTGGCCATCCAATCTCTGTTTAAAAAACTCCAATGGAGTATCTCTCATAGTAGTGTGTTTCACTGTCAGACAGCTCTTGCCATTGGGAGCTTTGTAATGTTTCCTTAGAGCAGTGGTTCTCAACCTGTGGGTCCCCAGATGTTCGTGGACTTCAGCTCCCAGAAGCCCTGAGCATTGACCATAGTGGCTGGGGCTTCTGGGAGCTGAAGTCCACGAACATCTGGGGACCCACAGGTTGAGAACCACTGCCTTAGAGTCTCCTTTTTTGTAATTTGAATCCATTCATTCACCACCTACCCTCTGGAGAAGCGAAACAAGTATGCACCAACTTTATTATGATAGCCCTTTGGATATTTAAAGATGGCTATCTTACTACAGCTCAGTCTTTTCTTTTGCAGACTAAACATACTCCAGGTTATCAACTTTCCTCACAGGAGTTGATTTCAAGATTGTTTCCATCTTGGTCAACCTGTTCTGCACATGTTCCAGCTTGTTGCTATACTTAAATGGTGATGCCCAGAACTGAACAGGGTAATCTAGGTAAGGTCTGACCAAAGCGGAATTACTTTACTATTATAATATTACTTCTCTTGGTCTGCACACTACATTATATCAATGCACCCAGACCATACCTATGTAACACCACAATATGCACAAAAACAATTTCTTTTTAGATATAACAGGTATGACAGAGACACAAAAAAAACCCCAATGGATGAGGAATTGTCTGGCTTCAGAAGGATTTCTTTCTATAAAAATTCTCCACCATGAAATCAAACCAATTCAAGCTGCCAAAGCTAGACTCAAAATACTATGGGGATGCAATCCTACAATCTTTATGTGTATAGCAACTTAAAATTGTTTGCCAGATTGCAGCTATCTGTTCATTCTGATACACTCAAAAAGAATGAGATGTTATAAAAGTGACCATATATCCTTTCAGCTCATCATGGAAAGTATCAGCTGTCTCTCTCAACACCTAATGCTCACATACTACAATGTGATTGTTGTCATGAGAGTTATCAGGAAAAGTCACCAAATTGAAAACAATTGCTGCAAAGGCATACTGCATTTTCCCCCTGGAAACTGAACAAATTGATTTACTCAAACATCATGGAAGCGACATTTTGTATTGTGAAGGCTCCTGAATATTAATTAAGGAAAAAGTCAAGAACATTATTTTCAATCAATAATCCCATAAGAGGCATAGAAGGTCAGGACTGATGTGATTTATGAAACATCATATACCCTTATGGCGCTCTGTAACAACTAATTGACAGCTTTGGGTATAGAAATTTGCACACATACAGCTCAACCCAATCTATATTTCTTACGCATGTAATGATCCATGAAGACACTGCCTCTTTAACTTCTAAAGACCCTGGAAGTTAATGTATATAACAGAAAGAAAAGTGTACTGGCTTCAATCCTAAGATATGTTACATTAGAGAAATTCACAGATTGAAAGTTTTCCAACTATAAAAAGCTTCTCCAGAGCCTCGGGTAGTTCTCTCCTGACTTTTGTGGGATGGAATGTGAAAAACGGGGTGGGTAGTGGGTGGGAATCATGCCAAATAGGGCAGATCACCCATTCTAAGGTGATTCTGTTCTTTCCCAAGATTCTCAGAGAGAAGCCACCAACTGCAAGTAAATATATAGGTTTTCTAGAACACTGACCTGAGAGCTGATGAAGGGCTGCCTTTAGCCAAAGATGGCATGAAGCCAACTTATGTCAGGTATAGTGTTACCATGTTCTAGTCCCTCAAATCTGGGGATTCAATTTGAATAATATATACAGTAGCCCCTCCACATTTATGAGGGTTTGCTGCACAGAGCCTCATGAAAGTGGAAAAACTGTGAATAACCCCCCCCACCGCAATCCCCTTCCCATTCCTTTGCCTCTGGCTGTGGCTTTGAGGAGAGAGAAAAAAGACAATGCTTACTGGTGTTTTCCCCTTAGGCTGAGAAGAGGGGAGTTTTGTTTTTCTAATTACAGTAGAGTCTCAGTTATCCGACCTGCGGTTATCCGACCTTCCGGATTAACCGACGTTGCGGCGGCCTGGGGGCGTGGCTGTAGGCATTTCCGCGCCCCCAGGCCTGCCCCAACAACCCCTTGACATGCTCCCCAACATGCCCCCAAAATGGCGGCTGCCACGGGCCTCTGTGTAATCCGACTCTTTCGGTTATCCGACCCTCCGCACGCCCATTTAGGTCGGAGACTTTACTGTACTTCTGATGGCCATCTTGAAAAAGGAGGAGTAGGAGCAAAGAGAGCACCTGACCAATCAGCAGCCAATACACAGCAGAATGTGCAACCACATGGCAGAGAGGGCACACCTTCAATAGTGGGAAGGGATTTTGCTCACCCAAAAGGAAAACCGTCAATTTTAAAAACAACCCACACAAGCCTGGAGTGAGAAATGCAAGGGACGGGAGGAGGAAAATGGGGGGGTAAGCACATGCCCCCTGAATAATCAAATTCACAAAAGTCAAACCCATGAATGTGGAGGGAGGACTGTATAGTGAAATCTATAATTTGCATAGGAGTAACTTGCATTCTAAAACCCTAAATTCTGTAAATTCTATGCATTAGTGATTGTATTTTTTTCAGTCACTATGTTTCAGCACTGATACTGTTTTTTATAATGACTGTTCTCTTCAGGGGACTAGCTTAAAGTCATGTCTAAGCTGGACTTTGAACACCAACACAGCTCAACACAGAAGGGTTGCTGATATAAAATACTTACTGTATGCAACAGTGCAGACAGAGAGACCTTTTCTTTACTAGATGTATAACCTACCTGAGCACAAAACTGTTCTATAGCATTACAGCACTTTTATAAACAAGTACTCTAGCACAGCTGTTTCATATATAGAGAAGCTTGATGATTGGCGGAAAGTTAACCTTTATCAGTTTAACAAATAACTGTTGAGGTCCTGAAAGTCCACAATACGTGTGCAGCCACAGTGATTTGTGCACAAAATGAACACCTCAGTAGGAACTGGTAAGGAGATACAGCCCCCTCCTTGGAGCCACCTTTAAGGGGTGTTGTGTGCTCCATATTGGCAGGTGGGATGAAAAAACATATTATGTGACTTGGGCTAATTGTAAAAATCAACAGCCATCACCACTCTTTCCTTTTTTTGACAGATCTTGGCAGATTGTGTTCTAATTGTTGGTCACACTTTAGGACTGGCAGGTCACACATTAGTAGGTTTTCTTGTTCGAACTGTGTTCTCCACCATTTCACCTGCTGCATCACATTTTAAGAACATGAATCCAGGAAAGGAAGCTTCCCCATCTAAAATTCTGATACGGAGGCCTTAGGCAAGAATCTCATTATGCATTTCATGAATGCTGTTTGCAGGAATGCTGCTTATTCCCTGGCAACACACTGACATTGTTATCATGCTTAACGAGAAGAAACAGAAGAAGGTCATTCAGGAAGTGACACAGGAAAGCTAGAAGAAAAACACTGCTGAACCTTGCTGTGATTTGTAACTGAAACCTCTTGCTTTCTTCATACAGTTCACATTCATAACCCCTCCCATGGTACAGAAGGACATATACTACCTTGATTTGAGACACATAACAACGCTGTTTTCTGCCACACACCCATCACTGCAGGGATCCCTATTTGGCCTTTTGACTGTGTGTGTCTCTTGTTCTCCTAACTCTGTATACTTACTTTAATCTATGTCCTATGCTCTGAATTTTGGCACATGGACAATAGTGGTGGTGAAGCATTTAACAGCCTTTTGCCTAGACCAGCTCTTCAGACACACATTGGTCTTCACAGCTGACAAAATGCAAAGGTGGACAGGCAAGCACGCAGCCTGCTATTGACAATATGTCTAGGAAAAGCAGATTTCAAGATGCCCAGTTTACACTTTTAGAGCAGCAGGATGAGGAAGTGTATATAAATGTATATTAATACTGATACCATGCACATTTCTAGTGTTCAAAGAATTTTACATACATTGAGTTGGATCCAGATATGGGTATGTTTAGTATGCAGCCAATGAAATCAAAAAGATTTAAGGTAGTCATTTATTAATTCAAGTCTTGTTTATTTCAGTGGCTCCTTTCTGAGTCCATCTCAATGATCTATAAGGCTATGACCTCTAGAAATGTGCTGTATAATCAGGAAACTGCTGATCCAATATCTCAGTCACTCAGTCACCTTGCTATAACAATTGTCATTGGTCCAATGGCACACTGGTCTGGATCCAGATTCATATTCAGAATAGATTGGGTGTTCTCTAAGTATGGTTCACTCCACTTTAAATCTAGGTGCAATCCACAGGCTCATAGAAAATTGGCAACATCTCTCCCAAGTTAATTGTGCTTACTGTCCTCCCATTGCAGATGTTTGACAAATTATTAAACAGTTGGTCACTAAATGAGCCAATTAATGTGATTATATTCGAATCAGGTGTTTCCTAGCTCACAGCATCTACACTTCTCTGGGTCACAGGCCATGACATCAATGAAAGTGGGATCAATTGACTATGTGGGCCATAAAACAGCTATTGTGCACATCTCCCTGTGCTTATCTAAAGGGCACAACTATATAAAGAACAGTTGGCCTTTTCCTCCACAGTTTAGCACTTGCCGCTTCTGAATTTATTCTCTGACGTCTGGCTGTGTTCTTGCATTTGCAGTGGTAAAGTACTTCTAGCAGCTGCCATTCAAGTTTAGAATACCTCTTCCAGCCCAAAGGCACATCCCTTCTGTGTGCCTTCCCAAAGTAGTGAAGCAGTTTTAAAGTTATTAGACAGATAGAATGAATGAGGGGGTGAATTCAGTGCTAGGAGTCAAGCGCAGACCTTTTATGCTACTGCTTCACAGATATTTTTCTAGTGAAGACAATTCAATTACCAAGATTAATGCGACATTTACAATTTCATCACGTGAATCTCATCTTCCCAGGTCTCTGAAAGAAATGTTCAACAGTACCATGCTATTTTCACCTTTTACCTGTTCAGAATCTACAAATTAATTTCTAAAGCAAGAATATGAGAAAATTCTGCTTCCTCCACTTTTCCATTGGGAACTAATGAGACAGACAAAGAATAACAAGCAACACAGAAATCTTATACGTTTCTATCAAATACTCTGTTTGGCAAACTCAGCAATTCTTAAGAAACTCAAGGTTTATAATACAAATTTCATCTTAATGTATAGATAATTTTCCTTAAAGAAAACAAACAGAAGAACAACAACAATTACTACTATCCTTCTCCTCTTCTTCCTCCTCACCATTATCATCAGTTTGTACCCTGTTTTTTTACCCAGTTGGGAATCAAAGTGACCTACAACAATTAAAAAAATTTAGGCCATTTCCGCCCTATATTGGTATAGTGCTCTTATTCCACTTTCAACATCCTGTGGAATTCTGGGGTTTGTAGTTTATTGGGGCCAAAGAGCTCTCTGGCTGAGAATTCTAAGTGCCCCTCCCTAATCTGCGTGGGATAATAGCACTATAACAGTACAGTGCGGAAATGGGCATAACTAAAAACCATGGAATACAAAAGTTGAAACACAAGAGCAAGAAGAATTAGAACAAAGTTAAAATACATAATTAAAACTCAAACATCCATACATTCAGCAACTTCACCACAATTAGTAATATCCAGCACCTTTTATTAGACAGGTCATAATCACACATTGAACACCTGTTGGGATAAAAATGTCTTTACTTGACTGAGGAATGAAAGTTTAACTATAGCACTATAGGAGCACCTATAGCACCTGGCCAAGAATATTATTCTGCTACCAGTCCAAGAAAGTTATTCTGCTACAGGAAGAGTTTGCATAAGTAAAAGCAGATGGCTTAACAAAGAAGGATGGGAAGGGGGAGAGGGAGACAGACCAAAGCTATGCCAACATGAGGGAAAAAGACACCTGCTGCAATGACTAAAAATAGTGATGTACTGCACTATAATTGATAATACATTTAGCTTTTTATATCTCATTAGCTCCATAATAGCAAAAATAGATGGTAGTCATGCAATTCGAAACTAAGGCATTACTGAATTAGCAAATAAAATTATGTGTTGAATTTTATACATTCAGTTCTGGTTCTCTTCTGCAGGTCTTTGGCCTGTAAAATGGAATTATTATTGCTGTTTGATTTTATGGAGCAAGGAATTGTGGGACAGGATTAGAACTGAATGTGTAAAATAAAATAACAACAATAATGTTATTTCTTCTCTTTCTTGTTTGTTCTCAATAATATCAAAGGACAAATAGATTTAAGAAGGTGAACTACTTCTTTCTTATTAGTGAAGCTACAAGAGCTTCATTCTGGATGTATTTACAGGACAGCAGGAACGTAAGACACAGAAAGTAAGAAATTGTTTCTGAGAGAATAGCCTGTTAGACACATTGCTAAGATGCTCTGTAAAGCAAACTAGTATAGACAAATTGGTAAAATGTTTATGGACTGGTAATCTAAAAAAGTCCTAAAAGGCTGCAAAAAGATGTGCAGTAAGCATATCCTAGAGATGTGTTTCAAGAGTTTCGTGGATGAAAATGCATATAAATGCATATCATGAGCCCACTAAAATTAAGCCATTATGGTGGGAAAGTTAAGGATGTGCTTAAAGCTCTTCCACATAAAACAGTTATAATCTTGCCTGGATTGTGTCCATATTTCTTTAGCATGATTACACTAGACCCCAATCTTTCTACAGATTCAAGGAGCTTCACAAAACCCTATTAACTCTTATATAAATCTTAGCCAGAACAGGAATTAATTTCTTTCTCTAGTCTTGGCTTTATTCCTAATAAGACATCATCCTGGCCAAAACCTTGTGCAACACTAGAAAGTCTGCCCTGGCTGGCAGTGCAGGAGGTTTCAATGCCAAGACACATTTCTAATCACATACTACCACATCATGCTGTCAAAATCTTTCTTTTAACACGATACTCCAAAGCTGGTGCCTTTAAGATCTTTATCCATGTCTACCCAGGATAACACTTCATACTGAGCAATAGCAATACATAATTTAAACCACATTGCCCTCCTTTAAAAAATATTATTTTACAGTGGTGCTGACAAACTAGATTAAAATAATTAGATGTTGGCCTACATGCTAGTACTGAGACATTATGCGTCCATCAATGCATCGGATGCTTTACTTATAGAACACTGAATAATGTACATGCAAATCCAGAGGATTAATAATGTTGCAATTGTCATTTCTAAAACATTATGAAACGGATAGAAGTGAACATGCTGCAATAAGCCATGGGAGAGCATATCTATAAGCTTCATGCAGACTGCAGGATTTCTTTGCCAAGATGAAAGAAGTCTAGGGAGACAGATACTGACTTTTGCACAGAAGATAATTAAGCAGAACAATGATGTTTATGCAGCCAGAAGCCTTTGAACTTATTGAGGTTAGTGTGTTTTGAAATGCTTTTATTAGGTTGTTCCGTTTTTTTTAAAAAAAAATCAGCTTTGGCTACTTTCATATGGCCAAATCTTTTTCCAGATTAGCATAATATAGGGCTGCTTTATTCTGATGCACAATGAATATCTATGGATCTGTTTCAGGGCACCAAAAACCCTTAGCTAGCAGCTCGTGTTCTGATATGGCCTTGAACATCACTGGGGAATCTGAAGTCTGTCCCATGTTTTTTCAACATGGCTCTCATAATTCTTCGCTATTGTCTAGACCAACAGGGCCTGACTGGAGTTCAACAATATCTAAAGGACCACAACTTTCCCACTCCTGATGCAACACAGTACAGTGGGCCTTCCTTACCTGAGATCTCCAAATGTGCAAGTTTGAACATCTGTGACAGCATCACGTCCTGTACATAAACTGGTTGTGATGTGCGCTCAGACGCACTGAAGTGTTTGCCTGCACATCGTTGCCATTGAATATAATGGGACATGAGCATTCACAAATTTCACTATTTGCAGGGGTCCCTGGAATGGAATCCCCACATATATGGAAGGTGTACTGTAGACCCAGGCATAGTTGGAAAAGAATTAAACTAGAGATGGGCAACTGTGGAAAGCCAGGGGGCTACATTAGCCCCCTAGGAGACTTCAGCCACACCTGCTCCTAAAAAAAAAAGTCCCCAAACACCTCTAGGGAGTAAACAGGTATTTTCATCATGTTTGGGGGTTCAAAAAGGGCCTCTCCTGGGCCTAAATTGGCTCATGAGGTTCACAAATTGTTGTGGAAATGCACCCCATATCCCCTAGAGGACATTTTGGAGCATTTCAGGGCAATTTATTTTTTGAAAAAAATGTGCAAAAATTGTCTTTCACCTAAGGGTGGGGAGTAGCTTCCAAACATGGTGGAAATGTCCTCTACACGCCCTGGAGTGCTTTTTAGGGCATTCTGGAGAAAAAAAAAAAAAAAAAGGAAAAATGTTTTTGACTTTATTCGGCTCTATTTCATGGGATGGGATGCACAAGATCTATCATGACCATTCCAGAGGTCAACCAGAACTTTGATAGAATTACCTGTAAAGCAGTTGGAAACTTGCTGAGGCAGCCAAAAACTCTCCAAGAGACATAAGGAAACCATCTGGGGCAGGCCATCTTAAAGATTGCCCACACCTACAGAAGTCCTGAGCTGCAGCAAGCCTAAACTCCACCATCTGGCCATGACAGTAGAAGTATAGACAACTGTTCCATTCCCAGGTAACCATCTCTCACCCACCACAGTGCCCAGCAGTGTAAGTGGGGCCAGATATCACTTGGGATAGACCTATGGTTGTCATGGTAGACATGGACTCCTGTGTCACTCTTGACAGGGCAGTTGAAGTCCCTCAGCTCACGAGTTGAAGGGACTCCAACACCAGTGCTGAGACTATCCTGAAGGGAGACTGTTCAACCTCACTTCCCCACTGTTCACGAAGTGAGACTGTTGACCATGGGATGGGTGCACACCAACAGAATCCCTATGAGATAGCATGGCTGATGAATATTAAATGTGTAGTTCTCCAGATGTTTGAGACTTCAACTCCCAGACACCCCTGTCAGCATAGCCAGTGATCAGGAGTTCTGGGAGCTGAAGTCTCAAACATCTGGAAGACCAAAGATTGAAAACTACTAGTATAGATCCTCCTTTCCTAGATCAGATACTATAGAAATCACTATACACTAGTAGAGAAATCACTGCAACCACTAAAAACAACCAGGAAAAATCCTTTAAATCAAATACAAAAACAAACTAACTTGATTTGAAAAAATCACTTTAAAGGGGTTTTCATGATGTGGCACTGAACCTCAGAGGCAAGATTTGGAGGGGCAGTAGGTGTAGAAATGACCTTAGGGGAAACATGTGAGATGCAAGTCATGTCTGACTTAGGAACACATAAGAAAGCAGTGGCCAATTTCAGCAGATCTGAAAGTCAATTTCACACCTCTGAGACTCATCAGAAGCCAGACTTTGTTGTTGTTGCTGTTAATTGCTGTCCAATAACTTTCTACAAATTATATTTTCTTCTGACCCTGAGAAGGGAGGTTAAACTTTTTTAACTCTGGCCTATATTAGAACCTGCTGCATTTTGTTTTCAGGCTGGCCAAACAACATTGTGTACGTTTGTGAACTTTTTTTTTTAATCCCAACTCTATTGTATTATTAGGTTGGTTTTATTATTATAAGTAAACTTTGATATTATTTAAAAAGCAATAAACTCAGAAAAATAAATGTTAATATATATGAATATCTACACATTTGTTTTCAGCTGACAGCTTCCCCCCTCCCCAAACACTGTGTTCCTAAAGCTGTTTAAACAGCGGCTTTCTAACACTGCCCTTTGATATCATGTTAGTTGATCTCATGCATAAATATGGGTATAGCACAGCTGCACAAAATATATCAAATTTATTTGCACACTTGCTTTCAACTTACCACTGCAGCATTGTTTACTTTCAAGGCATTATTTGCTATGGTAGCTAAGATCAAACATCTGCACCCAGCGTAATTCATCTCAAAACACCAGAAATGTCATCTTCCATTTTTGGAAGCCTACAAAATGGGGGTAGGGGTGGGAGGAATATATATTTACACATACACACACACACACACACACACACACACACACAAGCTCTGAGACAATACAATAAAACAGTTTAGAACAGCATTTTTTAAAAACTACCCAACGCAGCACAGTAGAAAATGAGAAGACATTACTAGATACTGTCATCATTTTTCTTATTTATAGCTTATTTGATATTTTATTGCTTTTTCTTGCCCCTGTTGGTTTCCTGAACGAACAGTCTTAGCTGTGCTATCAGCCTCTATGGTATGGAGTTCTGACTCCTCTTTTGATGGCCTTCTGTGCCTGCAGTACATCTTATCTCTTCCTGTGGCTTTGCCAAAATTTATAATCAACTATGCCCCTGTGTTAGCTAGGAAGTCTTCAGAACAGCTGATTTAAAGTAGATTGGTTATAAACTCACATTATGTTGGTGTGATCAAAACTGCAATGCTTTATTTGAAAATGTTATAAGGTTACAATATCAACAAGAAAAACACAATCCTTCATATAAAGGCATACCTGTATTCTGTTTGTTGTAACTGAGGAATGCTTTAAATGCTTCTCACATCTGTAACTCCATGGAGTGGAAGGATATGGAATTAAGGAACACGGAGTCTCTAAAGAAGGGTGGGCAACTGCCTGGGAGATAAGGACCAGCTGTTGCCGCTTTGACCCTCACAGGCTGCACCTGTCTGTCCGGGTGACGTATCACTTCCAGTTGCTATTTTTGGTCCATTTTTGGCATGGGAGCTGGGTGGGTGTTCCAGGAGGACCAAGATAAACAGCTGCATTTGCAGACAGTTTGAGGGCATTTTGGACCCTTTCCCCCTAAAATTTAACATTGTGGGGGGCTGGAAGACTTTGGGGGTCTCCAGAGGGGGTTTTCTGGGTTATGAAAATGGGCTTTGAGACCACATTTGGCCTGCCAACTATACCTATCACACCCTTCCTATAATGCCATGTTTGGCCCCAGAATATATGAGGCTTCATCTGTTGCAAACCTTACTATACCTGCTACATAGAGAGCCTGATGTGTTTGCTGTCCACCCTGGTCACCTGACTCCAAGACGTCCTGTGCCTCTGTGACATCACAGCAGCTCAGCCAATGTGTTGTTCTCGGTTTTGCCATGGCGCTGAACTAAGAATAGCACACACATTGTGGTTGCTAGGCAACTGTCTCTGCTATATCCGAACAAAAATGGGTAAAGATCATTCAGGGCCACAACACCCACATGCGCAGGGATGGTGTGGCTGCTTATCATAGAAGCAGACACTTACTAAGTTAAAGAAGAAAGAATTACAGTACACAAAAATGAGAGCAAGACAAATTGCCTATAAGACAGCCACCAGCAGAATCCACTTGAAAGTTCCAGTGTGTATGTTTAACCTCTGTGTCTTGATTAGTCTCACATTTGCAAGAGATGTACAGGTATACCTCAATTAACAAAGAAGATGTGTTCCTGGGCATTACTTCTTTACCAAAAAAATTTGGTACCAGAGGCAGAAATAATATGGAAGGAATAAGGACAAGTTACTAAACCACAAAAAAAAAAAAAAAAAGGCAGGGGGGAAGAGCAATTCAAAGTATTTCAAAAACCCTTTTCTCAAAAGCTAACAATATGGACATGTGAAATGAAACAACCAGGTTGTTGTGCGCCTCAAGTCATTTCTGACTTATGGTGACCTTAAGACAGACAAGGAGCAATGGATTCAAGCTGCAGGAAAGGAGATTCCACTCGAACCTCAGAACTTCCTGGTGGTTAGAGCAGTCCGGCAGTGGAATATGCTGCTTTGGAGTGTAGTGGAGTCTCCTTCTTTGGAGGTCTTTAAGGAGAGACTGGATGGCCATCTGCTAGGAATGCTTTGATGTGTGTTCCTGCATAGCAGAGGGTTGGACTCAATGGCCCCTGGGGTCTCTTCCAACTCTATGATTCTATGAAACCTATCATGGTGTTTTCTTGGCAGACTTTGCCTTTCTCTGAGGCTGAGAGAGTGTGACTTGCCAAAGGTCACCCAGTGGGTTTCATGACCAAGTGAGGATTTGAACCCTGGTCTTGTAGTGTCTTAGTCCAATGCTCAGCCCTTTATACACACTGGTTCTTGCATGAGTAGATGAAAATACTTTGAGCCATCCTAGAGACCATGTGAAGGTTTGTTCGGAAATGAAGTCAGGGATGACTTTTTCTTTTGTCATCTTCTGTTGTTTTTATCATTGCCATTTTGATGGCCAAACATATAGATCTGTGCTGCTGCTGTTGCTGCTGCTGCTGCTTCTTCTTCTTCTTCTTTAACATTCTGGGGGTGCTGGTGAGGCAGGCTTGTCAGCTCTACCCTTTCCCTGGCTCTTTTTCACTGTCCCCACTTCTCAATAAAGGAAACTAGAAGCAGCTGCTCTTTACCTTGCCTGTTGAAGGCAGGCACACACTGCTACAGAATGATCAGCTACACTGGAGTCTATCCTTTCCCAGTGCGAGCTTTGTTTCTTGCAATGCTTACTGCAGGCACACTGCTGCAACCCCACACTGAAAGTCTATGGCCATTTCTGGACTAACCTGTTATAGTAACAGGCTAGTGCAGAAATGGCCTCTGTTTCTGTAGCCCTCCTTAGCCATGCTGTCAATACTAATGCTGCAAACAAACAACCAAAAATCTTCCAGACAACTAATAAGACTTTGTACAAAGGAACTTTTTTTTGTCAGAGGCTTTGTTAACTGAGGTATGCCCGTACCCTCTGATTTCCCTTACCTCATTTTAATTCCTCTGCTCACAAAAGAAAAAGATGTTGTAAAAACTGATGTTAATCCAATTAACCTATAACAAAAATGCATTCTAAATATGCAAATAATCCTAAAGTGACATTTTGTTTTAGTATTATGTATATTTCGCTTTAGTATCTCAGGCAGAATTAGGGTTGCCATCTCTTGCTGCCAGGATCCATTTGCTAAACTTCAGATACTGATAGAGGGTGGATGGACTAGACCAGTGGTTCTCAACCTGTGGGTCCCCAGATGTTTCTAGACTTCAGCTCCCAGAAGCCCTGAGCACTGACCGTAGTGGCTGGGGCTTCTGGGAGCTGAAGTCCACAAACATCTGGGGCCCCACAGGTTGAGAACCACTGGACTAGACAATGCCCATCTTGTCAAGCAGTGCTGGCTTGAACAACTGAGATTCTGAGGCTAGATGCTACACATGTATTTCATCTGGGCAAGGAAATGTAGTTTGCCCCTGGAGACCCTGATGTGTTGTGGTTGTCATTCTCTCCTAAGGATCTGGGACTTTCATCAGTATACAAGAGAAGACAAGAAAGTTATAAATTATTCTTGTTTCTCAGATCCACATGACTTTCAATGCA
This sequence comes from Iguana delicatissima, assembly GCA_948472985.1. Taxonomy (NCBI): domain Eukaryota; kingdom Metazoa; phylum Chordata; class Lepidosauria; order Squamata; family Iguanidae; genus Iguana; species Iguana delicatissima. The sequence continues at coordinate 2,884,192 of CAOKZL010000205.1, forward strand.
CTGCAGTTTCAGGTGATACCCGGTATCTATTTTAGAGGAGGTATCTGGGTATACCAAGAATCAGTGTGGCATACTGGTTTGAGCACTAGATTATGACTTTGGAGGACAAGGTTCAAATCCCTGCTCAGCCATAAAAATCCTGTTGTCCAACTTGGACAAGCCACACTCCATCAGCCTCAGAGACAGGCAAAAGCAAACCCCCTCTGAACAAATCTTGCCAAAAGAACTCTGTGGTAGGTTTCCATTAGTGAGAAACTACTTGAGTGTACACAACAACAGTCTGGGTGTACCATTGTTGAAACAGGCTTATATTTACAGCTGAAGCCAGGTTCAGGAGCTCAAGTACTATATGCTGTCCTGTCCTTTGTATGTGGAACAAAGGGAGAAATTCCAATCGTATATGAAATCCCAATGAGATTTTGGAAAATTATAGTGAAAATTATTCGTGGTGGCAAATTCTTTGTTATTTACGTGGTAGCTATGTGACTGCAAGCGAACTATACAGGTGATGTCTGTGGAATATGTCTTTCGCTTGACTTGTTTCCCTTCTTTTATTTTGTGCTTTTATTAGATGGGTTCAAACACCATGACAAGCCAGGCAATCACAGGAAACCCTGGCTTATTAGTTATCCTACTTCACAAAAGCAGCTAAACCCAGCTTCCTGGTTTATTGAACAGGCCATCCAAATGTGGGTGGAGCTTCATGTCCATTTAGTTTCTTTATGTCCCATCAAACTAGCAAAGGAATCTTAAAACAAATCTGGTTTTTCTTTTCTGGTTTCTTCAGAGAGAAACAGAAAAAAAGAAGCAAAGTGGCTGTCTGCATTTGTATGACATGCTATATAAATCACAGAGTGAAGCTCTGGTTTGTTTCACAGCTCCCACTGTGATCAAGACACAGCCAACACACTGTTTCCAAACAATAAGCCAGGGTTCCTGCAGTTCCCTGGCTTATCCTGTTGTCCAACTGCTGCCCTTGTTGAGGCAAAGCACAAATAAATTACTGCTCTTATTATTGTCACCAGCCTCATTGGCCAGTGGCCTGGTAGGGAAATGAACCTCTTAAAATCAGTGATGTCTAACACTGTTCAACAGTGTCCCTGATATATCTCCCAACCAGTGAGTCCCACTGAGAAACTATCAGCCACCTATGCTGGGCCATTAGACTGTAATCTCACTAACAAAGGAGTACCTGGCTGGGCAGCAGCCCTCATTATGTTTATATTAATAGCAAAATCAAATGCTGAGATAGGATAGCTATACAGCTCAAAAACAACTACTAAGAAATGAGACAGGTCTTAGCATGCTTGAAAGAATCCCAAAATTTGTAGAAGTAGAAAAAGCAGGGACAAAAATTTTCACACAAAAAATTGATCAAGGAGGATTGAACATTCTCAATAACCTCAGAATGAAGAAATGGATGGATGGATGGATGGATGGAAGGAACATTCCACACTACGACATATTATAGCAATTCTCAATCGTTTCCCCAGTTCTTGGACTTCAGTATTTATGTGGGGAAATGGTACGATGCACACCAAGGTGGAACTCTTGTCTGTATAGAACTGCACAAAGTATTACTGTAGTGGAGAGAGAAGGAGGATGAGGAGGAGAAGAAGAATTTAGAAAAAAAAAACAACCCTGGGTGGGAAATCTCTCCACACATGGATGTATCCATGGAGGAAAGATTAGGAAAGAAACAACATGGGAGAAAAGTGTGTGCTGCCAAAATGACCCTTAACTGAGGCCCTTTTCGCACACCAGTCCTGTTGCAAAATGGCCTTGGGAGCGTCGCGTGATTGCAAGGACCGTTCCACATGGTGTCCTTGCAATCGTGTGATGCTCCCAAGGCCATTAGGCAGCGATCACACATTATATCATTTTTGGCTCGTTGCCAAAAATGATGTGCGATCCCTCCTATGCCCCACCTGCACTTACCTTGTGTGCAGAGGCTCTGGACATGCAGCCATCGTGCTTCCTCCCCAGCGCAGCCTGGGAAAGTACCTGGCTGTGCTGAGAAAGGAAGGGGCAGAGTGCTCATGCTTCCTTCTGGCCAGCACAGAGCTGGTGCAGAGGGGAAGCAGAGGAGATGTGAGTGCCTCTTGCAAGAGGCTTCTCGTGTGACCCCCTTGCTACAACACTGGAACAAGGTAAGGTGCGAAAAGGGCCTGAGTCTCAAGGTGGACCCCATTCTCTCTTCCCAACACCTACACTCAGAATCAAGAATCAAGAGCAGGAAAAATCTCCCACCTAGGATCAACAGGAAGGGGAAAGGCTAACCTGAAAACAGACTGAAGTACCAACTGCAGAAAAATGGATTGTTAAAGTTGCTGTATTAGCCCAAATTGTTAAGCTAATGTGGATTTTAAAGGATAAGCTAACTGAAGATTTTTTTTTTTTTTTTGAAAGACTGGAAAACAGTAATGGACAAGTCAATTGAGGACTTTTTGAAAGACTGGAAACCAGTAATGGACTTTTTCAGCAATAAGAAATCTAACAATGCAAAATATGTGGCATGCTTATTAATAATTCTAGTGGATCTGTAGTGGTAAAATGACTTTTTCTCCCTCCCCCCACTTTTTTTCTTTTTCATTACATTTTGGCTGAGGGAGATTAGACCCCTTTTGCATTTTAGTAAGTTAATGTTTAGTGTCTTAGTTAATTAATAAATAGCATTTTAGTACTGTGTTTTAGTTTTAGTTTAGTTTTAGCTCTTATTTGTGAATTAGATTGTTATATATTTGCATTAAAATTAATAAATAAATAATTTAAAAAAGAAGGAGGGGATGCTAGTACAAATTACCTAGGCCCAGATGTCTGGAAGGAAGCCCAGGAACCACTGTGTTGCATACGTTTTTGTCTCTCATGGCAGTATCATTATCTTGTCTTTCATGATACTGTCAACTCTTTTTGATGTGCATTATAAAACTGGTAAATTTCCAAGAAAATAATAATGACACACAAAATTCTGTGTTACAAAATACTTAAAATTTTAAGCTGGTCTTGCTGCAAAAGAGAGCAGGACTGGGGCAAGTGAGGGAAAGGGAAGCTGTGAGTGAGCAAAGGAATGCAGTAACTCCAGTGAGTGGGAGGAAGGGAACAAGACAGGTGAGCAAGCAGGAAGCATCAGAAGTAGTCAGGTAAAATCCAAGATCTCTGATGATGGTGGCAGTAGCTGGAAAACAGAGACCTGGAAGTGGTCAGCCCACTGTGCCTTCAGCTGCCCAGAGAAGGAGGAGCAGCAGCAGCACCACCACCACCACCACTACCACCTGCCTGTCCTGTCTTCCATTTCCTCACTAGGCTGTTATAGCACGATGATTCCATTTTCAGCCTCCTATGGAATCCTGGAGTTTGCAGTTTAGGGAGGGTCGGCTGGCCCCTCCCTAAACTGCAAACCCCAGGATTCCATGGGAAGTTGAAAGTGGAATCATCGTGCTGTAACAGCCTAGTGCAGAAATAGTGTTGGTCCTGGAACTGAGGGAGCTCCAAGCCTCTCCCATGGTTCTTTTGGTGCCAGACACTGACACATGTTACTACTATAGCATAAGCTTTATTGATGGCCAGTGATGCAGCAGATGATACATAGCAAAGAAGCATTCCAGCCCTTTTGCTGATGAGGTTCAGCACCCTTCACAGCCAAAGGCAGAGCTGAGCCCTCAAACAGTTCAATCCATACTCACCCCCTTTGTCTGAAAACAATCAAATCTCTATTAATGGATGTATAGACACCTGGGTTGGGGTGCCCCCACCGAGGCTGAGACAAATGGAAGATAAGCTTCCAAAGGTTATATACTGCAGAAGCAAACAAGGAAAATCAAAGTGTGATCTATCTCCCCTCAAAGAGCTATCAGAACTGTACAAAGAATTTAGCAACAGAGGAAAATTCACACTGCATTCCCTCTCAGCTTTCTTATCTTTTCCCTGACTCAAAGTGCAAAGTGAATGCAACAAATATCCAAGAAGGTCACTAACACGAGTTAGCATTTTCACACCCCTGGATAGCTGTATATGCTTGGTTGTGATACCAACACGGACTCTAAAACTCTCTGCCTGGTGGCAGAGGCCCAGCTTGCTACACCCGCACCACCCAAGGCAATCAGCTCTTCCAATTTTTTGGCAATTCTTCTGCCTCTGCAAGCAGCTCTCGAATATCTCCAGGCTGTCCTAGATTGGGCACCGAGGCATTTAATGCAGGATAGAGGCAGTCTCTGGTTAGGAGGAGGGCAGTCTTAAGTCAGGAAGGTGGCTGAGAGGGGAAGATGCTGGTCGGGGTGATGGTGACCATGCGCTTCTCCTTCCCACAAAGATTCAAGGGTAGTTGGGAAGAAAAGATAATGTTGGAGGGAGGATTTATGAGGGCTTGATCCTGCCTTTGGCAGCCCTGGTCCCACTCACCCCTGCTGGCAGTAGTTCCAACCAAATCAAATCCCACGAGAACACACTAGAAAAAGTATACTGAAGTGCTTCCAGTCCTTTCTCAGTGATATTCCTAACAATGCTGCTGGTTGCCTGAGAAGGGGAGCAGATGCCTCAAAAAAGTGCAATTACTTATTCTCTTCAGCAGCGGAGCTTGGAGTGCGTGGAGGGGAGGGCAGGAGGGGGGCATGTCCACGGTGCTCAGGAGCATGGCCGCAGTGCATGGGGCATGGCCACAAGCTGAGACGCCCCAAAAACAATGCCACCGGGGAGAACTGTCTCCATCACCCCTCCCATCCCTACCTGACTGATTCTCTTCTCCTTTCCCATTTGTGGCCATGACAACGTGGCTCTTCTACAAACCCCGTTCAGACATTTGAAAATGTGTAAGCCTTTGCATGTGAGGAGGGGCAGTGAGCACAAGCATATTAGCTTTCCCCCTTGTTTTCATGACCTTCCATATATTGATGGCTTGTAGCTGAGAGCGCTAAGGCACAGAGGCTCTTCATGTGATTGAAAACTCTGGGAAAGAAGACACATTCAGAATTATTCACAGATAGAGAATGCTTTCCATTACAGATAGTTCTCCTGTATCTATGGAAAGCAATGAAAACAGGGATGGCTGAAAGGTTGCCTTTGTTGTCCTGGAAAGTGTTATGTCTCACCTTTCTAACAGTGAATTTGAATGGTTCCTTGCTAGTCTACTGTTCAGGCATAGACTTACTTGACTTCAGCCAGCTAAAAAATGCATCATAAGTTCTCAGATCATGCTGTAGCTAGGCCAACAGTATGCATCTTACTCAGTTGCAATTTTCTCCACCGATTCTAGTTTCAAAAACTTGTGATGTGGTAAGAAAGGCATCCGTAAGAATGGTATTGAATACAACTTGTTAATAAATGCTATTCCTAAAAGGTGTCCCTTGATTTCCTAATATAACAACACCTTTTTTTATGATATATGTTGTTCTGTTAAAGATACAATGGAAACATACAATTTTTCATCGTGTCTCCTTATTTCTTTCCTCCAAAGCTCTGATGAAACATGCAGATATACAAACCCAAGTGCTGTCTCACATTAGCCACTAAACATCCTATTAGCGGGTGTATTGCTGATATAACACCATGAAAGGAGAGTAGCTGCAGTACATCTTTTCATAATGATAAGTTAACCAAATAGCAAACGCATTTACAATGTGCTTCTGCTATTCAGATATAAAAGTGCAAGTTTTGTGCCATTTTTCTTAAATGTCAGTGTTCTATTATGAATACATTAACTTCGTGTTCAAATTTACTTTGTATTTTAGCCCTTGAGTGAGTGGATGGCCTTTCCCCCTTATTTTAGCATAAAACAAACTGAAAGTAAATTCCCCTCTATTTCTTTTTTTTTCTTAACTAGCTCTTCTTTTGCTTTGCATTTTATCTGTTTCCTTAAATGGTCTGTAGCTTTAATATGTATCACATTCATCAGATTCTTTCTTAGTTAATTCTGGGGAATGAAAGGCTGAAAAATCTTAAGGTGCAATTCTGCCCTCTAGTGTCTAAGTCCATGACCATGGAATAATAAACATAAAGCACACCTGGTTTTAGGTTAAAAATATTCAAGGATAGCTTGTAGGCCTGTGACTCTAATATTATCACAGTTTTTCTCCAGTATGATACAATCCTGGAATCATAGAGTTGAAAGAGACCATAAGGGCCATCAGGTCTAACCCCCCGCTGTGCAGGAATATACAGTCAAAGCACTCTCAACAGATAGCCATCCAACCTCTCTTTAAAAACCTCAAAAGAAGGAGACTCCACCACATTCCAAGGCAGCATATTCCACTGTCAAACTGCTGTTACTACTAGGAAGTTATCCCTAATATTTAGCTGGAATCGTTTTTCCTGAAGTTTGAAGCCATTGCTCTGTGTCCTAGGCCATTTCCACACTATACTGTAATAGTGCTATTATTCCACTTTCAACATCCTATGGAATCCTGGGGTTTGCAGTGTAGGGAGGGGCACTTAGAATTCTCAGCCAGAGAGCTCTTTGGCCTCAGTAAACTACAAACCCCAGGATTACACAGGATGTTGAAAGTGGAATAATAGCACTATAACAGTGTAGTGTGGAAATGGCCCTAGTCTCTAGAGTAGCAGAAAACAAACTTGCTTCATCTCCCATATTACATGCTTTCAAATATTTAACACTGACTGTCATGTTACGTCTTAACCTTTTCTTCAGGCTAAACATACCCAGCTCCCCCACAGGGCATAGTTTTCAGGCCTTTTACCATTTTGGTCACCCTCCCCTATACACATTCCAGTGTGTCAATATCCTTCTTGAATTTGGTGCTCAGAACTAGAGACAGTATTCCAGATAAGGTCTAAAAAAAGCAGAACAGAATGGTACTGTTACTTTCTGTGACCTAGACACTATAGCCCTGTTGATGCAGCCTAGGATCGCATTGCTTTTTTAGCTGCTGCATCACTACGTTGACTCATGTTCAGCTTGTGGTCTAATAAGACTCCTGGATCCCTTTCACATGTACTGAGGTCAAGCCAAGTGTCATCCATAGTATATCTGAACATTTTATTTTTTCTGCTTAAGAGTAGTACCTTACATTCCTCCCTGTTGAAAATAATTTCGAATTCTGATCCTATCCTCTGGGCTAATAGCTACTTCTCCTAATTTGATGTCATCTGGAAATTTGGTGAGCATGCCTTCTATTCCATCATCCAAGTCATTGATAAAGATATTGAACAGCACTAGGCTTGAGATAGAACCCTGTGGAACCCCACTAGTCACTTCTCTCCAGGATGAAAAGGAGCCACTGGTGAGCACCCGTTTATTCAGTCAATCCAATTACAAATCCCCCTAACTGTCTAGCTCAATTTTACTAACTTGTTTGCAAGAATATAACAGAGAACCTTATCAAAGACCTTACTGAAGTCAAGATAGGCTATATCCACAGCATTCCCCTTATCTACCAAGCTTGTAACTCTATCAAAGAGAGAGAGGGTGGGGTGAAGATTAGTCTGCATTACTTGTTTTTGAGAAACCCATGTTATCTTTTAGTGACCATGGTATTCTTTTCTAAATGCCTTACAGACTGTTTAATGATCTGCTCTAGAATCTTTGCTGGTATTGAATTTAAATCTTTTCTGGCATAACTGCCCAGGCTGACTGCCTGATAATTGTTTCAGTCTACTATCTCTGTCACCCTTTTGAAGATGGGGACATTTGTTTTCCTCCAGTCTGCTGGAACTTCTCCCATTATCCAAGAATTTTCAAAGATTATTGCCAGTGGTTCTGAGATTATTCGTGCCAGTTCTTTTAATCCCTTTGGATATAATCCATCTCGCTTTAGAAACTTGAATTAATTTAGGTCGCCAGGTGTTCCTGTACTAACTCTTTACCTATTCTGTGCTGTATTTTCCCTGCTATATCCTTTCTTCTATTTTCCCGTTTTCCTTTTCACAGAAGACACCATCACCATCTTCTCCATGCAGTATCCCTACCATTTCCTTTTGCTGAGGACATAATCAAGAAAGCCTTTTTTATTGTTTTTAACATCTATAGCAAGCCTGAACTCATTCTTTGCTTTAGCTTTTCTAACTTCCTCCCTATGCCTACTGGCTATTTGTTTAAATTCCTCTTTAGTGATTTCCCTTCTTTTCCATTCCTTGTACATGTCACTTTTCAACTTGGCTCAACTCAGAATTCTTTAGACATCTATCCTGGTTTCTTTAGAAACCTCCCATTTTTCCTCCTCATTGGAACTGTTTGAAATTGTGCCTTTTAATATCTCACTTTTTAAAAAAATATTTTTTTAAATTAAAAAATTAAAAAATTAAATTTAAATTTTTTAAAAAAATTTCAGGCATAATGATATAATGTTTCTCTTGGCTGTCCTTCATTCGGGAGGAAGTTTAGTGTAGAGGAAGCATGATTTTCTGTGAAAATCAAGAAGAAAAGAAGAATAACAAATGTGATAAAATTAAATATTTGCCTTTTATTCTTTGGAGTATGTTATGTTTAAGGTATTGTTATTATAGTGTACATGTATAATATTTACTTCTCAATTGAGTTTATGATCTTGATATGTGATTCATTTACTATTTTTAATAAAAATTAATTATAAAAAAATTCCCATCAATCAAACTCCCTTTTTTTTTTTTTTTTGGTATTCCTGACTATGGGATTACAACCTAAATTTACTGAAATCAGCTTTCTTAAAGTCTAGAATGAGTGTCCAACCTGGCATCCCCTTTCCACTGTATAATAAACTTCAAGAAAACATGGTCACTCCCACCTAGGAAACCTGCCACTTCCGCCCCATTAACCAGGTCAGTTAGGATCAGCAGCTGATCCCCTTCTTGCCTCTTCCACTTTCTGAACAATGAAAACTGTCTGCAAGGCAAACAAGGAATTTGTTCAACCTGATACTCTTGGCAGAGTCTGACTTCCAATAAATATCAGGATACCTGAAATCTGCCATTAATACAACACCTCTCCTTTCTGAATGGCCATTTCCACACTACACTGTTACAATGCTATTATTCCACTTTCAACATCATGTGGAATTTTGGGATTTGTCGTTTACTGTATAGTACTGCAACCACAAGGTTGTGAGTTCGATCCTGCCAGGCTCCAAGGATGACTCAGCCTTCCATCCTTTTGCAGGTCGGTAAAATGAGTACCCAGCTTGTTGGGGGCAATTAGCTAAAATACATTGTAAACCGCTTAGATAACACTTAGTTGATAGGCGGTATAGAAATAAATGCTATTGCTATAATATTATTATTACTGAGGCCAACGACTCTCTCACTGAGAAGTCTAAATGCCCCTCCCTAAACGACAAACCCCAGGATTCCATAGGAGGTTGAAAGTGGTATAATAGCACTATAACAGTGTAGTGCAGAAATGGCCAATGTTTGGCCATCTGTTCCAGGAGGGCATATCCAAGTCCTCAGTCTGGCTTGGAGGTCTGTAATAGACCACCACAATGACATCCCTGTTATTTCTCTCTCCCTTAATTTTTACCCAGATGCTCTCAATCTTGCTTTCAGGATTTAAGTCATGGATCTCTTCTCAGGTATAGACATCGTAGACATATAAAGCTACATCTTTACCTCATGAAGAAACCAGTGAAGCTTTGAAAGCTTGCATAATATAATTTGTTCTTTGCAGCTGGCTCAAAAAAGGTGTCACTGCTTGTGGCTTCTGGTTTTAGGTTGTTAATTGTTCACTGAAACTTTGAAAATGAAGCAAATGGGCATTTACTATAGAGAAGAAACTCAAGATACAAGTCAGACATCTTTACAAAGATTATCTGATGACATAATTTAAATTTTAATACTGAGCACATTGCATTGCTTTTTAAAGAAACGTTGCATATTTACAAATAATCTGTAGTTCAGAACTATATACGTGGCTTGTTAATTTCCATGCCCCAGTTACTCTCCCATTGCATTCCCTAACCACCTTCTTACTACATCTTCAGATGCTGTCTGGATCTTACACATTCCACCCACCATCCTTTCCCCTTTACATTGCTTAGGACCAGGCCCCACCATCATCCCTGTTTGCTTGTGTTTTACAGACTCTTAAAACTGATGGGTATGGACCATATCACTGCTGTTCTGATTAGCATATTGCTGACCCTAAATAGACATGATAGTAGTGAGGGTGCAGTAATACTACTAATATGACAGCAGAATTAAGGCCATGAATGAAAAAGACATTGCTTAACAGGCTATACCTATGAATATTACTTCAGATTTGAACCTCAAAATATATACCATTGCGTGGGAATCACTGTAAAATGCTGCAAATTCACAATAATATAATTTTACCATATATTTGAGCCTAAATGCATGTTATAGTAATAATGCTTCAGCATAACACAGTTCATGATGGCCTCATTGCATGCCTTGCTTTGGATCTTACATTGGAAGTACTGTTTTGACCTCTCCGCATATCTGAATACTTCTGGTGTTATCACCCATATTCTTGTCTTATTGTAGTGCTCTAACATTTCCTACTGTCTACCTTTTTGGTACCAGGAATTTCAACATTCCACAGTTGCAAATAGGCATTTGGGGTAGTACTATTCATGTCTGAAGGCATTTCTTTTGAAATGCCACCTGCAATTTTGCACATTGCCTGCATTCATTTACACTGTAATAGATTGTTCCATAGAAGCAACTGAAGCAGGCTTTATTCATAAATTGACCATAACAGCTCCCTTAAATACACACACACCCTATAGAACATTATTCACCCAACTGATCTAGTTGTGTTTATTATAGAGTAACTGCAGCTGAGGAACACACTGAATAATACCGAGGATCAGGAAATAGATGGCTATTATGAAGGAACCAGAGTAGCCTACTGCAGGACCCAATATTTTAAAACAGGATGTCCAAAATGAGAACCAGAACAGTATAATGGTTTGAGTGTTAGAATAGGATTCCAAGAGAGCAGGGCTCAACTCTCTTCTCATCTATGGAAATGCACTAGGCGACCTTGAGCAATTCACAGGCTCAGAGGAAAGCAATGGCAAATCCCATCTGAAAAAACCTTGGCACAATGTTAATGCTGCCATAAGTCAGAAATGTCTTGAAGACATATAACAAAATAAAAGACCACTATTTTAGAAGAGAAAGTTAAGATGTGACATGATAGCCATGTTTAAATATTTGAAGGGATGCCATGTAGAGGAAGGAGAGGGCTTGTTTTCTGCTGCTCCAGAGACCAGGACAAGGAGCAGTGGATTCATGCTGCAGGAAAGGAGATTCCACCTGAAGCTCAGGAAGAACTTCCTGACAGTCAGGGCTGTCCAGCAGTGGAATATGCTGCCTTGGAGTGTAGCGGAGTCTCTTTCTTTGGAGGTTTTTAAGCAGAGGCTGGATGGCCATCTGTTGGGAGTGTTTTGAGGGTGTTTCTGCATGGCAGGGGGTTGGACTGTATGGCCCGTGTGGTCTCTTCCAACTCTACATTTCTTTTTTTTTATTATATTTTTTGTAAAAACAAACATACAAATAAAACATTCCTTATTTTTTACCATACATAAATTCTTTTCCACCATCTTATATACCTTTTATAAAAGAAAAAAAACCAAGAAAACCCACACCCCATACCTACTTACTCCCCTTCCCTTATTCTCTCATATTTTGAGGATGGTTATAATTTTACCTGTTATTGACCAACACTTACTGTACTATCCAAATGAAAAAAACACCACTACCTTATTTGTACTATCAAAGTCCAATACAAAGTTTTTTTTTCCCATCCAAATTCGAAATCACTTAGTTTTACCTTCCCCATTGGACTTCCCAAAGGGGTTTTACCAAGTTCCATTCTTCAGTAATTAATTTTTTCGGTCTATCATTTAAAATTTATGTGATTTCATCTAACTCCCATAAGTCATATAGTTTCCATAACCAATCTTCCACCTTAGGTGTTTCCTTTGATTTCCATAATTGTGCAAATACCAATCTTGCCGCTGTTGTCATAAAAATCATAATTTTTCTCAAAAACTTTTTTAAAATATTTCTCATCCAACATATTCAATAAATATATTTCAGGACTTTTAGGGAAATTAATTTGTAACGCATTAACAATACAATTATGAATCTTTTTCCCAGAATTCTTTAGCCTTGTCACATGTCCACCATAGGTGGTAAAAGTCCTTTCTTAGAACACTTCCAACATGTATCTTTAATATTCTTACTTAGTTTAGCAATTTAGTCGGTGTATAATACATGATAAAAAACTTTGTAATAATTTTCTTTTATGTTGATGTTAACACAATACTTCTTAACATCCCTCCATATTTTTCCCAATCTTGTAACAAAATAGTATGTCCCAGGTTTTTAGCCCATCTTATCATATTATCTTTAACAATTTCTTCTTCCATATACCAGTTTGATAACAATTTATATATCTTACCTATCAAATGATTTACACTTGATTTTAACAATTTGTCAAATTCCTTTCTTTCGTTTCAATTCCTTGTATCCTTTTATCCATTTTAAATCTCTTTTCTAGTTGCCTTTGCAGTAACCAATGAGAAGTAATACCCACTTTAATCAACTCTTCTTTATCTTTCCAAATTCTATTTTCTCCTTGTACTTTTAATAAATCTTTATACATTATCCAATTATTTAATTTGGGTTTTCTCTTCTATAGAATGCCTCATGTACTGAAACCCACAATGGTATTTTCTCATATAACCTATCTTTAATTGTATCCAAACCTTCAACAAAGCCTTTCTTATAATATGATTATTAAATTCTTTGTTTACCTTTGCTTTATCATACCATAAGTAGGCATGCCAACCAAAATAAAGATCTGCACCTTCTAGATTCAATAATCTTCTATTCTCTAACTTATCACTCCATGATCCAACAAAGGCAACTAGCCTGAAAGTATAATTTTAAATCTGGCATTCCTAAGCCCCCATCCTGTACATCTTTTAGCACCTTCCATTTTATCCTTGGTTTTTTGCCATTCCAAACAAACTTAGATAAATCTTTTCTCCACTGCTTAAAGGGTATATCGTTTACAATAATCGGACATTTTGGAACAAAAATATCATTTTTGGTAATATATTCATTTTAATCATCGCAATCCTTCCCATCAAAGACAAATCTAACTTTGACCATTTTTTCAAATCATCTTTTATTTCTCCCCAAACTTTCTATAATTATTATCAAATAAATCTGTATTCCTATCTGTAATGTTAATTCCCAAATATGAACTTTTCTAGCTATTTTAAATTTTGATAAACTTTCAATTTCTAACTCTTCCTTTTTTGGAATATTTTTTGTTAAACTTGGTCTTTTCCATATTAACCTTAAATCCTCGACTTCCCCATATTCTTCAAAAACTTTATTTAATCTTAAGACACTTTTAATCGGATCATCCAACATGACTACAAGGTCATCCGCAAATGCCCTTAACTTGTACATTTGATTTCCAATCTTAACTCTTTTTATTTCTTCATCTTTCCTAAGCTTATTATTTAATATTTTTTAATACCATTATAAAAAGTAAGGGAGATAATGGACAACCTTGTCTCGTACCCTTCTTAATCTTAAATTTCTCTGATTTTTCTCCATTTATAACCAAATTTGCCGTTTGATTATTATAGATCACTTTAATCCAGTCAATAATATTTCCCCCCATATCTACTTTTTCTAGAACCTCAAATATAAATTCCATCTCACATTATCAAACGCCTTTTCAGCGTCAATGAATACCAGCCTAATTTCCTCCATTATGTTTATGATAATATTCAATTATATCCACTATCATTCTTACGTTGTCTTTTATTGACCTTCCTGGTAAAAACATTCTGGTCCTCATGTATCCAAACTTTTAAAACCTTCTTTAATCTCTCTGCCGGGATAATGTAAATATTTTGTAGTCTATATTTAGTAAAGATATGGGCCTGTAATTTTTAACCTCCAATTTATCTTTACCTTCTTTTGGTATCAGAGTTATTGTTGCTTCTCCCCATGAATCTGGTCTACCCTCTTGACCCATTTCATTAAAAAGATTACAAAGGGGTTTAATTATTTGGTCTTGAAATTCCTTATAGTATCTTGATGTAAAGCCATCTGGCCCCAGTGCTTTTCCTACCTTTAATCTCTAATTGCCAATCTTATTTCTGCCTCTAAGATGGGTTTATTTAATTCTATTCTTTGATCTTCCTGAATTTGAAATATTCCTGTTCCATCCAAATATTCCTTTACTTGTTGAATATAATCTTCTGTGTCATTTGAATCATTAAATAAATTTTTATAATACTCATAAAACAAGGACTTAATTTCTCTTTGCTTTCTAAATGTTTTATCCCCTTTTTTAATTTCCGTAATCAATCTTTTCTCTTTTTTTCTTCAGTCTATATGCCAATCATTTTCCAATTCTATTAGCGTGTTCAAAAATCTTTGTTTATAAATTTCATCTTCTTTTCAATTTCTAATCTATCTTCCACCGCTAATTGTTTCTGGAGAATTTTATATCTCTCAATAATTTTTTATTGCTAGGATCTTTCTTCAATTTTCCTCTTTTTTTTAATTTCTACTGTTATACTTTGAATTTTCTGTTTTCTTAACTTCTTCTTATAGGCTTATATTTCAAAAAAAATACCTCTCATCACTGCTTTTCCTGTGTCCCACACAATCTTATTTGATATACCTTTTCCCACATTCTCTTTAAAAAAGAAGTCTAATTCCTGTTTCCCCTTTTTCTACAACTTCTTGTCCCTCAAAATTTCGTCTTTCAAGGTCCATTTGTATTCTCTTTTACATTCCTGCAGCGTCATTAAAATAGGGCAATGATCTGATAGCACCCTTGGTAATATCTCCATTTTCCTTACATTTCTGCTTAACCCTTTTGAAACCAGGCACATGTCAATCCTTGACCAAACCTTGTGTACTTCAGAAAAAATATGTTATTCCTTCGAGTTTCCATATAAATATCTCCATACATCCATCACTGCAGCCAAGTCCATAAGTTCTTCAAATGACTTTGGTAGTTTTCTCTTTACTGTTTTCCCTTTCATTTTTAGTGTTCTATCTAAATCCGGATTAATCACTCCATTCCAAATCACCACAAAACACTATATCTTGATACTCATATTCTAATATATCTTTTGTTAATTTTTCATAAAAGGACGATTTATTCTCCAATGGCCCATATACTCCCACTATTAGAATCTTATTGCCAATTATTTCACTTTCCACCCCATCACCCTACCTCTATCATCTCTAAATATCTCCTTTGCGTTATATTTATTGTTTACATATATCGTCACACCTTTTTTCTTCTTCGACTTGTCGTTGAAAAGTCTTGTCCTAATCTTAAATTCTTCAGGTATTTTAATTCCTTGCTTCTTATATGAGTTTCTTGCAGACAAATCACGTCTGCTTTTATTTCTAAATAATGGAAAACTCTTTTCCTTTTAACTACAGCATTCAACCCTCTAATGTTCCATGTATTATTTTCATTTCTTTCCCTTCTCCCTTCTTTCTCTCCTCCTCTTGATCTAAGTCTTGTTCCCCCGATCTCCCTCCTTTTCTTCTCTTCTGTTTCCTCTACTTCCTTTTTCTTCTTGTTTAATCCTCTTTCCATATAATCCGTTTGTTTATCATCTCTTCTGACATCCGAAAATAACTTATTGTCCTCTGACATTCTTTTGAACTTTCTCCATCTTTTTCTTATTTGCACCAAGTCTTCCGTTTTCATATTCTTCCATACGTCTTTTCCTTAATTCTTCCTTATATTTTTTCAAAAAAACTTTTGCTTTCAATAATAAATTTAACATAAATCTTCTCCGTTGTATACAAATGTAATACCTTCTAATCTACACCAGCGGTAGGAAATTCCACTCCTTTTTAACACCTGATTAGGAAGAAGTAATCTTTCTTTTTTCAAAACTTAGCAGGACATCTTTAAATATCTGAAGTTCCTCTTGCTCTACCACAAACTTATTTGTATAACTCTGTTGAATCACCAAATCCTTTACTCTCTCCCTCAGAAATAAATCACATATCCCGATAATTTTTCTTCCTTGCAATAAACGAATTAATCCGGAACATCTTATCAATCTCAAAAATCAAGTTGTTCAGCGTTCCAGCCAATGTATTCACCAAAGATGGTGTTACCCTATTATATAAATCCTCTCCTTGAACCTCTCTCAACCCTCTGATCTTAATACATCTTTCTCTGAACTTCACTTCCGTACTTCTATATTGTTGTTCCATCTTTTCCATCTGTCTTCATCACTGGTGTGTCCTTTTCCAACTTTGTTGTTCTTTCTTGTAAATCCTCTAATTTTTGGTTAATATTCTTCATTTCTGTTGTTATATTTTCTAGCGTTGCCCGACACTTCCTATATCCTTCTTCATCTATTTCATATCATTCGCTAATTCTTTTATGTCTTTTTTAAATTCATTTCTTAATTTCCTCAATTCTTCAATGATCGATGTCGCCAACTCTGTTGATTTAGGTTGATCTTCTAATACTGATCTTGCTTGCAATTGCTGTTTCACTGATACAGCTCTTCTTGTTCCCAAGCCATCTTAAACTAGATCCCCACACTGCCAATCCTATTTAACAATCACTAATCACTAATAAATATCTCTAGTCAATGTTTATATAAATTACTCACTTTTCAAAACTCAAGACTCAATAATATAAAATTCTATCTTCAATAATAGTCTATTTATCTATATTCAATAAAACTAAATTAATTAATCAATGTTATATCACCTAAACCTTAAATTATTACAGCCTAAAAATAGAATATTATTAAATCAGTCACCCTTCTAACAATCCACCCCAGCCTTTATCTATATCTATGTATCTGTATACTTTTACTGTTACCTTTAATATATATCAAGTATTTATAATAAATATACCAATTTCTTAAATTTTCCCAATTTCTATTCAATTTCTATTTCTTTTCTTAGCCCCCAAGCAAGTTAATTAATTTATTGATTAATTTACCTAATTAATTTACCTAATTAACTTAATAATTATAAACTCTAAAAAATATCTACAATATACTATATATTAAATATTTATTATAAAACAATTAACAATTAATTAATAATTAATTATCAATAATTAATATTTCTTCAATTGCATTCTATGTCTCTGTATTTATTTGTTGTCTTATCGTTATTCTCCACTAGTTGGTTCTTCCCACTTGTTTCTTCTTGATCTTCTTATTCTTCTATATTCAGTCACTGCGATAACGAAGGGGTTAATACTATTTTTCTTCGCTCGAATAACCTTGACAGGTTGATCACTATCACACCAACAGTTCTCTAACCTCGAAAGTCCTTGAAAGTCTCTTCTTGTTTACTGTTAATTCACATCCAACTCCTTCCCTTCTTTTGCTTCCGTCTTCCTCCCGCTTTCACCAACAATACCCCGAGAAAATTACTTCTGGAATATGGAAGATCTGGGAGCCACAGTCTATTATAATTCCTCAAACCCACAACAACCAAAAGTCCAAAAGTCCAAAAAAGTATATAAAAGAAGGAAAGAAAAAACCCAAAGGAGAAAGACAAAAGAAAAAATTGGGGAAAACCCCCCAAAAACCAAAGTCCAAAATCCAAAAGTCCTGTTATCCCCTTTCCCAAAAAAAAAAAAAACCCTAATAATCAAAAATCAAAAATTCAAAGTCCAAACTAAAAAGAAGAAACCCAATGTCTTTCATTCAGAAACCAAAAGAGGGAAAAAAGAAAAGAGAAAGAATTAAAAACAAAGTAACAAAGGCACTTGCGAATAGGCAGGGTTTTTTTTTTCGTTAGTCTCTCGCCAGCTGCAACCTCCCCAAACTGTCTTAACTCTCTTGCTTGACTCTCTCCCAGCTTCAACTTGCTATCCTCCGTCTCTTTCTGTTTCTCACTGTCAACCCCCACCAACTCCAAAAAAAAGGAAAAAAAAGAATCAAATCAACTATATTTAAAGTCTTAATATAATCTTATAGCCATTCCATTTAAAAACAAAACAAAACTGTAACTTAATGCCGTTTTTCCCTTTCCCCCTCGTAGAACTCAGCGAGATAGTCTGGAGCCTTTTACCAGGATCCACCTTAAGCTTAAATTTGTAGGGTCTTAAATTGCGTTGGTTTCACCTTACCCTCCTAAAATCGAATCAAAAGCCTTTAAATTTCCAGTCCAAAACCTCTTCTAAAAAAAAAGTGGTGGTGAGGATTTCTCCTCCAGGAACCTCCACGAGGTAATGGCAGCTTGCTGAGACCTCCACAGCGCGGTCCCTGTCCCGAACTACAGATGGCTCTTTTCGGGGACTCACGCTGGAAACGCCTCCAAGCCCTCCGAACCCCCTTTCCCAAGGGGGTATTTGTCCCGTTCTTTCCCCCCCTCCAAACGGGTTCGCGACCTCGTGGGGTGATTGTCTTCCCTGGAGCTACACGGGGTGACAACCCGACTCCTCACCGACGCACCGAAGTCCCCAAATCTACATTTCTATGATTCTATGATTCTATTTACCAGAGGGCCAGCAGTCAGCACTCCACATCTTTTGGCAGTTGACATCTTTTGTGCAGAGCCCCTAAAAACTGGCACTGGGTCTGAGGCAAAATGGATGACTATCCTTCTATCGAAGGCCATTTCTGCACTACACTGTTATAGTATTATTATTCTACTTGCAACATCCTGTGGAATCCTGGGCTTTGTAGTTTACTGAGGCCAAAGAACTCTCTGGCTGAGAATTCTAAATCCCCCTCCCCAAACTGCAAACCCCAGGACTTCATAAGATGTTGAAAGTGAAATAATAGCACTATAACAGGGGAGTGCAGAAATGGCCTAAATTTAGCAGCACACATTAGAAACACTCTCTGGTTTGCTGAGATACCAACGTTTATTTTGTAATGTTTTGTTTGTTTGTTTTTCATTGTCTAGATCCTCATAGACCTTGGTCCCCAGTGCTCCAGCCCTCAAGCATTTGGCACAACCAACCCATTCCCTTCTCCTCAGCCACACTCCTGCAGATGGGGCCAGCCTGCCTTCCTTCCCTTAGTTCTGTTTGCTGATGGCTGTGAGTCCAGTCTGAACTTCCTGGAATGCCCTATAGGGAAGTTATGTGAGTACACTCTGGGAAATTCTAAATGGTGAGATCTTCAGAGCTGACTGCTACTGATTGTGGTGCTGTTCCCACTTACTGCTGTTACTACCATGAGTAAGCCTGCCTGAGCAGAGATGGGTTCAGGATGGTAGCAGGGAGAAGGGAAAGCTGACATCAGGGGTCCATTTGGTTATAGGGTGCTTCAATATGGTATCAGTTTCACAGTTCTGCCTGATAGATCGGAACTGTTGGAGCATATGAAAGAAGTGTGTTGAGCTAGCTAGGGACTATGTTGTGTTTTTTTCATATAGCTTGAATGGATCAGTACTCAGTGTGGGCTGATAGGTCTGTGCACGATGGTGCTAGTGCAGAGTACCTAACCATGCAGAGTCTTCTGCTCACATTCAAGTGGATGGGATAAGAATAGCCCTTCACACTTTGTCACTTAAGGGAAGACTGACTAATGGGAGTTAGGCACATTCAGAGATAATGGGCTGGTCACAACTTCTATGGCTCCATTATTTTATGCAGCATTCACAGGAGAGCCCTGTAAACATGAAGGCATCTGTCTCTAAACACATCAAACTGACTGGATAGCAGATAAAATCAATAATCATGAAACTACATATATTATATTGCGTGGCTATATGAGATATTTTTAATTATCTATTATTTATTTATTTATTTATTTAGAGGTGTAGAAACACAGGACATCAGTGTATTAATGTACTGACAGAATGGCTTGATTTCAGATGAAAACATGGCTGATCAACCAAAATCAGTCAGCTGAGACCTATCACCTTTCACTGCCAGACTTTGGCAAACTTCTCTTCAGAACTTGCTTCCTACTGCTTCTTTCTTCCATCACACTGCAGTGGAGAGAGAGATGAGAAAAAAGCCATCCTTTTAACTCTGAACAACTGCTCCCTCCTTTGGCATTTACACAGCACTAATGATTCTGCTAAAGCAAAAGAGTTAGAAGCATGACCCTTCCATCAGCTCTGCTGAAAGACCAGTTGCATCACACTCCTCATTCCCTTATTGTGTGGCAGCAGCCATTCTATCAAGCTATGGTTGAGGGACAGGTAAGAAGCAAGGCCATTCTATTAATTCTGTTGAAAGACCAGCTCTATTTGACTTCCTTCTACTTCAGCTCTGTTTTGTAGCAGACCTTCCGTCAAGCTGCAGCAGACGGAGAGACAGGATCGGCAGCATTCCATCAACTCTGCTGGACGAGCAGATCCATAAGGTTTTTCTGTCTGAACTGTTCGCTGGTAGCTGACATTCCGTAATGCTGTGGCTGATGGCAACAGAAATCATTCTGTAGATCCACTGGTCTATTAGTCTCCTCCTCTCCCTGAGTTGACTCTGTTCCAGCTAGTCAACATAAAAACTAATATTAACCCTTAAACACTGGTGTATACATTTGCTTTTTCTTCTCCTCTTTCTCCTCTTTTTTTCTTTTAGGGTCACAGACTTTACATCAATGGTTCCCAAACTTTGATACTCCAGGTGTTTTGCACTTCCACTCCCAGAAGCTCTAGCCAGCTTGGCCAACAGTGAGGAATTCTGGGAGCTGAATTCCAAAACATCTGCAGGACCAACATTTGGGAACCACTGCTTTACACTGAAGATTACTTGTTTAGACTCTCTTGTTTGCTATTGATATCATGCTAGCCATTTTAGCCGAAGAATGGGGCAAAATGAAGATGATGACGATGATGATGATGTTGGCAATGACAGTGATGATCATGATTCATTAGAGAGCAGTGGATCCTCATCCAAAACAATTTGGAATTACCACAATTTTTACAACATGCAAATTTAGAAAGAATCAATCTGCTCTCTAATTGGGTTTGGATCACATTAGAGATCCTGACACATTGTAAATTTATAGTGAGCATGACTTGAAGACTGAGGTCTCCAGCATTATGTTACTCCCACTATCTCCTGTTTAATTTGCTCAAATAGAGACAAAAGGTGCACGAGAGAGGCCCTGGATGCCCTTCCTATGTTTGGTATACATCAGAATACTAGGTATCACTAATTTTTCAGCTACAGTTTCCCAAGATGTACCACACATGAATGGGAGACCTGAAAATCTGGGATCCTGCTCATACTTCAAGACAAGAATAGGTTTTTCCAATATTAGTGCCAACAACAGTAACTAGCACAAAATGGAGGAGTGCTGAGGAAGGTACCTTTTGAAACATGGAGCTCTTCTATGCCTTAGCAAGCAGAACTAGCCTAGAAAATGCCATGCAGTGAAGTCAGAGATGTACTCTGAATTATAGTGAGAGACATTTGAATACACATTTACTTTTTTGAAGTAGGCAGTCTTGGTGTTCAGCTTTGACACAGTATGTCGTCTACATCTTTATCCTTTACACAAATACACTGACACAGACACACACACACTCAGCCAAGGATTTCAGAGACTGAGAAAGTTACACTTCATGCTACAAGGAATCGAGACAACTGAACTTTTAAAAAGAACGGAGACTGCATTATCTGTGCAACGAGGCCTGAACTCAAGTCACTGAACTATCATCTTTTAATATCAGGGTGAAAATACTGAAGCCAAACAATTCTTCAGTTGTCAGAAGTGATTGCCTTTTTCAAATAGTTTTTGTGAACCAGTATTTTTGGAAACCACTTCATCCTGCAAAAATACTATCTCCTGGCAGATGGCCTACTCTGCAATATGATCTTAGCTTTTTCACTTGCAATTTAATAGCTGAAACAAACAAATTAACAAATGGAATTGATGATATAAATATAATATGCAATAATCAAACGACCATCTTTAGCCAGCACATACATTCTTTGCACATTCATTGGATGAACAGCAGGGCTATTGGGTTTTGTTTTTTGTTTGTTTTGTTTTGTTTTGTTTTGAGGCACAAATCTGCCCCCTCATGAATGAATGTCCCTGATAAACATCTTTCTCATCCATTATCTTATGTGTGAAAGTTTGGGTGGGCCTTCTTCCCTCCCATATACAAAAGATCCCTGGCCAGTAAGTATCTAAAGCAACCCCTTCATGTGGTGTGCATACAATAGAGAAAGATTTAAGACTTTATTATTACAGAAACAGAAAGGGGTGGAGGAGGGAGGAAAGGAATGCAATTTATATATTTAGGAAAAATAAAACTGGGATTATTCCACAGGAAAACCTCAATAAAACCATAACTCATCCAATGATGCTAAATACCAATTTATACTACTTCAACAAAAACAGTCATTTTTCAAGGAGCACGGCAATGGCCATTAATCATCTACAGATGTGCAGGAGGCACTGAAACTACTGGAGTGCATAAGCCATTAGTAAGTTCTAAATCTCAATTATTACTATTATTAGTGGGTTTCTGGACTCACTAATTAATTAAGCAACTTTGCAGAATCTCCCTCTCCCTTAACATAAGCTCCCTGCCTTGGCTTAATTTGAGTCACCATATAGCCTCAAGAACTTGATTCAGAATCAGCCTAGGGCTACGTGAGGCAAGAACAGTCCCGAGCATATTTTCACAATTTACAGAAAGTTAATAGAGACAGTGAGCAGATTTTTTCCTTATATACTATGGCGCTGGGAGATTAGTACACTGATACACAGCTCAGTTTCAGAACCTGCAAAGGAATCAGGGCAATCTTCATTTCATTCACTTCTGGTCCATACATACCAGGAGAATCGATATGAAGGGCTATTCTGAGTAGTCCTGGTGGCTCCCATGTTAATGGAGTGGTGGTGAATTTTAGTCTGAAGTTTAAAGGAGATATCCAAGATGCAGGATCCTATCCCCAAAGCAAGTTCAGTATCTTAAACATTCTGAAAAAAATCCACTATCCCACTGCTATAGAAGCTATCATATTGGCTGGCTAGTCTAATACCTAAAAGACAACAGGAGCTCTTTATTTGGGGGTACTTTCTACTAGTGTTGCTCCAAGAAAAAGTTAGAACTTACTTAGCTTTGCTTCAGGCCAGTTGGCCTTTTGCCCTTAAAATACATGTTGACCTTAAAATACATGTTGGGGTGCGTGTGTGTTTGTATGTGCATTCAAGTCACCTGTTGACTTTGGGCAACCCCATGAATTTCATAGAGTTTTCTTAGGCAAGGAATACTCAGGAGTGATTTTGCCATTTCCTTGCTCTGAAATATAGCTTACAGCACCTGGTATTCTTTGGTGGCCTCCCATGCAAGAACTAATCAGGGCCCTTTTCGCAGCGCCGCTTTTCGCTCGACAGGGGAGGGCGGCTCACGCGAGAAGCCTCACCCAAAACACCGCTGCTTCCCCACTCCTCCTTACCGCAGCTGGGCTTCTGCTGTCGCATCCATCGCTCTTCAGCCCCGCCCCCAGCTTCCACAGCGCAGTCTGGGAGCTGTAGGCTGCACTGGGGGAGGAAGTGTGACCCGGCCGGCTTGTCCGATGCACCACACACCGGTAAGTGAGCGAGGCCGCTGTGAGCATTGCATGAGCGCAGTTTATTTTCGGCTTAAAACCAAAAAATAAAAAAATGCATGGCCACCCCGCTTGTGCCTCATGAGTGCCGCGCAAGTGGGAGTGCGTCATACGGAGTGACGCTCCCCTCCCGCGAGGCTCAAGGGGCTCTTGCATGAAAGAAAGGCCATGTGAAAAGGGCCCAGGACTGACCCTGCTTAGCTTCCAAAATCAGTCAGGATCTGGTGTCTTTAGGATATTTACCAGTAATTTCAATGACTGCAGTTTCTTTCAATGCTTATGCTCATAACAGCCATCTGCAGTACTCCTATCTATCTGTAACTAGTTCTTTGCAAATCCTCAGTCTCCAAAACTCATGGGAATATGGCTCAAAGACCAATATGGTGCAGTTCTGAGAACGAAGATACTGAAACGTGCAGTTGCCAGGACCATGGATCTGTATACCATCACAATGAACTTGGTTTTATTTTACCACATACTCAGATCTCTACCTTTGCACTTCTGAGTTTGCATATTGCAAAAATGATGTATTGTCTAAAGGAAGCTTCTAGACTGCTGAACTTTTATCTCTCAAGTTCAGCATCCTATCAACTGACCAAATGGACAAAATCTAAAGAATCCAAAAAAGATGATCACTAACTGATTATAGCTGAAGAATTAAGGTTGTGCTTGTGTCTTTCCCAATGAAATAAGCAGAAGAACTGTTTAAAATTGCTTTAGTTGCACGGTACACTTAATTTTTACACATGTAGCTGGAATTTCTTTTAACCTGTTAAATGAAATGTTCCCCGTTTGTTTTGGAAATCTCCACAAATGAAAATTCTGGAGAAATTTCTGAAAATAGGGAAGTTACAAAAATTATGGAAGACAAAACCAGACTTCTAAGAATTTTGCTTGGATTTTCATTAAAAAAAAGTTTACACTGTCTCATTTCCCATCAGGTTTGCAGAAACTTTATATCGTTAATATCATGAGTGACTTCTTTTGTGCTGCTCCAAACACTCAAACATGAACCAGTAGCTTCAAATGACAAGAAGAGATTCCAACTAAACATTAAGAAAAACTTGTTTACTCTAAAAGCAGTTTAACAGGGGAATGGGCCAGTTCAGAGAGTGGTGGAA
This sequence comes from Iguana delicatissima, assembly GCA_948472985.1. Classification (NCBI taxonomy): domain Eukaryota; kingdom Metazoa; phylum Chordata; class Lepidosauria; order Squamata; family Iguanidae; genus Iguana; species Iguana delicatissima. The sequence continues at coordinate 2,908,777 of CAOKZL010000205.1, forward strand.
TCTTCTTCTTTGGATCAGCATCTTTCAAGAGTGCTTTAGCTGTATATTCTGGCAAGGTGTTAGATAAGGGCCATTTCTGCATGACATTGTTATAGTGCTATTATTCCACTTTCAATATCCTGTGGAATCCTGGGGTTTGCAGTTTAGGGAGGGGCCTTTAGAATTCTCAGCCAGAGAGCTCTTTGGTCTCAGTAAACTACAAACCCCAGAATTCCACAGGATGTTGAAAGTGGAATAATAGTACTATAACAATGTAGTGTGAAAGGCCGTAAGCTTCTACAGTTCTATCATTCTATGACCATTCTATGATTATTGTAGTTTAACACTGAGCATTTATTATTATTCTACACTGCATTCAAAGAAGTAGGTTTATGCAGGGATACATTAAGGTTTTTAGTCCTAGGTGCTCTTGTATTCAACTTGCTGCCTTACCTTGATGGATCACTAAGGAAGTTTTTGTAGGACCTAAAATCCTATTTTTATAGGTCCTAAAATTTTTGTAGCCCCTAGGCACTGTAGCTACAGTGCCTAATGGATAAGGCAGCCCTGGGTTTTTGTCCACAAAATCTCATTCAAAAATAAAAAACAGTTAGTCTTCATGATGCTGCTACATCCCTTTTCTTGCTCCTTCCTGTCCCTTCCTTTTTTTATATATATACTGAGACAGAAGATTTACTTCTCATTTACGGCTTATCTTTACATATACAAAATTCATATCTGAATAAAACCCAGTCCTTGAAAAAATAATGTATACAATATCATTGAACTCTACATTTTATAATTTCAGCTTATACAACCATGTGGATTATATCACCTTCCTAAGAGTGGGAAATTACTGGAAACATCTGTGCAATCTCCTACTAGTTGTGAGTTTTATGGGTTAATTAAAGATAATTATTGATCACCAGGGTCACTTTCCTAAATCGGTGTACTGCATTTCTAATGTTAATTATTTAAGCCTCTTTAATTATTTAAACCTTTATGCTTCATTCAAGGAAGTTATTAGGAGTCTGCTGTGGTTATTAAGTTTGGCAGGTGGAGGAAAGTGCTGTCTCAGGAGGCTGAACCTCCCCTAGGGGGTGGAACGGGGTGTGTGTGGCTTATTCACAATGACATCTGGGCTTTACAAAAGAGTGCAGAAAGGCATACTTTCCACCATCAGATGAAGGAGATTATGCTTTTATAGGAGACTGTGTATTATCTTGACTTGCTATCCTGATTAGAAATTGGAAAAGTCATTTTTTGGACTGCACCAGAATCTTCTTGACCAAACTCTGATAAATCCATGCCTGTGGCCTTAATTCCTGTAGGACCACACCACATCCTCCAACATTTCACAGATGAAATGTGGCCAAGCAACATAAGAGTGTGGTCAAGATGGCAAAAGCTGTTAATGAGGAAGAACAGACAAGCTAGGAGAGGGTGCAGTAGTTTGTTTTTGCCTGAGACAACTGGGAAAAGTGAGATTCCACCCTCCAGTCATTTCCTGCCTGCTGTGTTTATTGCATGCAAATTACTTTTCAATTTTGAACTCAGTTTGCAGCAAAGGAAGCAAACTGAGGATAGAGGGAGAAAGTGAGACATCTTGAAACAGCTGAAAAAGTGGGACAACAGAAGATTATTCAGGACTGTCCCTGCCAAGTCAGAACAGTTGAGTTTATGCCACACTGCTCTACACTCCAAGTGAGCCCTGTTCCCTCAAATGGCTCTTACTTTTCTGCCTTTTCTGCCTGAAACTCCTACCCAGCATACCTGGGTAATGCCTCTTCTCTTCTGTTCTCCTCAAAATATTCCTTTAAAGTGCTCCTTTGTCATGAAGCCTTTGGCACAGACCCATATTTCATGTACCACTGCAGCCCTTTTGTTCCCCTGTCCAGATGTTTTTGACTATAACTCTCATCATCCCTGCCTACTGACAAAGCGGGGGGATAAGAGGTGAACAATGAGGCTGCCATGCATGTCCCTGCCTCTCTGTTCTCATCTCCTTGTTATTTTCCATTGTCTCCTGTATGTCCATTTTAGTTCCTCAGGTTAGAAACATATCCTCTTATACCGTATATAAGCCTGCCCAACTTTTAAAATCCTCAGTGAAGGGCTTTCTCTTGGTTCCATCCCATGTACCTTCTTGGTGGCTGTTCCCAGGATGTGGAATTCCATCCATAGGAGGCCAGCCTAACCCCCTCTGTCTTCCTCTTGCTGACAGGCAAAGTTCTTTTTATTTAGAGGTGCTTCTAACGCACACAACTCCAGCAGACCCTGAATGGAGTTTGTATTTATTATATTTGTAAACATTTATATCCACCCTATCCAAAGAAAATGAGTTTCAACAATTTAAACTTTATAATGATAAAAAATAAATATTCTGAAAACAACTTTGAACAATTGCATTCTTTTTTGTAGAAGAAAGATTTGAAAGAGATTTGAGATAAATCAAGTTTCAAGGCTTTTGATTTTTTTTTTTTAAAGGGCTTTAAACTTGCTGCCAGAATGAAGCCACCATCATGCTAATTTGCCCTCCCAGAGAAGGAAAGTATTCTGCAGCTGGAATATCACAGCCAAGGAGATACTGTTCCCACATGCTCTCACCACAAACAGAATCCAAAGAAGAACCTCTAATCAACCACAGAATAGTGAATCGACACGTGAGTAAATCCTTTAGATTCAGCTAGGTCTCTCAAGTTATGATTAGCCACAGAATCTGAGCCATTATGGATCTGTGGTGAAGTTGGTCTTAGAACCTGGCAAATTACTTTTTAAAAAGTATAATTTCCTTCTGTCATTCACAGTGACTAAAGAATTGCTCCATTGCTGTTGCTGGTTTGCAGTGCTTAGAACATAACTCACTATATGATTCCTTTGCTCTTTGCTTCTCCCTCCTTTTTTGTTACTTTAAATAAAACAAAGAGACTTTGGACTGGTGAGAGGAATGCCAGTTTCCAAAAATCCCTTCAGGCTGTCTTTGAAAGCAGCTGGGAAATGTAAACTGCAACTTCTTCAATCCCAATTGTTGTATTCTTTTGGGCAATTAACTTTTTGCTATCCCTGTGATGTAAAAAGAGAACAGTCCTTTTCTGACTACAACAAGAGCAATTTTTATTTATATATGTTTCCTTTGGCTCCCATCTCCTTTTGTCATTCGGTTCTGAACCTGTGTGCAGTTCTGGGCACCACAAGCCACAAAGGATATGGATAAGCTGGAATGTGTGCAAAGAAGGGTGACCAAAATGGTCAAGAGCCTGGAAACCAAGCTTTCTAAGGAACAACTTAGAGGCAAGAATGTTTAGCTTGAGGAGGAGAAGATTGAGAATGGCATGACAGAATGATTATCTTCAACTATCTGAAGGAACGTTACTTAGAAGAAAGAGAAACTTGTCCTCTGCTGCTCCATAGACAAGAACATGAACCAGTTGATTCAAATTACAAGAAAAGAGATTCCAGCTAAACATTAGGAACATCCTCATGGTAAGAGCTGTTCGAGACAGTGGTGGACATTCCATCTTTGGAGAGGTCCTTAAACAGAGACATCTTTCAGGAGTGCTGCATTTGTATATTTCTGTATGGCAGGACACTGGGCTAGATCGCTTTTGTGGTCCCATCCAATTCCATGGCCCTTATTGCACAATGGTGCTATCTTGACATAGGGGCGTGTTGTTGCCGGTCTGCAATGCATGCCATTGCATGATGTCATTGCAGTCCCACCGCTGTTGTGTCCCCAGCCATCTTGATTGCATGGTATACCATTACTGGGAAAAATCTGGTAATGGCCTCCCTTTGCACAATGATCCCTTTGACTGCAGATGTGTGGGAAGGGCAGAAGTGCTATCAAGCGCTTCCTTCCACAGTACAGTGCAGGAAGAGCCTGGCTGTAATGGGGAAGGAAGGAGTATGTCCCAAACTCTGTCCATCCGCCTGCAGCCAACTGGTGCGGTGGGGAGCATTTGGGTCTTGATCCCATCTCGGCAATGGCACAGAGCATAAGAAGATATGAGAGAAACTGAGACATTTTGAAGCTGAAAAAGTGAGACAACAGAGGATTAATTGGGATTGTCTCTGCCAAACTGGGATAGCAGGATGGTATGGTAATGACCTTGGGTGCATCACACACTCTCAGACCCCAGAAAACCACATGATAGGTTCCCCTTAGGGTGCTCATAAGTTGGAAGTGACTTGAACACATAATGGTAATAGCAATAGCAGTTATTTCTATACCGCCTATCAACTAGTGTTATCTAAGCGGTTTACAATGTATTTTAGCTAATTGCCCCCAACAAGCTGGGTACTCATTTTACCGACCTGCGAAAGGATGGAAGGCTGAGTCAACCTTGGAGCCTGGCAGGATCGAACTCACAACCTTGTGGTTGCAGTACTGGCATTTAACCACTGCGCCACCAGGGCTCAACATGGTAATGTTTGAATGATTTCCCATCAGCTTCTGGCCTTATTCTTCAAACATATTCAAGATTTGGACATTTATATTTGTACTCTTGTTTTGTTTTTTTAAAAGCAAAGATAGGCATACTCCAAAGGTTAGAGAACCATTTTTGCCTTCTCCCAAGCTTTGGTAGCCCTTAGCACCATCATTTTTTAGAAGCCAGTAGTGACATTCTAAGAAATGGAAATCGTTTTGTGGGGGGTGATTTGGAGAGTGTTTTTCTGCTATTTGGGGGTTAAACCCTGTAACGGTGGAAAAAAATGATTCATCTTGCTCCTAGAATAATTTTTGAACTGATATTACTTTTTTTTTCAACTGAAAAAATTGTTTAAAGGTTCAGAGGGTCAACAGGAAGCTCAAAGAAGCCCCCCAGGGCACATGTAGCCTGCAATGTAATTCCTATCCCCTTTAAAAGGCAGTAGGAAGTATAGGTAAGTGTCCAGTAATGTCTGTTCTTTCATAGATCCACAGCCACACAAATGTTTGATGGATGTCCTAAGTTGGTTGGTGGTTTGGCAATTTCAAGCAGCGGTCCTTCCAAAGTACACAATGTATCTAAAAACAGAAGACCTCTTGCAACCATAATCTGGATGAGCAGAGGAAATGTAATGGCTTCCTGCGTTAGTATTTACATATGCATAAGTCACCTTAGACATTATACTTTTCTGACCTGAAGCAATCACCAGAGCTCCAATAATTACCAACTTTAGAAATGTGATAACCTTCTCCCTTCCCCACCTTCAATCTCTTTCAAACCTGTATTTTAAATTAGAGGTTCACTAACTTTGTGCTTGGTAAATGTCCCCAAATCAGAAAAATAAATATTTGAATATTTTCAAGGATAAATAGGGTATTTATTATGCTAACCAGGTAGGAATCATTTTTTAGTGTTTTAGCTTTTTTTAAAATAAATAAGCAGAACCAAGGGCCCCAGTTGAAACAGAATGTGGAGAAGGCAAGTGTAACTTTTTTTCTTGCCCTGCTATGCTCACAAGAACTACACTGATATTCCTGCATTACTACTAGCCCTGGGGGGAAAAAAGACCCATTGTGGATTAATGATGGGGAGGGGACCAGACAATGGCAGGGGAGAAAAGAGTTAAACCTCACAGAATGTGGTCACGGTGCTTCCACTTGCCATTATTTTACTATTTTATTTTATTTTATTTTATTTTATTTTATTTTATTTTATTTTATTTTATTTTAAATACAGCTGTAGCACTATGAGGCTTCTTTAACTTCAATGACAATTCCCTCTGGTGTCCTGAGGTTTGTAGCTTTTTTGACGCACTAGAGCTCTCTGGCTGAGAATTCTAAATTTCCCTCCCTAAGCTGCAAATCTACAAATTCCACAGGACAGAAGCAAGGTAGTTAAAGTGGAATGGCAGCACTATAATTGTGCAGTGTGAAAGGATCCTTGGTGTCATATCTAGTTTGACCCTAAGCATTACTTCATGCTTTATGTGGCAACAAGCATGTTTTTCTTTCCATTGCTTGTTTAGGTAGTAGAGAATAAGTATATATTAAACATTCCAGGATGTGTAAAATCTGAACTCTCTCCATATCTGGGATCTGTTGAAAAATATACTTTGAATCCTCCCTTCCCAGTTTGTTTTGTAGAAAACCTCTGCCTTTCAATGCCCTGTTATCTGACGACTTGCCCTTTTGATGCTTCCAAATTAAGGACAAGTTATATTAATTCAACGGGGATTCCACCCTTTCATCAGTTCTTCTTGCCTACGGAGGCACTCTTGAGACTGCTTGTGCATGTGTAATGCTTGGAAAGCAAGCTGAGAGGGGAATAAAACATGCCAAGCCAGCTGGGCAAGCAGCACATGCATGGTCAGTCCCAAGACAGCCTCTATAAGTCCTTCATGTTCCCTACATACAATACATGGGTTCTGCTTTTCAGTCAGTTCCTCTTTCTGACATGTTCTGATCCCTAACCTCTTAGATAAGTGAGGGAAGCCTGTACCATACACCATTACCGTACACCAGTATCTATTGTTACTAGGGATGTCAGTTTCATAGAATCATAGAATCATAGAGTTGGAAGAGACCCCAGGGGCCATCGAGTCCAACTGCCTGCTATGCAGGAACACACATCAAAGCATTCCTAACAGATGGCCATCCAGCCTCTGCTTAAAAACTCCAAAGAAGGAGACTCTACCACACTCTAAGGCAGCATATTCCACTGCCGGACAGCTCTGACCGTCAGGAAGTTCTTCCTGAGGTTCAAGTGGAATCTCCTTTCCTGCAGCTTGAATCCATTGCTCCTTGTCCTAGTCTCTGGAGCAATAGAGAACAAGCCTGCTCCCTCCTCAACATGACATCCCTTCAAATATTTAAACATGGCTATCATGTCCCCTCTTAACCTTCTCTTCTGCAGACTAAACATACCCAGCTACCTAAGCCGTTCTCCATAGGGCATGGCTTCCAGACCCTTCACCATTTTGGTCGCCCTCCTCTGGACACGTTCCAACTTGTTGACATCCTTCTTGAATTGAGGTGCCCAGAACTGGACACAGTATTCCAAATGAGGCCTAACCAATGCAGAATAGAGTGGTACCAATACTTCCCTCGATCTAGACACCATACTCCTATTGATGCAACCAAGAATCGTGTTGGCTTTCTTGGCTGCCACGTCACACTGATGACTCATGTTCAGCTTGTGATCTACCAAGACTCCTAGAGTCTTCACACATACTGCTATCCAGCCACACATCCCCCATCCTATACTTGTGACTTTCATTTTTTTTGCCCAAGTTTCAATGCTCTGGTTCTCACAGTCAGCTCTTAATACTTTTGTTAAAACTGTGGGTTTTGGAAATTTAGCCATCTGCCTCAGCGCCTGCTTTCTTCTTTCTTTCAGCTGTGCAACTCTTATGAATATTTCTCACTTACTCAGAGGATAATATAGTGCAAGAATTTGAAAAATGAAATAGCTATGACTTACTTTAATGTTGCCAAAAAATATTGCACCTTTAACAGATGCTGCCAGAAATTATATGGCTTCCTCTCTCAGACTACCTTGCATCTTACTGATGAAGAGATCTGGAGATGTTAAAAGCTTATCACATTTTTTCTGCAGTTTTGATTGGCCTAATAATAATATTACACATGAATATGGATTTTGGGAGGCAAAATTAATATAACTTTACTAGACACTATCAGAAATTATACAGCTTTTTTCTAATGGTTATAGTGCTTTATCAAACATATGGGTACAGACTGAAGGAGTAGTTTTTGAAGTTTAGCATGGGGTAGCTGCAAGGATCCTGGTTGAGTTTAGCCTTTCTCACCCAGAACATTTAAGGATGGAGAAGACAGAAGGAAGAAGTGACATTTTGGGTGGGTGGGGAGTTAAAGGAAAAGGTTTTGATTCACTCCTGCCAAAGTCTTGTGAAATTTGGAGTGAAACGTCTGGTGCAAATTCAAGCTTGTAATGAAGTTTGTTCCTCTTGAAACTTTCATGATATAGTGTTTGTGGCTGGCAGAATATGTACGAGTCAGATAATTACTTCCTTACTGTCTCTATGTAATGCTAAGAAATTGGGGTGTGTTTGTTTGTTTGTTTTGTGTTATATTCCCCTTTCTCTCGATGAGCTCAAGTACCAATATCAGGATCTCCTTGTCTCCACTTTTTCATCACAATGGACCTGTAATGCAGGCAGATCATCCAAACTGACCACTAAAAGGTAATGTGTGAAGAGCTGACATGGGAGATAAAGAAATGCATCACAGGTCTATAATTACCCTGGAGCACCATTTAAGAAGAGTGGTGATGAAATACCAACAGGAAAGTAATCACAGAAAACAATCACAGATATTCCTGCAAACCTCTCATTAAAAAAGGGGTGTGTGGCTGGCAGCTCTTCCTTTCCTTTGTCAAAAGTTCTGTAAGTATTCCCCAGTGAGTAAGAGCAGGAGGGCGGAGCATTTTAGACAGGAAAAAATTATTCTCCTTAGCAATACACTCAGACCTTGAGCCTTTTCACACTACACAGTTACAGTGCTATGATTCCATTTTGTTTGTCATGACAACATCTATGGAATCCTGGAACTGTCGGGTTAGAGAGGGAAATTTGTAATAGCAATAGTGCCTCACAAAACTACAAACCCTTCATCGGATGTTGCCTTGGCAGATAAGATGGAATCATAGCGCTATAATATTGTGTGATAGTGTGCATGTAATCTACACATTCACCAGAATCTTGAGAAGTAGAAATAGTTTGCATATGATGGATTAACACTGTCCTCACCATCACACTGTTCATGGATTCAGGAACCTTCATTTGTAGCGGGACATAGAGGCAGTGAGACCTCAAAGGTAAGGAAAAAGAGTTTATTAAAAGAAACAGCCGGGCTGCTTGACTGGAAAGAGTCAAGAGCCCCGAGTACAATTTGCAAAGTGATTTTATAGCATTTCTGACACACAAAGACATTTCCTCTTGCCCCTCCTTCGCAGAGGTTTTGCTGTAGCTTTCACTTTCCCCTTATCTCTCAAGTTGTTTACATTTCAGAAAATAGTTTACAAAACATCTCAGGCAACGATGCACACTGTGACCTAACCTTGTATTGGAGACAGGAACTCTGCTGAGCCTTGCTGGCGCAGCATATTGCAAAACACTCTGACTTGCCACACACTTTTGGAGGATTTCTTTTAACACTTTTATAGAGTCTTAAGGCTACCTAGACTGACCCTCCTTCAAAGTCCACTTCACATTCAGTTACAGCCTCATAAAAAGCAAAAGAAACTAAACACCCAGAAAGTTCAACAGAGAGGTTGGACTTTCTACAGAAGGAGAAACAAACAAACAAACCTCCAAGTTTTGGAGAGGAATATACTTGATGAAAGAATGAAGTGCAATGTCTATCAGGAACCGGGAGAGTTCCTTAGCAAACAACCTCATTGGAATCTGGCAACTCTACTCCCATTGGCTGTTTGACTTAATCTCCCACCCTCTGTTTACCATGCCTGGCTCTTATTGGCTGTTTTGGTATCCTTAGTGCATGAGTGGGCAATGGAGTACAGACAGATGACTGCAGCAGAACCAAAGCAAAGATGCACTCTTTAAAAATCCAGGAGCTATCATGGGGGTGGGGGTGGGGGCAGGCCTGTCCTCTGCTGCACCAGAGGGTAAGATCCATTCTGATGGTCTGAAGTTACAAGAGAATAGATTTTGATTGAACATTAGAAACAACTTCAAAAAGATGCTTGACATCTACCTGCTAGGGATGCTTTAGCTGGAAATCCTGCACTGAGCAAGGGGCTGGATTCAATGGTCCATGAAGCCACTTCCAACTCTTATGATTCTGCAAAACTTGTAAAAATGCAGCACCAGGAGCAACAAATGAAGGAAGATCGGCTGCTGCCTGGGTCCTTCAGAATTGTTGATTTGGTGCTTTGTACCATTTGCACCCTCTGTACAGCCACCTATGTCTGTGTAATAGAATATTACCACAGATCTTCTGTGGCCACTGGCTCACCTGTCCCACTAGAACTACTAATTTGCTGGCTGAACACTCCTGACGGGGACCCATCAACAGTGGCCATTTCCACACTGCACTGTAATAGTGCTATTATTCCACTTTCAATGTCCTGTGGAATTCTGGGGTTTGTAGTTTACTAGGCCAAAGAGCTCTCTGGCTGAGAATTCCAAATGCCCCTCCCTAAACTCCAGGATTCCACAGGGTGTGGAAAATGGAATAACAGCACTATAACAATGTAGTGCAGAAATGGCCAGTGTCTTTGTATTGTACACCAGTGTTCGAAAATCATGTCTACACTTCATTTTTAAGGGGGCATGTGAATTTTTTTTTCATATTTCTTTTTAAAAAGTAACAAAAAGCAGCCAGAACAGCTGCAGCAGGAATTTCAGGAGCATCTGAAGTCTTCGAGATTTGGAGATGCCTATGTTATACATATTTTTCCAGGCCAATATTGTCTCTTCCCCGACATTAAAACAAGGCTGCACTGGAAAGCACCACAGTGTAAGGACTCCTCTGACATTTATCAAATTTTCTGAACTGGAGAGGTATGAGAAAGAGCTATGCTGCAGTGTATTCTACAACTCAGAAGGGGAGGTTAGAAGGGACTCCCAGTACGTAGAGTGCAGTCTTGTTTCACATAAGAGTCTAAACACAGCAGTGGAAAGCAGCCTTTTAAAGATGGATGACAAAAAGGCAAAGCATATTATCTCGCACAAGCAAAAGCCTAGGGAGCTGCCCTACATCAGGTCAAGCTATTTCTTCATCTTTAGCCCCACACTGTCTATTGGCAGCAGCTCCCCCAGGAGAATCTCAGGCAAATGTTTTCTCTGGCACCTGCTATCTGATCCTTCGGACAGAAGAGGCCAAGAATCAAACCTGGAAATATTCTGAATGCAAAACATGTGCCTTTCTGCTGAGTTGTAGTCACTCCCACAGTGTTGCTTAAGAGAACTTCTCAGAAATAGGATGGAGTGTCATTCTCTCTTGGCAACTGCTTTCATATCCATGCGAGGCAACTACCCCACAGCCCCAGCTTTGGCTTATCAAACTCCAATGTTTCAGCAGACATGTTCCCGCGATCTAAAACGGATATTCCATATATAGCTACCCAACAGGAGTAAAAGTATTTACTGCATTCCAGTTCTGTTTGGAATATAACCTCAGAGGCTTCTCTCTACCTAATGTGTGTGTGTTTTGCAGTTGGGTGGATTGCACACAAATTCTTCTCTAAGGTTCGCAGAGATAAAAATACCAGTCATTAAACACTGAAGCTTTTCATTCGTCTCAGTTTTGCCAGAGTTGACACCCGCCTGAGTTTATATCTGGGCAACCCCACTGAGAATTTGGCGTTCTCTGTACTGTAGCAAAACACACCTCACTCTCACATGCAGTGGCGTGCACACATACACACAACACAAAGCCTTGTTTAAAAACCTGGTCTTGCAGGATTCACAGAGGCTCTGTTCTATAAAAACACAGCATGTGGTCACAAATTTAAAAGCACTTTTCATTCATAACTCTCAGTTACTCTTGACTAAATGTTATGCTTTTCCTCTTGAAACTGCCTCTTTCTTCATACAAACCATTAAAACAAAAGACTCTAGCAAACTGCTATAACTTGTAGAACAAGAAATATCACCTGGAAGAAATGTCCCCAAGATGTGAATTGTATTTAAGTGGACTGCATATTCTTTACAATTTCACTGAGGAAAATAGCCACGCTTTAGCACACATGTAACAACATCCTTATTCTCACACTGTGGATCCTTGCCAGAAAACTTACATATACCATTTTACACTGCAGAAAGCTCTCTCTGCCTTCTGTATACACCATTCAATTACTCTGCAACAGACAGTTCTTTCTTTTACTAAATCATAGTTTTGGGACCTCTGGTGTTTAAGGCCATTTCTGCAGTACACTATTATAGTGCTATTATTCCCCTTTCAACCTCCTGTGTAATTCTAGGGTTTATAGTTTACTGAGGCCAAAGAGCTCTCTGACTAAGAAGTCTAAATGCCCCTCCCTACACTGAAAACCCCAGGATTCCATAGGATGTTGAAAGTAGAATAATAGCATTATAAAAGTGTAGTGCGGAAATGGCCTTAGATTTGTTTATTTAAATGTAAGACTGCTTAATCTGACAATTGGCCTGTTTGTTGCTATTGCATTGTTATATATGGACCAACTTCTCTAAGGTGTGGGAAGTAGCAGAAGCTTGCTTTCCTTTAGAAGGAGGTCATAAAATACTTATTGGAATTTTGTAATATTTATTTAGTTAAGGAGAGGCAGGGTATATAACTATGAGATCTCAGGAGAAAGGCAGTCTCCAGAACCTTGCCAAAGTACAAAATTTTCCCCTATGTCTCACTCAGGTTCTCATTCCCTTATTCAAACTGGAATCTGTAACCGTTATGACATGGGAGGGAGGTGTGGTCATTAGAAAAGAGGACACGCAGGAGAGTTAGATAGAAAAGAGACAGTGGGAACCCAGATAGAGTGAGATACCTGAAAGAAGAAAGGGGAATGAGGGGAGGGTGTCATATGCACGCATGAACACACACACACACTGTAGATCAACTCCAGTAAAAAGGATACTTTGGAATAAAAAAAGAGATTCCATTAAATCACAGATAATGTCTGTCTTCATGGACTGAACCACACAAAAATTATGGTTTCTGGTGTTTTGCAATGCCACCATGACACAAAAATAATACATAACCAAAGCATGGTTCCTGATGATATTTACAACAGACACCTCAAAACCACCAACACCTCACAGGCCAGTTCTACGTCTACAGAGTGGTTCTATGATTTGATGGAAGTTTACATGTCATCCCATGGAAAAGATCATGAAGATTCACAGGGACCCTGTATATTTGACACTGTCTCATGATTTCAGTTGTGTCCATGGGCCCAAAGTGGTTGCGGCCCCAGAGTTGGGCAATAAGCATTAAACTAAATGTGATGTTCAAGGATGTCACTTCAAGTGCTGTTACTTTTTTTTTTTTTAAGTGGAGCCACTTGGAGGCTCCAAACTTTCACCAGTTTCATTCCCATACAGATTATTAGCTCTGAAAGAGAGGTTCCTATAGATATTCCCCATAACTGATGCAGGATACTTTTGGGGGGACTAGTGGCAGAGCTTGGCGCCAGTGCGGTGGGGCAGGGGAGGAGGGGAGTGGGTGGGGCTACAGCCGGCATGGGCAGGGCTACAGCACACCTGGGTGGGGCTACGGCACATGTGGGTGGAGAAACGGCGCACATGGGCGGGGCAATGACATGCATGGGCAGGGCTATGGCCAGCGAGGGCTGGGTAACATCATGCGGGGGGGCAGGCAAGGAGTGGCGCCGCCCCAAAAAAAGTGCCTCCCAGGGCACACCGCCACCATCCCCCCCCCGGTCCCTTTGCAAGTGGAGGGACCACAGCAGGAGTAAGGAAAGCACTAGACAAACATACAATAGATGTATCAAAGAGAGGACTTTGTTTTCACAGAAAGAGCTTATGTAAGACACAGCATCCAGTGTTTGCCATGGTCCTCTTGATGGCCTGTCCCATTCTACCTGTAGGACAAGCTTTTGATGGCAGGAGTGAAGGACAGGCTTAAGCTCCAACAAATGCATGGGAGCATTTTCCACTTAGGCTAATACAACCCAACATAACACTGGATTTAGAACCAATGCAGATATAACCAACTGTACAAAAAAAATCCCAAAGTCTGAACAAGTAAAACAACCTCATTTGTAAAGTCCACAACTGCAATATTAATTTAGCTAAAGAATATGGAACTTCAAAAGAAAGCACATTGTTGCAGAGTTTGTTGTTTCTAGTTACACACTCTCCAAAGCAATAATAAAAGTAATGTGTATATGTATTTTAATACATTTTTATCCCAACTCTTTGCTGGAAAAGCTACCTTTATGGATCCCAGAGCCCCAGAATCCCCCCAGTCATCATGGCCACCTTTTCAAACTGGACTGCAGTGGTATTGGGTGAGAGACAGAGGGAGAGGGAAAGCTTCCTAACTCTAGGGATTTGAGCTCAGGACTTAAATTCAATAGATTTTTCCAACTAGAGCAGAGCCATTGAATCTTATGGACTTATCCTCTACAGTTGCTTCAATGGACTGCTCTAGTTGCAACTAGCAGTTAGATTTAGAGCCAAGTTAACAGTGTAACATTCTTAACTACAACATCACATTTGATGTTATTTGCCATCAAATTGGTGTTGACTGATGGTGATCCTATGAAATAAGAGACCTCTAAAAGTCTCAGTCATCAACAGCCCTACTAAGATCCTGCAGACTCAGGGCTTTGGCTTCTCTGATTGAATCAATCCACCCATAGTGTGGTCTTTCTCTTTTCTTGCCTTCTACATTATCGTCTTTTCCAATGAATCACATTGTCCCATATCATGTCCAAACTATAATAGCCTTAGTTTAGTCATGTTTGCCTCTAGTAAAAGGTCAGGCTTGATTTGTTCTAGGACATATTCAGAGGCCACAGGATCCATAGGAGTCTCCTCAAGCACATTTCAAAGGAGTTAATTTTCTTTCTAACTGCTTTCTTCACTGTCCAGCTTTTACAACCATACATAGAAACTGGAAATACTATGGTCTTGATGGTTCTGACTTTGGTATTTAATGATATATATTTATACTTGATATACTTTTATAGATCACATTACTTGGGTCTTAATTATGGGGTTGTAGTTATCACAAACACTCTCTGTTCTAAGCATCTTGTCCTTCCGTAATCAGGACAATGAATGGCCAAATAAAGCTGATAATAACACTGAGGATTTATTTATCTCTGCGATATTTATAGATTCTGAGCTGAAAATACCACATGTATGGCTCATTCACTTCTTGCTGCTAGGAGTGAGCTGTTACACTGTTTTTTTCCCCAACTATTGTTCCTGACCAGAAATGTCTGATATTATAGCAAAATTACTATGAAATCTTGCTTGACTGATCTTTAGTGTGCTTTATATTCTCCACTACAGACTGGCTTGCTTCCTTCTGCCCCAACAACATAATTTTGGTTTGAGTGTAATCCAACCACACAGCCATAATAATGGTCTGCTGTCCAAGTCTGTAATCCAAACGTGGTTATGTTTTCTCTGACAGATTTAATTTAACCTTTTAACTAATCGGTTACTTTTCTGAAATATTACCCCATGGTGTGAAATACTGGCTAATCCTCTGTATTTGCATTTACATTGTATACTTGTTTAAACATCAAAATATTTTTAATTCAATGGTTAAGAAAGGCACATTGTCATTTAGAACATAATATGACCTAGTGAGTTCATGGATAGAGTTTATGAATAGCCATTTCCACACTTTCTGCAACCATGGCAGCATATATTTTCCTGCAACAGTTGTATTATTGCTTCTGGGGTCAATGTTATATCGGGACTGTGGTTCTGATGCTTTAAATGTAGATCTAGTGTCTCCCTTGTCTCAGTTAAAATGCCTTAGACCAGTCCCCTAGCTGAGAATTGGGGTCTGAAATACCACTGACAGAAGACACTACTTTGTTGACCAGTCAGAGTCAACACGTCTGGTATGCAAACCAGTCTTAGACAATCTAGAGGCTTCCTATCTGCTGCCAGTCACAGACATTGTAGATCCTTCTTCTCTTCTACGCCTGTTCTGAGACCCAAGTTACACACATGCAGTCAACACAAGCTCACTAGGCTGTGTTCCACTTTGAGACACTGATGTATTTGTGCATATCCTCTATATAAATGTGTTCCAGATACAAGCAATAAATGATCTACTGTGGGAGAAACTGACCTTTCCTACTTTCTAGTTTGAAAAGTCTTTTCTGTATTTTGATTGTGGGTCAAGAAAATTAAGATGTGGCTCCACTGGAGCTTTCTCAGACAGACTTCTGTTTCCAGTAGCCAACTTTAAATGCATCAGCAAAACATTAGTTGAAATGATTCAAAATAAATAGAAATCTATGTGGGCTGCTTATCTTTCAGGTTATGTCATATGCATATTTCTTTTCTTAATGTTACAGAAAACAATCAATGGGTGTCATACTGGAGTTTATTTCCAGTCCCTTCAAGTTGACTCCCACTCTTGAACAAGACTGGAAATTCCTCCAGCGTTTATTAATTCTTGCTGCCACCACCCACTGAATTCTGAATTAACTGAACAGTACAGTGGGACGCTGTTCAGTGAATTGCCAATCACTGTGTTTAAGGACCTTTCCTTCCCTCTCACCTTCCCTCTTCAGAGTGAGAGAAGTCCTATCTAGCGTGTGCCGAAGGATGGCATGGGAATGGAGAGGAAACAGAGGTTTTGCAGAAAAGCGTTTATTCAAGGCATGCAAATAAACAAGACAATAATCACATGAAAGGCTCCCCCCTCCCAGGTACGCTTAAGTTACAAGTCGTTACAAAAACAGATACATTCTTTAGATCAGCCAACTCCAAAATAATAAGCAGCCCTAACGCGACTAACTATCTTATTCCTAGTTACTCACAATTAGGTTCACAGGCTTAGATGGTCTAAGAGAGGAATTTGGCCAGGAGGCGCGGCATGGGGCCTGCAGCCTACTACTGGCCCAGATCCCATCTCTAGGATGTCCCTTTGTTCTCTCGGTTGTCTCTTTGTTCACCCTCTCGGCCACATGGCCTCCCAAGAAGTTTTGTAACTTCTCCGTGGAAGCATCTCGAAGCATCCTGAAGATCCTCACCTCTTTCCTTTTTGATTGGTCAGTTCTCACTCTGTGACCTGTGATGTTGACCCACACTAAAATGTAATCTAATCCCAACACCTCATTAACCCTTGGTTTACCCGAAGAGGGAAGTATCCCCCTTTAGCTAAGTCTAGATAATGGGAAGCCCTGTTATCACAATGGGAAAACCTTTTTAAGCTCCTCTGATATTCACAGTTAAAATATTCATTAGGTCATTTCCGCATTACAGTGTTAAACTGCTGCTATTCCACTTTCAACACCCTGTGGAATTCTGGGGTTTGTAGTTTACTGAGACCAAAGAGCTCTTTGGCTGAGAATTCAAAGTGCCCTTCCCTAAACTACAAACCCCAAAATTCCATAGGAGGTTGATAGTGGAATAGCAGCACTTTAACACTGTAGTGCAGAAACAGTCTTTTCCTGAACTATAAAGAGACAGCTGCATTCAGACACAATGTGGCTTCCAACTCTGAATGTGAACGACATATGCCCCACCCACAATCTTATAATGTGTTTAATTTAAGGCACCTTCTTGTGCGTCATCCAATGATTCTTTGAAGTGCTGGCTCATAGACAACTAGCTGCACAATAGTATAGTGAAAATAATGATCAGAAAGCTTCAACTTCCAGAAACAGGTTGGCAAACGCAAATCTCATGCATGGACTCACACATGCATGCACACACAAAAGCACATGTTCACTGTTCAGGACTCTTAAGTTCTATCTAACTCATTTACTAGTTTAGAAATGGCAACTTATGCATAAATAGTGTGCAAGGAAAAAAATACAGTGAAATAAGTACAGCTGATTGTAACCAGGCCCTGTAGTACAAAAGACAATATGATAGCACAGTGCTAACAATATTTGAAACAGATGGCTGTATTAAGGTTATTTAAAGTTCATACGTTTCCACTTGGCTTACAAGAAAGACAGCAACCTGAGTTAATAAAATGGCAGACGTCTTTAGCTGTATAATGCAGATCAGATAATCTAAGGGAAAAGAAAGTTGCAGAGCACTAGGGGATGAAAGTGCAAACAGCTGACCTTTTCCTTCAGGCTTTCTAGTCCTGCTTTTGCATTAGTAACACCACAGGAAGTATAATTTATTCACGGTAATGCTGACATATCGCAGAACACTTTTGTTTATCAGGATGTCAAAAGGCATATATACACTATCGTTGCATCTGTTTCATTCACATGTAAGACTCCAGCATGATATATTCCTGTCCCAGCATCCAGGGATTAACAGAGGTAATACGGAAGAAGTTGGTAAACAGCTCCATAACTTTTACTTAACTTGTTTGTGAAACATTCAAATAACACACAGCCAAGAGGTCATTCTAATTTGTACTGTCTTTCCAGTTTGTTGTTCTCTTCTTATTTGTATTCAGTAGAAAACAGTAGTTTAGACAAGCTTTGATCTAGATCTCTATCATGCACTTAGGGTTATTCTTATGTTACACGGGAAAGAAAGGGGGGTATTATACTCCTTATCCTAACTCTATCCCACACCACTGTGATAATACAGAAATGTAGAACTACACAGGAAACCTCTTTTGCCTCTTCCTCAAATTGCCCCCTCTGTATCTGATCTTACCCTGATTTTTACAAATATAACACATTTTTTACCCTGTCCTCTACAGTTAGTGTGGGAACAATGAAAACTATGGATATACCCACACTACACAATTATAATACTTTGATACCACTTTAATAGCTGTGGCTCCATCCTACAGAATCTTGAGATTGGTAGCTTCCTGGGGTACTTTCTCTTCGCTGCTAGAGATCCCTAGTAGACTGTCCTGAACCAAAACATAAGCCTCTCTAGCAGAAAATCCACAAAGTATCTCACCAAATTACAAATCCTAGGATCCCATAAGATGAAGCCATGGCAGTTAAAGTGGTATTGAACTGATATTATTGTGTAGTGTAGAAATGTTGCATGACATCCTGAAATTGCCCTGTGTTTTCCTTCTGCCATGCATTTTCTTCTTCTGGTCCGATGTGTCCCTTACTGGCGTCATTCTAAAATCTTCCCCAGCTGTGGACAAAGGGAAAAGATACCCTTTGTTTCTTCATTATTAGGGTGGTTCTATAATGGACATTGGAAATAAATTGTGTGTTTTTCACTAGGGCTTGCCTATTTCTCCTTTGTTGCCCCACCATCAGTCCTATGAGCCTTCATGAGGGAGCTGTTGCCAGAATGAACGGAAAGGGAAGGAGAGATCCAGTGCTTGTGATAAGGACATAGCTGTTTCCACCTGTCTTGCCTCACTTGCCTGTATGAGGCTTTCACAAAGTGTTGCTACAACATTTGGGGGGGGGGTGCGCATGTAGGTGTTTTCTGCTGTATACTTTAAGGAGGACATCTGCTCAGTAGGACTTTTCTCATCTCTTCTCTTTTAGTGTTCTGCTCCCTAGAGACAGCCAGAAGGAGAGTTATCATGATAAAGACGGTTGTCTTTCTTTGGAAAAGAGGGTCCTTTTTTAGTTGATTGAGGCTGTCTGAAGTGCTTTGTGTATATTTTATATTTCCTTTTCAATGGAGATTTCATGTATGCAAGGCATTTCATTCTCAGATCTGCTAATATGAACTGTTCAGTGAATTGCTTACTGAAATTTTGGGCCCATATGGACTAGAAAAATCAGAAAGTTCTTGGTTTTGTTGCTGTCCTTTCCAGGGTCTGTCTATCTGTCTGTCTTTCTTTGCTTTCAGAGATCTACATGACATTCTGAAGTATTCCCCGGGAACTCCTAACACTTACAAGGATCATCTACTTCCACTCTCAAGGGAAATTTAAATTAAACCAATATTTCTCAAAATCAAATGAACCCCTCCACGACAGTGTGTTTCTGATATCCTGGAGCTAGCTAAGCTGCTTGCCGCCAAGAAACATAGCAACTGTTCCCAGGACAGCAGATTCAACAGAGATGAAATGAGGGAAAGAGGAATGCTAGCAATAAAAGAAAATGATCCCAATGCTTAACTAGTGTAATATTGCTAAAGCACTTTAAGACTTTGACCATAACTCCCAAATAATAATTTAAAAAATCTCAATGGAAATTGGAGAAAGTCAGTTTCTGAAACATTGCCTGAGTCTAGATGTGGCACGTGATCACGGGAGGGAGGAGGAGGAAGGACACACGGTAGGGAGTGAGGGTAACCCGAGATATTTCAAGAAAGAGCTCGGAGGCAAAACCTTTAATATCAGGTAAAATAAAAACAAAAAAAAACTGAAAAGTCTCAGTACTTCCAGAGACATTTTTTCTGTTTCCATAAGCTATATTACATTAATATTAGTGCTGTTTCATTGTTGTTGTGTGCCTTCAAGTCATTTCCAACTTACAGCAAGTCTAAGATGAACCTATCAGAGAATTTTCCGGGGCTGATTGTGTGGGATGCACCTAAGGTCACCCAGTGGGTTTCCATAGCTGAGTGGGGAATCAAGCCCTGGTCTCCCAGGTCGTCGTCTGATACTCAAACCACTACACCATGCTGGCTCCCTGATATTGGAGCTAGGTATTGTTAATTGGCTTATTGGTATGGTTTCTTCTTGACAGTAAGGCCATTTCCGCACTTTCAACATCCTATGGAATCCTGGGGTTTGCAGTTTTGGGAGGGGCCAAGTGGCCCCTCCCAAACATCCATAGGATGTTGAAAGTGGAATAATAGCGCTATAACAGTCTAGTGCGGAAATGGCCTAAGAGTGGTTTGCAGTGGAACCAATTGGCTAGAGAAGTGGTGGGG
Source organism: Iguana delicatissima (assembly GCA_948472985.1). NCBI lineage: Eukaryota > Metazoa > Chordata > Lepidosauria > Squamata > Iguanidae > Iguana > Iguana delicatissima. The sequence continues at coordinate 2,929,159 of CAOKZL010000205.1, forward strand.
ATTCCTCCCCTGGTCATCTTCAAAAAGAGGCTTGGCAGACACCTGCTAGCAATGCTTTAGCTGGAGATCCTGGACTGAGTTGGATTCCGTGTCCCATGAGGCCCCTTCCAATTCTGTAATTCTGTGACTCCATGAGTCTGTTCTATGTTAATAATAATTTACACTATTCATGTGTTTTAAAAAGAATTGTAATTGAGCTAATGTCAAGATGTCAATGTATTGTAATCATGATCATAATTACTCTGTGTGTGTGTGTGTGTGTTTGCTTTTGTTTTTTAGAAACACTTCAGGCACAATGCATAGTGGGAAATGCTGTACACATAATAGATGGAATCTTCCAAATTGACTTAAAGCAGCATGGGATTCACAATATAGCTCCTTGAGTTTTATCAGGTTTGCCAATTGTTGTTGCCTCTGTAACCATTAATACCATTCTTTTTCTTTGTAGACATTTGTTCGAGCTGCAGTAGGGCTCTTCCAGAGGTTTAAACAAACAAAGTGGGTATAATTTGCTAAGCTGTCCTATGGTGTGAAGGGGACACCATTTTCCCTTTTCTGATTTTTCAGTTTTTTTTCCTTAGAGTTATAATTTTAGGTTGCAAAAGTGTCATTTCACTCATGCACTATAGCACCATCATCAAATAAAAATATTAAAAATGAGAAAGGAGGAAAAGGACATGTGTTTGTTCTGCTATGTCTCAGCATTTAAAAGAAACCCACTAAACGGTGAAAATAAAATGTTGCAGCAGATGCCAGGATTTGCCAGAATATACTCTGGGACAATAGAAGTGTCATTTGGGTGTTTAAAGGAAAAAAACAAACCTCAAGGACTGCAGCTACTGCAGCCTCCTGACACATATACCTTGTCTAAAGGAGACCCTTTAGAGTCTGCCATGTGATTGCATGCCACGTGATTGCACTGTTAGAATATTTGAGAATCAGTGTACTTGATCAGGAACTCAAAAAATAAGGGTCACATGATAGATCTACAAGATATGAAAATGTTGTCCCTTGAGGGAGCAGATCTAAGGATGGGTTAGCATGCTTATATGTTCTATGTTAAAGCAAAAAAAAGATAAAGATTTCACAAATCATTACATTAGGAAATCGTTATTGAAAATTTGGGACGAATATAAGACTAGAAACATTAGGCAGCTGCCCACCTGGGTCTCCCCTCAAGAGGCTTTCTTTGGTAGATGGGCTGAATCTGAGAAATGGCTTCGATATGATGACATAATTGAGAAGTCAGATTCAAATAAGCTTCAGATGAAAACAAGAGGAAAATTAGAGCAAGAAGGAATAGTTTTAAACTGGTTTCCTTACAGGCAACTAACGGAAAGTTTTCAGATGGATGTAAAGACATACGGTACAGAAAGAAAGGAAAAAATGGAGTGATTAAATGGCTTTTTGAAAACCCTCCTCATCTATTAGCTCATATTAGCCAAGAGCTTTTGCAGCAGGAGAAGCATGAAGAAACAGTTAAAGAGGCTATGGTCACATGGGCACAGAATTTTGGACATACAATCCAGTTAGATTTCTGGGAAAAGAGTTGGGAAAAGACAGATAAATTTACAGTGGCCCAGAATTTGAAAGAGAACTATTACAAGGTGTTATATAAATGGTATCTAACTCCAGATAAACTAAAAAAGATTTATAACACAGGTACTGGACTATGTTGGAAATGTCAGAAAGAGGTGGGTACTATGTTCCACATGTGGTGGACGTGTTCAAAGGTCAAGAAATACTGGACTGGAATACATAATTTGTGAAATACTGAAGGTACAGTTTGCTATGATGCCTGAAATGTACTTGTTGAATATGACAGATATAGTTGATGGAACTAATATCAAGAAATATTGGAGAATATTATTATATATGATACCTTCAGCATACATTGAATATGAAAAGGTATGGAAATCACAGCAAATACCTACAATAGAACAATGGTGGGGAACTTTTATTGAAAATAAAACCGCTGATATGGTCTCTCAAAGATTAAAAGGGAAATCAGATGATGAAATTCAGAAAGAATGGCAAATTGTGGGTAGTTGCTGGGTGACCTGTGATAGAAGTCTGTAATTCATGGTACTATGTGTTTAAAAGATTGAGATGATTGTGGTTGTTATCATGAAGCTGGTAAATGGTGAATGAAATACAAGTTCTAACATGTGATCTAGCTGTAAAATGCAGTACAATGATAAAGCTTAGATATGGGATATTGAAAATGAAATCCAGATCAGAGTGGAAGTATCGAGAATATGTCAGCAGAAATAACACTGAAAATTAATTGTTTTATTTGTGAATTTTTAATAAAATGATTATAAAAAAAATAAGGGTCACATGAAAAAATCATAGAGTCACAGAATTTTAGAGTTGGGAAGAACTGCAAGGGCCATCTCATCCAGCCCCCACTGTGGAATACACTACTAAAAGCACCTCTAAAAGATGCCCATCTAATCTCTATTTAAAGAGCTCTAAAGAAGAAGAGTCCAGAAGCATCTGAGGTTGTCTATTCCACTGTCAATCAGTTCTTACAGTGAAGAAGTTCTTCCTAATATTTAGGTAGAATCTCTTTTCTTGTAACTTGAATCCTTTTGTCCATGTTCTAGTCTTCAGAGCAGCAGGAAGCAAGCTTACACCCTTTTCTACCTGACATCCCTTCAGACATTTAAAGATGGTTATCGTGTCACTTCTCAGTCTTTTCCAAACTAAAGATACCCAGCTCACTAAGTCATTTGTCATAAGGTTTGGTTTTCAGAACTTTGATAATCTTGGTAACTTCTCTGGACATGTTACAGCTTGTCAATATGCTTCTTGAACTGAGGTGCCCAGAAAAGGACTCCATATTCCACGTGATGTCTGACCAAAGCAGAATAGAGTGGTGCTACTTGTTACCTTGATCTGGACACTACTGTTGATGCAGCCTACTTGCAGCAAAGCATGTTGCAGATGACACCAAATTGGGAGGGGTCGCTAATACGCCAGATGACAGGATCAAAATTCAAAAGGACCTGGACAGACTGGAGAGCTGGGCCAAGGCTAACAAAATGAATTTCAACAGAGAGAAATGTAAGGTCCTACACTTAGGCAGAAAAAATGGTATGCAGAAATATAGGATGGGGGACACGTGGCTGGCTAACAGTATGTGTGAAAGGGATGTAGGAGTCTTAGTAGACTACAAGCTGAACATGAGTCAGCAGTGTGATGCAGCAGCCAAGAAAGCCAATGCAATTCTTGGTTGCATCAATAGGAGTATGGTGTCTAGATCGAGGGAGGTATTGGTACCACTTTATTCTGCATTGGTTAGACCTCATCTTGAATACTGCGTCCAGTTCTGGGCACCCCAATTCAAGAAGGATATGGATAAGCTGGAGCAGGTCCAGAGGAGGGCGACCAAAATGGTGAGGGGCCTGGAAGCCATGCCCTATGAGGACAGACTTAGAGAGCTGGGTATGTTTAGTCTGCAGAAGAGAAGGTTAAGAGGGGACATGATAGCCATGTTTAAATATTTGAAGGGATGTCATGTCGAGGAGGGAGTGGGCTTGTTTTCTCCTGCTCTTGAGACCAGGACAAGGATCAATGGGTACAAGTTGCAGGAGGGGAGATTCCACCTGAACCTCAGGAAGAATTTCCTGATGGTCAGGGCTGTCCGGCAGTGGAATGTGCTGCCATGGAGTGTGGTGGAGTCTCCTTCTTTGGAGGTTTTTAAGCAGAGGCTGGATGGCCACTTGTCGGGAGTGCTTTGAGGGTTTTCCTGCATGGCAGGGGGTTGGACTGGATGGCCCTTGTGGTCTCTTCCAACTCTACATTTCTATGATTCTATGATTCTATGTTGAAAGGGTCAGCAGAGTCATATGTTTAGCCAACTAAACTTCTCTTATTTCCCCCAACCTCGCTCCATTCGTGGTGTACCTACATTGCCCAGAGTTCTAGGACCTTGGGGGCGTTTGTGTGTCAAAGTCCACAAAGAAAGCCTTCTCCAATTCAGACAATCTGTGCTAACACATGTATAGCAGGAGCAGGACTACCAGGAGCCCCACATCATTGGGAGGTGAGGATAAAGATATGACACGCATCCTCCCTAGCAAGCACTCTCTTAACATGCTTTGCTTTTCACCTAAGCAGAGAAGGGTGTTTTCATGTACTTTGAGAACCTGGGATGTTCCCACTGAAACAAATTGTAGGAGACAAATATACATTTATATCACTTTATGTTAGAAAGTCACCTAAATCCTGTTGTTAACAACAATGTAGATTTGACAGTAGTGTCTGACAGAAAATAGAAGACACAATCCATCTGAACAAAAAATGGCACTTATAACTCCTGGCTACATTAAACTAGTAGGATCGTGTTATCCAAGGACTGATCTTTCTATGAGTATTGGTGAAGAAGGTCATATGTGCAATTGACCTTTTGATGTTTTCTTCTCTATTGTGAACTGAAATAAGTCTTTATCTCAGCTGCTTCACTGTGAACAAAAACATCAGCATATTCAAAATGAATCTGACATTCTTTGGCCTTCTGTATCATTTGGAAGTCTAATCAAAGCTGATTTCTGAAATGTAAATTGTATTCCTCTATGCTGTACCAACAACTGAATTTTATTTGTCTGTGATATCCAAACCCTGGCAACTCATTTAGCATTTAAAGTCTAATGCTGGTACTGAAGGATTATAACTTGACAATAATGCTATATCATATCCGGTGGCCACTCCACATGACATCCCCTCACACAGCACGGGTCTACACAACTGGAATAGGGTATAGAATCTGTGCACACCATCTCACATGAAAATCACAATAGTGTCTACATGTTTTTGAAAATCATGACATGGTAAGCTTCCAGTAAGTACATATAGCAAGGCCACATGCATACTTCAGAATTCTCACACTTGACTGTGGGCACAGGGAAATTATACACCTTTTCTTTTTCTGTCTATGTAAGGAAAAGATCATATAAAATAGCTCTTTAGATGTATCAGGTTTTATCCATGTACTCACAGTGGAATAAAGCTACACAACATACTGAACACTTGTCAGCACACATCCTTGGCCAGTACCAGGGAAAAAAATCTCACTGAACTTACTGGAACATACTTGCTCATTAGGTGATTATTCCAGAATTGCCTCTTTTTGTTCACTCACTTTTAACAGAGGATGCAAATGAAATGATTGCCTTTATGTCCATTTCAGGTGTATACAGAATTGGGAGGAACAGAAAAGTCACATGAACACATGTGAGCAAGAAAGAGCATAACTGAGGCACATGGTGGAGGACTTTTTTTGAAGCACTTGTGCTAGAGTGCCTAGAGACTCCCCACCTACTGCACTGTTTGTCATACATTTCCTGTTCTCATGGCAATGTTATGTCTTTCTCCACCACACACAGAGTTTTGTCTTTGTCTTTATTTTCTTTTAAAACAGTCAGATTTCATTTCAAGAATTGTTAGTTTGTTTTATTTTCTTTGCAGCTGTTCTAGTATATCCTCCGTACTGCTGTCTAGTCCCTTCTTCTGGAATTTAAAACAAAACCAGAACAGAACAATACCAAGAAAGGTGGGAAGAGAGGTGAATATCTCCTAGAGCAATGGCCTCAGGCTGTTTTATGACCCTCAGCTGCTCTAGACCGCTGGCAATTCATCTTATAAACAGGTTGCATGACCTTCCAGTGCATAACTTCCAACTGTCTTGTTTGTTAGGGACAGTCCCAGTTAATCCTCTGTCATCTCTTTTTCAACTTGTTTTATAATATCCTAGTTTCTCTTTCCTCCTTCCATTTCCTCCCTTTCTCTTCAGCTTACTTCAATTGCTGCAAATCAAATTCAAAGTGCAAAGTAATTTGCACTCCATTAACTCTGCAGTATGGAGAGGAGAAGAGAGAGCAGAATTCTGTCTTTCCCAGGAAGCTCAGGGAAAAGCAAACTGCTGCAGCCTCTCTAAGCATATTCCTCATTAATAACTTTTGCCATCTTGACCACATTCTGATGTTGCTTGGCCACATTTGTCCTGGTTTTCATCTGTGAAATTTTGGAGGTTATGCCAGTGTTGTCAAACATTCACCGTCTCCCCAATTTTCAAAAACACAGCTGGACTTCTGGCCAAGTTTTGGTTCTGTGGTATTTTTGACAGTTCATGCAATCTAGTTCTAAAAGCACACTGCTGGCCTGTAGACTTGGTTCAGTTGCTCTATGTACCACCCTATACCAAAAGATCTCATAAGGGTGTACAATAAAATCAGCCTGATCAATTTAAAACAGTTTCAGAAAGTTGAGTTAAAATAGCTTAAAAAATATTAAAAAGTTTAACAAGCTAAAAGAAGATTGTTTAAAACTGGCTAAAACAGTTTAAAATGGTTGAAAAACATGCACATATATAAATCTGTATAATTAAGCCCCAAAGTCTTTATTTCGTATCAGAATGACAGCAGCGCTGGCACTGATGAGGCATATGAGGGAAGGACATTTTATAACTAGGGTCCTACAGCAGAGAAGATCCTCTCTCACATCTTCCTACAGCATATTTCCTTAAGTGATGGAATACAATAGAGTCCCTCAAGCAGACCTTAAACCTTGGGCAGACATATAAAGGGAGAGGCATCCCTTCTGGTACCAAGGCCCCAAGCTATTCAGAATTTAAATGTCATTCCCAGTACCTTGAATTCAGACCAGAACTGTACTGACAGCAAGTAAAATTGCTTTAAAACTGGTTTTATACGATTTTCTATATGGTGTGCTGTTACATTTTGCAGCTTCTCACTGACATATTTTCAAAGTCAATTCCATGTAGAGTTCCCTGCAGGAGTCTAACAGGGAAATTCTCAGTGCATAGACTACTGTGGATAAGTTATCCCTCACTAGCAAAGGCCATAGACAGGTATGCCTATTGTATATATGATCAATTGCTTGTGCTGGAAAAGCAGTAAATCAAGTGGTAATTGGGCAGCAATTAGTAAATCATAGAGCCAAAAAGGAGAAGAAGGTAATCATAAGCAAATCAATGTCCCAAAGATGCTGTCTGTATAAAGCATTATTAATCTATGTAGCCCACAATGAGAGGAAACAGAGAACAGTAGACCAGCTGTCCTATTTAAAACATTGCAAAGCAGACAGATTGTTTCATTTTATTTTAGTCATATGCTGCTTTCCTATCACAAAGATGAACTAAGATATTGGGAAGAGAAAGTCTATCTGACCATAGTGAGGCCCAAGTCAGATAACAATGTAAAAACAAACCCAGCTCCACCCACTCCCAAATCATACTCATAAATGCCGCATTTACACTAAAGGAGTTCTTTGCTCCTGCTTGAGTGAAATCCATTTTACCTGCACTCCTGACTTTTTGTAATTGTCAGTATAGTGGTTAGAAATTGCCTTCTAATTTTTAGCCTATAGTCATTAATGGCCAACAGTTCATGTGCCTGCACTTGTCCGAAACCTAAATAATTCTCTCACATCTGCTATAAATGACTGCAGTAATGAAGGTTAATGCTTATGCTTTCTGCTTCTGGTACCCAAGTGACTTAATGCCAATGTGCCTAGCATAAGAAGCAAGTTTCTAGAGTACAGAGTGAGAATAATATGACCAATGCTCCATATGTATCCCTGAGACCATGGGAGGGGCTGTGGCATTTGAGGGCCCCATAATTGGGGAAAAAAAACAGGAATCCATTCACACTACACAATTATAGTGCTATATTCCACTGTGACTGCCATGGCAACATCCAGTGGAATCCTGGTTCTGTAGTTTGAGGAGGCATTAGTCCTCTCTGGTTGAAAATTCTAAATACTCCCTCAACTACAAATTCCACGGTTCCTTTGGATGTTGCCATGGCAGTTAAAGAGGAATCATACTGCTATAACTGTGTAGTGTGAAAGGGCCCCGGAGTGGTGATTCATATCTAAAGCAAAACAGAAGGCCATTGTTTAGCATGTGGGTATGCTGGTTGTGGACTTTTCCGGAACTGGACATGAACTTTGGGTTACTTTGGTTTTGAAAAAAGAATGCATTCTGGGACACAGTGCAGTCCATGTATAGTCTGGGTGGGGGAAAGCATTGACCACTGGACACTTCAAGCTTGTCCTGTTCTCTGTGTGTGTATGTGTGTGTGTGTGCCTTCAAATTGCCTGTCAGCCCACGACAACTCTATGAATTTCATAGGGAATTTCTTAGGAAAGGAGTACTCAGACATGGTTTTGTTCCCACAGGATGGCTGATTGTCTTAGCTGTTCTCCCTCTAGCCCAGCAAACTTCCCTTTTGTCCCCATACCTGTCCGACAATTAAAGACCTATCAGAACTACCATTAGCCCTTCTCACCTAAGTCAGCTTGCTGGTTGTCACCATTAGTTCTTGTCTCCTAAGTCAACTTGCAGTACACTGGTTGCTGGTCATCACTCTGCTGCTCCAGTTTCTGATTGTGTATTGCCCTTGGACTTCCGGTTCTTCGCTTCTCTACAGATTGTTAAATATCACCCACTTCACCCTGAAAATCTCGCTATCCAAAACTTTCCTTCCTTTTCTTTCAGTTAGCCTTGTGTGATTGTGACAGTGCTTGGATCTTGTGTGTATGATTGCAATTCCCCCAATAAAACAAATATGCTCCCTTTTGGATCTCCAGCTGGTTCTTCCCTGCCTTAGTACCAGTAGACACAGATGTAAAAGATCTTGTAAGGTTATCCCCCTCTTGCAGGCCTCCTCTTTGAGCTAGTATTCCTCACCATTTCACAGAGGTACTGGCATTGTTGGTGGACCCCTGAGTCACCCATGTTTTGGAGTAACAAAGCCATGATTCATTAGAAAAGACAATAATGCTTGGAAAGGTAGAAGGCAGTGGGGGGAAGGAAAACTGTACTACAGGTGGGGAAGCCACAGCTGCCCTGAGCCTGCAGGACCTGAGTAGGGCTGTTGAGAGTGAGGTGACTTGGAGGTTTCTGCTTCAGAGAGTTGCTATAAGATAAAGTTCACCTGACAATAATTAACAACAAGAAACACAACCATTAAAGGGACAGGAGTCATATTCAGTTTTCAGTCTGGCAACCTTATCTGACAGATGATAGGAAGTGCAGCCTAATAACTTCTAGAGGATCACAAGCTACCCACATCTAATACAAAGGCTTACCTATCCTCAATGAAGTCAGTGGAACACACTCTGTAGTATGTGGGTGCTTTGTATGGCAGCTTTAACAGTACTTTCTAAACCAAAGAATATATATTGGCTTTCAACTAACGTAGGGATAGGCAACCATAGTGGATCTGAGGACAAATTCACATGGACTGAAAAGAAACGCCAAATCATCATCATCATCATCAAAACAACAAATGGCTGGAACTCCACTTCTGTTTTTAAAAAATAAATATTTCTTGATGCTAGATAGTATTTCAAAGATAAATTGCTGCTCTTGGTGGTTTCTGGAACAAGCAAGTCACACACTGTCACATACTTTTTTGCCAGAAAAACAGGTGGATTGGGGGACCTGGAAGAATCAATGGTGACATAAAGAACTTTAGGGGCACAAGGCCTTATTTTGCCCACTTTGAACTAAATAAATGATTCTTGGTTGTTGTTATTCTGATTTGTCATACTTGCTTATCCTCACTGGAATAGGCCTCCTGAATCAATGGGATTTACATAAGAGCTGAGTTATGTTGAAATGGATTGAGTAGCCTGAATCCTACTGGGAGTCATAAGTAGAAGAGACTCACAGAATCAGTTGTTGAATGGTGAATCAAAAACTATATAAATCTGACTGATTCAATGGATCTAGTCTAATTGGGAGTATCAACAGGATTTAAGCCACTGGGTCTGTTCTAGTTGAGACAGGCAGTTCGTCTATACCACAATCAGTTTTCCTTTCTCTCTGTAAGGAACTTTGGGAACTATGTCTATATGAAGGTGGACATATACAAGTCTTCTCCAAAGTACAGTTTCCAGGGCGCATTAGCATGTAACCCCCGCCATTATTCTGCACTGTAGAAGTACATGTCTTCCACATTTTACAGATGAAAACAAGGACGTGTGTAACCAAGCAACATCAGAGGGTAGTAATGATGGCCAAAAGTTATTAATGAGGACGGCCACACAAATTAGGGAAAGCTGCAGCAGTTTGCTTTTACCTGAACCTATCAGGAAGGTCATGATTCTGGGATGTCCCATCCTCTACTCTCTCCCTGCTAGGTTAATCAAGTACAAACTGATTTTGTACTTTGAACTTGATTTACATCAGTCTGAAAAGTGGGATGACAGAGGATTACTTGGGACTATCTTTGCCAAATCAACAGATCTGGGAAATATGTAAGTATAATTTCTTCTATACCTGCATGGGTACACACCCTTATTAAAAAGCTTGGTCAAAAGGTGAAGCAACTGATGCAATAGTATCCTACTATAGTTACTACAGAGATCACTTCACACAATTCATATAGCTAGAGAGTTACTACAGACTTACGACAGAGATCAATTCACACAAAACATAAATAGATAAGATTAACAGGAAGACAGCTGGGGAACTCAACCACCCTTTCTCTTTTTTGGCTACATAAAAAAAGAGTTTATCTTGAATTACTTTGAGAATTGGAGAAGACAAATCTTTTCCTACTTGACATTTTGTTGCTCGTTTTGTCCTATATTTTTTAACAGCTGTTTCATTTCTCTTGTCACTTCTGCCATACTGAGAGGGTCAGCATTTCCTCCCAACACTTTCAGGAGGCAGAGAAGATAGAAACAAAGATAGAAACAAAGATAATCAGTCCTCTCTACAGATCCACACCAAATGAGAGAGTGCTAACCAATACATAATTGCATTACATAACTGCATTACATAATTGCCTCAGAATTTTAGGAGAATCTGTCACACATACAGGCTATGACTAGAAACCAAATCTCCAGCTCATAAACAGAACTAAATTCCATTACGTGGGAACTTTGTACTGCATAGAAGTACTATTTGCTTTTCATATATCAGCTCCTTGGCAACTTGCATGCTGATTTTTATAAAGATTCAAACAGGAATCGGTGGAGATTAAACTTGACTAGCAGTGAAAAAAGTTGAACAGTAGCCTACCGGGGACTACTGGCCATTTTCTGGTAAGCGACTTCTTTAAAGTTGCCAAAATCTTTGGGGAAAAAATAGATAAACATTGGAATAAGAGACTCTGATCCAGCATGGTACTTCTTGAATCACTTTCTCAATCATGCATGCATATCCTAGATCAGTGGCTCTTAATCTCGGGTCCAAGGAGCCCATGCAGGGAGTCCATGAAGCCCTGCTGCTGGACACCAACAGTCATGACAGCAACAGGGATGTGGCAGCAGGGGAACCGATTGTGGGTGCTGAAACTGCTCCTTCATTTGCAGACAAGAGAGCAGTTTGAGCATGCACACACATACCCCTCTGCCGCAACACTGACGAAAGGGATGTGGCAGCAAGCATGTGTGCATGCCCAAATTATGACTCTGGAGACCAGAGTTTGAATCCCCACTTGGCCATGGAAACTCACTGGGTGACCTCAGGCAAGTCATGTTCTCTCAGCCTCAGAGAAAGGCAAAGGCAACATAGCTTGGCAAGAAAACTTTCATGATAGGTTTTCCTTAGGGTCACCATAAGTTAGTTTTCAAAGGAGAGAGACATGATGGCTAGAAAGAACCTGCCTCTGTCAGTGACACTTCGTTGTTGTGTGCCTTCAAGTCATTTCTAACTTATGGCAACCCTAAAGTGAACCTATCACAGGGGGGGGGTTTTTTGGCAAGATTTGTTCAAAGGGCCTTTGCCTTTGCCTTCCTCTGAGACTGAGAGAATGTGACTTGCCCAAGGTCAGCCAGTGTCTGAGTGGGGATTTGAATCCTAGTCTCCAGAAGCCTTTAATATATAAATAAATAAATTGTGTGTGTGTGTGTGTGTGTGTGTGTGTGTGTGTGTGTGTGTGTATAAATAAATTTTCAGTTAAGTCTTGGGGGTCCTTGGCAACAAATTATATTTACAGGGGGTTCCCAGTAAAGGAAAGTTTAAGAACCACTGTTCTAGATCACTTAACACAGATTTGTTGTGCCTTAATTGTGAAGAGTTCCTGAACATGCCCTCTTGCCTGTAAAAATTTATCCACACAAGGTAGTCTCTTAGAAATTGTCATTTTAAAAAATTAAGAGAAAAATCATGCAAGACTAAAGCTTGCAACTATTATGTAGTTTCAGTTTGTTATTATCTTGCTTAAGCTATTGTTAAATGCTTTTAAGTCACTTCTGACTTATGGTGACACTAAGACAAACCTATCATGGGGTTTTCCCAGGAAGATTCATTCATAGGGGTTTGACCACTGTCCTTCTCTGAGACTGAGAAAGTATGACTTGTCCAAGGTCCTCCTGTGGGTTTCTGTGGCTGAGCAAAGATTCAAACCCTGGTCTCCTGGAGTCTGCCATTCAAATCACTACACCTTTTTGGCCTGAATGGCTAGGAAGCAAGTCTTTCTCTCTCCTTCCCCCATCTTCAGGAGCCATAGGGAAGACTTTTGTTTCAGTTCATTTTGAATAAGAATTTTCCATCTTGCACAGATTTACTCATATTTAGAGTGGGATTGTCTGAACATGTGATACCAGCTTACATACACATGATGTACAGGGGAGGAAAGGAATTATATGTCACATAACTCATACATTGTTAGCTGTTCTGAATCCTGGTTCAACTTAATCATTCTAAAATAAAGTATCACTAGTTGACAAATTAAACTGAAGTATAGAAATAGACTAGAAATCGCAAATAGTTTCTAACAAGTGATAGCATTAGGATAACTGGTGGATACATTCCAGTTAGGAAACTTCACCAGGAGGATTATTAAACATGAGCATTCTGAGAAATCTGGCATAGTCTTGTGGGGAATATGTAGCTCTCCACAAGATGTACAGCTGCAACTCCCACTATTAGCCATCATAGCCAGGGGTGAAGATTGATGATGGGAGATCTTCATCTGAAGGGATACAGCATGCTCTCCATCCCAGTTTTAAAGATTTGGTTGGTTGTAACAACACTATCGCATCTCCTGGGCTAGTGATATAACATATCAGATGGAGACTCAATTAAGCTCAGGCATACCTGCCCATTTCTGGGCAAAGAAGAGAACTATCTGGAGAGTAGGATTACGCTATTTGCGGAGGAGGGGTATTTTAACAGGATGTGTCTCTGTTTGTGTGGTTTATTTAAAGAATATGTCATCTGCAATAAGCATACAGTGGACACCACATACATTAATACAATTCCCTACTTCCTCCAAACAGAGTACATGGAGTCTGTTTAGTGGGGAAAGCCTCATATCTAAGGGAGCCCGCAATTAGACTGTGCTCTTACTCTCTGTTTCTATTTTGGGAATTCTCATATGTGCTCATGAAATTTAATTCTGTAATAGTGCTTTCTACCAACAGATTTGACAGCTATTTATTCTTCTAAACATCACACTCAAGGGAAGTGTTCTGCTGTAATTCCAAAACAAGTCTAGATTACAGATGAACGCCAACACAAAGAAAAATCACTTATCAAAGATAAACTCAGAGATCGACCAGAGATATTTCCTTGGAGGAAATAAATAGACAGATCACAGCTTGAAAACTTACTATTATAAACTTTACTATTAAAAACTCTAAGAAGTCCCCATTCTCATTGGTGTGTGAAAGGTAATCTGTTGCTGTTGGTTTTTTCAGGGTTGAGAAGATAATTAATCCTATTTCTTGCTGTACTGTGCATTGTTTTTCCATAACTTTTTTGAGGGAAAAAGCCTTGGGATTTATAAGAGATTGGTTTAAAAAAAATATCAAAAAAATTCTCAAAAAGCTTCATAAAATGCTCTCACAAATGACTTGTAAAAGAAATTAGAAGTTGCTGCTGATTGTTCCAGTTAAGTTAACTTCACTCTTATTTGTCTTGTAACTGTGTTTTGTAATTATGTATGTGTATGGACTTTTTACTACAAGAATGAAAGAATAAATTCATAAATTGAATTTGGATCAGCTATACAATTGCAATTCATGGACTGGATACATCAAATTCTTTGAAAACCTGACAGTTCTATACTATTTAGGTGGTTGTTCACTGGATACTTCTGGATGCTTGTTTATACCTTGCATTTGTACAAGGACATGACACCCAACATTTTGTGCTTGGCTGCAGAAGCATCTCAGGAGATACATATATATTTGCATGGCATCGTAGTCTTCTGAGGTCTAATTACAATGTGATGCAGCTCATCCATGAGCACATTTAAGTGCTTATGCTTACTTCTTCTTGCTTGAATTCATCTTTTGGCAATCAGGATAGGCACAGTATTCCAGGCACACCTTTAACAATGTCTGGTTTGTTGCTGTTGTGTTGTGTGCCTTCAACTTGTTTCCAACTTACAGTGACCCTAAGACCCTATCACAAAGTTTTCTGTGGCTGAGAGTCTGTGATGTGCCCAGAGTCACCCAGTAAGTTTCCATGGCTGAGTGGGGAATCAAACATTGGTCTCCGAGGTTGTAGTCCAATACTCAGACTACTACACCATGGTGGCTCTGTTGTACATGTGTTGTACAGTGATGTCATTGTACTCCTTGGAGTTGCCAATAGTCAACAAGCCTGACAGTAACATAGTAGAAACAATATCCACTTGAGTAGAGGCAAGGGCTGATATAAATGGCAGAAAATGGTCCAAAAGAAAGGCTAAATAGCCCCTCACCCAGCACTACTGTTGTGATCTAATTTATAATCACCAGTACCTACTTTGGAGTAAATAGCAGACTTTGTTGCTCACAAATAGAACTTTCTTACACTAGATCTGTTTGGCACATACTGCAATAAAGTTCTTTGCTGTCCCTGAAGACAGGAGATTTAATCTCTCTGCTGGGTATCAAAATCACTGAAGAGGTAGCTTAATGTTGAATTATATGTCTACACTGAAATCTCTTTCCTTTTCAATCATCTGCAGCTGATGAACTTTCTTCCCTCCCAATATCTCAAACACTCAAACGCTTATTCACCAGATGCATGACTTTATATTCTACTCCTGAAGTTAAGCCCTCCATTGCTCAGGTGCATAAAACCATTGCATTCATCCTGCTTGATTACCATTGCATTCTGACTCAGTGCTTGAAAGTCTGGAATACACTTCTGTGTGTATTTAAAAAGGAAAGACAGAAGCATCTCCATGGGGAAAGTTTTGTTGAGACTGTTTATTACTCAGATTATATCTGTGTACACAAGACCACAGAATTCTGTGTTGTCCTGTTCCTGGATATAGTTCTATCCAATTGACATGTTGGGTCATGAGTGAGGAAGCTTTAGCCCTCCAGATGTTTTATACTATAGCTTTACAGCCCTTATCAGTTGCGCTATGGGTGATGGGATTTCTAAGCCAAAATACCTGGAGGGCTGAAGGTTCCTCACATCTACAATGTATGACTGAAAAGTTAATATCTATACAACTCTTTCAAAAGACTGATGATACCCTCTGAAAGAAGATCAAATGAGAGAAGGACAAATTTATCCTTTTGTTGTATGATCTGAAAATATTATGGGTTGGGCATTCCAGTTCTGAAATGCTTGGGACTAGAAATATTTCCTATTTCAGATTTTGGAATACAGTACCTTTTTGGAATACTCTCACATCTTGTTCATTTGCTACTTGTTTTGTGAATGAGACATGAGGCTGGACAGAGACTGAGGATCTATGAAATGGCAAGAATCCAAGCATAGTGCTTGGTGTGAATCCGTACGTCTTGCCATTTTGCAGATCCTCCATCTGTCTCTTCTTGCCACCAGGCACCCGCTTCTGCCTTTGAGGTGGTAGTTGTGGAGTTCCTACTCATTCAACTCTCAGATCCCCAGTCTTTCTCTCTCTTTGCCACCAGCTGCCTGCTTCCATCTTTAAGATGGCAGCTGTGGTGCTCCTCAGATCTGAGAGACAAATGAACAGGAACACCACAGCTGCCACCTTGAAGGTTGTAGCAGGCAGCTGATGGCAAAAAGTTTTGGGTTTTGGAGATTTCTGGTTAAGGAAAACTCAGCTAGTATCAGCATATGCCTACTTCTTTCGCTACTTGAAATGTTGAATTAAATGGGCTACAAGGGCAAATTTATATATAGCTTATGTAAGAGTTTAGTTTGTTCTCTTTATGCTGCTAAATTGCCACTAGTTGCTTCTTACTAAATAGGGATTAATCATTCCTATCAGTACCTATTTCTAGGCATTAGTGAAACTGAACTTATGTACAAGGACTTCTCCTGAGCACCCCCAAAAGAAGGAAAGGAGAGAAAAAAATAACACCCTCGCATGTTATACTGTAAACAGAGATCAGAACCCATTACATTTTTCATGTTAAAAAGAATAAACCACACTGAACTGCAATGTTTTCCCAAAGGCAACAATATAATGTTACTGCACTCTAGGCCTACCCGGAGATAGCACCTGATATCACTCTGATATCAAACCATTCGGCTTTCCCCTGACACCCTGCTCCCCGTGTTTGCGAGGCCACCAGACAAGCACGCAAACAGGCACAGTTGATAATTGCTGGACATTCCTTTCTCCACCCAGGCAGGCCAGATACAGCCAGTTCGTCGCTTCTGGGACCTCTCCGGCAAACACTTCATTACATATGCGCGATACTAACAAAGGCTTCCTGCCCCGAGCAGGCTACTGGAAAAAGGTTGTACTGTCCACTGGTAAGCACTGCACATTTGCATACTGGCCACACTATTGTTAATTCGGCTCTGATTCCATCATGCAAAGTGTAACCTTTCCGAGACATTGTCTAGCACCCAAAACTCATTGTTCTCCCCGAGTAAGGCACAGCCTGCAGTCCCAATTCACCCTATAAAAACCTCAGATTCTGAGACCTTCCTTGGATCACTCCTGAGTTTCATCTTGCTGCTGCTTTGCTTGGTGAGCTTCCCTCAGCTAATCGAGCTAAGTTTCTTCTCTGCACCCCTGGCTTCTCTCCCGAGGTCCAGGATGACGAGACAGGTGTCGTATCACCCATTTTCCCTGAAAATCTTTATCCTTAATTCAATCTCTAATCTCTTAGTTAGCAGTGTGACTGTGGTGTCTTTAATATTTGTTGGTATGTAATAAAATATACCATAAAATAAACCCATCTGGCTGCTTGACTGACCTGACCCCGTAGATGCTGGGTAGCAAGATCCTGCTAAGTTACCCTGCCTCTCGCTAGCTTAAGTGAGTGCTCCAGCTAATTTCCCCCAGAATTGTGTTTTATTGTTTAGTGATTTAGGTGTCCCTCCGAGGACCCCCAGTAAACAGGATAACAATAATTTAGATCAGTGATTCAGAAACGAACTTCAGCTCCTAGAAGTCTCAGTCAATGTGGCCAATGCTCAGGAATTCTCGGAGCTGAAGTGCCAAACACACAGAGGACCAGAGTTGGAGAACTACTGATTTAGAGGGTATCTTCTGGGGAATGATATAGGCAGGGGGATGATGTTACTCTACCTCTCAAGCGAAACAGTCTTCTCTCGGGGGATGTGGCAGGTGCAAGTGGCAAGTATGAAAGGAAGAGAGAAAAATCAGGAGGGAGGGAAGTGTAGAAAGAGGAAATACGTGGTATGCTATCTCACAGTGCAACATACACACATGAAGTGAAAGAAAGCTGCAAAGTGTATGTGAGTGTAAGAGAAAGGTGGAGGGAGGAATGGATGCAGATATGAGGTTGAGGTTAAAAAAGGAGAGATGTGGGAGGGAGTGGCAGGCAAAGATGTGGACACAAAAAGACACACAGATGGGAGGAGTTTGGGAACAGAGCAACACGCAGGAAGAGAAAGAAGCAAAGACAGAAGTTCCAGTGCAGTATATGGATTTGGTTGAGAGGTGTCCATGACCACTACAAGCAGTACCAAAGCTATTTTGAAAAGAAAATGGAAGAAACATGACACCAAAGAAAAAACAGGAGAAGAGAAGACCTTGAAACAGCTGGGCTGAGGAGATAAATGCAGAAGAAAGAAAGAAACCTCTTTGTGCCAGAAACAGAGACGTGTATTAAAGTTACAGATAGAAGGGGAGGGGGTAAGAGGGCTCGAAATAGCTAGTGTATTGGGCCGAAAATATACTAGAAGAGTGTATTAAAATGTTTTTTACAGTTTCAGATAGAAGTGGGAGGAAAGGGTGGAAGGAATGGTTTTTAGCAAATGTACTTGGGACCAAAAATAGAGCACGTTGTTGTTGGGTGCCTTCATGTCATTTCAGCCTTATGGTGATCCTAAGGTGAGCCTATCATGGGGTTTTCTTGGCAAAAATTGTTCTGAGGGGGTTTGCCTTTGCCCTTCTCTGAGGCTGAGAGAATGTGACTCACCCAAGGCCACCCACTGGGTTTCCATGGCACAGCAACTTATTCAAACCTCATCTTCAGAGTTGTAGTCCAACGCTCAAATCACTGAACCACACTTGTTACCCCAAGACATGAGTGACTCAGCAGTCACCTGCGATGCCCATGTCTCCACAAGAAGGTAGGGAATATTAGGAGACAGTAAATACTCCATGAATAATCGAATCCGCAAAAGTGAAACCCACAGATGTGGAGGGCTGACTATAGTGTAAATGTAATGTAGTAGCACTTTCCCGTTAGCTTTCCTATCTCTGAGTCTAAACAAATCAGCTGTCCTCAAGCAGTAATGCTGGGAAAAAAAGTACAAATCCTTTGTGTAATAGAAGTAATGCAACATACCTAAGATATCAGAAACCATGTAATAGATTTACTGTACAAGCTGAACTTAATGTTTGTACTTGAGAGAAAATGCTGATGGAAAGCACAAAAATATTGTATTACTAGTATATTTACCTGGCTTACCTGGCTTCGGAAGATACTAGATATTGTTTGATATCACAATTTGGCCTCATTTTGCCACCCTCTGCCAAGTGTTTGTGAGGCCCCCGAACGAGCACGGAGCTAGGCATGGCCCTTAATTGCTGAACATTCCTTTCTCCACCTAGGCAAGCCAGACACAGCCAGATCTTGCTTTAGGAGACCTCCCTAGACAAACACCTCATTAAGGATGCACGCTAATAAAAAGAGCCCCTGCCCCGAGCAGGGAACTTGATGAGCTAAATGCTTAACCGCCCAGGCAAGCTGCATCTGCATACGGGCCATTCCATTGTCGATTCGGAACTAACTCAATCATGCTAAATTCTGATCTTTTGGAGACATTGTCTCGTGCCCAAACCTCATTGTTCTCTCCCAAGTACAGACTACGGTCATATTTTCCCTATAAAACCCCCCAGTTCCGAGAGCTTCCTCGGATCGCTCTGAACTTCCATCAAGCCTTGCTGCTGCTTTATCTGGCGAGCTCCCCTCAGCGAACCACGTTGAGCTCCTTCAACTTCTTCAGGGCTATGAGAAAGGTGTTGTATCACCCATTTCCCCCGAAAAACCCTTATTTCTTATTTCTTAGTTAGCTGTGTGGTTGTGGTGTCTTAAGTGTTTGTCTGTTCTTAATAAAACATCGTTTTGCTATTTTAAAACTGTCTGACTGCTTGACTGACCTGACCCCGTAGACACTGGGTAAAAGATTCCACTGTGTTGCCCTGACTCTCATTTTGCCAACTTGTGCTCTGAGCTAATTTTCCCCACCTTTGTTGGAGCACGATTGGAGTCCCTCGCGGGACCCCCAGTAAACAGGGTAACACCTTCTTGCTACTAGGCCTCGTGTCCATAGCCTCATGTCCTGTACCTGTAAATTTTCCCCATATTCCCCAATCCAATCTTTATTCAGAGTTGTTAACATTCAGAAGTTGGGTTCCTGAGGGAATACACTCTCCTCTTCCTTGCTGTTAGGCCTCATCTCCATAGCAACTAGCCTATTACAGTACCTGTAACCTTTCCCCATAGTCCCCAATCCAATCTATGTTGTCTGATGACATTGATGTACTGGGTTTTTTTTATTTTGTTTTGCTTTACTTTGCTTTCTGTTGAATTTGTGCAATGGCTTTACATTTTTCTGGAAGCATTTTTTGTTTTGAATTTTAACTTTCCTCACATATGGAACTCATACAATCTACTGTGTGAGGTGAGAAGACCTTGTAACTATGGCCATTTCCACACTACACAGTTATAGTACTATTATTCTACTTTCAACATCCTGTGGAATTCTGGGGTTTATAGTTGACTGAGGTCAAAGCCCTCTCTTCCTGAGAATTCTTAAATGCCCCTCTTTAAACTACAGATTCCAGGATTCCATAGGATGTTGAAAGTGGAATAATAGCACATGTCACTTTAGTTTTTCTCATATATGCCTCCCAAATCTTTTGTGGCATCTTTATTGATGGTAGGCCACATCTCCACAGCAACTGGCCTGAGGCCCAAGAGCTCTTGGATGAGGATTCTAAAGACCCCTCCCAAGATTCCATAGAATCTTCACAGCCAGCCAATCATATGAGGTCTTCTCGCCTCACTCAGCCAATCATATGAGGTCTTCGCCTGCCTGACGCAGATAAACAGACAAACTCACAAACAGAGAAACGTTGACTTTTATATAGTAGATGGAGCTCTTAGCGGAATTATTGGCGACACCATAAACAGGGTCAAACACGCCACACAGTAGGGTGAGCTGCCTGTTTCAGTTGACACCTGAAGGAGAGGATAAAGGAGGGCAGGAATTCATATCTGCATTGGTAGAAGCAAGGCTTTTTAAAGTGTTGGTCCTCGAGGAACAAAGGAGGCTCTGCTTCAGAAAGCAAAATGTCAAGGGCTGGCACTAGGTGAGTGTGTCATTGTGTTGTATTCTCTTTCTTTCTTTTCTCTCGGTGTAATAGAAGCTTTGTGCCCTAGCCCTCAGCAGCAGCTAGAAAAAAGTGGTGCTTGTTGAAGTAACAGACGTCTGGTACATAATCCATCCAATCTTTCTGCTTACTAAGGAATCTCCTGAACATGAAGCAATTTTTAAAGCCAGGATGGCTTGAGATGCTATCCCTCTGAATGCCCTCCCATATCAATACTGACAATGAAGGTTCATGGAGGGAGAAGCAAACATTAAATCCCATTCACCTTGGGTGCCCTTTTCAGCTTTTTTTGCCCAAGCTGTAATCATTTTATAGACTTTGTGATCCAGTAACTCTCTAGAGGCTGAATTTTCTGAAGCCCAAGGTTGTTAGACCATGTGATGGCAAATATCTTTAGGTCAAGGAACAATAAAAATAGGTGAACATGAAACAGAAGGGGGGATATCATGATAGACTATTTTTAAACTAATCAAGGATGGCAGAATGTTTTCCTTTTTCAGAAAAATAAGATAAAATAAGATCTAATTCTGAATTCCTGTGTAATTATAGCCTACTAATCACTAACATATTATCACAAGGTATAGTGGAACTATAGGTTGTACTGCACAAAGACAGAATAGGAGAAAGATATTGACAAAACAAAAAATGTAATGTAATCTATGACCTTGGGTACATCACCTACCCTCAACCCCAGAAAGCCCCATGCTAGGTTCTCATTGGGGTTGCCATAAATCAGAAATGTCTTAGCACACAACAACCATCTATGTGCCAGGCACCCGTTGCCTTATGGCAGCTTCATGAATTTCACAGGGTTTTCTTGGGCAAAGAATACTCAGCTATGGTTTGCCATTGCTTTCCTCTGAATGTGGCCTGCTATTCTCTGGAGGTTTCCCTTCCAAGTGCTAACCAGATCTGACTCTGCTTAGCTTCTGAGATCAGACAGGATCTGGTGCCTTTTTCATATTTAGGTGACATGAGTCACAATCTAAATCACTAGCCAACCTTATGCATCTCACTGATTTAACATAAATCAACACATCATTCTGTGTCTCTGGAGAGGTGGAAAGTGACTGGAGGCAGTATAAGCAAGTTACAGCTGGGGGCAAGGCTTGACAAATGTGGCCCTCCAGACGTTGCTGTATTGCAACTCCCAGAACAAGCAGTGTTGAGAAATCCTGGGAATTGCTATCCAAGAACATCTGAAGGGTTACAGTGCCCCCCAGGCTACAAGGGACAGCTAAATACAAACAATTCACTAATCTTCTATCTTTGTTGAAGGTGCAACAGACACTCTTCTGTTCTTCCAGACCACTTATCTCTCACCAGCCTTGACAGCTTTGATAAAGCCTAGCCTAGGACTTTTTACCTGTTCTTTAAAATCTCTCCTGGTGGGACTAATGAAGGAACACCACCTGGCAATGGGTGGAGCGGAAGGATGGAAATAGGGGTGTAACGTATGATTCATATTGCCTACTTTTTTCATAAAAGTGAAGAGATTACTTAATAGATGTGTTAACTGAAAATATGTACAGACTTTTGTTGACAGATGTTTTGTGGACTCTAGTCCACTTCGTAAGGCGCACGGAGTTTAGCCTCAGTTTGTAGATATCTAAAGACAAGCCAGATTTGGGGGAGATGTGTGGTAACGGAAATGTAAAAGCTACGAGCAAGTGATGTCTGTTGTTGAACAGTTATTGAGATGTCCACCATGGGTAACATGGACAGTGTTTGTCCTGTCCAAATCGAGTTTAACATTATGGTGACTTTTGTGCAGAGGAGGTAATGTTAGAATTAGGAGGATCAGAGGCAATGGAAATGCAAAAGTAGGGAATGGAGAGAGGTTTTAAACTGGATAAAGACATAGAATAAGAAAGGGAAGGAATAAAGTAAGAAAGTATCCAAAGTAAAGCAACAAGGTAATAAAGTAATATTACAAAGTAATAATGTTATAAAGAAACAATGTAATAATTTAAGACGTAGCAATGTAAGAACTTTTCTTCTTCTGAGTAAGTAGTAATTATGTATGAATGGTATGGAAACAAGCAGATTCAACTGGAAAATAAGCTTGGAAGTGGGGAGGGGGATTTTGCTTTTTTATTTTCAATTATAAATTTCAATAAAAATAATTAAAAAAAGAAATGCAAAAGTAATGGTAAAAAGTAGAGTAGTAATTCAGATAACCCTTCATATATGAGGTGATAAAGTGAGATAAAAAGACTTTGTCCTTATTGATGGCACAGGAGATAGAGCTGAACTTGTTGACATTGTGGCAGCTGATGCCTCTGAAGTCAACGGGGAAGTGAATCCACTCCAGGTTTTAGCCTGGACTTTTATAGGATATATCCAAGGTGCCAAACCTTATCTGGAAAATAGATTCAGAACTCTGAATAGCTCATTGAAAATTCAGACCAAAACCTGGGCTGGATTCACTGCCTCTCTGATATCTGAGCCACTAGCTGCTACTTTCTGGATTAATTCTTGTTCAAATGTTTTCCACTGGAATCTCTCAATCCCCCACTCACTAATTTTTTAAAAAAAGTTTTGTTCTGGCTTTGTATAATTGAAGAAGTAATCTCAGAACCACTGGCAATAATCTTTGAGAATTGCTGGAGAATGGGAGAAGTCCCAGAAGATTGGAGGGGGGCAAATGTTATCTCCATCTTCCAAAAGGAGGGAAAAAAGGACCCAAACAATTACCATCCAGTCTGCCTGACATAAATAGTGGGAAAGATTCTAGAGCAGATCATTAAACAGTCTATAAGCAGTTAGAAAGGAATGCTGTGATCACTAAAAGTTGATATAGGTTTCTTAAAAACAAGAGAAGCCAGACTAATCTGATCTCTTTTTTTGATAGAGTTCCAAGCTTGGTTGGATGAAGGGAATGCTGTGGATGTAGTACATCTTGATTTCAGTAAGGCCTTTGGCAAGGTCCCCCATGATATTCTTGCAAACAAGGTAGCAAAATGTCGGTTAGACAATTCTACTCTTAGGTTGATTTGTAATTGGATCACTGGCCAAACACAAAGGGTACTCACCAATAGAAATGACTATTGGGTGCCACAGGTTCTGCCCTGGGCCCAGTGCTAGTCAACATCCTTATCAACAATTTGAATGAGTGCGACAGGATCAGAATTCAAAATGACCTTAACAAATTAGAGCACTAGGCCAAAACTAACAAAATGAATTTCAGCGGTTAAAAGTATAAGTTACTAAATGTGGGAGCAGAAAAAATAAAATACATAGATATAAGACAGGTGATACCTGGCTTGACCATAGTACATCTGAAAGGGATCTAGAAGTCTTAGTAGAGCACAAAATGCACATGAGTCAGCCGCGTGATGTGGCAGCTAAAAAAGTCAATGCAATTCTGGGCTGCACCAATAGGAGTACAGTGTCTAGATCAAGGGAAATGATAGCACCACTCTATTCTGCTTTGGTCAGACTCTACCTGAAACACTTCATACAGTTCTGGGCACCTCAGTTCAGGAAAGATATTGATAAGCTGAAACTTGTCCAGAGGATGGTGACCAAAATGGTAGAAGGCCTGGAAACCATGTCTTATGAGGAGCCACTTAGGGAGCTGGGTATGTTTAGCCTGGAGAAGAGAACATTAAGAGGTGATATGATAACTAGGTTCAAATATTTGAAGGGATACCATATGGACAATGGAGCAAGCCTGTTTTATGCTGCTCTAGAGACTAAGACATGGAGCAATGGCTTCAAACTACAGGAAAAGAGATTCCACCTAAATATTAGGAAGAACTTCCTGAGGGTAAGCACAGTTTGGCAGTGGAACATGCTGCCTTGGAGTGTGATGGAGTCTCCTTCTTTGGAGGTTTTTAAACAGAGGCTGGATGGCCATCTGTTGGGAATGCTTTGATGTTATATTTCTTCATGGCAGGGGATTGGACTGAATGGACCTTGTGGTCTCTTCTAGCTCTATGATTCTATATTTTGATTAACTAGTAAAACAATGTTTTCTTGATATTTCAGTGTCATGATTTTCTCAGTGTTATTTAAAATATTTGCCTGAAAAACAAACAAAATGTGAATGACTAATAAAGAAATAGTAATGTAATACCCTGACTCATTAAAGTATATATGTTAAGTATCAAAGGAAGGAAAATGGGATGGCATCCTATTGATTAGTCCCTGCTAAAGCAGACACACTAAATCAGTTGTTGAACAGTGAGTCAAAACATGGGCAAATTCAACTGATTCAATGGATCAGCTCCAGATGGGACTAACAATTGGATATAGGCCATGGTCTCAATTTAACACTAATCACCACATGACTATAAATTAAATAATTTGAAACATGATGCCATGATATGCCTGAGAAATTGGGTTCCTTGCTTGTAGCACTCACTGAATAAGTTTAGACATAATCATGCATCCAATTGCTAGTCACAGCTAGAGCAGAAGCACTGAAGTAGAATAGAACAGAATTTACACTGATGCTGATTTACTATTCAGTCATTGGCTCAATAGGTCTCCTTTGGTTCGTACCAGTAACTGACTTTAGGACATAGAATAGAATAGAAACTTTATTATTGCCATAGACCAGCACAGGACATAGTCTCTTAAATATTACTGCTGCACTGCCTGTTTAGATGGTTGCTTTGGAGCCTTCCAACTACAGCTGTAGACAACTTTGCCACTGCATACAATAGCTTAAGGATCTCTATGAAAGAAAACAGAGCCATTAGGTTCAAAGTGATAAAGAACCACTGCTTTAGGATAGGGTGGGAGTTGTCTGGCTTTCCTGATACTGAACAGCAACTCCCAGTAGCCTTAGACAGCATAGCCACTTGGACTTGCAATTCAATAATATTTGTTCAACAACAATTCTCACCCAGCTTTAAGATTCACAGGGGGAGGAGTCAAATGTGGAGACATTCCAGTCAGCAGTCATATACTAGAACTCCACATATTTGGTTAATAATTCATATGAACAGAGACAACCGAGATTGGCAAAGGGGCGACAGAAATTGCTGTCTCTCAAATTTTATGTTAATTTTTCTGACAACCTCCCAGTAAATATACCAGGCCTATCCTTGCAGACTTCAAAGACAGATGGTACATTACAGATAACTCCACTGGAGAAAAAGCTGCCCAATTATGTTTCTGCTACCCATTTGAATCAATCGTACTTTGATTTTCGGAACCAAGTGACAGTGGCTAACATTCAGAATTTGTAAAAGTATTTGCCATTTCAGAAGGAAAGAAAAGGAAAAAGAAACTCAAATAGAATCTACTGGCTCAAAGTCACCCGAAAGCTTCGAAATAAATTATAGTTCCATCTTACAGAGACATCATATGTGGCTTTCATGCTGTCATAGATGCAGCCCCCTGAGCTCCAGGTGATGATGAAACTGTTAAATAAGTACCACTCCAACAGGCTCCAGGCTAGCTTTGAAAAACAGCCTATCCTAATAATCAATGCTGTGTACAACTTGCAGAGCATAAACAAGGCTGAAGTCATAAGAGAAAAATGGAAATCCATACCATTTTATGTATTATTTATTCAAAGTTTTGCTCTTTTTTCATCTTCTCCACAGACATTACTGCCCTCCAGTGAGAAATACAAGAAGACCAGTAGTGAAAATGACTCAAAATTCCCCCAGGGAGAATGCTATGTCACTGATGCTTTGCTATGTAGTGGCAGAAGTGAAATTCTTCCCTTCTATTGTGCAAAAATACAGTGCTTTTCTTCAGCTTCATACTTCCTTTTCTCTCTGTATTATAATCATCCACCTAACCTCCAGGCTGGAATCAAGTCACATCTGTCAGCATATATATATAAAAAGAATGTGTGTTGGAGCTGGGGACAGAGAAAGGCACTCTCTAGAAGAACTGTAACAACAGATATGATGCACTACTAGAATTCTAGGTACATAATTAAAGTATTACAAAATCATATCCCTTTATTGCACAGAAAATAATTTAGAATAACTATCCATATTTGGATGTTTGCTAACACAATTTAGAAACATCAGTGAGTTCACACATGGATACTGAAAGGACGGTAGAAGGAAGGAAATCAGCTTGTTAATCCTGTAAATACCCATTCTCCCAAAGTTAAATGCATTTACATATTATGTCTATTACATGTCAAGGAGCTCAGTGTTCTCCCCCTCCCCATTTTAATTTTTTAAATTGCAGCTTGTGAGAATAATTAGATGGAGGAAGAGTGATTTACGTAATGAACTTCATGGGTGCATGGAGATTTTAATCTCAGTCTTCCCAGGGCTAGTCTAATGCTCTTTAAAAGATAACTTACCTCTTAAAGGTTCTGGAATAAGGTACCCACTTGCACATTGCCAAGAAAGAGGGAAAGTGCCACCAAAAATAAGGACAAGTGAGGCTGCAAAATCACCTAAAATTTGCCTATGCTAAATTATGTGCAGAGGTACAAATTCTGGGGAAAATAACCCACATATAATGTAAAAAGATACACAATATGTCTCATCACAGTGGTGGCAAGGAGTATGACCAAGTAATCTGTGTGTGCCTAGTCCACTGTCCAAGTTCTGTATGTTCAAAGGCAGCTTTAACGTCCCTCCTGCCCTTTTGATGCTTTTCTGTCTTTAGCCTGGACTTGGACACATGGCCACTCTACACAATGCTGAATAAGCAGTAGACAGAATGTAGGACAGGGTGGGCAACTTGTGGCCTCCAGATGTTATTGGGTTACAACTTCCATTAGTCATTGCTACTTTAGCCATTGGTGGAGGATGTCAGGTGTTGCATCCCAACATTTGGAAGGCTGCTTATTCCTGATCTATCAAGAGAAGGGCAGTATTCTTGCTTTAAAGCACATGCTTGAAAGCTGAGTTTGCTGGTTGGTAGTAATACTCAGTTCTGAATGGGACTACTCTTGTGTGTGTATAGAGATACCTTTCATTCTCCACTACAATCACACATTCTATAGCTAATGCTTTGCAACGAAAATCCTGGTTTCAGAGCTGGGAACTGTGCAAACAGAGTTTGTGTGTATCTCCTGCAATGTTTACTAAGCATACTGTTAAAAATAACAATTGCCAAAAATAATTAAATAATAACCATTTTGCACAGGGCCTGCAATAGGAAAACAGCTTCCTAGAACTCTTTCCTTTTATATATGAGCATGTGTGCATGCCCGCAAGTTATTTACATTTCTTTTACAAGACCTCTTAAATTTCTTCATGTATTAGGCCAGGGAAATAGTTCTGGGAATACAGCAGAGGAAGTGAATAGCCTACAATCTGTCCACTGATGACCTTCCACCTGTGAGAAATTCCTGTTGCCTGTTTCCCACACTGGAGCTAGAGTAGATAAAGCAAACAATTCTCCCTGGGTATATAAACTTTGTGCTTTGTGTGTTTTCAATATTACACCAAATCTCCTCTCTATCTCACCACCACCACCACCATCATCATATTTTATCTCTAAAGTGCCCGAAGGCCTGAAGTCATGCCTCCACTACAGGATTCCACCAAAGAGTTGTTTGAGCTCCTGAGCCTGAAAATAATGAGGTGCCAATGGTCCCTGTGGATCCAGGGCTACCAGAGATTCAGGAGACTCCTTGGATAGAGGCAGCACAGCTCCAGAATCAGATGAAGAGGTTAGACCCACCCCCTCCCCAAATCCATGCGAACAACATCCAGTGAAGTCACAGACTCAGCTGAACACTAACAGAAGGGATTTTCAGTTCCAGAGAAAGTCTCTTTAGGAGCATGGGTTTCCTTAGAAATAAGAGGTCTCCTCAAGGGGTGGCCTCTCCTCCAAGGTTGCTGCTCCTGAGGCCTCAGTGTTGCTTAGGCAACCCATCCATAAAGGACTCAGAACTGGTTCTGTCCAGTTCCTGAGATCAGCGTATTAAATGGTTCTTCTCAGGAACTCCCTCATAATCTGGTGAGGGCCTATTTGGTGCACAACCATTGATGCATTGTGGTTTTGCTGTAGACCTCCCCTTCCTTGTTTTCTGTTTTGTCCTGCTGGAGCTCTGCTTTCAGGTTGTTTCATTTTACCTTGCTACTTATGCCTGTTTGGATATACTTGCCTTTTTGTGAGAGCTGGCTGCTGACCTTGCTCTGGATTGTCAGTTGGGGTGTTACTTCATAGCACTGACCCTCAGCCTGGCTTATTAGACCTTGCTAGTAAAGCCTGCCTCATCCTGTGCAGAACATCTTCTCCCCATGATTAGTATGATTAACTTTTTCCAGACAAATGATTACAATTCTCTCTGTTGAATTTAGCTAGTGAATTCAAATGTTACCTAATAATGGACTATTATTAAGCCACTTGCATGTGCACTGGATCTTAATCAGTTCTGCAGTACTCAGAGAACTGAGAATCACTGACTGGGCAGGATGGTATAGGAAGTAAACCAACTCCAATTCCAGATTGCAGTTTAAAGGAATCCCTGATAATCATTATGCTAATTACAGAAAGGGAGGAAGGAAAAAATGAGGGGCCTGGGACAAAGAGCAAGGGAAAGCAATAATCAACAGATGCTTTGAGGGCTTAAGCAACACATAATGAACTGAAGCATGTATTGGTGGGGGCTACATGTACTAGGCCCAATTCCCTGTAATTGGGAACCATGCAAGGCATGGGGAAGCTCTATATCGTAGTAGCTTTCATGTCAGTGGGACAGTGGTTCCACTCTGAATTTTATTCTGAACTTTAAAGGAATAACTCAAGGTGCTGGACGCTATTTCTAGAATAGTTTCAGCATCCTAAATAACTCCTTTAAATATCAGACTAAAACTCAGAGTCACCACTGGCTTTACTTGTCTGTTCTGCTGTGTGTATAGAGCCTCCCCTCATACATGTAAACAGGGAGGTAAACAGATGTAGCTGTTGGACACATCCAATATGAGCAACGCTAAACCATGAAGCCTATGACTGCCATCATGTGTTCCCTCTGCCTGCTACGAGGACACAAACTGAGTACTGTGTAGAGCTTGGGCAACAAAGATTTGAGACAAGCCATAGAATTCTGAACTGAACTCTGTCTGGAACCTCATCCATACTGAGGCTGTGCACTCACTCACAGTCCTGCTGACTCAAGTAACTGAGCTTTTTAAAACTATGTTTGAAAGGCATTTTTATAGTTCTTGTTAAATTTCTTTATATTTAGGCACACAAAAGCATTCCACATTTTTCTCTGTGTGCAACTACTTCACAAAGGCAATAATTCAAAAGAACAATTAATTTATTTCAGAATTTGATTCTTGAGAAAACCACACATCAGAAAATTAATCTGTTATCAGGGATGTAATCTTTTATGGCAGGGGGGTTGGTCTCAATGGCCCTTGTGGTCTCTTCAAACTCTATGATTCTATGAAAAAAGGTAATTATTCACTGTGCTTTGTTATCTTTACTAAATTTAGGTAAATTTTGAACTACAGCATTGAGGTCCAGCAGGATGGGCCTGGACTGTTTTCACATTAAGCAGTACTGTGTTAGGCAAAAGGTTTCTTTCTCTTATTTAACCTGGTACAATTTTCATTTTAAGGTTTCTTTAGTCTCCAGAAAGCAATTTAAATATTATCTAAATTAAACATTGTCTCTGGGGAGGAACTAATCAATGTCACTTCTTCTGGGACCTGAAATTATATCAGGGAGTTACTTTTCTGTCTGCAAAATTGCAATTTGTACACCCTTAGAGGCTTATACCATAGCTCTCAAACTTGAATTTTGGGACATTGGAATGAAATCAGGACATTTATTCTGAGACATAACTATACACTGAAAGTGATGAGGGAGGAAATTGTATGCAAACTGTATCATAAATTGCATGCCTTAGAGCATTTTAGCATCTTCAATGGTCTTCTTTAGATATAAAAGTGTTTTTCATATATTTTAAAAATAATAAATACAGGTGAAAGGAGTATTTTTTGTGTTTATAACGCTCCTGTTTTCACTCGAAGGACTGCTGCTGAATAAGTCAATTCACACCTTCCTCTGATATTGCACCCTTCAGGCTGAAATGCCTTCTTTGCCTCCTATATTCACAGTCTGTTCTGTGCTGACTTGAGGCATAATATGTTAGCAAACTCCAACATTAACCTTTTTTCTTTAAAAAAAAAAAGTCAGAGATATTTAATCTTATGACAGATCTGCTTGCAATATATATCACAGTGTAGCCATGACGCAAACATGTTTCCTATCTGGTTAGACAGAATTTAGAAAGTTATGGAGAAGAAGAGATATTAGGTCATATGCACTGGTATCCAATCACCAACAAAATGGACCCCCAGCTATGGATGGAGCACAGGGGATTCCACAGGGCTAAAAGGAGGCATGGCTCTCTGAGCAGGAGTCCTGCTGCAGAATAGTGAGTGGAATTCATAGGATCCCTGTATGTCATCAGACCATTGCTCTACCTTGTAATACCTATGGGCCTATCAAAATGCAGATGGAGTAGCAAATTGTAGTCCCACCAGAGGCTCATTGTTGTTGCTGTTCTTGTTACATGCTTTCAAGTCATTTCCAACTTATAATGACCCTAAGGCTCCCAGATGTTGTTGGACTACAGTGCCTAACATTCTTCACCATGGGCTATGCAATCCAGCAACAACTGGAAAGCTACACTGTCCACATCTATGTGTTACATGGTCACCACAGGTAGCAGATTTGGGATGTCATGAAAATGCAGCAAACTGTTGGTTTAGGTTGCATCTACGCTGATTGAAAAGTCTCAGATTTTGTTCCTGTTCTTTCCAGTTTTATACTAGGTTAAAATAAATCAACAACGGAGCTAGTATAAAAAGTCAATGAGCATACTGTACTGATGTAAAATATTCTGGGATAGACAAAATATGCAAAATAAATAAATAAATAAATCTCCAAAATAAAGCCAGAACTAACAGAAACAAAATCTGGGACTTTCTAGTCTTTTTTAATCAATCTGCATGTGCCCTGAGTTATATAATTCATTATCTTTCTACTGCTTGGAACACAGGCAAGGGGATCATTTGTGATATTTTCTATCTCAACTACCAAAGTAACTCAGCTAGTCTAGAATGCAGTGCACCTTAAATTTAGGAGCGAGGAGGGCAGGGTGCCATTTACTGTTCTGCCCTAGCTGAAAAATACCTTGAGCTAACCCGGTTTCTAACACAACATTTCTTGCCTCCTTGTTTATAGAGACATGGATGTAGTCATTTTTGCTCTACTTCAAAATACAGTTGAAGATTTGCCCTTTTAAATCCCTCAGCCTCATATTGGATTATATTCTACTGTGGAGTTCTATACTATCCAAATATTATCTTTGCCAATAAAACAGAGAATAGATAACATGTTTTCCTGATTTTCTTAAAATGAGCTCATATGAAAGATGTGATAGACTGAAGCAGTTTATTGCCTTGAAGCATATCCTCATTATTTTTAAGGGTTCTGGATAACCATATTTACAGAAATTCCTAACAAAGTCATGAAAAATCTGTGCAGGGTGAACAACGCATTAAAATGTAATATCTCAAATTCTGTGAAATCTAGCCAGCTGCAGATGACTCCCCCAAGGGAAGCGCCTATCATTCCAGTCATTTAGAAGTGGGTAGAAGAAAGCATTTTACTGTATACTCTTTGGAACATTCCTGTTCTGTCTGCAGACAGAACAGGATGAAACAGTCTTCCTATGAGTCCTGCAAGTGACTGTCATGTGCCTAGTCCAACTAAAATATCTACATCATAATTATTCAAATGCATAGAGTCCCTAGATCTGTTCATTCAATGCTTATTTTCAGAACTGGGGCAACACAAAGCAATGTGTGTGTGTGTGTGTGTATAATTATTCTAGTATATATTTAACGCTTAGCCTGAAATCCAATGAACTGTTAGTAGAGGGCAACAATGTGCTAACAGTGTTTTCTTGCATATTCCAGTTGTGCAAGCAGAAGTGTGTGTATACAATAGCAAACCATGTTGTGTTGCTGAGCAATATAGTATACATTAGCTATTTGCACAACCCTTACTCTCCCTTATTGCAAGGAAATTTTAGACATGTTTATATAATTATTTCTTAAACAGAACAACACAAAGATACAATCATAATGCTGTTCAATCAGACCTGTCTGATGCTTTCCTTGCACTAAATCTAGAATGGTGCTTCTCCAACTCTCTGGTATGAGGGACTGGCAGTTTTTCCCCTATATGCCGGGGACCAATATTATATTTGTACCACATTGGCTACAACTATTTCTTTCCTAGAAATTCTCCATAGACTAGCAGCTGATGGTTCAAGAAACAGCATCAGTTTCTTCAGTAACACTGGTCTAGAACTAGCTTTCCACTACCATTACAGTACCAGTGCTAGCAAAATGATATCATGGGATACCGGCCGTAGGCAACAATCCAAGCCCAATTACTTGGAAATACGCATCAAACTCAGTGAAAACTATAAACCCGTTGCTCTCATTAATATATATGTATATGTATATGTATATGCCTGTTTAACAGTTGGAACCATCAGGAAATTCCAAATCCCCCTTTTGAAAGAATTTATTCCAATGGGTTGAGTCCTAGCCTTTCGAGCAACAAAAAATAATTTTGCTCTGTAGTCTACAGGCCTTAATATTTGAAAATGGCTATCATATTACTTCTTAATCATGTTTTCTCCAATGTGCACTTCATGTTTTCCTGACAAGCCTTGCTGCTAGGCTTCTTGCCTTTTTTTCCCTGCCTTCTTTTGGGCACTTTTTAGTTTGTTGACCTTCTTAAACTGCAGTGGTTAGAATCAGGGGTCTATTCATGGTATGCAGTTATAACGCAATGAATCTACTTTACCTGTCATGGCTGCAGCCTATGGAATCCTGGGGTTTGTAGTTCCGCCAGAGGTATTACAGCACTCTGGCTGAGAACGCTAAATTGTTGCTGTGTGCCTTCAAGTCATTTCTGACTTATGGCAACCCTAAGCCAAGTTTATCACAGGGTTTTCTCGGGCTGAGAGTAGGTGACTTGCCCAAGATCACCCAGTGGGTGTCCATGGCCAACTGAGGAACTGAACCCTGGTTTCCAGGGTTATAGTCCAATGCTCAAACCACCACACCACATTGGCTCTTTGAGGCTAGTACATGGCTAAAAAAAAGTGTGTCACTGTAAGACAGAAAGATGGTAGTATTCAGGAGTCCACTGGGTGTTATTGTTAAGTATAAAGGCATTAGACTAAACACTCCGTAAACCAGAGGTGGGCTAATTGCAGCCTGTGGACCACTTGTAACTCTTGGACCCCCTAAGTGTACCCCCTGAAGTCCTTCAGATGTCACCCCAAACTCCCAGACAACCCATTAAGGGGCTGATTTTCAGATATTTTCCCCTCACTAACCAGCCAAAACATGTGAGGAGCCATCCCTCCCCCAAAACCCTCAACTCAAAAAACATCCAAGAGAAAAAAAATGTCTCCCAAATCAGCCAAAATTGTGGCTGGAAGCACTGTCATGTCACTTACAGTATGTCAAAACTTGCCAGTGTGGCCCACCAGTTGGGCATGGGGGAATGTCTCCAATCCTTCCATTGCCCACCTTCCTATAAGACAGTGGTTCTCAACCTGTGGGTCCCCAGATGTTTGTGGACTTCAGCTCCCAGAAGCCCCAGCCACTATGGTCAATGCTCAGGGCTTCTGGGAGCTGAAGTCCAAAAACATCTGGGGACCCACAGGTTGAGAACCACTGCTATAAGACTTTGCAGTTTTCTCTTGTTAATTCGACACTACGAGCAGATGCCTTTGTGATACGAACATTATGGCCAAGGCAGTGCTTTTTTTGTGTGTGTTTTTAGCTTATTCATATAGGTAACTAATTCATCCACCCAGCAAAGTAAGTCTGTGAATGCCTATGAAAGCCTTATTGTTGTTGTTGTTTGTTGTCCTGTGCTTTCAGGTCGTTTCCAACTCACAACAACCCTAAGGTGAACCTATCAGAGGGTTTTCTCTGCAAGATCTGTTCAGAGGGGGTTTGCTTTTGCTTTCCTCTAAAGCTGAGAGAGTGTGACTTGTCCAAGGTATTTGTCCAAGATACTGGCAAGAGTGACAGATGTGCATGGAGAGTGCCCAAGTGTATTGTAGTCCCAAAGCACACTGAGGACTGTGGCACATGGATCCTGATTCACTTCAGCCCCACTGCGTGTCAGTCCCTTTGCTGGCTCTGCTATACAGTTACATAATGGTAGCCCTTTACTGGATATGGACAATGTGCAGCTTTGCAACTCTATTTCCTGCAGACACTGGTCCAATTACAAGCATGCAACACCACAATGGGATTCCAACCATTTTTTTTTTAATGCTAAATGTACAGAGGCGTGCTATGACCTATTTAAAAGGTGAATCACCATTCCTGGAGGCTTCTAGCAAAAGTAGCAATGGAAGATCTGGGGAAGGGGGATGTCAGGAACTACAAAAGGCAAGGGCATTGCATGTAGCTCCAGAATTGCATTCTGTCCACTCCCTGCAGCATAACTGTCTGCTTATCATCTCTTTTTCAGTGTGTGAAAATGATTTACACATGAGTATAGCACATTAGAATCCAAATAGCACAACAGAATATGTGTAGAAGCAATTCCTACAGGCCATTTCCTTGATCCCACCAGCTAGCTGTCCTGGTGTTTTCTCTGTATCTCATTTAAATGTTATGCTGCTCATACAAGTAGACAACTCATATAGGCTGAGAAACAGGGGAAAAAATAGCCAAGTGTAACACATAAAATCTGCCCCCGCTACTGTCAGAGTTCCAAGCCCTATTCTTTTCACGACCATCATTAGTACTAATTCCCATGGCAGACTTGTGCTTTAATGTATTGCAGGATATGTATACCAAGTGTGTGATAAAATACAAGCCATGACATCAGAAAAGATTACCTCACTTCCAGCCTCTGGAGAATTAATGCGATTACAGGCAGGTACAGATGAATGAAATCTCCCTCTTGCAAAATGCTGAATGGAAAGCTCTGAGGGAATATTGATCGAGGAAACGGTAGTCAATTAGACATGACCTCATTATATTTCATTCCCTACTGTGGTACCTCATCACTGAAAAATGGATCTTTTTTTCTCAAAACAAAAATGGCAAATTGAGCTTGCTAGCTGACACTTGCTTATTTGAGAGAGACATTATAAAGCATTTAGCCTTCTTTGATGCATACACAGAAAATGCAACGTAAGTAGAAAAATTTAGCAAAATTATTTGGACAACTACCGTTACTCAGTGTCACTTCACCCACAGATACTCTACTGGGTGTTTCAGTTTCCTT
The DNA here is from genome assembly GCA_948472985.1 of Iguana delicatissima. Lineage (NCBI taxonomy): Eukaryota > Metazoa > Chordata > Lepidosauria > Squamata > Iguanidae > Iguana > Iguana delicatissima. The sequence continues at coordinate 2,965,134 of CAOKZL010000205.1, forward strand.
CCTCCACTTGCAGGATTAAGTGCCAAAATTACATGGAGTGTGTATTTTGTCACATGTCCTAACCTCCAAAATCCTGCATACTCATGCAATCTTCAAAGACGACAGTACTACAATGGCTACAGCCTCTAGGCCTCCATGTGCTCACATACAATCATCAGGCATCATCATTAGTTCCTCACTGGATCCTTAGGGGAATGAATTTAATATGCACAGAAGCATCAGCTATACAATTCACTGATGCTACTTTTATAAGGCTGCAATTTTTGGTAGGAAAAATTACAAAGAAGATGCAAACATCCATTTCTTAGGAAAGTGCTTTACAGGAGCAGGTAGGTTCATATACACAAACCTTCATATATTTTTAAAAAAATACCCAGTATTTTTATTTTATTTTACAAAGTGGCACATACAGCTCTTTTTCTCCCTATTTTATCCTTACAATGAATGTGTGAGGGAGGATAAGTTGATAGATAGATCCAAAGTTTCATGGGTTTAAGAGTTTAAAAGTTTCAGTGAGCCTCACGGGTTACAAAGGGCTTGAATGTAGGTTTCCTAGATCCTACTCCAACACTTTAGCCACTATACCATATGGGCTTGTGGTCATGTGGAAAAACATGCACATAAAGCTGGCTGTCTATAGATATATACTCAGCTACAGCACACAAATCAGGAAATACACACGGATATATCTAGCATTTTTTCAGCTGTATTGATTACTATACTTCTACTATAATCTGCTACCTAATGCTATGCGTATGCATGAGCATTCCACTTCATGCTGAAATTTCTTGGGAGAGATGAAAAGGATGTAAAAAGTAAGCAATTTCAATGGGTGAGCCAGCCCTTATTCACATCAGCTGCCACAGCAGAACACAGAACACGGGTTGTACCATACCCGTTGCTTATCTTATCCAGTCTTCTGCTCTCACAACGGCCAACCAGCTGCTCATGGGAAGTCTGTAAGCAAGACATTACTGCAATAGTTCCATCCTGCTTAGGTTCCTCAGCAACTGCCTTTCCATACTGGAGGAATTACATAGCTGTTATGACTAGCAGGCTAGGCACTGACTACTAATCTGACTAGCAACCTCTTCTTCCATGAATCTAATGACTCTTGAAACCAGCCAAGGGGGCAGCACCTGCAAAAGCAAATGCCATATTTCAACACTGGCCATTTCCACACTACATTGTCATAGTGCTTATTATTCCACATACAACATCCTCTGGAATTCTGGGGTTTGTAGTTTACTGAGGCCAAAGAGCTTTCTGGCTGAGAATTCTAAATGACCCTCCCTGAACTGCAAATCCCAGGATTCCATAGGATGTTGAAAGTGGAATAATAGCATTATAACAGTGTAGTGTTGATGTGACCTATGTTTGGGGAAGACACGCTGGTCAGTGTGAAGAATGCTCCCCCTGTGGGGTTGGGGAGCTGGTTGTGTATATAACAACTCACTACTCCTTCTCTTGCTCTTTCTCCCTCTCTCTAGGAATAGTCATGCAGCAAAATATGGAAAAAACAAAACATTACAGTGATGCCTTTATCAAGTTAACCTAATCAGGCCCCTAAAATGACTTTTAAAATCCATACTTGATGAAGAAGCCTGTGAGCTTTGAAAGCCTGTACAATGTATTTTGTGCCTTGTGGTTGGTGTAATAAAAGTATTACCATAATATGTTTTTTGGATTTTGCTATAACTCACTACATAGCCTCTTTGAACTTGAACCAGATGCCTCAATCCAAACTCCTACACCAAAAAAGCAGTAAGGTATTCTGATTAAACAATTCAATTGACAAAAAAATAGGATCTACTTTGAGAGTGATAAGAGAGGACCTTGCTGCATCCTCCATTCCAGTCTTAGGCAAGAGGGACAATTTTCCAAGGTAACCACTGGAAACCAAGGTTCAGTCAAGAACTGAAGAAAATATTCTGGTATTCATAGTCCTATTTCTTGCAAGAACTGACACAATGTGGTGGTTTGTGTGCTGGACTAGGCTCTGGGAACCAGGGTTCAAATCCCCACTCAGCCATGGAAGGTCACTGGGTAACCTTGGGCAAGTCATACTCTCTCAGCCTCAGAGGAAGGCAAAGGCAAAACCTCTCTGAATAAATCTTGTTCAGTGGTAGGTTTGTGTTAGGGTTGCAAAAAGATAGAAACAACTTGAAGGTACACAACAACCTATCTTCTACATTTATGTCACTCACAAGCAAACTATTTCTCCCAGATTAAACAAATTCTGTTAACCAAAACATGGTCCAACATGTTGTGTTAAGACTTTCCATGTTCACTCAAGCACCAAAATGCCAGGAGACTGAAGCTGTTGAAGGCCACATGCTTAATTTATTCTAGCAAAGTGAGTATTGCATAGTATTCTATGCTTTAGTGAGTTCCAGCTTCAACTGTAAGTATCACCCTCTTGCCATCTCAGAAACAGACGTTATGTGAACGGAATACACTTTCTGCTAATAGAGAGTCATCTTGGCTGAAATCCTGGATCACAGCAGTAGAGCATAAAACTCCTCCAGGCATAGCTCAACTGCCTCCCCTACGATATGCTCAACTTAACCATCTGTTGCTGGAGTACTACCTCATGACCATTTAGTGGACAGGGGAAGGAGGGCTGGCCATATAGCAGCCAGCTATGCTTCAGCAGCCAACCAGATAAAGACAAAGTCATCCTCCTGGACCAGTGGAGGATTTTTGGAGAATACAGAAGGATGCCTCTCCCCCCATGGCTGTCTGTGGAAACACCGCTGGACATTTTCAGGCCACTTCACCCATTCTCCTATGTTCATGAGGTGCATTTAAGTGGGGGGGTCATTGTGGCAGAGATACTGAATACCCCTGGCTGCAACAACGATAAAAAGGCATATGCACGTCATCAATAGGATTCCAGCCTTTCTATGTGCTTGGTGTTTTGCATTTGTAGCCTGGTCCTCCCAGTTTTCCTCCATTTGTGATGCTATGCACTGCTGCCAACTTTATGCCATATTAACTAGGATAAGCCAAAAGATGATGACTGGTCCAGAGTTTCTGATTAAATTCCATGGGGGCATGGGGATCTGACCAGGACAAGTCTCCCTAGTCCTACTGCAACTCTCCAACACCACCTGCATATCTAAACCCAGGTACTTAAGGCCTATTTGTTGTGGTTATTATTTTAAACCTGCTGGATTTGTGCTTTTGGTATACATATCTAGTCTCTATCCCCATTCAGTTTTTAATACAGATCACATAAGCTATTACAGTAAACACTTTTACTAGGATGTAAGCAGGAGTGGAACTCATGAGGCTCTCTAGATGGTATAAACTACAAATCTCAGCAGTCTTGGCCAGCACAGTCAATGGTGAAGAATGCTAGAAGTTGCAGTCTCATGACATCTGGAGGGCCCCACATGATTCTCACCTCAGATGTGAGCCCATTGAATCAATGGGGCTTATTTTTCAGTATACAAGTTGAGCCAGGAGTAGGGAATAAAGAAGCATCTAGCATGATATACAGGGACTGGTAATCGAACTTATTTCTCTGTTCTTGTCTGTTTTGTGCTTTGTCTTCTTAAAGTAAATGCCAGTAGTTGTTAAACCAATTAAACCTTCTTTTACAAAGAATTTAAACCAATTTCATTTTTTTTTCCAATTAAAGAATGATTAATCCTTTCATAAAGGTACACTGCAATGTAGGATAGCAGAAAGCAATAGACTACAGTCTTGAATACACTTAGGCCATTTCCACACTATACTGTTATAGTGCTATGATTTGACTTTCAACATCCTATGGAATCCTGGGGTTTGCAGTTTAGGGAGGGGCATTCAGAATTCTCAGCCAGGGAGCTCTTTGGCCTCAGTAAACGACGAACCCCAGAATTCCCCAGGATGTTGAAAGTGGAATAATAGCACCGTTAACAGTGTAGTATGAAAATGGCCTTAGAAAGTCAAGATAAGATTGTTTCAACATAGCCCCTCTAGTGGGGACTCTGTTTAACACCTGTCTGTTTCATACGTGCCAAAGACAATTACCAGATATTTGCATAATAATTTAAGCTTCATTAGCAGTAGAAATTCAGGACTATATTTAAATAGCAATGTCTAGCATGAACATGTTTGCGCTTTTGAGGTATATTACAAAATGTGTAAGATTCATTTGAAGCTGCTCTGCAAAGCCGGTTCTCTGGAAAGCACAGCTGTCCTGAGAAAAGAATAAAGCTTCCCACCTGAAGCCTGAATACAACCCAACAATGTATGTTAAATCTTAACTCCCGCTGCCATCTTGTGGCTAAGTGTATGACGACCGTGAGAAACTAACCTTAAAGCTTTGAAGCAAAATATCTGTACATTCTGGAAAAAGTAATCTGTTTTTCGAAAGTGTAGTACCCAAGTAGAAGAAACAGGGAAGAAGCTGATAAAAAGTATAAACGTTATAACACAATCTAGTCAGGATAGTAATACTTGTCAACCATCATTGTCACATTCTGTCCAATGTTATATCGTAGTCAAATGCATTCTGGACATTTCTTCTTTTTAGTTAGGATAATTATGGCCCACTGCTATTTGGAGTCTAAATACATTTTTATAACTCTGACATATAGATCCACTCCAACTTTTCCAAAGCTGCCAACAATAAATTTCCAGTAACATTATTTTATGACAAAAAATTTCTTGGCCATACGAACTGTTGATGGTGGGACAGACTGCCTAAGAACACAGCTGATGCAATCCTGTTAGAATATTTTAAACAGGTTCTTGCTGGCTTCCTATTAGGGATGCTGTAGCAAAAGACTTCTTGTACTGGCAGGTAGGTGACCTACTAGATTTCTGGAGTTCTTTGTAGTCCAAGATTCTATTATTGTAACCAGCCCAATATTAACCTAGGTAACTATGACCCAAAGACAGATGGGTCTATATCTAGTTTCAGGGAACAACTTTACAACTTTCCAAGGGGACACTCAGTGATACAGGCCACAGCTTCTGAGCATGTAGCGAAAATAAGAGCATATGTTTGTTATAATAATAGAAGAAGATTTTCAAATAACAAGTCATTTGGATAGATTATCACAGCTATGGGCTATATCTTTTGTTATAGTGTAAATAAATAACCATCCATTAAAAACATCACACCAGCAATGAACATCCCTGTCACTATTTGTATATGGATCCTTTATGCATCTGACCAATCATGTTGCTTAATTGTTTTATGACTTGTTCTGTCAATAGGGTTTCTACCTTTCAGCTGCTGTTATCAACTGACATCACAGAAGGTCACTGTCTCAAAGACATTTCTTTACCCCACAGTTAAAAGAGAAGCCATATACCTATTACATGCTCACACCCTGTTAGAAATGAACTAGACAGTTCTAGTTCAAGTGCTGTTTATACATCATTGTTTCGATCTTAATGGGAGTGGATCTATTAACTGAGAATGACTTTCACTGTAATTGTGGCGCACACAGAGGGGTTCACCCTCTATTCCCTCAACATAATCCCAATGCTCTCCCTCAAGCTATTAGTTTGGGATGTTTCCATTGATGCCAGAAGTGATGCCATTTAATTAGAAAAAGCAAGAACATCCAAACTTCAACTTAATGTTCAGTCCTTGCTTAGCACTTTTTCAGACTGTGTATTTACATGTTTCTATTTTAATGCAGGGAATGGGAAGATATATATGTTGTTAAATTCTTGCGCATGATCCAGAAAATGTTGTCCCAGCAATACTTGGAAGGAATTGCAGTTGCCCAACTTCCATACTCCTAAATCAAGTCACTAGGAGTTTGTCTTATTATACTGCACATACGCACACAGAGCAATTTGGAGGTCAGCCAGATAGCATGACTGAATGTTTCCGTATGTAAAAGGTTGTCCTGAACTTGAAGCTCACTCAAACAGATGGATTTAGGCGTGCTTAGACTTACAATGAAGAGGCCTGGCTTGCAGTTAAGGTTTTGGTCTGATCACCACTTTAGATGATGCATGCAGGAGAAAGAAAGAAAGAAAGAAAGAAAGAAAGAAAGAAAGAAAGAAAGAAAGAAAGAAAGAAAGAAAGAAAGAAAAAAAGGGCAAGCAAGCAAGCAAGCAAGCAAGCAAGCAAGCAAGCGCGCGCGCGCGCTCATTTTCAATGTGCAACACGTTGGGGGAGAATTTAATCATTTGTTTCATCGTGAGATTCCCCAACCTAGATTCTAAAACTTGATGAATCTTGGAAAGGCTGTACAGCGGCCCTTGACTTTTGTGAGAGTTCAGGGAACATAACCTTCGTGAAAGTCAAAAAACACTCTCCACCTGAATGAGTGCTCCCTCTACCATTCCCTTCTGGGGCTCCCCTCTCCCATTCCCTTGCCTTTTGCCTGGGCATGTGTGCTTTCCTTCCACACACCCAGGCAAAAGACAAGTGAATGGGATGGGCAGCCCCATGTGTGGAGATGGCATGCACGTGCCTCCCCCATTCTTCCCTTGCCTTTTGCTTGGGCCTTCCTTCTCCACACCTGAGCAAAAGACAAGCAAATGGGAGAGGGAGAATAGGGGGAAGCAAGTGGATGCCTCGCAATTAATCAAATTTGCAAAGGCCAAACCCATGAATGTGGAGGGAGGACTGTAAATCCCATCATTATTTGAATGTGTAGATGTAGCTTTGATAGTGTATTTAAAATGCAGTCTGTGATAATGTTATAGGTATCAATTCTCTCAACAGACAATTGATGGGGAAGATCCGTTTGTTCAGTAAGATGTGAAAGCATCTTCTTGACATTCTCTCTGAACCATTTATGAATGGAGAAATGGAAGGAGGATATTTGTCTGAATTTTCTAGCAGTTTCTCAGGCCCAACATGACCAGTGTCAGTAGAACTGATTTTCTTTCCTCTCCCCACCCGCCACCCTTTTCAGCTTCTGTTGCACCACCATCACTGCAAGTGACAGTATCAGGAACTGTGTTGGAACTCTGGTCAACACATAGTAGTAGTAGTAACAGTAATTATTGATTACTGATGATAATTATGATCCCAATCGAGAACTCCAAGTGGCTTACAAAAGTTTAAAAAGTTAGCTCAAACATCTAACTATCAATAGTTAAGCCTTAGGAGAAGCATTTCAACTTTTGAGAACGGGGGATGGAGAACCCATGCCAGACATGAGACACTACTACAGAATGGTGTAATGGGAAAGGAGGAATTCCTTGAGGATTGCATTCAGCCCTAGGGCCCAAGGTTCCCACCACTGTGCTATAATGTGTCAGACTTGAGTACTGCTGAGGACAATGGCAGGTCTCCCACAAACAACGGTGGGAAACATTTGGAGAAATTCTGCTCTGTTCAGTTCTGCTTTGTTTGGTAAAGGAGACCTTCCTGCACCAGAACAGTGCTTCTCAAGCTATCTGATGTGAAGGACTGGCAATTATTTTTTTTTCTTAATGAGCCAGGCACCAGCACTATAGCAATATATTTGTGCCCATTGGTTACAACTGTATATTTTCTTTCCTGGAAAATCACTAGAGACATAGCAACCAACGTCTTGAACACTGATACCAGTCCAGGAATCACCACTTTAGCACCACTGCTCTAGAGGACAAGTGGGGAAGATGCCCCCCCCCAGAGGTTGCTGGACTACATCTCCAATCAACCCTAGCCAACAGAGTCAATTTGGAGGGAAAATAGGAGATAACATCTGGAAGACCATGCCTTCCCCATCTCTGTGATACAGAACCCATGTAGCCTGTGCCTGCCGCTGTTCACAAGGACTTACAATTAGATGTCATATATTCAGTTTTCTCTATGTTGCCACATCTTCAGGCTCTATAGTCTCTATTTTGCGAGAATACAACCTATCTCATACAAGATGAAAGAGGTTCTGGCTTATAACAGAAGAATCACTATGACGGCATATTATAACTTCATTTTCTCATCGCCATTTTCTCACCGCATTAATCATAGAAATGATAGCATGATGGGATGTCTTTCAGGTATTAGTAATATATTTCCAAAATGTATTTATTTAAAATATTTCATTTTATCCTTCTATCCTACTTCACGTACCCTTGAAAAAGTTTACAACACCACTTTAAAATCAAAATGCATAGAAGCCATTAGCACACAGGAATTGCAAGAGGGGCACTATTTGCAGTTATTGCACTTTTGTGAGGGTTCTATGCCTCAAACCCTTGCGGACATGGAAGAGCTACTGTAGTATACACTCAGTTAACACAGTAGAGCGAAAGGAGAGGAGGGGTTGGATCTCTCCAACCCATTCCGTTCAGACAAAAGCAACTTGCCGCAGTCCCTCCTAGCTTATGTGTTCTCCCTCATTGCCAGCTTCTGCCATCCAAACCACACCTTGATGTTGCTTGGCCATGTGTGTCCTGGTTTTGATGTATGAAATGCAGGAAGTTACAGCTTTGCCATTCTGTTCCAGCTGAAAATTCTGTTTGATCTTCAGGAGCAACTCCATTTGAGTCACATTGAAGCAGTTAATCTAAAAGATTTTACAGTTGTGATTGAGAATGGCCAGATTGATTGCTTGTTACCTAAGCAATTGCACAGTCTCCCAACTTAAGCATCATTAAGGCATTCTGGGCCACCACCTTAACCATGCTCCAGCAAAGGAGATAGATCAAGAAGTAAAACAGTCAGTCATTTTAGAGTCCTATGATACTAACCCTTCCAGTAAAAATATGCCAAATAGAATACAACATCGTTTTAAAGGGGGCAACTTGCAATCAACATGTGTGATGTAGCAGCAATAAAATAAAATCATCATCACTGTCGTCATCATCATTTACACCTCACTTTGTTCCCAGGTAGGGACACAAAGTGGCTTACAACAATTAGAAAGATGAAGTTAAGATGCACAGAATGCAAAAGTTAAAACATAAACAATCACAAAGAATTAAAACAATGTTAAAACATATAACTAAAACCTAAGACACTCAGCAAAAACATAATATCCAGCACATATCCAGACAGGAAGCCACTGAGAAGGCATTCTCCCAAGTTCCTACCAAATGCACCTGTGAAAGTGATGAGACAGAAGGATCTCTCCAGCAGGTCTCAAAGCCCAGGCTGGTCGGTAAGGGAGAACACAGTCTTTCCAATAACCTGTATCTGAGCCATGTAGGGCTTTAAAGGTCATCATTAGCACTTTGAATTGTGCCTGGAAATGGACCAGCAGCCAGTGAAACTGTTACTACAGGAGAGTTGTGTGATCCCTGTAGGAAGCTCCAGTTAACAATCTAGCTGCAGTTCTTTGGCCCAGCTGAAGTTTCTGAACACTCTTGAAAGGCACTATCACATAGAGCACATTACAGTAATCCCACTGGATGGATGTAAAATAAAATTAAATAACATAAAACTACTACAATCCAAGGTTGCATCAGCAGGAGTGGGGTATCTAGGACAAAGAAAGTAATAGTACCACTTTATTCTGCTTTGGTTAGACCTGGGCAGTACACAAGGGTATCTACAATCTAGACTATGTCCAGCAAAGGATGACTAAGATGGTAAACAAACGGAAAACCAAGCCCTGTTGGGAGCTACCGAGAGAGTTAGGTATGTTCAGCATGGGGAAGACTGAGAAGTGATATTATAGCTGTCTTCAAATATCTGAAGTGCTGTCACATCAGTGATGGAGCAGGGTTGCTTCCTGCTGCCCCAGAACCAATAAATTCAAATTGCAAAAGAGGAGATACCAGGTAAACATTAGGAAGAACTGTCAAATAGTAATTGTTGTCCACCAGTAGTACTCTGTTGGGATGTGCTGGGCTCTTGTTCATCCATGATGGGCATTTTTAGCTATGGATTCTTGCAACAGCAGGGAGTTGTACTAAATAACCTTTGGGATGCCTTCCAGCTCTAAAATACTTTCTTTGATCCACATTAAAAGAGACAAAAAAAACCATATAGAAAATAACAAATATGAATGCAATATTAGTACCACACTATTTTAGCCCTATTTTAAAGTGTTTTAAATGGCTTTCTGTTAAATTGTGCATGAAATAAAACTAATGAGAGTCATTAGGATATCTTGTCAAATGCATTTAATTTATTCTGCTTCTGATGATGACATGTTTAAACAGGATTTTACAATTTCTGATAAAAAAAATGGCATTTAATGTTTCCTCATTGCTGGGAACTGGGAAGTTAGCTGACTAAGGAATGGTTACAAGAAACTTTGGTCAAACAGTTGCTTTCTAGTATTCCCAATGGCATGCACAAGAACTTTGATGTGGTTCTAGTTTCAAGAAGTTTTGTTTTTATTTCTTTATTATGATTTTTATCTGTCCCTCCTTTAAGGAACTCAGTGCAGTGTGTATGGCTCATTGCCCTCTTCTTTCTTCCACTTAATCTTCCCAGCCATACTGTGAAATAGGCAGAGCTGAGAAATAGTTATTTGTCACTCACTGACAATATTGCAGCTTAGTGGGATATCAAACTCAGGTCTGTTTATTCCAGGATTGACACTGTCCATTGCACCACACTAAGTCTCAGAATTCCTAGCTATCCAACTCTTCATACAGATATCAGTTTATAAAGAGGGACCATTATCTCAACAGTACAGTGCATTTTTAGTATACCCACATTCAGCACCCCCACTGAAAAAAAATCAGGGTGTCACTAGATGGAAAAAGCCTCTGTCTGCAATTCTGGAGAGTAGTGGACAACACTATATTATGTGGATAAGTAGCCTGACAAAGGAACCTTCTATCCCTCCAGACATTTCAGCAGATAAAGGATATGTACATCTTGTCTCTCATTTTCTTATTATCTAGCCCTACTTCCCTATTCACCATCCACATCTTCTCCGTTATTTGAAGATCTTCTCTTCTTTTCTCTAGGTTCAGCTCTCTGTCACTTCTACTACTCTTCCTTCACTCTTCCTTCTAGGACAGACTTCAGAAATGTAAATGTGACATGTATAAGTACTTTGGAGAGCCAGCATGATGTAGTGGTTTGAGCATGGGACTACCACCCTGGAGTCCAAGGCTCAGTTCCCTGCTTGACCATGGAAACCCACTGGGTGGGACACACCACACACTCTCAGCCCTAGAAAAATGCCTTAGGGTTGCCATAAATCAGGAACAACTTGAAGGCACACAAAAACCAACAAGCTACTTTGTGGATTAAGTCTTGAACTCACAAGCTCTCTTTTGTCTCCACATAAATCTTACGGAGATGCTCCATTATCCAGATCAAAAGTCTTAATGACACTCAAGCTGTGCTCTTATATAATTTGACAATGTGTTTATTTCTCAGCTAGCTCTGCTGTAGGGGGAAAAGGCAAAGTTGCTGATAGTCCCATAGTGCCAGAGTAATCAGATTGTTTATAGCTTCCTCCCTGGACACTGTATGAGTCCCAAAGAATGTGGCAACATCTTCCTAAGAAGCACCTATTCCAAATATTGTATGTCCTAGAGCTCTCTGCTTCCCAGGCTTCAATGACAAAGTCACAAGCATTGTCAACTCATGATATAATGACAGTTTCAGTACCTCTGATGCAGTGTCAGGCAACTCATAGAAAACTCATAGTCTCTCCTTCGACCAAGACAAAATGCCGGCTACAGACACCAGGGCCCAGCACTCCACTCACTGCTACAGACCATACCACGTCCTACCTGCTCTGCTTTAAGGGCAGTTTGGTAGGGAGAACCAGACATTGGGGAAATGGCTTTTTCTCTACTACAAGTCCCAGAATCCACAGGCAGCATGTTGGCCAAGGGATTATGGGAGCTGCATCCATCTTTACTCCAGCATAAAGGCAGTTTACTCAGCCAGTGTCTTTCAGATCTAGGTTCAGCAGTACTGAGAGAAAATATGGCTGGAATTGTGTATGGAAGTTATATCTTCATAAGTTGGTTTATGTATGCAGGAATTAGAACTGGGCAGTTGTGTAATGTTTGTATCCATTAGGGGGCTGCTGTTATCTAATATATAAAAGTCAAAGTTTGTTTGTCTGTGTCAGGTGAAGACCTCATATGATTGGCTGCCTAAGAAGATTTTATGGAATCCTGGGGTTTGCAGTTTAGAGAGCGGCCTTTAGAATTCTCAGCCAGAGAGTTCTTGGGCCTCAGTCAAATGCACCTGCCTTGAATAGGCTGGTTGCTATGGAGATGAGGCCTAGCAGCAAGGAGGAGAACACTATATTCCCTCAGGAACCCAATTTCTGTATGTTAATAAACTGTAAAGACAGATTGGATTGGGGAATATGGGGAAAAGTTACGGGTACTAAACAAGACAGTTTGGGGAATTAGAGGCACAGGATCTCAAATCTTTCTAACAAGTATAACAAGTATAAATAAAATCCCAGGCACCACCAGGTATATACGCTAGTGTTGCTATATAGCAGAGCTGGCAAAATGACTGTTGCACAATGCAGTACAATGGGACCAATGCACATGGAACACCAATGTGCTTTAAGCACTCTTGCCAGTGTCCCAATATACCTCTTTGCAATTTTCTAACAAGGTTTCTTAGTATCTTTGCTATTTAAGTATGTCTAAGGTTACATTAAGTAAAAGATGATATGGGAGTCTGGCATATGCCTATTAAATATCTCTCAGTGACACATTTAACAAGACTACAGCCACACTTTCACGTCAAAACAGCCCTAGAAGCAGTTTGATCTAGATGCTGGCAGGCTGCAGAGGTTGGTCAGGTGAAAAAAAAGAAAAAAACATATGTATCATGGGCAACTTTTCACAAAAACAAGGAATCAGATACAGTTCAAGATGGCTTTTTACAACTGCATAATTTACACAAAATAAGCTTTAACTTTACACGGGCTGAATCTTGACACATCAACACAGACACCTTTTGAAAAACCCATCTTAGAAAACAGCAGCACAACTGCATTCCTATCCCAATTCTGATTATTAAAGTCGGCCCTCCACAATTGCAGGTTTGACTTTCATGGATTTGATTATTTGAAAGTTTCTCCAATGCCTGCCTCCCTCACCTCAGCTGCTCTTTTTTCTGGGGGGAGCCTTTCCTTGGAGGCTCTGATCAGGCTGTGAAATGCTTTAAAATTCCACCTCTGGTCCTCTTCCTCCACCACCAGCCACAGCCTGGCCAGATAAGGAAGACTCATAGCCCAATTTCTCAGCACCACAAACCCTCTCTCTGTGCCCTCCACACACCTAAGGAAGGAGATGAGCAAGAGAGAGGAAGTATAGGGACACCATGGAAACCCCCTCTTCCCTCTCTTTTCCTTGACCTGGTTCAGACTCTGGAAGCCTGTTTTCCCCACCGTGTCTCAGCTCCCTTCCCCCAGATATACACCACACGTTTTGAGATTTGCGTTTTTTCCTGTGCTCCTGTCCCCAGTGAATGTGGAGGGCTGACTGAATCCCACCCTTTTTTGGAAAAAAAATATCTGAAAGAGGTAGCAAACAGAATAATTAATATACCAAAAGAAAAACTTGCTCACTTATAAAGATTTGCATGAGAGGTTCCTTTGAGAACACCCCTGCTTCCAGAGTCCTCTTTGTTGAGCATACAAAAATTGGCTTTCTCCAGCATTGCTTCCACACTGTGGAATGCTCTTCCTTTAGGGCTGAGACTGTTGCCTGCTCTCTCAGCTTTTTGGAAAGAACTTCAGACATATCTCTTTAATTTTGAGTTTTAAACTATAAATAGCGGTTTTCACAGTGTTTGAATGCTTTTGGAATGTTCTAACATGGCTTTAGTTGTTTTTAAGTTTGACTGCTTGGATTGTTTTTATTCAAATTTGGGGAAAATTCGGTTTGTTTTTATGTATTACTGCATACATTTGAACTGGTTTATTTGAATTCAAAACAACCAATAAAATCAGTCAAACAACTTGCAACACCATAAACAATAAAGAACTATGAATGTAAAGAAATCAGCATATCAGAACCAAAGTCTGTATCGGAAGATGAGGAGCATCTCTGGCCATAGGTGAAAAGTTGAACTGAGAAATGAGTAGCTAAATAAGCTTCTCCTAACCAGAACAACTGAGAAGGGGCTCTCTTGAGTATCCACCAAACGTAGTATAATATGACAATATTGTATGATAATGCTGGAATATTCTCTGTACAGGCATCTCCCACTTTTTAATAGTCTGCTTTTCAATGATTCCCCTCTTTTGACCCTTTTCAGTTACAAACAGAACCGATACATTTGACACGTGATCCGCTTTTCTGACCATGTCAAATATATGGGCTCTGATTATAATCGAATAGGGATGAAAGAACAGATCATCAAAAAGCGACCATATGCTTCTTTTTCTTCTCAATTGATTCATTGCCACTGAGTCAATTCATGGTGTATCTCTTACAAATTGTGTGCAGTGTGTCTCTGTGTGCTTTTACAGGTAATATCAGGGTTCCACTTTCTGACATTTTCTGTTTTTTGACAGTGAGCTGGTGCCCAACCTGTAGAGTAAGAGGTAGATGCCCGTATTCTTTGTACATCATCTGCCTGTAGCACGGTGGAGAAAGTTCAAGATTGTACTGTTGATTTTTGAGGCCACAAATGGCAGAATAACCTCCTCCGGGCAACGTCGCATCAGACAATCTCCTGCTCTTTGAATGCCTCATTATTGTACTTATCTTGCTTACTATGCCCTGGGTAAGGCATAACCTTCTGTGTGGAATTCTCACACTGCAGGTAGTCATCTTTGTTCCTCTGTTTTGATCTTTTCAAACTTTCTGTCACAGTTGAATTTAGGAATTTAATGGTCTTCACTTCAATTTGCTTTATTTCTCTTTCATTTTGTAAAATACATTTTTAATGGCACCTGTTAAAGAAGAAAGGGCCCTGCACAAATGGCACAGTCACTGATGGGGTTCAAACAAGACATTTTGGTGCCTGAGGCAGAGCAGCAAATGATGTCCCTCCCTCTTCTATTTTGCTATTTTGGCACCAGAGGTAGAATATCCTATCAGCACCCCACCCTCTCCCTTACAGTAACAAAGCTGTAATGATTAGTTAAATAACAAACCATCTACTGCCTTTGCTTGACCTCCCTCCATCAGCTTTGCCTAACGGGTGGGCTGATCCTGTCCCAAATTTCCCTTTTTGCAAGTTGCTTTCTTTACTACTTGCACTTGGCCACAGCAAAGTAATGATGTGTATTATCTTTAAGTAGGATGAATGTTGCCACAAGAGAGAGTTTCCAGACCACTTGTTGGCAAAACAGAGAAAGAAACAAATCTCGCCAATGGCAAAGCTTCCAGAAAAAGGGGTGCTTAGAGGGAATTTCAATGAGTCGTGTCCTTATTTTTATGCCAAACTGCTTTAAAAAAATCCCAAAAACAAGAAGAATATTCATAATAAAATGAATGCCTTTCTCTCTCTCTTTTAACTGCTTAAAGAGACTGCTGGCAGTCCTGAACAACAAAATGAGTTTACATTTGTTTCATAGATCAAATGAGCATGCAAATCATAATTCTCTTATTGATTTCATGCTTCCCTCAGAGGTTTACATTGAAAGGAATGGACAAGAAAACATTTCAAACAAAATTAAAATTGCCATGTTTTAAAAAGAGTGCATATTCCACAAAGTGAAGTTTTCGGGGGACGATTATCTTAATTTCAATGCCTAGATGGCTATTTCACTACAAAAGTTATGTTTCATCACCAAAATTAGATTGTGTTTCTGAAATCTAAAATTCTCATTTGAAGTATACGCATTTCAGAATTATAAGTATATTCTTCAATTGATTCATCTCTAAATTTACTGCTTTTCAGTATACTCAATTTTAAAGCTGCTATATAGCCAAGTGGCCTCTCTTCCATGCCCCTTCTGCTTCCCTAATCCACTGGAGTCCTGTGCATATCTTAACATTTATTTCCCAATCTATGTGGAATGTGGTGGTGGCGGGGTCATCTTAGTTTTGTCTCAGGCGAAAAATGTTTTTGCACTGCCCCTGCTCCTTACACAATTGGTTGTTGGTTGCCTCTCCCTCAGACTGCCAAATATTTTTTATGCTAAGTTACTGAAATGCCCCTAAACCACTGAGAATAAAATAGCATGTGAATCTTCACCCAAATGATTGCCCCATCCTTGTAGTATCCACAGGTTGTAAAACAAGATGTTATTAAATAAATATATAGTCTAGTTAGCCTAAAAGAAATAAAATGTCAAGGATACATGGTTATTTTACCTTGCGCAGCCATTGTCAACAGTGGTAGTTTTTTTTTTCTTTTTAACGCCATCTTAAAAAACTACAACCTGATGAAACTTGAAAAAGAGCCTTTCTCTCCACACACTGCTGAGATGACAGCTGGGAACAACGTCCTTTAAAGACATTCATTCCAGACTCTCATCCCAAAGTGTCTTGGGCAGCAGTTTTAAGCTGCACCAGAGGCAGGAAGTGTGTAGCCCTCCAGCATTATAATTTCCAGCAGCCCAAACTAGCATAGGAATGCTGGGAGTTGCGAAGGGACGTGGGGACGGGGGAGACAATTCGCCCCGGGTGGCAGTTTCTGGGGCATCCCCGCCCATAGCTATGCCCCTGCATACCCTGGCCACACCCCCATGCACCGCGGCCACACCCCCGTGCACCGCAGCCACACCCCCATGCGCCGCAGCCACACCCCTGTGCACCGCAGCCACACGCACACCCACACAGTGGCCACGCCCCTCGTGCCATGGCCCCGCCCCCTCCACACACTCCAAGCTCCACCACTGGAGTTGCAATTCAATAAGATCCAGAGATCACACAATACGCTCTCTAGTAAAGTCTCATTTGACACAGTGGAATTTGTGTCTGAGTATATCCTGCTAGCCTGTTAGTTTCATGGCATGGCATCAATGGAATCTTTTTCTTTTCTTTTTTCTTCTCCTTTATCTATGCAGGGAAAGCACCTCCTGTGTTGGCAATCCCCCTTCAGCAACATTTTACAATTTAGAGGTCAGAATGAAATTCACAATAACTTAGGTTTTTATAGCAAATATATCCATTTCATGATGTGCAAGTCTAGCAGAAGTATGTGTATGTAAGGTGCATATATGTTTATATGCATGTGTGTGTGTGTGTGTGTGTGTGTGTATTGTTTCCCACCACTATGAAGAAATGGCAAGTGGAAGATTCTTTTTTTCTCTTGCTCCTTTAAAGTATATGTATATAATTATGCATATATAAACACACTTTAGTCAATGGTGATAATGTGTATCAAATATATATATTAAGTATCACCCCCCTCCCCAGTACACTTATGCACGGTATCTTGCAACTGGGTATCAAGCAAGGATTGGAAGAAAATCCAGGTGGAGTTCAGAGAACTACAAGAAAATGGAGACAAAGAGTTTTAACATCTCTGTGTCTCCTTTTTAAAAAAATTCCCTGCTGCAGGACAGTGATGGAAAGACCTTGGGAATGCCTATAGAATGCTGTAGAACAGAGGCCTCTGAAAGGGGTGGAAATTGCCCCCAGCCTCATACATGGAAGCAAACACATCACTGTCTGCATTGCTGCCTTACAGTCACCTCATTTTTCTTAGACTTCCACTAACCTGGGTTCTTTAAACCCAAAAGGGCTAACAAAATAAATAATAAAAAATAAAGAGAAACTCTCCTGTTGGCTATGTCCTATTGTGATGAGAGCATGAACAAGATGGGTTCAGTCACAGGCAGTGTCATTATTAACAACTCAGCCTAAACAAATATCTTTGGTTGTTCCATTTATTTCCTTTTTTGAAATAAGGAAGCATAGCTCCTTATACTAAATCCTCCTTCCCACACCCTCCCACTGTTCTGACGTGGCAGTGATAGTTCCAATTAATCTTCTGTCATCCCATTTTTTCATTTTTTTTTTAAATGTCCCAGTTTCTCTTTCCTCCTCCCACTTCCCCCTGCTGTCCTCAGTTTACTTCAACTGCAGCAAGCTGATGCAAAGTGCATGCGCAGTGGGGAGTGGAAAGGAGAGGACAGTGTCTTGACTTTCCCAGTAGATTCAGGCACAAGCAAACTGCTGCAACCTCTCCCAGCTTGTCTGTTTTCCTCATTAATAAATTTTGCCATCTTGACCACATTCAGCCACACATTTCACTTTTCATCTGTGAAATGTTGGAGGGTATGAACCTCTTTAATTTTCTCGCTGATTACAGCCCTATGAGGGAGGTTAATCTCACTGGCTCTTTGAATCATTGGCTCACCCCAAGTCATTTAATGAGCTTCATGGTGGGGCCTTGAACCTTTACATCCAGGGTCTCATACCAATGCTGTAACCACATTTTGCTCAGGGAAAGGGCTTCAAATAAACATTTCCCAATGGGCCTTTCCGTGTCTTTAAAAAGCTCAGTGTGGAACTTTTTGGAGTTTTGTTTTGTTTTCTCAGTCCTAATTACTCTTTCATAAGCTAATGGAAAATCTTCTTGGGTGGAAGAGCAGAGTGTGCCTCCAATTTTAATTAAGAAAAAAAAGTGTTTCAGCTATCAGAAGTTTGGGAAGCAGAGACAAAAGATAATTTGGGAAATAATAAAGAACATATTTTTTAGAACAAGAAAGATTAGGAGTTTGCCCTCTTCTAATTTAAAACAGAAATGGCCATTGAGAAATAAATGAAATGGTACACAACGTAAAGATTGCCTTGATAAAAGTTATGTTTTTCTTTGTTCAGAAATACAAAAAATAGGAAACTCCCAGTAAAGTGACGTGAACAAAGCACTCCCCCCGCTGCCACTGCCTGCCACAACTACGGCGCATATTTGATCTTTGGAATTTCATGTCATGCGATAATGCCCAACTGTGTCACATATTAAAAAGAACTAATCCAGAAGTATGCAACAGAAATACACCATTGAGGCTGCCAAAAATATTTTTCATATTTTATTTGGATGTCCAACATAATTTTGCATGTTATTTTCAACAACTCAGAGAGCACAGAGCTATGTAGGCTTTCTTATACAATACTCTGAAACTCTTATTCTGAAACTCATAGCCCATAAGATAAAGGCCTTTTCAATTGTCTAATTAAAAATTCTTGGAATAATTAAAACTATTAACAATTGAAAAGCAATGAGCACAGGCTCCTCATAATTTATGCCTTAGTTTGCAGAGCTTTTATGGGGTTATTTTTGCCATTATAGTTCTATACCTCTTTGTAGTTCCAGTGAGAGACTTCTAACAGAGAATATCTAGAAAGGCTACAAGTGTTTTGAAGGGTTGCAGCGTGTTCATAGCAGTAATAGACAAAGCATTTCATTTAAAAACATCAACATTTTGGGCTATATTGTTTAATAAATTACTCCATTTGATAAAAGTCTTGAAAAACTTTTATTAGCTAATGAGCTAGCATATTTCAGAACATGTTTATTTTTAATACAACAATATCTTATTCCAGTTTTATGACATTTTTCCTTCAAGAAGTTAAGTTTTTTCCACTTCCTTTCTTAAAAACCCTGTGTGGCAGTTTAGGCTAACACTGTGTGACCAAAGGTCATCCAGTGAACTTCAAGGCTAAGCATGGATTTGAACTTAAGTCACCCAAGTCGTAGTCCAACATGCCAATCCACCACGTCGTACAGGCTTTCTCAGAGCCTCCAGCGTCTCACAGACGAAAACCAGGATTCAGCCAAGGAAGATCAGAGTGTAGTCAACATGGCAAAAGTTATTAATAAGGAAGAAAACACGAAACTAGGAAGGGGTACAGCAGTATGCCTTTCCCTGAGCCTACCGGAAAGGACAAGATTCCATCCCTCCTCTCCCCTGTTTACATTGACTTTTGCAGTTTCTGCTCATCTGCAGCTCAAAGGGGGGAATGAGAGGAGAAGAGAGAAATGAAACATTTTAAGAACAGTGAAACAGTGGGATGACAGAGGATTAATCAGGAATGTCCCTATAAAAATTAGCATGCTTTCTTATTAAAAACCACAGATAGTTATCGTCATTTTAATGGAGGCATTTTCCCTTGTTTACAGACAGAAGGGAAACGCCTCTTCCAAGACAATATGAACATGCATCATCTAAAAACAAAAATGTCAATTATAGAGCAATTCTAACTAGGCAAAGTTTTGTGGTAGATGATCCACCACTTCCAAATCCCTTCTAGTTCTTCTTGGCCAGGTCAGGTCATGAAGGTGTGCTCTTGCCTTTCTTTTCCTTTCCTCTCTTTCTCCTGGCAGGATCTGGCTTGGTTTTGTTTTTAATTCTCTTGATACTGTAGTTTCTAGCCCGGGCCTGTGGTATATTAGATATCAGTCGATATCAATAATTTGGCCTTCACTACCCATTCCTCTCCATGTGCTGCGAGGCCCCCGGACAAGCACGCACACGGGCACGAACAAAAATAGCTGAACCATTCAAAACTAATCCAGGCAGGCCAGTATTTGCTGGACTGCAGCTTCAGGAGACCTTCAGGCAAGTACCTTCTTAAGATCACATTATGTACGCACACTGTTTACAAAAGACCCCCTGCCCCGAGCAGGCAGCTTGACGAGCCGAATACTCAACTGTCAAGCACTCCGCGTTTGCATACCGGCCACTCTATTGACAACGCTGTCATAATTCAATCATGCAAAGTACTGACCTTTCGGAGGCTTTGTCTCCAGCCCGAAACCCATTGTTTTCCCCGGGAACAGACTAGCCTACAGGCACATTTTCCCCTATAAGACCCCCTGATTTTGAGCGCTTCTTCAGATCGCTCTGACTTCCATCCCGCCTTGCTGTCGCTCCGTTCGACAAGCCTTCCTCTCAGCTCCACGTGCTGAGAATCTCCACTTCTACGGAGTTTTCTTCGGACTTTCCGGGCTTCAGGACAGGTGTAGTATTTCCCATGCAAAACCTCCTCTTAAAACTCTCTATCCAACTCCTACCTTTCTTTCAATAGGTCTGTGTGAGTGTGTTGCTTACATACGTTTTGACTGTGTTTATCAAAAATAAAGGAAAACAATTTAATTTTACTTCTGTTTGATTAGGACTCGGCCTGACCCCACAGACATTGGGTTCAAGATCTCGCTAGGTTGCCCTGCCTCTTGCATTGCTTAGCTTGTGCTCTTGCTAGTTCCCATTCCCCATTAATTTGAGCACATTAAGGTGTCCCTCACGGGACCCCCAGAAATCAGGGTAACACTCTCCAACTGAAACTAGGTTTGGATAAAGGCCCTAATTCAGGTGCTTCTTGGGCCATTTCTGCACTATACTGTTACAGTGCTATTATTCCACTTTCAACATCCTATGGAATCCTGAGGTTTGCTGCCGGAGAGTTGCCATGAGTTACCATGGCAATGCTCTGCACAGCTTGTGAGAGTTGGACAGAGGAGCAGTCAGAAGTAGAAGTAGATTGCAACTGTGGGCTGCTGGGCCCCACTTCAGAATACCAGCAGCTGGGGGCCTGCAATGTGGGGATCAGGCTCACCAGGTACAGAGAGGGGCAGGGGGACAGGAAGAGCCATAGAGGAAGGGGGAGCAGAAAGCACAACTTCTATTTGACTCAACTGGGATTAAAAAGTTAAACAAAGTTAAGGTAATAAACAGTGCTTGCCAATATTTGTCTGGTGATAAAAAAAAATAACTTTGTTTTCAAAACTCATTTTTCAATAAATTGTACAATAGTTGTACACTTGAATATCTGCGTGCCATTGTTTTTCCTAGACTTCTAGTTTCAGAGCTAGATATTAGTAAAACTGGTAATAACTGAATGCAGAGGTGATTATTTAATATGATAGAAGAGTAGATACATTTATATAGTCTTACAGATACAATTTGCCCTTTGAGAACAACCATAATGCTGATGCAGCCCAGGATGAAATTGAGTTTGACACCCCTGATCTATGGAGTGAGAAATACCAGAGGTCCAAGCTGAGTTTAGGAAAGGAAGAGACACTAATGATCATATTGCAAACACATGTTGAATAACGGAGTGCACCAAAGACTTTTTTTTAAAAAAAATCAGCCTATGATTCATAAATTATAGCAAAGGCTTCAATTGTGTAGATCATCAGAAACTATGGCTTACACTTAAAGCAATGGGTGTGCCATAACATTTGATTGTCCTGATGGGTAACCTGTACACAAAAACAAGAAGCTACTGTTAGAACAGAACAAGCAGAAATAGAATGGCTTCCAATTGGTAAGGGCCCCCTTACCCTATTGGTTTACTTGTACACTAAAAATATCATACATAAGAAGGAAGGAGGCATGAAAATTGGAAGAAGGAACAACAAAAATTTGAGATATACAGATGATATCATACTACTAGCAGAAAACAGCAAAAACGTGGAACAATTGCCAAAGAAAATCAAAGCAAAAAGTGCAAAGGCAGGTTTTCAGCTGAACATTAAGAAAACAAAAATAATGACCACAGATTATTTACATAACCTTAAAGTAGATGATGAAGACACTGAAATAGTTTAAGGTTTTCCATACCTTGGCTCAGTCATTAATCAAAATGGAGACTGCAGTCAAGAAACTAAAAGAAGACTAGGAGTTGGAAGGGCAGCTATGAAGGAACTAGACAAATCCTCAAGTGTAAAGATGTATTACTGAACGCTAAAGTTAGGCTTGCCCATGCCTTTGTATTTTCAAATATCTATGTATGGCTGTGAAAGTTGGTCAGTGAAGAATGCTGATAAAAAGAAAATCAACTCCTTTGAAATGTGATGCTAAAGAAGACTGTAGACTGCTAAAAAGACAAATGAATGGATCCTACAGCAATCAAGCCTGAACTCTTCCTTGAAGCCAAGATGTTTAAATTGAGGCTGTTGTACTTTGGCCATATCATGAGAAGACATGACTCACTAGAAAGTGAGCAATTAGAAAGTAATAAGGCTTTGTAAGGTAGAAGAAAGTAGGAAAAGAGGAAAACCACATTACAGAAGGACGAACTCAATCAAGGAAGAGATGTCCCTGAATCTGCAAGACTGGAGCAGGGCAGTGGCTGACAGGGTGACTTAGAGGTCTCTCATTGCTAGTGCCACCATAAATTGAAGTCAACTTGACAGCAGTTAACAACAACAACAAGGTGTATTGGCCAGCCAGTAACAATGGTTTCTGTGTGGCTCACAAAATGTAAAATATTACAATATAATAATAGAAATACAGTAGGTCCCTGGTATCCACTAGACCAGTATCCACAATGTCACTTACCCACGATCCACTGTAGTATCATGGCTGCCATCACCAGCTGGAGTCCTTACTCTGAGCAGCTGGGCTGAGAGAGGCACACAGTGAGTCACAGCTAGGCTTCTTGTACCTCTCTGGCTGAGGAAGGAGTCTCTCTCCATCCCAAGCCAAGAGAGGAGCATGGTGAAGGAAAGCTAGCCCCCCTGTGTCTCTCTCAGCCAAGGAAAGAGTCTCCCTCCCTACTGGACAGAGAGAAAGGCATGGCTTCCCCGCTCCACCATGCCTCTCTTCACCAAGAAAGGAAAGTAACACTTGCTTTGCCAAGAGAGGTGTGGAAGCCCTCCTCTGAGAAACCACACACCTCTCTTGGCTGAGGATGGAAACGGACGCTTCTTCAGCCAAGAGAAGCATAGGAAACCCAGCTCTGTGAAACCACACATCTCTCTTAGCCAAGGAAGGAGATGGTCAACCCTTCTTTGGTCGAGAGAGGCACACAACTTGGAGCAGCCAGGCCTCCCACCAAAATTCAGTTCCCAAGGAGGGGGCTGGTCTGAAGCCCTGCTGAGAAGGACATCAGGAAGGAAGGAGGAGTCTACTGGTGGAGCTAACTCTCTCTGTCACTGCCTCATCCAGCCTGGGGATCAAAATAGAGCATTTGGTATCCACATTTTTCACCATCTATGTTAAGTTTGGGAACATATCTCTCATGGATACAGGGGATCTAGTTTAAAATGATGATGAACAAGTTGTAACATAAACTGGCTTGTTGGCAACAGAGAAAAATCAAATCAAATTGTAGAGCATCAGTAAAAAAAATGCAACAGAAAAATGAAATCAGTCTTCAAAAGATAGGCTGACATTGTGTATTGCAGTTACAGATTGATAACCTAGAATTATGAATCTATTACTGCTCTGTATTCAACAACACTACATTTTCAGGATCATGGCACTATTGCAACAATTGTAAATATCCCTTGAAACTCACCTTAACTTCCAGCAGCCACACTGAAAGATGGATGTTTGTTTACCACTGATCAGGGAGCAAGGAGGATGGCATTTCCCACACTGTAGCAATCAAAAGAGGCAGGACCCTTTTCACAATTCTTTGTTGCTGAAAAATTCCATCATTCTGTCTCAGACTTCCTTCTTGCTGTTAGAGCAATTGGGATTTAGATAGTACAGAATTTCCTGCATGTGAAATTCTTCTGTTTTTCTCATCCAAAGTCTTGCCATTTGCTCCTCCTATCCATTGAAATGCATGGTCATAAATACCTTTTGTGTGTCCATATAACTAGACCATGTGACCTAGGAAAGTTCCTGGGGTCATCGGTCATATAAAAACTTGCGCCCTTTTCAGTCTCTACCATGCTGATTCCGCTTCCAATTCCTACTCCTTTTCTCCTCCTCTTTTCAGACGTTTTGCTTCCCAATCAACAAGATGGCAAGTTAAAAATGAAGCTCCTTCCTTTAA
The DNA here is from genome assembly GCA_948472985.1 of Iguana delicatissima. Taxonomy (NCBI): domain Eukaryota; kingdom Metazoa; phylum Chordata; class Lepidosauria; order Squamata; family Iguanidae; genus Iguana; species Iguana delicatissima. The sequence continues at coordinate 2,989,611 of CAOKZL010000205.1, forward strand.
CCTTACCTTTAATTTAAGATTAAGATTAATCTTTTAAGATTGAGATTAATGTTTTAAGACTTTCCTAATCTTTTCATTAGCTAGTTAGGATGCCGGCTCTCCGTGCAAGCCATTAGCAAACTTTTTCCAAGTTTGTAACCTGAAACTGCCTTTTCTGTTTATTTTGAGTCAGTTTCAGCTCAGAGAAGCAATGTAAGATTGAGGCATGCTTATCTGTTACTGTGCTAAAAGAAGGCTGATTCCTAACAGTTTTAAATTTCATATTTTTTCTGAAAGGACTAACACCCTGAGAAATTCTTGTCATAGCATTACTTGCTGGCAGGAATGAGCTGGAAACGTCATCCTAATTGCAATTTGATCAGCAGCTGAAAAGACCTCTTTCGGTTGATGCGGCTGCATGCTGTTAAAGTGGGCTTGGGGACAGGATGGGTGACAAGATGTTACTTAGTTACACATTCATACTAAGTGCCCAACATAGGATACTGGTAACAATTTTTAAAAGCCTTTATGAAAATGACATTGAATGATATGAAATTTCTTTCTTTTTTAAAACTGTGATGACTCATTCACACATATGCTAGTGGTCAAGGGATGAGCATACATAGTGAGAGGAAGCAAATATTCCCCTACAATTGATGCTCCCAGACATGTGATGCTTGAAGGCAGAAAACAACCCACGGAACTGTGAGATGGTTCCTTTTGTGCTGATGCATAATGGATATACCGTAGTGATATGTCAATGGCAGGGTAATTCTGCAGATGTTGTTGCGTGCTTACATCCATGAGCTTCACCCAGTATGGCCAATTATCTGGGATGATGGGGCTTATACTCAGACAAGATGTGGAGAGACACATGTTCTCCATCCCTATGGTACAAGAACCATTGGTCCTAGAATGTAGGTGTGATTCCCAATCTCAGAGCCCCAGATGTTGTTCAATTACATATTCCAAAATCCTGACTTCTAGCATCTGAAGTTCATTCTGTGTTTAGGACCCACTGCTCTGTGATCTTGCAGCAAAGAAAGCATATTTCTCTTTGTTTTTGAAGCAATTTATATGGTGCAAAATCAGTTTGAAGAGTCCATTTTCTGAGCAGATTTCAGCATCCCCCCAACACCTTAAATAGCCAGCTGTCACATGCCCCAAATGTCAGATCGGCTCCTATTATTGGATTCAGGCTCTTCAGTAGAGTTTTCAAGCAATCTGTCCATTCTGTACTGTGCATTGCCAGAGGGTCTGCAAATTACCCAGCAACACATTTGGGATCTTGAGGGAGGGAAAGGGAGGAGGTAGTGTTTCAATAATTTAATCACATACTTGAAAAATACCATCAACATTCCATATTAATTTCATCTCCCCACATTTGGGAATCATGGCAGCAATAGTAATTCAAAGAAGCCTTGTTGACGCATAAACTCAGGCAATTTAACATAAAGGTTTTGATTATTTTATATGTTTGTTTTATGTTGGATAAAAGCATTATTATATATAATTTGCTCAAAATGTTTCATAAACACCATCACAGGTGTCAAAGAAAACTCAACAAATGTGACTGATTATTACAACAATTTTGCAAAAAAACAAATGTTGTGACTGATTATTACAACAATTTTGCAAAAAAAATTAAAATATTCTTCCTAAGTATGCAGCACAGTAAGGATTTGTGGTATCTGGATCCCAGCTTTTAATTGGAAATGGAATATATACAAGATATATTTCTTCTCCCCCTGATGACAGCGTTCCAGGTGGCACATCTAAGATCAGTTTTAGAGATAACACTTTAATTTTAACAGCTGTCATTCCTCACTATAGGTTGCATGTTCTAACAGACACAACACATTTTCTCATCGCCAGTTCCAAATCCATCTCTCTTAATGCCCTTTCTTCCACTAATCCTAAATGTGTAACTATTTATTCATTACCATTACGTCAACATCTTTTAGCAAAGAAACCCCCAGACAACTCTTCCAATCTAATCTTAAACTTGTATACCCATGTTTACTTGTCAGAAATAAACCCCATTTGCTTTAATTGGACATGCAGTGTAGACCTTACTTCTATGTTTACACAGAACTAAGGTTCTCCATTTGCAATGGGATTTACTCCCATGTTCAGGATTTCAGTCTTACAGGAAGCATAATCTCTCACATATCTGCTCAGAAGAAAGTGTTACCAGGCAAGTGGTCATAACAGCTGCAGCCTGAATCTCCAGTGTGCCTTTAACCTTGCAAGCTTAGTTTTGATTTCAAGAAGTAGAGATTGCAAAACTAGAATGCAAAATACCAGGAAGTTATATCACTGATAGAATTTTTTGTTTTCAAAACTAAAATCAAACTTTAGAGCCAATCATTGGCTTCTCCACAACAGGAGAAAAAGAAAGCTCCGTGCAGGATTGTTATTAAAAGACATTCTGTTCCTTTAAATGTTCTAGTGCATCTCTCCCACCCTCAATTCCAACCATTACTATCTCCATATATTATACTTGTCATAACTCCCTGCTACAGTGAGTCAGTATGCTGAAAATAAACTTCATGGCTTCTATTTGAAAGCAGGAGTCCAAACACTGAGCAAAAGTTTTTGTTTTTTTTTAAAGCTTACTCTCTGTCCTAGTGGAAACCACAAAGAGGAGGAAGTTGGGATTTAAAAGTTGTAATGAATGCTGGAAGAAAAAAAGTATTCTCAACTTCTGACAGAACAACTAAATCTGTCTCTGTGAAGCAAGCCTAGTTCTGCATCCCCCAAAGTTTCCCAGTTTGGAAAACAAACAGGGAGAGGTGCAGAAGCATAGCATCCCTTCCTTTGCACAAACTTCTTCAAAGTCATTTTCCAGTGGCACATGGAACCCCTAACTTAAAATCATATATTTAATAAGACCAGTTTAATTTTAACCCAAGACTTACAGTACTCTCATTCAGGTGAATCTCTGGCCTCAAAAGCAAGACTTTCAAAATTCATAAAATAACCCCAGTCATTAAAGCATTTTTTGTTTTTGTTTTTTAAAAAAAGGATAGTAAAATGCAGCAAAGAGGTCACTGCATTCAGTTCTTAAAAGCCTCTAGTGAACTAGATGTATTAAGGAAGCTGACAACCTGCCCCAGTCACCAACCTCACCTTCCATACTCCAGCCATTTGGGGAGAAGAGGAAGACACCATAACCAGAAATAACCTTAGGAACTACAACCACACACACACATTCAGGCCACAGTTGACACTGCGAGGAAGCCAATTTTTAATCACACCCTTCAGTCTTTTTTTTGTATGAGATGTGTCTGACACAGTTTTATGTGGAGACCACTGGGTAATTTTGTCACTCGTGTAGCTTCGTTCTAACAGTAACAACCCTTCACTGTTCATTTCAGCCAAACTCTTCTCCCCGCAGACCCAAACTGGCTCTCTTGCAACTTAAGTAGCTGAAATATAATAATCTTTTCAAGTGTATTGATTCCTCTTTTCCAGGCAGTTTCTTGTAGGTTTTAAGTGAAAGTAAGCATTAAAGGCCCAGAAGAAGTTTGTTATTACATTCAGCTAACTGACTAAAACTGTCTTGAAAAACTGAAGAGGTGCTCCAACAAACTGGGCAGCAAGATTATTTTTAAAACATTTTAAATTATGTTTATTTCAAGTCCTTACCAATTCCAGAGCACCCCTTAGAAAGAGCATTAATCTCCTGTACAGGATGGAATGTCTGTTCTAAGATGATGTCTACTGTAATGTGTGGCAAATCGTCAAAACACATGCAAAGTATAAACACTTTTCTCTCTTCTAAGAACTACTGTTGTATTAACGTGCAAAGCAATGAAAACTCACACTTCATCGTTTTTTAAAAAGTCAGTGAATATTGTTATTAGTGACAATATTGGTTTTATAATAAAATTACAAATAACAAATGTACAACAATTATTAATTAATAATTATTAATTATGTATTAGGATGTGAGAGCATTTTATAGAATACTTGAAGACAGATCCTTGCCCTTAAGGAGCTTGTAATTTAAACACAAATGATAGTAAACAAACCAGGATTGTATCATCATTACACTCAGAAGGAAAATTAACAACCAGGAGAGGCCCAAGCCATTCTGCAGCCTGAGGCAGTGAAGAAGATAATGAATGTCTGAAAGCCAGCAGGACTGCTACAGGGATCTCCCCCCTTACCTGCGTTTTTGCATTCTGCTATTTCAGTTACCTGTGGCCAACCTCTTCCCTCACAGACTCATCTTCTGTCCTCCCACCCTTTGCCCCGATCCATCCCCCTGAGTCCCAGTGGTGGCACCCATGTGGCCTGCTCTGGGTCTTGCCACCTGCACCTTGCCTGTCCAACTGCCTGCCTGCAGCTTTAACTACTCCTCTGCCAACACAGCACAGGAGATGGCTTTGGCATTGCCAGAAGTAGCCCTCTAGCTTTGCAGGGGTCATAGGCAGGCTTCACACTACCCTCTAGCATGGTCTCTGCAAAGCTAGAGGGTTACTTCTGATGATGATAGTTTGGTATCGATCCAATTTTAGGCATCCACATGCTCTTGGAACGTATCCCCAATGGATAAAGGGGAACTACTGTATTTGAATATTTCTGGAAGACACTGCTAACAGGCTGGCATCCTCCACTGTGTCTAACTTGGAGTGTGTGTGTGTGTGTGTGTGTGTGCACACATGTGTACATTTTCAGACCTCTCTCTTCCAGCACCATACTGTTGCTTCCCAGCAACTTCTGCCAGAAGTGATCTCACTTTAGCCCAATGGCAGGGCCATTCTTCTGTGGTAACAATGACTCTCCTGAACAGATAAAATGCCATTTCCACTCTAGACTGTTATAGTGCTATTATTCCACTTTCAACATCCGATGGAATCCTGGGGTTTGCAGTTTAGAGAGGGGCCTCCAAGGATTCCATAGGATGTTGAAAGTAGAATAATAGCACTACCAGAGCCTAGTGCAGTAATGGCCAAAGTCTCCTGCAGCAATACTACCACACACACAATTCTGGACTGTCAAAGACAATCCAGCACAGAGGATGAACTGCAATGCACCCAAGTACAGGTTAAAATAATTCTGTCAGGTTTTAAAGTTGCCACCAAACGCTTTGGTTTTAATCCAACTGCTAGTCCCTTCAATCAGATGGAAACTTAATAAGTGAACACTTACATAAGTTCTAGTGATTCAGTGATTCTACTCTAATTGGGACCAGCAAGAGGGTCTGGGCCTTCGGTCTTTTTTCTGGAGGCACACCAACACGACGCCCACCGCCCCAGTGCAAACAACACAGAAGGAAAAGAGAAGGAGACAGAGCACCGACGTCCCTCAGCCGCCTGCTCGCTCGGGCCTTGAAGCGCGGGCCCCCTCCCACCTGCCTGCCTCCATTGCCATGGCAACCGCAGATCAACATTTCGCCGGCAGGACACTCCCCCCTTCCCGGCACACACACAGACCCCCCCCCCGCCGACACACAGAGACCCGCTCTGGGCGCCAGTTAAAGGACGCAATGGCAAAGCAGGCAAGAACAACCCAGAGCAACCCGGACCATTTCTGCACTGGACTGTTATAGCGGATTATTCCACTTTCAACATCCTATGGAATCCTGGGGTTTGCAGCCTAAGGCCCCTCCCTAAACTGCAAAGTCCAGGATTCCATAGGATGTTGAAAGTGGAATAATACCGCTATAACAGTCTCGTGCGGAAAAGGTCCCGCTGTTCCACTCTATTCCCCCAAAACTTCTTCCGAACTGCGTCCTCTCCCTCTGGGCCGTCCAGTGAGCCGCTCTCCTGCCATTCCCCCCGCAGCGTCCGCCTCCGGCGAGTGCCTGGAGCCTGGTTCTCAACACCGCCTGCCCCCCTCCGCCGCCCCCCTCAAGGGCCTGCCCGTCGCTCGGAGGAGGCAGAGGGGAAACAGATGATGACGATGATGATGATGAGGGCAAGGGCAAGGGCGGAGTGGCGCGGGAGGGGCGAAGGAGAGAGACGGGGGAAGCGAGACGCGCTTTAATGGGATATTCAATATCCTGCAACATGCATTTCGAGCTCTGCACTTCCAGCAGAGGCTTAAAAGCTCATAATGCGCTCGGCACTTCCTCCCGCTAATGTCCACAGGGGGTTTAATGCTGGGGCCGATCGATGGGGCTTCTCGGGTGTCCGGGACTTTTTTTTCTGTTTTGTTTTTGCAAAAAGCAGCCGCACCCGCCGCCGCCGCCAGACTGGAAAGGAAGGGGCTGGTGTAGGCAGCACGCCCGGGGAGGGGGGGCGGAGCGGCGAAGTGAGAGGAAGGCGGAGGTTTGGCAGAGCAGCCTCGGCAACGTTACTTTTGGACTATAACTCCCATAATCCCCACGCTGGCCATGGTGGATTCTGGAAGTTGCAGTCTCAAAAGGCAACTTTTTATCCCAGGCGTCGAAGTAGACTTTTGCTTTGCCGCTTCCCCCCCCCTTTTTTTTTAAACTCTGGATGTTTCCCCTCTCGTTCCCAGTCCTACTCTCAGGCCTCCCCCTTTTCTCTCCCTTCCCCCACTTCTCCCAGCTGTGGGAGCGGCAGCACATCCTAAGGGCAAGGCGAGGAAGGGCACGCGGCTTCGACGCCCCCACTGAGCATGCCCGACCGTCCAGGCATGCTCAACAAAAATAGAAGGGCAGCCCGAACTGCCAAAGGATGGGGAGCAAGAAGAGGCGCTCGCTCCGTCTCTGCCCCCCACCCTCCGGCCGCCGGTTGGAGACGATGAGTTTGCAAAGGCGGAGAGCCGGAAGGTGCTGCTCGGCGGGGAAGCGTGGAGGGGCGGGGGAGAGACCGAGGGCGGGCGGCTCCCCAAACAGCCCAAGAACTCCGAGAGGAACTTTGCGACGCACATGCTCCGCGGATTCAAAACTCCCTACCCGGCAGAGGCAGCGCGGCCGGGGGGTCTTTTTGGAGCCTTCCGCGCGGCTCTGAGGCGGCACGTGACGGGCAGGGCAGGGCAGGGCAGGGCAGGGGCGTCCCGCTTCCCCCTCAGCCCCGTCCCCCGCGGAGGGTCGTCGGCCGCTCTCCCCAGCGCCGCTTCCCGGTCCCCAGCGGCCCCGGCGTCGGCGAGCGCGCGCTTTCCCCTCGAGGGGCGGGAAGAGCGAGGGAGACCCCCGCGGAGAGGGTGGGGGCTGCCCACACCCCAACTCCGCCCCCCAGTTGGCCGCAGCCATCCAGCTGGAAGAAGCCTTGAGGGGGGCCGAGGGCGTAAGATGTCACACACACGGCTCCCCCCCAAAAGAGAGCCTGACAGCCACCGGCGCCCTCCCGCGCCGCCCCGCGCCGCGAGCGAGCCCTACCTCTCGGACTTGGTGAATTTGCGGAACGCCTGCCGGAGGTCGTGGAAGGAGCGATAGGTCTGGGGCTCGGCGGAGATGCCCTGCGCCCGGGTGGTGCGCGGTCCGATGTGGGTGGTGGGCGCGGGGAGCACCGACTGGCACTTGTGCAGCTTCCGCTTCAGCTCCTGGATCTCCTCGTCCTTCTCCGACAAGCGCTTCTCCAGCTCTTTAATCCGCTCATCCTTCAGCAGCAAGAGCTTGGCAAAGTCCCCTTCCAGCTCGCTCATGTTTCGGGAACCGGGGCAGGGAGGGAGGGAGAGAGGGAGAGAAACGAAGAAAAGGGGGGGAAAAGACCCCCGCCAAGAGAGCCCCTTCTGCGCCTCAACTTTGCTATCCGTCCGTGGGGCAAAAGAGGAGGAGGAGGAGGCGAAGCGGCGGCGGCGGCAACCCAGGCGAGCGCGGAGTGAATGGAGCCTCTAAGAGAGAGAGAGAGAGAGAGGAAAGGGAAAGGAGGAGAGAGAGAGGGAAAAAAAAGTAAGTCCGAAGCGGTGGTGGGGAGAGATCTGCTGTCACTAATGGGTGGTGGTGGTGGTGGTGAGCGGCTTTCTTCGATCCACTTACTGCTGAATGGGCTGTAAATGGAGGCAGCAGGATGAGAGAGGGCTGAGATCACTGGAGGGAAGAGATGTTGAGTGCTAATCTGGAAGCCTCTCTTGGGACCTGGTGATTATCTTTCATTGAGAAAGCAATTAGAGCTGCCCTGCTGCCGCCGCCGCCGCCGCCGCCGCCCTTGATACCTACCGACCGACCTACCGGATTCACTATGCGGGGAGAGGAGAAGGTTGGTGGAAAGAGACGTTGTAAAAACAGCCCGTTCTCTCCCCCTCCCTGCGGCAGCTGCCCATCCTGACCCATCAAACTCCTGGGCTGTTTCATCTCTTCATCAGACAACACCCTACTTCTCAGTATTTGGCCATACTTACAACAGAAGCGTGGAACGGAGAGATATTAAAAAAAACCCTCAAGAGCCCCCCAAACTTCTCCCACTACTTTTCAATATCCTTAAAATAGCAACCATAATTACCACGTGGTCCATAAAAGGTGACACAGAGTGTAACCAGAGCCTCAGATTTTGATTTTTTTTAAAGAGATGTCCTTCCAAACAAATTATTGATTGTTTTGGTTTTTGTGTAATACACAACCTACACACAAAATCAATTGCTCTCCTTCAGAAGGATACTTATCCTTGATGGGAGTATTTCAAGGGCTCCCAACACTTTGCACATGGAAGCTTTTAATAACCTTCTCAGCAGTCCTGTAAAGCAGGCTGGTATTACAGCCTAAGGAACAAAGCCAGTCTCCAGATGTTGCCGTGACTCCCATCAGCCCAAGGCAGCATAGCCAAGAGTGGGGAATGCTGGGCATAGCAATACAGCAACATATGTAAGGCCACACAATTCCCAGCCCTGGCCAACATGTTGCCACAAGGAACTGCGGCACCAACAGCTCACTTAACAAAAAAACACAGGAAGCCCATTAAGATGAGCAAATCAGAGTGAGTATCTCTTTCCAATAGATGCTGGCCTGATGCCTCCAAAGAAGCTGGTAAGCACACACAAGAGCCCTCCCAGTATGTATGTCTCCACCATCTGCCAGAACATCTCTGAACATGGAGGTCCAGTTATTATTTATTTTATTGAGTAGTTAAATATATATCACATCTTTCTTCCCATAAATTCAAGGTGGCATATACAGCATTCCTTGCCTTCAGTTTTATCCTCACAACAGCCCTGTGAGGTAGGTCATGCTGAGAGAGAGAACAACTGGGATCAAAATTAGCCAGTGAGTTTAATAGTTCCATGAAAACTTGGATCTTTCAGGTCCCAGTTCAGCACTGACTACAGCACCACGTTGGTGCTTTGATTGCCAGTGTAGCTTTGTGATAGCTGTTCAGAGATGTACAGTATATTCTGTAAATTTGTCCTGTTTTCCCCAAATCATTTTAACAGGTGGTGATCACCACACATTTTGTTGCAGTTAATTTCACAAGTTAATTTATGCACTCTATGAAGAAATACAGCCTTTGCTTTTTTTAAAAAAAAAATGCAAATTAAATTATCTGGATGAGCATAATCTTATGGGAGAAGCAGAAATGTCTCTTAGTCTGCCTTTCTCATACCATTTATAACATCCCATTCAGAATTAGGCTCAGCTCCCACGCTGGAAGATAAGGGGGGGGGGTTGAATAAATAAATACAACTATAACTTTTATTAACTTTTTATAAACTTTGTGAACTTCTGTAATGTTACCCTTCTACTCAGCCCCAGCTCAACCAAAAGGTATTTGGTCTTCCCCTGTAAGGATGGTGTGTCAACTCCTTGAATGGTTCACTTGTTTCTTTTTGCGTCTTTCCAGTGATACAATATGCTTGTTGAGATGGAGGGATCAGAAATCTGTGGCAGAATTCCAAATGTAGCTGCATCGTCGATTTATATAAGGGCGCGGGCAGAGAGCCAGTGTGGTGTAGTGGTTTGAGCATTGGTCTATGACTCTGGAGACCAGGGTTTGAATCCCCACGCGGCCATGGAAATCCACCGGGTGACCTTAGACAAGTTGCACTCTTGGCCTCAAAAGAAGGTAAAGGCAATTCTCCTCTGAACAAATCTTGCCAAGAAAACCCCATGATAGGGTTGCCTTAGGGCCTCCATAAAACAGAAACAACTTGAAGGTGCATAACAACAACAGAATGGACAGAGCAGGTCTGCTGTCACATCCAAAGCCCGGCTGCCTTAAGCTGGCCAAGGTGGAAGATGGGGCAGGAAGTATTCTGCCAGGCTTTCCAGCCCAGCATATCTCTGCCTCTTAAATTCTCCTGAGGAAAGCAAGGAAGAATGAGCTCCACAAGGTAGAAGAAGTAGAGCTGGTGGGCCAGGAATGGACCTATCTCAAGGATGGAACCCGCTCCTTGAAGGCCTTGTGTCAATTACTGTCTGCAGGACCACTGGCTGTTTTGCCTGCTGAGCTCTCAGCAGATGCCGTGGGAACACCACAATGACAGACTGCCCCCACTTGTAGACTTCCTCTATGCTGACGGAGGGATACTTCCGCCATATCCTAACCCTCTTCAGCAAGGAACAGCAGGGGGTTAAGACTGCACAGTTAGATCCTGGCAGTTCTGTTTACAACTTCTTTTCTAATAATTCCAGACACAGAGTTTGCCTTTTTCTCTGCTGCTGCATATGGAGTTGACATTTTCAGTGACCTATCTACCATGATTTGTTCCTGGCTACTCAGACAGTTCTTACTCCATATGTATACATGTCTCAAAGTGCAACAGTGTGGGATTACTTATATATTAAATCTCATTTGCTATTTTGTTGCCCTATCATGCAATTTGGAAATACCCTTTTGCAGTTCTTTACAGCCTGCTTTGGATTTTATAATCAGTAATCTGGTGTTATCTACAAACTTGGCAACTTCCCTATTCACTCTAAATCATTTGTGAATAATGGAAGCTTCTTTATATTGTGGAAAATGGCCAGCTCATAGCCAGTCAATATGTTAACAACGTCTTCATTCTTTAGTTGTGAGTGCTCTCAGAATTCCAAGGCAGAATTCTGGTACTCCAATTTACATTTCCACTAATGCCACTATGGGTTGGCAGCTGGGTTATGGTAGAGCTAGAGCAGGCTCAAAACAATTAGCTGTCTGAAATGAAGGACAACTTCACATACAGAAACTGACTAGACAGACAGTCAAATCTTACTTCAACTTGGGAACTGATGAGAGCAGGTCTAGTTTATTAGAGGCAATACGTAGTGTATGATGCATTCAGCCCGGTTCTCTAACATCTAACTTTTGTTCCATACCTCCATCCAAGTGTACACCACCTGAGGTGACTACCTTATGTTGTTCTCTGGTAGGGTAGCCATAGGATTCCCAGTAACCAATATTCAGTGTAGCCCAGCTGTGAAGATACCGTTCTTGTGTTGACTAGTCCGTCTTCTGCAGTGGGCTAGTCTCTTAGAGCCTGACCTAACTCATGGAGATAATTTGACGAGAAAATGGGGAGGAGGAGGAGGAGTCATTTATGCTGCTTTGAGCTCATTAGATAACATGGAGAATATGAAATTAACTTATATACAAATGAGTTTACTATGCAATACCCATAACCACTCCAAAACAAGACTTCTAAGAAGATTTGGGTAAGATGGAGTTGAAGGACAGCACAGCACAGTCTTACGCCTGTCTACCCAAAAGTAAGTTTCTCTGTATTCAGTAGGGCTTACTGTTGGTTGGAAAGGAGTGCATCCTTAGGTGGCAGTCTTAAATGGGCCATAGCTCCAGGGAGTCTTGGCCTCCTTTAGGATATTCTAAATTCATGCCTTTCATTTAAAAAGAAGGAAAAGCATGACCTTTTACTTGTGGATAGAAAAGGAGCAGCATGCAGGCACTATTATATCCAGTTGCTTACTAAGAAAAAAAGATCATTTAATACCCTTAAAAGCCTATTAGGTGCCCTGTGTTTATGTTCTGCAAGGATCTCCCTCCACTCCCCCCTTAAATCTTCTCCTCCCCCACAAAAGTTCTGGCTATGCACCTGAATCCTAAATGTTTTTAACCTAGAAATAAGTGTTTTAAAGAGATCTTATAGCACCTTTGAGGGTAACTGAGAGAAAGAAGTTGGTAGCATAAGATTTCATAGACTTAAATGCATCTGATAAAGTAGACTTAAGTCTGTGAAAGCTTATGCTACCAACTTGTTTCTCTCAGTCTCAAAGGTGATACAAGATCCTGTTGTGTACTGATCCAGACTAACATGACCATGTCATTGAACCTAGATATGAGGGCCACTGAAATCTGTGGGCTCCATAGCAAAGAACTGTGTTTTGATGTGGACACTTTGTTCATTTGATCACAAGTTGTTTATGGGCGTGAACCATTTAAGTAAGTTCAAACCCCAGGGCACTTCAGCTTAATTTGGCCTGCTGCTAATTTATATAATTGAATCATTGTGTGTGACCCACACAAGGACCTTGTCTGGCTTCCTGTATTGATCACTGTAGAAATATTCCTTCCATTCCAGAGAAATATTCAGTGCTTCAGAGCCACTTGGTTACCATGGTTAGAGTACGGGACTCGGACTTTGAGAGTCTGTGAAACTTAGTGAGTGATTTTGAGTCAGGCATCTTCTCATGGTCTGACCTATCACATGGTGTTGTTGTAAAGAATAATGTGAGGAAGAAAGCAATGCAGTGCATGCCACATTGAACTCATTGTAGGAAAGTTGAGATATAAATATAACTAATATATAACAATATGTCATTTTAGAATTATATTCCAAGCTCACTAGGGGGCTTTTCTTAAGGCAAACAAGTTCCTCCCTACACTGTTATAGTGCTATTATTCCACTTTCAACATCCTATAGAATCCTGGGGTTTGCAGTTTGGGGAGGAGCATTTAGAATTCTCAGCTAGAGAGCCCTTTGGCCTCAGTAAACTACAAACACCAGAACTCCATAGGCTAATGAAAGTGGAATAGCAGCACTATAACAGTGCAGGGAGGAAAGACCTAAGAGTACTTGTTTGCCTTAAAAATTAATAAGAACTAATGTTTAAATTTTACATTTCCATTGAAATAAAATATTTTGGAATAAAATAGTTTAAAAAGAATCAGTTGCCTGGCATAAGTTTTGGAGATGCCTTTAAAAAAATATTCTGCAGGCTGATTTTAAAATTATTTATTCCTGAAGACAGATGCACTGGCAGAAACAAACTGGGCTATTTTGTGAAATAAAATCTTTTTCAAGCTTCCCAAAACCATGTTTCTCATTTTTATGTCAAAAAACAAACAAACAAAAATGGTGCTATTGGTGCCACACCCAAATGGTTGTATTCCAAAATTGTTCAGCTGACACATTCAGTTCTATCCAGTCAGGATTCCTCCTGGTTGAATTTTCAAGATTACCATCAGTGCTCAAACCAAGGTTATACCTTATACATTTCTGACGCTATTAATGCATGGCAACACACTTGATGTTTTGAAAGAGAGAGATAGTTCTGACATTTCTAAAGAAATCATTCATTTTCAGTCTTTTTTTTTTTTAAGTCTGCCGTGGAAATATGGCAGCCCTATCTAGTGGTGAAGACTGGCTATGTTGCTGTAACAATCACTGTTAGTATTGTTCTGCACTTATTGTCGAGTAAAGTAAGATAGAAATGCCTTCAGCCTATTTATATATTAGGGAGCCAGTGTGACATAGTGGCTTGAGTGTTCAACTAGGACTCTGGGATACCAGAGTTCAAATCCCCTATCAGACATGGAAACTCACTGGGTGGCATTGGACAAGTCACATACTCTCAGCCTTAGAGGAAGGTAATGGCAGACCTCCTCTGAATAAATCTTGAAAACAAAATCCTGTCGTCATAAGTCAGAGTTTACTTGAAGGCAAATTATATACACAGACACACACATATATTTTCCTCTGGATGTTGTGGAATTGGAGTGTTCAAGATCGCTCACCACAGGCAATGCTGAGTAGGACTGATGGGAGTGGCAGTCTACCAGTATCTGGAGGGCTGTAAGTTGAGCATGTGTGTGAAGTGGTAGATTTATAGTTGGTTCACAGGTGTGCAGTCACATGTGTGTGTCATGCTTGAGTGAGTAGCCTCCACTGAGAGTTGCTGTGCTGAAATAATACTAGAAGATTGGAGGTGCGTCTACCACAGAGATTGTGATTATGTGACCTTCCAGATATTGTTAGACTGGAACACCCAGCATTCCTTACCATTGGGTATGCTGACTTCGGTTGCTGGGAGTTGCATTTCAAGAACATCTGTAACGCTTCATGGTTCATCCCCCTGATCTACAGTATTTGAAATGGCACTGATATTTATAAGTTAAACGTATTTAGACTGAAGGGCATAGACATTTTGTGCACCAAACAATGAAGACCTCAATAAAAGCTGCTGTTTGCAAAGTGCATTTTAAATAAGGCTTGACTTTTTTGACTGCCATAATTAAAAAAGAAAGAAAGAAAAAACAGAGCTAGGATATAATGATTCTGAGCTGTGTGTGGATTTTCCCATTATCTTGCATTCTGTGTATCAGCAGTTCCATGGCATCAAATAAACAATGCCCATGGGCATTCAGATTATATGTGAGTTATATTTGTAGTTTTCCTATGATGACTTTAAAATCCCTGCTTGTATTCCCTGTCAGCTCATCAAAAGCAACCAAGTTAACACTACTGTTTTCAGTACCCCTTAATGTCTGCACACTTTAAAATAATGCAGCTGATTTGGCTGGTTTGTTTCTACAAAAACAAGAGATGCCATTAAATAGCTTAAAAATAGCATACTGGAGACATACTTTTAGAGACTTGTTTTTTCTTCAATTTTTTTTAAAAAAGATCAGTAATTAAAATATTAGTTCTTGAAAATATCAGATCATGTTGCAGTTAACTGGAAAGCTGAAATAAAAGCAATAGGATTTGGTCAATAAATTATATATGTATCTTAAAAGAATAGCTTATAATGGAGCCAGCATAATATAGTTGTTTGGTTGTTGAACTAGGACCTTGTAGATCAAGGCTGAAATCGTTGCTTGGCCATGGAAGGCCACTGGGTGCCCTTGAGTGTCACACTCTCTCAGCCTCAGAGGAAGGCAGTGGCAAACCATCTCTGAACAAATCTTGCCAAGAAAATCCCATGATAGATTCACCATAAATCAGAAGTCATTTGAAGGCACACAACAACAACAATCTTGTTAATACTGTGTATCACAAAGTACATCCACCATGATGCCTCAGACTTGTTTTCTGCAATTATAAGTATACTGCTTTCTACCAGTCACTCACATGCAGCATTTATTTTTCATCACTTCCAAAGGTCTGGTAGTGTGTCATTCTACCATATTTAGCACCCTCTAGAAAAACATCATCTGTTTGCCAGATTACTGGAAGTACTTGGAAGCACAATTAAAATCCAACCTATTTAAATATTGGAGAGGGATTTTTGACCTTGAAGACCTTATAGTCTTGATCCAGTGCAGGCAATCCTGTGTCTAGAAATGCATTTGTAGGACTGGATCCCACACTCAGAGATATATTAACAGGGGTGTGAGGCCTTGGATCTAGTCACCCAGGAAGTTTGTGGTTGGCACAGGTAGGAAATCTCCCCCTTTTCTTTTAAAGAGTAGGTTACTACTTTCAGCAGTGGTTAAGGGCAAGGAGTGGGCCAAAGCAAAGCGGGTGGACATTTCCCTGTCAAGTGTGTAACACATAGCTCAGTTCTATGCATGAGGAGCTATCTGTAGTATAACAGTTTCCCAGGCTGGTAATCAGAGTTCAGTTCTACGCAACGGCTTCCTGAATTGCAACTCAGAGCTCAATTCCATTCACTAGGTTCCTGATCACTGATTGAAGGTAACAACAGAATCTGGTAGGCCAGCTGGAGAACCCATGGAGACCAGGGCCTATTTAAAGGGATGGGGGCGGGTACAGTAGATAAATACCCCAGGCCTTACATAGGGTAGGGCTCACTCATAGAAGTGGCCACACCAATGCATCAACATTATTAACTCCTCATTTTTTTCCCAGGATCCCACAAACCTGAGCTCTAGAAACCTAACAGAAAAGAAACTGATACCATATTTTCTTGGTTATAGTGTCCTTTTGTCATGACCTGCATAAGCAAAATGATTACAGCCAAAGGCAGTGGTAAGAATATAAACCCAGCCCAAATCGTCCTCAGACTTCTTTATTATGTTTATGTTTCTTATTCTTTTTCCTCTAAGGAAATCAAGATGGCCTACATGATCCTTTGCCTCTTCATTTTATCCTCAGCATTTCCCTGTGAGGAAGGTTAGGGTGAGAGGCTGTCTCAAAGTTACCAAGTAAGCTTCTTCACTGAGTGAAGATGAGAACCTAGACTTCCAAAGTTTTAGCTTGGTGCTCTAACCACTGCACCATACTGACCCCATGGGAAACATCTCACATGAGGAGTTTCTGATAGGTCTCTCAGTGTCTTAAAAAGACCCTCCTGGAAACTCATTCAGGTTGTGCACTAGACGTTCCCAATTCCTGGGCAATGCCCATTCCCAACTGAGCAATGATTAGTCCTCAGCAAGGTTTAGCAGATCAGCTAGGTGGAACAAAACAGACCTTGTGCAGAATATGTGGCACACAGCTTTAGATTAGGATTACTCTCTCCTTCCTAATATACTACTTTCCCTCAAGAAATCCTGGAAACTGAGAAAGAATAGCTATCTTAAGACAGTTTTCAGCACCCACCTCAACCTTGCAAGACCCTAGAGAAAACTATTAGAATTAAAATGACATAAGATTAGCTTGGAATGTCTTGGTGTCCTGGTTTTGTACTTTGGCATGTGTTCAAAATTTTATCAAGCAGCTTTTAAACAAAGTCCTCACAAAGTAACAACACACAAATAGAAATAGTGTACTTCAGATAGGTGTGCAGCTATTATGGCAAGGTGCTCTGAGTCACACAAGTCTGTTTATGATCTTAAGAAAGGCAACAATTGAAGAGAAAGGTTTTCAGGGCCCTTTTAAAAGCCTGTACTGAAGAGATCCAGCACAAGTCAATTGTAAGAGAGTTCTGTGGTTCTGAATCCATGACAAGACTATCACACATGCTTCCTAACTTTCATTATAGCACTCTTGGGTTGGATTCATTACTATTTCAAGACATTCCCAAATATCACATTTTATGTTATATTTGCAATCATCTTCCCACCTCCTTATGGGCCCAAAAACCCATACAATGAGGAATGTAACTGAAAGTCATGAGACTTTGGGTGGCCACACTCCCCACCACACCTGTTCCCTCAATTTTTAGTTTTTTTTATTATATTATGATTATGATTATTTTTGCTCCCAAATGCCTCCAAGCATGCTCTATAATTTCTAGGGACATTTCCACAATGTTTTGGGACATTTCTGGCTCTCTAGAGAGCCTTTGAGGCTAATTTTTTTAACCAAATTGGAAAAAATGATTTTGACTCCATGGGGATCCAGATGGGCTCCAAAAATAGTAAGAATGCATTCCATATACTCTAGAGTTCAGTTTTGGGCGTTTGGGGGGCAAATTTTTAAAAAAAAAATTGAAAAGTTGAAAATATAAAAAATGACCCACAAGAGGCCCTGGGGCCACAAAAGGGCCTGGGGACCACATTCAGTCTGATAACTCAGTTTTGCTAGGGGAAATGCTTCTTGCAAAGAACTGTTGATCTGAATCATTGACAAAGGAGAATGAAGTTCAATCTAGAATAAAAGTCCTTCTGCAACAGTGGTAGTTTCCACAGGAGTATCTGTGGGAGACAGTGGGGTAATATGCTTAACTAAAACACTTCATATTGTGTTAGGTATGGACCTGTGCAGGCTCCAAGAACAACAGGAGTAATCTTTCTCGGAGTGCCACCACTTTCACAGAAATGTCAAGTAGAGATGTGGGAAAGGGCCTTCTCTGTAGATGTCCCGGCTCTGGAACTCCTCCCCAAAGGAGTCTGGAATGGCCTCTCCCATGCTCTCCCTCCACTGGCAGGCAAAGACTTAACTCCCAACAGGTTTTTCAGAACAGAATTTTTAAAAGAAAGAAATTTTAGAAAAGGGACTGTACTGGTCTGAGCTGCCTTTCATTATTTTAAATCATGTGGTTTATGTTGTTTTTAGTGTTATTGATGATTTGATTTCATTTTAAGGTTGACTTTTTGTGCATTTTAACTATATTGTATTTGTTTTAATCAATAATTTGTAACTTCCCCCCGATGCCCAGTGTTGGGGAAAAGTCAACAACAATAACAATAATAACAACAACCCTTCTGGCTGGTCTGTTGGACGTTTATTTGGAATATTTGGTTCATTAGCAAAAACTGTGTATCAGTGTAGGTATGTAAATTCTCAACTATTTTATTCTTGTGTGGAGGGGCAAATAATAATGGTTTTTCCCTACTGCAGAAAAACAAACATTCCTGCAGAATATTTTTCCCATGTTCAAATGTCCCAAGTGCTCCGAAGGAATTATCCTATGCACAAAACACTTTTGTGCAAAAAAACAAAAACAACCCTCCCTGTTTTCTTTGCAGAAAAAGGGTTCCCTACTAGGAACAATGTTTTCTGCACAGAAAATATGGGGTTTTGTATAGTGAACTTGTTTTCTTCATGTGAACGTATTCTTTGCCATACACTTCTTCCCATATGTCTTTCTATACAGAATGATTCGTCTGCAATACTTCAGGATATTCAAATACTGGAAGAAAATTGTGCAAGGTTCTCGCTGGTCCATTATTTTTCTTGACAGGGTTTTCCAACTATTAGGAAACCCATATTTCAAATTGGAAGCAAAAAATAATGAATTATTCTTTCCACTTCTGGTCAACAGTCTGTAATGAAACGTTTATCATGTAAGTTACTCTTCAGATGGAATGAGAGGTTACACAACACGGAGGCCATTTCTACACTATACTGTTATAGTGCTATTATTCCACTTTCAACATTCTGTGGAATTCTGAGGTTTGTAGTTTACTGAGGCCAAATAGCTCTCTGGCTGAGAGTTCTAAATGTCCCTCCCTAAACTGCAAACCCCAGGATTACATAGGATGTTGAAAGTGGAATAATAGCACTATAACAGTGTAGTGTGGAAATGGCCTGAGATAGGGCAAATCACAAAAAGATTGCCGACCCCTTTCGGTCCTACCAGTTTCTCCTTGCAAATTCCTCTGGCCTATTTTAATCGTTTCTTCCTTAGTCAGGCTTTATGCTGCATTGGAGAGGTTAAACGATACTTAACCCAGTCCTGATTTTATTTCACAAGAGTTTTTCCTGCCTTCCAGTTCTGTATTATCTCAGCTAATGTGTGTTTGGCAATGTGCATGGGCTGAGCGAGTGTGTAAGTTCTTTTCTTTGTAGGGGGAGGAAGGAGGGTTAAGTAATTTCAGGCAATTGCCAAAAACAATGTAGAGAGGAGGCAGAAGACTTATTTAAAGAAAGTTCAAGTTTCTATTTAAGGAATGCTTATTAAGAAAAAAAAAATCTTCTCGTGGGAAAAAAAATCCATTCTGAAACGATAAATTGAAAGCATTTCTGACTATTTAAAACCAGCTTACCTACGTAAGAAATAGTTTCTTCACGGGCTGCAAGACTCACACTCGTCAGACTACAATAAACTCAGTGCTGAAAATTCCACATCAAAGGACACAACCCAGGCAAAGCTGAGCCTACGTAAGACTGGTTAATTTCAACTGGAGACTTAAACTCCTTTATTTCACTTTCTCCCATTTATGAAAGAGAAAAGTGGAAAAGTCTCTGGTTTTCCCAAGGAAATGTAACCTTAAAGGTATATAAATATTATATTGCATGTTAATTGCCACTGGTAAGCAACTGAAGGCTTTCTTTGATCTTAAAAGAAAACAGAACTCAACAACAAATTAAAGGAAAGCAGTGCCCTCTAGTGTGTGAGAGCAGTTTGTTGTGGTACTGTGAGAACTGGAAAGAGACACGACCAAGACTCAAGAATACAAAGCTAAAATGATACGTGATGAAAGGTATTTGACTCAGCAATGATCTAAACTAGTTCCCTGACTGGGTTGTGCTTAGTTATATATATGCCTGCTGTTTTAAGGGGTATTTTCAGAGCAAGCAACAATTTTAAGTGAAGTGACAGAATGGAAGGAGTTTATTCTTACTCTTCTTTATATGGAACCCACTGCTCTGCACAAAGTAATAGCAGGAGGAAAAGGAAAAGTCCCTGCCCCAAGAAATTTACAAGTTTTTAAGTGAAGGAGAAGGCAAAAGAAAGATGTGGCAATAGGCGATTTAATTTAAAGGGGGCCTTTTTAGATGTGGCAGCCACCATGTGGAATGACCTCTATATTGAGATTATTTGGGCTGCTAGTATTGGGTGTTGATACCATCCAATAAACAACTACTTCTCTACTCGGGAAGTTTTCTTGATTATTTTCTTGTTTCCTAACATTTTCCACCATCCCTGCTTTTAAAAATAAATGAGTTATGTTAATGGATTTTACTATTTTTATCATTTTGCCATTTAACCTATCTATTTAATTGTTTCTGTTTTTATTGCAAACCATGTTGGGGTTTTAAAAATGGAAAGCGAGATAGAAATATTCTTAACTACATGAGTGAAGCTTAGTTTCTATGTTTTTTATGAGAAAGGTAGTGAAAGCGCTGGGTTTTGAAAAAGCATTTGAAGGTAAAGAAAGAGGAGTGCTACTGCATAGTCAACTATTTCACACCCCACTAGGGAAAGTGGCCGTTGTTTCTTTATGTTCTGTAATACCAAATAAGTAACCCATGAGACAATTTTCTAGCATTAGTTTTACAATGTAGCATTCATACACCTTTAGCATACTTGCAGTGGGATCTGAAAGAAGGAAAGGAAGGAAGGACGGAAAGAAGGAAATCCCACTCGTTCCAAGGCAACTTAGGGCCAAAACATAAAATGTGGACATCTGTTGTAGAGTTTCCCACAATTCTAATTTTTATTTACTTTAAAATAGCTGCAAGGATCCTCTGAATTTTACTGGATGTCAGGCTCCGATCAAGGGTGGGATTTAATTTTTCCCCCTGTGCCATTTTTGATCCAGATCTCATTGAACAAGGCAGGAGATAACAGCTTGTGATGATCAAGTAAATGTAAATAAAATGGTTATATCTCAGCTGGAGAAGTTACTTTTTCACTACAGTCCCCAGTGTCCAGCCAACATAGTAACTTTTCCCAAGCTCTGGTAAAAATCACAGGTCTTGAGATCTGTTCACGGATTTCTCATTGCTTGGTCAATTTTGGCTCTTCCTTCTAGGTAATCGTGGCTGAAATCTTGTCTTAATTTTAAATGTATGTAGGCATGTTGTAAAACATTAGATCTTAATGTTATGTGAGACTTTTTTTCTTTTGTCATAATTTTTTTTAATGTTCTGCAGGATTTTTTAAAAAATTGTGTAGGACGTTCCAGTCTGCTGTGGACATGACAGATTTGCATTTACCAAGACATCTTCTTCACGTCATCCTGATAAGCTGCCAGACACATGTACTGTTAAAAAAAAAATGGATGACATAATCTCCAAACCAGGCAAGGCTAGGTGCATTAAGTGTGAGGTAGGGCTAAGTGTAGAGTTTGAATGAAACCCAAATTCTAGACTTTGATTCAGCTTGATCCAGTCTGGAATGAGTCCAAATTGAGTCATGTCAGGCTGAAAGGATTCTGGAGCAAATGTGTCATTCCAAAAGTGTTATGGCATTTTCCAGAACTCTTCAGAGTTTTTGTTTTTATTTTTTTTTAATTTCTTTGTTATGGGAGAGGGGAAGAAATCCAGAGGAAACATGTTTTTGATCCAATGCAGAATGCTTCATCATGTGAGTGGGTTGGAATCATAGATCCAGCTTCATTTTCTGATACTCCTAATGCTGGTAGCAGTGATTTTTGTGTGTGTGTAGGATTTATATGTGATGTCACTGAAGTTATGTATTCCCCTCTCTCCTGCTATAAGGCTAGCTGGAGAAGAGACTGAGAAAGGCCATTCATGCGTGTATATGTCTTTTTGTGTTTCTTGTTGGTTTAAGAAAGTGACGTTTTTGTCTCATCCTTCTGTCCTGGAGCTGCTTGTGTGTGTGCATTTGTGTGAGAGAATTTAGGAGAGCTTCCACTTCATTTTTCTGTATGTTTGTGCATATGTGAGACAAGAGAGGCCCTTCTCTCATTCTTCTTCAGTATAAATGTATTCTGCTGTTTTGGCGAAATAACCATCTGTTATTGACTAGGAAAGAGTGCCATTTAGGGAGTGAAGGAAATTTGTGTGTATGTTATAATCTCCTGTAAATAACCACTTTCTTCAATTTCCCCTACCTTATTTGTGCACTGCCAGTTTGGTGTTTAGGCAGCATTGCTAGTTATAATCATTCTATGTTCTGTCCCCCTCCACATCTACATATTGTCTCAGTTATCCTTATTTATTTATTTATATGCCACCTTTCTCCCAGTAATGAGACTCAAGATGGCTAACAACATACCGTATTTGCCAGCATGTAAAACGCACCTGTGTATAAGACGCACCCCATTTATACACTGAAAAATAATATTTGGCAGCATATAAGACACACCCCATTTTCAAACAGTATTTTGGGGGGGAAATGGTGAGTCTTATACGCCAGCAAATACAATATTTAAAAAGAATACAGATTAAAACTAAGCAAAGTCATTAATAAAACTGTAAATATAAAAGTTATTTAAAAGTGATTAAACAATTTGTTAAGTTAAATCATCAAACATTAAAAATATTAAAATTCATTAAAAGAGCATTTTGTTATTGTGTGCCTTCAAGTCATGACCAACTTATGGCGACCCTAAGGCAAAACTGTCATGGGGTTTTCTGGGGCTGAGAGTGTGTGACACACCCAAGATCACCCAGTGGGTTCACCATGGCCTAGCAGGGAATTGAACCCTGATCATAGTCCAACTCTCAAACCACTACACCATGCTGGCTCTCAAAAGACTGTATGCAAACCTTAAAAAACAGCACCCTACAGTATTAAAACCCCACTGCCATAGTCAGTTTTTAAGACCCTGACAGCATAAAAATGTTTGATCTGCTGATGGGAAAAGAGTAAATACAGAATCATCCTGGACTCTCTCGTCTAGGGTTTTACTCTAAAAACAGCCTTTCGTGTTTGCAGGTTTGACGTCCATGGATTTTGTTATTTGTGAGTTTCTTCAACCCCTTCCCTCCACCTCAGATGCTTCTTTTCTGGGGAACCTTCCCTCTTGCCAGCTCTGATCAGGCCACGCAGTCCTTTAAAAAACATCCTTTGGTCCTCCTGCACTAGCTGCTGCTTGGCCAGCTAAGGATGGCTTACAGCCCAATTTCTCAGCACCACTATCTCCTTCCCGTTGCCTCCCCCCCACGCGCTCACACACAAGAAAGGAGATGGGTATGACAGAGAAAGTATAGGGTGACCACCTCTCCTTTCCTTGACTTGGGCCATTTCCGCACTAGCCTGTTATAGCGCTATGATTCCACTTTCAACATCCTATGGAATCCTGGGGTTTGCAGTTTCGGGAGGGGCCGGACAGCCAGGATTCCATAGGATGTTGAAAGTGGAATCATAGCGCTATTACAGGATAGTGCGGAAATGGCCTTGGTTTGGACTCTGGGTGCCTGCTCTCCCCACATGCTTTGGCCCCTGTTGTTTGATAGAGCAGAAAACAAATGCTGTCACACATTTGTTCTATTGTTTGTTTTAAACTTCATTCAGAAACAGGATTTGGAAGCCATTTCAGTTTCCTAATAGAAGTTAATAAAAGCAATGGTGATTTGAAGTCCTGAACTGTGATCCAAATCTGAAGCCCGGTTCGGGTTGGGTCTGGATTAAATCCACTGGGTCATGATCTTAATGGCTGAATAGGGCCCCATGTTGCAGTCCTAGTATGCATATCATCTTTCTCCACACCTTTGCTCTGGCTCATAACAAATTTCTGGTAGCATATAGGAATTTTACCAAATTTAAGCAAAAGTTCTAAAATATTCCAGCATGAAGCATCTAGGCCAAGGGGCTAATTATTTTTCTATATTTGTTGTTATCTACCTTCAGAGCTTGGCATGTCATTTTTTAAGACTTTATTTTTAATCGTTTGTAACTTAAAAAAAAACTAATCTGCACTATTAGCTGGAAAAAAGTAAAGTGTTACATTATTCACTACTATTATGTTGCTAAGATGTTGCTTTTAAATTAAATATAAAAATGGTCCAAAATGGTGTTTTAAAAATAAAGAGCAATAGTAACAAGTATGTTAATCGTTACACCAATATGCTAACATTAATTTTAAAATGTTCAACGTCGTTAGGCGCCCCCCACATTATTCCCCAAAAGTAACTTCTTAAAAGTAACCTCGTACTTGTAAACTGTTACTTGCAGGCTCTATTTCCACTCCAATTTCTATCACATTTCAGTAGCATGGCTGCTAGAAAATTAAGTTTTCAGCTACTGAATTCTGTTCTGTCTCTGTTGAGCTCAATGTTAGCTTGGCCTAGTTTGGTAGAAACAATATCAAGACCAGTTGTTATTTTAGGACCTACATGGCATAATATTTCATTCCTAATTGCCCCTTAGAGAATGATCTTGTACAATCTAAGCAGTACATGAATGCCGTCACAATTTTACTTTTCATGCTTGGCATTTTGCGTTTAGTTTTAATCTTAATAGGTCATGTTAACCGCAGCATAGAGACTGAACCTGCTTTCTTAATTTGAAGTATTATTAAATTCTACATATAATGAAAACTGAAAGTAGATGTCCCCCCAAAAGGCCATTTATTTAAAATTAATTGATGAACAGAGTCAGAAAAAAATGTCTTTTTCATCCAGGAACAGTGCTGTGTGTGGTGTCAGAGGAACCCTTTGCTGGAATGTTCTCAGAGGCCTTCATGTGTGGAATATCTGTAGTCTTCCTCTGAGGCCTGTCCTCCATCACCTTAACCACCTTGCTGCTGTCTGTAATGGTGGCCAACCCTATCCTGTTGCCAATACTGAAATAAGATTCAGCTGCAGGTCCTATAGGTTTCTGTTGTAAAATGGAAGAAGGCACCCTCTTGTCCTTGGCTAGACAGCAGATGTGTTATGGTAGCCCTTTCCACAGTCAAGCTTGCATAATTTATGATACTCCAAGCTCCAGTGTATGGTGGCCAAGCAGGCATTTGATTAAGTCATAGCTTTTGCTGCCCAATTGAAGATGCAAAGATAGAGGGATTCTCAAGGACCTAACTTCCTAACATATATGACTGATGGGACACATGTTGTCCAAGCCTTCTCACATTCCATTAATTCCAGTTATTTTGAGAGTGTGTTGTATCATTTGCCTGCTGCCTATACTCTTTAAACATTTTTAAAGTCAAAATAGAAATTTGAAGCTCTGGAGGATAGCCAACTTAATGTTTTGAGGTCACGATAATTTATATTTCTTTCTATTTCTGCTTAATCTACTAAGCAATATTTAACTGATAAAGGGTATAGGTAAAGAAATGTGGGGGAAACTGCCATACTTCATCTGGTAATTGTTACCTCTACCTCAGTACTGTCCACATTATCTGGCTGCATCTTCCTAAGGTTACAGATGATGGTCTTTCCCAGGCCTACCTGGAAATGTTAAAAATTGCACATGAGATCTTCTGCCTGAAAGCTCTGCCACCAAGTTATGGTCCTTGAAAGAAAACATATTACAGCAAGAACTCTGAAGCGTATATGGTACAAATGAGACAAGATGGGAATGGATGGACAAGTCTGCAAAATAAGAACGGCAACAATAACTAATATTAAGTCACAACCTACTTCGCAGATGAATAATCAGAGTGTTATTGGCTCTGCCCAGCAAAGTATTCCAAGTGCCACAAGGCATATCTCACTGCAAGAGGTCCTCCCATGTCCGCCTAGTTTTCTCCTCAGTCAAATCATAGAATCATAGAAATGTAGAGTTGGAAGAGACCACACGGGCCATCCAGTCCAACCCCCTGCTATACAGGAACACCCTCAAAGCATTCCCGACAGATAGCCATCTAGCCTCTTCTTAAAAACCTCCAAGGAAGGAGACTCCACTACACTCCGAGGCAGCACATTCCACTGCCGGACAGCCCTGACTGTCAGGATGTTCTTCCTGAGGCTCAGATGGAATCTCCTTTCCTGCAGCTTGAATCCATTGCTCCTTGTCCTGGTCTCTGGAGCAGCAGAAAACAAGCCCTCTCCTTCCTCTACATGGCATCCCTTCAAATATTTAAACACAGCTATCATGTCCCCTCTTAACCTTCTCTTCTGCAGACTAAACATACCCAGATCTCTAAGTCTATCCTCATAGGGCATGTCTTCCAGGCCTCTCACCATTTTGGTCACCCTTCTCTGGACTTGCTCTAGCTTGACTATGTCCTTCTTGAATTGGGGTGCCCAGAACTGGACACAGTATTCAAGATGAGGTCTAACCAAAGTAGAGTAGAGTGGTACCAGTACCTCCCTCGATCTAGACACCATACTCCTATTGATGCAGCCGAGAATTGCATTGGCTTTCTTGGCTGCCACATCACACTGCTGACTCATGTTCAGCTTATGGTCTGTGAAGACTCCTAGATCCCTTTCACATGTACTGCTATCCAGCCACTTGTCCCCCATCCTATATTTCTGTATTCCATTTTTTCTACCTAAGTGTAGGACCTTACACTTATCTATGTTGAATTTCATTTTGTTAGCCTTGGCCCAGCTCTCCAATCTATCCAGGTCATTTTGAATTTTGATCCTGTCCTCTGGTGTATTAGCAACCCCTCCCAATTTGGTGTCATCTGCGAATTTGATGAGCATGCCCTCTATTCCTTCATCCAAGTCGTTGATAAAAATATTGAACAGCACTGGGCCCAGGACAGAACCCTGTGGCACTCCGCTAGTCACTTCTCTCCAGGATGAGAAGCAGCCATTCGTGATCACTCTTTGGGTTTGGTCGGTCAACCAATTACAAATCCAACTAACAGTAGCCCTGTCCAGTCCACATTTTACTAGTTTCTTTGCAAGAATGTCATGGGGAACTTTGTCAAAGGCCTTACTGAAATCAAGGTATGCTACATCTACAGCAGTGGTTCTCAACCTGTGGGTCCCCAGATGTTTGTGGACTTCAGCTCCCAGAAGCCCCAGCCACTATGGTCAATGCTCAGGGCTTCTGGGAGCTGAAGTCCAAAAACATCTGGGGACCCACAGGTTGAGAACCACTGATCTACAGCATTCCTTTCATCTATCAAGCTAGTAACTCTATCATAAAAAGAGATAAGATTAGTCTGGCATGACTTATTTTTGAGAAATCCATGTTGACTTCTCGTGATTACCGCCTTGCTTTCTAAGTGATTAGAAACTGACTGCTTAACGATCTGCTCCAGGATCTTTCTGGGTACTGATGTCAGGCTGACTGGGTGATAATTATTTGGGTCCTCTTTTTTCCCTTCTTGAAGATGGGGACAACATTTGCTCTCTTCCAGTCTGCTGGAACTTCTCCTGTCCTCCAAGATTTCTCAAAGATTATAGCAAGCAGTTCCGAAATGACCTCTGCCAGCTCTTTTAATATCCTAGGATGCAATTCATCTGGCCCTGGAGACTTGAATTCATCCAGTGTGGCCAGGTATTCCTGTACCACCCCTCTACCTATTACGTGCCTCATTTCCCCTGCTTCCTCACCTGCTCCCCAACCGCCAGGTTGAGTGCTTGTATCCTTCTGGGAAAAAACTGAGACAAAGAAGGTGTTAAGTAGTTCTGCCTTTTCCCTTCCCCCTGTGAGTAATTCTCCATCTTCTCTGCGCAGTGACCCTATCATCTCCTTCTTTTTCCTTTTGCTGCGGACGTATTTAAAAAAGCCCTTTTTATTGTTTTTAATGTCTCTGGCCAGCCTAAGTTTGTTCTGTGCTTTAGCCTTTCTGACCTCCTCCCTACATCTCCGGGCCACTTGCTTAAATTCTTCTTTGGTGGTTTCCCCCTTCTTCCATTTCCTATACATGTTTCTTTTAACACTTAGCTCAGCCGAGAGTTCTTTAGTCAACCATTCTGGTTTCCTCAGATGCCTTCCATTTTTCCTCCTTATTGGCACAGTTTTAGACTGTGCCTTCAGTATCTTTTTTTTAAGGAACTCCCATGCCTCCTGAGCTCCTTTCCCTTTCACTATTCTTGACCACGGAATTCCAACCAGCCGCTCCCTAAGTTTACAGAAGTCGGCTTTTTTAAAATCTAAGATGAGTGTTTGGCCACACTTATCTTCTCCTTCCCACTGAATGCCAAATTCCAATAGGGCATGGTCACTCTCCCCTAAAGATCCAACCACTTCTACCTCATTAACAAGGTCATCCCTGTTGGTCAGGATCAGATCTAGAATATTTGATCCCCTTGTGGCCTCTTCCACCTTCTGGACCATGAAGTTGTCTGCAAGACAAGCAAGAAACTTGCTGGACCTTGCTGTCTTGGCAGAGTTTGACTGCCAGCATATATCCAGGTAACTGAAATCTCCTATTATTACTGTATCTCTCCTACTTGAATGTGCAGTCATTTGGTTGAGGAAGGCATCATCAAATTCCTCAGCCTGGGTTGGAGGTCTGTAGTAAACCCCCACCAGAATATCCCTATTGTTTCTCGCTCCCTTAATTCTTACCCAAATGCTCTCGACTTGGCTTACTGGGTTTAAGTCAAGGATTTCTTCACAGGTGAAAACATCCTTGACATACAAGGCTACTCCTCCTCCTTTCTTGTTTGGTCTGTTTTTATAAAATAGGCTATACCCCTCTATTCCTATATTCCAATCATGAGACTTATCCCACCAGGTCTCAGTGATGCCTATCAAATCGTATTTATTTTGTTGTACTAGGAGTTCAAGTTCATCCTGCTTGTTTCCCATACTCCGTGCATTAGTGTATAGACACTTAAGTCCCCGGGCCCTTCCTGCAAGTCCTGTACTATTGTTTCTACTCCTCCCGCCATTGGCCTCTTGTACTACTTGTGGAAGTGAAAATTCTGAGGTGTGAACTTGACAGCTACCAATAACTGTGCCTGAAGCAGGTACTTCCAGGTCATGTTATGCTCCTAATATACATGTATCCTAAAGGCATACATAGGGACAGACAAATTTAGTAAGTTAGGGGACCTGTTTTATAACCCCCAGATCCTCTGCCAAAAAATGAGGCAACCCACCACAGTTGGGACTGGCCAGAAGTCTACTTCTGGTTTTGAAAAACAGGTTCTTTTTGATGTTAAAACCATGTGTGCGTGTGTGTGTGCGCGCACATTGCATAATCTATTTTAAAGAGGGTTGGGCATATTGTGGATCCCAGAGGATTGCACAACCCAATTTTCATTTGTCATTTTGGGCTACTAGCATTACTTGTAATTGCGTTTTGCCTTTTTGGGGAGGTCTTTACACATCCAAGGCAAGTGAGAGTGGTTTTTTTTCAATCATTTTTTTTAAGGAGAGCAGAGGGGTTGAGAGAGTCAGGGGTATCCCATGAATTCCATGAATCTCACTTCTGATTTAAATTGCATGAACTGCAGCTCCTACAAGTGTCTCAGAGCAGACATTCATCCCTTCTCCCTTTTTTCTTGGGAGAAAAGAGGTGAGCCTGGAGTGACTGAGTGTTACACCAGCCCCAGAGATACACTTTAGTCACCTCTGCTATGCATGTTTATCAAGGAATAAGCTCCACTATGGGTATTTGGTCTAACCTCTCAGTAAGCATGTAAAGTCTTGCAGTTTTAGGCAGGAGTGTACAACTGGACACTGGTCATAACTGAAAGTGACATAATGCCACCTCTGGTTTTGTTTCATGCCAATTTGGGGGGGGGTTAAAGGTATGGGGGGGTCTTGGGGTACTGTAAGAACCAAAGCACCATATTTTGTAGCACTTTCAAGACATTTTGAGCATTGGGGGGATATTTTTGGTCTGGGACCCATAAGCTGCTTCTGATATGTGTGCAGGGTCATCCTTTCCTCACCTATGCTATATGAGAGAGAACAAAATATTAATTTCACATTCAGATATACTCTTGTGTCTAGTTAATTTCAGCAACAAGCCCATGCTTTAAACAAATCTGTGTTTTAGGGCCCCAAACCATCAATAGTCATCTTGCCCAGGAAACAAAAAAGATGAACAAGCTAAGAATGATTAAAAGCAACCTCACTGCCCCCCATCTCACATTCAATGGATTTTAGGATCTTCTGCTGCAGAAAGATCCTGCTCCATCTTCAACCCTACGCATTATACTTTGCTCTTGCTAAGGCCAACCAGTCACAAGCAGAAAGAACACTGACCTCTTTCCTTCAGTTTCTGTGCCATGAGAAAAGGACTTGGGGTCTAGAATATCTTAGTCGTAACTGGCTTCTCTGAAGTTTGCTGCACCACAAGAAAGGCTTGTTCTGCATGTGATCATTTAGAGAGCTCAGTTTGAGAAAGTAGGTCCTTTGCACATGGTTTTGAGTTCTGGCACTGAACAGCCTCTGCACTGGTCCTGATTCCACATTTGCTTATCAGATCTTGGAAAAGTTATTTTTGAGGGTCTAAAATTCTCGTCCGCCAGCATAGCTGGGAGGTTTGGGAAACAGTAGTCCAAAAAAAAAAAAAAAAGGGTTAGCAAGCTCTTCCCCTGATCACAAACAGCCTATGGCTTTCACACTGACAATTCTGTGGCACTTTTGATCATGAGTTTCACAGGGTTTAGAGACAACATTGCTAAGAATATCTCTACTCCAAGTGGCATTAATACTACCTACCCACCCACTCCTATGAAAAAAAAAGAAAGAAACTGCAGACAGCAAATATCAAAAGCTTGCCAGCTATTGAACCAAGAACAGCAGGTGCCTTCATTTCTCATTGAGAACTCCCTCTGACCAAAGGAGATCACTTTACAAGATGGAGACACACAGACATTACTCATACTGTGGCTGCAGTTATCCATTTAGGTACCTTGCCAGTAAATCTTTTGTGCAGGTTTAACATAATATTCAAGGTATTGTTAGATTTTACGGGGATGGGGGATGGATGGCCTTTTATGCAGAGAACTGGAGTCCCTTCCTCCAGTATATACACTGATTCTTCAATTCTTCTAAGCCAGAGCTTGGATAAATTAACTTTTTATGGACAACAACTCCAAGAATCCTTATGGTAGCTTTCTCAAGCCCATTCTAATCCAGGAAAGGGGAAGCTCTAGCCCTCTATATGATGATCTGATCAATATTATCTACACTGACTGGCAATGATATTGATGATATCTTTCCTAGCCATGCCTGAAGATGTTAGGAGCTGAACCTAGGAGTTGAACCTGGGATGTTTGGTGAACCAGTGTATGGGCTCTGCCAGATTATGCCACCTGCTAAAGGACGGCATGAGCAAAACGGACAGGTATATGACTGTCCTGTGTTGCCTAAGAGATACATTTTGATGGTGTGTATAGGGCAGAAGCAACCTAGGAAGGGGAGGAAAGAATAGCAAATGAGACAGAAGGAAGGAGGAATAGAATATCCAGTGGCAGCAGCAGAACAGCTTTAGCAAATGCATTTTAAAGGAACAAATTCATCAGCTCTAATCAAAACAGGGATGGTGAAGGCTAAGCCATGGCTTTTTATATCAGGCTTAACTCTATACTATAATTTTGAATGGGTGAGAATCATTCAGCCCTTCAGATGCTGTTGGATTACAGTTCCCATCCTTCTGCACAATTGGCTATGCTGGCTAGAACTGTTGGGACTTGCACTCCAGTAACATTGAAAGGGCCTCATAATTCCCACCCCTGATTTAAAGTGTCTGGTTGCAACCTGACATTAGGAGAAAAGATATAAGATTCCACCTAGGCAGAACTATGCCTCATGTCCTCTCTCACCACTGTGTAAAACCACCTAATTCTTCTTGTCTCGTCTCTCCAAAATGGCCATACAATGACCAGCAGACAACGGGGGAGGGCATCTGAGAAGCATCTGGCTATGTTCCTATAGCCAGGTGCACAATTATGTCATCCTGCAGGACATCTGAAGAACTCCCAGGAGATCCCAGAGGAAGTCTTCATTCTTGTGTGCTGTGGGACAGCAAGAGACACATGAGCTTTGAGGGGGTGGGGTCAGAGTTGCATAAAGATAGTGAATTCCTCCCTCTGGAACTACAAAAACACAGATGCCACAGGACACCAGCCTCTATCTGTTTGTCAAGCTGTGTAAATCCACTTGCTTGTACTCAGACTAACCAAAGCTAGCATGTTATCTAACAGGACCAAAACAAACACCATAGTAAAGTTTTGGACTTTTTTTGGGTGCTTCCTAAGCAGTTGCTCAATTCCTATATTTTTTGCTCTAGAATGTATATTATTATTCAGTGTTGACCAAATTTGGTGTTTACATTTGGGTTGAACATGTTCATGCAGGTTCTGAACCAAACTGCAGGGTTTTGTTTTTTTGTTTTAAATGGTGGATTTGGTCCATTTCAACTTAGAAAATTCCCAGGAAATAAAATAATTAGATAGCTAGATGCAGAGTAACAAGGAGAAAAAAAATTCAAATGCTAGTACAAAGATCTCTACAGTTGCAATAGTCAAAACTGTCAGTCTGATGACAAGTCAAACAACTGAACCATTATGGTAGTATTGAATATGCCACACACCCTTTTCCTTTAAAGATAAGTTTGGGGGATTGAGGGGCTGCATCAGCCCTCGAAGGCACACTGGAGGTCACACACACTTCATTGTCATGTTCTATTCCCTCTGTGTCTATTTTTTCCTCAGCAGAATAAACAATAGCACCCCATGGCCTTCATTTTAGAATCTTCTCACTGGTGTCAGACCCATGTGGCCTGTTCCCCACAAAAATGCTCATATTAGCCTAAGAAAGATAAGAAACTTCCTGAAATGCCTGCAGTGGCAGCAAAATGGCAGCTTGGGAGGCATATTAACCATTTGGGGGCAAAAAAAATTAGACCCCAATTTTATTATGGGGTATGGAGACCCCTGGGGGCACAAAAGTGATCTTGGAGCTGTATATGGCCCATGAGCTATGTCTTTCCTGCCTGTGTTAAGCATGAACTCTAAGCAGCTGGGAGACTGTTGAAAAAATATGGTAACCAAGAGCAAATGAATGTCCTCTCCGTTACAGGAGAGGACAGGGCTATGACTGGAGGGCTGTTTTTTTCCTGCATCCTACTGAAATCAGTTGGCAGTTCACAAGTACTGTTGAAATTCAATTGACTGATTTATGTGCATTTTTGAATCAGAGCATGGTCTATATGAATATTGCACTGGTGATTGCAATGAAGTGTTTTCTGTTACTGCACCCTTCCCCAAGCTTTCCACTTTTGGTTTTGGGGCACACGGGACTACAATGAGGAAGGCTGTTGATGCCTCTTGCTACTGTTGGATTCTGCTGTTCTGCCTGTGGAAGTTCACCATTAGCTCCTACCCCTTTTTTAAAAATGAAGAGACTTAAATAATTGATTATTTGAGGATGCTTACACTATCCTCTGCTTCCATTTCTCACAGATAATCCAATACAAATATAAATCCCATCTAACACCAGACTGTAGAACTGTTTTCCAGTATTATTATGTGTGGTTTAAGAGCCATTCCATATCATTGATGGGATATTCCATGATGCAGTTAAAGCCACGCAGTTTGATTCACAGTAGAAGCAGGATTATTAGGAAACTGTTAAATGTACCTGCCAGTTCGCTATTATTTCATATTCTGTTTTATAAAGCAATGACATTCAAAGAGCTGACGAATGGTATAAAGTTGAAAATGTGCTAATTGGCCTTTTAGATCTGGCTCTCATCTCACTATGAAGGCTTGTAGAACTCCACCTCATTAATTCTATTTCTGTTCTTTGCTAGAAAGCTCAAGTTATGTTGAAAGAAGGCTTCCAATCATCTTAAATTTGTTGTACTTTGCTTTACAGTTTGGAAATCAGAAGTCTTCGCTTTCAGGTAACATTTGCCTATCCACCTCCTCTTCTACACTCATGCAAACTATCGCCATTTGTTTACATATCTCTGGTCGCTATGTGTCATAATTCTCTTTCTTTAGAATAGTAATTACCAAAAGACTGTCCAAGGATGAAAAATTAAAGCAGTGAGCATGGCTAACAGGGACTTTAAAATATTAAAATAATAAAGATGGTGTTTTCCTCTAATAATGCGAACTCACTTTGCTATCAAGTTGTTTAAAAGGAGAAGAAATGTGAACCTATTGATCATAGATCAGCAACTCCAGCAGGTCTGGGGACCAATTTTTGACCAGAAATTTCTGGGGGTGGCATGCACTGCCAAAAATATCCTCAGTGGGGGGGGGGATAAAACCAGAAAAGGCCAGGAATCAATTTATGATTTTGAAAAACAGTGTTCAGTAATTACAATGTCATAAGTCTGACTTATGACACTGCAATTCATTTTTATGGTTGTTATGCAGATGACAACCAAAAGTTCCCACAAAATCTATCTTCAACAGTGCAGCCCCTTCCAACATGGACATGTCTATGGATGTGTGTTGCAGCATATTCAGCTACATGAAGGAAGCTGCATGTGTCTCTACTCATCCCCTCCTCCCCAGCAACATGGAAATGGTCATGGGGGGTGCACTGCCAAAAAGATAGGTTTGAGGAGTAGCATTGGGAGACACAGCTATGTCCCACAATGAAGGATCTCAGCCAATATTTTAAAATGTTTAACATTATGGGGAGAAGCACAACCTATTTAAAAGAGAAATCATTGCACCTGGAGCCAAGAGACATTATTCACACCTTCCAATCACCAACCCCCGCCCCCGCAATTTCAGGAGACTGGGTGCTCAGGATGCAAAATAAGACTTAGTGCCACGTGTAACCCAAGAGTCATGCTTTGTCCACCCTTGCCCTAGATAAAACCAACTCTCCTTTGATTCTGTTGAAGTCAAGAGTATCCACATCACTGAATAGAGAGGACACCAGTTACCAAGCATAGTTGGTAGTGGTGATAGCCCATCATGAAGCAGCACCATGGCACTTTCAGCATCCTGGCTAAATACATTGCCAGGCTGTCTGGCTAGTGGCTAAATGCAGGTGCAGCCACATATACAGCTACACTGTTGCATGCTTCTGAGAATGCCCCCCTTTTCAAGGGTTTCTGACATATGCCATGGGCAATTAACAAGCAAGGGTAGGATTTTCTAGTGTAGCGAGGTACGAACTGGTCCTGAGCCAAGATCCATTAATACTTAGTTTTGCATGGTGGAATTTCAGGACTGACTACAAGAAGTATTCTTCACCCTTGGGAATTGGTTTTACAGGAAGTGGTAGGCTTGCAAGAACGCTTGCAGAGA
The DNA here is from genome assembly GCA_948472985.1 of Iguana delicatissima. Lineage (NCBI taxonomy): Eukaryota > Metazoa > Chordata > Lepidosauria > Squamata > Iguanidae > Iguana > Iguana delicatissima. The sequence goes on from CAOKZL010000205.1 coordinate 3,024,726, forward strand.
GTACTGAAGACTAGTAGTCATTGATAGCCCATTCACTATACTTTAGTTAAGGACATCTAAGCTGATGGCCACCATAGACTTCTGTTATTGTGAACTGCTGTCAAGTTGATTTCAACTTATGGCAACCCTATAGATTATAGACCTTCAACTCACCCTGTCATCAGCAACCATGCTCAGCCCTAGCAGACTCAGGGTCATGGCTTCCTTGATTGACTCTATCCATATGTTATACAGTTTTCCTCTTTTCCTACTACTTTCTGTCTTACCAAGCATCATTGTCTTTTCTAGTGAGTCATGTCTTCCCACAATATGGCCAAAGTACACCAATCTCAGTTTAGTCATCTTGGCTTCTTGGGAGACCTCAGGCTTGATTTGCTCTAGGACCTATTGATGTGTCTTTTATCTGTCCATGGTATGTGCAGACCTCTTCTCTAGCACCACATTTCAAAGTTTTCTTCCTATGAGCTTTCTTCACTGCCTAGCTTTCACAGCCATACACAGAAACTGGAAATATGAAGGCATGGCCAATCCCAACTTTAGTATCCCATGATATATCTTTACACTTCAAGATCTTGTCTAGTTCCTTCATAGCTGCCCTTCTTAGTCCTAGTCTTTTGATTTATTGACTGCAGTCTCCATTCTGATTAATGACTGAGCCAAAGTATGGAAAATCTTGAACTATTTCAATGTCTTCATCATCTACTTTCAAAGTCAGATAAATCATCTGTGGTCATTATTTTTGTTTTCTTAATGTTCAACCTAGATGGCCTTAAATAGAGACTAGAGGATTAGCAATCAATTGCTACTAGTATTTATTGATCTCTGCAAGGATTGTCCAAACCCAGAGGTGATGTAGCTCTCAATATCAGTCACTGAGCAGTAACAATAAGAGAGAAAGAACTATTGCCCTCATAGGCTTCTCACTGCACAGGCATCTGGGAAATAGTTTGTTGGTATGATCCAGTGTAGCTCTTCTTCTGTCCATATATTCTTAACTGTGGATAACATTTCATGTGTCCAATGAAGTAGATTCTAGGCCATGAATGTTTATGCCATAATATATGTGTTAATCTTTAATGTGCAACATGACTCTTCAGTTTTTGGACTATAGCTCCCAGAATCCTCTATCCAGCATGACCAATGGGACCTACAAAAAATGTAACCTCACTTATGTTCAGATTCCAGCTGACCAGTCAGCCAGTCAGTCAGCCATACCTTTCTCTAGGATACTTCATTCTATTCCAGTCTCCCTCCTCCCCTTCCACATTTTCTGTTCTTTCTATTCCAACTAAAACACAATCAATATTCTGTAACGACTGTCATAGCCAGTCTTCATTGGTCAACTTTTGAGGGACAGAGGGTTGTTTACTTTCTTTTTCAAAGAAGCCTTGCACTTCTACACATTTTAAGATTATCTCCAATACGCTGGTACCTCTTTTCTGTTTCTCAGTAGCTCTTTTGGGGTTCATGACCTCTTGTAACATACCACTAGCATTTGCTGCCTGAGGATTTTCAGTTGGAAGACATGTTTCCATGGAACTCACAGCATTTCAGAGTGATCATTTCAGAGTGTTCAAAATCACTTATTTTGTGTTATCTCACTAACCCAGCAGCAACATAGGCCACTATTAAAAACAACATTGAAAACATAGGCTACTATTGTTATTCTCATATTCTGGTGAAGGTGGTTACCGATTTGCTGAAGGCTATCCTTTGAGTTTACAGAAGCAGGAAGCAATAAACTCAAGTACTTCCTAGCTTGGAGCTATCATAGGTCTGGGCTGGCTCTCATACACAGAGGAATCCTCTATGTCATCTGGCTAAAGCTAATCTTTGGACTAGAAAGATTGATGTAGCAAATATATCACAAGATTTGACAATATGTGGAGAACACCTGGGAGTTTCAAAAAGGAAAGGAATCTGCTACAGTTTAAAACAATGCAAGAAGAGTCTGAGGCTGGATATCCTAATACGGCATTGAACTTAGTGCCTCTGCGCATGAAGCTTCCATAGCTGGCCTAGTGGGGAATGCTGTCTGCTAGTGCTGCTTGTTTGTTGAGGCAAAAGGTGAGAAAAGCAATGCTTCTTTTCAGTTTTCCTTCCCCAAGGCAGGCAACCAAGCCAGTCAAATGCAACTGAATAATGCAGAAAAGAGAATAAAGTAAAACCATTAAGTGATGGGTGCAGGGCTTCTTCTACCTTGATCTGTTTTGGGGAAGTAGAGCTCTTCCTCTAAAAAGATTAATTCTCATATATCCCAGACAGCACAGATTATGTGTGTTGGGTCAGTCTGCATAACTTCAACAGTAAAAGAAGAAAAGGAGAAAATAAAATGAATGGGACAATATGGTTTTAATAATGCGCTTGCCCAGTTCTGTAAGGTTTGAGCAATTGTAGACTACTTGGCTCTGAAAAGTGTTGATGAGTGCCTAGCAACAAATCTATTGTGTTGGAATAAAATAAAGACATATTAGCTAAAGGGAAGTAAAGCTGTTTTAATATAACCTCTTTTAACAAATGACTCTGTCCTTTTATTTTATCTGTAGGAGGTTATTTTCGCAAACAGGAGTAATGGAGATGCAAATTGGCCCCTTTCATCACACAACCACTACAGTTGGTGCAAATTTCCCTTTTGCCCAGGCATCAGTGGGCATAATCCACCAGAAAGATCAATGCAAACCTTACTGTAATTTCAACAAGAATTTCTGAAATGACATTAGTGACGCAAGCCTCTCTTTTGGCAAAAGTGGTTTCTTTTTAAATTGGTTTTTAAAAAAATCCTGTGGTAATTCAATTGCATTTTTATGAAGTGTTGAAATCCCCTTGATTCCAAAGGAAAGGTGAATGATAAGCATTTACTAAGTTTAATAAATATTATTTACATAATCATTTGATGAGCTGTGAAGATTGGCTTTGTCAGTGGCTTCAGAACTTTAAGCAAGAATTTCAGGATCTGAGGCTGGTCTCCAGTTCAGTAAATACCCGTGGATAGTTCAGTGTTTATAACATACATCTCTCATATTGTTAAGATCTAAGGGTTCTAAACCCAGGACTGTCCCTTGGAGACAGTTCCTTATATTTCTTTTAAAAGCACGTATAACCTTAATGACATGAGACAAAAAACGTAATTGGAGAAGAGGCCTGTTTAACCTGTTCCCACCAGATAAATGTTTTTCCCCACCCAAAATCGCTGCACTTTTTTTTTCAATCAACAATGGGAAAGATACAGATAACTATTGAGGGATGGGTTTTGAGTGGGAAAACATCCAGAAAGGAAAACATTGAACTTGTATCATCCTCTTTCCAAAAGTAGTTTCCTACAGGTTATAAATGCTACTGTTTTAGACTAGCCTTCCTAGATTCCCTTAAGCAGCATTCCCAGCTCAGCATCCCCTTTTCGAGTTCAGTATTCTGTGCCCTTCCATTTAAGAAGTCAGGAAACAATTTACACATAGCTTTGTAATCCCAATCATCTTCCACCACTTTATGTATATTCCTTCTTTTTTCCCCAGACTGGGGCTAAAGCTTACAAAAGACAAAATTAAAGCATGTATAGTTAAAGGACATACAAAAAATTGAGATTAAAGCAATATTAAACCAACAATGGAATTAAAATCGTTTAAAGTTATTTCTTTGAAACAAAGATTAAAAACAGTACGGCACCGTAAAAAAGGGATCTTCTCTTGTTAACAAGCAATTCCCAAAAGCTTGCTGGAATAGAAAGGACTTAGATATGTAGAGTTGGAAGAGACCACATGGGCCATCCAGTCCAACCCCCTGCCATGCAGGAACACCCTCAAAGTACTCCCGACAGATGGCCATCTAGCTTCTGCTTAAAAACCTCCAAGGAAGGAGACTCCACTACACTCCAAGGCAGCATATTCCACTGCCGGACAGCCCTGACTGGCAGGAAGTTCTTCCTGAGGTTCAAGTGGAATCTCCTTTCCTGCAGCTTGAATCCATTGCTCCTCGTCCTGGTCTCTGGAGCAGCAGAAAACAAGCCCTCTCCTTCCTCTACATGGCATCCCTTCAAATATTTAAACATGGCTATCATGTCCCCTCTTAACCTTCTCTTCTGCAGACTAAACATACCCAGCTTTCTAAGTCTACCCTCATAGGGCTTGGCTTCCAGGCCTCTCACCATTTTGGTCGCCCTCCTCTGGATTTGCTCCAGCTTGACCATGTCCTTCTTGAATAGGGGTCCCCAGAACTGGACACAGTATTTAAGATGAGGTCTAACCAAAGCAGAGTAGAGTGGTACCAGTACCTCCCTCGATCTAGACACCGTACTTCACTTGCTGCCGGAAAGATAGCAAAGAAGGATCCATCCTAACCTGCCTAGGAAGGGAGTTCCAAAGTCTGGTAGCAGCAAAAGAGGAGGCCTTCTTCCACATTCCCACCAAACATGCCCATGAAGGTAGTATATAGAAGTGCCACTCGGAGATCTCAGAATTCAAGCAGGCTCATATGGGAAGATAAGGTTCTTCAGATAGCCTGGACTTGAGTTATATAGTGTCTAGCTAGTGCCTCCAGTGCAGAAGGGAAAGAGAGATGTGCAACATCAGTCCCTGTGACTGGCAGGCTATGTAAAGCTTCTAGATTACACAGCTTTGTGGATAAAAATGAGTTTAGCTTTTGTTGCTTGCATGCCTGATCACTATTGCTCAGCAATGTGGCTAGTGTGTTTTCTGTCAGTGAGGCAGGGAATATTAAGAGATCTAAGGTGCTGAACTCTATCCCCAACAAAGGTCCAGCACATTGTATAACTTTCTGAAAGTGTAGGTTAAACTCTGGAATGGATTCATTGCTCCACTGACATAGGAGCCATCAGCCACCATAGTTGCTGCTGTTGCTAACTCTGAACATAGACCTCTTGGTTTCCATGCCAGAGAATACAGACGCCAGGTCTGGACTCAGATGTTACTGCCTACCACTTCTGTCTGACTCTGACTTTTAAGCAGAAAAATATGCACTTTTTAAAAATGCACAAGACAAAATGTATCATAATTGATGTTATTGTTATGAGGCTTCAAGTCCAACTGATAGCAACCTATCATAGGGTTTCCTCGGCAAGATTTGTTTGAAGAAGGGGTTGCCTTTGCCTTTGGCTGGGACCTAGTGGATTTCCATGGCTGAGCAAGGAGTCAAACTCTGGTCTCCCAGGTCCTAGTCCAACACTCAAACCACCATCACCACAATTGGCTTTCTAAAATTGATGTAGTATCCAGTTAATATTTTTGATGACTTCTACCACCTTCTCCCAGCACAGAGTTATGAATACTACACTGCTCCTGAAGAGCAGATGTTGCTCAGATTTGCATTGACACATTATTTTTCACATGATTGCGGTGTTGCAAAACAACATGAAAAGACATGCATGGAAGCATGCAGTGTTTGCAGGAGAGAATGCTAGAATAAACTCAAAGTAGGAGTAGTTGGTAACTTCCACTGTCTAAATTTAGAACTGAAGATCTAGTTGAAATTAGGTGGTGTCAAAAACTCAGTAAGGTTTTCCATGTGCAATCTCTGCAATGCAAAATTCTATGTAGTAGGATCAGGAAGCACTCAGCCACTAAAACTCAGCTGGAGTCCCAAAATCAAATAGAGAAAAAATGTTGCTGAGTTTCAAATATATTTCAAGATAGTTCCTAGTTCAAAGAAAGCAAAGCTAGCAGAGGAGGGAAATCCTTGTGCTTTTGCACTCTCCAAAAAGAAATCCAACAACCTTATTTTCTTTGACTATGGAAAATTTCTAAAATTATCTTATGGTGCACAGGGATTGCAAAAATTTAACTCTGGAGTGTCTATGCTATGTACATCTGGCAGTACAGTATTCTCAATGAAATGTGAAAGATTGCTGAAAAACTAAGGCCTTCCTGATGAAATATATTTTGAAGGAATTTCCCTGACTGCTTAAGTATTTCAGTTGATCAGTTCCTTGATTAAGTTTCTGGTTTGATCAATAACATAGAATTACATCCACATGCATAGAAGTTACTTCTCACAGTGGCATCTTTGAGTAATGGCATCTCAGAACCACAGAAGAAGTCCCAAAGTCAAAAGAACATGATCAGAAGGATCCTGGAGAAACTATCTGATGGAACAGAGCTAAGGTAAGTGTGAGTTGCAGCTCTGTTTTTGCAGTCCCCAAATCCCCAGAACACACCAATTTTGAGGGACTTTTTTTGCTCCACTATAGCCCAAAGTTTGTAAAACTGCTACCCAAACAGCAGGTGTGTTTCCCTCACTCCCCTGTCCTTACCTCCTCTGAAACAGCCAAAAATGAGCCAAAGCCAAAATCAGACCTGACATCATGTCACCTCTGCTTCAGTAAAACATATCCATGCAGCCCACTTGGGGTGCAGTAGGTCAAAAATTGGCCTTCAGCCTGGACATAGTTGCTCACTTGTGCACTAAAATGGCCCATGTGCTCGACTGAATTTACAAGAATAGATTTGCTAATCTGTGATTTAAACTAATCAAGAGCACAACTTCCATGCGTTTGGGGCCTTTCAGCATGCCCCACCTTGGTAAACAACCAAGATGACTTGGCTAATCTATGTAATTACAGCACCTTTGGTGCAACAAGGAAGTAAAGCAAAGAAATGTTCCAAGGAATTGTGTCTGGAGCAGCCTAGACAGCTCCACCTATACCTTCCTTGGACAGAGCTTCTGTGTTCAAAAACTCCTATTGAATTTTTAATGCACTTCCCATAGGTTATGTGGAGTATTTACTGTATAAGAACCAGCCTGGACTGAAGATCAGTTTAGATCAGAGAGTGAGGGATGGTAACAGGCTTAGAGAAGAATCATCCCCAAAGTCCAAGTATGACTCTAGGTGTTTGACTGATGCTCTGTTGACTGATTCAAAGCTAGAGACTATGGATTCCCCCTTCTTGCCACTGAGAAAATCGGATCCATCTTTGTCCCTTTGGCTGCTAAGGTAAAGGACCCACTACATGAGTAAAGCCAAAGGGCAAGATATGATCTGCATAACAGAGGTCTAATCTGCTTTGTGTGTAGTTTCATAGAGTGCTTAGTGCTAAGTGTGTTATGTTCATATATTTATATGAACTGGTTCCTTTGTGAATTCTAGACCTAACATGGAGATAGGACTGCACCTGTTTTGTTTTGTTCAGCCACCATCTAAATGAAGTGTTACTGTTGTAATGGGCTTAGAGACAGTGATTAATCAGTGTTACACCGGTATGGTTGAGAAACAGAATTCAGGATGGAGGTGCACAAATCATGTGGACAGAGATTCACAGAGGTTGCGATATTGAGGAGGGGCATGAGGGCATTGTCCCCAAATAAGAATTTTGTCCCCCAAATGAATATTTCCTTCAGCCCTCAAACTCAGCATTTCAGAGACACCGCAACACTGAAAATCATTCCTACCTGTATATACTGTGTTCACATTCCATTGTTCCTTTTCTTTGGTGCCTAAAGACTTGACTGAAATTTTAAGTTAATTCAGTGCTAGAAATCTGAGGACTAGAGGAAAATTTTATTCAGGAAGGACAGCATTCTTATTTGGGGAGTTGCAGTGTCCTCATTTTGCCCTTCTCCCTGTAGCTACACTCCTGGATTATGTTCAAGTTAAATAGTTCAAAATATTTTATAATAGCCAGCAAAGACAGCATTTTCCTCTTTGTGCCCAGCAGCCTGCTCCCCCCCAATTAAGGATGACATTGCTCCCCATAAGCGCAGGTTCCCTGAAAGTCTCTTTCTGACCCCCCCTTCTCACAGCACAGTGGGAATTCAACAAATTAGATTAATTCTTGGAGACTGGGGCCTAGTTACAATAGCAAAATATTGCAATACAGAATCAGAGTGAGTATATCCTTGTATATTTGTTGCTGGGTACCACGGGCTGGAGGGTACAGTTGCTCTTATGTCCTAGTGGTGGCCTTTTCATAGGCAGCTCGTTGGCCACTATTTGAGGGGAATGCTACATTAGATAAGCCCTCACTCTGGTACAGTTTAGCTGTTCTTTTGTTCTTAAAAGCAGGAGTAAAATTAAGGTTGAAAGGGCTAAGAAAAATGTCTATCTTGTCTCCACTCCAGACTTTCCCCCCTTCCCTGCAGCAATTGTCCCACAAAATCCAATATTTCTTAACAAGCTTCTGGAATTAGCACAAAGCTCCCTATTTCTGTGTGTGTGGAGGGGTGTCTTCTGTGGCTTAGCAGGGGAGAAAAGAAGCTAACTCCAAGTGCATATGGGGAATGGAGAAAGACTAAGAAGGCAGATATGCAGAGGTAGAAGCCGGATACTTAATATTCTAAGGGAGGAATAAAGGGAAGTTTGAAATTGCTGTCCATCTATTCCCATCCAGTCAGTCAATCAATTTTCAAAGGAAACTGCCCTACAGTTCTTCCCAGAGTCTGCCTGCAGATGGAATGAAGTGGCAGGAGTTTGACACATGGGATATATCTGGGAGAAAGCTGTGCTCACAGTGAGGGTGGAAGCTGGTCCTGGAAAGAAGTTGCATGGCAGACGCAGTTTTGCATGTGGATAGTGAGGAATTAAAATGCAAAAAGAAATCAGAAATGGTCTCCTAATGGACATTAATCAGAGCTTAGTTGTCTTTGAAAGAGAAAGGAAGAAACCCATTCTGAACCTGAAAACAGACTCTCCTGAAAAATCTTGCTTGCCAAGATTAAAAGTGTTCTTGTCCCTGGCCAGCTGGTAGACAAATTTGTTGAAGACTGCTTATGCACACAGGGACAGCATTGATTCTCAGTGGCTGTTACTGAATACTGTGGTCCAAAATTACTGTATCCCCATACTGAGCACATTAGGACTTAGAGAAAAAAAGAAAAGAAAAAGGACTGTTTACCTACTTCCCATTTTCTGAAAGACACATCTGATTTGGAGTGGTTGACGCAGAGGAGTGCAGACCGATGGCCTTTTCACACTACAGTGTCATAGCACTGTGTTTCCACTCTTTCTGCAATGGCTGCATCCCAAGAAATCCTGGCATTTGCAGTTTGGGGAAGTACTAGAGCTCTCTAGCTGAAAATTCTAAATACTTTTCTCTAAATAGCGAATCCCAGAATTACTTTGGATGTTGCCATGGCAGTTAAAGTGGAATCATAGCAATATAATCACATAGTATGAAAGCAGCTGAGAAAAGTAGCTCTATCTCCCCACCCACACCCACACCCCGCCATCATTGCCATGGGTCTGGGGAAAGTGTACCCTGCTTATAAAATTTGAATGTCCTTGAACTTTATGTTAATAGAGATCTAAAAGCTAAAATAGAGTGATCCTCTAGCCCAGGGGTAAATACAGTGTAGGCCTGGGGCCACATGCAGTCTACCAACACTGTTTTCTCACTCTTTGACCCCTCCAGATTTCTTAGAACACATTTTTCTGGTGTAAAGAAAAGACAAATTGCTTCTCCAGGAAGCTCCCAGCAGTTGCAATTCTCCTTTTAGGTAGATTATAGGTTAAATCCTCCACCACAGTCTTGAACCTTTTTTAAAAAAATACGTTCTCTTTCAAAGCCAGTCATTTCTTTTTCAAAACAATTTTTCCCCCGTTTCCAGTTTAGCAGTCTGTGTGGCCCACAGTTGCATCACTCTGGTCTAATCCCTGCAGGAATTCTTGCTGGCTTCCAAAGAGACTTTATTGAGCGGCCAAGAGGACACCAGCCTCACTCTGGTCTAGCGCTAGCCAGCAACCAACAAGGCTCTGTGCTTCTGTTTTACTTGTTTCTGAGTTTATTTTTTTTCCCAATAAATTTTATTTATTTAAAAACTCTCCAGCCCCCTTGGTATATTTCAGGTAAGTGATGGTAACAATTTTCTCTGCCCCCAAACAATTACATTGGAAATTAGTGCTGTAATTATAATGCCATGTATTACTCTGAGGGCTCTTGAAATGACAATGAGATGTCCTGCTGTGGTTCTGAGCAAAGAATGGAGCAATTACACTTGTAAAATAATGCTCCAAGCTCTGCTCACAGACCTGTTGGGAGGATAAAGTGGGGAAGGAAACTGTGCACATTGTCAGAAGCTCACAGGAGGAAAGATGAGATATAAATCCTCCCCCATGCTCCACCCTACAATGCTATCTATTAAACATGCCCACATTCTCCATTTCAAAATAATGCATAGATTGCAGTCCTGGGACATCACTCCAAATGAAGACAGTTGAGATTCTTGTGTTGTTGTGTGCCTTCAAGTCATTTCTGAGTTACCCTAAAGTGAACCTATCACAGAGTTTTCTTGGTAAGACCAGTGAAAGGAGAGTTTGCCATTGCCTTCCTTGGAGGCAGAGAGAGTATGACTTGCTCAAGGTCATCCAGTGTTTTTCTATGGCTGAGCAGAGATTTGAACCCTTGTCTCTGAGAGTCCTAGTCCACTATGAGGGCCCCATACTAGGCTGGCTATCTACATGAGTTTACCTCAAAGTAAATATCCTTGGAAATTCTCTGATTACATTTATTTGACAAACTAGATCAGATGAAAAGCATCTTCAGCAAATCTTCTAGTCCAGGTTTTCCTCATAATTATACCCCATCTCTACTATTTTAATTATTTTTAATTCCCATTGGCTACTTACACTTGTTAAACACACAGGCAGCTCCTCACAAATTGATCCAGTTAGTCATAACACCACATATGTTATGCCCGAGGCTGTTCCCAGTATAAACTCTCAACTCATTATAGAAAAACATCCAATAGATGGCTATAGATGTTGATTCTTTTTAAAGACACTATACAGTACACACTTCATAAAAACTCATGAACCAAAGATAACACAGTGGATAAAGTTGTCCTATATCATGTGCTTTGTTGATGCACAGTGAAAAGTATTCCAGTTCTGGTCTGGCCACAGATATAAATAGATACACTGTCAAATTAGCATTATTTTGCTGTTTTGACACTTTTTTTAATGATGCAGAGGGAGGATTAAATAAGAATGTTGTGGCTGCATAGGACATAACATGAATAAAATGGTGTTAAATTTGAAGTATGAGAGATTTGGTCCAAGTATTCCTTGATGTTGTTAATGTTGTTAATGTTGTTGTTATTGTGTGGGTGGGTGGGTGGTGGGTGTTTGGGTATTGTCTTTTTTTATGCGTGTGTTTCTTTTTTTGTTTCTTTTTCTTATGTTTGTATCTATTAAACCAATAAAGATTATTTAAAAAAATAATAATAATTTTGAGAATGTGTCAGGAGCTTCTTTTAAAGAAAGGATGGGCAACTATTTAGGAGTGGGGCCCATTTTCCCTCCTTGTACCTGTCCAGCAGACCATACTAGTGTATTTCAACTTACCCAAAGTGATGTGATGTGCAGGCCACCATTTTGGCTAATTTTTAGCCTTTGTGTTTTTTGTTTTGTTTTGTTTTTTTGGGGGGGGGTGTTTGGGGAGGCTGGAGGACTTTGTGAGGTTAGTGGAAGAAAAACACTGCATTTTTAGTCCATTGAAGGCTGAAAATTGCCTGAAAATTGCCCCCTTAGTTTTTTAAAAAATGATGGGACTGGGGGCTGGAGAAGTCTTCTGGGGGTCCCAAGGGCCACACTAAGGGATCTCAAGGGCTGCATGTGGCTCACATCAGCTCTAAAACCTTATAAACCAGAATAAGTCATTTTGGTATGTGTGAATATTTGCTTATACAAATATACAACACAATCCTATTCTGATAAGTCCCATTGGGTTCATTGGGGCGCCTAAGTGTTTGAGATTGCAGTGTTTTACATGCGCACGCACACACACACATACACTTTGCCATTTCAATTTAATATAGAGAAACTCATAGGAAGACTTTTTAAAACAGATTTGAAGTTCTTCTGGAGTCTCAGCAGCTTTTGATACCATTAGCCATGGCATCTTTTTAGATGACCTAACTGGACTGGTTATTGGAGGCACTGTCATTCCAGTGCTTTCCTTTGGGTCATACTCAGAAAGAAATGATGGGAGTCACTGTTCCACATTGTGGCTTTTGGTATATGGTGTCTCTCAGGGTTCTATTTATCCTCCATGTTGCTGTTCTACTTGTATATGAAGTGGTTGGGAGAAGTCATTCAAAGTTCTGAAATACTGACAATAGGTTTCATGTAAGCGTGGTTTCCTCCCCCTTCCCCATTTCTAGACTGAGGGATTGCAGATCATTTGCCATGTATAAGCTGATCTGCATCAGTCTGAGTTCTCATTTATTGATTTCTTATGACCATACTCAGATCCAAACAGGTGGAGTTAACACTAACATTCCATTTAAGCATTCTTAAGTATTGGAATCTCAGGATATTTATGTGGGAGAATAAATAGGCTCTCTGTTAATCTTTTAGTCTACTTATTATATGCAATCATAGATATACAAACATACATACTCCTTGTAAGGAGAAACATAAACATTTAGTGTCTAGGCACTTTGTTTTCATTCCATTACATTGCATGTAAGGCAACATATATTCATTATATTACAGTATATGGCAGGTAAAAAGTTGCACTTTCATAAGGACTGAACCCTTATCTCTGCATCATCAGACATTTCTAAAGTTAATACATAGAGGAACATTACTATCTTAAACAATATAATTCAATCATTCACCCACTAAATGCATTTATCAATTTATGTACACTTTTTTTTTGTTGAGGGATTGTATATCCCTGAACAGATATCTATAAACACACAGACTTCCTGGGATTAGTATCTCTGGCCACTGCTGGGCATCTCTGGGCATTGCTATAATTAGCAACATCCATTACTACATCTAACAGAAGGGGAAACATACCTATGATTCTGTCTCTTGCCAGCATGGCCTGTGTCCATCAAGATATCTAGGTTATTAGCTTAGAACAGTATAGTGGTTATCAACAACATTCTTCTACAATGATGTCAAAGTCTTTAAGAATGATTCATTTGAGAATACCAATATCTGTGACTTGACTCCCATCAGAATTATAATCAATTCCCAGTCACTGCTTTTAGGAAGGCTGTTCTAACTGGCCTTCTAAACTGCTTCAGTGTTTACTAATTATTGTCTTTATTTCATCAGTTTCAGTTATTGCATTTTAACTGTTGTACACTCTAACTTGCTTTTAATTTATTTTGAATAATGTTAGTTAGTTAGCTGACTTAAGCTGTATTCTGTAGTGGAGAAGCCAGGTATAAATGTAATATAAATAAACACACACATATACTCTCCTTTGCTGTCTTTCTCTTTAAGAAAGTAAAAATAAATATTTTTATTTTTATTTGATTGCCTTTTACTGTAGTTGTTTTGAACATGTTTGCTTATGTTCTGTAAGCTACCATGAGAAATTTGTTACAGAGGTAACTATGAATATAATACACAGTTTCTGATCTGAGATCTGTCTTTATTCGCAGTGTGAAACAACAGACATTTATCATAGGTATGTATTTTTTGTTTTCTCCCTTATTTCTATGATCCTGAATTCAAATTTTCCCCTGTGAAGTCAGGATATAAATTAAATAAACAAACAATTACATGTTTTTAAAGAGTGGCTGGTGTAATTCACTTTAGATCTACAAATGACCCAGTTGCAAGTCATAAAAATTGCAGAACAGTGCATATAGCAGTGGTTTACACAAGGCAATCTAAAATAACTTCACTCTATTGCAGTGGTTCTCAACCTTCCTAATGCCACGACCCTTTAATACAGTTCCTCATGTTGTGGTGATCCCCAACCATAAAATTATTTTTGTTGCTACTTCATAACTGTAATTTTGCTACTGTTATGAATCGTAATGTAAATATCTGATATTTAGCCCACCATAAATGATATAAAGTTTGAAGATTTGGTTCACTGCATTCAGACTGAATTAAATCCAAAAATAAATCTGGCATGGGAATAACACTAGATTTTGTAGGCTTATTTCTTACAATTGATGCAACATTCTTGCTTTTATCAATATCTGAAGTGGCACTCTCCAGACTGTCCAGTCCCAGAGTTACCAACAGCTTTTTCAGCAAATTTTTAAAAGAATCTGAGGAAAATAATCTCTCTTTATTATCATCTTCTGCATCCTCCTCCTCGGAAAAAGAACCATCTGATTTAGAGTCATTATCCCCATGAGTATCTGCCAAATCTGGTTCCTCATCACTTTCAGATTCAGTGTTGATTTGTCCAGAGTGTGACAGAGCAGGTTCCTCAACTCTAGTCACTTTGGACCTACAGGTAGACTTTTTTGGTAAACACACACCAGCATCATTTGATTCAGCTTGAATAACTTCTGTATCATCAGGAAAATCACGTGAAAATGAAAGATTCATTGAAGTAGTTTGTTGACTGCTTAATGACATTACATTCAAATTCAATGAATTGTCCAACTTGCAATGCATTTTTTAAACTCGTTATGTATTTTGTGAAATCATTTCACTAATATTGTTTGCCTATTAACATGCACCTCCATTTCTTCAGCAGTCATTTGTCTTATCACCTCCCTGCTACACTCAGACACATTCCCCTGGGAAGACACTGAGGACATAGGAGGTTCAAATCTTACTTCTTCACATTCCATAGGCATTGCAGTTTGACTCCTAGTGACTAAGGACACCATACACAATGCTAAACGGCCCTGCAAGGAACTGCAGACTGAGAGGCGGCCATTTCTCCTGGCAAAGGCTGCTCGCAGGCTTGAGTGTGATTGGTTGTGTTGCTGGCGAGTTTGGATTGGTCAGGAGAGCTGTTTCCTCTCATAGCCCCCTCCCTTGCTTTCTGAACGCCTCTTTTCAACATGGCGACTGGAAGTTAAAGGAGCGGTTAGGAGCCCTTCCCCGCCGTTAACAGACTTAACTGCATTACCAGGTAATTTTCCTTTCACCTTCTTTTTAATTCTTGCCTTCTCAGACTTCCTTATACTAGATGTTTTTAGCTTTGTTTGAGCCTCAGAGTGGCTGGTCGGAGATTGCACTTCCAACTCACTCTCGCTCGATGCCAAGAAAATTTTCTTTAGTAAGGTACTTCAAAGGGGACAGGAGGATGCGAGCGCATGGCTCGCGCTTGCGCACCACCACCAAGGAGGGAATGGAGCCTAAGAGCATCAGAAATACGTATTTTCCGATGGTCTTAGACGACCTCTGTGAAAGGGACATTCGACCCCCAAAGGGGTCGCGACCCACAGGTTGAGAACCGCTGCTCTATTGTCCTACCAAAACAATATGATGGATGAGAGAGGTGGGGAAATTTAGACACATCAGTGACGGAAATTTTTTTAATAAGATCCAAGTTTTTATAAGAACCAGCAATCAGAATCTATAAGATCTGCCAATATTTTTTTTAAAAAAAAAACACACCTTGAAAATGCTTGAATTAAAAGTCTCTCTGCAGTCTTAATATGGCAGCATTCTCTTTTTCTTCAGTGAAAAAAAAAATAACCCAAGTTGCTTCAGCTCTTAGAATTATGAAATAGAGCTTGTTGATTCCACTAGCAGACCTTCTTCATTTTAAACAAATGGGAGTTGTGGCAGTAGTGTAGCTGACATCAGAATTATAGCTATAAAAGTATTTTTATTACAAAATACATCTGTGACCCTAAAAAAAAAGTTCTTGAGAAAAGATCAGAGGAATGAGGCACAACCACACCTTATGTAGCTTTTAATTTTTTCCAACAGAGAACATTCAGTCTGAGGAGAAAGAAAGAACAAAGTAAGTCTGCTTAAATATGATGTTTTTACAAATAATATATTCTTTCTATGGATATTCTTCCATGAAAATTCACCAGGAAAAATGTGTGCATAAATTTATGCTCATGACTATTTCTCTTTGTCAGTTTTAGTTTGTTCTAAATGTAGAAATCTTTTTTGTGAGCATACAAAAATATTAAAAAAAGAAAAGAAAAGAAAATTCAGATTCATAACCAATTGCCAGTTCTTAATATATTAGCTTCACTGTATTAATGGGACATATTTAAATACTGACATGCTGTCCAGCAATTGATTCAGTGGGTCTACTTGTAGCTAGGACCCACAGATGAATGCAGACTAAAGGTAGGAATCATGCATTCTCCATATGTTGGACTACAGCTCCCATCACTCTTCATCCTGTGGCTTTTAGGACCTTGCAGTCTAACATCGTTTGGATGGCCACATCCCACTCCTGATTTAGGCCTGAGTCAACAGTTGCAGCATTGGTGGCTCCATTAGATTGTGGTGGTGATCCCACATTCATGTTTACTGGAGCTCTGGGGTTCACAGAAACTTTTTATGGGCCTTATCCATGGTGCTGAACCTATTCTAGCAAGAGTGATAAACAGCCAGGACAACTACTATGAAATATTCTTGTAAAACTCAACATAGATTCATTGCTCTGCGGGAATGGGGCCACCATCCATCACTGGTGAATAGATTATTAAACCATTTTTAAAAACCATTATTTTGTATGTCTAAGGAATATAGTCCAGGCACTGTTGTTACATGCCATACACCTCCACTCCATGATAAGATATAACTGGCATTATTTCATTGACAGAAATTATAAATCATACACTGTTATGGCTGAATAGTCATGCTAACCAAGAGAACTGTCTGAACATGTGCAAAACTAGGTCACATGGGATCTCAGGGCATGGCCAGGTCATAGTCAAGGAATTAGTCAGGAAGCTCTGGTGTTAATGACCTTGCAAATACCCTGTCAATGACTCATCATTCAAAAACAATAGTACCTCAAACTCAACTGCTTATCCTCAACCGCCTTCCCCTTCCTACTGAAATTTTCCTTTGTTTCTTCACCTGCCCAGCCATTAAGGAGCTATCATGATTCCTGTCAGTTCTTTGTCACCAAATGCTAAGACCATTAGCCCATTCCGGACCCCGTTGTTTGTTCTGTGGGAGAGCCATTAACACCTTCCCCCTCAGGGCAGAGAGAGGGTATTTAAACCCTGGCTCTGAGCCGGACAGCTTGTAGTACTCTGGACATAGGCCATCACTCTGCTGTTTTGATTCCCATTATTGTACTACGCTCAGACTATTAGTCTGAGCCACATCACTTTTTCTCTTCTCTGTAGGATAGGTAAATATCATCCACATCACCTTAAATTTCTTGCTATCCAATTTTTCCTCTCTTTGTTTCAACTAGCCTTGTGTGGTTGTGACACTGCTTGCGTATTATGTGTGTCTGAAAATTTCCCCTAAATAAAACATTTTCTTTTTGAACCTCCAACTTGTATCCCACAGTTAGTACCGGTATACACTGGTTGAAAGATTCTGCTAGGTTATCCCCCCTCCTCACAGGCTTCCCTTTGAGCTAATAATTCCACATATTTTCACAGAGGCATCAGCATCACAGGTGGGCCCCTAAGTCACCCATGAGCAGCTGTACACCCTCATGCTTGATATGGTTTAATTGGCATACATTGAAATTGATATAAAACATAACCTGCTATGGCTGTATAGCCAAGCTGGCCAAGAGGAAAGCTGGCCAAACATGTGTGTTAAGAAATTAGGGCAGAAAAACACCTCCTAGGTATGGTGAGGTCATAGCTAGGAAATCACCAGGAAATTCCAAAGATAATAGCTAGTGCTAGACTTAACAACTCTGCTTTCTTAAATAATAGTGACTGGAAGAGTCCCACCTGACCACTGATTGTCTTATGCTCTCTTCCTTTCACCCTGCAATTTATCCCTTTATCCACAAACCTGTCTGTAAACACTGAGCTATGGACAACCATTAGCCTGTTTATCACTTAATGCTAAAACCATCAGCTCCTTCTGGATCTCATTGACCACTCTGTGAACTCCACTGCTTGCTTGGCCAAAAAGCCATTCATACCCATGCCCTCCAGGCAGAAATTGTGTATAAAAACCCTCCAGTTTTGAGCAGCTAGCTTGCTGAACTTCACTTTGCCACTCTAACTTCCAAATGTACGTCCGTAGACACAGGTCTAAATCTCATCACTGCTTCTTCACTGCTCTTTTGGATCAGTAAATATTGCCCACTCCCAGAAGCCTCTCTATCAAATGTTCCTCCCTTTTCCTTTGGTTAGACTTGTGTGAGTATGTGACTGTCTGGATCTTGTGTGTGTGTGTGACTTAGTTTCCCTCAATAAAACACATTTTAGTTTACTTTTGAATCTTTGACTGGTTCTTCTCCATAAACATCAGTGTGAAAGATCTTGTTAGGTTACCCCCCTATAAGCTTATTTGAGCTAATAATTCCCCACCTTTACACAGAGGTACTGGCATCGTGGGTGGACTTCTGAGTCACCTACGTTTTTGGCATAACACACCATTTGGGGTAACACTGTTCAGAAATTTCAAATATTGGAGTTTAATGAGAGAGGCAGCCATGCCTGCTGCTGAAATCAGTGAGAGCTGCAGGGCTCCTAATGCGGGTAGGCAACCTAGTAGTGCAATTGCTCCATTTATTTTCTTTCTTAACATATTTTCTAAAGAAAGAGAGTGGGGAAAGAAGCAAGGAGATGAAATAAATCCAAGAGTTAAAAATACAAGATGATGCCCACTGTGTCTATGCATACATGTGTGTGTTCAAATCATCTGTCAATTTTTGATGACTCCACAACTTTTGTATCACTTTCTTAGGCAAGGAATATTCAGTGGTGAGTTGCCATTGCCTCCTTCTGAAATATGACCTACTTGTAGCTGCTATTTCTTGTAAGTACCACATCCAAGTACTAAGCAGGCCTAACCTTGACTATCTAACCAGATCCAATGGGATCTAGTGCTTTCAGAATGCTTAGGCCCACCTGATCCCTTGTAAAATTATATAAACAGGAGAGGAATGTTCACTAATTGACTCTAAGTATGTTCTGAGCTCTGAGCAGATCTATTGAATGGTAATGTTAGGTCACAGCTCAGATGTGTTTATAGTTTCTAAATAAGTATTTTGTACTATCTAGGGTATATTTAGTGGTTTTGGAACCATTACCAAGATCTTACCACAGTTGATGTTCATTTGCGAGCACCTCTAGCTGGCAGCGCAGGCAGAGAACCCTAGACTTCCAGACAAGGATCCAATTCTAGTGTTCTGTATCATGTTAATACCAACAGTATTTGACCATAGGGAAGAATAATACTTTCATTTGTTCACATACCCAACTATATCATAAAATATAATAGAGGGCCAAACCTAGGACTGTTGCTGAGTGTAATATCTGCAGGTTGTCACAGAGAATCATGACTTCTCTGACATTCGTACCTGTTTGCTACACATTTGCAGACACAAGTGTTTTAATCTTGCTTTTACTGTTATAATCTCAATTTGATACTGTTTAATCATAATTTTATTCTGTTTTAATCTTAATTTTTCATGTTTTTATATCTGTTTTATTATATTGTCTGCCTTTTCGTAAGCTGCCAGGAGTCCCAGTATAGGAGAAAGGTGGGGTATAAATAGTGATGGATGGATGAGTGTGTTGCATTCTTACTTTAGATTTTTAAACTGTTCAGCCCTTTATTTTTATTTATTTCAAAATCACTACCATGTAAATAGCTTAAAAACATCAGACTTGGCATCTCAACATGGTTCAGCAAGGTTGTCTGTGGGAGTGGGCTGACAACTTCTCCAAGCCTCTCATCCAGTCCCATTGGCAGCTGTAGTTGCAACATCCTAATTTTCCTAAAACATAATGCACATTATGTCACACTGCTATGGCACATGATATGATATGGTACATTGCGGATTAAAAACCATGCCTGCTACCCCAAAGAAAGATGTCTATTATTGGAACTGTGACAAATTGCACTGGTTGTATGGGGTTGCAGTCATATATATTTGTCTTTACTCATAATGGGGCGCTCACAGTGAGCTTCCATTCCATTATATTCCAAGAAAATTAAGACAATGGATGAAAAGATAAAGGAGCCCATCTGCCAAAATAACAGGTAGGATGAGGCCATGCTGAGCACTTCAGAAACTCTGACATCCACTTAATAGAGAGACAGACTAAAGTTCAATCACAACCATCAAAAGGTAAATAAAGGTTAATTAAACAATTTAGCCAATAAATGTACAAACGGTTGGACTATCAAAAAATAATTAAATAATTCATGTAGCCGAAGCCCTTCTGGTTTAAAATCTCTTGTGTTTAATTTTGGGGTGCTATGAGTTTAGTGCAGTCTTCATGTTTTATGTTGATCTTAATTTTATGGTTTTGTGTTTTAACTTGTTTTGAAGTGGTTTTGTGTTGTTTGTTAATTAAACGCTTACCTAGTGAACTTTGTGTTATAGTATGGCCTAAAGGTCTGATCAAGAAGCAAGTAAATAAGACAAAGGCAAATGTAAATCATATCACAAGGAGAACAAGCAAAATTCAGTAACTAAGACAGAGCTAGGAAACAGAGCTAGGAAAGTTACATTTCAAAAATAACTCTTGATATCTCATGTTAGAGTTTTTAAAAGGTAGTTCATGACCAACGATGATTACACATGAAACTGAATATATCACTAAGTCATTTATTACATTTTATTTGTTTGATAGTTGTTGTGAAGATGGCTTAAACTTGTGGCAGCCCTTTGAATGAGGAACCTCTAAGATACCTGTTCAAGTTTTACAAACTCAAGACTGTAGTTTGGTTGACTAAGACCCTTTTCGCACAGCATTTGCCATGAGAAAGGGCCCCTGGAGCATTGTGTGACTGCGAGGAGCGGTCCACATGACACACTTGCGGTCACACGACACTCCAGGGGCTGGCAGGTGCCGACTGCACACTATTTCATTTTTGGCTGGGAGCCAAAAATGGTGCGCAATCATGCATCGCTCCGGGGCCCCGCACACACCTACCATGCGTGCGGAGCTCTAGAGCTGCGGTGCTCACGCTTCCTACCCCAGCGCAGCCTGGGAAACACTGCGGAAGGAAGAGGAGGGGCTCTTGCGTGAGCAGGCAGCAGCTGCGGAGCTGAAGGAACCAGGACACAAGAGCCCCTCAGAAGAGGCTGCTTGTGCGACCCCTGCACCCCAGCTCTGCAAAAAGGTGACTTGTGGAAAGGGCCTTAGTCTTCCCACCTGTATTTTAGTCATCCATTTTTTCCTGATGCCTTTAACTTTACAAGCACTATCATTTTTTTTCTAATGAGTCATATCTTCTAATGTCCAAAGTATGAAACCCTCAGTTTAATCATTTTGACTACTAGTGAAAGTGCAGGCTTCATTTGCTTTGTTGTCACCTTTTCAATTTTTTTTATTTCCCTTTTTGAAGGAAAATCAAAATCAGAATGAAAACTGTCTAAATTAAAATGCCCCACCAAGCATCTTCCCAAAAGTAACCAGGAAAAGCAACAAGCAAATGTTACTCATCATGCAGACAAAGGTAATGATGTTACCACCAATTATAACAGTACTTTCAAAAGAAATTTTTTTTGTCCCTAAAGTACTTACAAGTGGTGATCTAGTCTAGGGGGGCACAAAACTTTGGGAAACATATTGGTTTCTCTGTAGGAGATATGATGATGATGATGATGATGATGATGATGATGTTCTCTCCTGCCTCTTCAGTGGTGGAGTGCGTGGAGGGGGTGTGGCCAGGGTGCATGGGGGTGTGGCTACAGCATCCAGGGGTGTGGCTACTAGCTGGGATGCCCCCAAAACATTGCCACCTGGGGTGAATTACCCTCATCGCCCCCCCATCCCTACGCAATTAGGCCTTTTCTTATGGAATGCAATGGGGAACAGCAGATTAAATTAGAGCAACAAATAGACACATAATGCAGTTAAAAACATGAACACCAAGCAAAAATACAGTAACAGTTAAAAAGATTAACATCCATTTAGAAAACATACATATTAAAAACAATAAATTCAAAATTTTAAAATTCATAAGTTAGAACATATTTGGACAGGCTTGCTAAAGAGATTAATCTTTAATACTGTTTTAAACTCAGAGAGCACATCTAGCTGTTGAATCTCTTCCAGCAGGTCATTCCACAATTTGGGGGTAGGTGAAGAAAAAGAAAATCCTTTGGTTAACAGTTGCCAGCCCAGTCCTAGCTGACTGAAGGAAATGTGCCCCAGAAGACTTGAATTTACAGGGGGGCAGGTTCAGGAGAAGGTGATCCAGTAGATAGATCTGGATCCAAACCATGTTGGGCTTTAAAGGTAATAACCAACATTTGGCACCTTGCAGGGGTAAAATGAAAGAAGAATGGAAACCAAGCAGCATGAGTGAGACACAATACTGAAAGAAAATCCATCATGACTCTGGAAAAAATACAAAAAATATACAAAACTGAAACAGGAAGATGTTGGAAATGCAGCACTCAGACTGGTACAATATATCATATGTGGTGGACCTGCCCAAAGACACGAAAATATTGGAAAGAAATACACAAAAATATAGAAAAAATCTTTCATATTCAGATCACTATGACCCCAGAAATTTATTTATTAAATATACTTGATAGAATAGATAATCAAACCAACAAGAAGTACTGGACAATCATTCTATATATGGTAACAGCTGCAAGAATAGAAGTTGCAAAATTTTGGAAAAATGAGGATATTCCCAAAATTGAGCAATGGTTTCAAAGTGTACAAGAGATGAAAGTAGCAGATGCTCTTCCATGACAATTACGAACCAAACAAAAGAAGGCATAAAAAATGAGCGGGCTCCAATAGATCATTACCTCCAACACAAAATATAATTAATATATAAAGAGTATTTGAGAATGAGTAGTTGGGGAAAAATACATTATTATATTCCAAAGGGTTTTAAGAAAATATGTATTAAAGTATTAAGGTTACTTAATAGACTATCTAGTACATAAGGGCCTGAAATGAAGGTTATTAAAAGACAACTGTTGAAGTACATAAATAACTGGTAACATTTAAGTTAACACTAAGATTTTAGGTAGAAGTGTAGGAGGATAAGAAGATACAGTAAACTCTCATGTGTGTAGATAAAACTATGATGGAGAAACTGTTTTAAATATTTGTTTTGTATTAAAATGATATACAAAAATGATAAATAAAAATATTATTCAGATTTAAGAAGGATATAGAAAAATTGGAGCAGGTACCGAGAAGGGCAAGGATGATAAGAGGTATGGAGAACAAGACATATGAGGAAATGTGGGAGGTGCTGGAAACGTTCAGCTTGGTGAAGAGAAGACTGAGGAGTGACTGACTATACTCTTTAAATACCTCAAACGTTGTCAGAAAGAAGAGCAATAAGGCCTGTACTCTGCTACCCTAGAGGGCTGTACTAGGTGTAATGGTTTGAAGTTACAGAATAATAGATTTCAATCTAACATTAGAAGGAACTTCTTGACAGAGAGTGGTTTGGCAATGGAACCAAATGCTTAGAGAGGTGGTCTCCTTCCCTAGCCCCCCTCCAACTCTATGGCCTTTTCTGCACTAGATTGTTATAATGCAATTATTCCACTTTCAACATCCTATGGAATCCTGGGGTTTGCAGTTTAGGGAGGGGCCTCAGAGGTCCCTCCCCAAACTGCAAACCCCAGGACTCCATAGGATGTTGAAAGTGGAATAATTGCACTATAACAATCTAGTGCGGAAATGGCCTACGATTCTATGATCCTATGACTCTATTGACTCAGAACTAAGTCTCATTTATTTTAAAGGAACTTACTGATAGATGCATGTGTATAGGATTGCAATAGGACTGCAGCTTCAGGTACATATACTTATGAAGGTAGCATTAGTATTACTTCTAGAAGTACACAGTTGCTGCCTATTCATTTTCACTGGAGTCCCTCTGTATTAAAAACCTGTTAATGATACAACTTTCTAAATTTCTCCAAAAATGATTTAAAAAAAAAACTTAATGAAACTTTTTTTTAGTTAACGTTCATGTAATGTTTGCCTGATGACTTGAAGACACTTAAAAAAACAGTTTGGAAAAGAGTACTGGAAAAGTACTCTCACTGGTGTGGGATTTCTTTAAATTTAAACTAACACATTTTGTAAAAAGAAGAAAGAAAGAAAGAAAGAAAGAAAGAAAGAAAGAAAGAAAGAAAGAAAGAAAGAAAGAAAGAAAGACAGACTCAAGCAAAGCTTTAAGGTCTGAACTTGGTCCCTATTTTTTTAAAAAAAAACACACTCACATAAGTGTGTTTTTTTTTTCAAAAGTTCAGTACGTGAAAATAGTAGCACTTCCCAAACATCATTATACTATGGCTGTAGTGCCAAAATACCAAAGCTTCTGGCATTCAGACTAAAAAGAGTGAACAAATTTAGATGGCATGAAGCTAAAAAGTATTTCATAGTCATCTAAACTGAAGGAAAAATGCAAAGCAAACATTGACATTAAAAGCATGAAATAACATAAGTCTGCCCACATTAGAAGTAGATTGCTCTATGTGTCTTGAAGTCCATTATATTAAATACCTTGAGACCGGCGACTTGTACACACACCTAAAAATAAATGTCACTGGTGTTGCATCAGAAACATCTTTTTATTGGTGCTGAGCTAAATCCAGGATAATAAACAAACCATTCTCCTGAGCATTCAGAGACATGAAGAATCTCCTCTGAACACTAAGCTGTGTGTTTTGGTTATTATTTTTTTTAAAATAGATCCACATCTAACGTCCAGTCCCCCTGTAATTTTCTCTCTAGACTACTTAATAGTTTAGAAAACAAATTTATTACAATTTAGACAGCCAAAAAAAAAATATCTGAATACTACATGAGCTATATTTAAACTGCAAATACTGAGGCCATTTTGACAGATAGAAGAATCCATGAACTGATTGGCAAGTTATTCTAGGTACATTTAACCGCTGAGAAAACTGATTGTCTGAGGGGACACAGATAAAGTATTTATGGTATTTTATCATTCATGTTTAGCGTCTGATACATTTTAAATTTTTCCTTCACATAAATGATCCAAAGAATATATGTATTGACCAAATATAATTCACCAACAGCTTAGTCAGTTGGTTGTCTATGTTAAAGTAATATGCTATAAAAATAATTTTAACGCAGACCACATATAACTGGGTAAGGATAGGGCCAAGCGTGTTCACCTTCACACAGAGATCTGAAATGTTTCTTAATTGGACTGCAAGCTCTTCTATTCCCTTACACACATTTAATTCTTACCCAAATTCAGTGACAGACAAATCGGTAATTTGCCCTTACAGATCTCAATAAGAGCTAGATAGCCAGAATAAGTACAGTGGTTGGGTTTTTGATTCTGCCAGCTTTATAACTGGATCTCAGCCTAAAATTTATACTTGTATATGCACCAAATTTCTATTGGTTTTGCCTGTGGTAACCTAGGCCCTTTCCCAACGAGGCGAGTGAATCGCTCCATGCCGTCACTTACTGGTTCTTCTTGGCTTGAAGCAACGCGGACTGTCCCTTAAGCCCTTCCGCAGGGCTCCTCTCTTTGTTCCAGGACAATGCAGAGCAGTGCAAGGTCTTTAGATCCACACTGGTGAGGCTTACAAAATGGCGGTTTTCGGTTGTTTGTGGGTCCGGACCAACTGCTGAAGCTGGCCACACCCGCAGCCTGCCCTCCGCTGATCGCAGGTTCGCATTGGTGCGAATCTGCACAACTGAGCAGGAACGAAATGGTGCACTCCGGAAAATTGAAAGACCATTTTTTTCTGGTCTTCCCTTAGCGTGCTGGAGGATCACTTGGGGGCATTTTGGATCAGACTTAGGTGCGGAACTAAGGTAAATAGTCTGAACCTAATCCGATCCAAGGTGTGGATGACCTCCATGACAGGACGCCTTGGCCCATCTTAACTTCCTCGTGTGGAAAGGGCCCTAGTCTCACTGGGCACCAGGCACCTCTCCTCTGACATGCCAACCTGTGAATCAAAACCAGAGAGCTGCTATTCATGGATGTTCAAGTTCTTTTGCCATAGATCTTTTTTTTTTTTTTTTTTTGGCCCCTTCTCACACATTCTCAGCCAGCTTGCATTTTTTTTAGTGCCTTCAGAAAGGCAAGGACAAACATAAAGCAGAATCTGCAAAAGCAGAGACATGTTGTGCTGTGCCACTTATCCATTTCAGTGGCTTTCATTGCATGTTGTAAAACACTCTTGAGTGAGAAGCCATTCTTTTCATGTCTACAAAAAAAAAGTTATTTTTTAAAAAGCAGCGAAGCATTTCCCACTGAGGTTTTTTTTTTCTGTGAAGATTCAGGCCAGCTATTTCTCAAGTGTTACTTTTTCATCTCCTCAAGGGGGAAAAACCCCCAAGAATGTTAAATATTATTTTAGAAGTCATTTGATCACCCAATAGACAAAAAAGCTGTGGATCTTCATTGTAGGATTGCTTTCCAGGGCCATTGGGCAGACTTGAGCAAACTGATTAGTGGCATCACAAAACTGTTATTTGTTAGTAATTTGCTACTGCATTTTCTGCTACACCTAAGTCAATATCGTTTTCTTGGCCAACTCTTGTCAGTCGTACCAGCTTTTGAGCCCACAGACAATAATCATAGAATCATAGAAATGTAGAGTTGGAAGAGACCACATGGGCCATCCAGTCCAACCCCCTGCTATGCAGGAACACCCTCAAAGCACTCCTGACAGATGGCCATCTAGCCTCTGCTTAAAAACCTCCAAGGAAGGAGACTCCACTACACTCCGAGGCAGCATGTTCCACTGCCGGACAGCCCTGACTCTCCCAACTCAGGAAGTTCTTCCTGAGGCTCAGGTGGAATCTCCTTTCCTGCAGCTTGAATCCATTGCTCCTTGTCCTGGTCTCTGGAGAAGCAGAAAACAAGCCCTCTCCTTCCTCTACATGGCATCCCTTCAAATATTTAAACATGGCTATCATGTCCCCTCTTAACCTTCTCTTCTGCAGACTAAACATACCCAGCTCTCTAAGTCTATCCTCATAGGGCATGGCTTCCAGGCCTCTCACCATTTTGATCGCCCTCCTCTGGACTTGCTCCAACTTGACCATGTCCTTCTTGAATTGGGTTGCCCAGAGCTGGACACAGTATTCAAAGTCTAACCAAAGCAGAGTAGAGTGGTACCAGTACCTTCCTTGATCTAGACACCATACTCCTGTTGATGCCGCCGAGAATTTCATTGGCTTTGGAATCTGTGGAAACACTGGCCATATCTGCACTATGCTGTTGTAGTGCTATGATTCCATTTTCAACATGCTGTGGAATTCTGGGATTTGTAGCTTACTGAGGCCAAATAGCTCTCCGACTGAGAATTCTAAATGCCCCTCCCTAAACTGCAAACTCCAGGATTCCATAGGCTGTTGAAAGTGGAATAATAGCACTATAACAGTGTAGAGCAGAAATGGCCTAAATGTCTTCAGTTGTGCTCCCATGATCTATCCTCCAACTGTCCTGATGTGGCAAGGATAGTCCCAATTAATCCTCTCTCATCTGACTTTTAAAGCTGCTTTTAAAGGTTCCAGTTTCTCTCTCCCCTTTTCACTCTTTATCTGCACATGGGTCTAAGTAACTTCAGAATATGGTAAAAATGGCAATAGGAGAAACCGCAGCAGTTTCCTTTTACTTGACCCTGCTGGGAAGAGCAAGATTTTGCCCCCTTCTCTCTTTAATTAACTGAGTTCAAAGCGCAAAATTAGTTTGCACTCAGTTAATTTAAAACAGGAGAAAAGAGAGGAGGGGGCAGAATCTTGCTCTTCACAGTAGGCTCAGGTAAAAGGAAACTGCTGCAGTCTCTCCTATTGCCATCTTTACCATATTCTGAAGTTACTTAGACCTATGTGTCCCAGTTTTCCTCTGTGAAATGTAGGAGGGTATGCCATGATATGTAGTATTTGATTTCTCATCAGGCCTTGTGGAGTAGGTGCTCGTATTTTTCTCCTTTCTTTTTCTTGTAAATTTAAAGTCTAAGAACTCCAAGACTATCATGCTAACAAGGAAAGTCTCATTGCCATTGAGAAATATGTAAAAAGGGAAGATTATAGTGTATACCTCTTATAGGAAGAAGCTCAGCATTCAACACAAGGAAGAAGCGTAGTAAAAACATCACTGTGTCAATCTGCAGCTTGTGCCCACTTGAACAGCTGTCATAAAATGCAACATGGAAAGTAAAACTTGAAGAATTCATTGTTATCTTTAACTTGTTTGTATCAGGGACACCAGGAAAGTAGGGAGAGATAGGATTAGATAGATAAATAGTATAGATAAAAATAGGAAAGCAAAATCCCCTATTATTTCATTACAGTGGTAAAATGCCCACTCCAAATTGCAATTTTTCAAGTATGATTTTCAGTTTTTAATGTCAACCTTGTATACAAAAGGAAAGGATCCAAATGAAAATAAAAGTGCTTCATTTCTGAGTTTAGTCCTGCCACAATTCGACATTCTTTCTGTTGAGTCTCTTACAAACACAGTAATGCTTACTATGACTACTACAAATGGAAAGACTCTGCACTCAGCTGGTTTTCTATCAAATGTTATAAATCATACACAGGGCAGCTGCTTCCTAGCCTTTTCTGCTTGTTTCAAGATCTTCTAGTTTCCAACAACAGTAATTTCTCCAAGATCTGCATACCTATATACAGTCACATTCTCTGAGTTCCCTAGGTTCCTAAATTAAGCACAGTTACAAGGTTCTCTTCAGATCTTCAGATTCTAACTTACTTCTGGGTTTCTTGGGACATTGTGTTGAGGGTATTACATGTGTACTCATGCCTATGAGCTTTTGGCCAGTATCACAATCTGACTGAAAAGTCGGTTCTAGGTTTATACTTTGGGTTTTTTAAAAAACAAAACAGGAAAGTTGGGATATATACTGTTATGTGTATGTATATGACATCCCAGAATCCTGTATCCAATTCCATGCAATTTCAGCTTTAAGATATATTCTAAACCAGTTTCTTCTGTGTATCTTCAATACCTAGCCTTTCTGCAATCAATCCTTTGCTCTTTGAAGTTTGTTAAACACTTAACACACAACTCATCATGTGTAACAGCCATTCATGCTTTTCCTACAGAAAGGTAATCTGTTTAGAGAAAAAGTCATTTGTTAGATGGTCCTTAGTTATATGACTTCCAAATGTGACAATCTGAAGATAATGTTCCTTTTATTTTTATTAGGAACACATTTCTTTTTTCTTTTCTTTTATTCTGTTCTCCTTCACACTGTTTGGTAGCCTTTCAGCCTGGTC
The DNA here is from genome assembly GCA_948472985.1 of Iguana delicatissima. NCBI lineage: Eukaryota > Metazoa > Chordata > Lepidosauria > Squamata > Iguanidae > Iguana > Iguana delicatissima. Next base: position 3,053,739 of record CAOKZL010000205.1, read on the forward strand.
AACTCTTGACCTATTCACATTTTTCGTAAAGAAAACTGAAACCAATGAAATGTTTTCAATCCCTAAACATATTTTTAGAAAAGTGATGTCCTTTTATTCTAGCTTATAACATTAGTCAACCAAAAAGTAGGAAAACGTTCCCAAGATGGAATTACTACAAAGGGAAACAGTGCTTTGGCTTCCCAAAACAAGATGGATTTCAAAAACCTCCTGCAGCTGCAAAGTAATTAGATGGTAGAAGCCAACATGGTGGAATAGTTAGAGTGTTGGGCTTCCAATGTAAAGACTGGGGGTCAAAGCTCTGTTCAGCCATCTATTCACTCACTACTCTCAGTCTCACAAATCTCACAGGAGTACTGTGAAACTTTTTTAAAAATGGGAAAGATACATTGTATGATCCTTGGAGAAAAGGAGGATAAAAATTTAGACCAGCAATCACTATATGCAAGATATGGATGCTTAACCTAAAGTTAAGCTTTTGTGACTGATTTGTATTCACAATGCAGTTTAGGTGCTACATAAGGACTGTGAAAGTCTCCCAACTCTTACTTATCAGGTAGCAGCCACCGTGATCAACAAGAAACTGTTCTCTGCTGATCAGGAAGCAGTTGACTGACACTCCTACGTCTCCACTAAAATGATCTCCCCTGCAAGAGGGACCCTGCTTCTGGTGTCACACTAGAGATCACTCATATGATGGATCAGAAAGATCAGTCAGCTGCTTCCCAACTGACAAGAACCAGACCCATATTGATTGCAGAGGCTGCTGCTGCTGCATAAGTGGAAATTGGGGAGGGGATGGGTCAGGAGACACTACATAGCTATGGAACTATGGTGGTTATGCGTTTGAATCTGCCTTAGTAAATTCCAACCCTGATAAATAAATGGAGCTCTGTTGGGATTGCACCACTTACAGCAGAGCACTGCATTTTTAAATGCACCCAAGGAGGAAAGGGTCCTATATTGATAAAATTAGCTTATTCAGAGGAAAGGTTCTAGCCTAGATTTTTCTCCAGTGCTCTCATTTTTTCCTCTTGCATTGGCCCTTTGTATTAAATAGGAGAGAACGCATAGTTCCAAACCTCAAGTCAATGGCCTCATTTACCCACACCTTCTTTCTCCTGCCTGGAATTCAGTAAGGCAGTTACAAATGCATAACCCCTTATTTCCACTGCTATGTAATGACTCCTGGCCTAACTTCCCAAATCCCCACTTATGACAGCAGCCACTGCAATTGATGGTGGTCTGTTCCCCTGTAGTAGGGAAGCAGCTGAGTGATATTCCCATCCTCTCCCATAAGGGAGGTGGTATGAGCATCAATCAGCTCCTTCCCAATCAAAAGAGGAACAGACCTCCATCAGTTGCAGTGGCTGCTGTCCAGTAAGTGGGAATTGGGGAATTTTCACAGTCCTAAATTAAGAGATACATATGGATCATGAATATGAACCATTCATGAATCCCTAACTCTGGGTTACACATTTGAAACTACCTGAGTGAACTCCAGCCAGTGTCTCTATGGCGGCTGGGGGTGCGATGGGGATCATGCTCCATGGAGAAAGCAGAGGTCAGTGGCACAGAGAAGCAATTAAAGGTTCAGTTTCTGGCCACAAACTCAGAGCCTTCTGCCCCTCGGCTGCTTATCCACTAAAGCTAGAGCTGCTCTGTTAAAATGCTATAAAAGACTCCATTAGTATCTTTGAGACTAGCTGGTTTATTCTAGCATAAGGTTTGATAACACTCCAGTCCACATCATCAGATGCAATGAAGTCCATGAAAGCTTAGTGTAAATGCTAGTCTCAAAGGTGCTACTGGATTATGCCTTTATGCCTTTTTATGCTATAGGAGACTAACACAAATGTCCCTTCAAATACTGTTTCCATTAAAGGGAGTCTTGCACAGATGCTAGGACATTATCAGCATCACTGTTGTCATCATCATGGCTACTTTTGTTATTTTATTTTGCTGCAGTTTGTTGCATTGGTAATAGCAACATTATAACAAAATGGCATTCTTGTTCTTAAATTTTTCCAAGCACGAATAGATAAGATAGGGAGATAGAGGGGTATCTCTAAATCGCAATGCAGTAAAACTGTGGCAGTGAATCAAAGAAAAGAAATTTGCCACTTTACTCATACTATCACCTGTTTGATGTGATAATTGCCTAACAAGAGTCTTAAGAGTCAATGCTGATGTTTTTGTATCAAAATAAGAACACAAAGCAATGCATACCCTTCAGTTATTTAGACCAAAGTTCTTTCTTTTACAAAATGATACAAAGAGAGGAAAGTCAGAGCCTAGAATTTCCTTCCAAAGCAACCACTTGACTTCAAGGTAAGACTGCTTAAAAGATCCACAAGATCTTTTTGTGAAAGCAGAATGTACAATGTGCATTCCAGGGCACTGACAAATGAATTTCAGCATGATTTTCCATGTGCCTCCCATTATAGTACTCCCTTTTCAAAAAGGAGAGACACGCTACAGCCTTGATGATTCAGCTGTTAGATAACTGACATGAACATGGCTTATTTATCACCAGTGATTGTTTCCATAATGTTTTCCAGCGTCTTCCTACCAAATCTCAAGCATTAAACGTGAACTTTAAAAGCTCATAGTGAGGAGAGAAGGAGAATTCATGATCCAAGAACCACCTGTGGAGGTATTCACATTGCACAAGTATAGTAATCACATTGTGCAAAAATTCTGTTGTTCTAATGCTTAAGAGCTCTCTGACTGAAAACTCTAAATACCTCAAAAAATAATTCCAGGATTCCATAGGATACAGTCATGGCACTCAAAGTGGCCTAAACTGCTATAATTGTGCCCTTTGGGGTCCTGCTGGCAATCTGGGGATGATTTTCATTTTTTTTTTAAATGTCATCCAGGGTATTTAGGGGTATCTTGGGGAGCTTGAGGAGTTTGGAATTGCATGCAGCTCCCTTGGTTTAAAAATAAACCCACAGGAAGAATGGTGAATATCATTGTTCCTGCATTCTACCCCCATAGCCTGGCAAGGCTATGGATTATTTGGTATGCACTAAGGCCCTTTTTGCACCTTACCTGATGCTGCTGGTGTTGCATGGGGATTGTGCGAAAAACCTCATCCAGAAGGCACTCACGTCCCCTCCGCTTTCCCTCTCCATCAGCTCCATGCTGGCTGGAAGAAAGTGTGAGTACTCCACACCTTCCTTCCGCAGCGCAGCCGGGTATTTTCCCAGGCTGCACTGGGAGAGGAAGCATGATGGCCACGCGTCCAGAGCCTCCGCATGCAAGGTAAGTGCGTGTGGGGCACGGGAGTGATGCGTGATTGCGCATCATTTTCAGCAACAAGCTGAAAATGATATAATGAGCAATTGTCCCCAATGGCCTTGGGAGTGTTGCATGATTGCAAGGACGTCATGTGGAACGGTCCTCACAATTGCGCGATGCTCCCGAAGCCATTTTGCAACAGGACTGTCATGCGAAAAGAGCCTAAGTCAAGCATAGAACCCCCTGTTAAAGTCATAGATTTCAGCTGGATTAACTGCACTATAACTTGATGTTAGAACATCATGACATATTGATTTGGTATGGCTGCGTTCGAGAATAGTGCAGAGCAAAATTAGAAGAGATGGATTGATGGTATATGGCCTGCAAGAATCTACCTGGCACTAAGTGTTGGGAGAAACTTTGTTTGGCTGTCTTATGTGCAGTAAAGTTAGAGTAAACCCATCCGAGAGGGATATAAAGTATATTCATAATTTTTCTGATCTTTGATGAGAAAAGGTTTCTCAATATATCAACTACCATGAGATTTTACACACTTTAAGACCTTCCTGCTGAAAAATTCATTTGGGGAAAGAAATTTGTTTTTATGCACATATCCTCAACATGAAGTTATTTTAGTGCAAAAACACATATTCTTTTATTCAAATAATATTAACAAAAAGGTAAAGGAGTGTGAAAAATCATTGGAAAATTGGAAAAGTCTCTCTTCCATTTACAAGAAAAATAAAGTTAATTTGTACATGTGAGAAATGAAATAAAGAAAGCTTTATATCTCTACCCACTGAAATCAGTGACCTAAATCTAATCACTAGTCCCAACCTGAGTAGATATTTTATGTAAATCAAATGCTAAATGTTAAACCAACAGTTATCAAAGTCCCATTGGTGCTACTCTATTTGAGACTAGCAGTTAGATTTAGACAGTTAGATCTGGTGAAATTTACTTCTCAGCACACACGCATAGCCCTGTGCCATAAGCTCCACAACCTAGCTTCATGAAGGTGTCATTTGGAAAGTAATCTTATCCTAGGGATGAATTCATTAACATTCTGCTCTGTTTACCAATTGCTGTAATACAGTGGCCTCTTTACAAAGCATAATGTGAGGCATGAAAAAAAGATTGTTAGTTTCTTGTCAAAAATACAAAAATAGATGTTGCTCACTTTGATTTTTCATTATCTTAATTTCCTATGAAAAATACTCTACTTCTCAGAAACACTGGTAGAAGCAATAGTGTGCGTGTGTGTGCTTGTGCATACAAACGTGATTTATGTCCAGAGATTAGGACCAGAATTCACTAAGAGAGCTATGAATGTGTAACCTAGAACTATACATTTGTGATATTGTCATATTCATTATCCCTATGTATTTGCTAGTTTAGGGAATATGTAGTTTAGCGAATAGGTAAGAACCATGAAATAGTCCTTATTTACTGGGCAGCAGCCATGTAAGTGACAGGAGTATGTTCTCTTATTGATCAGGAAGCAGCTGACAGCTGTTTCCACACTTTCCTGCCTGTGATCTCTGAGGCAAGGAGAAATTGCAACAGGGACTCTACTTCTGACTGTTGCACTAGAGATTGCTCATGGAAATGGGCTAGATGTGGACCACCTGCTTCCCAGTCAACAACTGAGCAGATCCTTGTTGCTCACAGCAGCTGCTGCCTGGTAAGTGAAATTGCTGGGGGGGGATGCAATGCCGAGCTGCTTTGGTGAATTCTGGCCAATATGTTTAATTTTTTGAAAAAATATTTTTATTAAAGTTTAAAGTGAAAATAACCCCCCCTTCCTCACTTCCAAGCTTTTTTCTTTTTTCCAGTTGAGTCTGCTTATTTACATTCCATTCATACATAGTTTCTCTTCAAAAGGTAATCTTACATTGTTGTGTCTTACATTATTACATTGCTGCTTTTTTACATTGCCTTATTACATTGTTGTCTTGTATTACATACAATCTTGCTTTATTCTTTTCCTGTTCTTATTACTCTATCTTTATCCAATTTAAGACTTCTCTCCATTCCCTTTCAAAGTTCTGGATAGACTTATTTTTCAGTGAAAATGTTAGCTTTTCTATTTCTATCATATCCAGAACTTTTAATTTCCATTCTTTTATATCAACATGGTTCCTTTCTTTCCAGTATTGTGCATATGTCAATCTTGCAGCAGTTATCAAATATAACAATGTCTTCTGGTGACATCTTATCTCTCTTTGTTGCCCTAACATATTTACCAATTATGTACATATTTTCAAAATTTAAATTGTAAATTCTTTGAATTTCATCATGTATTTCCTTCCAAAATTTCCTTGCTATCTCACAGGTCCACCACATATGAAAAAATGACCCCACCTTTTCCTCACATTTCCAGCATTTTCCATTTCCATTTCCATTTTTAATTATTTTCTGCAATTTTTCAGGTGTCATATACCACCTATGTAGCATTTTATAAAAGTTTTCTCTTAAATTTAAACTTGGTGTAAATTTCATGTCTGTTTTGCATGCCCTCACCCATGTATCCAACTCAACTGGATGTCCAATATTTTGTGCCCATCTGACCATATTATCTTTAACAGTTTCTGATTCCATTTCTCTTTGCAACAATAGCTTATAGAATTTGGAGATTCTCTTCTTTTGGTCCTCCTTCATCAATAGATCTAATTCATTTTCTTTTCTTTCAGATCCATATAATTTTTTATCCATTTTAAATCTTTCTTTAAACTGTCTGCATGGGAACCAATTGAATTCATGTCCCAAAGCCTTTAATTCTTCTTCTGTATGCATTCTTGGCTTATCCCCTTCCCACTTCAACAAGTCTTGATAGGTTAGTAAATTTCCTTGCTTTCTTAGGGCAATTTTATGTGCTTCTTCAGGTGAGATCCAAATCGGAAGTCTTCTATAAAATGTATGCTTTATTTGTAACTACACTTTCAATCATGTCTTTCGAATACAATGATTATTAAACTCTTCATTCACTGTTATTTTGTCGTAACATAAGTATCGGTGCCATCCAAACCTATTATTAATTCCTTCCAGTTCTTTACATGTTGTATTTTCTACATGTATCCAATCTTTTATTAAATCTAAACAGCATGCCTGATAATAGATTTTTAACAATGGCAAATGAAATCCTCCTCTCTATTTTACATCTTGTAATATTTTAAACCTAATTCATGGTTTTTTCCTTTGCCAAATAAACTTTCGTAATTCTTTTTCCCATTCTTTAAAAGTCTTTTCTCTTCCTATTATTGGTAAATTCTGAAAGAGAAATATCAGCTTTGGTAATAAAAGACATTTTAAGAGCATTTATCCTTCCCAGGAGAGACAAATTAAAATGCACCCATCTTTCCATTTCACATTTAATCTCCTTCTATATCTTTAAGTAATTGTTATCAAACAATTCTTGATTTGTGTCTGTGATTATGATACCTAAGTATTTTACTTTCTTAGTGATTTGGTATCCTGATCTTCTCTCCAGGTCCGCTTGTTCTTTTTTTGTCATATTTAATGTCATCATCATTGACTTTTCTCTGTTTATCTTGTATCCTGCCATTTGTCCATATTTTTGTAGGATGTCCATCAACACCTGAATTGAATCTTGAGGTTCCTCCAAAAATATAATTACATCAGCAAAAGCTTTATATTTTATTTCCTTATTCTTTATTCTCAAGCCACGTATCTGTAAATCTTCATTTACTGCAATCAGTAATGCCTCCAATACAGCCATAAATAGTATTGTTGATAAAGGGCACCCTTGCCGTACCCCCTTGTTTATACCAAAACTTGTCATTATATCTCCATTTATAACTAGCTTCGCTGTCTGATCCTGGTAAATCATTTCAATCCATTTACAAAAGGCTTCTCCCAGGCCATATTCTTTTAAGACACGATGCATAAATTCCCAGGAAACATTATCAAAAGTTTTTTCCAATATGTTTAATTTTAAAGGTATATACTATTTAATAATTTATTTGTCCAAGTATTTTTCCATCCTCATACTTTATGTGTTCTGCCATGAAAACTGCCAAACAATAAATTATAAATAGTACAAATTATGTTCAGCTCCTGAAAAATCTACAGAAAAACCTTCAGATGCATTGATTACCTCCATTCAGGTAGTACTACCAAATTTGAACTTCACAGACATTCCTATAAAGTTACCTAGTACAATTATTTAAATTTAGTGAAGAAACAAGATCTACTCAGCAGATACCCCATCAGTATAGTGCAGTCAAGTACAGAGTTAAGTAGTCATATTTCTGCAGAAATCAACTGCTCTAAGTGTAACATTGTGTAGAACTATGCATTATATCACATTTATTTAAAATATTGACCCTGATTATTATGAACATTGGGAGACTGAATACAGTTTGGCATTTCATTTAGCTTATTCTATTACATTCTCTTTCTTTTTCCCCCAACCTAAATACAGTTGTTTCTTGCTGGAATCACTAAGTAAACAACTTGGAGCCAGGACATCTGAAAGGATGTCTCCTTCTGCATGAGCCTTGCTTCAAATTTAACATCTTCAGCGCAAGCCTTACTGTGTGTCCTGCCACACCAAAAGGATCATTTGGTGAGCACATGAGACTAACTATCTCTGTAGAAACACCTCAGCTGTAGAACTCTCTCCAGAGAGACACCATCTTTGCTGAGATCTATAAGCAGTTGCTTAGGGGCTTGCCCCGGGTGGCAGTGTTTTTTGGGGTGTCCCAGCCTGTAGCCGTGCCCCCATGTGCCCTGGCCACACCCCCATGCACTGCAGCCACGCCCCTCATGCCATAGCCTCGCTCCCCCTCCTGCCCCCCCCACACACTCTAAGCTCCGCCACTGTCTATAAGGACAACTCTTTGGCTTTTAAACTTATTTTAGTCTGTTTATTAAAAAGCATTTTGCTACTGTTTATATTGTGTTTTTCTTATGCCTTGCTTTGGAAGCTGTGGTGGGCAGAAAAGTGATTTGTAAGCAAAATATAAATGCTAGGGATGGGCCTTCCAAAAGTTAGAGAAGTATTCTATTTCCAGTCCATCTTCCCGACCAGCTGCAACCAAACAATGTGGAAAACAGTGAACTTCTGTTTGCTTCTATTTTCTTATCTGACTACTGTGTCCCTTTCTAATTTTAAAAATGCAGGCAAGATAACTTGGACATTGTGTTATAAATTTTGATCTTTCAAGAGGACGCCAACCAAACAGCACAGTGGCCCAGTCTGACACATTCATGAATTGGTTTGGCCCTCAGGGTAATTCCCATTCTATATTTTGCTGCCAAAAATGTCTTGTCCTCCTCTTAGTTAATAAACAGCATTTCTGTTGCAATCTGCATGTGTACTGAGTGCTGATCTGGAGGCAGGTGTCCTTGCAGTCTGGAAGCTAAGTGAGTGATCTGCCCCAGAACCTATCGAAAGAGAATACTTCACAGATAAATTGTTAATGCATACTGTGATTATATCTGTGCCAAATACTTCCAACCTAGTAAAGAAAATGGACAAATATACTGGGCAGGGAAAAAGTGCTATGTGGTAAGAGTTTATGATCAGTATGTGGCTTTCCTCTGGTTTATAGTGCAAACCTGTAGATGCTATTTCAAAACAAGTTCCATTGTTTCCAATGGGACTTACTTCCAAGTAGACATGCATAGGACTTACACTGACCATGTTCACAAATACCCCCACATACATTGAATAAATATGGCCAAGAGAAGCAGAGTTCCACTGAATAGAACTTTCTCTGACACAAGGTGGGCAAATTGGATGTTTTTGGGCTGCAGCTCCCATGATCTGTCACCATTGTCTATATTTGCTAGGGCTGATGGGAGTCACAGTTCAAAACATCTGGAGGATTGGAGGTTGTGACTTCTGTTCTGACATGGCAGATACTAATTGATCGTCCCCTTTGGACTTTGTATGCATGGTATGAAAGTATGTACAGGGACACTTTTATGTGTCGATGTACATTGAAAACCTTCTGGGTGATCTGAAACCCTGCCAAATCAAGATTCTAGACTATATAGAGGAACAGATATTCATGTAGTTTGCACAAGAACTAGCAGTAAGGCTAGATGATGCCTTTAATGTTTGGAGAGTGGACCTGTCCATATGTTTTATCTAACACATGATAGATACTTTTGTGTAGGGAGGCTGCATTCACCTGTATTCACTTCCTCAAAATAAGATTCACTGAAATACATGGGAATTGCAAAGGATTGTTGTGTCAGAGTCAGTTTACAATGTCACTTTTACATGATCACTTTTAGATGGTAAGGGCTGAATAAACAGACACTGGACTTTCTTCTCTGAACTTTCAGTGAAATCATCATGTACGAGTTCATGATGAAATCCCAGTTGTACTACTGGACAAATCAACCCGGTCCAAAGCCAGCATGATAAATGGAGACTTGGACACGTGGAGAAGGATGACACTGTGGTGTGACAGCAAGCACTGAAAGAAGAAAAAAAAGTGTTTTAATTCAGTTGAAATGTCACAACTGAAAGGTAGCTTTAATAGTATCCTGATTCATTCTAGTCAATAGGACATTATGCCAGCTTGATATATTCCCATCTTTTTATTTTAACAGATTTATACAGACATGCCTCAGTTAACAAAACCTCTAACAGAGTAGCTCCTTTTCACAAAATCCTTTTACATCTGCACAGCTCCCTTTTCTTCCTCATCATCTGTCTAGCTAGAAGTTTTTTTAGCAGCTTTGGCATTGGGAAGATAGTAAAGGAGGGCAATACAATATGGACTGCTGGATTGCAGCAGCGCATCTACAGTAAGCAATATAATAAAAGCTTGAGCTGGGAAAAAGCAGGATTCTATTATAACCAATCCTACTGTAATGTTGTATGACTGCTTACAACAGGCAAAGTAAACAACAGCTTCCTCCAGAATGCTTTACTGAGCATGCGTGAACAGCAAAACTCTGAGAAGGGGGGAAAATAGATGAGCTTGTCTCGTCATCCAACACAATCATGTTTTTTTTAAAAAAGCATAGCTCTGTAAGTTTGGCCACCAAAATGGAAATCATAAGAAAACTGGAGGGTGTTGAAAGAAATAGAAATATAGTGTCAAGGTCAAGGGAAGTGATAGTACCACTCTATTCTGGCTTTGGTCAGACCCCACATGGAATACTGTATCCAGTTCTGGGCACCACAGTTCAGGAAGGATATTGACAAGATGAATTGCGTCCGGAAGATGGCCAAAATGATAGAAGGTCTGGAAACTTTGCCATATGAGGACTGGGTATGTTTAGCCTGGAGAAGAAAAGGTTAAGAGGCAACATGATAACAATATTTAAATATTTGAAGGGATGTCATATGAAGGATGAAGCAAGCCTGTTTTCTGCTGGTCCAGAGACTAGGGCCCTTTCTGCACCCTACCTGAACTCAGCAGCATCCTGCAGGGATCTTGGTAGAGTTTCTCCTGAGAGGGGAGCATGACAGGAGCACACCCCTCTGCACCTCTGCCTGCGGGAATGCAGGTGGTGTGATGGCCATGCCTCTTGCTTCCACAGAGCAGCTCAGGTAAGGGTCAGTGGGCAATGGGATGGTAGTGCGATCACTGATCATTGATGGGGAGAACCCCTCAATGATTTGTGGCACAATCATGCTGCCTGGAGACAGGAAAAGTATGGAACCTGGATGACATCCAGAACTGTCGTCAGGTTCCCGTCCTCCCATCCCCAGTGTGGGATGACAACATCCTGCAGAAAGGGCCTAGGACACAGAGCAATGTCTTCAAGCTGCAGGAAAGGAGATTCCCTCTAAACATCAGAAAGAACTTCCTGATGGTAAGAGAAGTTCCACAGTGAAATAACCTCTCTCAGAGTGTGGTAGAGTCTTTTTCCTTGGAAGTTTTAAAGAAAGGCTGGATGACCATCTATCAGGAATGCTTTGATGGTGTATTCCTGTATGGCAAGGGTTGGACTGGATGGCCCTTGTGGTCTCTTCTAGCTCTATGAGTCTATGAAAAGGTCATCTGTGAATACATTTTGGGAAAAAACAACCTTCAGGTGGTCTCTAGAAGATTCAATTTTTTTTATTATTTTTTTTGCTGAAACGTATTGAACTGCCTTTCTTCTTTTGTGGAGAAGGAGCCTATTCTTTCCATGTTATTCCTGTCTCTTAAAGTTTCTGTTAAAGCAGTTACATCTAGAAATACATCTATAGTCCTCCCTCCACATTTGCAGGTTTGACCTTCACGAATTTGATTATTCACAAGGTACATGCTTGCCTCCCCCCACCCACCCTATTCTCCTCCTCTCATTCCCTTGCATTCCTCACCCCATGCTTGCAAGGCTTATGTTTAAAATGGACTTTTTTCCTTTTGGATGAGCAAAGCCCTCCCCACTGCTGGAGGTTTCATGTTTTTTTCCCTTCCGCACCCTGAATCTTTATGAATGCGGAGGCACCACTGTACTTCGTTAACTAGGGTATATCTGTAGTTATTAGCTCCTTTGAATGAATGGGTTAGAATATTTTTTCTTTGTATTTCTAAACAATTTTTTAAAAAAATATTTTGCCAAGTATAGGTCTATTTGGCTCTAGTTCCAGTAGCCTATTTTTTCCTTAAACAATGGATGTGTTGTTGCAACAACTAAGAAAAGGGCCAGTTTATGATCTGGATAGGATTATATGACTGTGTCATTCTTCTTTGGAAAAGATACGCAACTTTTAAAAGTGAGTTGAAAATTCTCAGAAAATATCTTGAGAAAATTTCTGATATTTTTCTTTTAGAAGATGAGGAGGAGGAGGAGAGGTTGCTTTACAGAATTTTATCCAAATACTATTTTTCTGTGTTTCATAGTGACTGCTGTTGCCCCCTCCTTGTGCTTTGGAACAATCCCAGGTTCAGTGCATTGTGGAAGCTACAAAATGGTGGCATGGTTGCCAGTATAGCTGATGCTAAAGCAAAGAAATAAAGGAACATGAATATGAAAAAAAAAAGTGTGCTTTTCCTATTTTTAAGAGGCTTACCAATGACAAACTGAAATTTCTCATCAGCCTGGAAAAATTCAGTGATATAGTCCTCCAGATGCTATGTCCATAGATAGGGTGAAGAACATCAAGTGAACATATGTGTACAGAACTACATCCTTTCATGCTAGCAATAGCCATTCATTTCTTCTCCAAGACTGTATACTTATGTTTGTATTTCAGACTCTTACTGAGTAAATTGGAAATCTTGTCATCTGGCCAGAAATCAATGAATATGTTGAAAACTATAAAGGGTTACATTTAAAAAAATAAATAAAAATGTAGACATCTTACAGGTGCATGACGATGTTGCTTGGAAAGCAGTTCCAGCAATTAGAACTTTGGGAAGTTCTGACAGGGGTCTTGTTCTCCTGAATAATAAGGTAAATCATTTTGGGCTGAAATTTTGTATTCCAAATAATATTTTCAAAGCTAATCTAGCTGACCAATTTCTAAATAATATCCTTCTCACCTCACACACATTTTATTCAGGATCACTGTTGACTTTCGTCTTCTGAATTTTGTAAACATATGTAGCTTGTGCAGACAGTGAGTGAGCTGCAATGACCTAGCTATCTGGTCAAAGGGCTGCATGGTGCAGAGAGATAGGGCCAGTTAAAGTTTAACCTACAGAACTGTAAACCAACCTGGGGTTTGCTGAACCTTTGGAGTTTGATATGATGATTAGAGAATAACCAGACTGACACGTCTCAAATTTGGCATAATCAAAGAGAACTTTTCCAGGTGGTGGTCTCAGAAATTGTCCAGGTAAGTTATTGCTGATATTTTTTTTTTCCTTAAGAAAATAAAGTATACCATACCATGTTAATTGTTTCCTGCTGTTTGTTATTAGAATTTGTACGAAAGATCTTAATCATAAGCCTGTCTGAAGGAGAAAGGCATTTGAAATGTCAAAAATAGATTTCTAGAACCTGTAAGTTATAGCATGTATACAAGTTCCCTGTCTGTATTAATACACTTTCCCCCAGTGCAGTTAATAAGTCTAGAGATCTGTAAAGTATAGGAAGGAATAGAGAATGTCTCTATTTTCAAGCTAGACAGCTGCTGAAATAGTCACAGTAGTGTGACAGTTTCTAGAAAGTCACCTTCTTGCGGTTTAACTGGTTGGCCTTCTCTTGCTTTTCGTCGATAGCACTGAACATCCAGTACAGGCACTGTATCCAGGATATATAAACACTTATGAGCCAAATAATTGTGTTGCTATTTGTAAGTGGTTGCTTTCATTTAGAAAAAACAGGAAGGAGACAAAAGAGGTGCTTTTGTGCCCCTTCCCCCAATTCGCTTTTGATTTGTTAAACCATAGCTCTCTCAGGCTAATCATTACATGTCTGAATGTGTCACTTACGAAAGAGCTGCTCTCTACAACAGATATTATTCTTATTGTATATCTACATCCATAGATGTCTAGTTAGCAAACAAGCTGAGTACCCAAGGTTTATACTTTGATTACTCCAACAGCATACTTCCCTGTTTAAAAGAGAGGTGGACAACTGCAGTTGGCCTGGAGACTCATTTTCTGCCTCTAGGGGGGCATACAGGCTGTCATATGTGCCCAAAGGACCCCAAACAAACAAATCCTTAAGGAAAAATAAAATGGGAAAGTGGCTGGAATCCATTTCTGCTTTGGGAGAGAAAAGTGTTTTTTTAATTATAATGCTTGTATCCACACTGCACAATTCTAGCAGTTTGAGACGCCTTTAACTTCCATGGCTCCATCCTGTGGAATCCTGGAAATTTTAGTTTGTTGGGGGGCTTAGAATTCTCCATTAGAGTGTTCTAGTTCCTGTCTGCAGAGAATCCTAAGCGTGTCTTCACCAAACTACAAAACCCAGGTTTCCCTAGGTGGAAGCTACTAGCAGTTAAAATGGTGTCAAAGTCTGAGAAAAGTACAGTGTGGATCTATTAAGCAGATAAATTGCTACTCTTAGAGGCTTCCTGGAGAGAGAGTTCAACTTTTTTTTTTTTTTGTCCCTCAGAAAAAGATTCACCCAGGAAGTTGGGGTGGTGGTGGCAAGTGTGGCAAAAACAGCCAGCAGAGTCATGCATATATCTTATTTTAAAAATCATGGTAGATTATTTTGACTACACAGAGATGGTCCTTCAGACTTGGAAAAGATTAAATAAATCAGGGGGTTAGCTTTGGAGAGGGGTAAAATATTTCTCCCCCAATAAGAATTCTTTGCTTCCAAATGAAATTTTCCTTCAGTCTGCAAATTTCTAACATTGCAGAGACTGAGATATCAATAATCATTAACACTTGGAACTCTTATATTCCCTGTGTTCACTTTCCATCGGTAATTTGCCTGCCCATTCTTTGGATGCCAAAACTATATTTCTGAATGCTCAACTGAAGTTACTACAATGATAGAAATCTGCAGATTGAAAGAAAATTTCATTTGGAAAGCAGAGTTCTTATTTGGTGGACATGACCTCATTTCCCCCTAATAACTATACCCCCTCAATAAATTCTAATGAAATAATGAAATTGTGCATATTAGAACATTTAATGATAACTAGGTAATAGCAGTTGATATACTTGCAATATCAAAACAGGAAGGTTAAGAGAATGCAATGGGTTACATTATGAAAATGGTCTCATGCAGATAGTTGTAGTGGGCTATAATCTATAAAACCACTGTGTCCATTCTGCTAATTAGTTTTGTTGCTATCTTGAATTATGAGGGTATTTTCTCAAGGTCACCTTTTGAGGTGGAGGCATATTATAGCTTTGGGGCAAGGTCTGAAAGAGAACAAAAATATTTATACACCGTATACAGAACAATTCCAAGACTTGCTCGTAGCTTAAGAGAATGTGTGCGTACATGCATGTGAGTATCAATGTGAATAGTCAGAAAGAAAGTTAATATGTTTTGACTTCAGCTTGTCATTGTGTACTACAGATGGTTTCTGACAAAAACTGTAGCATTGTGAGTAGCCAAAGGCAATTTGTAACTATAGTTTTGTTGCTGTGTGTCTTCAAGTTGTTTCCAACTTATGGAGATCCTAAAGCAAACCTATTATGGGGTTTTCTGGAGGTTGGGTGTGTGACACATCTGAGGTCACTCAGTGGGTTTCCATGGCCAAGCATGGAATTGAACCCTGTTCTCCAGGGCTACAGTCCAACCCACAAACCACTAGGCCACACTGGCTCTTTACCACAATGTTCTCCTCAAAAACACTTAACTCGTTACATATTATACCTCTAAAACCCAATCTGTATTTTCAAAAATAATTAATTTACTTTTCTGTTTTATTTGAAATAGTTTTAGCCACCTTTTGTCACAAGAAACTCTCTGGGTGTTTCACAGGATAAAAACATTAGAACCAATAAGATCCCTGTCTAAATAATAAAATGGGCATCTGAGAAAGAAAGAAAGAAAGAAAGAAAGAAAGAAAGAAAGAAAGAAAGAAAGAAAGAAAGAAAGAAAGAAAGAATCCAAGCCTACAACCATCAGAGGTCCTATAAAAAATAAATATGAATAAATTTTTCATAATTCAAGACAATATGTGTCCACAACAACTTAAGTTGCTTATATGCAGCTTTTTGATGCCTCTGATCTATCTATCATCTATCCATCCACCCATCTATCTTTAATTTTTTTGGTAAGGTGAAGGTAATTTTCTCCCAGTCATAGACTGGAAATAACATATGAGAAATAATGATGTTAGCATAATATATAACTTGGTGAGAAAGTAAGAACAGCATACCAGTGATCCTTCTGAAAATAATGCAAAAGCTGGTAATGTTACCTTTTGTGTAACAACTAATGCTTCCTTGCCAACTTTTTACTGAGAGGGAGGACTAAAAATTTTTCAGCATTTTGAAATTTTTTAGATGATCTTCTGCCCTTCACCTCAATTTTAGGCCATTTCTCTACCTTTTTAGATTGATTTCCTCCCAGGTGTGAAAAATAATTTTCAAAAACTATCTGCGACCAATATAATGGACAATCAGTGAAAAGCAAGTGAGCCATGGAAAGAGTTTCCACCTCTCCTTGCCGCAAGTTAAATGTCACTTGTTAAATTCATTTCTATCCTGTGTTTTCCCTAGCCTGGGATTCAAGGCAGCTTACAAAAATTAAAACAAATGTATGTAAAAACTCACATCACTAAAGACATACCAGAGTGGATGTAATTGAAAGCAATTTAAAAACACATCCATTTAAAATGCAACAAACACTGACAATGAGGCACACATTAAACGTTCTCTCCCCATAAACAGTAAGTTCACAAGGGCCTATATAGTCAGCCCTCCCCATTTCCTGGGGTTAGGGACTCAGGACCCCTGCAAAAATGGAAAAACAGCAAATAGCAAAATGTGGGTGTGGGTGTGGGTGCGTGTGTGTAGCAAGGGGGTCAAGGCATGGTGGGGAGAGTGGGCACCCAAGGTCCAAACCAGGTCAGGGAAAGGAGACAGAAAAGGGTGAGTTGGCATGGTGGCCCTATAATTCCTCTCTCTCGCCCATCTCCTTCTGTGGGTGTCGGGAGGCATCAAGAGAGAGTTCATAGTGCTAAGAAATCAGGGTGCAAACCATCCCTAGCTGGCCAGAGAGTGTCTGGTGGTGGAGGAGGAGGACTAGAGGTGGGTTTTTAAAGGGCTGCACAGCCTGATCAAAGCCACTGAGAGGGAAAGTTCCTCCAAGAAAGAGGCACTTGGGGTGGGGGGACAGGGATTGGAGAAACTTGCAGACAATCAAATCCACAAATGTTACACTTGTGAATGTGAAGGGCCAAATATATAAACCGGTGGTTCTTAACCTGGAGGCCAGGGACCCCTAGGGGTCCCCACAGCCTTCACAGGAGTTCTGCAAAGCCCTGCTGCTGGATGCAGCAGCAGAGTGTGTGTGTGTGTGTGCGCTGAAACTGCTCCTGTTTGCCTTTTTCAGAGGCTGAGAGAATATGACTTGCTCAGGGTCACACATTGTCTGAGTGGGTATCTGAATCCTAGTCTCCAGAAATCTTTAATAAATATATAAATATTTTAATGTTTAAATAAATATTTGAATATTTAAATCTTGAGTTAAGTCTTGGGGGGCCCTGGCAACAAATTATATTTATAGGGTGTCTCCAATAAAGAAAAGGTTAAGAATCACTGGCATAAACAAAACAAAACATCTAGCCTTTCTAGGAGGGGAATTGTACAGCCAGGATGCAAGGAGAAGGCCTCTTTCTGTATTCCTACTGGACATGTGCCTGTGAGGTGTTGGAATCGAGAAAAGGGTCAGCTCTGAAGATTTCAAAACCTGGGCACACTTATGTGGGAAAACCTGATCCTTCAGATAATTTTAATCCAAGTCATGTAGGACTTTTTAGATCATAACCAGCAACTTAAATTGGGCCTGGAAACAAACAACCAGTGGAGGTGTTATAAGAAGAAAGGAGTGATTTGCTCCATAGACAGAATTAATTATTTTTAAAAGTTCTGCTCCTGATCCCTTTTCACAGACTTGTAGGTACATATTTAAATGTGGGAGATGCTAGTATACCTCTTATCTTCTCCTAACAATAACGAAAATGATGCAGCGGAGCAGATTGGAAAGAGGGGGCAAAGAGCATGATCAAGAGAGTCAGTCCAGGGATGAAACCAAGGTGCCAGGTAATATCTCTTCAAAACAAAAGAAGATTTACTGAAATGAACAGGGAACTTAAGAGTGAGGAAGACTCTACTGATTGTGAAATCTAGTTTATGAAGCATTCAGAAGTTATAAATTCTAGTACTTTTGTTCCACATTTGGCTGACTTGAGGATATGATTAGCTTTGAGGAGGGTTTTTCCCCCACCGTTTTAACATGTTCCTAAATATACTGTTCTTTCCCATTTCAGTATGGCTTTTCTACAAGTGTCTCTAGCAAATCACTATTTTTCAAGTGAGTGGCTCTATTGATCTGTAGAAGACAAACACAGTTTTTCTTATCTTATTCATGGAAACAGTAACTAAGCTTCCAGAGAGCACTGCTAACAAGCAACCTCCAAAAGCAAAAGCACAGCTGGAGGGAAAGGTAACACAGTGGAAACGTGTGTTTCCATCAGATTAAGAAATTCCACGATCTCTATCTTTGCAATGTGAATTGATCTTTGTACAGCAAAGACAAATGTGTCTGCAGACGGAAAATGGGTAGGGGGAAGCAAGCGAAAGGCACCCGCTGGTGCACAATAGTGAACTGGACAGACTCAAATACATCATTAAAGTTACCAAGAAAGAGCCATGGAAATGCAGGTACAGCACTGAAGCCCAGCTCGTTGAAATTTTGTTATTTTGGCATCAATGATACTATCATTCAGCCATGGTGCTGCAAGCCAAAAGAAGCTGGGCACCAGACGAATGCATCCCAAGAGATGAGGGCCAGAACTCAGGGGTACAAACAGTGCATGTATCAGGTGTGTAGGAAGAATGCTCTAGAGCTGTTTCATCTGTTCATAAGCAAGATCTGCTAGGGTCCAGGGGAAAGAGTGGAGGATTGGAAGTGTCCAAATACTACTAAATGGGATCATGAACTTGCTGTTATTTAATAATGCAGTCAATTATTTTTTAAAAAAATAAGCAATAAAACTAAATGCTATAAATGCAGAATTGATTACCTACTGTTAGAAAAATGTGACAGCCCCTACCCTATGAGATCTTGCCTCCACCAGCATACTTTATTCTCCTCACCCCCAGTGCAGTAATCTGATCTGGAACTAGTTGTAATTGAGGACCTCCCCATGACTTTGATTGATTCCGAACACTGACAGACATTATTGTTATAAGGTACATTTAACTAGTGCTAAGTGATGAGCAGATGGTCTATAGTACGGAAGCATCCCAGCTCTTTCGCTGATGGGCTCCAGCAATGGAAGATCTGAACCCTTAAACAATTAATTCTAGCCAGCAATCCAATTCCCCATGGCAGGCTAAAGGGGCCCTTGGGCTAGGTGCAACCCTGCAGGTCGAGCCTGATAGAAGTGAACAAAGAAAAGAGTGCAGGTATGGTTCATCTCCATCCCAAGGCTATGCAAACAGGTTGAGTAACAGAGGAAAATTTGCTCCAACCACTCCATTCCCACCCTTGAACTACCAAGTTAAAGCAAAGCATCTAGTAAAGTTACTAAATGCAAATTAACCCTTTCCTTTGCAGCTGTTAATATTTGGCCATGATACTGGCAAGTTCTCTAAAATCCATCTACCTGTTGACAGGGGCCATACTCACCATAGAAACTAATGAAACAGTACATACCCCAGAGCCATTTAGTGTCCAAGGGAAGGCAGAGTACAGTTAGGATTCATCTAGGTGTGGTTCCACCGGTGGAAGCAGAGGGAAGAATCCTGCTGTGTTTCCAGGGTACTTACATACTGGTCCTTTCCACACCCTACCTTTTAGCAAAGACATCTGGTGGGGATCCCAGCAGCAACTCTGCTGAGAGGGGAACACAACAGCAGCACTCCCCTTTCACACCAGCTGGCTCCCTATGCAAGGGAGAGCAATGGCCACGCCTCTTCCTTCCTCAGCACAGCTGGGTACCTTCCTAGGCTGCGCTGGGGCAGGAAGGGCAGCCATTGCACTTCTGTGGCTTCTGCAGGACAGGTAAGTCCAAGATGGCTGTGCAATAATGTATCACTGATGAGGAAAATCCGTCATTGATTTAATCCATGATCACAGCACCTGAGGATGGGAGAAGGGCAGAACTGTGATGACATCATGCAGAAGTGTTGTTGCAGTTCTGTCATTCTCCCGCCCCCACTGCAGGATGGGAAGGTGGTGCAGTAAGGGCTATGGAAGTCAGGAACTATGGTGTCTTCTCTCTTCTCCCAGCTGTGGAACCTCAATCATATGCTCTCCAGGTGCTCCTGATCTGCCCTGGTTGCTAAATGGCAAGGGTGGCGGTTTAGCACGGAAAGAGTTGCCTGTGTTGAGGAAGTAATTGTGCAAGGAGTTAGTGTATACCCTCCTGCACAAGCTTAAAAGTCCCATGTGTAGGTATAATAGGAGCTTATGCCTTTGTATATCATCAAGAAGATTTAAACCATAAAAAGCAAGGAAATGCTCTGCTGAATAAAGAGGACAAATTTTTTCACTATTTGTCTGAGGAATATGCTCATTTCATGTAGTTAGTGTGTAAATACTGTGAGAGAAAGTGTAAGAGGCCAGAAAAAGCGCTTGACTTAGAGCAGGAAGACCTGTGCTGATTCAAATACATGCTCAGTAATGAAGCTTATTGTACAACCAAGAGCCAGTCTCTCTGTCTAACCTGCCTCATATGATTGTTGTGAAGCTAGCACTGGTTGAAAGTTTAGCCTAAACTCCTTGGAGAAAAGGCAGGCTAGAAATGTGTGGAATAAAGAATACCCTTATTTGAGATATTAGGGATTTTTAAGAACCCCATTCTCTGCAACATTTGATTCATGGCTCTTACAATAGGAGGCATGCCAGAACAAGATTTCTTGCAGAAACACAGAATGTGAGCTCATCTGTACAAAGATCATTCTTACCCTCACATATTCTAAAAAGGACGTGTATCTTTAATGCACTGAGAGCAATGCTCATCGCCATTTCAGTTTAGAAAAAAAAATGCTTCAACTATCAAATTTTGAGAAGCATTGCTTCAGAAGAAGAAATGATCTCAGAGGGGCTTCTCTTTCTCTTTCTGATCCAAAATATGCTATATTTGCAGAGTAATTTAGACTCATTTATGTGAATTGTCTACCATCCTCTGCTGATTACAGCCCAGAGATATATTTTCAGAAGACTGAATTGAATGGATGCCTAGATAAAGGCAGTTTCTAGTCTACTGAGGCTTGATTTTGTTACTTTTTATATGAAATGATCATGCCTGCATCAAAATTATATTAAAAAGGTAAAAGAAAAAAACCTTTGATATAAAAATTTTCAATACTGAAAGCAGACATTTTGAAACAGCTTTTGAATGGGAATGAAAAGACACTCTAATTTTAACTGGCCAGTACGATTCCTTTCTTATTGTGAACTCTGCAGAGCCAGTTCAAACCTACCAGAATACTGGGAAATAACATCTTTAAAGCAATCTGATAGAGGATAATATCCGTCCATGAAAATGTTGCAGACAGCATTGGCTCCCAGGGCTTAACAGAAGCTGACTTAGAAGAGTGAGATAAATAGGTACTGATAATGTATTGAAACCAAACAATAATTAAACATCCTGCAGTCCAACAACCTACAGTCAGTTGGTCTCCAATAAGGGACAGAATGCTGTAGAATTATCATCTCAGTCTAGTAAAGCTGACAGTTTTGCCCTGAAAAATCCTGGGGAGATCTCCCTTTACCAGTACAAAACTGGTGGCATTTTTACAGAGGTAAAGGGTAAGTGAGGGATATGGCACGACAAACTGGGGAAGGTCTTGGATCCTGTGGATGCAAAAACCCCTTGTGCCCCTGGCATGAAACATCTTATGGAATCCTGTGGTACGTAGTTTGGGAGGCACTACAGGTCTCTCACTGAGAATTCTACGTTTCCTCTTCCCATTGCAAGTCCTGGGATTCTATAGATGTTGCGATGGCAGTTAAAGTGGAAGCATAGGCCTATAATCTAGTAGTGCAAAAGGATCCCCATTAGAAAGGCTAATGCCAGAGCAATCTAGGTAAGGCTAGGAAGGAATTTTGCCTGAAGGAATTTTGCCTGAAACCCTGAATTACAAAGGACAGTATCAGGCTAACTGGAATCGCTATAAGCCACCTCCGTATGTTCCTGTTTTGGCGAGGGGGGACATAAACTGGGAAGGTTTAGGAAGTGGTGGGTCTTCTACCACAGAATTTCCCCACCACTATCACCATACTCCCTTAGAACTGGATAAGCAATTGTGGGGAAGTTTGATAACCAAGTATCCAAACTACTAGGGCAGACACAAGTATTATGGGCGTGCCTGTCACTGTTCTCCTGTACTGTGGGAGATGCACTTTGTGTTTTGTACATGGGTAAAGGAAACTAAACCCTCCTCCTTCCTTCCTTCCTTCCTTCCTTCCTTCCTTCCTTCCTTCCTTCCTTCCTTCCTTCCTTCTTCCTCAACAGACTCTGTGGAATCAAGCTTCTGGTCTCAGAGATGGAAAAGAGGAAAATGCTTTAAGGAAAAGAGTGCAGCAAGATTAGGAAAGTGAGATGCCTTTGTAGCCCTTATCCAGACACTCTTTTGTGTTTGTTTTTACTTCCAAATGAAAATATTAGTTTAAAAAATAATAAAGCTGTGCACCAGATAGCTGTGTACTCTGTTTTAGTGAGTAAAGTCCCCTACTTCAAGAGCTATCTAGTCCACATACAGCTTAGTTATAAATAGCCATCAGAAGAGAGAAGTAGCCTCGGCTTTGAAGTTGTCCCTCAACAGTCAGCACCTCACCAACTGACTGAGCAGGCCCTCAGGTCACCTATGGTGAATCCTTTGTATCTTTTAAAAAGCTATAGTCATTTTTTCCAGATGCTAACACCTCTTAGTGCTAACATCTCTAAGTTAGGGTGCTGAAATTTTATGGAAACTTATGTCCTCTTCAGTCCTCTGTGTTGGCCAGGCAAGTTAGCATGCTCCCTTCCTTGTGTGTCTGGCTTTGCTATATTATAGAGTGCCTCCATTGGGCTGCTTTCAATATAACATGTAGTTTGGTCCTCAGATTCCTGTCTCAGTCACGGTCAGATCAGTTTACAGACAGTGCCCTGATGTGAGGACATCGTCAAGGAAGGAATGACTGGAAAAGCTTAGGTGGCCCAGGCTCCCAAAGTATCACAACAAGTACTGATGGAAGCCATGTGACTGGTTCCAGTGGGCTAGGGAAGGTACAGCAGGTCTGGGGAACCTGTGGCCCTTCGCATGTTGCTGTAGGTCAGTTTCCATTAGCCCTAGCCAGCATGGCCAATGGCTGGCCTGAGGGCCCAAAGCTTTCTCTCACTAGTGTACAAGGTGAGTTTCTAGAACTGAGGATGCTGCCTGATGAATTCTTTTTTCCATGTTCCTCCCATAATCACACTCAGTGTGGGATAAATCAATCATATTTTAATCATTCTTTCATCCTTCAAAGTATTGTAGTTAAAGACTTGTAAAATATATACTTTCCATTGTTTCTATTCTATCTGTTCTCCATTCAAAAATGTCATTATGAAGTCAAAATCATTATAGTTACTGATCCTGATAATTTGAGCACTGTCTGTACATCTAATCTCACAAGTCCTACTTTGCCAACCAGTTTTCTAAAGAATGATTCAAGAAGCATGGATCATCTCTTACTGACTTTGGGAGATATTAACATGGTTGATGAACATTATTCACATATGGATTCTGATGTACATTGCTGAACTTAAATAGGGAGGAAATCATCCATAAATGAATAAAATTGCAATGAATAGAACAGCACCTAAAACTATACATTCCCTAAGCACAACCTCTGTATTTTTCTTTGGAGTGTGGTCTGCGAATGATTTCTTCCACAAGAATCTATTGGAATACTGAGGTTTTTGCTTGATTCTCTTTGCTTTGTTGAGGTGTTGGGTCTTTTGGTTTTATTTTCCAGTTACTTTGGGTGATTCATGTACAGTATCTTCACTGATATCACACAGCTTGACAGAAATATTAATTTACGTAATTTATCTTAAATTTGATTGCAGTGAGCACCCCTAATTAACCTGATTTTTGGGTGATAATCACTCTCAATGGAATCAAATCAAAAATCCGGGGATGGATTGGCCGGCACACAGAAAGAAGCTGCCCTCCGCACATTAATTCAGCGCACAGGATATAAATTGACGCAGGTAGGAACTTCCCTGTCACGTGACTGCTGTTTTCAGACTACAGATGTGGAGGTAAACTAAGTAGCTTAGGGAGGAGTTGCAGCAAACTTTGCCCTAGGTAAATCATCCCCCCAATTGTGTATTACAAAACTATAAAAGGATCTTCCTATATGGTATGGGGCTATGGGCAATGGATGTTTAATGTCTGTTCAGCTGCACCTGGTGAAACTACTGTTACAAAATGCACAAACTCTTTGGCCATTTCTGCACTACACTGTTATAGTGCTATTATTCCACTTTTAACATCCTGTGGAATTCTGGGGTTTGTAGTTTACTGAGGCCAAAGAGCTTTCTGGCTAAATGCCCCTCTCTAAACTGCAAACTCCAGGATTCCATAGGATGTTGAAAGTGGAATAATAGCACTATAACAGTATAGTGCAGAAATGGCCTTTGTTTCTGTTCTCCCCACTCCCCAGTATATGGATGATCATTCCCACAACCCAGCAGACGATGGTGTTTGCATAAACTGCCAATTCTACAGTGAGGTGTTAACATTAGACTGCTGTCATTTGAGTAGTAGAATCAGCTGAAGAAATGGTAGCAAGAACCACAACCAATGTAAGGATGAATACATCTGTGTCTACCTCTGGTTCTCATTTGTCTGGGGTTGCCAGAGTGAAAGCCTTAGAGGACTCATATCTTTTATGATTGTGTAGAAGAAGCAAGTGTTGCTTGCCACACAACCAGGTAACAAGCAACATTTGCTGAAATCTTCTATGCAATTATTAAAGGTACAGGATCTTTCTCTGGTTTTCTCTCTGACAGCCCTATCCTCAGCTTCTTTTGTTCCATGTTTGGGATGGAATTTCCCAAACTGCAACTTTCTGGTTTTGTTTTGTTTTTTCAATGTGTTTGCATTTACATGCTAATTTGTCCTAAAATATTAATTTTTACAAATGATTTCCCTTACTTGACTATATATACATTTCTCTGTGTACTTCTTTGCATATTTTTTTTGTATTTATGCTGAACGGCATCACAGCATTCTGAAAATACAAATATTAAATACTATCTTGTATTTGGTTCCAAAATTTATTTGGAAAGTTCTTCCCCATCCCTACAAAAATTGTGTTGGCTGTTTTGTGTCACTGCTGCATGAATATGCTAATTCCAGAACTCCTCTGAGCCATATCTAGTGAAACATTCATATAATGGTGGTACCCAGTGAAAGGGAGATAAGTTTCAAGAAAAACAGACAAAGACAACCTTGTGTCAAGGCTAAAGAGACATGCAGTTTTAAGATTTAAAAGTAACATTTCTTCTCTTCAATTCAGGAAAATGGACAAAGAAAGTATGGAGGGCCACCACCAGGTTGGGATGGACCACCACCAGAACGAGGCTGTGAAATTTTCGTTGGAAAATTACCACGAGATCTCTTTGAAGATGAACTTATACCCTTGTGTGAAAAAGTAATGATTTAAAATTTTGTATGTTTTTTGCTCTTGCATATACTTGAGGAATGGGTTTATTTAAAAGAAATGTGCCTTTTTTAAAAAAGTAAATTTCTTGTCTTAAAAAGTGAAACTTTTCAAAATAGGAAGTGATTGTACAGGGCCCACATAGATGATAGCAAGCCTAAAATTTGCTGAGCAGACTCGGGATGAAAGAAAGGACTAAGAGCTGTGCACGTATTAAGATAATAATTTTTTTTTTCCTGTACTGACCACATCTCACATAGAAACACTGTAATACGGAAAATAGCCAGTGTGCAATAGTAGCCTGTTATGCCTGGAGCCCAGGATAAAATCCCCTGTTCGCTATGCAGTTGAATAGGTTGCCTCTTTCTAGTCCCATCTTTTAATCTAACAATTCTTATGCAGTTCTTGCATTCCTTGGTTCTTTAAATCTTCTCTTGTTCTGAGCCTAGGCCAATTATCTTCTTGAGTTAGCAGGTCTTTATATTTTAAATATGGCATTTCTAACAGTCTTCCTCCTATCAGGACAGCTTCTTGCGGGGATGTCCACTCTGCTATTTTGTCGTAGAATTTCTGCTCGTAACCATTCCATATGTTAGCCAGTGATTTCTGTACATCATAGTTATAAAAATCTTTATTTACTTCTGTTTTATCTACCGTAGATCCATGTGCCATCCAAACCATAAATTGAATTCTTTCAATTGTAACAGTCTTTCGTTTTCTAAATGTATACATTCTTTCATCTAATGAAAAGATGAAGTGTAACAGTATAATTTAAAATCTGGAAGGCCCATTCCACCTCTTTCTCTTGCATCTTGCATCACTTTCCACCTTACCCTTGGTTTCTTCCTTGCCCAGATAAATTTTGAAATTTCTTTATTCCAGTAGTTGAATGGTTTAATATTTGTTATTATGGGTGGAGTTTGGAAAAGTAATAATATTATTGGGAGTACATTCATTTTAATTGTTGCTAGTCTTCCCACTAGTGATAAATTTAACTCAGTGCTTATTTCATTCCATTTTTAAAATAATTATTATCAAATAGTTCAGAATGCGTTTTTGTTATAGTCACTCCTAAATATCGTATTTTCTTTTCTATTCTTAGACTTGATATTTCACTTAAATGGTTTTCTTCATTTTAGACATATTCATTTTTTCTTTATTATATTATATTTTAAAACCTGAAACTTGTCCATAATCAGTAAAAATTGCCAATAATTTCACAATAGATAATTTAGGCTCTCTAGGAAAATTACTATATCATTCACAAAAGCCCAAAGTTTATATTTATTCCTTTCAAAATTGATCTCTTTAGCCTGAACTTCTTGTCTTATCTTCCTAGTTAGGACCTCTAGTACTATAATAAAAAGTAATGGTGACTGTGGACAACCTTAGCAAGTTCCTTTTGACTTCTCACAAGGTTTAGTTCTTTTCTTCATTTATTAATATTTGAGATGTTTGTTTTCCATATATGTTCTAATCCATCCAATATTTTTTAATCCAATATCCATCTTTTCTAACAGCTTAATCACAAACTGGCAATTTACATTGTCAAAGGCCTTTCTCATGTCCAAGAAGACCATTACTATCTTTTTTTCAGGATTCTTTCCATAATATTCAATACAGTCCAGTACTGTTCTTAAGTTATATTTCATTTCTCCTGGGCAAAAAAAAACAAAACACTCTGGTCCTCAGGATCCATTCTTGTAACACCTTCTTCAGTCTGTCCACCAATAATGAAGTAAATATTCTATAGTCCAGATTCATTAATGATATAGGTCTCTACTTTACTGGGTTCTTGAAATCTTTTTCTTCTTTGGGGATTAATGTAACCATGAAATCTCGCCACATCATTGGTATTCCTTCTTAATTCATTTATGGCAACCTGTAATGGCTGTATTAATTCTTCTTTTAATTTTATAGTATTGAGTATAAGGGCCCAGTGATTTCCCTGATTAAGGTTTTTTTTAATAGCTTCTGTTATTTTGTTTATATTTATAAGGTGGTTAGGTGATTTTGTTGTTGTTGTTGTTCTGTAACCTTAGGTAATTTTGTTTCTCTAAATATTTTGTCACTTTCTCTTCAAAAGTATCTGGATCTTTTCATTCTTTAAATAGTTTTGTATAATATTATTCAAATACTTTCTTTATTTTTCTTGATCTATAGGTACTAATTTTCCTTCTTTTATTTCTGTAATTTGTTTTTCCTCCTCATCTTCCTTAATGTATATGCAACCATTTACCTGATCTGTGTGTGTACTCAAAATGTCTGTTTTGCATATATCATTTTTTCTGTTTCTTCCAATGTTCTGTAGGATTATTGCCTCTGTAATATCTTTATTTGATTTGATTTTTCTCAGGATTTCTTTTTAATTCAGTTTCTTTATTTTGAATTTCTTCAAATATTTTTAGCATTTTTCTTTTCATTTGTTTAATTTGTAAAAACTGCTGTTGCATGAAGAATCCATGTATCTCTGCCTTGCTTGTGTCTCATATC
The DNA here is from genome assembly GCA_948472985.1 of Iguana delicatissima. NCBI lineage: Eukaryota > Metazoa > Chordata > Lepidosauria > Squamata > Iguanidae > Iguana > Iguana delicatissima. Next base: position 3,081,687 of record CAOKZL010000205.1, read on the forward strand.
ATATTCCTACTAGTTTCTCCATTTATATTTTATTGAAAAAATAAATTAAGGGTTTGTTTGTTTGTTTGCTTGCTTTTTTCAGTATTTCTTTGTCTTTGTCTTTTAATAAGTTGTCTTTTAATAAGTTTTCATTAATATGCCAATTATAATTCTTTTCTGGAGACTTTAACATTAGTGAGATTGGACTGTGGTCTGAAATTATTTTTGTTAATATTTCAGTTTTGGCAATTTTATGCATTAATTATTTGGGGACTATAAACATATCAATTTCCATGTTGTTTTGTAACTTTGAGAGTAATAAGTATAGTATTTCTCTTTTCCATGTTTAGTTCTCCATGGGTCTCTTACTGTAAAGTTCTAAATCATTTCAAAAAATATTTTTGATAGTTTACTTTGGTTCTTTTTCTTCCTTGATTTTTTAAGCACACTTAGCTAAATTTGTAAGTAGGATCCCATTCCAGTCTCTATCATAATTATGCTATCATATTCATACTTTAATATATTTTCTTGCAGTCTTTTAAAAAATTCTTTGTTTTCACAAAGAATATCAACAGAGTTTCATTCCTTGAATTAAAATTTCTAATCCAATTATACATGCTTTTTCATCTTTGAATATTTCTTTGGTTGGGATTTTATCAGAAATATTAATAGCATCTCCTCTTTTTTTCTTTTCAGTTGCAAACACAAAACACTTTCCTAACTTAGAATTTATAAGAAATCTTAACTCTTTTTGCCTTATGCATATCTCCTGAAAACATATTATATCTGCTTTAATCTTTTCCAGTGCATTTAGGCCTCATATGTCCCATGAAATTAGTTTCATGTTAAAGTTTCTAAAATGTTCCTCTATAGTACAGTCCTTAAACTCTTTTTGTTCTTCTAAATCTTCTTCTATAAAATAGAAATACACCATCTATACTGCCCTTAATTGCTGGAAGGAAGGACACACATGACAAATAAATACTTCCTTGAGGAGGATCTAACAGTATCTTGGAATGAAAAGATAGAGGAGCCCAGCTCCTGACCTCATTTCAAAGAAGTAGTTGACAGAGGCTTCGTTCCTCTGATAAGTAAATGAGATGATAATAAGGCCCTCAAGTGGACCTTTTGCAATAGTTTGGCATGGACAAAGATAATGAAGAAGAGAATCAAGGAGATACTCCTTCACTTTTCTTCAGTGGGTTCCTGATTTGCCCTAACCATTTAAGTGCTTACACTTATACATCAAAGGAGCCATACAGGACAGGGGACTGGGTTCAGAATTTTGGATAGCTCCTTCAAAATTCAGATTATAATCCAAAGTGGATTCATCAGATGACTGAGGGCCTTTCCTCACTACACTGCTATAGAGCTATTACTCCACCTTCAACATCCTGTGGAATCCTGGGGTTTGTAGTTTAGGGAGGGGCCTTTAGAATTCTCAGATAGGGAACTCTTTGGCCTCAGTATACTACAAACCCCAGAATTCCACAGGATGTTGAAAGTGGACTAATAGCACTATAACAGTGTAGTGCGGAAAAGCCCTAAGATAGAAGCTATTGACCACCACTGATTTTTCATTACATGTATCCATATATTTAAGTATTCGTCCATCTATCCCTTTGGTGGCAGTGGGTTGTCATTGGCATTCTTACTTACAAAGGCTGAAGAGCCTCCAAAGGATTAACTAGAATTGCCCCTGCTAAACTGAGACAGTTGGAGGGCATGATGTTGACACAGGAGATATATCCCCTCTGGGGCATATGTATATTACACAGGACTAGAAGCATGGGGAGAAGAAACACATAAAGGATACTACAGGGCTCAATGAACTCCAGCATCCCATTTCACACCTCTGACCAGCACACAACCAAAGAGATATATGAAATCATTCCGAAGAGAAGCCACCTAACTGTCTTTTTCAACTGTTTCCCCACCCCTCAGGGTTTTGTGAGGAGAAACCCAAGTATCACACCATAATTTTATTCAAGTAAGCTGAACTGAATTGAACTGGGATGGTTTTTTTCCTCATTTTGTGTGAGCAATAGGTCGTGAGTGATTTGGTAGCTTTTTGTCCTTTCTTCAACAGAGAAACAGGTTTTTTTTAAAAGCAAAAGATGAATAAATCAATGGAAGAAACCATTACTTTTATTTGGATGAGTACACTGCAAGATCCCTGGGACAAGCAAGAAGCTCAGACAATATTTTATCAGAGGGTGTTAATAGAGGTCATTTACCTTGCTAACAGGCTCAGCTGTGCTAGCTCAGCATGGGATGGACTTCAACAAATGCTGTTTCTGTTTGTTTTGACTTTGTACATGGGTCAGAAAGCAGATCTCAAGTAAAATATGCTTTGCTTGATGCTCAAGGACAATAGTCGAGCCACCCTGGAGTGAAAAAAGCACACAAACAGAATTGCAAGAAAATGGAAAACTTTGCCCAGAACTTTGTTCCATAGGGCAGGCTAAATCTCCCTTTGCAAGTAAGTTTAATGGAGGATTATGCTTTGCTTTCCACAGATTGGTAAAATCTATGAAATGCGGATGATGATGGATTTCAATGGAAACAACAGAGGTTATGCTTTTGTAACATTCTCCAACAAACAGGAGGCCAAGAATGCAATCAGGCAACTGAACAATTATGAAATTAGGTAAGGAGAGTTTGCTTATTTTTTTGAGACTGGATTCGTTTTGGGTTTTTTTTACTGATGCTCTCAAAAACCACTTGCAATATTTTAAAATCTAACAAATATAATATAATGGAAATACAGTAACATTGTTAAAATAAAATAGAATAAAGTTAAATTAATCAAAAGAATGTAGGAGCTGCCTTTTATTGACTCATACCTTTGGTTCATCTAGCACTGCATCACTTACACAAGCTTCCTCAGTCTTCATATGGATTTGAGTACGTAGCAAAATATAGGATTATCCCATCACTGCTACCAAATGTTATGGAACTCTGCAGCTTTCTCATTTATGTTCCTTTTTAAAAAATTAAAACTTTGAGGTTTGAGCATATAAAACTGCCAGCTACAGTTTTTAAAAAAAATAAAAATTCCCAAATAGACCTGCAAGGAATGCTGCCTCAGCTCTAAAACCTATGCTGCAATCAAAATGAACCCTTTGTATCCTCTAGAACCCAGTAGCTAATTCCAATGGAAAGGTTTTGACACTACCAGTAGAAACAAGATTGCTTTTAATTCCTCTTATTTGTTCATTGCCTCAGGAGCCCTTGTGACTGGGGAGATGATATAGCAATGCTATAAACAAACAAACAAACAAACAAAGATCCTGATTAAAGGAATAAATTGTCACTCTTCAAAGTTGCAATTGCTTCAATGCACTTAAATAGAGTATCTTTGATGGTTGTTGTTGTGGGCCTTCAAATTGTTTCCAACTTATAACTACCCTAAAGCAACCTTATCACAAGGTTTTCATGGCAAGATTTGCTCAGGGGGATTTTCCTTTGCTTTCCCTTGAGGCTGAGAGAGTGTGACTTACCTAAGGTCACCCTGTAGGTTTCCACCGCTGAGTGAGAATTCAAACCCTAATGAAATGCTCCAGCCATTACACCATGCTGGCTCTCTTTGGTTACTGTTTGTAACATGAAGAAGAACGTTAGCCAAGCAAGTGAAGACTCAATAGTTTTTTCCTCAATGAGTTACACTAATTTCCAGTCTAGACAGTCTCTGATAATGAGGAACACATATTGCACAAGAGTCTCCCATTATTTCCAACTCTTTTTTGTGTCTCTAACTTCAAGGATGCTTTAAGGGATACTTGTTGCAGTTCCTTTTGGTCAGACCAGTCCCTTAAACCTTCTGGTACTGCCTGCCTGAAGCTTCGTTATAACCTCACAAGACAGCTTCCTGCTCTTCTCAGCAATCAGGCCCAATATTATGGTTTTCCACAAGGATTCCTTTCGACTGGCATTTTTCCTTCCTTGTTATTGTGCACTATCTCTTCAGCCACAAGTTCTCTTCGTAACACTTACAACCAATCACTGAAAGAAACCTCTGAGTATCTGACCATCTTCAAATTTCCTGGTCAGAACCTTCTGCTTGATGGACTTTCTAACTACCAGTTCAATTTGTTGATGTCCCTCTTCTGATGAATTCAAATGAAGTCAGCCTCTTCCCCATGTCAAATATAGCCTTCCTTCTACAGCAACCATAACTACGACAGCTATAAACTTCATACTCTCAATACAAATCCAGGCTTCTGGACTATTCAATTAGATGATACTACCAGAAATATAGAAACATTCAAAACAGAGCCCTTCTATTTTGGCCAATTGACATGCTGGTTGGGGGATTCTGGGAGCTGTAGTCCAAAAAAGGAAGTTTCCATGTTTTGATGTATAACTTGACAGCAGAGGTTCTCAACTGTTTCATGGTCACTATTTTTCAAAGAATACCAAATTTGTCTCACCACAAAAATGGAAATGTTGTTTACATGCAGGAACGGTCGGCTCCTAGGGGTTTGTGCCAGTGTAGACAACTGCCGTTTATTTGTAGGAGGAATCCCTAAAACCAAGAAAAGGGAAGAGATCTTAGCAGAGATGAAGAAAGTTACAGACGGTGTTGTTGATGTCATCGTGTACCCTAGTGCGGCCGATAAAACCAAAAACCGTGGATTTGCTTTTGTGGAATATGGAAGCCATCGAGCAGCAGCCATGGCAAGACGGAAACTGTTACCAGGTAATGTGTAAAAATACTGTGATGTTGCACTATGCTGCTGTTGTTGTATGCCTTCAAGTCATTCCTGATTTATGGCAATCCTAAGACAACCTACCACGGGATTTTCTGGGGCTGAGAGCATGTGATATACCCTAGAGGGGAGAAAATCTGCAACTTAGACAGCCAAATGAACTCTGGCCAGGAGAAGAAGAGAAAACCAAGGCTATGCACCCCAGAGTTGTTAGACACTGTAGAATAATTGTAGATGTCCAACAATAAAAAAACTTTTCCATAAAAATTACAATGGGAGATTCATGAAGATGGTCTTCTGTGATATATTATATGCTTCTTCTGTGTGGAAAATAAGCAAATTTATGTAATCAGTTTTGATCTGGAATATAGGTGGAAAGGATATAAGATAGTGCTCCTAGGCTACCTGAAGTCATGGATTGGCAGCAATAGATTTCCAATGAGCCAGAGTCCAGCACTAAATTTGTACCCCTTGGATATCATTGTTTCTTTCTTCCCTGCAAACTTGACAGAGACCAGCAGCCTATGGCTCAAGGACCAGCACAATTCAGGGATCACCACTCTGAGTAGTACTGATATAAAAGCCACTTGCCCTGAGAGGATCCACACCTCCTTCAATTATTAGTTGAAACAAAAACAATAGGATGGAAAATCCCCATCACAGATTTCCCAAACCTTATCTAGTTTGGCAGTTGGTGCAGATATTTATTTGTGATTTATATCCTACCTTGCTTGCAAATCACAGACTCAGCTTGCTCAGTGATAACTTGGGCAGCATCATGGCAATTCCTAGCAGAGCAGCCAGCTTCAGTCAAGAAGGAGAATGGGAAAACATGTTTGATGGCTGGAGAAAAAGCAGGGAGCAAGGAAGAAAAGGGCGAAGGACAGGACTTTGAACTTTGTCTTTCTGCAACATTCAGACAAAAATGTCCACTTTTTCTGAACCAACTCACATAGCACCAACCAAAGTAGGTCACTTCGTTTAGTGGTACCATGGTAAATTTTGAAGTGCAGGCACCCATCACAATAGTATCCATAGCCACACGTGCCCAAACAGAGTATGAAAAGCTGTGTTGGTTCATATCATTAAAACAGTTCCAGCAGCTGTCACCTTCACCAGGAGCAGGTCCTTTTAAAGCTAATTGGTCTTAATTGTCCATTCAAGACCAAGCCATCCCCAAATCATTTGCAATGCATCAGAGATAGTTCATAGTAATATATTGCTACTGGGGAAATCCACTCTCCACACCCATCCTACTACTTTGAGGTGACAGGAAAGCCCAAAGGAGGCAGGGAGGCATAAACAGAGTTACAAAAATGTCCTCATCCTTGCTTATAAAAAGATAGTGACTGGAATTCACAATCTCAGTTATGAATGCATAACCTAGAGTTATACCTCTATAACTGATTTGTATTCATGATCTCTATGTAGTCACAATCGTGGCACTAGTGCAGGCAATAAAGAGAAATTGTGAAACTCCCCCAACCCTGCATTACCGAGCATCAGCCACTGCAAGTGGCCGAGGTTTATTCTTCTTTCTGTTGAGACACAGACTGACATTTCCACTTTCCTCCCAACAGCGATCTCTGGTGTGAGGAGGAATTGCAACAGGGATTCTGCTTCTCATTGTCATACCAGAGATCACTGGCAAGACAGGGGATGGAAACATCAGTCTGTATCAACAGGAGAACAGACCTGTGTCACTTACAGCACTTGATACCTGGTAAAGCAGGATAGGGGAGGGGGTTGGACTAGAAGGCATTACTTAATGGGTTTAGAATCTCTACCATCAATTATTTCACCACACTCCATAATCAGAGCTAACCTTGGATATTTTCATATGTCTACAATACAAATTTCTCAGCCCAATTTAACTGTCACATTTCCTAGCCAAGCTACCTGCAAACCCAACTCCAAAAAGGGCCAGCAATCTCCAGGAAATTGTATCAGTACCAGAACTTGGAAAAGGTTACTTTTTGGGGCTTCAGCCTTCAGAACTGCCTGTTCTGACTGGAGGAGCCTGTGGGCTGGACTCTAAAGAACTGACCTTTCCAAGTTCAGCAACATACAAAATTCCAGCCCCCAGGCTTTTTGTAGGCATGACAGGTACCCCAGTTTCAGACTGTGCCATCTGATCCAGTAGGAGGTAACCAAATCCAGTGAGCGTTTGACAACATTTGAACTCCAAGAAACGAAATCTTCACATTCTCACTTGTTTGAAAATCAGTCAATAATGCCTTTCATAGGAATATAAATTTAGTTTAAGGGTTTATCTCTGCAGGGATAATCTTTTCTCCCCTTTTTTTTTAACTTTTGTACTGCCCTGCAGAGTCGTTTATTACTTATATTTATTTTTCAATTAATTATGGAATTCAAACTACTCCACAGGAAGGATACAATTATGGGGTCATCCAATAGCTGTAGACTGGGCCGAGCCAGAGGTGGAGGTTGATGAAGATACAATGTCAGCAGTCAAAATCCTCTATGTGCGAAATCTTATGTTATCCACCACTGAAGAGACAATTGAGAAAGAATTCAGCAACATCAAACCAGGTAAAAGAAAAAGGGAAATGAGTAGTTTGCTCAGAATGGATGGGTAGGGGAATACAGGGCATAGTAAACTGGGGGAAAGTAATTCCAATAGAAATGCTTTTAACTTGTGAGAATGTCAGGAAAGGAGAGAGCTGTTAAATTTCCACGAAAAATGTTTGTAGGTGGCATAACAAAACCTGGAAGCTACTAGCAGAATGCTAGATCTCTCTTTGCTGCCAACCAGAAGTTACAGAACACTATGAAAAATTTTGTCTCATTTTCTCATCCTTCCATTAAGGAAGGGGTGGGCAGAATGATTTAACTTGGCAAAATGGCAATCCTCCATAGACTACATTTTGAAAAAGCCTACTCATTTTACTTCTACCTATGCAGAGGTAAAACCGTGATTGTTTTTTTTTTTTTTTCAGAAGGATGTAAAACAAATTTGGAATATTCTTAAGAGAAGCATTTTGTTTTTATTATATTCAACGCTGTGCTATATTCCATAACTCAGGCAGCAAGCCTGTTCTTTAAGATCTAAAAATGTTCATTTCTGTGTATGAAAAATGAGGCAGTTAACACAACTTGGAACAGTTTGGTATAATGGTCCAAGGACTAGGAAGGCTCAGGTTTACCAGCTGGTTGTTAGGATAAAATGGAAGGAAGGGGTACTATTTCTGCTGTCTTGAGCAACCTGAAACAAAGGTTGGATACAAATGGATTAACAGAGACTGTCCCTTCCAAATTGGAACAATTGGACGGTATGGCCAGTAGGCCACATGTTGCCTATCCATACAGTATAAAGTAGATGGAAACTGCACTACAACAGAACAGTTTTATTGATGAGCTAAAAAATTCATCACAGTTTTCCTTTTCGTTGGTTCATTTGTCCTCTGCAATTTTGTGGTTAAGAACATCCCCTGAAGAACAAACCAATCTTTGGTATTTCTGTGGGTGTGTGAGGGTCACCATTCACTGCTGTGCTGAAGTACTCATCACAGAGTGTTCTCTAGGCTGGGGCTTACCTGTAAAGTAAAGATGCCTAGACACATTTTTTAATGGGCAAAGATTCTTCATGAAATTTATTCTGGTAGCTCAGATAAAATAACACAAGTCTATACTTTCAAAAGAGCCTGCCTATCTTTATTTAATTGTGAACTTGCCTCTTTAACTACAAAGTAGTTGGATGCTCATCTTTTTCTTCTGTTACTTACAAATGCCTTGCCATTACCTGAAATCAGTTGTGGTCATTGTCATCGTCATGAATTTCAATTATATACACCCAAGGAGGCTTGAGTGTAGCTGTAACAGAATGCCCTGTGGTAATATTTTTTAGTCCCTGGAGCATTTTGCAGAGAGAGGGAATGAATATGTCTGCATTTTAATTGTGTTTTCTGACGTTTCTTACTGCAGTTACTTTTAAACTGTGTTATTCTTGGTTTCTGTTGCTTGTTCCTTTTCTATATATAGCTGTTATTATCATATTGTGGGGTTATAATTATTAACCTGAATCCAGTCCTAACTAGCGTAGATTCACTGAATCAATTGTTGAAAAGTAAGTCAATACTTATGTAAATGCCATTGATTCAATAGGTCTACTTTGATTGGGACTGCCAAGAGGATTTTGGTCATAGTAAGATGCTTTAAAACGTCTGAAGAAAAATGGCACACAAAGGCTTTGCACAAGAAAATATAAACAAATAAAAAGCCAGATAAAACTTAGATTCATTTAATAAGGCATGCCTAAACCCATTTTTTGGTTGCTGTGTAATCCCAGTAGCTCAACTTGACATTTAAATTGAACTCTCCAAAATCATTTAATAAAATATTACATAATCAGTTAACAGTCGTATTCAGCTATCAAAACAGAGATTAACAAGCAAAATACCTCAGTTCCATCACCCAAAACTTAAGAGTGCAAATTCTCTAGTAGCTCATTACAAGCCCAAGGCAAGGAAATGGAAACTGAATGATAAGAGAAGCAATTATCCCCCGTTTCAGAAGTCTATGCACTTGACTAAATATACAGTTTCTATCAGGGAAACTTTTTTTAAAAAAGCTTATTTTTCTTGAAGATATATGTTGTGATTATCCAATATCAACATTTATTTGGATTTTTAATATTCTCCATTTATTAAGGCTCAGCAACAAGTTGCAGTTTAAACCATTCGCAAAACCTCTGAGCCAGGCTTGAGTCAGAAGTTGGCTCTACTGGACATCTGCCAAGTCTCACTCTCCAAATAGAGCCCCATCACTACCCAAATCCTGGAACCCTTTGTTCTTGGTCCATCTCCACCCAACCTTTTCCCTTAAAGCTCTTGCCCATTCCCTACTACTGAAGGAACAGCACCATGCCCCCTCCAATTGTCCTGAAGTAGAAGGGGAGTCCCAATTAATCCTTTGCCATCCTACTTTTTAAACTGCTTTTAAAACATCCCTGTTTTTCTCCCCTCCTCCCATTTCCCCTGTCCTGAGCTCACCTCAGTTGCTGCAAACTGGGTTCAAAGTTCAAAAATAGTTTGCACTCAGTTCATTCAGCTGGAGGGAGAGGAGAGGAGGAGGTGCAATCTTGCCCTTTCCAATAGGCTCAGGCAAAAGCAAACTGTTACAGCCTCTCCTTGTTCGTGTGTTCTTCTTCATTAATATTTTTTGCCATCTCGATCACAGTCTGATGTTGCTTGGCCATACCTGTCCCAGTTTTCATCTGTGAAATGTTGGGGAGGTATGCAACACTGTGTGTCACACATCCTGTACTCTGCTCAATATATTAACCTGCTGTTCTCAGGGGAACAGTGGGAAACACATTCACAGTGGTGAGATTCAACTGCCTATCCAGTTCGTTTCTGTTATGCAGAGTGTGAGTATATGTGCAACTGTGTGAACATGCACACATGGACCACCTGTGCCTCAGGTATTAAAGTATCTTGACTGGCTGTGGGTGAATGAGCAGCAATAAACTAGAGGCAAACCAGCACAGAAACATTGTCTAGCAGCTCTTTGCCCAAGGACACTGTAAATCTTAGAAATGCCACTGATATTTGATTCAGGGATCAAACCACAAAAATATCAGCAGAGTTCAAACCATCTACTTCTATTTCTACAGGCTACCATGTGTAATTGTCATGATTGTACCTGAAGGAATTAAACATAGACCTCCAAGATTTGTTGATAACTGTTCCTCCTTACCATGGATCAATCAATCAATCAATTTATGTCCCACCTTTTCCTAAAGAATGGGACTCAAGGCAGCTAACAGTATAAAAGAAACACATGTACTATAAATTCATATATAGCTTGAAACATACAAAAGTTAAGATTAAAATAACACTGAAGTGTCTTTAGAATTAAAATAAAACATTGCTAGTATTCTATATTGGCTGCTCAGTTAAGTGACATCTCCTGGCACAACCCTCCCAGCCCATCATAAGAGCCAGCAGCCAGATCAAGGGAATGAAGTCCATTTAGCGTCTGACTTAGATGTAAGAAGAATGATATTTTCACCCCTTCCCACCAATGAGCAAGGCTGTGACAAGTGCTTGTGATGAGGGGCTTTTTTCTGATATTTTTTCTAATATGTCCTAGTGTAGCGGGAACACAGAGGCAACTCTTTTTTCCTTACCTTCGTGGTCTCACTGCCTCTATGTTCCCGCTACACTAGTTTCTCTTTTGTCCTCCCACTTTCCCCCTTCATCCCAGTCTTACTTCAGCTGCTGAAATGGAGCTCAAACTGCAGATGTAGTTTGTACTGACTTAACGTGGCAGGAAGGAGAGAAGAGGGAAGGGATAAAGTATGGCCCAGCCTAAACTAAATACAGTCAGTCCTCAACTTTCACAGGGAATGGGGCACAGGACCTTTGCAAAAGTGGGAAAAAATGTAAAGATCATGCCCCCCCCAATTGTATTTAACACACATAAAAACGGACCTGTACTGGTGGGGTTTCTGTGCCCAACCTACATGCATTCTCCTGCTTACTCAGTTATTTGCACAGTTGGAAGGGGGAAAATGGATGGAATGGGGGAGCGGGAGATGGGAGACATCCATCCCCTTGCCACACAAGTGAGTGAATGTGAGTGCATGAGTGCACCTCCTCCCATCTTATCCCCTTCCCTCCTCCCGTCCACATGAGTGAGAGAACACACACATGCGCCCTTTAGACTTCCCATCACCTTGCCCCTCCCTCCCACGCATGCGAGTGAACACAGGCAGGTGCCCTCCTCCTATCCCATCCCCTTCCCATCTCCTGCTCACATGAGTGAGGGAACATATGCACCCTCCTTCTATCCAATCCCCTTCATCCCAGTAATCTGTGAACAGTCAGATCCACAAACACTTAACCCACAAATGTGGAGAGCTGAATGTATATACATTACAGAATTTTTCTGCTTAAAATATTAGTTTTGTGCATTTTTCCTTCTTAATAATTTTTTTTGACCTTCTTGTGGTCTGGCCACACTCTTTTGGCCACACCATAACTCAGTCACATATGTCCTTCTTTTCATCTGTGAAATACTGGAAGGTCTGCAAGTGCAGAGTAGAGGACACTGTAAAAACCCAGAGAAAAGAAATAATTCTAAATATCAGTTTTTTAAATATGCTCCTTTGGTGGAACAAAAATGTGCCAAATCTAGTTGTTAGGGATTTGCCTGAATGCTTATTCTAAACCAGTTAATTTGACTTAATCGCTCCACCTCTACCCCCAATTCTGTTCTGATTCATGGTCAGTGAAGACTTTCAGACAATTATTTTTGTTTTGCTTCAGTTTAGATTCTGTTGCCTGTTGTCTTACCTCCTTATGCAGCATGGCCAGAAATCTTGCTAGCAGGCCTCATTGTTAGAGAAATAGGAGGGAAGGATTTAAGTTTGGGGTGGACATTAATAGAGAGGAAGTGAGGCCTGTGTGATCTTCTCAAGAGGCCAGCACAATCTTAAGCCTATTAAGCTACGTTTTATGATTTGTTAAATCAGCTGCTACTCTTATTCTAGCAGGATGTTTTTTGTTTTGTTTTTTAATAATAATATTAGCAAAGACCTCTACATGTGGTACTGTTGGTACTGTTTCCACAGTCAAAACGCTCACTTGGAGGTTTTTTTGTTCAGGTTTGTTTTGATTTACTAGGCTGCAGATGACTCCAGTTGTTCTCTTTGACCAGGAGATTGGTTCACTGCATGCTTAACAAGTTGATCTAATGTATATTCAACGTTGTAGCTGCAAGAGGGCCAAAATGAAGGTATTTCTCCCCATAAGAATTCTGCCCCCCCCATGAAATTTTCCTTCAGACCCCAAATTTCTAGCATTTTAATAATGTCAAACTTCAGTTGAGCATTTAGAAATTCAGTTTAGGCATCCAAAGAAAAGGGACAGATGAAGCTATCAAAGGAATGAGAACACAGCAAATGTAATTTTCATTTCCTCACTCTCTGAAGTGCTAGAAATTTGGGGTCTATGTAGCTACATCTCTGCATAAATTTTGCTTTTTAGCTAAACACTGGCCTTTAATAGTTAATAGTTCCATGCCACGATTCACAAACTGTCCAGCCACTTGAACTATCTGCACATGCACTTTGGATGATGTTCTCTACAGTGCAGAACACTGCATATACAAAGGGTTTAGTAGCATACTCCTGGATACCACCCCAGCAACAGGCAGATCAAAGGAGAAAAAGCAGCACAAGAATGCCTACCACTAAGCCAGAATAAATAAATATAAATAGAACAGCCAAGTGGTTTGTGGTTTGCAATGCCAGGATCTAATATTTATTTACTGTAGAATAATAAAAAATAATTGAATTAGTCAGGAAGATCAATGCCCAAGGGCAGAACACAAGCAGATGGTTTCCACTTTAGCAATATCCATGACAGACCTAACCTCCAAATCTGTTCTACAGGGTCAGTGGAACGAGTAAAGAAAATCAGAGACTATGCATTTGTGCACTTCAGCAACCGTGAAGATGCTGTAGAAGCCATGAAAATCTTAAATGGGAAGGTAATGCTGGATTAGTTTTGAATTTGCTGGGAGGCATGCACGGGGTTGCACATATATGGCATTCTAAGATTTTATATTCTTGGGGTCTCTTGGTGTGTAGCAAAATAAAGCAGTGCCAACAATAGGTCTCGCCAGAGGGTCTGACCTGAATGGCTTTGGTTTACATGCAGCAATTTTCCAGTCATGGAAATCTGTGATATACAATCCATTGCTAGAGTTTGGCTCTCAAAATGTCTGGCACACCATTATAGTAAGACTAAAAGCATGTTTGCTATTTATAGTTCTATAAATGTTCAAGCAGCAAACCACCAGCCCAAACTGTTCCACTCTGATTATGTGCAATTTGCTTCTAAGAACAACGTACGGTCAGTTTCTGTATTATGACCCCCACTTCTTCTCAAAATATTTGCAGATAGCAGGTGGTAGCTTCATGTGAGCAGGGCTGACCCTGCAATGGGGCAGAATGAGACAATGACCTCAGGCAGCAGATTTCAGTTTTCATAAAAAGAGGCACAAATTGTTAATTACTGTTGGAGGTGAAGAGAGTTTTAAGGAATTTGCTTCCTCCTGTGCTAGAGTAATCTGGCTGGGTTTGAATACTCCACATCTCAAGTTGAGATGGGTGCCAATTTGTCCTCTCAGGCAGCAAGATATCTTGGAATGTCTTGTACAACTGGACTGCCATGAGGAGGAGGGAGGTAGAGAAGGGGATCATCCCAGGATAGCTAAATTAAAACAGATACAGCTAAGAAAATGACATTATACAAAGGTTAAAAAATCTAATTAAACTATCAATAAAATTAAAAGCAGTTAAAAGCAAACCATTAAAAAGAACAATAAAGAACAATAAATAAAAGCCATATGAAAAACTCTTTCCCCCTGAGTAGTCAGCCTCAAAGGCCTGGTGAAACAACAACGTCTACACCTGTCTACAAAAGGATAGGAAGGCAGGTAGGAGTCTAATCTCTCTAGGAAGAGAGTTCCAGAACCTGGGAGCAGCCACCAAGAAGGCCCTCTGCCATGTTCTCAGCAGATGTACCTAGAACAGAGAAAAAGACCTCCTTAGACGGCTCGTATTGGCAGATACATTCCTTCAGATAACCTAGACCTGAGCCTCAGTTGTGTGGGGAAAGTATCTGTAACAAGTGTATCAAGAATGCATGGTACTAGCCCGGATACCATAGGTTATCCAAAAGAGGGAAAGCTTTCAAAGACTATAAACTCACATGCATCTGCTGTTAGATGGAGACATATCCACTGTTCTTCTACGCAGAGTACCTGCAGTGGAAAGCAAGCCAGCAAGCTCTAAAATTATTGGGGAGCTACAAAGAGGAAGCGTTCCTTCAAATACCCTGATCCTACAAGTCATGATCAATTACAGAAATATATGAATGTTCTAAGACAGGAATGGGCAACTTCATTAGGGCTAGGGGCCCTACAATGCTTCAGGGGCTGCATGGACTACCAAAAAAATAAAAATAAAACAAAAGTGTCAAAGTCCATTTTTGGTTCTTTAAAATTACACACACACACACCATAGATCAAAATTGGATATGTGTGGGCAAGCAACATCAAAGTGTAGTCAAGATGGCAAAAGTTATTAATGAGGGTGAACAGTTGAGCTAGGAGAAACTGCAGCAGTTTGCTTTTGCCAAAGCCTACTGGGAAGGACAAGATCCTCTCCTGCTCTTCCCACTGAATTAACTGATTGCAAACTACTTTTGTATTTTGAACACAGTTTACAGCAACTGAGGTAAGTTGAGGACAAAGTGAAGGAGGAGGGAGAAACTGGGACATTTTAGAAGCAGCTGAAAGAGTTGGATGACAGCCTGGACTGTCCCTGACAAATCAGGACAGTTGGAGGGTATGTAAACATTAAGTGAAAGCCTTGAAATATATTTAAAAAGTAAATTTTTGCACCTCTGTGTTTCAAAGAGCAGCAATTTGCCCCCTTTTGGCCAGAAAAAGCCCAGATCTCTAGAGATTCTGGAGGTGGTAAGGGCCACAAAAGCATCCTTGAAAGATTTTGCTCACCTCTGCTTTACATTTTTTGGTGCCTGAAGCTAAAGAGCATCCCTGTATTTTATATTAAAAAGCTGTCCAGATTGACAGTAGCGTGTTATTTAAATGCTGAGGATAGGATAATGTCCTCTTACTTCATCTGAGGGCAGCAGAGAAACAGGTCATTTGGCACGTACAGCCCTAACCATCCATGTTCCTGCAGAATCTGCTGACTGAAGCAGCTGCCTCACCCTGCCTAATGGCAGAGCTGGCCCATCTCTGGATTTCTCCATCAATGAATCTTATATTTTTTCTCTCCTCATGTGTCTCTGTTTGTTTAAAGGTGGTGGATGGTTCTCCCATTGAAGTCACTTTAGCCAAGCCAGTAGACAAAGATAGCTACGTAAGATACACCAGAGGCACAGGCGGGCGAGGAGCAGTGTTGCCAGAGTACACCTATACTTTTGGGCCTGTATATGACCCTGCAGCTGCCTATCTCGGTGCCCCGGTATTCTATGCACCTCAAGCCTATGCTACCATTCCCAACCTTCACTTTCCTGCTGCTAAAGGACATCTCACCAACAGGGGCACTATTAGGCCTCCATCCATTAGAGGTAATTTTAATGAGCTACACTTCCTCAAAGCATGTACAGAACATGAGCCAGCCATACAGCCAACATCCATTGGACTAGATGTGGGGAAAGTGAGGTCTGGGGGCCACATGAGCACTATCCCTCACCCCCCCCCCAAAAAACCCAAGCTATATAGCCCAGCTCTCCAAATCCCCCTTTACTGGATAGCCACTGCTGCAATGTTCCCCTGTTGCTCAGGAAGTGGCTAAGTAATGTTATCATCTCTATTGTGAATGATCTCCATTTGAACAGGCAGAAACAGGGTCCCTATCAGAATCCCTTCTCCCAGCAGAGATCACTCACACAAGTGGGGAGTAAGAATGTTAGTCAACTACTTCCTGAATGATGGGGAACAGACCATCATCTCTTACAGTGGCTGCTGACTGATAAATGGGGTTGGGGAACCTTCATGATACCTTTGTAGCCCCTAAATGAGAGGATACATAGGGATCATGACTATGAAGCAGTCATAAATGTGTAACTCTCAGGCCCTTTCCGCATGGGGTAAGTAGTAAGGTGTGGTGCGACCTCTGACGAAGGTCGTCCACACCTTGGGAGTGGACTGGGTCGGACTACTTGTCGCAGTACCGCACCTCAGTCCGCTCCAGAGCAACCCAAAGTGGTCGCGCAGCATGCTTTTAAAAAACCTGTTTTTACAGGTTTTTCAAAAGCACAGAGTGCGCCACTCCGTGCCACTCCCTTCCCGCGCTCCGGTGCAGATTTGCAGGCGCACACCAGTGCGTGCCTGCAGATCTGCCAGGGCGGGCTTCCAGCTGGCAAGCCTCTCCGGTTGGTGGAGAGCCTCTGCCAGCTGGAAGCCACCATTTTGGACGCCGAAGCAGCCATTTTGGACGCTGGAGGACTGCGGAACAGTGAGCTCGCGCTGCTCTGCATGGGGACGGACTTACCCGGCGGCCAGTAGGCTCCGTTTCAGCGTGTTTTCCCGTTTCCCCCTCCATGTGTGGAAAGGGCCTCAGTTACGCATTTGTAACTACCCAATAGGACTCTGGACAATAACAATAATTTTAAAAGACGAACATATATTAAAGGGTATATAAGAGAATTAGTGTGGTATAGTAGTTTGAGCATTGGACTCCAACCCTGGAGACCAGGGTTTGATTCCCCACTCAGCCATGGAAATCCACACTGGGTGAGTCTGGGTGTGTCACATACTCTGAGCCCCAGAAAACTCCATGATAGATTCACCTTAGGTTCTCCATCAGTCAGAAATGACTTGAAGGCACACAAAACCAACAACAATGTACTTTCAAGTTGACTCCAACTTATGGTGACCCTATCCTAGGGTTTTCTTGGCAAGATTCAATCAGAAAAGGTTTATCAGTGAACCTTCGTCTCCTGGAATTGTGCTTCAACATTTAAACCACTACACTGCACTGGCTTAGTTGCTTACTCCTGTCTTATATGGTTCCCTATATAAATTGTTTATATCAGCACATGCGTTATAGTCATTAAATATTATTGTACTTCTCTATCTCACTCGTGAGAGCCAGTATGATGTAGTTGCTTAAGGGCTGCCACTAGAAGTCTAGGAGACCAGGGTTTGAATCTCTAGTCAGCCATGGAAACCCGCTGAGTGGGCTTGGGCAAGTTGCACTCTCTCAGCCTCAGAGGAAGGCAATGGCAAGCCCCCTCTGAACAAGTCTTGCCAAAAAACCCAAAAACCTGTGATTTTACTATAAATTGGACACAACCTGAAGGCGCACAACAACAACAATCCCACTCTTCCTCTGAGGAGCTTGAAGTGGCCTACCTTGTTTCCATGACTCATCTGTATAGTTCTAACTCTGGATGGATAGCAATGTTCACCTGTGTTATATCCATATGACAAAGGTCATTGTGCATTGACTGTATAAACCAATGAATATGAAATGCAGTGTTGATGGGGCCAGAAACTGAGGCATTTGCAGTTTTAGATTTGTAAAGGATGTGAGGAAGGAAGGAGCCTTCTCTTCCTTCTTGCGTCTCATGGTGGTCTTGGCAAAGTGTGATTCCCTTGAGCAGGTTTGCAGTGGAGTAGAACTTTGATTTGTCATCATGGGATTCTTCACCAACTCTCACTCTCACTCTTTTTCTCTCTGTCACCCCCACATTCATACATATGCACACACTAGATATCTTAATTGCTTTCATTGCATCCGCCACTTATTAACCTCCACATTAAAAAATCAAAATAATTTCACTTCTCTAAAACTGCATCTGCCTTTTTTAACCAAATGAAAATACTTTTAGTTTTTTATATTGTTTCATATACGATAGAGATTTAGCACCAATAGCTCTTCTCAGCCAACATTCAGAGCAAAAGACATCTGGCTGTCTCTGTACTTCATTAATAAAGCATCAGTTGTCTCCAATACTGGTTGACAGAAGACAAAGCCACAGATGTAGAAAGGGAGGTAATGGAACAAGTTGCCACATTCCTATCAAAGAAAGCCTTCCACTTATGTGCCTTTGATGAGAAAGAAGTGCCAAAGTTCGGTTGTGCAACTGTGAGACATTCTCTAAAGATGGAAATACGTCATCACAGATCAAACACTGCTAAGCAGAATCTTCATATAATCTCAGACACAATGGCTGTCAGTGGAATCAGTTTACACATCCAGATGGGTGTCATCAAATGGATGATGTATCAATAGGGGTATATGGTGGTGAGAACTGTTCCATTCTTCCAAAAGGACAGAATCCCATTGAAATGTATGCTGGGGAAGGCATTGGTAAAGTTGAAAAGTATTGGGTTTGGGGCTGGTAAAAATGGAGTCAAAGTTAAACTCAAAAATGGGACACTTACACTTATACCTGTGAATATTGATCATCTAGTTTGTAGCAATTCCCCTCATCCATTAAATACAATTCAGTTTAGAAATGCACCCCTCTGTACAGAATCAAAGTAATAACTGCCTGAGCTGAACTGAATAGTAAGCCTCATATTAAACTGGACAAAAGAGAGAAGATGGAGAAAGTAATTTATAATAAGCCATATTCTCCACCCACTTATCTTCAGGCCATTCACAAAACACAGTTTCTCCAGGACTTGGCTTATGTTAATGGAATTTATAACAAATGTGATACTGTTAGAAGATAATATTGTAGATATACATTCAGGGAGACTGCAATTCCCAGGCCGACCCTGTTTTCAAGACTGAAGCCTTTTTGGGAAAAAAAGAAATCTTAGACGTCTGAAGTTTGTGAGTTAAATTGCAAATACCAAAAATAACAAAATGCCCACAAGGTACAATCAAAGTTGGAACAATGCAGTCCTCACACATATCCATGAGCATTATTGGCCTTCAGTTGAAAGGCAATAAAGGGATTTGTGCTCTGAGTGTTGCTACTTTTCACTGAATTACTTCCAATAAACACAGAGTAGTCAAGACAGCAGAAGAAATGCTAGCGCCTGAGGTATAAAATCTAAATGGTACAGTGGAAAAATATATAACAAAATAACAATGTACAGATTTGCTACCCATTGTTGCCAAAATCTGCTGCTGCAGCAGAGAGAGAAAGTTGTGCAAGAGTAGGGTTGCCCCTATGCAGATGTAATTTTATTCCCCCTTCAATTTCTGTATCATTGTCAGTGTACGAGGTCAAATCTTCCAATACATTAAGAATCAGGGAGATTTTCCTTCATTTGATTCAGTTTAATGCCTTCTTACATTCCTAGAAATTTACATGAATGTACCTGTAGGGGCTGCCGGAGTTAGAGGACTAGGAGGCCGTGGCTACTTGGCTAACCCTGCCCTGGGTCGTGGATACCAGCTCAAAGGAGAAAAAAGAGGCGAGGAGAAACTGTACGACCTTTTGCCAGGAATGGAGCTTACGCCAATGAATCACGTCAGTTTAAAACCACAAGGAATTAAACTTGCCCCACAGGTGGGTAGAGCATGAATAGAAGAAATGCTTCAGCTCTTGGCCACCCCATCTATCTTTCTGTTCGCTTTAGCTTTGCAGAGAAGATTCAAAGAGAAGTCATTACGTCAATGTTCATTGCTTATTGATTTTGGTGGCTTGATTGTTTAATTTGTTTTTAGTAATCATAGCCACTTTGAGTGTTGCTGCTTCCTTTTGTCTTTTAGTAGAAAAGAGGCCGATATGCAATAAAATAAATGATAAAAGAAATTGATGCTCATCTTCGTCTTCCCTATAACTTTGGGATTTTCCTGTACCTTAAGGCTGTGCTGGTTTCTTCTATTTAGTTTTCAGAGTCAAATTTTAAGCTTGAGACTGAAATAAATAATTGTTCTTGAAATGAAAATATCACTGTGTAAACGAACTTTCCTTCCGCCGTTTCACAGACATGGGCACAATCAAACTGTGTGGTAGCTACAGAGTGATTACCAAAGAGACATCTCTGAATCCATTTTTCATTGCAGATATTGGAAGAGCTCTGTCAGAAGAATAACTGGGGACAGCCTGTCTATCAGCTTCATTCTGCCATTGGGCAAGACCAAAGACAGCTGTTCTTATATAAAATCACTATCCCTGCACTTGCCAGTCAAAACCCTACCATGTAAGTAATTCTTGTGCATGCCAGATTTCTTCTAAATTGGTTGTGAGCAGCTGCCAGAGATTGGAGGGCACAGTGACACGTCAGAGGAATTTGGGAGGGCTGCTTCCCCTACTTCTACTAAAAAAGTAACAAAAAGTTTTGGCTCTCAAATGCGCCGTTAACACCACTGCCACCACCCATGGATGTGTGCAGAACAATTTCATCACATTCTGACCCTTTCTGAGATCCTTATCACACTACACTGTTATAATGCTATTTTCCATTTTAACTGCCATGACAACAGCCTGTAGAATTCTGGGATTTGTAGTTTAATGAAGCCCAAGAGCTCTCTGGATGAGAATTCTAAATGCTCCTCCCTGAACAGCAGATCTCAGGATTCCATAGGATGTTGCCATGGCAATTAAATTGGAATATAGCATTATACAGTGTAGTGTTATAAGGATCTGAGTTATTTTAGGCCCCGAATGTGTTTTTTCCAAAATCACTTCATGTTGGGGAAAAAAGCACCTCAACTGGGGAGTGGAGGGGAGAATGTGCCAGGATTGCCTCCCACAGCCTTGGAGGAAATAAAACATTGTACTTTTTCAAATAAAAAATATAAGGGGCCCTTGGACTAAAAAAGGTCCCCGGAGCCACATGCAATCCACAGGCCACACTGTCCCCATCCCTGACCTGTGGATTGGGTCCTTTGGGTGAGTGTAGGAATGAAACCTTCATAATATAAAGTTGTTTTTACAGTAAATCACAGGATTAGATATTCCTTCTTGTTCAGGCAGGCCTTTTGTATTTCAACTGGTCTGTTGTTGAAGAGGTTTGACCAGTTGTGTGTTAGGTATCTTTTACTGTTGTGTTTTTAATTGTGTTTTAAATTAGTTCCTTTCAGTGTTACTTTTTAAGCTAGGATTTGTTTTTTGTTTTTTTAATTTGTATTTTACTTTTGTTAGCTGTCATGGAAATCTTGGGTAAATATTTCATTGATTAAAACAAAAACCTTCCATCACAAGTTATTTTTGTCGCTTTTGCAAAAGATGGATGCAAAGTAAGCTTCCTAACATGGAAAACCTAGGACAAGTGAACTCAATCTCTACAATTCTGTTTTGCAGGCACCCCTTTACACCGCCCAAGCTCAGTGCATATATAGATGAAGCCAAAACATATGCAGCAGAATATACTCTTCAAACTTTGGGCATTCCCACTGAGGGCACAGAGACGCCTACTGCTACAGCAGCTTTTCCAGGTACATCAAGACTATATGGGCTTTGCTTGGATCCTAACACTAACATACATTTTTGATGAACCCTGGGAGGGCATGGCAGCAGAGCTGCCCTAGCAAAAGAGGGGATTTAATCTGATGGACTAAGGAAAATCAGCATAGCCAGAGGGGCTGGGGGGTGACTGCAGAGAGAGATATACAGGGTGATTTACACAATACTTTCCCCTGGTTAGTTCTTTTAATAAGGATTTTATTCTTTTTTTAAGAGCAGCCTCCATACATTGTTTCTTCAGTTTGAGCTCAGTTATGCATGCTACCACAAGTTACACATTCAGCTGAGATAAACCTGAAGACGTTTTGCCCTATATCCATAAGGGTTGTGGGCTTAGGGAAAGCAAAAGAGTGATTAAGTATGGAAAGGGAGCCAGGAGGTGGTAATCATATAAAAGGATGCTGCTTTTTCAGAGAGAGAATAAAAAGGAGCCCTGGTCTGTCACAGCCTCGGATGGCTCAGATCTCCATGTGACAACATTAACTTAAAGAAGTGCATGAAAAAGAAAGCTTCCCATCTTCTTCATCATCATGCATTTGGGCCTCATCTGCACCTCCCCCCCACACACACACACATACTCCAGGGCAGTCTGAGGGAGGAGTGGCAAGGAGAGTGGATTCTCCACCCGCCAGGCAACAGATCTGCCTTTCCTTACGTGAGGCATCAGAAAGGTCAAGGAGCTCTCCTGAACACTGCAGTGAGGACAACAGAGTGGAAGTTTTCCTCCCATTAACTTCTTTAAATTAACTTCCTATAGGATCCAACCCATTTTCCTTTCCAGATTACTTGCAACACAGACTTATGCATACCTCACTGGCAATTTCCACTGGACTCAATGGGGATTATTTCCAGTAAGTGTGCATAGGATTGCACCCCTAACTGCATATTCATGCAGCACAAACAGAGAAGTGTTGGAATTTGTGTTTTCTTAAGAGGCATTTAACTCCTTCTCTGGTTAGTTTAAGTGAGGGCTAGAAGAAAAATAACTGGCCAAGAAAAAGATTGGAATCAGTGGGAACAGAACACACTGGAGAAGTCAAAGTGGAGGACAAAAGGAATAAGTTACAGAAACAAGATCAGAAAAGAAAGGGAATCTGAAGAGCAGAAAAAGCATATAAAATGTTCTTAGTCTTAGACTTAGGGTGCTTTCACACTATACAATTACAGTGTTATGATTCTGCTTTAACTACCATAGTTGCAGTCTTTGGAATCCTATGGTTTGTAGTTTACCGAAGCAGTAGAAAAGCTCTCTTTGTTGTTGTGTACCTTCAAATTGTTTCTGACTTATGGCAACCCTAAGGCAAATCTATCACGGGATTTTCTGGGGCTGAGTAAGTGTGACACACCCAAGGTCACCCAGTGGGTTCCCATGACTAA
Organism: Iguana delicatissima; assembly: GCA_948472985.1. Classification (NCBI taxonomy): domain Eukaryota; kingdom Metazoa; phylum Chordata; class Lepidosauria; order Squamata; family Iguanidae; genus Iguana; species Iguana delicatissima. Next base: position 3,104,695 of record CAOKZL010000205.1, read on the forward strand.
GTGAGGAATCGAACCCTGCTCTCAAGAGTTATCGTCAAACTGCTACACTATGCTGGCTCAGGACAGCTCTGTAGGGGTCCAAGTATCCTAAAGGCTCCTGATCTTATCTGGTTTTGGAAACTAAGCAGGGTCAGCCCTGGTTAGTACTTGGAGACCATCAATGAATATCAGATGTTGTAGGCTACATTTTAGAGGAAGGAAAAGGCAAAACTACTTCTTACTATTCCTTACCTAAGAAAATCCTATGAAATTCAACAGGTGACTTGAAGGCATGTACACACATGAACACAGAGGAGCTGGGAATTCTAAACACCTGTCCCTGAAAAGGAAAGCCCAGGATTCCATAGGATGTTGCCATGGCTTTTAAAGTGGAATCATGGTGCTCATAACTGTATACTGTTAAAGGGTCCTAAGTGCTGGGGCCACTGTTAACTGAGTACAGGAAAGAAGCTAAAAGCTGAAAGTACAGAACAAAAATTCATGTTACTAATAATTCTGATTAAAAAATGCAGATAAAGGAAAAGGATACTGAGTGGTAAGTGCAGAGGAATATACAATAAGTATATAGTAGTTTCTGTGGGCAACATTCTGCTGAGCGATAAAACAAGAAGGGAATTGGGCATCAAGGGTGATGATCACTCAAAATCTGTTATTTATTGAGTTTCCATAAATCAAAAGCATCTTCCTAACATGGGAAGTTATGAGGTGGAATTAGGATTCAGCCCACCCCATGCACAAATTAATCACTAAAGAAAGTGGTCTCAAGAATACTCGTGATTAAAAAAACACAAAACAAAAACTTGTTTCGTTTTTAAATGTGAGAGCAAAAATTTATTTTTCTGACTATTGGGTAAGATGATGAGCATTTGGAAGCATTTCCAATTATTCTTTGCAAAAATGTTTTTTTTATTATTATTTGATAAAACACAACCTTTTTGCACAAATTGCAGTCTGTGCAGAAGCCAATGAAGTAGAGAGGATTATGCAAATCTCCCCCCCTTAAGAAAAGGTTGGCCTTTTTATTCTTACTCAGGACAATCACCTAGAAGCTGACAATTTTTTCAACTTGTCAAGACAACCCTTCCTGACAATGACAAGGACATTTGTGAATATTCTTTATAACCTTGGTAAACATTCATAAATAAAGATTTCTCTTAGGAGACTAAAGTCTGGTACTCTGGTGTTACTTAATGGTCTCTTGTAACCTGGAAAACCTGAGTGATTTCATGGGAACAAAACATCAGTAGGACATAAATTCAAAGGGAGTACTGGTTATTTGATGGTACATGGATAAAATTATGAATTAAATGGTTTGAACAGTATGATTAATTTAATTACAATCATTTTAGCTTCTTCTTAAAGTATAGAGAGTATGAGTATGTAAATGAAGAGCAACACAGTGCCAAGACATAAATCTAGCTTATGGTTACCATAAGTAAAACTTTCTGCTCTGTATGTATATTTCTTTCATGATAATTTGATTTCTTTTACCTTACTGGAAATATACACCAATCAGTCCTGTTGATTAATATGGAATCATTCAGGAACAGCAAGGCTTTTTAAAAAATTTAAAATCCATCCAGCTTCCTGCCACAGAGAAAAATCAATTTGTCTAGGCTTGTTCAAGCTTCCATGTTACAGAGGGATACTGATGTTTTATTGAACTCAGCACCACTTACTGCTTAATTATAATGACCTTCACTCACTATTATGTTGTTATTTGGAAGGCTGAGGTATACATTTGGTCTGTTCCAGTTGAAGAGCCTCTGGCAGCCCAGTAACAATGTGGTCTCTTAAAGTTAATATAAAATGCATCATTCTAAACTATGTCTCCTACTCTTTCCTTCTCTGGCGAGGAGATGTCTAGCTATTCATTGACAAAATAAAGCAAACTGAGGAAAAAAAGTATTTAGGACAGATATAGCAAAGACAGCATCTCCATAGTACTGTTAAATCAGAATCGGCAACTACCTGTTGTTGGGGACCACACTGGGAACTTGGAGAGCCACAGCTTCTACGTGCCCGCTCCACTGAATAATTTTAGTATAGTTATAATGATGAGCATATTTATATCCTACTTTTATCCCAGTCTGGGACACAACACAACTTGCAAAAGTTAAAACGGATACAGCTTAAAAAAATTAACATCATACAAAAGTTAAAAACATAAACTATCAATAAATTAAAAGCAGTTAAAGCAAATCATTAAAAGAATGACAAATATAAAGAACACAGGATAAGAAAGGCATTTCCTACTCACTAATCAGCCCTTAGAGGCCTACTAAAATCTGCTTACAAAAAGACAGCAAGGAAGGCACAACTTGTAACCTCTCAAAGACTTCAGTCTTCTTATGTTTTGTGCGTGTATTTTTATTATTATTATTTATTATCTTTATATGTATCCTGCCTTTTGCCCAACACTGGGCCTCTAAGCAGCTGACACATTAAAACAATACAATTTAAAAAGTTATAAATAGTATATATTAAAACAGAATTAACCTATGAAAGAATTAAAACAGTTAAAATGAGATTAAAAGAAGCAGTTATTAAAATACCACAGAACCCTCCTAGTCCATTCTTTTAAAAAATTCTGCATTAAAATGCCTGCCTGAACAATAAGGTCTTTGCCCGTTGCCAAAAGCACAAAGAAGAGGAGGCCATTCTGGCCTCCCTAAGAAGGGAGCCCCAGAGTCTTGGGGCAGCCACTAAGAAGGCCCTCTCTCACAGCCCCATCAACCATGCTTGCAAAGGTGGTGGGACTGAGAGACGGGCCTTTTCTGATGATCTTAGAGCCCAGGCCAGTTCATACAGGGATATACAGTCTGTCAGATATCCTGGACCTGATCCATATGGGGTTTTCTAGATCATAACCAGCACTTTGAATTGTGCCAAGAAACAAACTGGCAGCCCATGGAGTTGTTTCAACAGAGGCATGGTTTTTCTGTACAAAAACTACTCAAAATTACTTACAAGTAGTAACAAAGATAATGTAAATTAAGACTGCTTTCCTAAACATACATACCTCAGGGTAAATCCCCTTGAATCCAATGAGTTGCACTTCTAATTATCACATATATGGGATTCTAAATAATTAAGGTATATATTTTCAGTACAAACAATACATAGTAACAATAAAGCACAACCAAGTTGTAGCAATGTAATTAGAGGTATGCTTCATAAATTATCTATGGCTGAGGTCAATGAATTTAAAAAGGTCATTTTGCCCACCACCACCACCACAAGAGCTCTGACAGGAACTAAGTCACTGCTAGCAAGGGTATGAGCCATTTCTTCTTTCACAAACACATTTCCTCTCTCACAAACATGTTCTTCACTCCTCACTGTAAGTAGATTTTCATTCATATTCAAGGTCAAATGGCTATCAGCTTGTGGTACTGTTATATTTGCATTACATATTATCTAACGTTTAGATAAAGTGTAAATAGGCAAGCCTTGGTTTCCAGCTCACATGCAGGAGAAAAAAGTTTACTTCCTTCTAATCCAGGGTCATTGCAGCCAAGGTGCAAAATACAGGGGTTCCTTGGCTGTATGCATACACCTATTTAATTTCTAAAGGGGAAAAGTCAATCAGTTGTGAATCATCCTTTTCCCTTCCATAATTAAAACTTCCTTTTTACCCAGATCCTGTAACATTCTCTAACTTCCTGTTTTCTCCACTGATAGCTCTAATTAGCAAATGAAGCAAGAGAATTTGGTGCAAATGATTTATTTAATTGATTTTAATGGGAGTTAGGTGCAACTGTCCTTATCTGGGTATTAGGATTATTTTAACCTACTTGTTCCCAAATTGTTTCAGAAGCTGTTAATCATGGCAATGACGCATATCTTTCCTATCTGTCTGTCTGGTTCTCTGTTTATAATTTCTCCCTCCTTTCGTTTGAAGATGAAAAAATCTGCCCATTTCAGTTTCTGTTAGATTCTCTTTTTTTCTGAAATAGATTACTCAAGTCGTCTTGAAGTCTTCAGAATTTGTCCAGTTTTACGTTCAGTCCACCCTGGGACTTTAAGAATTTACACCCTACAAAATCATAGCATTACAATTCCACTTTAACTACCATGACTGCATTTTCTGGAATCCTGGATTTCCTGTTTGAGGAGGTGCTAGAGGGCTCTCTTTCATACTAGGAATTCTAATACTCTTCCCTAAACCGCAAATCCCAAGATTCCATAGGAAGTTACCATAGCAGGGAAAGCAGAATCATAGCACTATAACTGTGTAGTGTGAAAAGCGCCTAAATATTCAGGCAATTTTGTACACATTTTGCAAGTGATTTTGGAAGTGATAAGTGTTACCTATGAGAAAATAAAATCCTGGGCAATGTTGGATAAATATGCTAGTTATTTTATACTGATGTAGCTTTAACCATTATAAGATAAAACATAACTAGCAGTTTGTTTTATTTTCCTTTAACGTGGACCATGTAACTTTTTATACATGTGTATGTGTGTATATATACATGCACACAAACTGTTATTGGTTAGATATATATGGCCAAACCCACAGACTCAGAGTCCCTAGAAAGCAGTACTTTGGCCATGATCAAATAGAAGTGTAAATCAAGGATTATTATAAGTCATTGGAGCTACGCTAAAACCATGTTAATGTTTATGTTTCCTTACAGGATACATTGCTAGTGCAGCCGCAACTGTTGCAGCCACTCAGCTTAAGCAAGCAGTAACTCTGGGACAAGATTTGGCCGCTTACGCAGCCTACGAAGCTTACCCAGCATTTGCAGTGGCCGCTCGTAGTGATGGATATGGAGCTTTTTAACAGACGCATTCTCCCGCTGTATTTAAAGCAATGGTTCCCCCCCTCTTTGATCAAGCTGTGAAAGGGCAATGGGGACTACTTCAGGCTAATGTTTAGTTGTATTCAATAATTTTGAATTAATAATTGGGTTAATTCTGAGGAGTAGGACTTCTTTGCTTTTAGATTAATAGTTTAATAACAGCAAATAAGGATAGATGCTATTTTTTAAAAAAGAATCCCTAAAAGTGTTTTTGGATACCGGGAAGAGGATCTTCGTGGGTGCATTGTTTGGTGTCTGTTTATGCCAATGACCCTTGGTGGCCATTTCCAATAGTATTTTTAATAGTGAAGAAGTAAAGCTATTTTATTTCTTTGGCTTTCTTACTGTAAAACATTTTGTATACTCATGGCTCCTGCATGTGCTGGGGTGACAGCCATAATTCTAGGGCCAACAAGGTGCAACTTTGAATTCTGTGAATGGATTTAACTTAACTTTTGAAAATGGTAAACAGCAGCCACTGGGGACAGATCTTAACCGTGAGTGCAACGACAGGCAGGGAGAAGTTAATCCCTTTCATTCCTGTGGTGACCTGGATGAAAATTGCTCTTCCAAAGCTGCTAATGGCATTGGGAAAACTGTTGCCATTAGAAAGGAAGGATTAAAATGTGCACATTAAAGACAAAGACACATTTAACGCCCTAACTCAGTGGTTCTTCAACTGTCCTTTACCCGGGCTCCCTGTAAATATAATTTGTTCCCAGGGACACCCCCCTCCAAGACTTAACTCACGATTTAAATATTTAAATTTAGATTTAAATGATCAAATATTTATTTAAATATTCAAATCTTTGCTTAAATTTACTCATCAGTTGCTCACCCTTGTCCCTTATTCTTCTAGTAGACAATACAAAGGAAAGAAGGCTTGTTAATGGTCTGTGGAGTAGCATGCCAAGATACTTCAAGTGACAGGAGAGTAGAATAAATTGGAATTTCCTAAAAGGAGGTTATAAATGGGAGGCAAACCTAAAAAATAATTTCTTTTGCCCTTTCCCCCAAAGCAGCACTTGGGATATAAGGGTCCCAGTGCTGCTTTGGGAAAGCGCGAAAGAAATGTCATGTCCCTCCAAGGGAGCACCAAGAAGGTAAGTGCTTCTTTTGAAAGCAACCACTCTCTCTATTCTCTTGGTGCTCCTTCAGAGGAAAATGGCATTTCTTTCATGCTCTCTCCCAAGGACTACTGAGACCCTTGTTGCTTCACTTCCAAGCAGTCACAAAAGTAAATGGACTCCCTTTTATTCTTGTGCCTGCTTGGAAGCGAAGTTCTGCTGCACTGCCTGGCCCTGGGCTCAAGCAGCATTGCTACAGTCATCACACAAAGCCTGGGATGAGCATCTTCCCTTGTCTTCTGGACTCTCTTCTTGCCTTTCTGCCTTCTGGGCTCTTAGGTGCACCTGTGCAGTAGTGCCAGAAGCTCCTAGGGCAGGATGAGATGACTACCTGTGCATGCTCACTGCGACTGCTGCCATCATCACTACCTCCTTTGAGGAATGTGGAACTTGATGCATCAACCAGCCACAACTGTCCAGGACATTTTTAGTCTCTTAAACCTGGCATTTTCCCTATTTTGTGGGATGAATGGCAACTCTACACAGACCCCTGTGAGGGCTTCATGGACCTCCAGGAGTCTGCAGACCCCAGGTTAAGAACCCTTGCCATGACTTGTTATGCCTTTAGCAATGAGTTCTGATTTCATATCTATCATTGTGTGCTGTGGCCTTATTTGCCCTATCCATGGGTTACAATTAATGCCAATATTTAATGTGCACTCCTCTGCATGTCTATTTGGATGTAAATCCTCTTGAGCTCAACGAGGTCTTTTTCCTTACATCTGTATTGGATTGTGCCATAGCGTACAAGGAAATCAACAATGCATTCCTCTCTATATCTGCTCAGAAGCAAAGCCCACCAAATTTGGAGAGACTTTGCTCCCAGATAAGAATGTCTGAAGGGCTGAAGTCTAAAGGAGGGAAGATTTTCAAAGCTATAAAAGGGAATACTTGCCTTCTATACAGGAGGGATGGCAACTTTGGTGGCTCCAGGGGACAGTGGGCTGGGGTGTTAAATGAACCTATGGAATTCTTGGGGAGTTCCAAGAACAGCAATTCACTTTTTTCTTTCTAGGAAAATTCTTTAGGGGTGTGAAGGATTTTAAGAGCCTGAGGGCTACAGAAATGAGTTTTTTGGGTACATCTCAGCCCCTGGCTACTTTTTGCCCATTCTTGTGTTAGGGTTTTAAATATCAGTACTTTTAGAATCATTACTTTTAAGAATCATTACTTTTCATATTAAAAGAAAATAGTTGGGAGAGAAAAAAATAGGACTTAGAAGTACAGGAAAAGTGTTCAGAGAGAAAGAAATTGCTCCCTATGATCATTTTCAGACATTCTCCTTCTCAGAAGTTTTCAGTAATTTATATTGGAATTGCTAGTTTCAGATATTCAAGGAATCCATGCATTTCAGTCCTGTGAATCTTTACTGGAAGGTGTAAACTCACATTGTTCAATGGTGCTTACTCCTAAGTAAATTATAGAAGCTTAGGTTGCCACCACAAGGTATTTTTAATTAGATTTGTGGGTGCTATGGTGCATTGTTGGCTTTTTAACAACATTTTAAGCATTTTTAAACCATTGGAAAAAGTACAGGGATGAGAAAGTATATTTAATACAAAAATCTCCAAGCTTTCTTTTGTTTTCTAGATGACCATTCTGTCTAAAAGATGCCTGTTAAGTGGTTGATTTGGTTTAAAGGAGGATGCATTGTTCCCCCTATCTCCAAATCACAACCTGGGAAATAGCTTTCTGGAAGACTGAACTTAAAGATATCCTAAAACCGTATGTAATTTAGCATAGTAGGATGACACAGTACGTCCCAGGGCATCACTGCTTGGTTATGGATAGTTTTACCATGTCATTATGTTCATATTTGTTAAAAGTCACTTTCCATACTCTGTCCCAAACCTGTGGTGATACCGTTGGAAGGAGAGGGTAGAATGGAGACAGAAGTGAATATTAAGCATGCATTTGTTTACTACAATAGAGTAGATACATCAACTATATGACTAACTCACATTTCCTACTATCACTACTGACACACAACATCCAGTGTAGCTCAAACATACTCATCTTCTTCATTCTGCTCATTTATAAAATATATTCTTAAAGTTGCCATGTTATAGAAAGTGCAGTGATTTCTTTCCTATCCAGCTATAAATCATGAAGAAAACAGAGATACTATAAGAGCTAAGAGCTTGGTGGGGGTTGAGGAAGGTGGATCCTTCATAACTCTTGTCATATCAAAATGATTTTCTAGTTACAGCAAGGACAAATGTGTTTATTGCTTTGTTGGCAGAGGTTCAATGTGCCATTTATTGAATACTCAAAATGTTCTTGGCTCTCATGTGCATTCTATTCTTGCAAACAAATAGCCTTATTGAGTGAATAGAACATCCCATCTCTCCATTTCACTATGCTTGTGGAACAGGAAGGGGGTGTGGACTTTATCTGGTTTTAGCAGATTCTGCAGAATTAAGCTGGTAAGTGATCTTTCTTTGGTTTCCAGTGTCAAAGATAATAGTTATTAAGCTAATCAATAGTATCTTTGATGAATGGTGTCAATGAAATGGACTTTTAACAAAGATCCATAGATAATAGTTTCTAAGTAACCAGTGACAACTATAAATATAAGTTCAGCTTCAAATATACTTTCCTATAGTAGTAACAATGGGGGTTTGGAGGTGCAACAAGGGAAGGTTAAGTAGCTGGTGAAAACTTAGGAAGTAGACTGCCTTTTTCTCAGCAGTACCAGGCTGAGTCTTGTGATGAGACATGGGGCCTTTCTGCACTACACTGTTACAGTGCTATTATTTCACTTTCAACATCCTGTGGGATTCTGGGGTTTGTAGTTTACTGAGGCCAAAGAGCTCTCTGGCTGAGAATTCTAAATGGTTCTCCCTAAACTGCAAGCCATAGGATGTTGGAAGTGGAATAATAACACTATAACAGTGTAATGCATTAAGGCCCATAGTATCACAGGTCCACTATGGTATCTTGTAAAACCTCTTCACAGGGCAATGGATGCAAAAGGACCAAACTTACATTGCTTTGGTGAAACAAGATGAGAAAACTGAACATTGTTAGCTGCTGGAAACAGTGGTTGGGCTCTGAAGTCAGCCACAAATTAGGGACACCTAATCTTTAGAGATGTCATGGTTTGAGAGTTAGACTACAACTCTGGAGACCAGACTTTGAATCCCCACTCTTGCATGGAAACAAACTGAGTGACCGTGGGTAAGTCATACTCTCTCAGCCTTAGAGGAGAACAATGGCAAACCTCTGAATTAAACCCTGCCAAGAAAATCCTATAATAGGGCACCAGAACTCACAGGTTGACTTGAATGCACATAGCAATAAATAACAACAAAAAGTTTCGATTCTGTCTTGAGTCTGAACCTAATTGACCTTGCGTTAGAAATATTGGGAGGTGCAAAGTCAAAGGCTTTCATGGCCGGAATCCATAGGTTGTTGTGGGTTTTACGGGCTTTGAGAGCCAGGCTTTGAGATCCTCTGAAGGTGCCAGCCACAGATGCAGGCAAAACATCAGGAGAAAATACTAATAGAACACAGCCTTAAAGCTCAGAAAACCCACAACAACCTATTGAGAGGTGCCTCATTCTATTAGGACATTAGCCCATTTGGTAACTCATGGTGCCAGTGAACTCTCCCTACCACCCTTCCCCATTCAGCTGAAAGAACATGGGTTCTGAGTTCCCATTTGCCAGAGCCCAATGCGTATATACCGTATGTGGCATACACAGGACTCTGTTAAACCGCAAATATCCCTCTATGTGCCAGAAGTAGACTAGATCAGATTTATTCACTTTGTTAACTGCTCCATAGTTTACATAGAACATCAAATTGTCCAAATGTAAGCTATGTAGATAAAACAACAGAGGTTTGTGGCACATTTAAAACTGCTAAAATATATCTGTCCTTCCTAAAGATGCCACAAGATACTTTGTTGTTTTGCTGGAACAACCTTACACAGCTACTCCTTTGAGTCTTGATCCAACATGCACACAGTTTTTGCTATACATGGAAGCTTCTGGATCTAAATTCAAGCTCCTCCCCCCACACACAAAAAATTCCTATGTCTTTTATGATGTTAAAAGCCTGAGGATTACTTATATAATGCAATATGTAAATAGGAATTTAAAGTACCATTATCAATCAGTACAGTCTCTCAGTTCCTCAAGTGACTATTGATTTTTGGAGTAAGCAGAAATCAGTCCTCGGCCACAAGATGGATTCCAGGTGTTACCCCAATGCTGTTAACACCACTTCAGTGCCTTGTTTTACTATCAGATAATTTTTTCCTAACTTAGCAGAGTGCACTGAATTTAACTCAGGGTCTGTCCCTTCCTAAATTGCTTTTTTGAATTTCCATGCTTTGATATTTGCACAGAGGAAAATGTGAAAACTGAAGCCATTGGATTTGGGATTAAATTATCTGTTTTAATTGGTTTTCTTTGTCATCTCTGCATGTATCAGTTCATTGGGTGTATGATCTGGTAACAGCCATCCATTCAGTCGGTAGCAGGTCTGCAGGGTTTCAGGAACATGTTTTCCCCATCTTTGGTACCTAAATTTCTTTTCCAAACAGGAAAGAAGCCAGGGCTCTTCTACTATCCCCTGCATGAGTACCTTGTGGCTCTTTTGTTGCACAGCACCTTGCAATAATCTCTTATCATTGGTCAGATTGGCAAAAGATCAGCAGAACTGCAGTCAAAAGCCTCTGGAGAGCTCCAGGCTGCCTACCCTTGTGTCCTTTCTATACTTTGAAGGGCCAGATTGCTGTAATTACACAAAGGCCAATCTCTTCCCAATTCCACTACATCCCTGGTGATCCAACTGTGTGTAGTGGAATTGCCATATAGATGGGGGGGGTATCTCTCTGCACCAGTAAAGAATTTGGAAGTTCTGTGTTTGTGTCTGCACAGAAAAGTTTTTTTGAAAAATCCAAAGCATGGAAATAATGTGTTAGAAATAACATTACCTGTAGTCTGTTTCTTTTGGAGGTAAGAAGGACATGATGTCACATAAGCTTGCTACTTTTTCATGTAATGAGTAAAGTTTACATGTACTTTGGGACCAAATAAAATTTGGTAGAATTTTGAGGGGATTCCTCCCTCCTAATTTTAGGCAACCTCCTTACAATGTGCTTTCCCCCCCCCCAAAACGGTAACAAAAGTCACCAATAATGCAACACATTATCTTTAAAATAGTTATGTTAATGGTAACATGTTCTTTTGTGGGTGTATTGTAGTGTGTTATTCCACAGGTTTCTTTTTTTACAAGTAACTTTCCAAACTCTGAAAAGATCCCATGGTGTGCTGCTAAAAGGTGACATAATGAGGTTTATTTAAAAGTAATCTCATGTGTACCTTCTGCCTAAAATCACTCTTGTTAATTATACACTTATGAAAAATGCTGCGATTACTGTATTCATACATCTAACATTAACAGAATATATTTCTATTTGGTTGAAAGGGTTTCTCACTTGTATTTGTAAACTATGTACTGCCCTCTCCCTTGCACAAGGTATTTATCAACTGTAAGATAAAACAGGTGCCGAAGACACAGAAACAGTATTAAGAAGTGTGTGCATAAAAGCACTTATATTTTTCGTACTTGTAGTATACTCTTTGTATAGAAATGCAGTACTGTGGAGTCATATATAACTAGCTTTATTTGGAACAACCAGTTGTTTTGATAACATTGTTCAGCTGGCTTCTCTTGAATTGTGAACCATGAATTAAGAAAAAAATTGTGCCAAATTACATTCTGTATTTTGTTAATCAAATGGTGATCAAGTAGCTGTTAAAAAATTATTAAACTTCTTGGAAAAATGTAAAAGAGTCAGTTTTTCAATTGTGTTTGCCTGATTGGTACCTTTTTGGAGCCTTGCACTTCTTGGGGATAAACAAATCTGTGTCAGTTGCTCACATATTCAGTCCTAGAAGAGTTACTTTTTTGGACTGCAATTCCCAGAATCCTCCAACCGATATGGAGGCCTCTGAGACTTGTAATCCAAAAAGGAACTTCTGAGAATTCTACTATGAATCTGTTGCATCCCATTTCCTGACCAATCTGCAGTTCTTCAATTATAAGACTTTTGGACTTAACTGTATATGCATGTTTCCCAATTCACATTTTTTTCTGACAATTTTTCAACTGAGAAACATGTTATAAAATTCAGAGGAATGCACAGTGTAAAGGATAATTGTGTTCCAATCCATATATTTGCCTAGGCCACTTTAAAATGGAGAACAAACAAAATCTTCTCACAGCTTTATTGCAATCCCTCTTAACATCCATCAGAGTACTTACATCTGCTGCTACTTCCATGGCAACCATTTTTGCTACTGATCATTACATTTGAACTGATTTCCCCTTTTCTGACACTTGAAACCACACCATCCAGTATTTCACAGATAAAAATAGGACCTCTTGTGTATTTATAACATACTGATTCTCACACCAAGAATCACTGAACAAGTGCCCTTTTCTCTCAATTATTATATGTTACTGAAGTTTTGACTATGCCTGCCAGATGCTACTCTTCTGCTCTGCAGTAGCATATCCTGTGTTTGTTTCTGAGACAGATATTTAAAAATTATGACAAAGAGTAACAAAAAATAAGAAGAAGAAAAAAATGAAAATGAAAACAAAAGCAACATTGTAAATCAAGCAACACAAGCATTGGCTGGCATTCAGTATCATGGTTGCTGATGCATAACCTAGATTATGCATCTGTAACTGCTCTGTACTCCAGTCTTCATGTAGTCATGATCATGGCACCATTGTCACCATTGTGACTGGCATCCCAAACCATTTTATTAGGCAACAGCAACACTGAGAGGAGGAGGTCAGTTCTGCTGGCAATCAGTGGGGTGGATAGTGTTTCCATTCCACCTTCCCAACAGTGAATGAAGCTGCAACAGTCAGAAGCAGAATCTCTTCACAATTGCTTTTCAGATCCTTCGTCATGGGTGGGAGCAGGTGGAAACATCTTCCTTCCATGCACCAATCACCAGCAAAATGGACCTCCTTCTTTTAGTATGGCTGATGCCTGGCATGGTAGGTTTGGAGGGGTCAGACAAGGAAAGCCTGCTTAGTTGGTGGCATGTCTTGCTTCCAGAACATGGACTCTGACTCAGAGTCTGAAACGGGGACATGCCAGAGGCTGAGACATAGGCATGGCAGTACCTGCTGTACAAGAAGAGGTTATATTGCCACAAACAGAACAGGGGGGAGTGCCAGCTCCAGCAGAGAGTCCTGCCCCTTCAGACACATATGATAATTTAACAGTACCTACCTTGGTTGAGCACAAGCAACAAAGAGAGAGCCTATGCCAATCTCAGAGAACGTAGAACTGGCAACAATTAATCAGGCAACAGCTGTGCTAGGTGACTGACCTATATAGCTGCCACCTTTCCCCTCCAGAAGATGGCAGAGCTTATCTGACCTCTCTGTTTGCTGGATGCCTTGCTGAACTCTGTGTCTGATTCTGGATTACTCTGACTGACTCTGGACTTCCTTGCCTTTGAATTCTCTTGGACTTTATATTTGACCTTGTGCTTACAGAATAAAAGTGAGCAAAGAGCTGGAAGCTATACAATTTGTTTTGTCTGAATTATCAGTTGTGCTGCTGGGACTGAGATAGGACTGTTATGCATACTATACAATGTCTGAATTCAGCATTGCCTACTTAGGGCCTTTCCACAATACACTGTTACAGTGCTATTATTTCACTTTCAAAATCCAGTGGAATTCTGGGATTTGTAGTTTACTGAGGTTGAAGAGCTCTCTGGCTGAGAATTCTAAATGCCCCTCCCTAAACTGCAAACCCCAGGATTCCATTGGATGTTGAAAGTGGAATAAGAGCACTACAACAGTGTAGTACAGAAATCATCTAAGTTTCACATGTAGTTACAATGCAACGAAGTAGGTGATGTGGAATTCCAGACAATGTTTTTAAGGTTAGACATTATTTCAATGTTTCCTTGCTTGTTTACATTGTATTAAAAAGATGAAACCCTAAGTGCTTGCTAACATGATGGTGGACCACACAATGATTGGTTAATGAAAAAAAGAAAATAGAAGGCCAAAATGGAAGTCATGTGTCATTGTGTGATTCCCCTCCACCCGTTCAGATTCTATAAGTCAGTTGGCAAAAGAATGGAATTTTATTTAATTTTTTTATTAAAAATAAGAATGGAATTTCTTATTTTTAAAATAAAATAAAAGACTTGACTATCAGAAAGCATTGGGAAAATTTGTTCCAGTGACAATGTTTGGCCATTAAAAATCAACCTCTAATTGTATACAATCTTCTTTCTTTCCATCTTTCATTTTGTTTATATTTATCTGCATGTTTATATTTGGGTGTGTAATTAAAAAAGGTCACAGAGTGACACTGCTGGCATTGACAACCTGGAATAAGTCCTCCATATCTTCATCATTTCCAAAACAGAGGGGTTATCAATGCTATTTTGTTTAACTTTAGAAAGGAGTAGAAATATTAGGCCAGAATCCTGTATGGGATTTACGTATTGCAGTGCTACACAATGAATCCCAGCCCAATCCTACCAATCCCCACTTACCAGGAAGCAGCCACTGTGATTGACGGGAATCTTTCCCCCTGTCAAACAGGAGTAGCTGGCTGCCATTTCCACACCCACCCAGAGTGCTCTGGTAGACAGACAGAAGCAGGAACTCTGTTACAATTCCCCTTCAGGCCAGCGATTGCTCTTGTAAGAGGGGGTGGGAATGGCAGCCAACTGCTTCCTGGTCATCAGAGGAACAGACCACCATTGATTGCACCAGCTACTTCCTGATAAGTAGGAATTGGGGTCCCTATGTAGTCCCTAAACTAAAGACTACATTGGGACAATGAATATTTAACAGTCACAAGTGAGTAACTCCAGGTTATGCATTCATAACTGCCATAAAGGATTCCAACTTTAATGTATATCTGTATAAAAGAGAATCTCCACTTTCCATTTGAGTCTATTATATATCTTTATCTTCTCCATAAATCTGAGATATTTCTTTTAACTGAAATACCATATAACATATAATCATATAAGGAACACCAAAACTCCCACATGTAGTTTGCTTATATTTGATTTTATTAACAGCTCTGATAGTTTTATTATTCCTGTAATCTTTTCAAACCTTTTATTATTATTATTATTTTGCCACCTGTAAATTGGTTCTCACAGGAAGAATGTGAAATAAAAATAAAAATTTAGGGAGAATGTCTGCTTTTACAATGGTTAGCTTTCTTAGCATAGTCAATTCCATTTTGATCCATTGTTTTCCATTCTTCTTAGTGTATTTAAAGACCAAATTACTGTTATGATACAATAACTAGGAAGTAACTTTAATCAGTATTGTCCTCAAATATCTAAAACTGAAGAAAATGGGGGGGGGTTAAACATATTTAAACAAACTAATCAGATGTTTTAATGATTAATTTTTAACACTGGGTATCTCTAAAGTTAGACAAAAGTTTAACTTTCTGGAACACAATTTTCTGGATCTATAAGATAATGTAAAGTATCATCCACAGATAAATTCAATTTATGATTTACTCTCTTTAATATTTCCTCCTTTCATGTTTGAGTCAGGCTCAGTTGCTCTTGCTGAAGACTAAATAGTGAGGTCAAAAAATAGAAGTGAGGCCATTTCTGCATGGGCTTAAAGAAACGGTGCAGAGCGTCCTCCAGGGAGGACGTCTGCACCTGGAAGCAGACTGGGTCGGACCTACTTAATGTGGTTCCGCACCTCAGCCTGCTCCGGAACAACCTGAAGTGGTCGTCCAGCATGCTTTTGAAAGACCGCTTGAAACAGGTCTTTCAAAAGCACAGAGTGCGCCACTCCGTGCCTGTGCTCTGGTGCAGATTTGCAGGCTCGCACCAGTGTGAGCCTGCGATCTGCTGGGGGCGGGCTTTAGGCTGGCGAGCTTCAGCGGTTGGCAGAGAGCCTCGACCAGCCAGAAGCTGCCATTTTCGTCCCCGGAGCAGTGCGGAGCGGCGGCCACGCACTGTTCCGGACCAGCCTGGACCCAAGCGTAGAGCCAAGAAGTCCAGTAAGTACCAGCACGGGGCGATTCCCTCACCCCGTGCGGAAATGGCCTGAGAGTGGACAACCTTGACCCGTTCCTCATGGTAAATTAAAATATTGTGATTCTAAATCAATTAAATTTACCACAGCTTGAAATCTAAATATATTCTCCATAAAGTAGTTATATAAGTCTCCCATACTGTCTTGTGTAGCACTTTTCAGATGTAAGAACATTTCAAAATATCAAATCCCATGTATCACATGAAAGTAGGAAGTTATGAAAGATGTTTGAAGTCCTTCTAACTGTATCAGATAGATCTCTATTTGGCATGAAGCCAGTCTGATTAGGATAAATATATTGACTGATAAAAGCATTTAAATTTTGTGTTAGTAGAGTTGTAAAACTTTTAGCCTTGGTTTGGTACAGTTGTACATGATCTGAAACTTGAGTAAAAGCACTATTACTTTTCATGAACATGATAATTTGTGCTGTTTTCAAAGATACAGGAATATTACTCCTGCTTAAACTATCATTAAACAATCTTTTGTAGATGATAAATTAAATCTGATTCAAAAACTATATAGAAGTCACCAGAAAAAAAACATTAATGCTAGGAGCTTTCCCCTTTTAATTTTTCTAATCATTACTTTTAATTCATCTTCTGTAATTAGAGTATTTAGGCAGTTTCTTTTATCATCATCTAGACAATTCATTAAACAATAACCAATTTAAGAATGGTTAAGAGAATATTTAATGTCATAGTCTCGTTTTACTAGTTACAGAGTAGCTATAACTCAAAAATGTTGTTGTAAATTGCTGTCAAGTTGGCTTCCATTTGTGGTGACCCTATAAATAAGAAACCTCCAAGATACCCTATAAGTAGCAGCCCTGCTGAGGTCCTACAGACTCAGGTGTGTGGTTTCTTTTGACTGAGTCTGTTCAACTGTAACGCAGCCTCCTTTTTTTTCCCAATTACCTCCCACCTTAACAAGCATCATTGTCTTTTGAAATAAGTATTATTGTCTCATATGTCCATAGTATGACAGCCTCAGTTTAGTCATCTTTGCTTCTAGTGAAAGTTCAGGCTTGATTAGCTCTACGTCCCATTTATTTCTCTTTTTAGCAATCCGTGGTATCTGCCAGGCTTTTCTCCAGCACCACATTTATTCCTGTCAGCCTTGTTCAATGTCCAGCTTCCATAACCATACATAGAAATCAGAAAGACAAAGGCATGGATGTCTCAAAAATACTCAGCAACATCTTTAGTAGTCAGAGGAAGAAAGTGCTTATATAGCAAATGCTATATCTGATAAATATACTCCAGCTACAGCTGTTACAGCTGTTTCTCTGTCAGATGAAACCATTCTAGATTAGAACAACATCTCTCGACACTGCATGATCCACAATATAGCAACATGCTTTCCCTGGAGAATTGCAGAACAGTTTCCGATAATAATAGAATAGATGAAAAAGATATGCCAGAATAGCGAACAAATTAAAGGCAGTGGATGATCAAACGATACTAAGAAAGCCTATTGACATGAATATAATTCAGGGAATGGTTCAGATGCCAAGAGACCAGTTTCCAACTGGCCTAGTTAGTTTTAGGAGTCTTTTGGCTTCTTACAGGACAGAAGAGGAGACAAGCTACTTCTCTCCCTTATTGTGGCTAGTGGTGGACAAACTGATGCAGTCATAACTTTTAATTTGCTTGAATACACCCTTGTTAACTCAGGTTAAGTTTTTAAAAGGTTTCAAAGCATCTTGGAATCTTTTCACGGGCACACCACCAAAACACATCTTGGTAGTACGATGTGTCTAATATGGTGCTTTTCCCCACCACCTTTCCTTCTCCAGCTGCCTATTTTCATATGGACTTTGTTGACAGTAGCTGATAGTCACAGAGTCATGTTGGCAGCAACTGCAAAGCGGGGGGAAGCAACAATGAGAATGGCAGTTCTTATCCGAGGACCCAGCATGTTGCTGGTGCTGTCAGGGAAGTGATGGCAGAGGAGTGGCTGCATTGTGACATCAACCATGCAGACTGCACAGGCACAGGAAACATATTCACTCATAATACATCTCACAAGTGGTGGCTTTCATGTTGTTGAGATGGTGATTATGGCCATTTCCACACTAGCCTGTTATAGTGCTATTATTCCACTTTCAACATCCTATGGAATCCTGGGGTTTGCAGTTTAGAAAGGAATCTTTGAGGAGGAGCATGGATCCATCCACCATCTGTTACTGACCAATGGTATAAATAAGCATAAGTATTTGGCTAGAGAGAGTAAATATAGTAGAGAAAAATAGTAAGGTCAAACTGGTCAAAGCAATGAACACTAACTGCACGCACGGCTCAGATCCTGGGAAATAACTTTTTAAGACTACCACTCCTGGAATACCCAGCTGGTATGACCAGCGGCCATGTGGCCTGGGGCTGGGATTCAGGTAGTTGTAGTTACTTTTGCAAGGTCTGCTGCTCCTATTGCCATTTAGATGTCTAAAAGAGGACCAGATCTGCTTTTGGAGCAACTACTTTCCAGGAAAAACTTTTGCAGAATTTAATACCACCCACTGTCCCCCAGGAAAACAGCCCTTCATTCACCTGTAGAATATGCATCCCTGAACAGCAGTGCCTTCCCTAGTATCAGACAGCGGCTGTTCAATCAGAAATTGTGCCTACAGGAGTCAGAGTTCCTGTTATCGTTTTCACCCTGTCCTTTAACATTTCCTGTCTTGGGTAAAATGACACCTGAAGAAAGTGACGGTGCTGACAAATGGTAATACTGTCTTTGTCTTCTCTAAAGATAACACCAGCCTATTAATGCATTGTGATGCACAGTGCAATTAACCTTGTCCTACATGCCAGAATTTCCACTAGAAACAATGACCTACTTACTGCGAGGTGTCAAGGAAAGCAATGATAATATTTAACCTGGGCATGAAAGGCAGGATATGTGGGATGCTGTGATGCTCTCTGTCCCCTTCCTTTTGGGAGACCAAAATCTGATCTACATATTCAGTAGCATTGCTCCAACGGGACCCTCTCAGACTGCCTGATGACAGCCGTAAAAAAAAGCCTCCCTGTGCAAGAAAAAGTACATAATAGATATTCTAGCCTGCCTTTTTCTTGCCATGTAACATTTCTTAATGAATGAAGACAGTGATGTAGACTCGAGTCAATAGACTTGGACTCAAGTTGAACTTAAGTCGCTTCAGTGACTCAACTCGAACTCAACTCGGCCATAAATGATGCACTGATTTGACTTGACTCGAGACTTGTATATTTTTAATGACTGACTTGATGCCGTTGATTCAGTAACATAACACATTCATCCAAAAATCTTGTGACTTTGAACAATGCCTCCATCTCTTTTTGCCTGATAGTCACATGACAATCTGTCTCATGCCCAAAGTGTGGTCACATTTCTCAGAGGGGAACAGCAAATGGGTTAGACAACAGGCTTAGGAGGAAGGATCCTTCCTTCTAAAACTTTTGAATCTTCAATAATGGGGAGTAAGATAGGATCCTATTCCCCACTTCCGAAGCTGCAGATAGTAAAATTGCAAATGTGGAGAGCCGACTCTGTATAAATTGTTAAAACTGAATTTATTTCACTCTATCCAATAATTCTGGAATTTTGGTTGGGGTATAAAGTTGGCTTCCAGATTTGAGACTTGACTTGAAAGTATCTTCAAGGACTTGAGACTTGATTTCAGACTTGGAGATACAGACTTGAGACTTGATTTGAGACTTGGAGTAAAAAACTTAAATACATCACTGCATGAAGATATATCAGGCCTGGTTAATTCTTAGGATGGGGGACCAACAAAAAAAATGCTATCTGCTGTAGGCTATGTTCAGAAGAAAGCAATGGCAAGCAACCTCTGAGTATTCTTTGCCTAACCAAACCCTATGAAATTCATGGGGTCACCACAATTTCACAAGGGGACTGGAAGGCGCGTGCGCACGCACACACACGCACACACACACACACATCCCCTGCCTCTCCTCTGTGCACCATCTTGGATCTACTTGCAACAGTCCAGGAACACTATACTATTGGCTACATGTGTAGACTGGCTCTCAGAGCCAAGCAACATAGCCATCAGTTTCACACAATGTCTCTATGACTGGGATGTTCCATTATTGAATAACCATGCACACACAAAAGTTACATTTTCTAATGGTGGAGGGTAGTCTGCAGAGACTCCCAAGTGCCCAGTATCTATTTCCTCAAAGCACTGGTGTATGGATGGGGTGGGGGGAGATGAGAGCGGTGCACTCTGAGTGGCAATTTTGGGGTGTGCCCCATGCAATGTGGCCATGCCCTCGTGTGACACAGCCATGTCCCATGACACTGCCATGCCCCCACACAATGTGGCCATGCCCCTGCCCCTCCGCCTGCCCCTACCTGCACTCCAAGCTATGCAACTCCCTCAAAGGTATGAAAGGATCTTCCAGGACATAGGTCTCTCTGTCCCTAAAGAAGCAATGGGGAGAAGAGAAGCAAGAGCGGGCAGGAAGAAAAGATTAGCAAGGCTAGTCAATAGATTCTTATGGATTTTTACTTTGCCTTTTCTAGTTCTATAGTATTGTTTTTCAGGTGTGGTGAACTGAACTGTGCATAGCTTTCCAAATGTGGTTGAACCTTTTGGAAGAGAACAATATGTTTCTGGCAGTTTTATTTTCAAGATCCTTCCTAATTAGCCCAAAATGGATTTTTTTCAGTAGCCTCATGCTCAGTGTTTTTTTCTGAGCTATCCACAACAACCTCAAAATGTGTAGTCACATCCCATCAGTATATATATGAAGTGGGGATGTTTTGCCTCAATGTGCATCATATCACTTACACCAGCAGTTCTCAACCTGTGGGTCACAACCCCTGTGGGGGTCGAACGACTCTTTCACAGGGGTTGCCTAAGACCATCAGAAAATACGTATTTCTGATGGTCTTAGGCTCCATTCCCTCCTCGGTGGTGGTGCGCAAGCGCAAGCCATACGCTCGCGTCCTCCTGCCCCCTTTGGCGGGAGCACGTGTGGATGCATGCGCTCCAGCCAAAGGGGGCAGGAGGATGTGAGCGTGTGGCTCGCGCTTGCGCATCACCACTCCTGGGCCTTTTCCGCATGTTACCTTATCGCAGAGGTGGGGGGTGCCCTCTCTTCGCTGCTCCTTCATTCTGCAGCTGGCTTCCTGGTAGCGTGACTGCCCCACCCCTTCCTTCCGCAGTGTAGCCTGGAAGCTGTAGGTTGTGCTGGGGGAGGAAGGGGCGGGGCGGTCACGCGGCCAGGAGTCACTTCTCTCCAGGTTTAACACTGCTTTGAAATCTTAAGACTAAGTGATTTATAAATGCTTATAAATAAATAAATGCATAAACTTAATGTTTCCTTTGCAGATTTGTCCTTGCATTGTTACTGCACCTTCTGAGAACTCTTTTCAGCTGGTGCTGGTGCCAAGGAAGCAAAATAATGTGTTACTACCCAAACACTACCCATATGCCAACTCTATACCTGTGCTAGCCAACCAGGCACATTTTAACACATAGGCAAATCTTCTTGCTCCCTTCCTTGGGCCAATAACTAGATATAAACTTGATTCTTAATATTCACCAAACTGGATTGTTTCAACTTACCGTTCCATGTGACTGGTGGCTGGGGGATGGTCAATCCACTCTGTGGCTTAGTCTGAACCCCAGGAGCTCTCCAAGGTGCTGAGCCTTATTTTGCTAATGGATTATGTGCCTTGGATAGCTCCTTTAACTTTCAGACTAGAAACCAGAATGTATTCACCACCTATTAGCATGGAAGCCTCTTTGAGGGATCGAACCTGTGTTTTATTTATTTAACATCTCTTCTTTCAGTAGTACTGCTTTGGTTGAGCTGAGAAATGTATTGTGCTTTGTGAAGTTCAACTTATATCCAGTGCATTATGTGTAGCACTCTGGATACTGTGCCTGACTGGTTTTAGGGAGGGGACACTAATGGGATCAAAATTTCTCCATTCCTATTAAAGTCTCTGAGCGTAGAAACCCAATGTGACAGATTTATTTTTTTTAAAAAAAATCTGGCCTTCTGTGTCTCTTGGACCTTATGGATCAGCATGCTGTCAAACATGATATTACTGTCCTAGGACCATTTTCTCCTGCTTTAAATCCTACTAAGCTTGCTAAAGTTTCTCTCACCCCTTTGCCCACCTACTCACACTCCCAACCATCTCAAAAGCAATATCCTCCTGCTACTGTACCAGACTAAAAGATCAACCAAACATGTCTATAGAGATCAGCAATGGTTCTCGTAATTGCCATTGTAAACGTTGACCTGAAGTGAGATAATATTGTCAATATTTTATTTTCTGCCTTTCACAGAAATTTTATTTTCTGCCTTTCACATTCCTTCTTCCTCTCACACTAGTGAGGGTTCTGGTTGTCACTTACTTGTTTTAGCAGGCATATATATTAATATATTGCTTTGTAATGCACATTGTGCCATAGATAAAACAAATGTGCATCTGAATCTTCTTTTGGAATCCTTTCCAGGCCAGTGTATTAGGAAGAGATTTGGTTTTATATAGAACACTAATGCCACCCAGTGTTTAGTTATAGTCATTACAGCCTTGAATTTGTTCATAACTTAATGTTCAGTCATTTTTTACAGAGATTCAGATTACCTTCTTTCCAAACTGCTGCATTCTTGTGTGATAGTATCTGGCTTGTGGCAGTTCCAAGGGCTTCATGTGCTTTTGCACTGAACAGTTTGGGTATTATGGTGTGAAGGGCTAAGTGTGATTGTTCAACAAAACAAACCACCAAAGAGGTTGATAGATTCCAGCTGCCAGTGATGCTGCAGTACCTCTGAAGTATCTCCCAGTTCTATAAGGAGTCAGAATCCACATTATCCCTAAGACTGGCTTGATGTGTTGGTAAACAGTGCTGATTTTCTTGAAAGGCCATAAACCAGAAAAGCTTGGAGCATTGTCTCAGTTGTTATCAATGGAGCACTGTGGGGTTTTGTCCTGGAGCTGGCACTCTTCAATATTTTTATTCTGGGTAGAATCAGCCAATCAAAGCTCGTGGAATGATGTTACCGAGACTTATGGGGGAAAGGATATAACATAAAGGCAGTCAGAATTAGTTAGGGTAGTCAGAAATAAAGTGAGGGTCTGTTAGGAGGAGTGAAAGAAACCTGAATAGGGCTTTTGGGAGGTGAGGAAGTGGAGAGAGTTCAGGGAGAAGTGATACTTTCTCTGAAACAGAGGTGTTACTTGTGCTATGTGTGGTACCAGCCTAAAGCCAGATGCTTATTTTATTTGCTATATAATAAGTCTTTACTGTTTTTATTTTCTGATTCTCCATCTGGATGTTTTCATTTGATAATTAACAAGGAAAACTGGGCACACTTTACTACATACCATTCACTGATCAACACAGCCATTTGTCCAGTATCATGGTCACTTTGAAGACTGAGTTATACAAAGAAGGGGTGTTAAGGGCAAAAGGGAGGCTGAGTGATAGTAACCCAAGGTTCGGAACAGGAAAGCCAACCTGGATAGGGATTCCATCAGACAAGGGCTCAGATTAACATAGGCACTTGTGTTGGTTGTACATTGGTAGGCCTACCTCTGCACTCAGATTCCCTTACTACTTTAAATACAGCCTTTAGATCCTGTTTAAAAACATATGATATATCAAGTGACAGTTTGTTCTATATCCCAAGGATAAGGAATAGAAAACAGTCAAAGCCAGTGCAATAAAAAAGACAAAACACAGGCATCAAAAAGACAACAAAGGGTGGTCAGATAGCATATGCTTTGTGACAGGTTTACCTGCCTTCTGGGACTGGAAATAAACCTGAAGCTGATGTCTATGAAGAGATATATGACAGGTGATTGTCACTGGGTAGCAGAGAGAAAACTAGCCAGCAGGTGCTTTCCCTAGTTGTGTCACAAGGAAATCCAAATCTGAGTGAGAGCTGACAAGATAAGCTGGGTATGCTCACAAGAACAGGCTGAAGATGTGCTGCTGAAGACAAAGGAGCAAATGGAAGCTCCAGCACACCCAAGTCATCCAAGTTCTCAAAGCCACCTGAATTATTCTGGCATATGAGGCAGACCATTTCATTAGTTTTATTATTTTTAAGGTGCTGTTAGTTGGTTTGAAGTGGTGCATATAATTTTAAAGCAAATACTCAACTTGCATGCCCAGCTTCTCTCTTCCTTAAGTGAAAAATTTAAAAACAACAATGCAAAGGAGGACATTTTAAATCCTGGACTTCAGGGCCTCAGAGGCATTTTCAAACAACTGACATTTATCCTCTCACCCCTTGCTTTACTGCTATTACAGTCATGACATTAGAGCAAAAAGCAAAACAAAACACCACACAACAGCAAAGAAACAAAAGTGTTGCACCAACAGATTTAAAAAGAAATAGCTGTATTTCTATATCATAAACTCACTTAAAATCACAGCACTGTCATGGCTAAAGGACCAAAACGCAGTTTGCTTCTATTCTACTGACAACAGATATGCTTATTTGGGAAGAAGAACCATTTTGATAAAGTAAAAAGAAGAGAGAGAGAGAGAGAGAGAGAGAGAGAGAGAGTATATGCACATGCGCGCGCACATGCACAGATACTTTTATAGCCATATCTGTGACAAGGGTGGGTAATATTATTGCCAGACTGAAAACTGGAAAGAGCTTCTGTACTTTAATGGTGGTGTTGCGTTGTTGTTGCTGCTTTGTTGTTGTTGTTATGTCTCCTCCAGTCATTTCTGACTTACAGCGACCGTATCACTGGCTTTTCTGGGGCTGAGGGTGTGTGACCTCCCCAAGGTCAACCAGTGGGTTTCCGTGGCCGAGCAGGGAACTGAACTCTGGCCTCCAGGGTTGTAGTCCAATGGTCAAACCACTACACCACACTGGCTCTGTAACAGTTGTGAAGAAGAGAGAATTTCAGCAAGTGTTGCCTGTCGTACAACTGGGTAACAAGCAACACCTGCTGAAATTCCCTCTTCTATGCAATCGGTCAAAGGTATAATTTTTTGCTCTGTCAGCTCTAGACGGGGTAAAGCTCTTTCAGCACCAGGGCTGCATTCCATATCAGGTTTCCCAGGGGCTCTGCCTCATGGCATGTGGTAACAGCGCAACAGGATGAGATGAACTTGACAGCTTATTTTAAAGTGTATTTTTTCTAAATTATTTTTATTAAACAAAACAGGAGGTGAAAGAAAAGGTACAGCATACAAAAGAACCACACATTTTCACATAATACCCGCCACACTTCCACTAAATGAGCATAGAACATACAACAGCAGTGATGATACACTAACATTAACATTACACTGATATAACAATAACATTATACTAACATAAAACAGTTGCAAAAGAGCTAGACTAACATTCCCTAAGCACATATGGTCCTACCTATTTGGACAAATTTACTTTAAAAGCCAACGTGAGCCTAAGCAATCACACAACATCGGACACTAGACAATTTACTGTAAAACAGGGCTTTCCAAACGGTGTGCCACAACACATTAGTGTGTCACTGGAAGTATGCAGGTGTGTCGCCTACAATCTTAGAAATGTATGTTATTATTTATAAATCATATATTTTTAAAAAACTTATGAAAGATTTTCATGAGATATGTTGTGTCCCCAGACATTTTATTATAATTTATGTATGTGTCTGTATCTCTTATAAGGGGTTAGTTTAACCTCTGGTTTGCTAGTAAAACTGAATTACTGTGTCATGAAATGATGCATGTCTAAAAAGTGTGTCACCAACATGAAAAGTTTGGAAAGCTCTGCTTTAAAAGGACCTCTCCATCTGCTGACAAAACAGCATATAGTTAAATTTCTGTTTCATTAATTGTATATATACCGATCGTAAACTGAGTATCATTCAGGAATTCATGTGTGATTATATTGTAGAAGTTATGTATTTAGTGTCATATAAGGCTTTAACTATTAAGACTACATGCAGTATTCTCAAATGTGCATCATCAACTCAAAATTCAGAGGAAGTTTTCTTTTTTTTTCCTTCCCCTCATCTATTTGAGATATTTTAAAGTTCTTACTGCCAGGAACTAAACAACAGGAGAGACCTTTTGGCCTATTGGAATGGGGGATACTAGTACACGGAAGCTGAGACACCGCTATATAGCGGTATTATGGGGAAGGGATTGGGGCCACCTGAGCAATCTCTGGCATATCCCATATTCAACCCCAGAGGTGGCAGGGCCTCCTTCTTTGGAAATCTTTGAAAACAGTCCGGACAGATACTTGCTGGGGGTGCTTTAGCTGGAGATCCTGCACTGAGCAGGTGGCTGGATTTGATGGCCCATGATGCCCCTTCCAAATCTATAATTCTATGAAAGATACTTTAATGAATGGAATTAGGCCTTGTGGCATATTCTACAACAACCCCCTATATTTCCCAGGAATGCCACTGGGAAGCTGCTGGATTCCCATCTCAATTCTTGTCCTGGAAAGAACAAGGATTTGTTAGTCAAAGCATCACACAGTGACAGCTGTTAAAACTATGTGTGTCTCTAGGTTGAGGGCCTGTAAGGGTTGTAGGCAGCAGACAGTTGTTGAAGGAGGAGCAGAGAAAGAGAAAAAGAAAATGATTGTACAGTGGGACCTTTAAGTGTCTGAACTCAGGAGTTGTTATGAGAGAGCTAAGATACTATGTGGGCTCAAAGAACTGGTGGAGAGGTTGGTATGTTTGCTGGAGAAGTCCTGAGAGAGTTTGTGTGGAGACAGATGGACATTGAGGGTGAAAAGAGATTTTTCTGTGTGAGAGACAGGTCAAAAGGCGTGTATGTGTGCGAAACGAGAGAGGGGTTGTAACAGAGGAAGAGGAAAGTGTGTTCATGCATCTCTGGGGAAATATTAGAGTCTGCCATCTACAACATCAACATATTTGCACACAAGTAAGCCCCAGTGAGTTTAGTGGAACTTACTCCTAGGTAAATGTGTACTCATCAATACATGTCCTGATTCTCACCTGAAACGTTGGAGGGTTCGTGATGGGTTCTGCAGATTTTTTTAAAGCAAGTATTCCAGCTGTACAAGTTCCCCATCAGACTTCTTTAAAAAAAAATAAATTAAAAGAAACCATGCTTTTTTCCTTGTACCACTGTGTCAGCATCAGTTTCTCCACAAGTCAATAGTTCTGGTCTCTTATACTCCAATGGTTAATTTATGAATCTGCTTTAGTTCCTTAACTAACAGGACAAATCCAGCAGCTCCTGCAACCAACATAAAATCTTATAAAGCATGGGAATCTAGTTTTCTTCCCATTTTTTTAACTGCACATTATCATTTTCCAAGCGCACATTTTTTTCCCAACGGTACATTTTGCATCCAACTACAAAATAAAGCTAAACAATGGCCCTGACATGCTCATGCTGGCTCAGGTGTGGACATCAGCCTGTTTGCCATTGGTTCCATTACCTGCTGCTCTTTGGGTGGTCATTTGGAGCCCCCGCCCCAAGCTGAGATGCCCTGAATGACAGCTTTGAGATCCAGCCCTGGCTACATCACAAAAAGAAACATTCAATAATTAAAAAGAAAATCAGTGAAACTCACTGTTTCAAATTACCTTAGAATGACCCCATGTAAATTCAGAGGACCACTTCCAACAGGTGGTGAAAGCTTCTCTTTTGCACTTTGCATATGAGTGCAAAACACTCATCTTGAGACAAAACTTGCTCTGTTTGTAAAGTTGGATTAACTCAGACAGGAGATGTTATTGCAAGTGTCCTCAGATATACCTTTCCAGACTGAGCAAGAAACTTGATCTCATTGATTTAAACCTATTTCTGACTTCCCAAGGCAGCAGTCAGCATTGATACCAACAGGTGGTCTGTGTGTATATTTCCAGGTGATGGATTCTATAGTCCCCTTCATGTGAGTACTCAACTATTTCTGTCATTAGCTCTGAAGAAGTGTGTTAGGATGCACTATAATGAACAATCAACTGAGTCCTAACTAAAACTTTGATAAAATGGGAAGACTTTGGAATAGATTGAAAGTCAATATGGTTGTGGCACCAGCATTTGGAATAATCATATACAAGGCTTAGAGATGCAGAAGCCATCAGACAGAACTTAAACCGCTGCCTTGAATTGCTAGAGAGCATTATCCCCAGAGAGTCTACTAGAACAGATACCATTTTCCTTCCTGCCCTGCATCTAGATTGACTATGTTTTTTGGAAAAATGTGTTGACAAAGAAATTTAACTGCTTGCCAGTACTGAATCTGGGCAGAATTTTACTCAGAAATGAATTTTCTTTCTTCTAATGCCAGTGATGATTTATATTACTGGGAATGTTTCTAAAAATATATGAATAATCTTTGTTTACCATAAATCTCTTTTGTTGGAACTAATTACCTTAGTCCAAAGACTGACAACCTGTAGCCCTGCAGATGTTAAGACTACAATTCTCATAATAAAAGGTCATGCGTGATGTTGGCTGGGGCTGATGGGAGTTGGAATAAAATTTGAAAAAGAAAATTCCCTGGCCCAGCCCCAAATTAACAATATGTCAATGAATCCAGTGGAGTTAATTTACAGCTAAACACTATGTGTGTCTATTCAGAAATAAACTCCATTGGGTTCAATGAGCTTACACCCAGTAACTGTATACAGTAGAGGTGGGCAACTGTGGCTTTCTCAATGTCTTCAGAGTACAACTCCCATATTGTTTACGCTAGGTAGAACTGATGGGAATTGTCCAGAAATTTCTCAAGAATCACAGTTTTCCAGCCTCATTCATACTACTTCAGCCATTAGTCTCAATCCAGTAGATTCTCTTTTGCCTAGTTCTGCAACAACCTATTTAGAAAGCCACCTCATTTTGTTGTGGGACTTACTGGAAGAGAATTGTTGGGTGCTTCCAGACAGACTGTTCACAAATACAAAGACATTGTGCAGCTTCTCCCTTGATAGATTTTTTTTTTCTAGTAAGAAAAGACAATAGAAGAAACAGTGGGGGAAACCAGCTGCAAATGAAAGAGAATGTCACCTGGACCCTTCACAGACTTCCATGAATAAAGCAGGTTGATTATTCAGTAAAAATCTCATCTAGCAATACTCTTATAATTCCAGGAATAAGTGTAATGAGAAAACTGGGGTGTTGGTGCAGTCTAGCACCTTGAGTCAGGGCAGTCAACTTGTGATCCTTGGACTGCAGTTCCCATCTGCCCTAGCCAGGAGAGGCAGCAGTGAGGGTGATTAAGGACTATAGTCCAACAAAATCTGGGCAGGCCAACTTACTTCCTTCTCAGTCAGGTACCAGTACTTGTAACTGCCAAAGTAGCTGTAACTGCCGTAGAAGAGTCAGCCCAATAAATTTTCACGCTGGAGGCAGAGTAGTAAAACCCTCACCCAGATCAAGGTATATCAAAGACAAAGCCAGCCAAGCTATTTTGGCACCTATGAAAGATTCTATCACAAGCATTTCTTCCCTAATCGAGCAATAAAAATCCAACACTAAGAAATTAACTAGGTGATAATTTGCTGCTCTTTCGTGATACCCAAAACCTAGTACCTGAGGTGGCTGTTTCACTGTACCTTATGGAAAAGTTGGCCCTGTATGCTAGGTTTCCACAACCGTGAGAACCAGTAGGCCATAGAAGTGCATTGAAAATAATTGTGGAAGAACTAGTCCCTCTTTTCCATTATTAACCGTTTAATATTTGAACATGTGCCAAATAAAATGGAGTCATTCTGTCTCTGGAACATTGTGAAATGTGTCATTGTAGCTGATTTATGATGCCAGAGAATCAGCCCAAGAAAACACCTCCAGGCAGCTAATACAAGGAAAGACCAAGTAAGGAGTCACAGTGGCATAACTTTTGATGGCCATTGCCTTCTGATTGTTAGTCCTTCTTCTCAAAACAGCACGTGAGGGCTAGTTGCAAATCGCTTGGGCTGAATGTATATTCTTGTTTACCTATAAACACATTTATGCACTAGCCCAATGATACAAGGGGTTACACATCACTGTCAAAGAAGACAAACCAAGCCCCAGTTTCAGAGCTAGAAGCCTTAGAATAGTTATTGTCAACTGTTTTTTGGCCACACCCTCCCCCTTAGGAGTTTCTCTCAGGTTCCAGGCTCCCCACATCAAACAGGGATACAACATGAACAAATAGACAGAAAATCATTTATACCAAGACAACTTGAACATTCTGTCACACTGAACAAACTTTAAGAAAAGACTGTATGAAATTAAACATCTACCAAGCCTAATGCAATCCTTGAGCTTGGTGCTTATCTGCAAGTTTCAAGATATCAGGTTCCAAATTGGACAATGACAGTTGGAGGTCACCAATTGTCACAGTATCAGTTGTGTTCTTGGATTTTGTCAAGGAAACTGTCAAACAGTGTGTTGGAAAGATATAAATGAGAAGGAAACTATTGACTCCAATTAGGATTGCTGTTTGGGTATTTCATTCGTTCAGTTACCAGAGCCCCCATAAACCCTTTGGAGATCCCTTTCTCTCAGTTTTCAGTCTGTGACACCCTTCACATGCGCCAGGGTCCCCTTTGGGTACCATACGGCACCTGATGAGAATGACTGCCTTAAAGGATCTGGTTTTGGACATTCTGCTTTATTTTCTACCAGATATCTACTTGAGAGACATATTTTTCCATCTCTCTGGATCAGTGGGTTAACCTTACATACAAAATCAAAGCAAAGGACAGAGTGCACTCAAGTACTTAATACATTTTACAAGGGCACAAGAATCACAAACACTCAGAGCTACATTTATGTTATCAAATCAGAAACTGCAGATTTTTCCTCACCCTATCCTACTACAGGATAAGTGCATCATAGAACGATCATAGCTATTAAAAATATTAGAAAAGTGTACTGTTACAAATTTTAAAAGAAAACCTGATCACCAAAGGCTGTTGCTAGACATAGCCTATGTATATGCAAGTTAGTTCTATTTAGATTAGCCTGCTTGGTTAGGGAAAACAATAGTACTAATTCAGGGTTCTATCCTATGGCATCCATTGCCCCAAAAATGAACACAGCTGGAGCCACAGACCCTGCAGTCAGGTATGCAAGCCCATCTTCTGCTGAGGATTGGCGAAACCTCTGGAGCAGATTTAGGGGTTGCTCAGGAGGGTGTAGGGAACAGTCCCATGGCACATGTTGTCCCACTGCACAGGCAGAAATCTGCTCAGGTGATTTTGCATCTAGGCAGCCTCTAGGCTACAGTACTGATTCACTGGCTTATTTGGCATGACTAAAGTGTTTTCATTTCATAAACAGCTGGAAATTAACATGCAGATTTTCATTTGCTCAAAATGAAGAGTCCTTACAAAAAACACAGGCAACAGACACTATTTTAAAAGAGGTATTATTTGGTCTTCTTTCTCACAGACGTGGTAACGCCTCTTCCAAGATGTTGCTTGCTTCAGTTCAATCCTGCTTGTTTTTCAGAACTTTTTGACTGATAACACACATTTAAACTAATTTGTCAATTAAGATTTCTTTCACTTGGAGATGACCTTGCTTATTACATACCAGCAAAAGACTTTCAGTTCACAAGATATTTGTGCTCAATTATTCAACATTTGGAAAGAGTACACTTGTTCTGTCATAGCTGGAACTATTTTTTAGGCATATCTATTTGTTCTTCTTCCATGTTCACTGTCCGGCAATTTCTCCAATAGACAGGACATGACATGACTGATTTTTGAGCTAATTAAATGTTTGTAAAGTTCAAGCCATTTCTGAGAGTTGGTAGCTAGAGGGAACCAGCTTACTATATTTTTCTATGTTCACAATATGCTGAGATGCTATTTCAGCAATCCTGTGTTGCATTCTGATTTTTGTTTTTGTTTGTCTTGCACCAAGAGCCCATTAATGTCATGTCGGGGTTATTTGCAATGAATTATATATTGACATTCTGTTCTCTTGAGGAAACACTGCCTGTGTAATTTTTTGTTTTGCTTTGTAATGGCGAGGTTGGAACATTTTGTACACTATTTCTGTACAAGCAGGAACCAGACTATCTGGTTTCTCCTTCTCCTCTTGTTCTATTAGGAATTTAGCAATAACATTTTGATTTTGCACACACTACCATCCCACAGGGTCTAGCCCAGTGTCTTCAACAATTCATTTTATTTCAAACTCTCCCTGCATGCTCAGAGTAGCTTTAAAGAACTTGAAAAGTAGGGTTTCATTTGCTTTACACCAACCTTTGCTGACTCTCTCTACAAATATTTCTTTAACTGATGTTATTTTAAACAAAAATAAAAATTGTCCACCACATGGGGCTGGTGGGAAGAAGGGAGGACAGACAGGCAGACAGATGGGTAGGCCTACTAGGGTGTGCTGACATTCTTGCTCCTGCCAGCGTCCTACCAGCTACACACAGAGTCAACTTCAGTTTTCAAACTAAGGAGCTCCTCAGGTACTTGAACGTAACCAGTACACAAGTAACCTGTCCAAGACCCGGTATCTCCACACTGGGTTGCAGTTGCTTCACTAGCCAAAACTGATAAAAGGGACTTTTCACATCTGACGATATCTGGCTATCCAGGAGTAACTCTTAGTCCAGAATACCTCTACTTCCACTTCAAACATCATACTCAGTTTATTTTCTTTTTTTTTCTCTTTACATTACTTTTATACCACAAACATTTTCCATACATACCATACATATACATACCATACATTTTCCATACATACCTTCTTATCATACAAATAACCCCAATCACCCCCACTATACAACACCAAAACATCAACAAAAAACATATGACTTCCTTTATATTTTTAAACCTCTCTTATTGACATTCCTATCTATATCCTATCTTTTATTTTATTTTTTAGCACACTTAAATTATTACATCTTTCTTCTCGATATCCTGTTCTTTTATTACCAGCTCAAACTTATATTCACCTCTAATTGTCACTATGGGCTAAAATTAAAAATTATCTCTTTGAATGCGCTATATTTCGTGGATCTTAATATCCCTGGTTGGATTTGGATATCTCCTATAATTATTAATCCATAGCAATATTTGTTATATGTCCCATCTATCTTCCAAAATCTTCATTATAGGTTTCCAAGTTAACAAAAACATCTTTAAATCCTTGCCCCTTAACAAGAACGATAATTTATCTATCTCCATCATATCATACATTTTTATTAACCACTCCTGCAGGGACGGTGAGTTCCGCTGCTTCCATGATTTTGCATAAACCATCCTTCCCGCTGTTATAATATATAATAACAATTTTTGCTGTGGTGAGGTCAAATTTGAAATTTGGTCAATCATGTTAAGTAGGTATATTTCCGGAGACATATCAGATTTCTTCTCTAATGCCTTTTCTATCTGTTCATGCAATATTTTCCAATATTTTTGGGCTTGGGTACAGCTCCACCACAGGTGGAACAATGTCCCCTTATGTTCACATTTCCAACATTTATGATCAGCACTTTTAGTCATCTTTCCAATTTTTACAGGGGTATAGTACCATCTGTTAAATATCTTACAGTAACTCTCTAGCTTTTAACCATTTGTTTGTTTTTTGCCATGATCTTTCCCATGTTTCCAAGTATATTGGGCGACCAATATCTTGTGCCCATTTGATCATGTTTGATTTTATTATTTCCTGTTCTAAGTCCCTTTCCAATAATATCCTATAAATCTTTCCAATACAATGATCAGCTCCTTTTTTAATAATCATATCAAATTCATTATCCACTATCATAATACCTGGGCTATTAATATCTGCCTTTGTTTTATGCAGAAGTTGTGTCATCAATAACCAACGTGTTAATAATCCAGATTCCATCAGCTCACCTTTGGTCTTACATCTCAAGTTCCTGTTCTCAATCTTGAGTAAATCCCTGTATGTAATACATTTTCTTACTCTTGGATGGTCTCTTCTATAAAAGGCTTCGTGTGTAGAAGCCCATAATGGGATTTTAACATAAAACTTCTTTTTAAACTGTGTCCAGACTTTTAAAAGTGATTTTCTAATTATGTGATTATTGAAGTTCTTATTCGCCTTTACCTTATCATAAAATAAATATGCGTGCCAGCCCCATGGAAGATCATCCCCTTCCAGGGTTAATAGCCTTTCATTTTCAAGCCTCAACCATTCACAAATCCAGAAGAGGGCACATGCCTGGTAATATAATTTCAAATCAGGTAAACCCATGCCTCTTTTTCGACCTTCTCTTTTAAATTTTTCATCTTAATATGTGGCTTTTTCCCATTCCAAATGAATCTTGCTAAATCCTTATTCCATATATTGAAAACTGCATTATCTATACGTATTGGTAAACTATTAAACAGGAAAATCATTTTTGGCAACACGTTCATCTTAATAGTGGCTACTTTCCCCATTATTGACAAATCTAGTTTAATCCATCTCTCTAAATCTCTTTTAATTGTTTGCCATGTAGGTTTATAATTATTATCAAATAGATCAATGTTAGTTTTAGAGAGCTCTATTCCTAAATATTTCACTTCTTTAAAAAGCAGTCAAGACCGCTCTCTTCCGACAGGCCTTCCCAGATTAGTACTTCCCACCACCGCCTCCCACCAACTGTCTTGCTGTTCTTTTTAATGGCCAGTTGATCGTTGTTAATTGTTGTGTGTTTTAGGGGGTTGGTTTTAGGTGGGTGGGGAGGATTGGGTATGTTTCTTAATGTTTTTAATGTAATTAATGTATTATTGTTCACTGCCTCGATCCATGGGGAGAGGCGGGATAGAAATAAATGATGATGATGATGATGATGATGATGATGATTTACCACCTTAAAACCAGATGCCTGTGATAATTTTTGGTCTTCTTTATGTGTCATATTTTTAGTAAGGAGTAGTGTTTTTTCTTTATCTTAAAACCTGTTAAAGATCCATATTTGTCCAAAATCTGTTTCAATTTCCCCATCCCTTGATTCGGTTCCTGCATTTTTATTATTACCAGATCATCGGCGAATGCTCTTATTTTAAAATTCTGGTTTTTCACTTGAATACCTTTGATCTCTGTATCTTCTCTGACCTTTATACAAAGCACCTCTATAATTATCAGGAAAATCAGAGGTGATAAGGGGCAGCCCTGTCTCGTTCCTTTGCTTATGTTTATCTGCTCTGTCCTCTCTCCATTGATAATGATTCTCGCACTTTGATCTTTATAAATTTGTAATATCCAGTTTAAGAATCTATCCCCCACATTTATTTTATAAATACTCAGTTTATTTTCATTGCCTTCACATTTCAACACAACCTCATTCCTATCTTCTGCCTTTATCTCCCATTTCCATTTAAAAGTTTCTTGTTCCCTTATTTAGGTCTGCTAGTTCTCCCTTACTGCCCCTAAAGTCTGGAGCTCTTTTGCAGAATACCTAGATTACACTCTCTACTTTCAAACCATACTTTCAAACCCCACTGTTAGCAATTCTATATTATCCTTTATTTTTTTTATGCCACTAGAAATAAAGCCTAAGTACATGTGAGTGCACTTGCTCATTATTCCATCCCTTGCTTCTCTTTAGGTCTGGAATAGGTAATAGTGGTCCTCCCAATGTTGCTGAGCTGTAACGTTCATCAGACATAACCAACAAAGCCAGTAGTGAGGGATGCCAGGAGTTGCAGTCCAACAGATGGAGGGAAGTGTCTGTAAGACACCACACCTTTTTCGCTTGTGTTGGCAAGGGAGAGGGCCAAAGGCAATAGGGGCCCTATACTATTTCTTCCATGGGCATATATGCTATGGTAGTATGGCTTTATATAGTTTCTTGCTAACTTAAAAAGATAATAACCTGCACATTGTTAGAAAGAAGACACTAGGACAGAAGGGTGATTTGTCTCACTGAACAAAGCTTAAAGGCTTCAATTTGAGGCACCAATGAATTAGGAAGAAGATGCAGAGGAAATTCAAGAACCATGTGGATATATGTTCTGTGAGAGAGAAGTAGCAGCTCAGAAGATTAAGGAACTTAAGACATTTTCAACCTCTTCAGATCTAGGCCCTACTTTTAACAAGACATATGACATGTGCTTTTTTAAAAAAACTGTGTATGCCATATTCCTTATCTTTCTCCTTTTCACTAAGGCCATAAACTATCAGATGCAGATCAGCTGCATGATTTTCTGAAAAAGTGCTTAATGGCAACATGATTACTTTTAACCAGGCTTCAACATTTATTGACAATATCTAAGGAATAGATTGTATTATGACTGAATAATAAGCTACATAAACCCAACTTTCAGAGCGAAAACAAATGCACTGATTCCCAGAACCAAAATAGCCACTCATATACTTGACGTTTAACATTAAACAAGGAGTCTGTTTGTTTAAAAGCTTTTTTATTTTCCTTCACCATTATTGTTTTACAATACAAATTTCACCTTGTTGAACACACAAAAAACCCTACAGAAGATAACTCTGCTTCACGTAAAATACAGAATGAATATATATATTTATATATATATAGATATATATATGCTTCTTCATTCTTAAAAAACTATTTTGTTCTGCACATTGGCAAGTATAGGATAGAATACTTCCCCCAAACACAATATGTATGGCAGGACTGAAATTTTAGAGTTACATGCAGTTTCTGCACAATTTTGTTTTAAAGAAATCAATTGTTTTGCAACAATATTTTCATTCAGGGATGAGAACTTGTTTATAATTTTGTTTTTAACTGATCATTTGAAAAAAAATCCTATAGAAAGGAATTCATGGCTGTTTTCTTGCTATAGTTCAAATCTATGTATGGAGTAGACAACAAAGTAATTAAAGAAGCACATTTCATTCTAACCTGCCCACGATGTGTGAAGCCTCGATTATCATATTTGGTTTTCCTTCCAACTCAGTCATCTGAACATTGCAAGTAGATTTCCAGTTTAATTTAGATATAAAATCAAAATTTAGTAATGTGTACAATACATATAATCTTAGTTTCATGGAATACTTTATTTTAAATAAAAATTTTGAAAGACTGCCTACTGACCATACTATCAAGACAAGAAAGGCACTAGAAACAGACAAATCTCTCTCCCAAGAAGCATTTTTTAAAATTTTGCCTCTTTTCTCTGACGTGTAAAAATCTTTTTAGATTTTATTTTTACGCATATCGTTTTGAAAAATAAAGTTAGGAAATACTTAGAAAATCACTTTACAACATAATAATTTTTTGCACCTTTTGACACTGTCACTGCAGATTTACAAAATCAAAGTTTACCAAACCTTTCTGTGTCTATCATTTGTAGCTTCAGTGAAACAGGTAGAAAGATTCCTGTATATATCCCAGTCAGGTATTTATAAACCTTCATATAGACATTTGCTAGAAAATGGCTTACAGCCCAATCTTTGGGGCAAGAGATATGAAAATTATGTTTTCCCAAGAAAATAATATGCTTTATTCCCAGACGAGACTGGAAAGACCAAAACTTATGATATAAAAGCCTTTTTTGTTTATGCTGCTGCATCATATACAAAGAAACATGGTGATGAGCAATGCAAATCCAAAATCTATTAACAAGAAATGTATACAGTGCATGATAATTTACCATTTCATTATTGTTGTCCATCGCAGATCCTTTGGAGAGAGAAAAATATCACAGTGCTTACCAGGTAAGAGAAGAGACTTAAGTCAAGGTAATGGTTAAAAATTAGAGGAGAGGGAGCAGTTCAATTCTTATGGCATCTCATCGTGGGGAGTTCTTAGCACTTTTGGACAGTTCTCTTGCCGTCTCCTTTTTGTTGCTGTTATGTGTCATTCACCAGTCTGCTGTATTTAGGTTGTCTACTCAGGCGCAGTGCTTGCCAGGAAAATGGCCAATGATAGGATCGGGGTACAATGCCTCGGACATTCTTTTCAAAGTACTGGAAGGGCCTGTACCACCAAACCCGTGCAAGAAGGTTAGTCTGGGAAGCTTCTTTTAGCACCTGCAAAAGAGAATATTTACAAGTCTGAAGAAAAGGGGGAAACAGAGGGCACACACCCAAATCCAGAGTAAAGTATTCCTCTTCAGTCCTCATATGAATGCTTCCCATGGATTTGACATTAAAGGCAGGCCAAAGATCATGCGGTAAGGCCCCATACGATTGGCTCTGCCAACACAGTCCTAGGATTCACACGTAAGTTCTTCAGCAAGGTCTATCTCATCTTGTTGGAAATTCTGCTCCTTGATTGATTGATTGATGGCATTCTTAACCCACCTTTCTCCCAAATGGGATCCATACTAATTATTTCTCTCTAACCTGCCAATACTTTTGGTTCAGTGTAAGATGCAATCTTGTACATACCATTCTAGCTGTAACCCCAAGCAACCACTCCTGAACTTTTACTATCTCCTTCCATACTGCCGTGGATTCAGCCTCCACATGCCTAATGTCTTGTGAGGACACAGGACCGAAACGTTATCTCCCACAGAGGATTGTTTTATAATCGTTAAATATGTTTTCTGAGGAAAGAGGAAGAAACTCACTTGTTGATTGGCCATTGTGTGATACCACCAAAAAAGTCTTGTAGTGATGTAGTAAGCCACCACCACATCCACAGTGTAGTGGTCGTGAGCCAAGAGAATACAGAACATCCCAACTATGCTGAGAGCCCAGCAAATCCAATGATACCACCAGAGTCGCCGAGGTGAATCTGAGGGCACAAAGCCAAATACATTAACTTCATATATACAGTTCATTCTCCTACACAGGATGAAGAAATGCTAAACTATCACAAATTTGAAAATCTTCATAGAGGATAATCCCTAAATGGAACAGTGGAATGAAGTGCTGAAGTGGATTTCGATTTCTAGGGCTTTAAAATCAACCTCATTGTCACTGCTGTACCAGTATTTTGCAATCTGTGGAATTTTTAGGGAATAGGTTGTTCAAATAAGGTCTTCACTTGAACATAGATTTCTTATTCACAATGTATCTCTTTAAGAAGCTTACAGTCAAGCAACAAACACAAACTTCTATTAGGTCAAACTATACCCTACATTGCAGATAAACATTTAATAACTCTACTGATTCCTTCTCATCACAAATGAGGTCAGAAAAAGTAGAACTTTGCCATACAGGAGAGGCAAGAAGGAAGAAACTTTTAAAATTTTGCCTGCCAGTTACCGCTTCTCTGAAATTTCCTCATCTTAAGCTCACATCCACCCTATTCCAGTTTCATATGTATGCTTGCAAGTAAACAGGTTCTGAACAATAAGAACTCCTTGATGAGGCAAATTACCTCACCTTCCCTTCTCCAATGTAATATATCCCCTACTGGGAGGCTGCAATGCAACCTGAAGTTTGAATTTAAAGCACAAAGGAAAAATGTGATTGTGCATAGAAAATCTTCCAAAATGAATTACAGGTGAATTCAGAAATTCATTGCTCCTGAAAACAGAACATTTATTTTGCTAGAGCATGCTTTTAAATACAACAATGGAAGGAATGACAATGCCATATGGTGCAGTTAATAAATTAGGCACAACAACAATTTATAAATAAATTAGTTTAACATTAACTTTTCTGTTTGGACAAACAAAAGAAAAACAGATTATTTTGTCTGTTGAATCTATTTATCAGTATATATTCTCCAAAATGACTAGAACAAAGGAGAAAATGATTTTAGATTTACTTTCTAAAACCTGTTCCAAAGGGTCCCTCAGCTCTATGGAGCAGATCTGGGGTGACTGCAGGGAAAGGGTTCTCCTCCTTCCCTGTTTTGTTGATGGAAATGTTATGTCAATGAAGAGAATCATAAGGTTAAGAGGAGACATGATAGCCATGTTTAAATATTTGAAGGGATGCTATGTAGAGGAGGGAGTGGGCTTGTTTTCTGCTGCTCCAGAGACCAGGACAAGGAGCAATGGATTCAAGCTGCAGAAAAGGAGATTCCACCTGAACCTCAGGAAGAACTTCCTGACAGTCAGGGCTGTCTGGCAGTGGAATATCCTGCCTCGGAGTATAGTGGAGTCTCCTTCTCTGGAGGTTTTTAAGCAGAGGCTGGATGGCCATCTGCCGGGAGTGCTTTGAGGGTGTTTCTGCATGACAGGGGGTTGGACTGGATGGCCCCTGTAGTCTCTTCCAACTCTACATTTCTATGATTCTATGAGACATTGACAGTTGGATTTCACCCACTGCGCTACAATGATTACAAGCAGCACAAATAATGATTTATTTATCAGTTTGTTCAACTAACTCAGCAAGCAGTTTCTAGACCGCCTGTTCTGAAGTTACATAGAATCAAACTTACTAGAGCACATCATGAGAAAAGGTACCAAACATTTAGTTTAGTTTAACCAAAACCATCCCACTATTACTTACTCTAGTTGTAAATTGTTTTTCCTACAAATGTTGGTTGCACATCAGAAATTACTAAATGAATTACATCTGTCCAGTTTAATTTTTTTAAAAACAAAATAAATAAACAAACCTCTCTTCACTTCACGCTCAAACTTTCCTTCAGCAAAACAGATTCTTACAACCCAATCCCAGCAACAATGTGTAATTAAGATGTGAGGTGCTCTTCCTTTTCTCCTTCATTTGTATTGTGATAAGTTTGCTACTGTCACTCGCTATGTTAACAATTTAGTAGATTGGGCAGAATGACCCACTCACTTGGATACACACCTTTACGTGGAGTGCGGGCCAACATACTGAGCAACTTGATAAATAGGACAGAATGAATATAGGATGGAGAATGTATTATTTAGTAATAGTGGGCAATTTTCCGAGGTCTGGGGGTCATCCATACCCTCCATCTGACATGAGGGCAGCACCTCTCCATCATACTCTCTCTTCACATTTCCACATAAAAAAATTATTTATGTATTTATTTTGGTGCTGACCTTTGCTCTGCATCCTCTAGGGACCATGAGCAAGGAAAGTGATTTCTGGTTTAGGAAAAGAATGGTGGCTGAAAACAGACACTTTGAAACTGCCTCCCATGATCCCTAGAGGATCTGAGGGGAGGTTCAGTATTTTTCTCAATTACCAACAAACCTGAGGGGCATGGGAGGTTGTGCTGGGATGTCTTGGGGCTTTGCCCAATCTGATATATGATGTAAAAGGCTTAAAATACAGTTTATTCATGTTATTTGTTGTAATACATTCTTTGCTTTAATTGTTTGATATTTATATTCATGGAGCTACTTCTAAACAGGAATGTAATCAATCTGCAAAGTACTGGTTGCTAGGGAGCATTTTACAGTGTGGTCTAACAAACGTGGCTTATTCTGGTAGCGAGAACTGTCAGACTTACACTCTTTGATAAATAGGTACGTAAGTGTTAACATCACCGTGTGACCGCTGTACAGGTAGTCGCCACACATATCATGTGACCCTGTGATAGACAGCCCGCCTCCAGCAAGCAGTTTCATTATCCTCCTCATGTGGGATTCCCAATCTCCAAAGAGCTGACAGAAAGAGTAAGGGAGGGGAAACCAGCTTGTTATTTCAGATTAAGAGGTGAATAGTTTATAATTATCTCACAAGTGAAAGGAAAGCTAAATCCAAGCTTACATTCAAAACATGACACTGTAAAGGAAAATCCACTATGATTCCGTTTTAACTGCCATGGCCACATTCCTGGGAATTCTGGGGTTAGGAATTTGGTGATGCAATAGCAGTCTTTGGCTGAGAATTCCAAATGCCCCTCCCTCAACTGCAAATCCTAGGATTCCATATGATAGCGCCACGTCATTTATGCTGGTATCAAACTGTAATAACTGCATAAGTATTAAGAATCCATACAACAGAATGCATCTTGTCAGTGAATTGACAGGTTGCTTACCTCTAACCATAGTTCTTCAAGTGAGCTGTTATGTAAGTGTTTTAGCAATAGTCCCTGCTCACCTGGTTCAGGTGATCAGTCTGATTCCTGGTCAAACCCTCAGTTCCCTGTACACCAAAACAGCAGCCAAGGAGCTAAAGAGAGAGCATG
The DNA here is from genome assembly GCA_948472985.1 of Iguana delicatissima. Lineage (NCBI taxonomy): Eukaryota > Metazoa > Chordata > Lepidosauria > Squamata > Iguanidae > Iguana > Iguana delicatissima. The sequence goes on from CAOKZL010000205.1 coordinate 3,146,593, forward strand.
ATACATGGAAGGGAGGACAGTTGGGTGTAAAGACCTTTTGACAGTGAGATGGACTGAAAAACTAGAGGCAAGAATGGAAGAGAAGCATGGAAAAGAACTGTGTCCCAAATCCAAAGGTTTACCAGTAGCCATCAAGACCTGCTCATACAGGAGCATCTTGAGCTGACATGAACAGTTCTTTGCACACTTGAGGGTCATCACTTTTCAGTGAGTGCATGACCAAAATTGTGGCCTTCTTCCAGGCACAGAAAACAGTCCAAATGCACATCTATCCTAGGGATCTTGGCCCCACAGGAAGAACATTTTTTAAACAAATCAGAGGGCATTGTAAATCACCAAGAACTTTTATCAAAGATCTGCAAATCAGAAAACAGTCTGAATCAAGTCAAGAAATAGAGTCCAAAAGCCAAACAAATCAAGATCTGAAGAGAGAAAAAGCCAAAATACAGTCCAAATCTCAGAAGCCATAAAAAGGTAGATGAAGCAACACAGCTGAACAACAGTTCCTTTGATGCTGCGGCTGTCGAAAAGGAACTGAGGGTTTGAGTTGGAATCAGAGTGGTCACATGGACCAAGGGAGGAGGGGCTATTACCAAAGCGCTTACATAACAGCTCTAGAAAGTTCTGAATGCTGTCCTGTGCAGGCACAGTAAACCCATTTGAGAGAGTCATAGAGACAACCAAGATGGAGCAAGAATTTTTCTACCACCCCTCCAACTTAATCTTGAATCCTAAATATACTTTAGTGTATGTGAACATACAAACACACACACACACACACACACACACACACACACACAAAATGACCCTTCAACTTTTGTGAGGGTTCGGGGCACAGAACCCTCACAAAAGTAAAAAAGACACAACTCTCCCTACCCAAGTGAGCACTCCCCTTCCCATTCCCTTCCAGGGCTCCCCCCCATTCATTTGCATTTCACCTGGGCACCCTGCCTTGCTGGGCCCAGGCAGCAGGTAAGTGAATAGGAGGATGCAGCAGCACATGTGCCTCCCACATTCACTTGCATTTCCGCTGGGGATGCTGACTTCCAGGCACTCAGGTGAGAGGCAAGTGAATGGGGTGGCAGCCATGCATGCACTTTCCTCCCATTCTCTTACGTTTTGCTCAGGCATACTGCCTTATAGGTGCCTAGGCAGTAGACTAGGGAATGGGAGGGGCAGTGATATGACCAGAGAAGGCACGTGCACAGGGTGGGCCCCAGCCATTCACCTGCCTTTTGCTCAGGCCCATGGAAGGAAGCTGCACACCAGGGCAAAAAGTAGGGGAAGGAGAGGGGGAGAACAGGGGGAGGCAAGTGGGTACCTCGCAAATAATCAAGTTCACAAAAGTCAAACTAATGAATGTGCAGAGAGGACTCTATACTATTTAATTTTTAAATGTACTTTAAATCCAAGATGTACTTCTTCCATGTCTTTCAGTACCAGAGAGGTTATTCACCCAAATATAACTTTTTTCATTCATTTTGATCAGGAAACTAAAACTATAAAAACAGAAGCAAGTCACTTGCTTTAGTGCTGTAGTTCTTCTTTCTATTCCCAGCAAGATGATCACAGCTGAATCATTTGGAGGAAATAAAAAAAATCAAACAAACCAAGAAACATGCTTGGTCCTTGCAATCTACTCCAAAGGTAAATTGCTACTCCTAGATGTCTCCAAGAAAGAAAATTTGCCTTCTTTCTTGTTTTTATGTTGCTAGAGAGCCAGCGTGGTATAGTGGTTTAAGCACTGGACTATGATTCTAAAGACTAGGATTTGAGCCTCAAAGGAAGGCAAAGGCAAAGGCAAACCTCATCTGAATAAATCTTGCAAAGAATACCCTGTGACTATCACAGGGTATTCTTTGCAAGATTTATTCAGATGAGGTTTGTCTTAGGGTCACTGCTAGTCAGAAGCAACTTGGAAGACACACAAGAAGAAAAAGGCTCATCTGAGGAATCTGGAGGGACTGAAAACTATAAAAACAGCAGGAGGAGGGCACAGGTAATCATAGCGCCGCACTTTGGTCACCTCTGACTTGATGCCAGTAGAGACAGTAAACAATTTCAAAAAACATATCAAATCCCAAATGCGTTATGAATTTTAAGCTCATTATTTTCAGTCACAGATTAAATCAGTGAATTCCTCATCTGTACATGATTTTTTTTTCTTATTCATTCTCCAAAACCCAATTATGAAATGGTGAAAGACAGAAGCCACATGGTGTTTGATCTGGCAGGGAAATATCAGTCAGGATGAAATGAAAGACTATAACATTATGTTTCACAGATATGTGAGTTTCAATTTGAGTTTATGTCTTGCCACTCTAAGGGCTCTGGATATTTCTTTGGATGTTCAGAGCAACAAACGTCATTTCAATATAAACTTTACATACTTAAGCAATGATACCTGCTTGCATAAGTACAGGACAGTTACAAAACATGATGCAGCATTTCTGGAGAGGCTGGTTATAGAAGAGAACAATTTACTGAAAGTCTCCAATTATTAATTGAGATTTTCAAAGAGCTGACATGACCATATCTTTGGCATTGCTAGATCTCCAAGTCCATAAATGAGGGACCAGTTTATTAAACATTAATACATCTGGCCTAAGAATCATGAGACTGGAATTCACAACGCATTTGAGATCTGTTTTGGCTTCTGATGCTAATGCTGGCACATTATTATTATTCTTTTACAATCCTCTATAACCACAAAAAGGAAGATAATTGACAGAATCTTGCAAAGCAGTAAGACATTCAGCTACACCTGTGAAGATATCTTACAGGAGACACAAGATCACAACAAAACCAAAGTGTTTGCAATGTTTAAAGGTTTACAAAGGCTGTCATTTAAAGCCAACTTCTGTTCAAGATTGAGCAGGAGGTGGACTCATGATGTTCAACAATATTCATTACTGTGAAGACAATCCATCCTAGCATAAACAATATAAAGTATTGCCATTGTCTCAGTGGCTACATAGAGATAACCAAGAATAGTTTACAAGCTCTGGCAGCCTATTGTGGAGTCATTAGAAAAGTGTAGAACTCTTCCTAAAGGAGTACCTGTTGCACCTTCCACAATTGTGCTGGCATAAGGGACAAGAAACCAATAGCTACAATAGATCTGAGTGCTACTGGAATTGAATTTCATTACCTGTCTTTTATTGGTCTTTGTCCCTGTTCCTCACATGGTTAGTAAGGGGAGTGGCCTCTGCCTGCACTGAAATCCCTCAGCATCATCTTAACTGACAACATCTCAGACAGAATGCAGGCCTGTGACACAAACATCATCACAATTTTTCTGCTGCATGGTTTTTAACATCTTTGACTGATGAAGAAGCCAGTGAAGATTCAAAAGGCTTGCATAATGTATTTAATGCTCTGGAGTTGGCTCAATAAAGGCATCACTATGGATTTTGTTGAATTTTGCTGCATGGCCAACATTTTTGTCAGTAGCAAGGATGTTCTCTTACAAGTACTGTCTCTCTGCAAATCATATAATCTATGCAGTAATGAAACTTTCCAAAGAACAACACAGATGAACCTTCAGACAATAAACTCTGCATGAAAAGGGGTAAAGCAAGTTAGACAAGATCACCTCCTACCACCCCTTACCTACAGCTGCAAATGGGAGTGAAATTAAATACTAGCTCCAGGCCATACAATATATTTTGAACTCCCAACCCTCCAAAAAACCAAACTAGTTCTACAAGCGTAGTTCACCTTCCAATACACATAGATCCAGCTGGCTGCCAGACCTCCTTGTAGGATTTATCCATTGATGCCCATAGCTACTTCAGTGTCTCAGAAACAGAAAACTACCCTTGGCCATAGACAATGTGACTTTCAAAGAGCCCTTTCACTACCTAGCACTGGTCTTTTTGGTTTGGTGAGATACTAACTGCATTCCAATGTTTAGGAGAACAACCAATGTCAGGTAATGGGGCCAGCATATCTATTTATGACATTATATTCAGCCATAAAATGGTATTTACAGAAGCTAATGATTATTCAAGTAAAAAAAAGAATATTAAACAAATATTTAAAATGCACCAATAAAAAGGAAACAACAGGTCCCAAACAAAGCCTGGCAGCTATCACCAAGACAGAAGAACAGGGCCTCAAGTTGCATAGGGCTTTATCAGTTAACATCAGCACTGTGAATTGTGCTATTAAACCAGGGACAGGACACATACACAGGCAGGCAACCTATGAAACCCGTTCCCAATTGGGGCACTCTCCTCCATGCACTCTGGTGGGCTATGTTTTCTACTTCCAAGGGGAGGTTTTTATTTTTAATTCCAATTTATTTATTTATTTATTTATTTATTTAAAAAAAGGCTTGTCCTAGGCCTAAGACATGTCAGTCCTTCCCTCCTCAACACCCCTAGAAGATTAAAAAAAATTTTTTTTAGTGAATTTATTTTGAAGTGGCAGGGGATATGGCCCTCTGAGGTCTCACAGAAAGGGGGCATAGGAGCCCACAGATTTTCACCCACTTCTGATTTAAACAGGCAGCTACTTAGTGGGACTGTCGTAATAAGGGTCACACGCTTCCTGACACAGGCCCAAGTCTTCTTGCTGTCACTGTGATTATGCACTAAACTGCAGATTGTGGTGTTGAGGCTACTCTTGTCCTAGAGATAAAGCTATGACATGTGAGATATTGCGCAAATAATGTTATTGTATATGCAATTCCTCAGATGCTAACATTAGAACAGAATCCATGTCAGACATGCCAGTAAGAACCTTTGTTATACTTTTTTGTACAGCAAATAAATTTACTTTCTATTCTGCCTGGAAAGGATTCCCAGTGCTCTACTGCAAGACAGGAAAGTAAACATTCCCTCCAGAAATGGCATGCACAGACAATCCTATTGATTACCATCCAGTATTTCATATTATCTATTTAAGGAAAGGCAATGGGTGGTTGCATTCAGGTTGTCCTGGCTTTTGTGAATAACATACATTTATTTAATACATATTTACCAGTAAATTTATTTGCTCTGGCCTCTGAGGGAGAAGGGTGTCAAGGTTGTTGCCAGGCAGGCAAAGTTTTCCTATGAGTGGGTAGCAGAGAGAAGAGGCGGTGTGGCCAGACAGCCAGGTGCAAGGCTAGCAGGATTGTTATGGCTATGTCTTGTGTATTAGGGAAGGCCACATGCCAGAGCACTGATTGGGTCACCCCACATGTTTCAGGGTGACAAGGTAGCATAAAAAGGCTGGTGTTTGCCAGCTGCCAGTTAGCTGCCCTAGCTGGACCTGCCATGCTATTGACAGTATACTGTTTGTAAGGGGAGATGCTGCCCGATTTTTCTCCATTATCTTCCGTTTTTCCTCTTTGTCTAATTGCTGGCAAGCTAGCATATTTTTGCTAAGTCTTATCTTAGAGCGTGGCAATAAATCATACTCTAAGCCTAACTAATGAGCCTCTGGAATTTTTTCTGCTTCACTGGGACTCTCTGCTGCGGCAAAGCCTTCCTTCATAGATAGCACTCTGCTCATACTCAGAGCCAAATCCTGCCAACCCTGACAAAGGGATCAGTTAGGTGCAGCTTTATCACACCTTAGCCCAGCAGCTGTTTCTAAGTACTCCACCCATTTTTGTTACCCATGCAGTAGCTCTCAGGTACAAAACAGAACAAAACAAAAATAACCCCCAGATCTGCATTGTTGCAGATTCTGTTTGAAATTTCTGTATAAAATACGACACCTCTGCAGCTTTCTGTTAAAACAACAAGGTAAAGCATCTCGTAAACACTGAGTGTACCATTCTAAGCTGGTTCCAATAATTTTAACAAGGCTATTCATAAGGCTGTGGGTACCTTTCTGTCCATATCCTAAACAATGACATGCCCTGAAGCTCCATTTTTCACAGCAGCTGTGGGCAGCTTAGACAATACTGGTCATCTGCTGGGAATGTGGAAAGGATATGGGAGAGATTTCAAAACGGAGAATCACATGATTGCTGTCAAACTGACCCTCCCTTGCCAAAACACCCTCCTTCAGGAGTATTGGAACACAATGAAAATACTGAACCAAAATTCTGACAGAATCTGTCCATTAGCTAACATTATGGTTAAGCAACAAGCAATACTAATTAGCTGTAAAGGAATGCTTGCCAGTTCTCCTTGGCAAGCAATACATTCATCAGTCTGACTAATCTGTTTCGAAAACACAAGGGAAGAAAAAAAAGTTAGATAATGACAGCAAAGAACATTACCTTTGGAGAACAGTTGAAATGCATGCCAGGTACTGGGAGTGTAGTTACATACATTGTAATACACCGATATAAGTACAGTGTGCCAACTATACAAAAAAATCTTCTGCCAATAATAGACCTGGGGGAAAAAGGAGTAAAACTGTGTGTCATTTGAAGCACTTCCGTGTATAATAAGTATTGTTCTTGATGGCATCTATGCATGTCTAGGACAAAACATTATCCTTTTATGTTTAGGCATTTAAAACAAATGAAATACATTATTCCCACTTCATGGTGACAGAATCAACCCAGGAAGATGATGATGATAATATCAAGCAGCTGTCCCTGGAAATGAATGGAAAAACTCTTCATATTAGTTGTTCATATTAAAATGATTTCTCATCTTTTTCTCCTAGCATGGTCGAGAACAGAACTGTAAGCAGAGTTATGCAGATAGAAGCAAATCAGTGGACAAAATGCAAATAGTATTCTTAGCTGGCAGGAGGGTGGGTGGAAATGGAACCTGCCTCTAACTACAGACACTCTTATCTCCCAAGGGCAGAGACTAAGTCCAGCCTTCACTCCAACGAGGTTTCTGAAGTTACTTTCTACCCATCTGTGTGAATAGTTGCCAGTCCTCCATTTGAAGCTGTGCATCCTACAGAGGATATCAGAGGCAATGAGCTACTACATACACTATGCAAATACTTTTGCTTCCCCAGTAAAAGTTAGCGAGAACCATTCATGCCTAATGGGGAAGGAAACTAAGGGGAAATCAGCAGGACAGATGACACAGTTCCTTTCTTCTAGCTGGTCGCTCTTCCCAACATTAATCTTATTAGTCATCTTAGTATACTGCCACACCCTACACAACAACGTACAGAATCTTTTCTTTCCTAAAAGAAGTTAATGGAAATAATTTACTTAATGGTAAAAAATAAACATGTCTTGCTATATTGAGAAGCACTGCTCTTTTTCTGCTTGGACAGGTGTAATAGGTATTACATACCATCATGACCATCCAGTGATTCAGCCTTTAAGCATGTTTATCTGAAAGTTCAGACAAATTTTCTTAAATATTACATTGCACTGCAAACCATTTCTCCAGGATGTTAAATGTGACTCTAGTAATGCAATATGCTGTGGGGGGGGGGATGAAGAAATGATGAAAGATATTTCCAGTTGAACACAGAAATACAGGCAACAAAATAGTGTAATAAATAATTTGCCTAAAATTCTTAATCAGTCCTGTGGAGAACTCTAAATAATTTTAATTTCTTAGAGGCTGACAACCATAGCATGGATCCAGACTTTGTCCAGTGATTTCAACGGATGTACTCTGTATGACTAATACTAACATCATTAATTCATACACCATGTATGAAAATACTCATATCATGAACACGTGTATTATGTAATGAATGTAAAGTATAATGTAAATTACTATGAACAGAATCTTAAAACCCTACCTGAGGAGCACCCAAGGTAGTCTAAGCCCTCCTACTGATATAGGTACTGACTTTCAACAGCCCTTAAACTTCTGGCTGTTTTTCTAAACTATTTTTCTCCAAAGTGTTGACACTCACTCACTTACCGTCAGTGCCGGAAGACTCTCTCATTTTCCAAGTGAATGGCTATCATGCATGAGAAGCTGCAGGCTCAAACTCCACTAAGTATACTGAGCTAGCAAAAGAGTTCTTTGGATCTAGGCCATTATTTGAAATATAAATGGAACCTTTGTCTTATAGAATAGTCTTACATTTTCAAAACCAAATGCTAAAATTCTTGTTCAGGTCTGAGATAACTTTAGGCAAAAAACAAAACAAAAACAAAAACCCATAAACAGTGTTGCTATGGTTTATTTCACAATACTGTATACATATAAGACTGAAGGCAGCAACAATGAAGCAAGTGTTCTCCTTAGCCGTTTTATCAAAACCTCATTTTTAGTATTAGTAATAACACTTCCAAGTATAGCAAGAAACTGCTACTGAGAGCACTGATGTGGTTTTGAAGAGCACTGACTCCAATACTGCGTTGGTTTTATCGATTTCCCCTAGATCTACAAGCACAAGTTCCCTGCTTTGAGGCTTAATGATCTCAGAATCCATCATTTAACAAAAAACTTCTAATAATTTTTCTACTGTTGACTGACAGTTAGGTAGCATATTAAAAGCTGCTTTAAAATACTTCACATTCCAGCTTTGTTCAATGCCTTATCTCTTGAACTGGAAGACTTTTTCCAGGACACTGCAAAGACACCTCTGTAGCATGAAAGAGTAAAACTATATTCCCATTCAGAAATGCCTATTGGTATTTATTACTCAGAGTAAAAATATCAGTTGACAACAGTTTAAAAATCACAAAATATATCCTAATTATCGCACTATTCTGTCTTAATATGAAATCTGAAAACAGATAAATCTGTTTCATTTTACAGTTAGCAAACATGAGCTGTGAACTGCATTTATAAATGTTATAAATGTTATAGTCACGTGAAAAGGAGGGTGTAGTCTTGTGAACAATAATTATATTATCACAGCTATTTTCTACTTGTGCAAGGCAGCTAATAACTGTCCGAAGCAATTACTGAAGAGAAAAGATATGCATCATTATGATTGTATAAATGGACTTTCCTATGTATTTCTTTGGAGAAACCCAATGTCATACAAGTCAACTTCTGCACTAACAACGTGGCTTTCCCCTCCTATCCTACTCAATCTGATCTGATCTGATCCCATCCTAGCCTATCTCTGCATCTCCTATTCATCTTGCTCCAAATCTGCTCCAGGAAAATGACCATACCCTCTGAGGCACATCTTGAGGATACATGAAGGGCTGCAAGGTGAAAGAACAACCACTTTTTCTTCCCATCCCAAAGATGTAAGCAGATTTGTCAGCAGGAGGGGATAACCAGATACAACTTTTTTATCTTTTTTCTAAACTGTAGACAAACCTCTACCATGTTCATAGACCTTAAAGCAGAGCTTTCCAAACTCTTCATATTGGTGACACACTTTTTAGACACACATCATTTCGCAACACAGTAATTCAGTTGTACTAGCAAACTGGAGGTTAAACTAACCTCTCATAAGAGATACCAGCACATACATAAATTATAATAACAAAATGTATGGGGATACAACATATCTCATGCAAACATTTCATTTATATTTTTAAAAATATATTATTTATAAATAGTAACATACATTTCCAAGGCTCAGGTGGGGGGGTTGTTCTTGGCCCAGGGAGGTGATACACCTACACACTTCAGACGACACACTGACGTGTCACGACACATCATTTGGAAAGCCCTGCCTTAAAGCATGCCTGGAAATATATGGCTCTCCAGATGTTGGACTGAACTCCAAATATTCCTCGACACTGGCCATGCTGGTTCAGGTTGTTGGGAGTTGCAGTCCAACGCCACCAAGATGACCACATGTTCCCTTCTTCTGCTTTATATATTACACCCTTTACAGGGCACCAATAACCAGGGGATCGGCATGAGCCACGCAAGCTCACTTCTGTCTTCTAGACACAAAGGTTTACAGGCACACTCTATAGCCATATGATAAAGAAGCTAAGCATGTCCATGTATGATCATTACCAAGATGGAAGAATATCCAAACTGAAAATCAGTTAATAGTAAAGACAAAGGAGAAAGGCGACATCAAGAAATAAATGTACTTACTTGTACTTTAAGAACAGCCACTGAATTATCCAGAGTCCCACAAGGATCAATCCATTAATTTCACAAATGGAAAAGGCCCACTGCACCCGGCTAAAGTGGTCAAAAAAAGCATCTGGTAAGGGCGGCTCCACCTCCTTGGGAGGCACTCTTTCATGGACAACAGAAATTGTCACTGTTGTACAGACTAAACAGCAAAGTGCATAAAGGAAAGCCAGAAGGGTCTTCCCCCACTCCATGGGATACTGAGAACGTTCTGGCTCTGGCATGGGAATTTTTATCATTTCTTTCCTATAACCATTTGGCATCCCGTTGGGCTTGGTTTTGCTGTTGAAGCCGTTTTCACTAGCAGGGACCTCTGTATTGATGATCAGGTGGCCATTGGCATGCCCATTTTTGTGTGCCTCAATGTGGTGCTCCATTTTTAGGGTCTCTATCATGTACAGCAGTCGCTGGCCACTGTCCGAAGACACACGTGACAAAGGGGGTTTCTCAAAATCCTCCTTAGTCAGGTTGATCAAGTCTTGCCCAGTGAAACGTTCCAATGGCTCACAGTATTCTGGCACAGCATTCTCCATCAACCAATCTGCCACCTCCTTGGGTGACCAGAGCACAACTTCTTTCATTTCGTCAGAACACTTGCATGAAAGTCTTAATAACTGTTTCAAACAGGACAGTCGGCACTATGTTTGCAGAACAGGAAGCCCCCGTACATTGGCTTGCTCATCCTGTCTGAAAAGCAGAGCAGAAACCAGTTTTGCAGGTCGATGCAGAGCAGCTTCAAAGAGCCTGGTACAAATATCAACAGCTGAGACACAGAGGAATTGTTCTCTTTATTTTGCATCTGCAGTTGGTTTTCTTAAAAGAGAGGGGGGATAGGAAAGAGAAGAAGATCCAGTTAGAACATCTGTAACTTTCAAAATTGTTATTAAGGTCAGACTACTTTCTGCAAGAATGTTCCCTGTTCAAGCAATGTTTGCTGTAATGCAACCAGACACATTGGTCTTACTTCTTTACTTGTAACAGCAATTCATAAATGCAAATCAATGTCTGAACTATTCACAGTATTTGAATCAGGGCTGATTCATGCCATTTGCTGCCTGAGATGAAGGACAATTCTACACACACAGCTTCCTTTCAGAAGAACAAATTCACATTACTAATGGATATTACACAGTACATGGAGGTTCACAATGCAAGTTGTTCTGTGTAGGTCAGCATTTGTGAAAGCTCCACACACCACCACCCCATTGTGACTCAATCCTCTTAAGCTTGTAGGATTCAACTTAGGCATAGTTAAAAAAAACAAAAGAACAAAAAACAAAACAGCAGAGTCAATGCAAAATATAGGAAAGCAGGATCAGGAGAGAAATCAATTGTACAAGTATAAATAAAAACTTTTATGCAGGAAAATCCAGGACACATACTGGCACAAGAGACATGTGTCTGTTCAACTAAACCTACCTGCAATTATTTATTTCTCTTGTTCCTCCTTCTTGGACTCCAATATTCTCATATTTCTTATGCATCTGAATGTATTGCCCCTTCAGATCTTTCACTTTAACTGCTGCAACTGCAAGGAGATCAAGGGGAACCACTGAACATGCTAAAATGGAGCAGACTACCGTATTTGCTGGCATATAAGATGCACTAGTGTATAAGACGGACTCCATTTATACACTGGCAAATATTATTTGCCAACATACAAGACACACCAGCATATAAGACGCACCCCATTTTCAAACAGTTTTTTTTGGGGGGGGAGTGAGTCTTATATGCCAGCAAACACAGTAAATTAACTGTAGTCTTCAAACTGGGTATAATAGTCATACAAATGTTGGTCTTATGTTGTTAGTAACTCTACGAAAAGAGTAGCACCTGACAAGGGCATATGCTAACATGAGTCTGCCATAATGATCACATACAGAGTTATATTAATTTGTTGGGGTGGGAGATAAGAATAAACAGAGATTTATACTTCTAGTTAATTATATGGAACTGTGGTTTGGAGATGTAGGTAAGGGTATGTGTGTTCTATGTAACAATACTTGAAGAAACAGATATTTACGAAAAACAATGAGGGCACTTTTAAAAAAGGATAAAAGTAAGCAATAAGCTAAGAAAAAGGGGAACTTTTGTAAAGTGTCCAATTTTACTGAATACCTTTGATTAGTTTACCATAGCAATGAGCTGCACCAAATACAACGCATTTCTGTTATCCATGATGTACAATCTGCTAAACCAGAGCTTCTTAAACAATCCGATGTGGGAGACTGGCAGTTCCCTTCCCTCAGTCTTCCAAAGACTGGCACCATATTTGTGCCTACTGGTTAAAACTGTTTCTTTCCTTGATGCTTGCTACAGACAGCAGCCAATCACTTGAGGGCCAGCACTGTGCTAAACAATCAACAACTTTTGATGGAAAATACAATTATGTTCGAAAAAATTCCGAATTTCTTCTAAACAATGGGCCTGCATTATGTTTATGGTAAACATATTTACTGTCAAGAACAGTATTTTAACAAACACCTTCCACTAGTTGGAAACAGCTACGTAATCGTGGGAAACAAGGCCTAGATGGAGAACAGAAGAAATGTGGGCTGATAAGACATGTGAAGAACGGCAAAATTGTAACATATGACATGCAAATGAGCATCTTCCACTGTACTCTTGCTCAGTAATATGCCCTAAGTAAAAAGGTCTTCTTCAGTGTACAAACCTGTAAACATTCTTAACCAAATCCTTATTTGTATTGCATAATGCAACCTCTGCATACCACAATATGTACAAGGACCCCTGACTGAGATGGGCTCAAGACACATAAGGAGATTAAGTTGTTATTCCATCAATGTCTTTGAGTCTTATAAAGTTGGAGGGCAGGAAAAATCTATTGATTAAAAATATGAACCTGGATAAATACCAGTGGCTGATACCACCAGAAATAGGAGAGAATTTACAGGAGCAGCCTGGGACTGCACCTTTTAAACATGCCTGGCTTGAAAGCGTCAACAGAACACACTTTAAAATAAACACACTGAGGATTAAGATGCCAGCTGCATTCATTCTCTCCAGAAGAGAAGCGAATAAATATATACAATAAAAGTAAGTTTCTAAACATACTACAGTGGAAAGAAAGATTGGAAACATGGGATTATTCCTGCTTCGTTAGTCATGAAGAAACATCGGATACCAGATTGTTACTCATAAAAACTTTCCAGTAACTGGACAGAGGTTCAAAACCACTTCATCCCCTTTACGTTGGTCCTTATGAATAAGTATATAGTGGGGCTCCAAGCAATGCTCCTTAAACTAAAGCAGCCCCGAAACAGAGAAAAAAAAACTCCAAAAACTTATGAAGGACTTCCTGGAGCAGAAAGAGAACTTGGGGGCAGGGAGTAAAATATCCTGATAGGTGTACAAAGGCCCACTTCAGCAAGATTTCTGGTACTGAACACCGTGTTCTTCATATATGCAAGGGTTCTACTTCAGGAATTCCTGTGAAGACCAGAATTCACAAATGCTCACATCCGATTACATTCAGTGGTTGGTGACATGTGCGTGGATGCTTCAGTGCAACAGAAAATTACCAAAATAGTAATGTTTCAACTAAGTTTTAAAAGTTGAGAGAACAGAAGACAGCATAGAAGAGAGAAAAAAGCACATCTATGTTTGCAGAAACAGGGTAGAAAGAGATGGAGCAATGCTATTCCTGACCATGTTTTCATGAGAACATAGCTACTGGGAACTGGAATTCCCAGATTTAATGAATTTCTTACTTATGCAGCCATCGAGGTAAATAACACCACATTTTCAATGCTATACTTAAAAAAAAAAGGAAACATATAGCCAACTTGTCTAACTGAGGAGACATACACTACCAAAGATAGCAGTATCTCATTAAACAGCACATTTTTTTCCATAAATAAAGATGGATTACCCCTCAAAATTATTCTTATGGTAAATGCTGCTTCAGAACCAACAAAAGGGGGAAGTTCATTATGTAGTCACAAATGCTCTATTTTTAAGAAGTAAAACAACAACCTTCTCATCTGGTGTATTTGTCAGGACACTTTACAATATAAATTGGAGCTGTGTTGCCTTCTAGAAGTTTTTGGATACCCAGGCAGCAAAGCCAATGGTGAAGGATGTTGGTCACAGCAGTTCCACAACATCCAGAGGGCTGCACAATTCCCATCTCTATGTCACTAAGACAAGTTCCTGCTGTAAACCTAAAAGACAGACTCCTGCTATAACAGAATTATAATCTAGACAACAGAGACACCAGTGAAGGGATAAGGAATCAAGGAGAAAGAATTGTTCAGTAATTCTTATCTAGGCTTAGTTACAGCAGGGGAGGCAACTCAGAGTTGGCATGGATCCCTGGAGCTCACCCCTGTGACCCACTACCGTCCCCCCCCACTCTCTTTTTTCTGGATGTTCTACCTTTCACCACTCAGGCCCACGGTGTGCTGTGATGAAAAAACAATTGAATGTAGTATATCTTTGCAGTAGTTCACATGGATTAGAGGAAATTGTCAGGGGCTTTGTAGAAAAAGTTAAGAGTTAAGTAAAGATTTGGAAAAAGATAGAGAGATGATATCACGAAAACATTTTGGGAAACAGCTCTGGGCATAAAAGGCAGTAAGTGTGAAACAGGAGAGTTATTTATGGGATAAAATACCTGGGGGATGGTAGATCTGAACAAGCAAAGTTAAAGCCAAGATATGTTAGGAAGTAAGAAGAAGGAGACAAGGAGAAGGGCAATGTTTCCAATTAATTAAGGACAATATGATTATACTGGATGGAGAAGCAAAGCAGAAGCAGGTACAAAGCAGAAGTAGGTACAGAAGCAGGTACAGGTACAGAAGTTTACATCTCCTAAGACTTTGATGAATTGGCTTCCGAGTCATGGTTGCATGAACACCAGAGTTTCAAAATGTCTGTACTGTCATGACACTTTCCACACCAAACACAGGACACACAGTCACCTACTAGTCATCAAGTAATTAGATACAGTGTTGTGCGTGCCTCTATGAATCAGTTCTAACTGAATGTAGCACAGCACATCTGCATCCAACTGGGCACTGACTCGGTCTGGAAGGGGACCCAAGAACACGAAGGATGTGCTTTTTCTTTGCCATAATCTGAGCTATACATTTGCAGGGGCTTTGGCAGGAACCATACTTCCCTAATTTAACATGTTATATGATTTTATTCCAAGACAGTATTAGTGAAATTAGTTCATCTAAATCTCTAAATACACTATGTAATTGCTCTACTGCCTGTCTGTCCCTTATGTGTACTGCATGGCATTGCAGTAGATACCTTCAGCTTGAACTGATATAGTTGGCCAGTAAGGACTGAGGAGGAGACAGTTCTTCAGCTCTTTATTAGGGACACTTGTAAGCCAACCTCAGCTTCAATGAGGAGATCAGAAAATACACAACTACAACTCTACCCCAGTTTCCATCATAGTAATATCAAAAGTTAACAACATCATTGCCTCAGCCCAGTCATATGGGCATATGAACAGCAAGTATTACATTATCATACAAAGTTATTAGGAGTAAACCAACTCCCTAGTTGGCCTGAAAATGGGGATTGTGCCAACTGGAACTCAGTGAAGAGTTGTATGCCACTCTTGAGCTTTAGATCCACAAAATGAGATTTATAATAATGGGCAGTTCTTTTGCTCCAGGTGCATAGAAGCAATCTTGAGGGCTAAATCTTCAACGCTAAAAATACACATTTTCCCCAAACAAGACTATCTGCGTCTGGCTTCTGCTTTGTGCGGGAGAAGGAGAAAGATGTGTTAAGATGGAATCACAGCAAGGATGAAGCCCTAGATTTTTATACTGTCTCTTATGAGCACTTGCCATTGTTACCACTCAATGAGAAAGTCAGTGTCAGAAATAATCAGGAAATCTAGTCTGCAGGAATAGTGATTGCCAGTCCTGTTCTCTTTTCTACTATGATGGTGCTGGCACCTGCCCAAATATGCTGAAGCAGCCCTAGTACATGACCATTAGGCAGGTGGAGGACTATGCACAGTTAGAGGCTACCCTGTGAAAAAGACAATTAAGACTTTTGTGTAACAATTATTCCTGAGGCATGTACAGAGTCTGCCTGATTAGCAACAAGACTTTTGTCATACCAGAACAATATGGAATCAATTTTGGGTAAACAAAATTAACTCAGAATGCTCAGCAAGGGAAGAAAATCACTGTACAGTGGTATTGGGTTTTTTGACCAAGGATGCGAAAACAGATACAGAATAAAAGAAGATGGTATCTTCAAACAAAAGGAAAGCCAGTGTGATGTAGCAGTTTGAGTATTAAGACTAGGATTCTGGGACATTAGGATTCAAATCCCTGCTCAGACACGGAAGCATGTTGCACTCTCTCAGTCTATAAGGAAGCAAATGGCAAATAGTCTCTGAATAAATCTTGCCAAGAAAACTCCAGAATAGGGTCATATAATTTAGAGTCAACTTGAAGGCACATTACAACAGTCAAACAGACAAGGATCTTCCGGTAATTGCTCTTCACAACTGGATAAACTCCCTTCAAGGGGGTAGCTGGTTCATTACAACAACAACAACTCTGATTAGACTGGGACAGCTGGTAGCATTTAAATATGTGGGACTTTCTTGAATTGCAGAGATTGTAACAGAGTTTAACTTGTTCACTTTACTCCGCAAATTTCTATGTCACTTTAAAAGTTTTTTTTCCAACCTAGTTTAGAAGTATCAAAAAGTAAAAATATTAAAACAAAACAGAACCCTGTGAAAGAACCCTATAGAACACTATAACACATTGTTAACATTTAACAATGAAAATATGGGGGGAGGTAGCCAAATAAAAAGTAAAATTTCAGCACAAAAAAGAAATCAAATGAAACCAAAGGAAGAACATTTTTTAAAAAAAAAATAAAAGGGTTAAGAGCTTGTCAAAAAGTTGATGTAGAGCTAAATGCCTTCCCTTCCTTAGGGAAGAAGGTGCCAGAAATTGGGGGGCATCACTAAAAACACCCCACTGAAAGATTGTTATGCTGGAGCAGGTCTGTACAAGTGTACGCAATCCATAGATGACTTTAGTCTCAAACTGTTCAAGGGAGTAAGGACCAAAAGCAGCAATTTGAATAGAGGTCAGAAACAAACAGGCTACCAATGCAGCTGATACAAAACAAGTGAAACATGATCTGATTGCCATGCCCAATCAGCATCCAGCCAACTGTACTGGTAGTAGCTGAAAGCTTCTGAACCATCTTCAGAAGTACTCCCACATTAAAGACAGTGCAATTGTTTAGTCTGAAGGAACCAAATGGGCATCTGAAGTGAGATTCACTAGATCCACATGGGTTTATACAACAGTGCACATGTAGAATACACATGGAAAAATACTGCATCCATCTTCACTTCCACAGACAGGTATGGCGGTGATATCCTTCTAGGACACATGGGAGGAAGCTGGAGCACACCACAATTGCTGCAGTCCTGTCAGGAAGATAAGTGCTGAGAGACTGTGGTTTCTTGCTGTGGCAATTGTCTAACAGGATACTACAACAATATGTACAAAAAGATGTTAAAAAGTAAACTTAAAAAAAAATTGCCACAAGGTATGTGTAAGAGTAATTAAGTGAATTAAGTGAAGTAAAGGTTCTTTTAATATAGAACCCTCACATGGGGACTGTAAGCTGGCAATGAGAAGAATCCACTGCCCATCCCTTCCACAGTACTTTGCTACATGCCCTCTTTACCGTCTATGCTTACTTTCCTAAGGTTAAGCACCCACATAAATATGTAAATGAGAGCTATGTGGGTGTGATGGACTGAGGAATGAAAGGGCATAAGCAATCACTATTCCAGAGAGAAATTTATAGAGTTTTCAAACAAGCACTGAGAGAGAGAAAAATCCCTCAATACAAGGCCACTGAGACATTAAATATCAAGACTGGGGAGAGAAGGATCAAAGGATCAAACATAAGGTCTGATTAAAGGTTTACACAATTTGTGTGCGTGTGTGTTCTCTACCAGATTAATACAGTGTTTTTACCAAACTTTAAACTTTTTAAGTTACATGTATATGTCTTAGATAGAATGTAGCTATGCTCCCTTCTCCAACAGATTCACACACAGACACAAAAGTAAAAGTTTAACAAATCAGTCCATTTTCAGAGCATGAGAGTTTAAGCTTTAGCACACAGAAAGAATTGTACATACCAGGAGAACAGTCACAATAACTGGTAGGGGCAAAACTGCAGGTTTACTGTGGTAAGAGCTATCTAGGCAACAGTCTTCCTCTTCAGTTTTAATAAATGAATCTGAAAGATGTATGATTACACATGTGTGGGGTGGAAGTACCACAAGCTACAATTACACACCTGATGCAACACACACTTGATATTGGAACACAATATGTACATCCCACAATCAAACTGGAACCAATTCTGTTTTAACTTCCAGAGTGGTTGATATGGAGTGTCATATAGAATTTGGCACCATTAAGATGCAGAGAAGGCCACCAACTAAAATGGGTTTACAAAAGGAACAAATTATCAAAAGGTCAGGCCACAAATGACTACCAACCACAACAGCTATATATTTCCTTAAGGATCAAAGGTAACATGTCTCAGTATCAGTTGCTAGAGAGCATGACTCAGAGCAGCTGTGCTACTTAAAATGGTGGGCCCTGGACCAGTGCTGGTCCTTAGGCCATTGGGTACCAGTCCCTGGAGAATTTCCAGGAAAAAAACCCAGTTGTAGTCAGTAGGTAAATAGTAGTCAGTGGGTAAATAGCACATTTTTTAAAAAAATACTGTCAGTCCTATACATTAGATCGCTCAAGAAGCACTGATCTAGAGGGTGGAAATGCATTCATGCCTGCTTCCTATAGGCATCTGTTTTGTTGCTGCAGGGACAGAATCCAGTACTGGACTGAACAGACCTTTAATCTGATGTGATATGGTTTTCCCTCTCCTATGAACGAATGTGGGGTTTCCTTGTGCCATAATATAAATTTCTTTTTCTCATCCACTCCCCACCTATGAGAAATTTATATAAGAAAGAAGTCGTCACAACAAAAAATATAGAATAACAGAACAACAGCCAATGTGAATGTTAATATGTTTGCCCCTAAAAAAAAACTGGAAGAAAATTCCATTTGACAAATAATTATTTAACTACCCACAGATGATCAACTGAAATAAGAGGTCAACACATCCATGTATGGCATTAACACACTGACAAATTATGATACAAATACCCAATCTGTCACAGACAAGATAGGTATTTCAGCCAGTCACTGCCAGCAGAATCCACGATCTAGAATGGAAACAGGAAAGACCAAATCTATACATCAAGTTGTGATATTAAAATGCAGACAAAGTGGGGGGGGGGACCAAAGGGAAGAGAGGCAAATGAAAGCCCCTTGAAAATGTGTTCAACAAATCCACATACAAATGCCCAAACCCTACAATCACAACAAAGAGCAGTTATACTTAAAAGTCATGAAGATCTTCAAAAAATCAGGGAAAATTAAAATTAAATAAACACATAGAAAATTGATCTGCCATAAATCCTTGCACAAAGATATTTTTTAAAACTGAACACTTTGTGGAAATACCACACAAGGGAGATCATACTCTTTTATTTTCAGATTGAGAATAATCAGCATTACAATACCCATGAGGTTAAATTGGAAAACTGGGGGAATCTAATTGTTAAACTAGTTACTTATGAAATAATGATTTCTGTGGAATTATATTGCTATACCAAAAACAGAGTGAAAACAGTCCCCACAAGGCGGCAGAAACCACGTATCGCTCTACAACTAAAAACGGATGAAGAAATGCAGTGGCATTTCTGCTGTCTTGTGTAAGCTATCTACCATCAGCTCACACACGTACAACATTAAGATATATTTAAATATTCTTGAAATATCACATACTCACAGAAGAAGAGATTCCATCAAGCCTCTGATTTTTCCTGTCATCCCTCATCCTCTTGCCATTTATCAGAATTTAAAATCAGCTGCCAGTGGCATTTGACTTCCATTAATACCACCTCCTAGTCCTATTTCTTATATTTAAAGTTATTTATGGTTACACAATTCGCTTCCCCCAAGTAACTTGTTCTTGTTACATTCTAAGGTAATTCACTGCCTTGCTCACTCTTTCTAGTTCTTTGGAATTACATTACCAGTTGTTACATTATTTTGCAAAAGCTATGATATTATGTCTTTGTCACCCCTCAAAGTAATGCGTTACAAGGAGAATGAAGCCTATATAGACCAAGGCTACCCTCATCATAACCTCTCAAGTTATGATGGTTTCTGTACTGATAGTGTGGTGGACTACATGAGAGATATTTATCCCCCCTCTTCATCCAGCCAGGTCACAGTGTGTTCTTCCTGGATAAAGTTATTGTTATTGTTATGTGCCATCAAACTGTTTCTTAACTACTGTGACCTGAGGCAAGCCTATCTGGGACTGAGAGTGTATATACACCCAAGGTAACCCGGTGGGTTTCCATGGCACAGAAGGGAATCAAGCCTTGGTCTCCAGGGTCATAGTCCAACACTCAGAACACCACATTTCACTGGCTCTCTGGATAAAATTACTGATGATAAACAGCTTCAGTTTAACTGTTCTAGTTCCCTTAAACATGGGCTGCAGCTCAGTATCAGCTCTACCAAGAATGGACAGCAGGACTGAAGGAGAAACAGTGCACAGAGATCTACCTCAGCATACTTTTAACCAACATCACTACTTCAACTACTATGAACACCACCTGACTTCTCTAAATTTAATGGTGGCTTCTTTCCCCTTCTGAATATTCTTGTCATTGCCCTAAAATACATGTTGGCAAGTTAAAGCTCCATTTAAGTTGACTGTGAGAGTATCTGTACCCAAATATTTAAAAAAGGAAGAAAGAAAAGGGTTACACAGTCCTTTACAGCTATCAAAGCAAGCAAACAAGAACCACTCATGCAAGAATTAACAAACTAGTATAGTTGGGAATAATAATTTCACGTTAAATCAATGTGCCCAGAATCTCAAATGCTTAAGCTACACTGTCATCTATTACTCGGCTCTAACTAAACCAAAACACTGCCACCATGCACTTTATAAGCATTCAAATTATTTTGCACTGAGTCAATAATGTGTTGACATGCAAAGCTTCTGTGAACACAGCTCCAGAGCATTAAAAAGACAAAAAAGACAAAAGTGGCAGAGGTGTACACTTTATTGTGAACAGTGAAAACTTAATTCATTTTAAAAAATTTTGCAATAGGCTTAGTTTCTTATAGACTATGAAGCAAAATGATCAACTTTCAGAACAACCAGCTATTGTATGATCACTTTCAGGAATCCTACCTGTCCTCTCTTTTTCCAGGTCAGACATTTTCAATGTATGAGGATAATCCTTCATAAGGAGACTGTTAAAATATCTGATACTAAGATTAGTTTCCTTAACTGCACCATGTTGGATATTCAATTTGTGTATTGAAGGTAACAAATAGTTATTGTTACAGAACTATTAATTTATCTATTAAAATATTTATGTCCCAGCCTTTATCTGAAGATCTCAGAGCAGCTTACAATAAAAATCAACTGAAAATAAATAATTACAAAACTTTAAAATGATTAAAAATATATTAAATAGTTCCTCAGTTTAAAAATAGATAATTTAAAACTGGTTAAAACAATCTGGAATAATAAAACCATACAATATAATGTAGTGTCATGGTTAAGAAAACGAGCTGTGAACTAGAAAATTCTAATTCACTGCTCACTATATAGTAGGGTCACTAGGTTTATGGTGTACCATTTACCTCTGTGGATGGTATACAAAATGGTATTCATTTTATACAGAACACTTTGTTCCATCCATTCACAGAGGAACAGGCAGAAGACAACCAGAAAATATGAAGAATGCAAACAAAACATCGGCACACTAAATTGAAATTAGGCCCACATAGTACAAATCAGATGTGCAGAAAAATCTAAACAGTTGAAATATGTGGCCAGTTATCAACACATATTTTCCAGTAAGGAGAACAATGTAAGGCACACCCACTAGCAGAGCCCCCACTTTGTTTGAATCTCAGCTTTGGTATTATTTTTGGAATCTCTTGGTTCCACATATGATTTCATTCAGTGGTTCCTCACCCTTTTCCTGTTAACCAAAACTGATGAGATAAAAGACATGAACTGTTTAAAGCATTTCAGAAAAGTGCTTTAAAAACAATACATGGTTGTAATTCTACACATATTGATGCTCATGTTTCTGGAATTCATTCCTGAAGAGCCTTGCATAGATTTGGCCTGCTCAGTTGTGCACTTACTTGGGAATAAAACCTATTCATCTTACTGGAATTTAATTTCAAATGAAAGCACAAAGAATCAGGCTGTAAGTATTAGTCTTAAGAAGCTCAAAAGCACTCTGTTGAATCACTACTTCCATTTCTTACTTCAACACCTTATATTGTGGATCCCTGAAACTGTCCTCAGCCCTCTTGTTAAACTCACCCAAAATATAAACAGGGTAAACTAAGACATCAGGAGGTGTGCCCCCCCCCAACAACCGGACTGTGGGGTTGAAATTACTGATACGTCATGCCCTTTTCAACAGTTATGAGGTCAGTTGTCCTGTGGCACTTCATCCATCCATCCCTCAATTGTTCATTTAAAGAAAAGTTTTACTCACAGAACTATTAGGTGTATGACTGATCTCAAATGAAAGAAACAGGAAAGACAAATTATTGAACACCTGGAGTCCATTCTATCCCCAGCAATGTGTGATAATAAGGTGAAAAAAAAGTAGTATTTTGCCTATCATAAATTCCAGTTTGCTTATATGTTTATACCACAGCTATTGCAATAAAACAGTCTTTCCCCTGTTTTTGAGTGGAAAACTCCTACCTTTCTAATACAACCTCATTACAAAGCACTGCAGGATACTAGCAGTAAATTTTAATCCTAGAGGGTTAATTCTGTTCTGAAATGGCTTCTTTTTACTTTGTGAGTTAACAATCTCATACTTTACAAACTGTAACAATGATTTCTTATTTGTAATCTTTTTGAAAACAAAACAAAAACAAAACTAAATCCTATTAAGTTACCAGGGTATATTGGATCATTTCCATTATTTACTGTGTGCCAAGTTTTGCCTAATGGATTCCATTTTGCCTTTTCTTCCATTTTTTTCCTCCATGACTTTTTAACAGCCCAGTGAGGAATTTCAGTTAGTACTGTGTTGTTCAACATACCCAAATAATCTATATTTTACTACTTTTTTGGAATATTATAACAAAAAAAAAACCCAAAACCTAATAATCTATTTTAAAGTGTTAACCAGACTAATTGCGAAACTAGTTATTAATTTTATTTCCATCTGTAGCTTTAAAGGGTCTGTTGGACCAAACAGCTCCTTGAAAATGGTGCTCAAGTGTTAAGGAGACACAAGAAGCACTCTTATTTGCCATATTACCACATTTGTGTGTATGTGCCTTCCAGTCACCTGTTGACTTACGATAAACTCATAAATTTCATAGGGTTTTCTTAGACAAAACTCAGGGGTAGTTTTGCCAGTTCCTTCTGCTGAAATATAGCTTAAAGCACCTCGTATGCATTATCTAAGTACTAACCAGTGGTGACACTGCTTGGTTCCAAAATCAGACAGGATCGGGTACCTTTACAGTATTTAGGCCATCCCATGGTTAGCATCTGTTGTGTGCCGAGTGGTTTCTGACTTATGGCAATCCTGAAGCAAACTTATTGTGAGATTTTCTGGGGTTGAGTGTGCGATGCCCCCAAAGTCACCCAGTGAGTTTCCATGGACAAGTGGAGGATTTGAACCCTGGTCTCCGGAGTCATAGTCCAGCACTCAAACCACTACACCATGATGACAAATGCATGGCTCTCTCTATGTTATTATAGCACTACCAATATCTTGATACTTGAATTGAAAAATTGAAAAATTAAAGCTCTAAGATTTTGGAGTATTCCTAGGGCATTTACAATCCAAACAGTGAGTCAAAACTTTAAAAATGAAAGCAGAAACTGACATATGATTATGAAACATGTTTAACAACTAAGAGTAATGTCTTATTCCTTCCAATACAATCAGCACATTTCCCACCTTCTACAGTTAGAAATCAACACATGTAATTGTAAATCATTAAGTGAAAACTTTTTCATCATAAATATTCACAGCACTTGTTAATAACCATTACTTTAAGCATACTCTGAGAATGAAAAATATCTTAAAAGTACCAAATTAGGTAGGATGGACTTGGTTAGCAGGTATTGTGACTGTTGTTGTTGTTGTTACTGCTGCTGTTGTTGTCACCTGCTTCCAAATTGATTCTGACTTATAGTGACCCTAAAATAGGGTTTTCTTATATCATAATTGAGTTAGGGCATGAACTGGCATTTAAATACTGTATTTTCCTACTTAGCTATTTGGAATTACAAGACCAAACCAAAGGAATTTAATTAAAAACTCAAATGCCATGAGTTTGACCATCAGGTACAAATCCACACTGCCTGGTATATATTACTATATATATATATTATATATTATTATATATATTAAATATATATATTTAGAGATGGAAGGGAACGTAGGTAAGATATAGTGGTATAACACACCTACAAAAGTGTTATGAGGTCATGAGTATACAGCCAAGACAACATTTTTGGAGAGAAAAATCAGTTCACAGAGTTCTTGAATCAAATTTAGAACATTTCCCCAAGTGCTGGCCCATCAACATTTGTAGAAATTATTCATGCATATTCTGTCAACATCTTTCCTTCCTTTCCCCTCATACTTTATCTGTAAGTTTCAGTATGAAGGCTTTAGCTACATTAACCAATCATATTAAATCAAATTCCATCATGCCATGATATCAAGGTGGTTATGCTATCATCCAACAGGTCCTAGACAAAGTATATGAAGTTTTGTCCACAATGTACAACATGGCATTACTGTAATGTAAATGAATAGATTCTTAAGGCATGAGCACATGAAATTACATCAACAATCTACCACAGACCACAACAAAAGAACTTGCTCGCATACATCTATGTATGCGTTTTCAAGTCACCTGTGAAATCAAGATGACTCCAATTTAAAAAAGCTTTCCTAGCCAAGCAATACTCAGAAGTGGTTTGCAATTGCCTTCCTTTCTGGCTCCCCACCCAAGTGGTACGTAGGCCTGACCCCAACTTCCCATGAAGTATTTTAAAATACCCCTGAGGTAATTTTATTTTATTTTATTGTGAGGGGAAAAAATCATAACATGACAAACATAAAAGTAAAAGGAAAGGGAAAAATGCTTATATTTCAGTTTCTCTCCAGATTTCTTATACATAATATTACTTATACAATGTATTACAAATCATACTGATTATATATTTTTAATTATATATATCTAAACATCATTCTCATTATACCAATTGTCATTAATTATACTCATAATTAACATTTTCAAAATATACTATTTATAATGTCATTCTTATTTCTATCCTTTTCAAAATATAATATTCAGAATTTCATTCTTATTTCTTTCCTAAACCATAATTATCATTACCTAATTATTCTTATTACCCTACATACCAATATACTATATTTTTTCACCTATTCTACCCTAAATTAAACCTATCACTATTACTAAGTGTACCCCATCTCCAGAGCCTATTATTCATCAAATTATTCCACCTTCTAAAACTATAACTCTCCTTGTGGACACCTTCCTCTTTTGCTAACACCTTTTCCACGAATATCATCCATATTACATCAAAATCGCTCCTTTTCATTATTCCTTTTTTTACTTTAAGTCCACATGTTAACTTGTCATTAATCACAATTTGTCATATTTCTTTATACCAATTCTCTGTTTGAAAATCTCCTTGAATTTTCCATTTTCTGATATAATTAGCCTTGCTGCAGTTAGTAAATTTGTAATTAAATCCTTCATTGCCTGGGTGCAATTAACCTTTCTAATCAATTTCAGTTATCTGTTTTATCTCTTTAAATACCATTTGCCAAAATTTCTGTACACATCTACAACTCCATCACATATGAGTATAAGTACCAATTTCTTGATAGCCCTCTTCCAGTGCAACCTCGAACAGTTCTTGTGACACTGTAGGTTTCTTTCCAGTCTCTTAAGTTGACTACCACCATGCAAGACTGGAAATTCCCTCCCAGAGTTTTACTGGGGTTCTTGCCAGCCTCCCAAAGCTGACTCCCACGCTTGGAAAGACTGGCAATCTCCCCAGCTCTATCAGGTATGCTGCCACCACCACCCTGAATTATGAATCACTTGGACAGAACAGGAGGGACTCTGCCCAATCTCTAAGCGTAAGGATCTTCCACCTCCCCCTCCCCTGAGTGAGAGGTCCTATGTAGCGTGTGCCAAACCTGGCGTGGAAATGGAGAGAAACGGAGGTTTATAGAAGTGTTTAATCAAGGCATGCAAATAAACAAAACCATTTCACACTTGGGAGACTCCCCTCTCCCAGGTACACTTAGTTACAAGAATTTACAAAACAGATATAACAGCACAGATACATTCTTAAGATCAGCCAATTCCCAAAATAACAACATCCCTAATGCGACTAACTACTTATTTCTAGTTACTCACAATTAGGTTATAGGCGTAGATGGTCTAAAGGAGAAGAGAGGGGGGGTCCAGGAGACACGGCATGCCTGCCAGCTCGACTGACCCAGCTCTCCTCTCTTTCTCAGTCTCTCTCGGTCTCTCTCTGGCCACATGGCCTCTCAGAAGTTTTATATTTTCCTCCTTGGAAGGATCTGGAAGCATCTCCAAGATGCCCACCTCTTTTCCTTTTGGTTGGTCAATTCTCACCTTGTGACCTGTGATGCTGACCCTTTCCTTTTGGTTGGTCAACTCTCACCCTGTGACCCTTATGTAATCCCAACACCTCATTAACCCTTGGTTTACCTGAAGAGGGAAGTATCTCCCTTTGATAAGCCTAGATAATGGGAAGCCCCATTATCACAGTTCTTATCTATGCATTTAACCTTACTTGAGTTAGGTACCATCTCCAAACCAATTTATAATAATTTTCTTTTAGCTGTACAGATACATTTTTTAAATGACACTGATTCCAAAATTTTCCCCCAATTCTGGATATCTATTTTTGTGCTAATTCTCCGTCCGTATTTTTCTGAGATATTCCACTTGATCTTTATGTTTTAACAACATTTTATATATTTCACTTGTGGTACCCTTCAAAATTTCATTTTCTTCCATACTTTCTCTTTGATTAATCATTTGTTCAAACTTAGTATATTCTCTAAAATCTTTATTATTCCTATTCCAATTCCTTGTCCACTGTTCTAACTGAATACAACTGAGCTATGATACCTTTGTACCCTGCAATCTCTCTTTATTCTCTCTTATCTTCTTATTCCCCTGGTCTCTCTTTTCTTATCCTCTCTTATTTTCTTATCTCTTATTCTCTTATTAATCTCTCTATCTTTATTCTATACCTCTGAATTTCAAGGAGATTGTTCTTAAGTGGGGTGGGGAAGGTTTGTCTGCTGGAGTTATTGATGCAGTTATCTAGATTGTCACCAGGATCTGACATTAAGTTTGCATTTTAGAATTGTTTTAAAGGTGTACAGGTACATCTCAGTTAATGAACTAGATGTGATCCTGGGCTTTATTTCTTTATCCTAAAATTTGGTACCAGAGGCAGAAATAACATGGAAAGTTGCTTCACCACAAAAACAGAATCACAGAATCTAGAAAAGACCACAAGGGCCATCAAATCTAACCCTCTCCCATGCAGGAATACATAATGAAAGCATTCTGACAAATGACTATCCAGCCTCTATTTAAAAAATTTCCAAAGAAGGAGATTCACCACATTTCAAGACAGAGTATTCCACTGTCAAACAGCTCTTATAAGGAAATTCTTCCTAACGTTTATGTGCAATGTCTTTTCCTATAGTTTGAATCCATTGCTTTGAGTCCTAGTCTCTGGGGCAGCAAAAAACAAGTTTTCAATATGACATCCTTCCAAATATTTAAATGTGGTTATCAGACTAAACATACTCACCTCCCTAAATCACTCTTCACAGAGCATGATTTCCAGGCCTTTTATCATTTTGGTCGCCCTCCTCTGGACATGTTCCAGCTTATAAATACAGTTGCCCCTCCACTTTCATGAGGATCCAGAGTGAAGAACCGTCACAAAAGTGGAAACACCACAAATAACTCTCTCTTTTGCCATCTCCCTCTCATTCCCTTCCCTTTTGCACACTGGAACCAGAGGTAAGGAAATGGGAGGGGGGACCTCCGGAGAAGGAAAGTTTACATGAGCCTCACCTCCCATCCCCTTGCCTATTGTCTCAGTGTAAGTTCTCAGTACCAGGACCAGAAACAAGGAATGGGAGTGGGGAGCTCCAGAGGGGAGAAGGAAAGTGCGTGCATGCCTCCTCCGTGCCATTTACTTGCCTTTCATCTGGGTGCTTGCCTTCCTTCTCCATGTCTGGCAAAACACAAGGGAATGGGAGGAGGAGGATGCAGGGAGAAGGCACACGCACACCTCACAAATAATCAAATTCGCAAAAGTGAAGCCTGCGCATGTAGCAGGAGGATGTATCCTTCTTGAACTGTGATGCCCAGAACTGGACACAGTATTCTGAGGGAGCAGTTAAATGTGTTTCAGAAATGTGATGAGAAAGCGGGACTTTTTTTCCATATATGGTGGACCTGCAAAATAGCAAAAAAGTTTTGGAAAGAAAAACATGATGAAATTCAAAGAATGTATGGTTTTAATTTTGAAATGAAGCCGGAACTTTATTTGTTGAATATGTTAGGGCAACAAAGAGAAATAAGATTTCATCAAAAGACATTGTTATTATATATAACTGCAGCAAGACTGACTTATGCTCAACACTGGAAAGAAGGAAAATATATTGATATAAGAGAATGGAAATTCAAAGTTCTGGATATGGTAGTGACAGAAAAGCTAAATTCTTCACTTAAAAATAAGCCAATCCAGGGCTTTGAAAGAGAATGGTGAGACATATTGAACTGGATAAAAGAATGAAACAGGAGAAAAGAAAGAAGGCTGTGAGAAAGAAGGAAGATAAAATGAGGTGATAAAAGATAAAATGTAAATAGTAAAATATAAGTTAAAAGTAATAGTTTATGATTGTTGTAAAATAGAGACAATGTACAGAACTGAATGTTTGCATGGAATGAAATGCTAAACTCACATTCAACTGGGAAAATTGATGTCTGGAAATGGGGAGGGTTTTTTTATTGTTTTTTATTGAAAATTTTAATAAAAATTTTTTAAAAAATGTGTTTCAGAAAACTTTTAATCCATGACTAGTCCAGTCAATCCTCTACATTTGCAGGTTTAACATTCACAAATTAATTATTTGTAAGTTTCTCTGACCTCTGATCCCCCCACATTAAGTGCAACTTTTCCAGGGAACCCTTCTTTCTCAGCTGCTATGATCAGACTGCACAGCCCTTTAAAGACCTGTCTCTGATCTTCTTCATCCCCCACCAGCCACTGCCTGGCCAGCTAAGGACAGCTTGCACCATGTACCAAATCCTGATGACACCCCCACCCCCAACAAAGGAGATGGGTGACAGAAAGGAAATACAGAATCATCATACTAACCCACCTCCTTCCCTCTCCTTTTCTTCACCTGGTTTGGACCCTGGGTGCCTGCTCTCGCCAGCATGCTTTGCTCCTCTTCCCACACACACACTGTGATATTTCAGTTTTTCTACTTCTGCAGAGGTCCTTGTTCCTAAACCTAGCAAATGTGGAGGGCGGACTGTAGTATACACAGATGAAACAACCAGGTTGAAGCCTCTAAAAAACACTTGAAGGCTTCTTCCAAAATGCCCCCAGGAATGACTCCCCCTAGTCTTCACTTTTCTTCTGATATTGATTTTGGCTGCAAAATTTAAAGATCTCTGCACTTTTAATTATGAAAGGAACTGGCAAGGCAGGCTTATCTGCTCTCCCCTTTTCTCTCTGTTTTGCTGTTCACATTTGCTCAATAAGGGACTATTAGATTGCAAACTGTCAAATTAACAACTGTAAGTCGCTCGTGTAAAATCATGTATACTGATGGCACTATATAAGTAAGTGATGGTGATGACAATGACAACTGATGATAGAGGCAGCTGCTGTTTATCTTGCCTGATTCAGGCAGCCATGCAGTGAGAGGACTGGCTACAACAGAATCCCATTCTTTTCAGCTCAAGTTTTATTGAAGTCTGCATTTTTTCAACCCTCCTTCACCATTCTCCCAATGCCAATGCTGCTAAAAAAAACAACCCTTCAGCTAGACAGAAGACAAAGAGGAAAGCGTAACTGGGCAGGCTTAAAAAGACTTTGTGAACAAGAGCTTCTTTTTCAGAGGCTTTTTAATCTAGGTACACCCGAACTTGTTACTAGCCTAGATTTGTTTTGGTCTGGGAATAAATATTATGTCTTGGGTCATTTGTACTATCTTAATTTGCTGCTCATCTGATACTGTAGTGATTCAAAGGGTTAACATCTATATTGTGGAGTCATAGGGAACAGCCACAGATGTTAGTCATGGGGAAAGTGAAACAGCTCAGAAGGCCAAAATTTGAGGATTTACTGTCTAATCTAATCTCATCTAATCACCTCACCATCAAAAAATTCTGCTAAAGCTGTGGGTCCCTGGATGTGGCTCTAGAAATTCTAATGAATTCAATCACAGAACAGCATAATCTTTTCACAACATGGGACTATATTATTATAGTGGAAAGAGCAGAAAGCTTTCTATGCAGACATGAAAAGTTTGTTTCTCCCCAAATTCCTATTTCCTCCAATATATTTGATGCAGGGAACTCAGCCTTCAAAGTTCAGCTCATTGTAGTCAACTGTGACTGCATATTCACCCATATCTCAAAAGTGTTAAATCTTCTAAGCCCATCTTATTGGAGTTTAATGACAAAGACTACTTTTCTTTATTAATTCTCTTTCTGTTTCAAAGCTCTTTAATATTAGAAGAAAAAGAAAGAAGAATAGCATGCAAAGATTTGATTTCTCTTTCACAAACCAATCTGCTAATAAAAAGTCCAGAAAAAAAAACCCTTCAAGAATTGCTAATATTACCTAAATTTACTCAGTGAAAAAATGGGTACAATGGATCTAAAATGACAGGTCATTTAAGGTGTTGGCTCACCCTTATTCCAACACTTACGCTGCATTTAAAGATGCTAAAAATATTGTGTTCCCTTCCTGTTTTATCTCCATACAAACAAGTGTGACACTTGCCATAATCCTATTAAGCAGTGAGTCACCAAGGAACTCTTAAGGATCCAACAAGGTCCTAGGCAAGTTAAATAAATAAGTATTAAATAAGCCTTGACTGAGCCAATTTGCGGGTGGGGGGAGGAAGAGAGAGAGCTATTGACTGATAATAAAGAGAGTTATACAGAAGAAATTCAGTGGAACAAAAAAGAGGCAAACAATGTATGACCATGAAACCACATAAACACTGGGAACTGAAACCTGCCTGTATTTGACATTATCTGCTCTTTAAACTGCCTTATACTGAGCAACAGCGCCAGCAGTTGCTGCTGTAAAACACAGTATGCTTAGAACTCACTATATTCAACCCGTTTTAAATAAATTCTTAGCTATAGCCTGTTTTAATCTAGCAAGCCTCCAGCAGTAGCTCTCACCACTACTAAGTATTCATGGGGCACCACCTTATATTAAATATATGCAATAATTATTTTAATTTTTAATCGAGAACATTCTGGGTTTTTTTTTCAGATTTGCACACACTGAAGACACTCTAGCAGACTAACTTCACCATGTCCACATCTGACAACGTTATTTCCATGCCTCTCTTCACACTTTTAATGAAAACTTCCCCTTCTGTGTACAGAATGCAAATAGACTCTACAACCTCTCCCCTCTCATGCTGCCCCATTTCTTCACAAATAGAAAGAGCCACATCAAACATCTCAGAGAAAGCAGTAACAACACAACGCAGGCTGTAAATTATACATACCTAAATAAAGCTTTTAAATAAAACATTCTCACCAAACCTCACAGCTTTTTCTCCAGCTGTAATTCTCCGTGTACTATGTACAAAGCTATGTCAGCAGCTTTCAAGAAAAAGAGGAGGAGTAAGACCATACTGGGAAATCCAGTTTATTTGGAGAAAGTCTGTGACTTATGTGCGTGGAACTATGTACCGTTAGAGACAACTTTGAGCCTCCTGCTGTTCACAAAAGCTAAATGTATTTCGCTGCAATCTGCACAGATGAGAGAATGAGAATGGGTGTGCCAAGAGAATGTAGATTTCATGGTATGTTGGGTGTGGTAGAGTTCAGCTAAGCTCAGTTTACTAAAGTTTAAGAAATCTGTGGGGCAGTTTTAGGATTAAAACAAGTTGCTGTATCCATTTTTCTTCAGAAATTGAGGATTTTTGTTCCAACAGGGTTTATAGACAAGATAGAGAAACTTGGGATTTAATAACTCAGATTTATTTGGGTCAGTAAAACTATTTGGCACTTAACATCCATTCCAACTTCTGCCCACAAAAGTGTTTGCAGATGCTTAAATTACAAGCTGCCATGTCATAATACAATAAACAATCACTGTAAAAAAATTTTGTTCAGTTTTAAAAGCAAAGCTAATGACATTATAGAAGCTATGAAATGGCTTTTGTCACCAAAACAATTCTTTACAATAGTAACTGTGAAAAGGAGATTCTATCTCAAAATTATGCTGTTAATATTTAAAGCAAAAAAAAAAGTTCATATATAAAAGAAGTTTCTTAGTGGACGATAGGGCAACAATGGTGTTTAGGTCATTGGCCTTTTAAGCACAAGAACCTATAACAAAGATACAGGTCAAGTGTGGTAACTGAATCACTCTTATGGTAATATGATCTTATCAACTGCATGAATTCTTACAGCTCTGTTGATATATACTGGCTCTAAGAACTACTGCAGTTTCACCTTTTAATGGTAAGCAAGGTTTTTCAAGTTACATACGTATTGTTGTCCTCTTACTATCACTGACAGGGAAGTGCCTCTAGTCTTAGAAATGCTCTCTAACTTAACACCACAGGTAGTAACACTACTGTTAATAACTATTATTGTGCTGGTCAGCTAAATATCTCTAGATGGAGATACCACAGTTGGTAGTATGCAAATGCTATAATATTTACTGTCAAAATATTGCGACTTATGAGTTTTAGCAGACAAATTAAGGAGGTGAGTAAAGTACAAGAAACAAGTAGTGGAAAAAACAAACAGAAGAGAGGTAAAAAACACAGAGTGGAAATCACAGGAGGAGGTAAAACACAGGTGGAAATCAGATCCTCTCCCAACCTGGTGCCCTCCAGATGTTTTGCACTTGCCAAATGAGGACTGACAGGAAATGAAGTCCAAAATACCCAAAGGATATTGGGTTGGGAAAACCAGTCCTACATGATCAGATAACAGGTAAAACTACTAGATAATCAATAAGAAGAATTAATAGCTGAAAATCTGATGCTGGAATTCATGTTTCACTCACACTATGGTAGTTTCTTCCCTATCCTCACAGAACCTTTAGATCAGTGGTTCTCAACCTGTGGGTCCCCAGATGTTCGTGGACTTCAGCTCCCAGAAGCCCCAGCCACTATGGTCAATGCTCAGGGCTTCTGGGAGCTGAAGTCCACGAACATCTGGGGACCCACAGGTTGAGAACCACTGCTTTAGATCTACTTTGTATGGTCCCCTGTCCCATGAAGCAGACTGCATACAGTTATTCAAGGAAAGAGGGGATTTCATCCTAAGAATCTGTCTGTTCTGGTGCTAGAAGTTCAACATTGGTTACAACTCTTAGTGTGGTAAGTGGAAAAGTCATAAACTAAATTTTCAAGTTTTGCAGTACAATGCTATCCACATCTAGATAGCACTAAGCTCCTCGGAATTCAGTGAAATCTGTTGTCATTATTGTGTGCCCTCAAGCAGTTTCCGACTTATGGAGACCCTAAGGTGAACTTATCACAGGGTTTTCTGGGGCTGAGAGTGTGACACACCCAAGGTCATCCAGTAGGTTTCCACGGCAGAGCAGAGAATTGAATCCAATGCTCAACCCACTTCCCTGGTAAGCGGGGAATCGAATCTTGGTAGTTCAATGCTCAAACTACTTCCTTGGCAAATGTGCATAGGACTTCAGTCTAACATTCCAATTCTAAGCACATTTATTTAGATGTAAATCCGACTGGATCCAGTGTGGGGCTTACTTCCAAGTAAATGTGCACATTGTTCAAATATAGAAATCCCTGTATGGTACCAGTTAATAAGATGCTGAAAAACTACTTTGAATGTTATAAAAACACATAATCACAAAGAAGAAATTAATAAAAGCAGTAGCTAAAGCTAATTTTTCAATTAAGATATAGATGTAACAATAAGGCAAGATTTCCTCACAAATGTAACATTCCCCAGAATACAGAAATAAATGTCAATTCAGGACTAAACAGGAAAGATAGGTAGTTTGCACTCCCTTAGTGCCACTTTTCCACAGAAATTATGTTATTTGTATGACCAATGAGAAGTGTGTGTGTATAGCTGACAAGACAAAGGTCAAAAGATCAGTCACACAAAGGAGTTACCTTCTCTCCAAGTATTATACTCCAAGAAGGGGGAAGCATTACCTAATGCTACAGACTATATAAACTCCCATGCATTTTCTATGTCTCAAAAGCACAAAGTACACATTGTAATCTCATCTCACACCAGATAAAGATCTCAGCCCTAGTTACTTATAGATCACAGGACAACTAAATTAATTTAGACTTTCATGATTTCCATTAGCCATCAAAATAAGATTCTTTATATTGTAAGTATTTCATTTTTAAATTATAACCTCTCCTATTCAGATTGCTTTCAGAGCAGCTACTTCTGGGCCAGGTCAGGTGCCATGATAAGCCACAGTTTTGAAGAACCCTAGTATATCAGGACTAAGGAGTGCACATGCTGCCTGATCACTCCCACTCAGCGATTCCAATAAGCAGGAGTGGCCTGACCTTCTGTTTCTGGTTTGTTTACTATAACATCCAAAGTGGAAACTCTAGTTTGCCTCTCCACAAATATGCCAGAGTTGTAAGACAAAAACTAAGTCCAGGCCCTACAATCCAGGGATTGCTTGCCTTCCATCACAGCTATCCAAAGAGTAGCAGTGTTTCAGATTAAGGTAGCAGAAGTAAACTCCATTTTACGTCTGCAGTCACAAGGACGGTGCTGATTTCAGCCAGTTTAAAAATGAAAAGCAGCATATTTTGAAAAGCATTTTGGAGTTTTTGTTTTCATTTTAAAAATAAGTGCTCATAAACTCTTTTTCTTTTTTGCTCTAGTTCAGTGTATCAGGAATGTGTAAGTAGTTGTAAAGCATGGTATTACAGTGGAAGAAGGGGAAATCATGAGAGCATCCCTGCACACGGATCTCCTTCCTCATTGCACAAAACAAGTAAAAGGAGCCAACTGGTTGTCAGTCAAGCTGACGTCATACCCGCATCATTTCATTTGATAAGTGACAAAACCGCACTAGGGCAGTTTTGTATGTCAGTGGGGGACTAATTATGCCTGCCACAGTGTAAATTCATGGGAAAGGTAAGTGCAAGTAGAAACTGATGCTTTCAACATTTTTGTTTTGGCAAAAGACTGAAATACCTTCCTCCAGCCTTTAGGGTAAAATCTATATGCTTTTAACAAAAACAACATTGCTTAAAAATTACAACAGTCACTAAAAATTAGGAAAAGAATGACTATACTGAAATTTTACTTTCCAAAAGGAAATTCAAACTGGATAATTTCATTTTCTAAGGTTAAAAATAATGTAAATGTGTGGAATGTTTTAAGCTGCTTTTAAGTCAGTTTTTAGTTTTCAATCCACGTTTTAAAATGAAATAAAAGTACAATACAACCTATTTTAAGTGCTGCAAGTTTTTTTTTTTAAGACAGCCAAATACAACAGAAGAAGATTTGAGCTACTTCATGAGGTTAACATGTATTTCTACAGGGGTCTGGTATGCCATTGAGAATCTGAAATCAGTGCTGAAATGTGTGGTGATCTACCTGCTTTATTTTCTAATCTGGTAACTAAGTCATGGCAATGGGGCACACATTTTCCATCATGTAAATCCTGGTTTTTCATCAGACAACAACTGAAATCCATATTTAATCGAATTTCATTTGTGGAGAAAAAAGCCATGGGGTAGCTCAGTATTAATATGGAAACCCACAATACATATACTTTCACTGCTAAATAATATCAAGGGTACCACACTACAAGTCAGCGAACTGGTTTCTCACAGATACTGCTGGCACCTCAGTTTTATATGTCCATAGCTAATTTATATGGAAAGCCATTTCAAAGCCATTACCACATAGCTACTTGGCACAATCAATATTGACTGTATTGCCATTACTCCAAATATCAAATCTGTTAGGTGGCAGACAGACTGACTCAGAAACATTCAACTGGTAATGTCTGTGTTTGTGTAATAATTCCATTTCCAAACATCCCTGTTTCAGGACTGTTGCAGAGAACAGAGCAGTCAATCCAAGCTCCTACAGAGCTGGTCCTTCTTCAGAAATCTCTTCATTTGAGGGAAAGCTGATGATGGGGCTGCAAAGAATTGAAGGTGGAGAGGAAAGAGCCATGCTTTTTTGCTTTAGCAAAGGGGAGAGAATGGAGCCCCTGGGGGGGGGAAGGGGGTAAAAAAGCATAATGCACTGAATAAAACCCTACTTTTGAGGTATCAAGAGCAAAAAGACTTATCATATATACATATAAGTTGACCTTGTATATAACAGCAGGTTTGGGGGCCAAAACTATGGATTTTCATATGACCAGTAGATAAGTTGAGGGTCATTCTGCAGAAAGGGGAAAATGCTAGCACTGCTTCAGAGGGCCAGCTGCCCTAGCCACCACTGCCACCATTCTCTCACCCAGATATTCAAAAAAGGCCTTTCGCCACTCTATTCAGAGAAGGGGATGATTCCGTTTTTGGTAAGAGTTAAGGTACCTTCCTTGACCAGTGAGTAAGTCAACCCAGTTCAGGGAGGGGGGTTGATCTGTTGACTTAAATGTTTATAGACCTATCCATGAGTATATACAATATGTATGCTCTAATTAAATCCTAACTGGCCCTAACTAACCAAGTCTAATTCACATCTCTCTCCCATATATCCAACTAAACAACTAACTCCTAATTAATTGACGCAAGTCTAACTAATCTCTGTCACTGACACTGAGTAACTCTCCTAACATTTCTAACTCTTATTCCTTACTGTCCAGCAACCCTTTTAAAATCCTACTCAGACACTCAGTCAATCACCAGTCACTCCCAACATTTCATACTCTTACCCCCTTCCAACAGATCACTTACCTTATCACATTTATTATACACTAGAGTATTTACACGGCGTTGCCCAGGATTTTATTTTCTCATAGGTAACACTTGCTAGAAATACCTTAGGAATTACTTTACCTTACCTTAGGAGTTAGATGTGGTTGAAACACACAGATTTGAGATCCTGTGTCTCTAATTCCCCAAACTATGTTGTTTGGTACCTGTAACTTTTCCCCATATTCCCCAATCCAGTCTGTATTCAGAGTTGTTAACATACAGAGGTTAGGTTCGTGAGGGGACTTGCTGTAGGCCTCATCTTGTAGCAACTGGACTATTCAGAGCTCTCTGACTGAGAATTCTAAAGGCCCTGAACTGCCAAAGGATACTTCTGTGTTCACTCAACAACTGTTTTAGGAATAGTGCACTTAATAAAATAATGATCACCATCTGTATTTTCTACATTTCCTTTGCTTCTGAACTCACTTCCTCATCTCCCACCCCAAATGTGTGCATATACAGCTGGAATTTAGCATAACATTTTGTGCACTTGATAAATGAGATTCTAATGCATAAAATCTTGTACCAAAATAATTTTTTTCTGGGCAAAGGCAAGAAAGGCGATCTTCTCAGCTAATATACTACATTTAATATTCCTAAAACCCAGAATCTACTTATAAACATATTTACTCTGATCCACTTTCCATACAGTTTCTCAATGTTAATACATTTGGATATTGTTTACATGTTTAAAACAATGATAAACCTAGCAAAGAAAAAAAAATAGATTTGCATTGAGGCACCTCATCAAAGAAAACTGCCAATTAGCTGGTTTGTTTGTTTTTTTTAATTCAGAACATTAGTCCCCCCAAAAAAAAAATCTCATTTGTGCAAGAAAAACAACAACATTTTCCCAGCGAAACAGTGTATAAAATTGGAATTTGTGTATGAATTTTTTCACTTAAGAAATCACAAAAACAAAGAACTACCATAATCTCATCCAGTATAGGGGAAAAATTATTTTTTTCTTGCATGTCAAAACAATATAATTAAAGATTTAACCCTCTACTCAATAAAACATAAAAGCAATCTAAATCAGCCCAACATCTTTCTTGAAAGTTATCACTTTTTGAACGATCTCCTTAAAATCAAGAACTAACCTAAGCAACAACAAAAAAGCTGCTAGTAAAAACCAGTCACTTACAGACAAGCTTACATGAGTAAGATAATTCTAATTTTGTAATTCAGTTTGTACTGATGAGACAAAAACCTTTTGTTTTCTTCTCTAAATATTCAACAAATTTACCTTTTAAAGACAGCAATTACTTAACCTCTTGAAGCCACAGAAGTGTCAGTCATCCTCTAAGTCAGTGGTTCTCAACCTGTGGGTCCCCAGATGTTTGTGGACTTCAGCTCCCAGAAGCCCTGAGCATTGACCATAGTGGC
This sequence comes from Iguana delicatissima, assembly GCA_948472985.1. Classification (NCBI taxonomy): domain Eukaryota; kingdom Metazoa; phylum Chordata; class Lepidosauria; order Squamata; family Iguanidae; genus Iguana; species Iguana delicatissima. The sequence continues at coordinate 3,185,335 of CAOKZL010000205.1, forward strand.
TGGGGCTTCTGGGAGCTGAAGTCCACAAACATCTGGGGACCCACAGGTTGAGAACCACTGCTATAATATAATGGAATGGTCCAGGGCAAATCACTAATGCCTCTTTCCATTCCATTCCACACTATTTTATGAGGACGACACATCAAATCAGGGCTTCTCAGAACAGACAAATAGGAATGTAATAAAAATGTTATGTTCCTATTTTGTTCAAGAAGCCCAAATGATCTCAACATCATAATCTTAAGAGCCAATGAGATATGCAGGCTAGAATAAATAACTGGGACTTGAGAAATATAGATTCTAGTCCTCATGCAACTGTCTTAGCCTGGCATATCTCACAAGATGGAGGGAGGAGAGGTAGGGTGCCTTGAACTCATTGGAGGAAGACAAGATATAAACCTAAGACAAACTAAGACAAACTAAGACAAGTATAAAACTAAAAATACTAAATACTAAATACTAAAAATAACAGCCCTATTATTAGCAAACCTTTTATCTGAAACCCTTCACACCTACAGCTGTCATCACTACAAGCAGGGCACAATATGTCCAGGCTCAAGAAACCAGTAAGCAATACCCTTTCTTCTCTTCTTCCTAGCATCTTTCTCTCCTTTATCAAGTCTCCTAGAAGTCTTGATAAAGGATAAATTAAAATCACCTGCAACACAGAGGACAGTTGCAGTGAAGGGTCTTCAACACAAATCCCAGCGACACAGAACTTTTTCCAAAACTGTTTGAATGATGTTGGGCCACGGATGGAAAGCGGGCTGTTAAGGAGAAGGTCTTCAGATATATTAGAATCATAGAATCATAGATATGTAGAGTTGGAAGAGACCACATGGGCCATCCAGTACAACCCCCTGCCATGCAGGAACACCCTCAAAGCACCCCCCAACAGATGGCCATCTAGCTTCTGCTTAAAAACCTCCAAGGAAGGAGACTCCACTACACTCTGAGGCAGCAGATTCCACTGCCGGACAGCCCTGACTGGCAGGAAGTTCTTCCTGAGGTTCAAGTGGAATCTCCTTTCCTGCAGCTTGAATCCATTGCTCCTTGTCCTGGTCTCTGGAGCAGCAGAAAACAAGCCCTCTCCTTCCTCTACATGGCATCCCTTCAAATATTTAAACATGGCTATCATGTCCCCTCTTAACCTTCTCTTCTGCAGACTAAACATACCCAGCTCTCTAAGTCTACCCTCATAGGGCATGGCTTCCAGGCCTCTCACCATTTTGGTCGCCCTCCTCTGGATTTGCTCCAGCTTGACCATGTCCTTCTTGAATTGGGGTGCCCAGAACTGGACACAGTATTTAAGATGAGGTCTAACCAAAGCAGAGTAGAGTGGTACCAGTACCTCCCTCGATCTAGACACTGTACTCCTATTGATGCAGCCGAGAATTACACTGGCTTTCTTGGCTGCTGCATCACACTGCTGACTCACGTTCAGCTTGTGGTCTATGAAGACACCTAAATCCTTTTCATACATACTGCTATCCAGCCACGTGTCCCCCATCCTATATTTCTGTATTCCATTTTTTCTACCTAAGTGTAGGACCTTATACTTCTCTCCGTTGAATTTCATTTTGTTAGCCTTGGCCCAGCTCTCCAATCTATCCAGGTCATTTTGAATTTTGATTCTGTCCTCTGGCGTATTAGCAACCCCTCCCAATTTGGTGTCATCTGCAAATTTGATGAGCATGCCCTCTATTCCTTCATCCAAGTCGTTGATAAAAATATTGAACAGCACTGGGCCCAGGACAGAACCCTGTGGCATCCCGCTAGTCACTTCTCTCCAGGATGAAAAGCAGCCATTCTACTTGCAGCATGGAAGTGTCCTCCTCCTTACTTGAACATCCCCAGACTCTCTGTGCCTTACTGAAACAGAACATAAGCATGCCATTCAGTGTTACAGTTAAGCATCTCCTCAGTGATAAAGTGATAAAAGATGAAAGACACAGGATAACTAATAACATGTTTGCAAACTTGGTTCTTTTGCTACAGATTTGGATTCTGATCAAATGAAAGATTTAGCTTTCGGAAGAGGAGTCAATTGCTGGAGATCAGTTTCCTAAAAATATTTCTGGACATTTTTCTTCTTGGGTAATGCTGCTGGGGGGTAGAAAGGGTCTTCCCCTTTGCAAACAATATTAGATAAAAACTGTAAATATTTTTGTTTCCTTCAGCCTTTCTGTGCAAAGGTATTTTCTGTTGACCTCACTCATTTGCTTCCAGTGAATAGATGAGATACAGGACCTTCAAAAATTCATGCAGTCATTTCATTCTTTCCTAAGTACAAACAGGGAGGCTGGAGGCATGAATGCACAAGATTTTTCACATTCATTTTTAGTGCAACAAAGTAGTACATCTAAATGCAAACATATAGATAACTGCAATAAAGGCCCTCTCCTTCTCAGTGCAGACAAATATCCCCTTTTCAATATAGTTTAGCTTTTAGTGTAAACATAACACAGGTCCTTAACTAGTGTTACTGTCTCTACTTAAAACAAAACCAGGTTTTCCATACTGCTTGTTCTCAGCTTCAGAATAACGTTTTACAAATCTCAAAATAACTGTTCAGGTGATACAGCTTGAAATTATGGTATTTACATGGAACAGTGCTTTCATCTCAACAGGATTAATATCAAGAGTCTACCATAAACTGCAAAACTGCAACTGATCTATGTATTTCTTAATCTGCAAACTATTTTGATTAATAAGATACATGACAAATTCTACTGGGTGAGATATACAAGTGACTTTTCAAAACAGAGTTGTGGAAAACCTGGAAAGTGTACATCCACAGCAATATGAAATGTTGTTTCCTTTCTTAAGCCATTTCCTCAGTACACTGTTATAGTGCTCTTATTCCACTTTCAACATCCTGTAGAATCCGGGGGTTTGCAGTTTAGGGAGGGGCATTTAGAATTCTTAGCCAGAGAGCTCTTGGTCCCCAGTAAACCACAAACATCAGAATTCCACAGGATGTTGAAAGTGTAATAATAGCCCTATAATAGTGTAGTGCAGAAATGGCCTTATTCTGTAGTCATTCTAAAGCTGTAGATGCACCTGGCCCCTAATGCATCTACAGCTTTAAGGGCTAAAACCTCAACCTATTCCTCTTCGCCAGGTTAGAGTTCTCAGAAATGCCTGTGACTACATGTAGCTTCCTTCCGCCAGTTTGGCTTGTTTAAGCCAAAAAGGTGTTTCTATGCTATAGTAACAGCTCCAAACAAAACAGCTGCTTTGTAAGAATAAATCATTTGAAATACTCATCAGAAACTGTTTCCATTCTTCTCTGAAGATGAGTCACTTCATCATTTAAAAAAATGGTTTCCAGTCCATAATTTCCACATTAAAAACCCACTGGCATAGCAGCAGACAAATGAGGTCTAGATGATCTTACAAAATATTTTATGATAAAGCAATACACACTTTCAAGCACATTTTCTAGACTGGCATCGAACACAGACTAAGCCTTCACAGATGTCTGCATTTTGACAAATTTGTTCATTGTTGATTTTATTAGATTGTCACTGCTCTTAAAGATGGATGAAGAGTTCTCTGCTCACATCAGAAATCATCCAAGTTCTTACTAAATAACCAGAAAGAATTCTGATCAGTTTCCAAATCAAGCCGAGGCTTACCAACCCTTAACATTTCTATAAAATTATGTAAATCATTTTAAACAAAAAGGCTTCAAATTATTTCAGCTAACCTACATAGTGACCTTGACTCAGAGTGCAAGTCTGACTTTCCTGCTTTCAACTGTAAAGAGAAAACAGTCTGGTATGTTCACAGGTGCCTACATCTCTCATCAGATGCCTGAAAATGTACATTATTCTGGAATAGTGCCATTAAAGATGAACAAATCCAGTGTAACTTGCCAGCTGAACTAACAGCTTGAGCATCTTTGTATCCTAGAAACAAAACAAAACAAAACAAAAAAGTGTTCATTTTCTTTAGCATGGCTTTCCTGGAACAACTTAGTATCCCAAACAGTTAAATACTCCAGTATTTCTGTGTCTACCAGGAAAAGGATAGATAAACTGAACCTAAGTTTGGTTTACACATTGTGATTTTACAGGGAATGACAGTGGTTGTTTTTCAAATTCATCAGCAGCTAAGGTGCACCAGTATTAGGAATTCAGTAAAAAAAACTGAGATGAAAGTAGCCTAAATCATAATACCACATCCAGTGCAGTGTAGGTTGTTCTGTTTCGGGGGGGGGGTGTATGTGTGTCATTCCCAATATTGCCTTCACTGGGACTGCTACAGCTTAATGCAACACAATTTCATTCAAGTCTATGCACTATTTAGGCTCTTAAGAACATATAAAGAGCATGGGGTTGTAGTCAGACCTGGTGTCTGACCTTGTTGGGCTACAGGATGAATCTCTGCACTCCTACTTTTATCTGGAATAGCCTTTAAAATGTGATTGTTTCCTCCATAAATACAGCATGGGGAAATTTAAATAAACTCAGAGAAACTACTTCTTCTGTTTTTGAATGGTGAGTTAAGAGATAGTTAAAGCTTATCTCAATGACTAAAGTTGTTGGGACTCACAATATGATTCAGGCCTCTTTCTGATCTTTTTGGCTCTGAAAATAATATACATGTATGAGAAACCTGAAACTGCATGCTTTAATATGACTCACAGCTGTGACGATCTATACTGAAAACTGTTATTCTCTATTTATTTTATACTAATAAAATGTCCACCACAGTGGTACTCAATGTGAGTGTATGCGTGGTACCTCCCACTAAAGTTCATCCAAAGTCATGGCCCACAAGAGACACAATGTGTCCCTTAGAATGAAATGGCAGCTATTCAGTCATATGTGAGAAAATACAGCTATGTTAAATGAGATATCACAGAAGCCAGGGCTCAATCTGTTTCCACAGCTAAGGTCACTTTATCTGCACATTAGAACTTCAGTGTTCAGGGAACTGAACCAACAATATAAAGGCAGTGAGCATCTTGGATGAGGGGAAAAGCATGCCTCTACCTGAAAAATTTAACTACACATTCTATTTTTTACTAAGATCATACAAATTAATAAACTGTTAAGCATGTGCTGTAGAAAGTACAATTTAGAGAACACAACAAATTAAGTAGAAATGTGTTCTTAAAAACTTCTTCTCAACTGCACAGAAAGAATCTGAAATCATGTGGCAACAGAGCAACTTTTCTCTCATTATTACCTAGCCGAAAGATACCCACTGCTGGCTGGGCTCATACCTAATACCCCAAAATGAGTCCACAGGGTTTTCCATTTGCTCACTCATTTGCAACCTGAGGAACCTTACCAACAGTACCTAAGTCGTCTCCTAATCTTTAAACAAACACTTCCCAGTAAACAATGGCAGCCTCCTTATTTTGCTTCTAAGAAGAATAAGGCTTCAAATTTCAACTTGAAAACTGGCCACTGCAATTTGGCAGGCAGCCCAAAATACTGTAAAATTCTGAGTCATCTCTTGTGATTTTTTATTAGTTAGTGCTGCCTTCCTTTCAGTTCTAACAAACCTCCTGCTTGGAATTTTGACTTCCATCTCAGTACAACAATTTGGACAACAACCAAAAACACTCAGATTTTTAGGCATCTAAATATGATGTCCCAGTAATTTATGACTACCATAGACATGCAAACATTTTCTTTTAGTTTTATAGTTTAGGAGAGCCAGTGTGGTGTAAGTGGTTTGAGCACTGGACTATGACTTTGGAGATACAGGTTCAAACTCCTGTTTGGCCATGGAAACCCACTGGGTGACCTTGGGTAATTCCCACTCTCTCAGCCTCAGAGGAAGGCAAAGGCAAACTCCCTCTGAACAAACCTTGCCAAGAAACACCATGATAGGTTTGCCTTAGGGTTACCGTAAGTCAAAAATGAATTGAAGACACACAACAACAACAATTATAAGTTGGTCTAAGAAAATTGGTCCTACAAATATAATATTTAAACTAATTACCTTTTATAAGTAGAACAAATTAAACCACTAGTAGTATGAGAAAGGCATTTACCATTATAAGGTAGTTTTCTTCCCCAGATTCATCTTCTTAACTTTAAACTTTTCTTTCTACAGAAACAAAGAAAAGAGAAAGTCTTCAATTTCTTATTTCAGTAACTCAATTGAACTGCAGTATCATCTTTCAAAGTAAAAACCTTTACAAGTTCTCAAATTACTTTGAGAAGTAAAACAAAAACACAAATGCATTCCCAAATATTCAGCTGCCAACGTTAGAATATGGTCATGGCAGTGGGAGACAAGCGAACAAGACATTAAACAACTCATTCACCCAATACTTTCACATCTGTTCAGTGCCTCACATCCCAATATGTATAATCAAAACAAACATTTCCAGTTGTATGTATTTTTCTTTAGAGATGCCATGTCTGTGTAGGAATAAAGCTAGTGGTCCTAAATTTAAGCAACATACAGCTCAACTGTCCTCAAATAGTTATTTCTTTTATGGTCTTTTGCACAGTAATCATATTACTTAGGTTCCTAGGAAACTGAAGTGGTTATTTTCCTTATGACCGACAAATTTCCTTGCTCCCAATCTGCTCTGATGATAAAATACCAGACTTAGTTACTCTTTTACTAGAAAAATTATTTATGTATGCTGTATATCACATAGATTCAGTGGCCTGGGATCTGCATCAGTGTTTTAGACTGTAAAAAGCACTAAGAATTGGTTTTATAAACATTATTTTACTCTTAATTCTTACTGTGAACAATGGTTTGCAAAGTCTGCTGATAAGTTTTAAAACAAACTGATAGCTCTCCATTCTCAATAGCTGCCAAAAAGATTTTGACACACACGCACAGACACACTCACACCAATATGCACTAGCAAATGACATCGGATGTTGTAGGTAATGTTATTTTTGGTCTCAGAGTATGATTGATTACTATGTTAACAGATCAGGAAGGATTTTCCATGTCATTCAGATTTGGTGGCTGACTCAGGCAAGAAAGGAAATGTTGATCTTTTTTATGCAGCATTAAGGGATATTACACCTCTTCCTGACTGAGTCACAGGCGAACTGTAACTGTTTTGTTGAACATACCTAGTTTCCTGCAATCCTAAGCAAGCAGCATTTTATGCTGATGTAACACTACCAATTAAGGGGAAACAAATAAGTTAACTAATCTCCTAAGTATTATTCTGCTCCACAGCATAGAGTACCAACAATAACCTGATTCACAAGTACACACAGAAGTCACTGTCCTTTCTTATACATGGGCTCATTGCAAATCCATCCCACTTCTAAATATACACAAGAAATTCTTGGAAAACAGAAAATTTGCCCAGGACTGCTGTATTTCAGAGCTTCAAATGAAAGGCTGCAATTGCACGTGTTTTTCCCTGGGAATACATACTGATAAGCTCTGAGCAGTTGCTAATACAGGCTAGTCACTCATACATTATGCCCTATAGAGGGAGTACCTATAACCACTATAGAATTGCACCCTCTCTCTTGATAGGTTGACAATAAGAACTCATCAAACAAGAGGTTGACATAGATTTTACCAGGGGACTTTGAAGGCAAAGCCCAGTTTTACTTTCTTCAATTTAACTATCAGGTATGGAGAGGGAGGGAGCTGCTGCAGTCACCTAGTACAGCTGTGGCATGTTTCTTTTCCTGCTGCAAGATGTCCTTGGGTACACCTGCAGCAAATGCAAGCTGGTCACTCTCTTAGAGGAGAAGGTTCAACAGCTGGAGGCATGCATTTCAAATCTTTGTATCATTAGGCAGGGAGAGGAGTTCTTGGATAGGGCTGAGAGGGCCTTTTTAAAGATGGAATGCACAGAGGAGCTAGTGGACAAAGAAGCGAGTTTATGAAACAGGGAGATGGACACTTGGAGGAATGTGACACGCAGGAGTAGAAAGCCAAGATGTCATATGGAGAGTCCTGAGCTACAGAATTGCTTCAAAGTTCTTGACTTTATTAATGACAAAGTGGAACAACAGGAAGAGGTCATGGAATGTCAGCCGGAGGAAACCCAACAACAACGACAGGAACCCCAACACCAGCAGAATAGCATCCAGCATCAGCACCAACACTCTCAGCACAAGCAAAATTCATTTTATATTATGTAATAGAAATTTAGTGACACTGTCACAAAGAATAATAATTAAAGGAATAATTATCACTTGTTCTATTAATAATTCCAAGTGAAAACCAAAACAATGGAAGATAGAAGAGGTATGTAAGGAGGAGGAGTAGAATCAAGGGGGGTTCTTTTTTATGTATTTTAATATGTTAATACTTGTATGGAATACCTGTATGGAAAAAAGTGAAAGAAAAGAGTGTATAAGTTGATATACTTTTTGATGTAACTATTCTGTTTCCTAATAAAAATATTTTTTTAAAAAAATTGCATTTCAATGTGTGTGTGTGTGTGTGTGTGTGTAGCTTTCTAAAGGGCTATTAAAAAAATAAAAGAGAAACATACAATTATACAATAAAATATACATAACATTACATAAGTAAATCATTAATTTAGGGCCTGTACATACTAATTTGAAATCTAACTGCAGGCTTTTCTAAAGCAGAGAGTCTCATTCCATTTGCTAGACAAAAAGAAACATGTGAACTATACAGTATTTTTTTATGCTGCTAGCAGATGGTTAGAAAGAAAAAACGGAGTTAGATAGCATTCAAGGATATATTTCAGGAACCAAAGGTATCCATTTTAAAACTTAATGGAATCTTCTCATCAGTATTACGAAACTTTTCTATAGCCCAAAATCTGAGGTCTGTTACATGATGGTGGTATTCAAAGAAATGATTGAGAGTATCTGTTTCATTATTTTATATTAGAAAGGTGTTCTCCTATATGTTTTTAAGAGGTCTTGTTGTCTTTTCCACATAAATCTTTAGACACCTGCACTGTATGGCGTAAAGTAGCAAAACTGCTACTGCAAGTGGTAAAGTGAGCTAACAAAGTGCGGTCTGTGTGGTGCCCTGTCCGTTTGGTTGAACCCATCAGAATGTTGCATGTTTGTTTTCACTCCCTAAAATCACCACTCACTGAAATTTTCTGGTTCTTCTGAATGAAACCTAGGTCTTTTCTTTTCAACCTAGTACAGTGAGTCCTCCACTTCTGTAGGAGTTAGGAGTGCAAGACCTCTGCAAAAGTTGAAAATACACAAATAAAATAAAAAAAATAAGATCACAAATGCTATTTTTCTCACCTGAGAACTTTTCTCTTAAGAATTCCTACATCCTCCAGCCCGTTTCTATGGTCAGCTTCTGCCGGAAGCAGACACAAGAGTCATGCTGGAAGACCTAGCAATGCCAAGAAAAGTGTTCTCTCTAGGAAACTCTAGGTCCTCCAGTGCAATTCTATTTTCACTTCCAGAGGAAGCTGATGACAGAATCACAAAGGACAACTTAAGAGATTCCTAGAGGGAACATAATTTTTCTGCAGCAAGGTCAAATAGAGTAAATTTTTAAATAAATTACTTAAATTTAAAAACCACAAACAATCAAACCCATGAGTGCTGCACCTGCAAAAGTAGAGTGTCAAGCACACATGTTGATGCTTTCTGGCAAAAATCTTTAAACTGTTGGTAATTATGACTGAAACTAAGACTACAGTTGAAATGGTTGTACCATCATCTTGTCTCTCTTTTAAGTAGTTCAGATTGTGGTGTTTGAGATGCTTTGCATAAACCCTGAACATCATATGTGCTCACAGGGGAGATAACATCTAAAAGATTTGGAATGTGAAATATCACATCTTGCATAAGTATTGGCAACTGGTTTTCCAAGTATTGGTTTTCTACACAGGGAGGTAGTGAAGTGATCTCTTGCTGCTTCTTTTTTTTTAACTTTTAGATCCAAAAAGTGGATTTCTGAATTGTTATCTTCTATGTCAAATTCTGTATTTTTTGTTCTTAGAATTTTTCCATTTATGAGAATTCATGAGACCAGTCACACTTGCTCTTCAAATGTAAAAAAATATATTCTAAAGATCTAGCCCAAAATATCAGTTGTTCTGTAAATCCATTTTCAGTACAAGTAATCTCATTTTCAAGCCTCTCCATGTAAAAACTGGACATCTCGGGAGACACAGGGTATCTCACGGCCACTCCTTTTATCTGCCAGTAAAAGTTGTTCTCAAAATAAATTTTTGTTAAGGCTATTACAGTCAGAGAGGTTGGGAAATGAGAAAGATGTCTAACTTTCCCCCTGTCCAAAGTTTGGTGTATGATGGTCTCCATAAATAAAGCAGCCATCTACTCAGCACTATACAAAGGAAATCTATTTTTTTTATGTTGATCTCAACAGCCCTATTAACCAGTCCAGAGAACTACAGAGTTCTGATAAAAGCAATATTAGGCTCTACAGGTTTAGGAACTTGATGTCCCACTTCTATTATTTAAATTTATTAATATTTATATCCTACCCTCTATCTATAGGCACAGGGAGCATAGTTGTCTTTCTAACTCACAGTCTTTTAGGCAAGTACATTGCCAGATTTCATTTTCTCCATTACCTTTAGTTCATTCAACTCCATACTGTCTACTCAAAACCATGGGTTCCCATCCAGTGTCATGTGAGTGGACTTCTGCTTATGCAGTGGACACCTCCCATTTCCTCCCCTCTGAGGTTGCCCATACACTTTCAAGAGCTCCAGAGCAGTTTAGTTCATGCAGGCAGGCTGAATGGGGAGGGGGATTTGTTCCACCTGCAGCATCAAGTCTACTGGTAGATAGACACTAAGGGATTCAGTCCTATGTCTTTGACATCCTTTGAACCAGAAGAGCTCAAAATTAAACCTAATATTGTCTAGTACCATAGTATATGGTCTACCAATGAGTCATGGAAAATTTCTCTACTGTCCACAAAAAAGAAGCATTAACATTTTGGTGATGTGGTTTGTCTATGGCTAAGCACTTGCATCCACAGAAGCTCTGGAGCCATTTTACTACAGCTTTTTTTAAAAAAAATCTCAGAACTGCTGTACAAAAAAGCTAGAAGAACATGACTTTGTAAACTCCTCTTCTCTCAGTTTGTCAACTGACATCCTTTTTGTCCAGAACAGTACAAAGTGAACTTTTCATAGCTTACAGTGTTACAATTAGTGCAGTGTTTTTATCTAATCATGCATCATTTCTGCTGCATAATGCAAGAACACTGCGCCCACATTAACCTACTATCCTCTACAAATGAGAATTCAAAAGAGAAAGCATTTTTATTCTGTTACATAAAATACTGTGAGCTGAATTAAAACCTTCCTTTTGCTGTAATAAAACCCTTTAAAATATTTGTCAGCTCCCCAGTCAACAGACCACTGCATTGCTAATTTAACATATTTATATGTACCTTAGTTGAATACATCAGTTGTTTGATTTCTGTACTAAGATGGCCCAAAAACCATTCAAATATTAGCCATAAAAGCCAGTAAATATAACAAATGTAATACACTTATTTCACAAACAATCTTGCCGAAATGCAAAGCTATAAACAGATCAATACTCACACAAAATTACTATAAATGTCACAATTCAGAGAGATTGTCTGTTTTGGCAACCTAATCTCACATTACTAATAATTTGAAGGCAATGCAATAGGCCAGTGGTTCTCAACCTGTGGGTCCCCAGATGAGTTTGGACTTCGGCTCCCAGAAGCCCTGAGCATTGACCATAGTGGCTGGGGCTTCTGGGAGCTGAAGTCCACAAACATCTGGGGACCCACAGGTTGAGAACCACTGCAATAGGCCTTTCACCTACAATATTAGCATCTAGGAATCTGTATGATGTGTTGTTGCCACATATGAAAACTGGTCTGGTTCAAATAAGAACAGTATTCATGCTTAAAATGTAATTCTTTACAAAGGGGATAAACATATGATTGTACCTGAAGTAATTCTCCATGGAAACCTCCCCTAGAAAGACATCTCTAATTCAAGGGGAAAATAAAGGAATAATCAATTAAACTATGGTAAACAGAAACTACTGTCAACTTAATAAGGTAAGGACAAACTAGCAAGTGAATAGGAATGGTACAAAGGGGGTAAGAAATTCTGAGTAACAACTCTCTATCTAGAATCAAAAGGACTACTTTTTGAAAACTCCTGTTAATTACATTCTGCTAGTAACAGAAAACAGCTGTTACAGATTATTTTGGAATTCTTAAAACATGACAAAAAGTAAAATGGTGCCCACTAAAAAAGAAACGAAAGTCCAAAGGGGACTCTTTTTCCAGAACACTTGGGAGTTATTCAAAACCACAATAACGGAAGCTCAACTACGAATGTAGACTGAAGGTAATGAAAGGTATCACACAGTTTAAGAAGGCAAATGGTTAGCAAAGCAGAATCAAGAAGCTATAAAAAGCAAGAAAGCTTCCTTCAGCAGGAAGCAGGAGCAATAGCCCCACAAGTAAGCACACTAAGGATGGGGGAAGGGCAGAATCACAACAAAATGCTTGCTTAGCACTGGAAATTTTAAAATGAGACTAGCACTTGCATGTGATGGTACAAGGACCATTATAGACAATCTTTTATTGTTGGTCTTATTGTTTTAGCAATACATGCCTTACATTCCTTTCCTTTCTTTTGCACTTGTTTGGCCAAAGAATCTGAAGTGGACAATAACAAATAAAAAGAAGAAGAAAATGAATCTGGTGTTATGTATCACTATGATTAACAAGAACAAAAAATAATAATAGAGATTTCACTATTAAGTGACATGAAAGTTAGCAGTGTGCTAAAGGAAGCTGTGAGGAGTGAAAAAAAACCCTTAAAATTATGTGCATCTTTCCACATGTGTTCACTACAACATGTTTGTGTTCACTAGAAGAGGACACAAGATAGGTATTAGTGACTAAACTTTTTCAAGATGAACATATGAACAAATGATACAAGTGGTAATGACAAATTATTGACACATTTAAAATTAAGTCACTGGGCCCACCCTAACCTGAGAGTTCCTAAAGAAATCAAATGGGAAATTGCTGATGATCTTTTAACTAACTAACCAACCAACCAACCAACCAACTAACTAAATAAATAAATAAATAAATATCAATGTTCATATGTATGCTCTTTAGAGTGATAGCAAAGCATCTAACGTAACATTTTTGTAAGGGACCCATTTTGCAAGATGGAGTCCATCTACAGTCTGTATTGTACTGGCACCAGTAATGTTTACCTTGTTCCTAAATAATCTAGAATTAGGATTGAGGTTCCCATGGTTGATACGAAATTATTCAGAGTGGTCACAACCAAAACAAATTGGATTCCAAAAAGAGATCACAGAACTAGATAAAGGGTTGGAGGAGAGAAGAATCTCAATTTAAGTAAGCATGGGGTTGAGGTGGGGGCAGATACAAGATGCAATCTAGGAGCAACTAACTAGAATGGACATCTTATGGTTGAACCATGTTCCAGTAACTGTGCCAATTTCACTAAAGGACAGACACCATTGTTCTTCACCCTTGGAATACTGTACATAGTTTTGGGCACCACATCTTACAGACCAGGAAAAATTCAAAAAAGGATGGGCAACTGAAATTATTAGCGGCATTCTGGTAAGTATTCCCAATGAGGAAAAGCTGCACATCTAGGGATTTAACAATGTAAAAAAAAGGAACAGTGAGAGGCAATGTTCAAGCTTATAAAATAATGTATAGAGATTATTTCTCTGTATTTCTTTCATGTAAGACTAGCATATGCAGTTATCCAATGAAGCTGATTGGTGGAATATTCAGGATGAAGATTCAGGACACACAAAGCAAAATAGTTTAACTATTGAATTGGCTACCAGAAAAAATGGTGACAACAACTATCTTAAAAATGGTTTTAAAGGGGGTTTATATAAATTCATGGAGATTAATGGTATCTACAGCAACTAACCATAATGCTTCTACCTTCTAGATCAGACACAGTTTGTCACCAAATATCAGAGCCAGGGAAAAAGTAGGAGAGTGCTTCTCCTTTCCAGAGGTGACAAAACAGGACGTTGGCCTAGATAAGGCTAATAATAATAATAATAAACAATAGTTTACAATCTAAAATGCACACACACATGAGAAGGACAGCGTAATGAAAATATAAAATTGTTTCCAACTTATAGTGATCTTAAGAGGTTCATCACGGGATTTTTTTTGGCAAGATTTGTTCAGAGAGGGTTTGCCTTTGCCTTACTCGGAGGCTGAGAATAAAACTGTACAATATAGTTGTACAGCTGGGAAACAGATTATCCATATGTAACATCGAAAAGTATATTATATATAAAATATAATGACCTCATTTTCATACATACTTTATTATTCTGTGATGTTTTATTTGCAACTATCTGCCACATCAAGCAAGACAGCAAAGCTATTTATTGAGGATGTTTCATGAGCAATAAGCTCTTACTGGACATATCTTCAGTGGACTCAAGAGTGTGAATTTGTATCATTCACATGGGAATGTTTATATAATTCTAATTTTACACATTTGCAACTTGTAGAATAACAAAACTTAGCAGATACATTGTATCACAATTGTCGGGTGTTATTATTTTGAATGCATAGTGCTTGAGCTTTTGTAATAAGCAATGCGACCTTTCCCCTCCATTTGTTAGCTACCTATGAAGCAACCATTCCTGTGGCTGGTGCTTTGTCTTCTTCTGTCTGGCCTTCCTTTCCTATTCTACAGTGTTATGTTTCTTGGAAGAAGAGAGGTACTTGGTTATGCCTTAAACAACTGTACAAGTCACTAGATGAGTTTCTTCTTCAAAAAAGAATGATTTTTTTAAACATATATTTACAAGTGAGGGGAACAATCCATAACTGCTGACTCAAAACAAGCAGCTGCTGGCATTATTTCCCCCACATTTGCTCTGAAACCTTGGGCAGAAACTCAACATACAGCAATAGGAGGAAGTGACAGTGCACTTTGCAAGGGTGACACTTTGCAAGAGTCAGCTCTGTGACACGTCTTTAACTTTACCCCTCCCAAAGCTAGCGAGGTTTTCATAGAGATGTGGGTAGGCAGGAGTGGATTTATCCTCTTCTTCTGTAGATGCCCGCCCATCCATGTAAGTATCCACAAACCCGTACCCTGCAAGCAGTCTAGTGCACCTAGCTCTCCTTAGCAACACATAACTTTCTTAAGAGATCAGGATACTTTAATTTGGTGGTCTCAAATGTGTCAAAGCACATGTACAGATACATATCTATGCATGTCTACATACAACTGAAATAACCTCTCCCACCACTTTTTTTTTTAAAGCTTGCTGTTTCCCTAAGTTGGTTACAGTGTGGTGACAACACAACACAAGCTGAACTACATTTCCATACAAGACAAAATGTGGTTGGAGACTATTTTTTCACCATCTTAGATCTGGCAGAAGGTCTGCTAAGAAAAACAGCAGATGGTATATCACACACAGGAAATTCACTTTACAGCATTCAAATGACATGTTTTAGAGTGGTTGGCATAAAGAATGGTCCATCATCGAGGAAAGGGGCATTCCTCATGCCAGTCATTTTAAAAAGAACCTGGCCACCTCGCCTTAGTAAATATCTCTCTTCAGAGGATATCATGTCTTAGTGCTGCAACACCACCACATTTCTGTGCTGTTTTTCCTGGTTTACTTGGCATATACTGCCCCCATTTACCTCTAAACTCATCAAGCTGCTGTGTAACCACATTCAAAGCTGCTCTGTGCTTCTCTGTTTGTGGTTTTAAAAAACAGTTTCTATGAGATGAAGTTTGAAAGCTCCTGGTTAAATTATAATAAAATATTGTTAATATTTAATAATGAAGTTAAACAAAGGGGGATTGAAGGAAAAACAGATATTCAAATGCTTTAGATATAAAATACTTGGAAAACAAAGATCATATGATAGCTAGAATTTATCGGATTTTGCATCAGTTGGAATTAGAAGAGGAACTTATTAAAGAATATATGCTGAAATGGGCACAAAACTTTGGAAAAAACATAGCAATTCAAACTTGGACCCAAATTTGGGCAAAAGCCCATAAATTCACAGTTTGCACTACTCTTAAAGAAAATGTTTAGAAAACGCTTTTTCGTTCGTACCTAACCCTTTTGCAACTATCTAAGATTTATAAAACCAAAGACAACAATTGTTGGAAATGTAAAAAAGAAGTAGGGACCTTTTTTCACTTATGGTGGTCCTGTAGTAAAGCCAGGAAATTTTGGAGGCAAATTCATAAAAAGATTGTACAAATACTTAATATTAATCTAGATTTTCTCCCAGAAATCTATCTACTAAATATATTAGATACTCTAGAGTTTAAATATCGTAAAAAATACAGTCGGATAATCCTCTATATGATTACAGCTGCCAGAATACTATATGTGTCGTATTGGAAGACAGATTAAATTCTGGATGAGACAGAGTGGATAGAGAAAATTTTACAATATTATCAATTGGATTTACTTACTTTCAGAATTAGTCATAATTATCGAAGGACCTATTCTGATGTGACACAGGAATGGGAACCAGTTAAGAAACTGTGGAAAAGTGAATGGGGGTAATCATTTAAAGAAAGTCCGGGGAATTATTAAGATTAATAACAAATAAATAGGTAAGCAGTAAGTCTTAAATAAACACCTATTCTTGGCTGTTCTTTCTCTTCTCCTCTCCCCTCTTTCTTCTTCTTCTTTTTTTTTATATTCTATTGACTCTTAGAGGAGGGACTATATAATTTGTAGACAATTTGAAGGTGTATAATTTGTAGCTGTAAATCTATTAAAATTTAGCATAAGTTGGGGAAGAGGGGGAGGGGGGTAGAAAGGAGGAAACAGAATCAGGAAAAGAGTCTAAATCAGGTGATAGAAATGGGAGACAAGATGGCAATAGTAGGTGAAGAAGGTTTAAGGAAGTGAAAGGTAAGAGAACGTGCACAAGAAGATAAAAGTTTTGGGAAAGTTAGGAGATAAGAAAGGAAGGAAAGATGGAAGGTTAAAGTAAAAGGGAAGGAATTAGGATGAAGAAGATATAACGAGGGTTACAGGAGGGGATAAGACAGATGGAAAAGAAATGCAAGATAAAGAATAAGAAAGGTAAGATCTAGTATAAAATTGGGCAGATATAAATAGATTGTGAACACATAAGGGGGAAAGAGAAAAAAAAGGAAAAGAAAAAAAAAGAAGATAAAGGGAAGGAAGGGGAAAGGGAAAAGAAAAGAAAAGTTATTTTATATGTATCAAATGGATATTCTTACTGTATATTTAAGTGATAACTGAAGTATAGATAAGACAAATAAAGAATGGGAACTGATCAGGAACATATGGAAGGACAAATGGAAAGATGCTTTCTTATTTGATATACAGTTGTAAGACATGTATATAGGTAAGTTCACATAAAAATATCATCGAATAGTAAGGAAAAATATTATTATAGAGCTAATTGGTGATGGTATAGCCGTTAGAGGCTGAGACATTCTGTTCTTAGGATAACATATTGATATTTTAAATAATAGTGGTTGCAAACATAGTAAATTAAATGGTGATGCTCAACAGATTAATAGATTAATTATATGTTATAATGGCACTAGGTACAGATATTGTCATTTGCGCTACTGTTTATTAATTATTATTATTATTATTATTATTATTATTATTATGTTAGACGATACTATATCTTAGCTAAAATTGCCTATTAGTTAGATTGATTATTAGCTTGATAAGGAGAGAAGGAATGAAGAAAAAGACGAAGAAGGAAGAAAGAAGAGAAGAGAGTTATATCGGACAAGCATATGGATACTTTAAATGTATACTTATTTATTGGTGAACTTGTCTAAGTTGCAAGTGAATTTATTGTATCTTGATTCTGTATGCATTGTATTTTCAGTTCTTATGATAGTTAATAAAGTTTCTTGAAAGGAAAAAAAAAGAAATGGACAGTTGGACCTGATCCAGGGGCCAATTATCTGCTCCCAGTATCTTCTGAAACTGCAAAAATGGTGGGTGGGAGGGACAAAACTGGAAGTGTCCAGAAGTTGGGTACAGGTCTGGGAAAAGTGTTCTGTTCAATGTTAAACACAATGCATGGTTGCCTGTCACCAATTTAAAAACTGAATTCTTGCCCCAGAGCTTCGAAGAGATGCAATAAACCATTTCTTTCTTTTAAAAAGAAAGAAAGAAAGAACGAAAGAAAGAACGAAAGAAAGAAAGAACGAAAGAAAGCAAGCAAGCAAGCAAGCAAGCAAGCAAGCAAGCTTCCAGTGCTGCTTCTTTGTTTACGTCCTTCTTTGGCCTAGGCCATTCCTAAATCATCTCTCCAACTGCGCTGGATGTCTACATCAAATTCTTCCAGTCCCTTGACATCAATATGCCTGCTTGGCCTTTCCTGGACTGGATCAAGTGAGTGTGCATTTGCTGCCCACTTTCACCTTGAAGCAGTGGGAGGGGTTCTGTGAGCATTCACACCAGCTTCTCTGCATCGTGTTTCAACCACAAAATGGCATGAGCATTTTTTGTCCCAATATATTACATTGTGCCCAATGGCAAAATGCAATGGATATATGGCAAACTGCAATAGATATTCTCCCCACCTGTTTTTTGTCCATAAAAATTACAGGTAGTTGAAAATCAAAGACATTTGTTAAAGCTCTCAAAGTTACAATGCCACATAATGCCTACTTTGTAAAAACTCTGAGTTAATTCTGCAACAAAATGTTAATGTTGGGGTGCTAGCAATAAAGCCATACCGAATGAATATTTTTATGTGACTATACAAAGTATTGTATATGCCTGTATGAAAACGCAGATCTTTATAAACATAATACTAGATTACACACACCTCTAGGCTAATTTAGCATCAACACAGACATGACTAGCCCTTTCTGGTGCCTTTAGTGAGGTAGAATGTTACTAAGAGGAGAAAGAATGTTTTTACAGCAATTTTATTCACTGTCTGCAAAAACACATATGCTGCTTACAACTTCCATTGAATGAGATGATGCATGATTAACAAAAATGCTTCAGAAAGGATTTAAGGGAATGAAATATAACAAATAAAGAACATTGCTAAAGAAATATTTAAAGAAATATTTCTGTTAATAATTACCCCCAAGCATGTTCCCAAATGAGTTTTAATTCCTCTATTTTCCTTTTTTTCCTTCTGCTATCATTTTAGAAAATATTTATATTGTTTATTTTGTTGTACTGTCTGTTTGAATAATCAATATTCAAAGTTGGCTAATAGCTTATTTACTGATCTTTGATTATAGCATCATATGCAAATAAATTATGCAAATTATTTGTGGCTATTCTGTTCCACTATTTGAGCTCCTGCCTTAGTTTTTTCATTTGTACATAAATCACTTATTTGTAGAGACCATCTGTTTCCTGTCCTTTGAATTTTTGATAGTTGTTAATACTAAACAATGTGGAGTTAAAAATGACACGGAAATGTTATACTCATGGAACTTTTTCCATAATTGGAAAGTAACAGTTAGAAATGATTGCACATTTTTTCCAAGTGACTAAATGCATTTGCTTCAAGGACAGCCCCCTGCTGCCACTATAATCCCTTACCTGGAGTTAGTTCAACTGAACTGACTAGATAGTGTGCT
The DNA here is from genome assembly GCA_948472985.1 of Iguana delicatissima. Taxonomy (NCBI): domain Eukaryota; kingdom Metazoa; phylum Chordata; class Lepidosauria; order Squamata; family Iguanidae; genus Iguana; species Iguana delicatissima. Next base: position 3,204,890 of record CAOKZL010000205.1, read on the forward strand.
CTGTAAGCATCCAATCTCACTTACTATAAATATTCATGATTTTACTGTGGCCGTTTTTATATACAGAACCACAAAAAGGTTTCTGCACATGTTAACTACAAATTGGAAATACACTACAGGGAACGTATGTTGGCCTTGTACTGATGGGACCCAAATCCAAACCCATCTCAGTTTTCCTGGACAATATTTACTGTGAAGATTAACATGACTATTTCCAAACTGGAGTTTCAGGACAAGTAACTGTGTCCGTGGTGAGGACATGGGAAAGAGCCATCTCAGTGGCTGCTCCCACCCTGTGGAACTCTCTACAACAGGAGGCTAGGCTGGCCCCCTCCCTGCTCTCCTCTTGCTAGCAGACAAAACATTTCTCTTTAACCAGGCTTTTATATGAGCTAGGGAGCTTTTTATTTATTTATTTATTTGTTTGTTTTTAAATTGTACATTGTTTTAGGTTTTTATAATTTTATGTTATTAATTTTTTAAATTGTTTTAAATGTTTTTAATGTTTTTAACTTATATTTGGAAGCCGCCTTGTCTGGGAGAAAAGGTGGCATACAAATATAACAAACAAATAAATACTTCCTTTAAATCAATTAACCTGAATCCATCCTTTAATCAGAAAAGCAGCAGAGTAAGGATATATATCCCTCTACTTCTTCATGGAACTTGAAGTGCTCACCTCCTCCTATAGTACTTTGTCCATTAAACAGAACAGCAAATGCCTAACTCAGAAGCCACAGAAATTTCAAAGCTGAAGAGTTTTGAAAAGAGCACTGCTGCAAGGGACCCTTATTGAAAAAAGGATCCCCCCAAACCTAATAAAGTTGTCAACATTCCTGAAAGCAACATAAAATGCAATTATGGAATCATCACCAAAGCTGCTACTACTATGACTGATAACTAACTAAATGGCGGGGGGGGGGGGAAGAATTTCCTGTCCTCTTAAACCAAAATTTGACAAATAGGCTCAATTTAGAAATCCTTAATGACATCTTGTTTGGCACAAGGCATTAATTCCTATTGATATTTTCTGAAGAATCTAGCAAACATCCTCTTGCTCTACATAGGGAATAAGACAGAGAATATTCATCTGAATTTTTAGCAAGTCCCATACTTAAAACATGCAGGATGAGCGAGAAATACTTTAAAATGTTAGAAACAATTTCCTTGTTTTTAAAGGAAAGAACTCCATTTAAAAATGTTACTCAAATAACAACCCCAAACCTCAATACTCTGATTTTTAACCAAGGGTAATATAGCATACTGAAAAGTGGAGTTTCAGCCTTCAGCTGTTCACCATCTTTATTTTCCCAGAATATCTCTCATCCTCATGTAGCTGCAGAGTTATTTGTAAACAACGAAATGGGGTGCAGAAAGCTGCAGGCTATTCCTTCACTTAGGAGCATGTCAAGACACCCAGCAAAACGCTTCCTGAAAGAATCATAGAACCACAAAGATAGAATGACCACATGGGCCACATAGTCAAACCCTATCATGCAGGAAAACACAACTAAAGCATCTTAGAGATGGCCATCCAACCCCTAAGGATCTCCAAAGCAAATGAGTCCATCACCTTCCCATGTAGTCTTTTTCACTGGTGAACAGCTCTTATAGGAAAATGTTTGGGTGAACTTTCATGTCTTGTAATTTGAATCCGCTGGTTTAACAAGCTCATTCCATCTTGTACATGACATCAGTTCAGGTATTTAAAAAGGGTTATCATGTCATGCCTTAGTCTTTTCTTCTCAAACATACATAGCTCACTATGGCCATTTCTGCACTTGACGTCATTAGCGTGTGGTAGCATTTCAATGGCATCATTGGCATAAGTCTTATAGGGACTATCTTTTCTGCACCCCTCCACTTTAAGCGGAGGAGTAACAGTATTGCCACCAGTATGTTTTCTGCATTACAGTTTCCTTGGTGACTCCCCTGATCCACCTTCACCCCGCCCCAGTACCCCTGATTGGCCAATTATTATTATTTTTTACATACACCATTCGTGCATAGCCATAGACATTTGGGCGGGAGGGCTCTACTGACACTTCTCCTCCAGCCCCAGAGGAGAAGAGTCAGTAGAGCCCTCCCCCCAAAATGGCGACACCCAACAGGGCAATGGCTGCCACTTCCCTGCCAGCCACTGCCATGTGCATACTGCTGCATGTCTGCAGATTTGGTAAGCATGCCTTCTGTTCCATCATTCAAGTCATTTACAAAGGTATTGAATAACACCTGGCTGAGAAGAAAACCTTGCAGCACACACCTCTTTCACTTCTTTCTAGCATGAAGTACAACCACTGATCAGTCTATCAATCACTTACAACAGGCTACTAAATGTTGTTTCCAGAAGAGTTGTATGTTGGGCTTTAATAAAAGAGATTCACTGTAACACACAATTGGTTCTACAATTATGGCACTGCTCTCAGTGTCCTGAAAATGAAGAATATGTACTACAAAAATTAACTGATATATGAAGAATTTGTATAATGAATATAATAAATACAACATAATAATATAAATATATATGTAATGCGCTCTACATGAGGCTGTTTGGAAGCTAGCACAAACTGTAGCAGTCAGACTGGCGACAGCTATGATATTTTAGAGACCATGTAACACCAGTCTTGTAAGAATTGCACTGGCTGTCAATTTGCTTCCGAGCTCAGTTCAAAGCCCTGAATAATTTGGAACCAAGATGTCTGAAAGACTGCTGTAAAGGAGACACTGGGCTGAGTTGGTCGAGGGCAGTCAATTGCAGCCCAGGGAGCGAGTGTATGAAGGAAGGAAAATCAACTCTGGTACTGAGGGGGCCATGTAAGAACAAAATATTCATCAGTTAATGTATTGTATTACTGAGTTTTAATACATCTTCAGTTGTTTTCTTTCTTTTTTTTAACCTGTCTCTGGCTGTCCTTATCAAGCCTGATAAGGAGTCAAGCCATGCCTACCATAAAGACTCCACCACAACAACACAAACACCAGTCCATGTTTAAGGGGTCACCTTGAGGTCCAAGAACCAAATCCAGAAAGGGATTCAGTGGTGGAACAAGGGCAGAGTGAGAGGCAGGATTACAAGGGTTGGAACTGCAGGGCCAGCCTGGCAAGGGATCTGTCACAGCCATCTCCTCCCAAATGAGCCTTACAGAAATATGAGATCTTCAGAGGAGGCCCTGTAGCCTGTTCCAACAACTTGAGAAGTTAGGTGGATAGGTACAGATAACAGAGCTTTCTCTGTAGCAATGCCCCAACTGTGGAATTCCCCACCTTAAGGAAATTAGGCTGGCTCATTGCTTTTAAGCATCCAGCAGGAAGCCAAAACATGCTGTTCCACATGGCTTTCAATGTTTGAAACAGCTGTATTAACTGTACTAAAACTGGATTCTAGGATTGCTTTTAGACTGCTTTTAAGAGCTTTTAAAGAATATTCTATTGTGCTTTTTAAATGCTTTTATCACTGTATTGCTTTAATTGGTTTTCATTTGTGGGCTGGGAGGCAATAAAGAAACACTTTAAATAAATAAAACAGGACAGAGATATGTTATTTACAGTATCACTTGTATGCAGAGCACAATGAAAGGACAGTCAGATGACAAATATGATTCTCTTTTCTAGGCAAGCATACGACAAAATAATTCACAACAGTTTTCAACAGAAAAACTAAAAGAATAAAAGGAGTAAAATTTGATTCATAGGGTGGTAGTAACTTCCATTACCAGGAGAACAGAATGTGTTCCATTGTTAGCCTTTATGTTAGTGAAAAACTTGGCAGGATTTCTAAACTCTCTGATGAAAAGGAGATCCAGGTTTCACACAGATTTCTGCAGAACTGTCAAACTAACATTCTTCTGAAAATATTTTAAGAACCAAAAAGACTCTTTCCCATCTGAGCAGCATTCTGAGGCATGTTCCAAATGTCAGTATTAATGAGATGAGATATTTTTAATATTTTTAATAAAGTATAGAAATGTTTAACACATATAGTTTCCAGTAACCCCAGTAGCACAATCGGAAGAAAACAGCAAGCTTAGGATAATTTATATCCAACATATCAGGTTTCACTGAGCAGGCTGAATACATATTTTGGTGAGCATGGGAATGACCACTGCTCGGAGATGGCCACCAACTGTCTCCCATGCCTAGATCAGGTCAACTACATTTATTCAAAACATGACTCAATGCACAATTAGTCATTCCGCATTTTTTTGGAGATTTTCTTCTTTAGTGTACAAATATTTTGTTAACCACACACAAATAAATGCAAAGTGATACACTGAAGAGCACAGCAATATGGCAAATTTCACAATGGAACCCAATATTTAAAAAAAAACAACCAGTCTCATTGTAATACCAAAAAATGCCATGAATTTCCAAATATAACAGATTTTGCTTTAGATGTTTGAATACATGCTTAGTGGTTCAAATTTATTAAATTAATTTTTAAAGTACTCTTTGGAAGGAGGGAGACAGGTGAAACTTCTGGAGCCCAGGAAGACAAGATCAGCATGGAAGCAGTTGAAGAGATGGGAACTGCAAACTACTGCAGAATGGAAATGAAGAAAAAAATGAGGCAAGATCTTGAATAGAAGAATAGAATGGGAATACTGATTTGTTTGCTTAGCAGGAGGCCCTCAATCAGGAGGGGCCTTCTTTGGTTGTTATATTCTTTAGACCTTAAAAAGCTACCCATCTCCCTCACCCCTCCTCAAAAAAAAAGCCCTGGCTTCTCCAGATGCTGCTGGAGTATTTCTAGGTAAGCACCATAACTCTTTTCAATTCTGTCCCCTCTGTTGAATTTTATTATAGTTTCTACCCATATTATTATTTGAAGAAAACCGCAACAAATCTTCTGTGCACTCTATAGTGTGCTGACTAATGCTAGGCACCTGGATAATTCAACAAGAAATGCCCTCCTTTCTTGGCCAGCCGCGCCCTCCCCCCTTTGGCGCAATGCTTAAATTTTGGTACTGCAGCCACAATGTTGTGAGTTCAATCCTGCCAGGCTCCAGGTTGACTCAGCCTTCCATAGATCAATAAAATGAGTACCCCAGCTTGTTGGAAGCAATTAGCTAAACACATTGTAAACTGGTTAGGGAGTGCTTAGAATTTAAGATAAGCAGTACAGAAATAGAAATGTAACTGCTATTGCTACTGAAGTGTTTGGCTGAAGCTGTTAAGCCCATTTTTCTTAGCTGATGTGGGGGAAGGTAGGTGGGTCTAGGACTTGACCACAAAGAATGATCAAGGTCAGGCTGCCAGAGCAGATGTCTGAAACTGTTTTAACAATCATGTACATTAGTCCTGCGCTACTCTGGTTGCTTCCTGTAACTGTTCTGCTAAGTGTTAAGATAAGAAGCTTACAGTGAATAATTGACTTCTTAGATAGCTGATCTTTTGAACAGGAGATACCATGGACTAAATAAGATATCCTTGGCTCCAGCATGCAAAACATGTGCCTACTGCTGACCTATTCAGATCACACTTGTTGATTAGGAGTGGATAGATAAAGAAGATTCAATGATTTAGCTGTACAAAGAATATTCTGTATATGTCCTGAAGCATTCAAAGCATTTCTGATTAATAAATTTCCCCACAAGATTAATTTACCAATATTTATAGCCACTTCTTACTGCACTTGCAGTGAATTGTTCTCTAGCCAAAATCAACACGATTCATTGCTAACTTATAAAATCACTCCTTATAAACCTTTAACAAAAAAAAAGGCCTTTGAAAAGTTAGTGAATACTATAGATGTTGGTGTGGGTGAGAGGAGATCAAAACAGGAGAAGAGAGATTCAAATCAGTGACAAAACTGAACAAGTTTTAAAATGAGATCCCATTTTTTAGGTCACCCTTTCCTACACAGAAGTTTCCAGATATGTTGTTTCTCCACCAATCTCAGGCATATTGTGGGCTTTGAGGACCATTTGGTGAGGAAAAAATCCAGTCTGGAAGAAGGCAATGACAAAAAGAGAACTTCTGAGGGGACTAATAATAAAACATGTCCCAGGGTTCAGCAGAGACAACTTCAATGCCATTCGCTGTAAATTCCATAGTCTGTCTTGAAAAAAGAACATTTAAATAATGAATTAACAGTAATTTAAATAAGCATGTTCAAGTGGCAGTCAACTCCTCCATTTCTAACAGTTAATACTTTTTAAAAAAATAAAATTTAAAATTTGATAGCAGTACAAAAAGACTAGGCTGATGTACGCAGGTAGGACAGCTCTGGTCTTTAATACATTTTCCTGTCTTCTTGCTTTTTTCCCCCTTTGTCTCATTATGCCTTGGCTGCAGAACTGACACTTTAATGTATCTTGTTTGGCTTTAAAGTCAATATTATAGATAACTCCCTGTCCATTAAAACACGTTCTTCTGTTAAATTGGGAAATACAAATATGGAAGTGGGGGAGGAGGTTGGATATATCCATAACTATGGTGTATATCCAGTTATTTTGTGTGTGTGAAATATTAATAAAAATTACTTTTAAAAAAACAGGTTCTTCTAAACTTGAGCTGGTCTAGTTGTGGACACCAAACAAATTATTCTTCATAGGCAGGCACAATCAATTCATATCATACTGAAACAAAGTTGTTGTCTTGATTTTCATTATGCTAGAACCTTAATTTAAAGGTCTGCTGTTCAGGCTGGGCAGTACACCTCTATTAAGCCAGGTCCTTAATAACAGATAGGTTGTCTACCAATCTCCAGTCTTCGGTGATCTACATTCTGGCAGCTGGCAGCAACTCTGAGATCAGCATTATATGTCGTAGTGATGTGTTGGATCCTTCAAAGATACAAAGAAGCAATAGTGCTTTGCAGTGGCAGACTGTTTAGCCTATTATTTCAGAAATAATGTCAAGAATCTCTTTCCAGAAGGCTTCAAGTCTGGGACAATCAAACCACATATACATAAAAGTTCCACAGCTGTGACAGCTTCTCCAACATAGTGGAGAAACTGAATTATTAATTTGTAAGTATCTGATAGCTGTCCGCTACACAGTTAACATTACTCAAATAATTTTTCTAATCTACTATTCACAGCTCTGGCTTTTTGAAAATAAGTATCATAAAATATTAATCCAACACGAAAATATGAATCCAACACAAAGGGTATGGTTATTTGTTTCCACACCTTCCACTGGATTTTAATCCTCTGCTTCCAGGAATATTATCACAGCTTCCTCCACCCTGTGAAGCCAAAAATTTCTCCTAGAACTTTGGCCAAATTGGGGAGGCAGGTGGCTGGAGGAAAAGTTTACTTCTTCCAGACTCTGCTTGTAGACCCAAGAGGATCAAACAGATCCTAATTTGATTAAATTAGGATCTGTTTGATCCTCTTGGATCTACAAGCAGAGTCTTTGATTAAATTTGATTAAATTAGGATCCACCATTGGATCCTGATTTGATTAAAGATTAATGGCAGGCATTGGAGAAAAGGATTGCAGAACAAGCATTCTTGAAAAGCCAAATAAAGAACTCGACTCTTTAAAATTACCTGTTTCTCTCCAATGTAGAACTATTTGTTTTCCCTTTTAATTCTGCTTGTTTATGAATGAGGGCAGGTCCATGCTCTCTAGGTGATGACACAGAGGTCTCTATCTGTTCATTTTCTATCATACAAAGAGACTTGAAAATAAACCATTTGTTTGAATGGTAAGATACTCCACTTCATTTTCCCCATGTTATATGCATACTGCAACAGGCAGTAAGCGAGAGCAATGTTTTGACATTCAGAAAGTGATCATGTTCATACAAGGTAATGTGATGACTATATCTTAAGACCTGATACTCTTTTTATCTGCGTCACTGACAAAGTATGATTCAAGAAATCTTTTGTACATTATATGAAGACAGAAACCAAGTGTTAACTTCTATATTTTAAAACATATATTGAATTATTTATTGTTATTACATTACAGACAGACAAAGGAAAACAGGTTTTAGCTCAAAAACCTTGATGGCACCCCAGAAAGATCCAATATATAAGTAAATTCCAGATGTATAGACTTCTCTGAGTGATTATTCTTTATTAAGAAGAGTATTCTCTTCATTTATAAAAGGTATTATGGAGTGGAGTGTGGAAGATGGCCTATTTAGAAAGAAGAGATGATTCAAACATCTAGTGAATTTAACCTAAATGTCAATGATCTACTAACTCTACTGCTGACTTATGGAGTCCCCCTTGAAATAGTGAGTGAGGTACCCCTTCTGCTCATCCATAAGCTGTCTGTGACTAATTTGTTTACACTATCACACTGAATTAAATGGAAATATTTTAATTGATTAGATACATACAAGTCAACAAATTATAAAAACATTTTGGTACGTACCAGTTGAAGTTCTACGGTTCTATCAGATGCAAAGAAATTTGAATTTACAGCATGAGAAGGAAGCGGAGCCAGAAAAATAGCTCTATTATCTTAGTAACAAAAAGCCATTCATAACAACCCCAAACCATAACTAGCAAAGCTCAGCAGTATCCAGTATCAACAGATACTTCCTTCAGGACCTAATAGATGCACCACAGAAGGGGGTGAAAGGAGAAGAAGGGAGGACTCCCCACAGAGGACAACAAAAGTCCCAAGTAGTGACGACAGACACTGGATATCTGTTTTAGCTTCTGGAAGGTCAAATCTGTTCTCTCATATTGCATGGTAAAGGAAAATTATAACATCACTTCTGTGAGATACCCCTACTAGCATTTTGTTACAGTTTTGTTGAGCATCAAACATATTGTTAAAGAATACCTCAATATACATGCAATATTGTAAAGCTGCATTCTTGATACTACTGTGCTTCCAATTCCTCTTGTCAGAGTACCAGCAATTTTAAGAATATCTTAATATCAGAATGAGGTGCATGATAAGTACATTTGCCTTGTCTTTTAGAAAGGACATTAACAGTCAAGGTTGTTCAATAACCTGAAAAACTCAGTGTCTCATATTATAATACAAAGGAAACATTTACACTTTTTCTGAAAAGATGTAACCAGCATGACAAACAGAATGTAACTCTTGTTTCAGGTGCACTAGAATGGTAAGATAACATAATTTAGCTGTATCAGATATTCTACCTTTTTTTGTCAGGGGAGAAGCATCCTATCAAATGTCTGTTGGTGATTTTTATTTGAATGTATGGTACACTGTCTATAAGCAAAGGAAGGTTTTCCTATGGCTTGTCAAAACAGCTTTGATCTTGATCAAATTCTTCATAGAATCATAGAAATGTAGAGTTGGAAGAGACCACATGGGCCATCCAGTCCAACCCCCTGCCATGAAGGAACACCCTCAAAGCACTCCCAACAGATGGCCATCCAGCCTCTGCTTAAAAACCTCCAAGGAAGGAGACTCCACTACACTCCGAGGCAGCAGATTCCACTGCCGGACAGCCCTGTCAGGAAGTTCTTCTTGAGGTTCAGGTGGAATCTCCTTTCCTGCAGCTTGAATCCATTGCTCCTTGTCCTGGTCTCCGGAGCAGCAGAAAACAAGCCCTCTCCTTCCTCTACATGGCATCCCTTCAAATATTTAAACATAGCTATCATGTCCCCTCTTAACCTTCTCTTCTGCAGACTAAACATCCCCAGCTCTCTAAGTCTATCCTCATAGGGCATGGCTTCCAGGCCTCTCACCATTTTGGTCACCCTCCTCTGGACTTGCTCCAGCTTGACCATGTCCTTCTTGAATTGGGGTACCCAGAACTGGACACAGTATTCAAGATGAGGTCTAACCAAAGCAGAGTAGAGAGGTACCAGTACCTCCCTCGATCTAGACACTATACTCCTATTGATGCAGCCGAGAATTGCACTGGCTTTCTTGGCTGCCGCATCACACTGCTGACTCACGTTCAGCTTGTGGTCTATGAAGACTCCTAGATCCCTTTCACACATACTGCTATCCAGCCACGTGTACCCCATCCTATATTTCTGTATTCCATTTTTTCTACCTAAGTGTAGGACATTACACTTCTCTCTGTTGAATTTCATTTTGTTAGCCTTGGCCCAGCTCTCCAATCTATCCAGATCATTTTGAATTTTGATCCTGTCCTCTGGCGTATTAGCAACCCCTCCCAATTTGGTGTCATCTGCAAATTTGATGAGCATGCCCTCCATTCCTTCATCCAAGTCATTGATAAAAATATTGAACAGCACTGGGCCCAGGACAGAACCCTGTGGCACCCCGCTAGTCACTTCTCTCCAGGATGAGAAGCAGCCATTCATGATCACTCTTTGGGTTCGGTCGGTCAACCAATTCCAAATCCAACTAACAGTAGCCCTGTCCAGCCCACATTTTACCAGCTTCTTTGCAGGAATGTCCTGGGGAACTTTGTCAAAGGCCTTACTGAAATTGAGATATGCTACATCCACAGCATTCCTTTCATCTATCAAGCTAGTAACTCTATCATAAAAAGAGATAAGATTAGTCTGGCATGACTTATTTTTGAGAAATCCATGTGGACTTCTTGTGATTACCACCTTGCTTTCTAAGTGATTAGAAACTGATTGCTTAATGATCTGCTCCAGGATCTTTCCAGGTACTGATGTCAGGCTGACTGGGCGATAATTATTTGAGTTCTCTTTTTCCCTTCTTGAAGATGGGGACAACATTTGCTCTCTTCCAGTCTGCTGGAACTTCTCCTGTCCTCCAAGATTTCTCAAAGACTATAGCAAGCGGTTCCGAAATGACCTCTGCCAGTTCTTTTAATATCCTAGGATGCAATTCATCTGGCCCTGGAGACTTGAATTCATCCAGTGTGGCCAGGTATTCCTGTACCACCTCTCTACCTATTATTGCCTCATTTCCCCTGCTTCCTCACCTGCTCCCCAACTGCCAGGTTGAGTGCTTGTATCCTTCTGGGAAAAAACTGAGGCAAAGAAGGTTAAGTAGTTCTGCCTTTTCTCTTCCCCCTGTGAGTAATTCACCATCTTCTCTGCGCAGCGACCCTATCGTCTCCTCCTTTTTCCTTTTGCTGTGGACGTATTTAAAAAAGCCCTTTTTATTGTTTTTAATGTCTCTGGCCAGCCTAAGTTCGTTCTGTGCTTTAGCCTTTCTGACCTCCTCCCTACATCTCCTGGCTACTTGCTTAAATTCTTCTTTGGTGGTTTCTCTTCTCTTCTAAAATAAGTATAGTGTCTTGTTGTTCCTGGTATTGCTGCTGTAATGTAATGTCTCTTTAAATTAACTGTGTTCTTACTTCAGCTATACAGTATTTAATGGGCTGACCCTTCTGTCTTTGTTAGATCTTACACGGAATCCTTAGCTGGAGCCTTTGAAGGAAAAAAAAGCTTATCTCATCTGTTCTGGATCCTCATTAGCTCGTGAGTTTATCTTTGCAACAGCAGATCTTACAGTTGCAATACTGTAACACTTGCAATCATTTCATTGATAAAATGCATAAAGAAGAAGAAAACTATAAAGACTAACAGCAAAACCCCAGAGAACATCTAGTAGGATTTATCAAACATATGTATACATTGTGTGAGAGACACATGTAGAAGGCATGCATTAGCCTAGAAAGGAACTAAAGAAGGACTGAACTAGAGCATGTTCGAGGTAGTTTAGCTGTAAATGTGTTTTGCTCTGCTACTTTTTTTTCTTGCCCAGTTATTTTGATTACACTGTTTGAAGCCCTGGGTTATACATCACAAATAAGATCCAAAAGGCCACTGGACTACAAAGTATGGTTGCCAATATATCTATAACAGAAACAGAAGGAAGTATTAGAGCATTAACTAGACGGATACAGTAATTTTTTTCTTCCATGTAATTGTAACTACAAACCCACAAGTTTTTGAATCCTTTTATATGTCATGTTTTTAGATACTCTGATACTGGAAATACTAAAAGAATCCAAGAAACTGGTTTTTAGGCTTAAATAATGTAAAATATGATATTACTCAAGCCACATTTTCTGCAAAAAACAAACAGATAAAGATGACAACATTCTGTAGAGAATTGCATCTAGTTACATCTCTTCCTAAACAGTGTAATTTCAAGAGCTCAGGTGGAAGAACTACATGTTTAAATGATTCATAACGAAACGCACATCCACCCTATCTACCTCATTTTTACATACATAAAAATAAGCATACTGAAGTATAGACAAGGCTATATTTCATTACCCTGATATACTAGCTTTCTAGTTGCAGAAAGTCTGCAAACATAGGAAAGAAATAAGCTTTCCCACCTATTAACAGAAGTATTACTTAGGAAGATCTGTACCTTGTGATTTTCCTGTAGCTTTAAAAGTCTCTCATGCCATCATTTAACAGAGAAGGGGGAAGTAAAATATCTTTGAAAAATAAAACATGTGCATACTGTGCAAACACAAGGGTGTGATATTGTTAATAAGCTAATTATCAGACTCCCAACACCTATAAATTAACTTCCTGCTGGAAATAACATAAATACATATTAATATTCTGTTACTGAAACAGTTATGCAAATCAAGGTTTCATTTCAGCTTACTCCAGCATTTGCATTCACAGAGTTTGTACACAGCTTTTCAGTCCTATATATGTCTGTCTTTGCTTAAGTTTAGCTGAGCCTAAAATACACCAAAAATGTAAATTACAAAGGTAGCGGTATCTCCAAATTTGTCATTCCCAAACTCACCCACATACCCTCCTACATACCTATCAGAAGGAAGGGGTACACTGCCTACAAAAATTAAAAATTACCTAAGCATCTATCTATATTTGGGAATAGAGTGCAAGTGTGCAATCTATTACAAAGTGAACTACTTGGGAAACATACCTAACTACACTTAAGTTCATAGAATCATAGAAATGTAGAGTTGGAAGAGACCACACGGGCCATCCAGTCCAACTCCCTGCCATGCAGGAACACCCTCAAAGCACTCCCGACAGATGGCCATCTAGCTTCTGCTTAAAAACCTCCAAGGAAGGAGACTCCACTATACTCCGAGGCAGCAGATTCCACTGCCAGACAGCCCTGACTGGCAGGAAGTTCTTCCTGAGGTTCAGGTGGAATCTCCTTTCCTGCAGCTTGAATCTGTTGCTCCTTGTCCTGGTCTCTGAGCAGCAGAAAACAAGCCCTCTCCTTCCTCTACATGGCATCCCTTCAAATATTTAAACATAGCTATCATGTCCCCTCTTAACCTTCTCTTCTGCAGTCTAAACATCCCCAGCTCTCTAAGTCTATCCTCATAGGGCATGGCTTCCAGGCCTCTCACCATTTTGGTCACCCTCCTCTGGACTTGCTCCAGCTTGACCATGTCCTTCTTGAATTGGGGTGCCCAGAACTGGACACAGGATTCAAGATGAGGTCTAACCAAAGCAGAGTAGAGTGGTACCAGTACCTCCCTCGATCTAGACACTATACTCCTATTGATGCAGCCGAGAATTGCATTGGCTTTCTTGGCTGCTGCATCACACTGCTGACTCACGTTCAGCTTGTGGTCTATGAAGACTCCTAGATCCTTTTCACACGTACTGTTATCCAGCCACGTGTCCCCCATCCTATATTTCTGTATTCCATTTTTTCTACCTAAGTGTAGGACATTACACTTCTCTCTGTTGAATTTCATTTTGTTAGCCTTGGCCCAGCTCTCCAATCTATCCAGGTCATTTTGAATTTTGATCCTGTCCTCTGGCGTATTAGCAACCCCTCCCAATTTGGTGTCATCTGCAAATTTGATGAGCATGCCCTCTATTCCTTCATCCAAGTCATTGATAAAAATATTGAACAACACTGGGCCCAGGACAGAACCCTGTGGCACCCCGCTAGTCACTTCTCTCCAGGATGAAAAGCAGCCATTCATGATCACTCTTTGGGTTCGGTCGGTCAACCAATTCCAAATCCAACTAACAGTAGCCCTGTCCAGCTCACATTTTACCAGCTTCATTGCAAGAATGTCATGGGGAACTTTGTCAAAGGCCTTACTGAAATCGAGATGTGCTACATCCACAGCATTCCCTTCATCTATCAAGCTAGTAACTCTATCATAAAAAGAGATAAGATTAGTCTGTTAATCAATTCAAGTTAATCAATTCAAAGTAATAATCACAAGGATCACAAAGCTCTTTGGAAATTAGCAGATAAAGATTCACTTTTACAATAGAGAAAGCCACCCAAAAAGCATGTAGTCCCATAACTGCACAACGCAACCAATGTATGGCTTTCCCTCACAATACACATATTCACATATAATGGTAAGACAAAATTCCAGAGAATCCTGGCTTGCTACTCATGAGCAACTGTGCTCTCTTAGCTTTTACTGACAGTGAAAGCAATTCAGGTAATCAGGCAGCAAAAGCTACATTTAACTCTTGATTTGTCTCTCTGTTACAAGCCAGAATATGAAGCCCAGGACTGGAAGTTCATTTCTGGTGCTCTGCTCATTTGGGAGCAACAAGGCAAGAATCATGTTCAACTATAGTACTTTGCTTCTGCCTTCTGGTTAGTTATTGGGTACTTCCACCTTTCCCACTGGTAGTTCAGCCAAGCAAAAGCAAGCAGAGACCCTGAATAAACCCACCACGCCTAAAAAATGAGCCAGGATTCACTGGAATTGAGATGAAAACCAGCCCAAGATTTAGGGATTAAGTGAACCAGTTATCTTAATACCAATTCCCAAATGACTGGCAAAAGGTATGTTCTCTAAGTGTGCTTTGCTAGCATTATTTTTTTGCTCCTTGTCATAATTACAAATATCTTCACTTCAACTGAAGATATTCAATCTTTAGTTATGTTCTTGATATTCAATTCTCTTGTTTATTATTATTACACTGCAAGCCAACATGGATTTTTAAGGAAAGAATGGATATACATATTTCAAATAAAGACACATTTCTGTAGCACACACCATTAAAAAAAATAAATGTCAAGAAGACACGCTCAGTATCTAGGAATCAGAAGGCAAGAAGAAATATCAAGCATGCTATGGTTTCAATCTCAATTTAACATTTTAGAATTAAATTAACACTTACAGGTCTCCCAGGCATCCTGGCTAAATGTAGTGTCAGTTGGCAAGAGAAACTCATTGCACGCCAAAGTGAAAGGTCACATCAGAAACTGAGTTGAAGACCTGTCTGGCTCATGTAGAGAACTGCAAATGCAGTAAGTATTTCACCTGACTGAAGACAAATGATATTTTCCTCCTTCCTGTCCACCATTAGTTGAAACCACTTGTGAAAAAAGGTAAATTATTAGCCTCCATGGTCTGAGTAAAGCTACTCAATGACAGTTTTTGAATGCTGTGAAAGGGGTTATGCGGGGGGAGGCATGAATATAAAAGTAAAGGCTTGCCTGTCAAAATATCAGATAGGGACAGTCAGAAATAGAAATGAGGACAAGAGACATATGCAAATGGATTAGATATGGGAAAATTATAAATAAAGAAACGGTTGGGACTAGAAACGGATAAGACTACGACTGGAACTTTAGTTTGACAGGAACTGAAGCAGGAAAACTGCTCAGGGGAAAGTGTATTGTATTGTACATGGACTTCAGATGATGTTCTGGACTTGCGTAGAAAATGTTGCGGTTATTAGCTATATTAAAATAAATCATAGTATATTAAAGTATAATATAGTTATGTATACACTGTGTGGTAGATGTAATAAGGAGATACATTTGGGGTAGCTGTGTTGGCCATACAGCAAAATACAATAAAATACAAAATCCATAAAACATTGACACATTTTTTGAACCAACTAAAATGCACAAAATACAACATGCAAACTTTCGAAGCTTCACTGGCTTCTTCATCAGGCACAGATGTTTAAAATCAATATAGGAGAAGAAAAGTGAAGTCATATCATATGCCTACATCTGTCAATGTTGGGCGGCAGCTAAGCAGACACAGAGGCAGGAGCTGAGTTTATGGCTTTAGTAATAAATAAAGCAAGAAGTTACGTCACCGAAACTAACATTCAAGTCCCAGGGGCAGCAAACTCAAACAGCAAGGTTTAGCCTGGAACAGAAAGCCACAACACAGGACGCAAATTCCCGGTTGGTAGATGGTTGTTGCCCCGTGCCCAACTCCAACAGCGTCTGACTTAAATACACAGTCTTCAGCCCAGCTGGGGCTGAACAAATGTCCGTTGGCCCAGCTCACAGCTGGAGCCCCTCAAGACTTCAGGGCCGATTCAGCAGACGCTTCTCCCGCAGCCGCCGAGACCCCCAAACCGCCCCCTTCTCCAGCTGCCTCTGGAGGAACATGGGGGGAGGGTCTGTTGCAAACTCTGGGCTGGAGTCAGAAACACCAGCCTCTACCAGGTCAGGAGCACTAGCCTCTGCCTCTGGAGCACAAACATCTGCCGCAGATACTGGCTCGGGATCGATGCTCAGGAGAGCTGTGGGGTCGCTGGCAGACTCCTCCCTAGCCTCTGAAGGAGCCCCCTCTCCCGAAGGCCCCCTCCAAGGGATCCTCCCCCAGCTGGGAGTCAAAGTCTAAATTGGAGTCCAAGTCTGAATCGGCAGCACGCTCAGCCTGGCTCATGACATCATTTCTGTCTGGATATATCTTCATTCAAATATTAACGATGCTGAACCAAACATTAAACACATCTTTTTATCCAGTAAGTGGTCACCTGGAGCCCGAGCACTAGGTCTAGAGGGGGATCTTATGAGTGAAAGGGCAAAGTGAGTGATAATAGTTCAAGGGTTGAAACTGTGGGATGCACCTGAACAGAGATTTCATCACATTGCTGAATTACAACTTAAAGCACTAATTACTAAAATAGGTCTGGGAAAGGAACTCTTATTCACATTTTCCTTATTTTTCCATTAATATTTTCCAAAATTCCACAGCTGAACTGTGTACCTAAATCGAAGAGTTAGATGCCTAGATATTCTACTTTATTATTTTGCCCTTAATTATCAGGAGGGTAACAGAATGGGAAGTAATGAATATCCCCTTGAATTCTGCATCAGCAAATCATGGTCTGGCTGCCACCATAATACATAAATTGCAAACTATGAACAAATATACACAAGTGTTTATGACCTCCCCACTGAACACAGGCTCAGTTTTTATGATATGGTTGTTAACTTCATAATTGAAAGATATTACCCTCTTAATAAATATTTTTATATTCTTTTTACCAACCCTTTGGTAAGGTTTTCTTGTAGTCTTTCTACTAAAAGAGTTTGTAATCAATCATTCCTAATGACAACTCCAGAAGGCTTGAATTAAGAATAAAATTCCCATCTCAACTTTCACTTTCATATGAAGACAAAACAATTTTTAAACTACATAACTTTAGTTGAGTAGAATTCAATGGAATGCACCCAACTTTTCCTTGCTATAGGAGCTCAGAGTAGCCATTTTTTAATCATCTGAATTGCCCTTCCTTTCCCTCCCAGAACTTGCAAGCTGCCAAGTGTAGGAGATTTTTGAACAGAGTGTAGGGGCAAGAGAATAGACTTCTACATCCTGTCAAAAAAAGACTACTTACATTCATATATGTCACTAACAGAAAGCTGGCCGTTGTTACCTTTTATTATATTACTGAAAGGGAACAGGGACATACGGTTCAACCAATAAGAATGTAACTGAGCCTCTAACCACATTACAGTCCCTGTTTGATTATCTACTAATTTCCTAAGAGCCTTTCACATAGCTTAAACATTTACCATCACTCAACAGAAAGATGATCTGGTAGTCTGCAGGAGAACTACAGATATCAGTCCTGAGCACTAACTGTCACTAAAAAACAAGAAACTCCGTGCATATTTTCCCATATTCCAGATCATGTTTACCCATTCCCATAAATAAATAACAACAGACAGTTTTCCATAGCAGGAATTTGGCACTGAAATCAAATCCATTCTTGCTGAATTATTGTTGTTTAATGACAAGTACAGAAACAGAGGTCAGTGTGTATCTTGAACTATGCTAAACTAGACTTTACTTCATTAGACTTCTTTACATGTGCCAACAAGATTACTTTTGTTAGAGTAAGAAAAAAGCCTCCGTCCACCACAAAACTATATTGTACAGTAAAAGACATGCCCCATGGCTTTCCCTCACAAAACTGGACTTTTCTTTTAATTCCATGACTTGCACTTCTTATGCCACATTATGCAATCAAATGTATTTACATTTCCAGAACACTAATTTATCACCGTTGAATAATCTACAAAAATTGCTTCATACTACGAGTGCATTTCAATTGTTTTCACTGCCCTTAGTAATAGCAGGAGTAGGGAAAAAAATACAACTTCCAGATTCCCTCACCCAGCAGGGCTGTAATCTTAGTTACAATGTTCAATTATTTTAAAAAGAGCTGTGATATCTCTGAATGAGCATGAGTGTGCTGAGCACACACAAGAGTCCAAGCAAGTATCTTTACAATATCTTTCTGTACACAGGTGGTAGCACTGAAGAACATTTCACAGCAATTTCGAGTTATTCTGTATATGAATAGAACTCTTCTGATTCGGCAGAAGATGAGAAATTTTTCAATAATATGGAAGGTTATTACATGAATGGAAAGGAAACATTGTGCCAGAAGTCTTAATAGCGTGCCAACTCAACAGTAGGAGGTCAAAGTGTATTGCAGAAGGATTTTGTAAACAATTTTATGTATCAGCCTGAAAGAGAATACAAGAGATCCTTGCCATCTAGAAGAAATCAATACTGTAGAAGCAGAAGCCTGTTACAGGTAGTTCTCACACTAAAAACGTAAACTGAACATTTAATACTTTAAATAAAATTCAGATTGATCACACAGCCAACAAATGTAACATCCTCCCCAACACCCCACTGGTACAAATACCATTTCAAAGGTTTTTGTGGGTTTTCCAGGCTTTGAGGCCATGTTCTATTAGTATTTTCTCCTGACGTTTCGCCTGCATCTGTGGCTGGCATCTTCAGAGGATCCTCTGAAGATGCGAGCCACAAATGCAGGCAAAACATCAGGAGAAAATACTAACAGAACACGGCCTCAAAGCCCGGAAAACCCACAACAACCTATGGATTCCGGTTGTGAAAGCCTTCGACTTTACATCGAATCATTTCAAACATTCAGAAACCAAATTTATGTATGTATTTATTTCCTACCTTTCTTCCAAAATGAGACTCAAAGTACTTTTTTCACACTGTCCATAACAGCTATGACCATATAATGATGGTCATAAAGTACAATGGAAAAAAGGGAAAGCTATAACAAATTTAGTCAACCGAAGTTAGGGGAAACAAATTTATACATCAATATAAGCATTTAAAATACACATAGAAATAAGATATACATATAAATATAAATCTTGTATATCAATCTCTCACCTATTATGCAGTCAGTATTCAGTTCTTTATCTATTGCTCAGCCAGATGTGTTTTCACATGTCTTTATCAGTGGCATGTACAACTTTCCAAACTATCCAGTCATTTACAGAGGAATAACCATATACACAGTGAATCAATGCTAACATCTCTCCTTCACTCTCCACAATTTGGCTGTATAATAGATGAGAGATTGAAATATAATTAAAGTCACAAGCTTTTTCTCTTTCCAAGGACTTCAAGCTGAGTTGACTCTCTTAATGAGTGTGCTTTTCAGTAACACACATATGACTGTTTCTGTATATTCTGTATATTCTAAAAGTGTGTAACTATTTTATAAATTCATATATTGGTATAATGTTTATCCTAATTTCTGTTGACTAGTTCCATTCACATGATAAGCCAACAATTCCTCACAATTGTGTCTGATTGTGACATGTGAATGCCATGTGTGACCTTACTGTATCATGTGAAGATGAATGAAAATTGAATACAATATCAGTAGAGATTCATCAACCAGTGCCACCACTGTCACTGAATCAACAAATTCTTCCGCATCTTATCCGAGGTAAGCACATCAATGCAACATTCCAATGCAATACAGAGTTACACACAATACACATATTACCTAGAGAAAACATAATAAGAAATTACACAACAAACTCGGTAAATATTAGTAAGAAACTGCACAAACCACAGTAAAGCTTCTATAATTTATAATTGAATCTTTCCAACCATTTCAGAATATCCTATGAATCTTTTAAGAATGCTACTATTCTAATAATATCCAGCCCGCATTTGCACATTTTCATTGCAACATACAGCCTTAGACATTGAGATTACACAGTATAACAGGGAAAAAAATTAGCCAGCAATCAATCAAACGAAAACAAGGACATAACAACCAGGAAGTTAATGTGAGCATACTAGTGGTTATAGTAGTTTGAATGTAGAAAAATAATATTAATGAGACTACAGTAGAACCCCCATATCCATGGGGGATTCGTTCCGCTCCCCTTGCGGATACTGAAATCCACGGATAGGAGTGAATAGGATAGGAGTCTCCTGCCTGCCCCTGGCTGATGGAGGTGGCGAGGAGCCACCGTGGAAGCCACCATGGCAAGATCGCACTCCTGGCTTCTCTCCTGTCTGCTGCCACTGTGATCGGGCCCGGTGCGAAGGGCAGAACACGGTGAAGAGCACAATCCCATGCTCCTGCCTTCTCTCCTGCCCGTCGCCACTGCGATCAGGCCTGAGGTGAAGGGCAGGAGGTGGCAATGAGTGTGATCCCATGCTCCTGGCTTCTCTCCCACCTGTCGCCACCACGATGGGGCCCAGGGCGAGGGGCAGGAGGTGGCAATGAGCACAATCCTGCGCTCCTGGCTTTTCTCCCACCCACCACCCCTGCAATCAGCCTGGGGCGAGGGGCAGGAGGCAAGGAGTGCGAGCTTTCTCTCCGCCCACCACCGCCACGATTGCAGCAGCAGCAGGAAGCCAACCACGGATAACTGAATTAGCAGATAATGAATCTGTGGATACAGGAGTCCTACCGTACTCACAGAACATTCCTGAAGATATCATTGCATTCAATGTCTTATAGGACTATAGAAATACTTTGTATCAGAATAAAACATGCTAGCCTTGGGTTCAGGCGCTCTCTCTTCATTCAAGCCAGTTACAAGGAGACTGAAAGTTTTCACCGTCATTTTTACCTAATTCAATATGTACTAACTCAGATAAACTTTGATTAGTTATAACCATGGCTTAAGAAATTAAGTCAGTGTCAATGTTTTATTGAGTTGATGCATAATACCAATGCATCTAAATGAAGCTCATGTCTACAGAATCTGCTTATAATAGCAACAGAAGGCAAAAGAGCTCAAAAAGGCAAAAAACAAAGAGGCTATAAAAATATTGTTGCATATCCAAAGTATCCATCTCCCTGAATATCCTAAAAGCACCAAATTCCATTGGATCTTGGAAGCCAAGCAGGGTCAGCCTTGGATAGTACCTGGATAGGAGACCACCCTTGAATAACAGGTGCTATGGGCTGTATTTCAGGGGTAGGAACTGGCAAAACCACCTCTGAGTATTTGTTGCTTAGGAAAACCCTATGAAATTCATCAGGTTGTCATAAATTGATAAGTTATTTTAAAGTAAGAAATGGTGGACTTCTAGCCTACTGGGAAGGGTGTGGTTCTTGCTAGGATCACAGCATGTGTGAAATGGTTAATCTCTCCTTTCCACGTCACGTTCCCATTCTCCAAGTTAAAACTTGTATTGAAGAAATGGGGGAAACGTGAGGCGGGTAGGTGTAATAAGAAAAAAAATGGAGTAGCTCTGTGAGTTTATGCATGAAAGAATAAAAGTTTGGGGCAGAGTGAAAAAATTTCTGTATTATTTTAATACCAAGGGACAAATGTTTAGAATTACGTTCAATTATATGTTTTATACTGAGAACCAGTGCAGTGATCTAACCGTTGGACTAGGACACCGAGAGATCAGGCTTTGAATCCCTGTTCAGCCACAGAAACCTATTGGATATCCTTAGGCAGGCCATACTCTCTCAGCCTCAGAGGAAGGCAAAGGCAAACCCCCTCTGAAAATCTGGTAATAGGTTCACCTCATGGGCACTGTAAGTTGGAAGGCACACAGCAAGAAAAACTACAGTTAACTACCTCTACTTGAAATGGAACATAAGATTTGACTAGATTTCAAACCTCTGTGAAGTTTACAATGTATGGGGGCTTGAATGAAAACAGAAACCGTGGTTACAGTTGCTAAGGAGGGCAGCAACCTTTGGCAGTCAGCAGTACCGACACAAACATAGCTATTTCAATCAGGGATATTAGAAAGAGCTATGCTGAGCAGTGTTCTGGAGTGATTATAACGTATTTTGGCCCTTGGATAAAGAGCAAGAGAAAAAGGCCAAACTATACAGCAACATCAGAAGTCAGTGCTACAGCCCGGTAGATGAAGACAGAAAAGAAAGATGAAAGAGGAGGAGGAGGAGGAGGAGGAGTTGGTAGAAGAGATAAATCTGGGTTTACATTCTTTGGAAAGGGAAAGATGGGAAGACAGTAGCCAATGACACAAGAGCTTCAGAAAAGTTGAAAGAAACAAGCAGGAAGCCGAGGCTCTAAGCAAATCTTCAGTGATGCTGTTCTGAGCTTGGTGAAAACTTAACTCTTCACTATGACTAGTGAACATCTGTCAGATCAAAGTAAAAGCAAAAACTGAGAGAAAACTGCAGTCCAGAAATCCTGTTCGGTATTTACACACCGGAATGAAATAGACTATAGATTTAAGTACACGATTAGCTAAATCAAGGGTGACTTCTACCCTAGCAATAGCATTTCATCTTGCAACAATATTACCCTAATTTCTGTATTAATACTCTATATCCATACATTTAATCACTATATCAAACATATTCCCGTGGTTCTTTTTAAAATTGTGCCTCAGCTTGGACCACTATCATGCCTAAACTATATCACCTATGCTACTACGAACATGGGCCTAAAGGCACAAGCTCCTGTGTGATCTTGGAGCTTTGTCTCCTTGGTTAGTACTTGGATGAGAAACTACTAAGTAATACCAGGTGCAGTAAGTTATATTTCAGAGTATGGAACTCGCAAAACCACTTCTGAGTATTCATTGCCTAATAAAACCCTACAGAATTCATGAACGAGTTATAAATCAACAGGTGATTTGAAGACACACACAGACATAACAAATACAATTTTAAAAAAGAAGTGTTTATTTAAAACAATGCAAGTCTTCTTTGTATAGTCCAATCTAACGTCTATTTATCTGCCCACATAAGTACTGCACATTAGTTTATTATGTATTGTTGTACTTCATGTTTTATTATAGTTTGCAATGCTTGGAAATTTTTGTGTATTAGCAGTTTACAAACACTCAAAAAAGAAAATAAATAACAGTGGCAATAAAAATTAAAATGTAAGAAGAAAATCCAAATATAATGTAGAGGCCTGAGCACTGGACTGTGACCTCAGAGAAGAGGGTTCAAATTACCAGTCATGGAAATTCACTGGGTGACTTTGGGCAAGTCACACTCTCTCTGCCTCAGAAGGAAACAAAAGCAAATCCCCTCTGAACAAATCTTGCCAAGAAACCCCTGTTTGCCTCAGATTTGCCATAAGTTGAAACTATTTGAAGGCACACAATAACAACAAGAAAGTAAGGTACATTTATCATACATTATTGTTCTTGGTGTCATTAGGTGGTATAATGAAAACACTAAAACTGAGATCCTCCACAGATGGTGATAAACAAGAGGGAATTTCAGCACATGTTGCTTGTCATACAACCAGGTAACAGGCAACACAAGCTAAAACTCCCTGTTCTACACAGCCATGAAAGGTACAGGAACCCTTTGGGTTTTTTTCCCTCTGGCAACTCAGCATACTGGCTCTCAGGTAAAGATTAGATTGGAGTTTTTTTCAACTGACATACAAAACCACAGCTAGCATACCGGAAGCCCTAGAGTAACTGTTATCTAGCCACATGGACAGATACTGCATATCTCAAAAAAAAAAACCTGTTTGAAGAGCATATTTATTACTGTTTCTGAATCTAATCTAACATGAAACAGCAATATTGCAAGTTAACTCACATTTTTTCTGCAGTTCCTACACAAAACTAAGAACTCATGTGGGACAGATGGGAAAATGCTATGGTACAGAGGCATCCAGGCTATACTGCACTATGCATTATGTTATTTATACAGCAATTATCTCTCAAGTTTCCATTCCATTCATGCATATTTGGGAACCTGAAAGTGCTTTAAACTCAACATTCTAGAGACCTTTTCTACTATACAAAAAATAAAGAAGACCAGATTTGCCACAAATCATACACTTAATAGGAAGCAAACAATCAATTTTAACTTATGCTGAGTTTTGCAAACACCTGTTCATCACATTCACACCTTTAGTGGAAGCAGAGTAGGTTTATTTTGCAGATACACTAAAATCACCTAAAGAGTGTACCTAAGAAAGGTAATGTGTGAAGAAACTGTAAATGAACACACAGAAGTGGCTCGCTAAGAGACAAGGATGCAAGTCTACGTAAAAAAATCGGGAATTACCTTATACACAGAGTTTGCAAATGATTAAAATATAGAAGTAAGCTAAACCATTTACACTACTAGGAAAGTGTAATTACATGGCAGTTTGTAAAACAAGTACCTGAACAGCTCTCTGTTTTATAAAGATAGTTGGCAACTCAGTAAGTGCTAGTTTGCCTAGATGACTGAGGCAAGACACAGGCTCTGTTCCCATCACCACAGCAAACTTTTAGATATGCTGGGCTGTTGCTATAGAGATGGTTAGAAATACATCAAGATACCTTATACAGTCAGACAAATGGGCCATCTACTGTTAGCCATGGTGGACTTACAGGGAACATAACACGTCCCTTAGAACAGCTCTGCTGGCTACTGATACATTTCTGGGCACAATTCAAAGGGATGGTTAGGAACTTAGAGGCCAAAGAACAGGAGTCCAGGCTATTAGAAAGACTGTATTCTTCCTGCTTAGGTTTTGAGACCTTCAGATAAGTTCTCTCTTTCTCATTACATGGGAGAGAAACATTTGGGGCAGACATGGAGAGATACCTTCTTCAAGGTCACTCCTAGATTACTAAATTCCTTTCCCAAGTAGGCTAGGTTAGCTCCTTCCCTGTTGTCCTTCTGCCAGCAAAGATCTTTCTACTGAGGCAGGCCATCAGCAACTGGACTACTATAATCAGAGGCTTTAAAATGGATTGCAGAACCTGGTATTCTACTGCTGCATAATGATAATGTATAATGTATGTATGTAATAATACTGCTGATTAATGTATTGCTTTAATTGCTGTTTTAACAGCATAATACATTGAATGTGTATTTTAATATGTATGATGCATTGTGCTTTTATTGAAACTTTTTCAATTAAGTTGGAAGCTACCTTCCATCTAAACCCTGGGAGAAAAGTGGGAAATAAACCAAATACGTAAATACTGTCTGAGCTGACAGAAGATTACAAATCTTTCAGGTATTTCTTATTATTCTACCTGAGGGTGCCAGAAATTTAAAACGGGCCTATTTGCATGGAAAGCATATACAATGCCCTCTGAGTTACTGCCCTCTTCCTATCCCTCATTCAGGAAGCATACTCACCCTTTCTAGATTGAATTACTCAAGACACACAAGATGCACTGAAGGATTTTAATATGTTCAGGTTTATAAATCTCCTAAAGTAACTGAAACAATGTCAAAAATTATTCAGAACAAGCCTCTTCTATAAATATTTTAACCAGCTTAACTAAAGAACCTCCTATGGTCCTTTAACAGTACAGTAGTTCCAAATGTACGGTCTAACGCCACCAATCTTCATTAAAAGCTCTATATTTCAATACTTCCTCTCTTGAAAATAGCCTATTGATCAGGAAAACTGATAACAGAAACACCACTTCATGGCATAAAACTATGAGTTGCCATTTTGAATTATTTGGTGAAAAAATTGTTTTTGTAAATAATGTGCCCTATCTCTTACTTGCAATAACTGACTTTTACTACATGAACAGTCAAAATTACTTTATGTGCCAGATTATGCCAAGCAACAGAAGAGAGTGTCTCCCATAAGAAGGCCATTTATGTATCTTTAAAGGTACAACTCTAGTGTCATTTTAAGAATAATACTTAAAGGACAGTGGGGAGTTATTTATTTAAAGGATAGTGATTATATGAGATAGAATTCTAAACATTCAGCAAAAAGAACTGAACATATCAATAAAAGATCTCTTGTACTCGATGGACTAATTGTACGGTATGTGAACAAGCACCTGAATTTTACCCTATTCATCACAGCACCTCAAGAAACTAACAAGTTCTATCAACACTGGGGTCCTGTAACCAACATACCTGACAGCTCTAGCACAAAGTGAATCAGTTCTTTCCTGCCAAACATAACTTTAACTTCCCATACCAGCACTCAGCTGCCTTCATAAATATGCAATACTTTTCATCTTCTTCCAGTCCCTCTGTCTTCCATTATGAAAATGAAGTACTTCAGAGTTCTAAATAACTAGTTCAAATATCATCTTAACCATGACTTCAACAGCCTTTAAAAACCATCAGATTTCAACCAAATCTTCTCATCTTCAATACAGTGTACAATATTGCCCATACATTGTGAAAGTATTACAAAAAATTCAGTTGGTATTGCCTAAAATGGGAAAGGGTGTGTGTTTGTGCGTGTGAAGGAATCCGGCACCTCTTAGACACTATCTAGTTTATTTTAGTATGAGCTTTCCTGTATATAAATCCACTTCTCCAGAAACACACGTAACTCAAAGCAGACAGATTAGAAAGTGTGGCAAAATGTAAAGACCATTTACACTGAAGGCACCAGATTCTGTTTGATCTTGGAAGCTTAGCAGGGCCAGCCCTGGCTAGTACTTGGATGGGAGATTGCAAACGAATACCAGATGTTATAGGCTATATTTCAGAGGAACCAACTGGCAAAACCACCTCTAAGCATTCATTGTCTAAAGAAAACCCTATGAAATTCATGGGATCACCATAAATCAACAGAGGACTTGAATGCACGTACACGGACAAGCAACATTTGTCCTGATACATCATATATTCTACTGGCCTTACACTTTCACCATATTTTGGGTTACTGTCGAGTAAGCTGCCTCTGCGTCACACTGGCCTTCCTGTTCGCTTCCTGCCACGGATTTTAGGGCAGTCGCTGGAAGACTTGACCGTAATCCGCTTTGAACTCAGTGGGGCTTAGCCCCCTGTACATCTACACAGGTCCAGCCTGCCAGAGTCCGCCTCAGCACTGCGGAGCTGCCGCCCCATCACACAGACCCGGGGCACCGTAGCGGCCGTCCCCTCGGCTGCAGCGCTCTGCCTCCCCACACTTCGGGCCGTGCCCGGTCGCCCTTCCCACCACCCCGGCCCCGCACGGCTCCGGTTTCCTCTCCGCCCCTCCCAAGCCCACAGCCACTCACTCAGCCAACCACGACCTCTTCTTGCTACGCCAACACGCACCGTCTCCCGACCTCTTCCCCCGGCGGTATTACGGGTCCCTCTTCCCTCCTTCCACCTCTTCCTTATCTTCTGGCTCCTGCCTGCCTGCCTGCCTGCCACCCACCCAACGCATTCCGCTTCCTGGCCTCACACTTAAAGGGGAAACGAGAGCAAATAATGCCACACAGCGAGCAAGGCTGCAAATTCTTCAGGTGTCTCCCTCCAGCCTGCCGGTTCGGACAACCACCCCAAAGCTCCTCGTACACAGAGGAGGGCCCTCGGCGTCCCCCCAAAATCCACCCCACGGCCCCCTGCCTCCTCAACCCCCTCGCCGCCCCCTCCCTTCCCCACGCGCGTCTCTCGCTGCCCACCCCGGCCCTTTGCCCGCACTCCCATTCCCCTGACGCCTCGGGGAGCTATATTGGGAAGCGGAAGGGAGGACGAGCCTCGCTGCCGCCGCTGACGCGGAGGAGGGCGATAGGGGGCACCCGGCGGGCCACTGGCCACCCTCACCTTCCTTCCCGGGGGCCGCTTCCCCGGTTCTCAGCCGCAAGTGCGGGGCGCAGAAGGAGGGAGGGAGCGGCGGGGAGCGCCCGGCGTGCCGCGGCGCCCGCAGCTGCTTCTCGAGAGCGGGGAGCCGGCCTCGCGTGAGGGTGACGGCGGGCGGCTTTTCCTCAGGCAGGCTACCCGCCTGCCCTTCCGCCAGCCCGCCTGCAGCCAGAGGAGCGTACGGCAATAATAACAACAGCGACGCTGACGGCCCGCGGGGTCCCGGACGGCGACGTAGGAGGGGGCGGGCGGGCGACGGCTCCCCCACGTGACGGGCCTTGTCATCCTGCGCGGCCATCTTACGTCCCGGTGGCCCCGCCTGCTGGACGAGGGGAGGCGGCGGCGGCGGCGATTATCCAGCGCCACAGGAGTCACCCGTCCACGTGCGGCCTACGTAGCGCCGGCGAGGCTCGCTGCCCGCGCCGCCGCCAAGCCGGTCTCGCGAGTCCGGCAGCGAGCCTGAGGTGGCCCGGGAAAAGGGGATGATGGCGGCGGTGATCGGGGTCAGAGAATCCCCACAGGGAAAAGGGCGGAAGCCCCGGCTGGGGCCGTCGTGGCTTTGGCTTTCAGACGGAGAATGAGAGCCGGTGTGGAGGCGTGGAGGTTAGAGGGAGAGGTTGTTGTGTGTCGTTTCAGAGCTACGGCGCTCCGAGGGAGTTTAATGGCAGGAATTGTGTTGAGGGAGGTTCCTCCGAGGCTAGATTGGAAAGAGTCGGGTTTATAAATACGTGCTGTCCCTGAAGCTCGCTGTGTTTCTTTAATCCAGGTACACACATTCAACCAAGCCTACCTCGCAGGGTTGTTGTGAGGGTACGATGGGGCAGGGGAGAGCCCTGTGCACTAGCTTGAGATCCTTGGATAAAAAGTAGGATTATTGAAACAGGGAATTGCTGACTGGAAAAGTGAGCTACAGGTTCTGTGTTAGTATTGTGGTAAGTCCCATTATGTTCCATTGTTTACTTGGGAGTAATTGTGAATAGAATTGTGGCCAGAGTCCTACCATGCTTACTCAGAAATGAACCCCTCAGACTTCCTTGGGGCGTACTCCTAGAGAAGGGAATGTAGGAGTACGAGCCAGCATGTAGACAATTGGACAGGTGAAGCTTGTTCCTGGCATGAGATAAACTGGGGGGAGCCTCAATTGGACATACTTTTGCATCGCAGATTGCTGTCAAAGATCACTTCAGCAGACCTAGTAAGAAGATCAACCTGTTTTAATAGACTAGGACGGTGCCTGTAAGCAGTAGGTCTCAGAATATACAAGAACTGAGATCTCCCAGCAACTGGGTAGCCATTTGGTTTGTTTTTAACACCCTTATTTAGAAGTAATTAAAAAGAAGCTGCTTCCAAGCAATCATGTTTAGAATGTGTTCTCTATATACAGAATAGGAGAACAGTGTTAGAAAGAAGAGTTTAGGTAGAAGATGATGTAATGTTGATTGGTTGCTGTCTCAAGCACTGTTTTATACTCAGGATTGTGAAAGACTGCAGTTTTCTCACACTTTTAATCCATGCTTATACCTGAGGTTACAGCCCTAATCCCCTTTAGCATTTGTGTGAAACTGCATGATTAATGCAAAGTATAAAGGGTGTGATGTGTAGGTAATGCCAGTGACGTGTTCCTGGATAAGGAGCTTGACAATTACTTGCTTATGGGGTGTTGTACAGCTGCCAAATGCCTGTATTGGAACTGGCTGTTAAGCTTCATTTATTCAGTCTTAGCAAAACTCAGTGCAGCAAGACATACACCTAAACTTAATCTTCTTTTTGATTCGGTACCAATCATCTGTCCTACAGGAAAGCATGCAGAGAACTTTAAAGGCAATTATCATCTATAACAAATAGCATGTCTGTGTATATAGGTAGAGTTCCCAAGGCCCTTGTTTTGTACAGGACATCCTGTATTTGGGGTCCTGTATTAGAGTAATGTAGGATGCCCCAAATCCCATATTTGAGAGTGGACACCAGCCACACTTTCAGAAGATCAGCTCCAGGAGCATGGATGTATGCTGCAATCAGGTCTTTTGGTATGCATGCAGCAATTAGAATTTAGATATCAAATGCCAAGGTTCCATCTGCTGGGATTGCACTTAACATGACATCCCTGTTCCTTTTCTATCTGGCCAGGCTGACACCAAGCAAGAGAATAAAATTCTCATTTCATGATGGCTGATCTGCCCTCATAAGATTTGGATGCATTTTGGGAACCTTGTTAGATCTCAGATCTGTGATCTCATGAGAAGCCATCCTTTTACACAATTTGAGCTGGCCTTCCATAGGCCTGCTCATGCACTCCATATTGCTGTGCAGAAAGATTGGGCAATTCTAGTATGTGTGTCTGCCATACCTCCATGACCATGCAATCCATCTGAAATTCGCCATACGTGTAGGGGTTATGGGTAGGGCAATATTGCGGTGAGATGTCTTGCATGGTTAGTTAAACCTTGAGTTGTCACTAAATTATCCAAAACTTATTATTTTGAATTTCACTTCTTTTGTGTTGTTTTTCCCTGAAAAAGTGGCATCTGCCCATGAAAATACTGCTTCTGCTGTTGAACATAGGTGCAGTTGAGTATTTTTAGATTCTGCAAGCAGGATGCCAAACTTTGCAGAACCTCCATTCCTGAAGGAAGTGTATCTGTTAATATCTGTCGTCTTCTGCTGCTGTTAAAGGCACTGAAGTTCTGTGAGAATGAACAGTCATGAATATAGATCATGGGTTTGCACAAAATACCTTGGGCTACAGGCTGTGAGCCTTTGTATTGCCTCTAAGAAAACCACATCTGTTTTGTCTATCTGAAACAACTTTGGATGGAATGGTTCTGAGTGGAAACTAGCAGTGTATGTATGCATGCTAGTCAACTGTTTCAAGACCCACCACATGATTTGTGTAATAACAAAATAATTTGCATCATCAATGTGGCTGCCTAGATTGAAGGAGTTAGAGCATGACAACTCTGAGAGAGAAATTATTGATGCCTAGATAGGGTGGTGATGAGCGTTAGGAAAGAGGAAAGACTGAATGAACAATATGATGGAAGAAAGATCAACAAGAAAGAAATCATGAAGAAAGAAAAGATAGAAAGAACACATGCAAAGATATGTATACTGATATAGTAATTTTTATGCTATGTTGTTTCATCATTGATTGTTGTATTTTAATATCAGTGTTACAAACTACCAAAAGAACATTGATATATTGAGTGTCATATACATTTTGTAAATAAATTCATAATTAAACATAAAAACTGAGTGAGATCTTTGAACATTTCTGAAGTCATGTACAGTATAAGGAAATATAAGAAGAAATCAGCAGCTTTCTCTGGACAATCTTTTTGCAAGTTCACTGTGGGTTGTCTGGATATTTATTTCCAGATCCACTAAGGACTAGTAAAGTTTTTCAACTGCAAGATGTTCAATTCATCTTCATCTTGGCTAATAGGTTTGTATCCTTCTTTGGAACATCATGATTCACTCATATTCCCCCACCTGAACCTGACTGTATTCTGCAATTTTCTAGGGAGCTCCTTCTCTCTCTCCTACCACTCTCATAGATACTTACACTGGGAACATCAAAGAAGACCTTCTTGATGGCCACTCCCAGGCCTTGGAATTCACTTCCTAGAAAAGTTAGACTGGTTCCCTCGTTGCTATCTTTCTACAGGCAAGTGAAGACTTTTTTGTTTCAGCATACCTTTGAAGATCGACAGCTCAAGAGGTATAGACTGTATTGAACTCCATTGTATATTTATTGTTTTCTTCTAAATGACTATATTTTCATTTCATTTTTATTTTATTAATAGTTTAATTACATATGAAACTTTGGTATGAGGTAATTTTTAGCTGTGTTTGCTTGAACAGTAGGATATAAATAAAGAAGGTAGGATATAAATAAGAAGAAGAAGAACAGAAGAACTGCCACACAGATAGAAGAAAGAAAGAAAGAAGAGAGAGAGAGAAAGAGGAGAAGATGAAAACAAGGACTGCCACACCGTTGGAAGACCACTGATTTCCTCAAAAATAAATAACAGATACTGTCTCCCTGATTCTGGCAAACTAATAGTACTGGAGCTAAATCAACATTTTGCTTGGAAACTTCTGATTTCTTTTCTTCTAACTGTAGCAGTTCATTCCAGACATCAAATCTGATTCGGAGAATCTTTCATGCCTTCAGAGCAGATTTGAGCAATAGGTGGAGGATGGGGAATTCGACCTTAGTATTTGTTCCTCTAGCAAGAAGCCCTAACTGGAAACAACCTTTGATGTGTATGTAGAACAAAAACTAGATGTTTACTACATCATCACTGGTATGAACAATAATAAATTGTTGTATGCCTTCAAGTCGTTTCTGACTTATGGTGATCCTATCTCAGGGTCTTCTGGGGCTGAGAATGTATGACATACCCAAGGTCACCCAATTGGTTTCCATGGCCAGGTAGGAAATTGAACTCTGGTCTCTAGGGTAATAGTCCAGCACTCAAACCACTATATCACGCTGGCTGTAGTAATAAATAATGCCTTGTATTTATAAATAGCTGAATGTTCAAATATATTTCACATATAGAATCTAAATAACTCTTGTAGCACTGCTAGTCTGAAATATAGACCAATGTTATATTATTGTCCTCACAGAACAGAGTGAGGATTGCAGTTAAGACAGTTATACTTGTTTGAGGCTAGCTGACAAATTGGTGGCTGAATTATGATTTGAGCTAGAAATAGTTCAGCTTAGCCACTATACTTCATGAGCTTTCTAAAAACAGCTTAAGCTATTTGGATATGTTGTATATAAATCATAAAGAAGCAATTAGGAGGAATATTATTTGCATGTGCTTTATGTTCAAAAGTCTTTCTAGTCATTTCTGATTTATGGTGACCCCATAAGGCAGCTCAGGGGGTTTTTTTATTGCCTTCATCTGATGCTGAAAGTATGTGACTTGCCCAAGGTTACCCAGCAGGTTTTCGGAGTTAAGAGGGTATTTGAACCCTGCTCTCCCAGAGTCCTAGTGTAGCACTCAAAACACTACACTGTGATGGCTCTGTGCAGAACAGAGAATGTACAGAAAAACATTTGTTTCCTGCCCCACAGCTCACATTCAAGTCTGTCCTAGAATCTTTGTTCTGTTCTGTTACGTAGAAACGAATGAAATCTCCACTATGATAGTGGGTCAATCCCTTTCCCCACCCAGTGGGTAGAATTATACACAACTTTCAAAATGTGAACAAACAATTCAGAGGAAG
Organism: Iguana delicatissima; assembly: GCA_948472985.1. Lineage (NCBI taxonomy): Eukaryota > Metazoa > Chordata > Lepidosauria > Squamata > Iguanidae > Iguana > Iguana delicatissima. The sequence continues at coordinate 3,237,973 of CAOKZL010000205.1, forward strand.
GGTGTCGTACAATTTTTTAAAGTGGGTAAGTGTTTAAAAAAAACCTCGGAACTTATGAGTTGCTGGCCTGGAGCCTTGAAAATTGTTCCTAAGTAGTAACCATAACAAATGCCTCTTACACAAGTGCCTGCACTCCAAAGTTCAAGAGAATTAATAAGCCTTTAGACCCTGCTTTTTGATAAACAATACATCAGGCTAAGGAAGAAGTGTAAAAGAAGAGCAATCATGTGGATGGGATTACAACACAGAAGGGACAAAAATATACAACAGTACACAAACAACAGACAGCTAGAGAATTGGTTTTGCCACCCTAAGATTTCATAACAAAAGGGTGTGATAAAAATATTTTTGAGGAAGAAAGAAAGTCAACACAACTTCAGATTATTCTTCAGTCAAAGTCAGGCTTCGACTTTAAATGTTTGCATTCCCCCTCTTCTGCAAAAATTCAACAACTAATAGAGTGCAAAGTCAACTGTATTTGGTATGTTCAACCAAATGGCAGCTGTCTGTTAGCAATCAGAAGACTTGAATACAAACAGGCAAAGACTGGTGTCTTTCCCTCAGTTACTTGTGATTCCTTATTAAGGCAAGTCACAGCATAATAAGCAGGCAATACTCATTTTTCCTTGTCACTGTAATACTGCTTTTCATCTCTCAAGGTATACTTTTCTCCACTTGGTATTTTAAAATTCTAGCCTCTCACTTTTTATAATGTTAATTTGCATCAGTATGCCTATATGGATTCCAATATGTTTGATTAATGGCTTTCTAAAATGAGCAAATAGCGGAAAAGATTATACATGGTTAGAAACAATTGTCCATGGGTAAATATGGGGCAAATTAGTTATAGCAGATCCTGTGCGACCCTGATGAGGAACCAAAGGCTCTTTCCCACTATACAATATAATACTATGCTTCCAATTCCATTGCCATTTTATGGAATCCTGGGATTTGTAATCTGTTAGGCCAGTGGTTCTCAACCTGTGGGTCCCCAGATGTTCGTGGACTTCAGCTCCCAGAAGCCCTGAGCATTGACCATAGTGGCTGGGGCTTCTGGGAGCTGAAGTCCACAAACATCTGGGGACCCACAGGTTGAGAACCACTGTGTTAGGCATTAGAACTCTGGCTGTGCATTCTACATTGTTGTGTGCTTTTAAATCATTTCCCTAAGACAAACCTATCGTGGGGGTTTCCTGGCGAGATTTGTTCAGAGGGGGCTTGTCTTCACCCTCCTCTGAGGCTGTGAGAGTGTGACTTACTCAAAGTTACCAGTGTGTTTCCATGGCTGAACAGGGATTCAAACCTTGGTCTTCAGACTGGTAGTCCAATGCTGAAACCACTCTGGCTTTCCTAGAATTCTACATACGCCTCCCTAACCTGCAAATCCCAGGATTCCATAGGATATTGCTATGGCAGCTAAAGAGGAATCATAACACACTATACTGTAGTGTGAAAGGATCCAAGGATACTTCCTCTCTTAACAGTGAAAACTAGCATAAAATTTCACTACAATATCTTTCTTAAGACCATCGCCAACTTGTCTAAGTTGGGAGGACAGACTTCAGGTTTGTAGGATCTTGTTTTTATTAGACTTCTGAGGCCCATCACACTGGTGTAAAATAGTAGCTTAGGCTGAGCAGACATATGCAGAATTAGGGAATAGATTGCCTTTGAGCTTATGCTGAGTCCAGTCTAGTGGTCAATAATCAGAACCAAGCTCACAAAAGCTCTCTTTAGGCATTCCATTTCAGCAAACTACTTGGGGATGTCTAGGTTGTTGTTGTTAGATAACTACCAGTGAAAAACCCTTGCCAGTCTATTGGAAATCATCCAGATATTAACCAGCAGATCCTGGTCTACTTTTTGTGCACTCTTTTTCTAAATTTGGGAGTTATCATGATTCCTTTCTAACTGCATCCTGCCCATACTGTATAAATCAGTTCTCAACTTGTTGTCCTCCAGATGTTTTGGACTTCAGCTCCCAGAAGCAAAAGCCAGCATGCCCAATGGATGTTCTGGGAATTAAAGTCCTAGACAGCTGGAGAGCCAAAGGTTGAGCAACACAGGTATAAATGTGTGTGAACTTGAATTACACTGGATAGTGAACACTTTGCTGTAATATAATGGTTATTTGCCTGTCTAGTCCAATGCTCTTGCTCTCTGAGATATCAGGCAGGTGTATTTGGAATCTGGAATCATTAAAAGTGGGAGTATCAAGGATCTATTCCATTCGAAGCATATGTTCTAGCTCAGTGGTTCTTAACCTGGGGTCCACATGGGGTTATCATTCATCCTGGAAAATAAGGGAAATTCTGGATTTAAAGGACGAAAACAGTGTCCCAATCACTTGTGGCCAGTTGATGCGGCATGTCCCAGATTCCTCAAAGGCAGTAGTAACACTGGCAGCAGCAGTGTCAACGACACACTGGTGGGCTTCTCATCCTGCATTGGAGGCTCCAGGTAGTTCTGCACAGGTGGGCCTGAGAGCCCAGAAGGCAGGAAGGGGAGAGGGGAGCCCAGAAGATGAAGGAAGACGCCCACCCCAGGCTTTCTGTGGTTACTGTGGCAATACTGCTTGAGCCCATTATAGTGGAACTTTGCTTCCAAGCAGCCACAAGAATAAAAGGGAATCCCTTTGCTCTTGTGACTGCTTAGAAGCAAAGCAGCAAGGGTCTTAGTGCTCCTTTGGGGGAAAGTGCAAAAGAAATGCCATTTCCCTCTGAAGGAGCACAAAGAGAGTAGCGAGGGTAGGTGCTCTCCTCTCTGTTCTCTCCGTGCTCTTTCAGAAACAGCATTTCTTTAATGTTTTCCCCCAAAGCAGTACTGAGACCCTTACTTTCTAGGCATGGTTTTGGGGGAATGGACAAAAGAAATTCTTTAGGCCTGCCTCCCATTCATAACCTTCCTTTAGGAAACTCCAGTTTACTCTACTCTCCTGGCACTTGAAGGTTCTCCATAGCTACTCCACAGGCCATTAACAAGCCTCCTTTCCTTTGCATTGTCAACTGGAAGAATAAGAGTTAAGGGTGAACAATTGATGAGCAACTTTAAACAAATGTTTAAATAATTAAATACACATTGTAGCAGTTAGATATCTAAATATTTAAATCTAAATATTTAAATGTTGAGTTAAGTCTTGGGCCATGGCAACAAATTATATTTACGGGAGGTCCTCAGTAAAGAAAAGGTTAAGTATCACTGTTCTTGCTCTTCCCAAAGGTACAAACCAAGGGGGAGGACAGGATTTGAATCAGAGCCCCAAGGGCAGCCTAAGGAAAATTGCATTATTAAGTCACTGTGCAACTATTTTTTCTGTTTACTGCATGTATCTTTCCTGTTATCTGCAAGCATACTTGGGGGAAATGTTATTTTCACAAGCTGTACGTTTCTTTCTGCTACTGCATAGATTGGTTTGTTTGCAATAGTCTCAACAGAGAAATTTAATAGCTTCTATTTGTAATTCTGATTGGAAATGTCAACCTCCTACAAACTAATGACAAAACAAGTCTTCTGTTTAAGACCTTCTGTTGCTTTGGTTCTGTCCAAGCAAATAAGGAAATGAAATTTCATTTTCAAGATTTTCACACACACACATACTAGTGGAATGTAAACTGCTCTTCAATCTGACCTTTCTCTTTCTTTGTCACCTTGTTTTTTAATACAGTTTTTAAAATCAGAGTTCTGTATGGATATCCTTAAAGTAGTAAAGATCCAAGTTGTTGCAGATGACTCTGTCAAGGGGCTGAGAGTATGTGATGTGCCCAAGGTCGCAAAGAACCCTAAAAGTGAATGACAGATGTGACTTCAGGTAATAAAGAGAGAAGAGGTTAAAGATCAGAAAACTGCAAATTAGCAATGTGGGATTTCAGTACTGAACTAGGAAAATCAAGAAATATAAGATGTGGTTGAAGAGGGTTTTAAGAGATATTTAAGCTTAAGAAGCAGAAATCATGACTGGTCCATATATATTTCTAATCTTTGCAGTCTTTTGATGTTCATAATCACAGATCGAGGCTCTTACTTTCCAGAAGGTTATTTCTGGCTTATTTCCTCTACCCCTCTGTGAATTTGGAGGACATTTTTTAAAAATATGGGCTATATACAAAGGAAGGATGCCTTTAGAACAGGAGAGATAGTACTGTGGTAAGATTTGAACTACTGTCCTTGGTAGTTTCAAATCCATGTGCTTACCATCCATGCAAAAGTCCAGTGATGGGACCATTCTTGGCATATTGGCATTCTATAGGACAAAATGAAAAGACTACATCACGTCCAAGCACCTATCTTAATCAGTTGCCTTATTTGTTCCATTGTTGTGCTTATTTTGGTTTGAATTGTGCTTTTGGCTCCCTTGTCTATAGTGCTGCTTCAGCTTAATGTGAATGGCTTCCTTTGGACTTGAGACAGGGAAGTGTTTCCAAATGAGAGTTTAAGTTCAAACGGGAGGGGGGGGGTTCATGCCAAGTTAACAACAGTGGGTACTGAAGATTTTCGAATGCAACATGAAATCACAATATTAACATGATCATGTTGTTGATGTGCCTCTTTCCTAAAATGGTTTGGTTTTAGAATAATGTTCAACCAGTCAGATGGTCTTTCCAGATTTTATTATACACTGTCCACTGCATAGTTTGGCCACTATAGAAACGTGATTGGCTTGGTTTGTGTGAACTAAAATCTCTGTATATCTTGCTTGCTTCCAAGCACACAAATAACAACTCTTCATATTATGCACTAAAATTACTGGCTGTCCACTGCAGAGAGATACTGTTTTGAATAATATTTCAGCAGACTGGTGCCCTTGGAGGTTTTTGAAGATGATTAGATTAGGAACTGCAGTTTTTAAAGTTCCTCCACAGTAAGTCTCTCACCTTGGAAAAATTACTATTTTTACCCTGATGCCTGAGGGACTCTAAGAGTCATAGGCCAAAGCAGTAACTTTTCTAGACGCTTACAAGTTTATATAAACTAGTGAAGTTCTTCTGTTCAGTGGTTTCTCCTTTCTCTGCTACAGGGCTGAATCTTTATCAAGCTGCTTGCCATTTCATCTCTGTATCAGAGAAGTGAACAAGGCTGTATTCTTACAGCTCCTGTGCCAGGTTTTAGCACTTGGTACTTTTTTTTTGTCTAAATACTTCCTTTATATATTGTGAAATTATGCTGGGCATGTTTTTACTTACAAAAGAGCATCAGCTCTTTTGTAAGAGCTGACCAAGTTACACTGCTTTGGAGGTAAAGAGGATAACTCAGTCTTCTTTCATAAACATTATTAGATTGCTTTGTCACAACCCACTGAGTAATTTAGTAATTCTCAAAGTGAGTGTAATCTCATCCATAATGTTGCCTTCAGTTATGTCAGGTTATCCAATATTTCATCTTTGAATAACTGATTTAAATGCAGTCTCAGAATCTATCACATATTAGAGTCTCTAGGGTGCTGTTCCTACTTGTAGATCTTTAACACATTTTATAACAAAACTAGAGATCCTTTAGACTCTTTGGAGATAAAATGACCATTTATCACTGCTTCTGCCTCTCTGGTGTTTCATTAGCAATGACTCAAGCAGTGAGTAAGTGGGGTTGCTGCTGAGATCTCTATTACATGGTCTGGCAAGCTGAGATATTAGAGAGCCACTGTGATGGCTTTCCTCTGAGCCTGCTGATATTATCCAATTTGGTCCCTCCATAATTTAAAACCAAAGCATGATGCTATTGTTTATCTTCATAAAAGATTATGTAAGCTATACCCTGTTTCAAAATCCAAATCATTTTATTAAACTTGGTTTTCACCAGATTTTTTCACAGAGAAAACTATGCAAAAACCATTAGAATGGAAAACTATTCCTGACTTTTGTTTTGTTTTGTTTTTTAGCTGATATTCCTGTATCGGTCCTCCTGTAGCACTACGTTTCTTCACGCCATAATTAATTGATTGCTACTTACTAAAGGTAACAGGTCTATATTAGATGCTGAGATACAGCTCATGGTTTTTAGACCTTTTCCTTTCCATCAGTTAATATGACATTGTGTTTACTCTTTGACTGTTTCACTCATTTTAATTAGTAAACTGCCTTGAGGTCCAGTTTTGATGGGAAAAAGGCAGAGTCTAAATAAAGGTGATGGTGATGGTGATAACGACTTCCATCTCTTTTCCTTCTTCTTTTAAAATGAAAATGTGACAAAGATGGGAGTGGAAAGAAATGCCTTTGACCCACAGAAAAGTAGTAGGAGCTGAAGTTCAATGGTTTCCATGTAAACCTCTGAAGAAATCCCTTGTCAATAGTCCAGCCAGAGTCACTAGCTTGGAAATCTTCCAGGCAACCCTTCTGGAGACTACCTGGTGATTCTACCATTAGCCAACTCAGTGGTAATAGGAAATCTATCTCTACAATATTTGGCATTAGGTTTGAACTATACATGTGAGTCTTTAGCCACTGTGTCATCTGCAATCATCCACTCATGAAAAACTAGTTGATAACCAGGACTCTGTCCCAATATGTGGCCTCCCTCTGTGGAAAACAATGGTAGTATAGCCCAGCCTTCATTCTGATCCAGCAGGGGCACTTTTGATGCCTGATAGAAGTGAAACTGAAAACAGGCTTTTATGTACTTGGATCTGAAACATTATTTGTACAGGCTGAAGTCACAAAGTGGATCAAATAAAGTGGTATTCCAGGAATTCATTGCAACCAAAACATCAGTGTTTCTCTTCTAGCAGAAATGCACTGTATCTTACTGTTACTCCAACCATATCATTCTCTGTAGATTAAATAATTATGTAAATGGAAGGCTCTTAGACAAATCTGTCTTTTGTCTTCAGCCAGCTAATGCTATTTCTGCTTTTTGAAATGATTTGGATTCATTTCCCTATTTGAGTAATAAACATTTGATAATATATGTGTTTTACTGTCTGAATAAATACACAGTCTCTGTTCTAGGAAAGGAAGGTATAACAACTAGTTTCACATACATTATTATAGACTCAATTTTTCCAATTCTTCAATTGATTATTAAGAAAATTGGAAACCAACAACAAATTCTTTGTTGAAATTTCAACTTGTTAAAGAAATTAAGTTCTATCAATGGACCACATGAAATCCACAGTTCTTCTTCCCTGATTAGATAAGTGGCCAGTTGAAGGGATAAACAAGTCTCCAACTCAGACAAGACAGACGTTCTATGAGTCATCAGGAAAATCCAGCCTGGGATGGGGATTGCTACCATTATGTGCGCTCTTTCTGAAGAACAAGATTTGTGTGTAGGAATTTTCTTGGACTCAGCATTGTTTCCAAAAGGTCATGTGATTGCTGCAGCTAGGAGTGCCTTTGCCCAGCTTTGGCTGGTGCACAAACTACACCTCTTTTTAGGGAAGGTGAATTTAACTACAGTAATCCAGGCCTTACTTATTTTCCCATTATCCTATGTAACAGAGTGAGCTTGGGGCTTCCCTTGAAAAATGTTTGCAGACCAATACAAAAGGTGGTAACCAATCTGTCTGACTTGTGCTTTGGAGAATCAACTGTACTAGCTTCCAATTTTCTTCTAAATTCAATTCTAGATGCTAGTGTTGATCTACAGAAGCCCTAAAATGCTTGCAACCAGGTTTTCTGAAAGACTGGGCTTTTCTAGAATTTGAGATCTTCAGTGGAATTCCTGTTTCATTGTCCTACCACTCAAGAATCTATATTGATGACTACACAAGACAAGGCTTTCTCTGTAACAGCACCTCGGTTGTGGAACGCCCTCCGAAGGGAAGTTGCAGTAGCTCCATCCCAGCTGAGCTTTTGGTGCGTGGACAAGACTGTATAATCCCCCCAAACCTTTGGTCTTTAAAACTGGAATAACAGTTGGTTTTTGGTGCAGTTTTTGATCTATTCTTTAACAATATTTTAATTTATTTTATTGCATGTTGCTTTAGGAATTATGGCGGGCAGAAAAGCAATATATACAAACATTTAATAATAATAAAAAAAGTTAGTATGGTTATTAGCTATATATTATATTCCCCTGCCACAGAAAACTTAGGATTGTAAAAAATTTAAAAGATGTTGGAAAGATGGAAGATTATTAACTGTTCTGCACCCATTCTACATGCTTATAGTTACTTTTATTATATTAAACGTTGAGAGTTGGGACCTTGACTAGTGCTTTTACCATTTCACTGTAGCTTTTCATCTGCACTCCTGTTCTTCTTTCTAGATCAAAAAAGCCTTCTATGGCTTATACAGAGATACTGAAATGGAGATGAGAAAATTAATTCAACACTGTTGAGGGAATTCATCTATACCAGATTCAGCAGAATAGTATTTTACTTATTTGTAAATGTGCATGTTCACTCATAACAATATGCTCATCAAGCAGCTAATGAAACAAAGAAATACAGAATTAAACTTATTGCTACTATTGTTATGTGCCTTCAAGTTGACTCCAACTTCTAGAGACTCTATCTTGGGGTTTTCTTGGCAAGATTTCTTCAGAAGGGATTTGCCATTGCTTTCCTCTGAGGCTGAGAGCGTGGCCTTCCCAAGATCACCCAGTGAGTTTCCATGGCTCAGTGGGAATTTGGACCTTGGCCTTCCAGAATCGTAGTCCAAAGTTCAAAGCACCACACTGCCATGCCTCAACAAAGATAAAAAAAAATGCATTGAAAATGTTCTTATCTAATAGAGGAAAAGACCACCAAATTTACAACTCAGACTGTTGAACAAAGTAAATTTGAAATTATAGTTCTTGAAACTAGGGTGGGCACAGTATGACCCCCCAGAGGAGACTGGACTGTAGCTTCCAGCAGTCTTGCCAGCACAGCCACTAGTGAGAATTTCTATGAGTCACAGTCTAACAACATCTGAAGGCCTGTGCTACTCCTGCTCCTGTTCTGTATGCAAGCTAAAAGGCAAGTCAGTAAAAAGGTTTTCAGAAAATCAGTTTCAACCAAGAGTGACTGCAGTTCATCAACCACTTTTTTGAGCATCATCCTGAGAAAGGGAATACAGGCTCCCAGTTTATTGTGTCTGGCATAATCTAAATACCAGGTTAAATAGTGAGAGAAAGAAGCTGGGTAATCCTGATTGGTGCCTGCCAGTCACAGCTCAGGAAAAACTGTCTATGAGGAACAATATTTTTATTGTTTATTGTTTTATTTTATTTTCAATATTTTTATCAACGACTTGGATGAAGGAATAGAGGGCATGCTCATCAAATTTGCAGATGACACCAAATTGGGAGGGGTTGCTAATACGCAGAGGATAGGATCAAAATTCAAAATGACCTGGATAGATTGGAGAGCTGGGCCAAGGCTAGCCAAATGAAATTCAACAGAGAGAAGTGTAATGTCCTACACTTAGGTAGAAAAAAGGGAATACAGAAATATAAGATGGGGGACACGTGGCTGGATAGCAGTACGTGTGAAAGGGATCTAGGAGTCTTGATAGACCACAAGCTGAACATGAGTCAGCAGTGTGATGCCACAGCCAAGAAAGCCAATGCAATTCTCGGCTGCATCAATAGGAGTATGGTGTCTAGATCGAGGGAGGTACTGGTACCACTCTACTCTGCTTTGGTTAGACCTCATCTTGAATACTGTGTCCAGTTCTGGGCACCCCAATTCAAGAAGGACATGGTCAAGCTGGAGCAAGTCCAGAGGAGGGCGACCAAAATGGTGAGGGGCCGGGAAGCCATGCCCTATGAAGATAGACTTAGAGAGCTGGGGATGTTTAGTCTGCAGAAGAGAAAGTTAAGAGAGGACATGATAGCTATGTTTAAATATTTGAAGGGATGCCATGTAGAGGAAGGAGAGGGCTTGTTTTCTGCTGCTCCAGAGACCAGGACAAGGAGCAACGGATTCAAGCTGCAGGAAAGGAGATTCCACCTGAACCTCAGGAAGAACTTCCTGCCAGTCAGGGCTGTCTGGCAGTGGAATCTGCTGCCTCGGAGTGTAGTGGAGTCTCCTTCCTTGGAGGTTTTTAAGCAGAGGCTGGATGACCATCTGTCGGGAGTGCTTTGAGGATGTTCCTGCATGGCAGGGGTTGGACTGGATGGCCCATGTGGTCTCTTCCAACTCTACATTTCTATGATTCTATGAACAAAAGATAGAAAACTGGGCCTTGTCTCTGACAGAGGACAAATAGAGAAAAGGTGGCCTAGACATAGGGCTTTTCTGCACTACATTGTTATTGTGCTGTTGTTCCATTTCCAATCTCCTATGGAATCCTGGGGTTTGCAGCTTAGGGAGGGACATTTAAGATTTTCAGCCAGAGAGCTCTTTGGCCTCAGTAAACTACAAACGGCAGAATTTCACAGGATATTGAAAGTGGAATAAGAGCGCTATAACAGTGTAGGGTGGAAAGGCTCATAGACTACAGGTGCAATAGAGATACAACTGTCAGTCAGGGGAAGAACTGAATAGGGTTCTGCGGGGGGCGAGGGCTGTGAATGATCAAATAGTTCAGGGGTTAGTGTTTGGTTTAATTGTATATTCATAAACTCCTACTTGTTTCATGGGCTGTTTTGTTTTGTTTTGCAACTGTGTCTGGATTTTGATAGAGATGCTGGTGAGCCCACTGAACAGTGCGCCCACGTGTCCACATTGGGATCACCTGGAGGCCCAAATATCTGGTCCAGGGAGGATCTTGAGAGGGAAAGGGACAAGGTGAGTGACAGAAGCCAAGGGTTGGAATTGTGGGGGCAGCCAGGAGAGGGGATCCATCACACCACTGTTTATAGCTGATAAAATGTTTAAAAAGTAAATTTGCCTTGCTTGCTATTTTTTATTATCTTTCATTGACTTACCAGGGGGGAAAAAACACACCACTATTTGGATCAATGGCAGTGGCATAACCCTGAAAAAAATCCTGTTGAAATGTCTCTAAAAGGCTCATAAATGCCTCTAAAAATAACTTTGAAGAGTAAACTATATGTTCAATGACATCATATCCCCACGCATTGCATTATTTTTGAAATGTAACTTCACATATGCTCTCATAATAAGAAAGGCAGGGAGGGATAAATCATCACATTACTTCCGAGTTCTGCTCATCCATCTTCCAAGGAGTCTGGGTCTTTTATCTGTTGTTGTAGATGTTGATAATGGTGATGATGATGCACATCATAATTTTTGAACTGTGTTTGGTAGAAATCAGTGTAACCCAGTGATCTCTATCGCTCAGAGATCCTAGGTCCAGATCCTCTAAACAAGCTTCTCCCCTATATTTTTTACTAGGATATTTCCCTCTATACAGTTGTTACCCTGCTGAGAGCACTGAAGAGTAGATGGAAAGAAAGCACTTAAGGCAATGAGAAGAAGTAGAACGTTTTGATCTTTAAATAAAGGAGATATTCAAATAAGAGCAATGTTCCCATTTTAAAAACACTAGCACCTAAAGTTGCATTTTGAAGGTAGAGAATGTTTTCTTCTTTCCTATGAAACTTCAGTAAACTTGACAGAGGGAGGGGATACCTGCCTGCCTTGAGTGATGAACCAAAAATTAAGAACTGCACTTGTGAACTGCTCAGCTTTGAGTTTTATAGCCCTGATATGCGCTTGCCATGGGTCAGAAACAGTGAATAATATATCCAAACAACAATTTGAGGTCAACTGTTCTATCTTATTTTGCCCAATACACCAGTTGTGCTTCTTTGTTCCACCTCTAAAGACAACAAATTTGGTCTTGTCATAATTGATTGACGATTTGTTGGCTGAACAATATAAATCCAGATTAGCCAGGAGTCTTCTAAGTGGAATTTGGGTGTAGGAAAGGAGTGCCATGTCATCTACATATAGAATCAGGGGGACTTTCCAACCACAAATTGATGATGAGGGGGTATCATTGCTTATGCAATATATAATATTGCTAATGAAAAATTTAAAAAGGAAAGGTGCCAATACCCTTTGTTGCATTGTTTTATCCCTTTCTTGTTGGAATAGATTCCATGTGAGATCCCAATGAAGACAATCTCACCTTAAGGGTAGTATCTTTATGGAGTGCGCTGACAAAGGGAAAAGACACTGATCAATGTTGGTATTAGGTAGCTTCAGCCGCAAAAGCTCATGGTCAATAGTATCAAAAGTAACTTTCAAATTAACAAATGCTGCATAAAGATGGTCTTTCCTATGTCACATTTATATACCTGTCCAAGGTAAAATATCTACTCCCAAATCTTGCCTGTTCTTAAAGAAATTATTTTCTGTGGCCCAGTTCTCTAGGTTATCTAACAGATATTAAGTACATATTTTTGCTACTATGTCTATAAGACTAATTGGTCTGTAATTTGATGGGAATAATCATACTTTGATTCCAGTGCATTGGGATGTTTCCTGTCGAGTTGATGTTGTTGAAAACTTGGCATAGTGAGGATGCCCACCAATTTAAATTTTCTTTAAGAATTTCTCCACACATCCATCTTCTTGTGGGGCTTTTCCCCTTGGTAACAATAATATTACGCTTTTATTTCAGCTTCACCAATTGGTGGTCAGAGATTACGTGGTTTAACTCAAGAGAAGGTTCTTGGGTTTTATACTGGAATTACCATTATTAAAGATGGAATAATAATGGCTCAACCACATATGATGTGGTATAGTTGAAGCCAAATTGATTCTGCTGGGCTTCATACCAAAACTGACAATGTGCCAGAATTTCCTGTGATCTTTAAGCTCCATCACCTGCACTAAATCTGACCAAATAAGGTTTTGTAAAGCAATTTTTCCCCTTTAGGAGTATTTTCTGTTCCCTTTCAGCTTTAAGAAATGCTTCCAGATTTGCGGGGGAAGGATAAAGTTTATTTTCATTTTTCTTACCAATTGATTAATGGATTTCTTTTTAAGGTGACGCTCCTTATTAAACCAAGAGTAGTTCTTTAGGCACTTTAGTTTCTTGACTATTAGGATCTCAATATTAGATCTAATAGATTCAGTTAAAGACCTAAAGATGCCCAAGATCCATGACTTAAGCACAAAATCTGGTTCCTCCACTGCTTACAGGTATTAGAAGTCAAGAGGGAAGATCTCATTTGAAAAGTATGTTCATCCCCTAAAAGTTTCTTTAAACTGTTCATTGTAGACTGGGTTGGATTGTTGTTCTGGTTTAATCACAGACTTTCAGGGGCCAGTTTTATGTAAGCCCATATAGGCTGATGATCACTATCTTACCATAGGGTACAATGAAGTTAGCTGTTCTGTCTATGAGCCTTATCGCAACATGATGTTATACTATTATAGCAATGTGTTAGTCCCACTTTTGCCTCAACCTTATCACACAACAGTATTGTTCTCCAGGCACTATTGCATTGTGCTGCATTTCAGAGTCATTGAAAATGCGTTTATTTTTCACAGTGGAAATAATTGGTTAATGGCCCTCTTTCATGCAACAGTTCAGTAACCAGATCCAGACATCTCACAGCACTTTCTTCCACCCATGAACCATTAGTGACCGCGGCATGGGTATGACATAGTGTCTCGACATCATAACGCTATGGCTCCATTACAGCTACGGGAACCAATCATGAAGCGAGGGGCGGGATACCGGAGTCAGTAATGGTGCCTTAATGTGAATGATTATAATGTGCTAATGATGCTATTAAAGAGCTAATGCAGCTAGAGTGCTATAGAGAGCATTGGCAATCAGCTGCCCTCACGAGAATGGCTGGAGTGGATTTCAAACGGAACAACACAGCATAAGGAGCAGTGTGATAAGGCCCTGAGTGCATGCATATTTATTATGAAGGATCCACACTCCAGGGTATTTTCAAAAGTATTACTTCAGTGATAAACTACTTTTTTTAAAAGTTAAAAGCAAAGAGAATATGCATTATTCTCTTTGCTTCTAACTTTAAAACAGTAGTTTCTGTTGAGAAAACTAAACTTTCCCCACAGCTACTGCATCCACTTGGCTTCAGAGTGCAGTATTTGTGTACCTGTGACATTACTGATAACCCCCACAGACTTTTAATTTAATTCCAAATTATTTATGTTACATTTTTTAAGCATTTGAGGGTAAGCACCAACTTCAGCAAGAGTCCTCATATTACTTGTGGAAATGACTTCTTCTGCCAGTGCCTCCAGTCATTTTGATGGTATTCTTGTTCAGTTTATTAACCCTGATAAGATTTATGGCAATGAGATTCACCTATTAGACTGTTTAAATCCAGATAATATCTCTGAATTTTGGAGTGTCAGCCCTGTATAATCAGCAAAAACAATAACAAACAATTCTATTCCTTTAGCATAAAGCCACAGCAAAAAGCAAAAAGTGGTATTATAATACAATAGAACACAATGCAATGGGCCCTCAGTATCCACTAGGGTTTGGTTTCAGGACCCCCTGTGAACATCAAAATTTGTGGCTGCTCAATTCCAGTTATGTACAGTGGTGTAGTAAAATGGCATCCCTTATATAAAATGGCAAAGTCAAAGCTTTTTTTTTAATTTTTTTACTTTTTAAAATATTTTCAAGCTGTGGTTGGTTGAATCTTTAGATACAGAATCCATAAATATAGAGGGTCAACCATACAGTTTCCATAGGACTGCATAGTTAGCCTATTCCCACCTGGGCACTCTTTGTATAGTGGGACTACAACCTCCATATTCCCAGAAAGCATGATGGGAATTGTATTCCAGCACATCTGAGGTATATCAACTTGAGGACAGCTTAGGTTTCTTTGAACCTCCAACTGGAGAGGGATCTCACCCATTCTCATAAAGTATTGGAAACCTTTTTGTTTGATTTGCTGAATCAGGATGCTGAGTTGTGCCTGAGATTGTTGAGAACGGCAGCATTGGTAGTATGTTGGGGATTTTATGTGTATTTAAAGTGTTATGTTTTATTGCCTTTGTCTTTGATTGTATATGTTTCACCCTTTGGTGAAAAGGGCATTATAAATAAACATTATTATTAGGCAAATACTTCTTTCCTGTTCATTTTTTTAAAAATAATGTTTATAAATGTTACATATACTGTCTTCACAACAGACTGAAAAAGGCTAACTGCTTGCTGTTTTTACCGTGACTGAAGAACTAAGGAGTCAGGAAGTCGTCATCAAAGGGTACAATAAATCACGGAAACTTTGATAGCATAAAGACAAGAAAGGTTAACAGAATTATTAAGCAAGGGAAGTGGAGATGGGCATAAGGAGAGGGTTGTGGGTAGGAAGAGATTTTAGCATTATCACTTCTATTGTCTCTGCTAGGAAGTATATTACCATGAATCTTGATTAATTCTGATGTGTCAGCCAATATGACACTGGCGCCAGTGACACAAAATAGCCAGTACCCTTGAGGGAGAGAATGTAAATCAAAATAACTTAGCAAAACTACAAAGTGTCTGCTAGTAGATTTCATTTTAAACTTATTCTACTGGAGTAAATGAAAGGCTAGACGTAATTCAGTAAGGAAGAAACAAAAGCAGAAAGCAAATACTAATAGTTTTCAGAAGAAATTATGGATTGGTCTCAAGGACTTGAATGCACACACACACACACACACATGCAAAGGGTGCTCTTCTGCTCATGGAGGGCTCATTTCAAATTTATTGTATACCTGTTTAAATAAACATCTTGGTCTTAAGCATATTGACTTGGAAGGGTGTTATCTAGTTTCACTTGCACTCATTTTCATGTATATCTATTCAGGATTGTTGCCTGAAAGTGCAATCATATGCACATTTACATTTACTCATTTTGTTTCTTCTACATCCCAACTTCCCTAGAAAGTTCATGGTGGCTAGCAAAATTAAGCATTTTATGAAGAGCAAATCAGTAATAACTACAGCATCAAAATAGTAGTAGTAGTAGTAGTAGTAATAATAATAATAATATCATATATAATATATATATAATAATATATAATAATAATAATATCAGATACGTGGCACCAGAAAAATAGATCAAGCAAAGGTTTAAAAATTCAGCTGTGATATGAATCCTTTTAAAAAATCAGCATTATCAATAAGGTTTACAGTATTCTTGATAAAATTCCCTTTAACTCAGTGAAAACTGACCATGCAGCATGGGCTTTTAAAGGCAAAACTATGGTGGAATGTGCAGCATTGCCTGGAAGTATTTTATCTTTGGACAGCCATTGGAAGTATTTCCAGCACTTTGCACTGTTCAAGTTGTGCCTGCCATGCATGGGAAAAATGCAATCACTAGAATCTTAAGAATTATTCCAGGATTTTCTCTAGACCCATTTATCATCTAGTGGGGATTTTCTGTGCTTCTTGAGAAGGATTTTATTGTACAATTGTACACTTGTCTTATTCATAGCATTTTCAGGGGTCCAGATGATCACGTCTTCCCATTTTCCAAAATTTCTTCCTTCATCTTCTTATCCACAAAAAAGGAAGGGAGTTCAGAACAATGGTTGGTGTTTTGTTTTTTTGACTGATAACATCAGGGAGCTTTCTGTTTGGAAACCAACTTTTTTCCCCCTTTAATTTATAAATGAATTGATTGAATATGAAAGCATAGCTATGTTATATATACAACATTATATTTCAGAATATATAATATTAGATCAGTATGCAAAGCGATCTCATAGCACCTTTGACACTGAAGGCCTTTCTGCACTATACTGTCACAGTGCTATTATTCCACTTTCAATCTCCTATGGAATCCTGGGGTTTGCAGTTTAGGGAAGGTAATTTAGAATTCTCAGCCAGAGAGCTCTTTAGCCTCAGTAAACTACAAACCCCAGAATTCCACAGGATGTTGGTAGTGGAATAATAGCACTATAACAGTGCAGGGCAGAAATGGCCTTTGTATGCTACCAACCTGACTCTAAGTGTAAAGGATTTGGGACTGGATAGAAATTAAGAATACTTGTTGAAACAAATGTTGAGGGCAGCTCGGGCAGTTATTGCATACAGTTGGAAAGACAAAGGAAAATGGATGGTGGAAAGATGACAACATTATATTTTGGAATATATAATATTTGATTTTATATTAGAAAGACAAATGCAGTATATGGGTCAGTCAAATGATTGGCAAAGGAAGTCAAACAAACAAATAGAAACAATTAAAGAAAGGAAGGTGTTACCCCACTGGTACACCCTATCCCAGGGTCTACAATTTTAATATTAAATGTGATGCAACATGCGAGAGAGGTCGCCCAGATAAGCACGTAGGCAGCAATGGTCGAACTATCGAGAACCAGGTCAGGCCAGTAAAATCCCCAGTCACATAGCCCCAGGAGACCTCAAGCTGTGCAAACCCACGGTAAACAAAGGGTCCTCAGCCACTGAGGAGCCAACTTGAGGGGATTAGTGTGTTTTCCCCAAGTTGAGCACCGATATCAATAAAATCATATCAGACAAGGACCATCTACATAAATTCACACCACAACCCAATGCAACCGAAGATCCTGAAACTTTGGCAACACCTCGTAATCCCATCATGCAAAAGGAGTTGCCATAGTGGAGCTTCTTTTCTGTTGCAACACCCATTGTTCTCCCCGGGAGAGCATTTGCCCTCAAGGTACGTTTTCCCCTACAAATAGTCCTAGTTTTTGAGAGTTTCTTCAGATAACTCCTGGTCATACCAGCAGACCGTTTCTCCATCAGTCGAGTAATGCCCTCAGCCCTCTCCGTGCTGAGCTCTACTTCTTCACTGTCTTTCCCGGACCAAGGACTTCAGGAAAAGGTGCAGTATCACCCCAGCTACAATCCCTTCAATACTTCCCTTATCCAGTTTCCTCTCTTTTGCTTCTTAATAGATCTTGAGTGAGTGCATGAGTGAGCGAGTGTGTTGATGCGTGATATTCCCTTCAATAAAATCATTTATTTGACATCTTTGTCTGATTTTTGGCTTGGTCTAACCCCGTAAAATCTGGGTAAAGGGACCCCCTAAGTTACCCTTCCTCTCACATTGCTATTGCTTGTGCTCTGTTGAGTTCCTATTCCTTCTCACATGGAGCATGTTAAGGCGTCCCTTAAGGGACCCCAGAAATCAGGGTAACAAAGGGCTACAAAATTATAGAAGATACAAAATACAGTTCTCCACATCAAAGGAAAGGGGTTTTAAATAAGAACTTACTTTGTTTCCTAGAGGGTGAGGGTGGGGGGAGGGAGGGAAGGGTAAAAGCAGTATTATATTTATTGGGAAAGTTAATTTTTTGGTTGTGGTAGAGCACCGATTGTGTTGTATTAACCACTGGAATAATTCTGTGTATGTATGTAGTGTTAATATCAGTGCTATCTGTAATAAGTGTTAATCACTCCAAAATAATAATAAAAAAGAAAAAAACTTAATATGCTACCAACTTGTTTCTCTCAGTGATACAAGATCTCTTGATCAAATGTATATAAAAATGTGATGATCAAATAATTTGACACCAGGACCATTTCTGCACTACACTATTATAGTGCTATTATTCCACTTTCAACATCCTGTGGAATCCTGGGGTTTGCAGTTTAGGGAGGGACATTTAGAATTCCCAGCCAGGGAGCTCTTTGACCTCAGTAAACTATAAACCCCAGAATTCCACAGGATGCTGAAAGTACAATAATAGCACAGTAACAGTGTAGGGTGGAAAGGCCCCAAATGTAAAACTCAATCCGCATAAAAACCTTGTTTGAGATTTGCCAGAAAGAAATATGAAAAGATTTGCAAATGCATCTCAATTTATATTACTGAATCCAAAGGAAATATATCAGGATTTTCCATGATTAGATTTGTCAATATAAGTTACCCATAGTCTGTACTTACCTATGCCTTTGCAGCCATGTTTGATATTGAAGTAGGGAAATATGTTTCCCCCAAGTGGAATATACCAGAATAGCATCAAACAGTACCAGGAAGAATGCCTGGATGCTTTTTTTCAGTTCATGCAACCATCACACCTTATAGCCTAAACAGAGATTTTCAGCTTCAAGAAAAAGTGTATGTAAAACAAGCAAGCAGGCAAAAAACTGCCAAAAGTCTTAAACTGATAAGTTCCTGGAAATCAATTTGCCGTTGCAATGGCTAATAAGATAAAATTCAGGAAATGGATTTAAGTGACCTTAAAACATCACTTGTATGTGCTTGACAGCAAAATATCATGAAGTATTGCGTAGAGTAAGATTTTTCTTGGTCATATTGAGAGATGCAGAGACTTACATGTGTGTCAAAGCTGATTCAAAATGTTGTTTTGATTCAAATATGTTGTCTCAGAGATGAAGTGCATTTTTTAAAAATCTAAGAGCTTTCAAGTATTTTTTTGTGTGCTGAGATGTTCTGAAAGTTTAGTACTACTCACATTTTTAAATCAGGAAGCTAAAAACCCCAAGTAATAAAGATGAGTGATTTACTTTGGCATTGATGATATACAGACTCCAAAGAATATTTCTGCAACAGATAAGCGAAGTTTGCTATTTATGGAAATTAGGTTTTTAGGCACAGTCAAAAGTAGAGTATTCTTAAACTGCGTCTTTGGCAATAGCATGATGAAAGCTATCAGAGTATAATCCTCCACTCAAAGCAGACCTCTTTGTCTCTCTCTCTAAAACATATATACATATATGTGTGTGTGTGTGTGTGTCAAAGTTTGTTTGTCTATGTCAGGCAAAGATCTCATATGATTGGCTGCCTAAGAAGATTCTATGGAATCCTGGGCTTAAGGAGGGGCCTTTAGAATTCTCAGCCAGAGAGCCTTTTGGCCTCAGTCCACTGGGTCTATCTTGAATAGGCCGGTTGCTATGGAGATGAGGCCTAGCAGCAAGGAGGAGGGCAGTGTATTCCCTCAGGAACCCAACCTATGTATGTTAATAACTTTGAATACAGATTGGATTGGGGAATATGGGGAAAAGTTACAGCACTGGATAAGATAGTTTGGGGAATTAGAGACACAGGATCTCAAATCTTTCTCACAAGGATTAGCTATGAGAAATAAAATCCCGGGCAACCCCGGGTATATATGCTAGTATATAAATAAAACAGACTGCAGAAATGTGTTCCATTAGACCAGTAGATAGTTGTAATGTCAGGCAGGAATATAAATCTGAATACGGAATAAACCACCTGTGACAAAAGGAGGGACATAAGGATTTTATATTTACATTATTTAACAATCTTCAGAAGGAGGACTATTTGGACTAGCCATCAGAAATGTAAAGGGTACAGTATGGTTGCAGTATATGCGTGTAACCATATTCATAATGGTAATGGTATCCTATCATATGTGCTGCTAAAACTACTATTCTTATCAATTGATGTAGCAGCACTGAAGAACTGTTGACTTTAAAGTTTTGTAGGAAACCACATCCTGCAAGTATTCTTTTGTAGCAGAGCAGGATGAAACATTAATTGTTTTCTTTTGGCAGAAGGATACTATTGCTGAAAACACGTGGCATATCTCTTAAAATAAAGCTTAACTTCAACAAGGGACAGGAAGTACCGTTCCAGGAATTTCCACTTCCTTTGTTCACATCTATTTTTGATTATACTATTAGGAAAAAGCTGTGATCTGAAAGGCACCAATCTGTAACCTTTTTCAGTCAACCCAAGAGCCAAGAAAGCTATTTATCTCATCCATTTATTTCTTTTTAATGAAAAGGATCCTTGTGACCTCTTCAGGTGGAGGCTACACAATCATAGAATGTCCCCAGAAGCAAAGCTCAAAAAAAAAAAGAAGAAAAAGAAAAGGCCAACCTATAACTTGAAGAAATAGCAAAACTGTGGAGGCAGCTTGACAGTCTTGTAATTAAAAAGTGTGCATCCTTCTTAACATTTGGCTCTATCCTGAATGTTTGCAAGCATGCATTCTTAAAAGAGTCTGTTAAGGGGGTGGTGATGTGTGGCACCCCTTGCACTAAGACAGCAACTTCTATGCTTTTCTGTTGGGAGTGGTAGGAAGTGGTGTGAGACTGTTTTTTCATCATGCTGCCTTAGCTCAAGAGCTGAAAGCCTTTGGTTAGCCAACAGGTTTTTTGTTTTTTTACTTTAATGCATTCATTACAGAAAATAAATTAACCTTTTATCCTCCACCACCGCCAACAAAAAACATAGGCAAACGTTAGATTCATTCACTATCATGTCTGAGTATTATCCTCAGGATCTGAATAAACCATTGTTCAGTCTATATGTTCTGTTCTTAGAAGTATTGACCTTTATACTGTTCAGAAGAAATTCAGTGGTGAGATTTGGCCTGTGTTTTAACTGCCCAACCCTGATTTATTCTGTTAGGAAGAAATTATATCCGTGCTAGGCTGTTCATGCTGTCAGATATGTGGCAAGATGTTTGAAATGAGGTCATGGTGTTAACATTCATTCTCAGACAATGGCATTGTTAATGTCAATGACATTAATGAAATTTCTTAAAGGCACTCACTGTTCAGGCTAGGACTGAACCTAAGATCACAAGATGATCCTGACTGGATCAGAAAAAGTACTATCTAGTCAAGAGTTCCCACAGGAAGTTCATGAGCAGAACACAAATGCTATTGCATCCTCCCATGCATGTCCTCTGGCAACTGATATACACGGTTATATGACCTCCAACTATCGGACATAAGTCAATAGTACTGATACTGGAGGTGATAAATATGCATTATGATGGGTAGCCACTAATAGCCTTATCATCTACAAATTCATCTGTTCCCTATTTCAAAATGACCAAGCTGATGGCCATGACTACATCTTATTGTGGGAAATCCCACCATTTTTGTGTTCTGTGAAGTACATCCTTATATCTGTTCTCTGTCTGTCTATGTTCAACTTCAGTTCACTTCAGTGAATGATGCTGGGGTCTTATAGGACAAGAGAAAAGAAAAGTTTCTCTCTATCCAACCGCTCCACACTATGCTATACTATGCTGGGGGGGGGTGCGCAATTCTGCATTTAGTTACACAGCCCCACAGTGACATGATATCAATGGTTTTATTTTCAATTGAATTTTAACACTTTATTTACCACTTTCTTGGTCAATCACCATCAGTTCAGTGTATGTGTGGTTGTAATTTTTTGCCCCAGTTGTGTATCACTTTACACTTGTATACTTCGTTAAGCTACTTTGGGAAAGTGGTGTAAAACTTTGCTTTTTCACCAAGGAACTGGGAACTTTTGTCCCATGACCCCTCCTCCTCCTTTAATAAATTCACTACTAAACAGAAAATAGAAACAAATCACACTCTTTCCATTCCCCAATGCTACATCTGTCCTACAAATACTACTTTTCCTATGAAATAAATTAATAGATGTTATCTCTTTAACTAACCACCCATTACTCATAGGAATCACGCTACATCAAAGCTCAGAAAAGACTGCATAGCTTTCAAAACATTTCTGTTCAGATCTGCATAGGTTTATCCACACCTTGTTCTTCATTCAGAGCTACAGGATAATAAATGGGATGACCTATTAATAGTTTTATAAATACTAAGATTAACCAAAAGCAAAGCTTGAATGGGAAAGAAATGTGACTCAGAGCCATATGAACTTGAAACAGATTATCACATTTTATTTCTGTCAGGACTGCCAGCTTTGCTTTGCTGATCTTGCATTTTTTTCAGGGTGCTCCAAGGTAGTTTATTTATGAGTACCTCTCACTTCTTCCTATCATATGGTGATGTTCTGCTCTGCATTCTAATTAAAAGTATGCTTGTCTCAGGTAATTTCTGCATTAGATGCCGTTAGCATGTTGTATGTAGCGTTACAATTCCAGCATTGCCATTCGCGTGATGCCATCGGGTTAGGAATGCTCTTTTCTGCACCCATCTGCCTCAAGCAGATGAGTATTAGTATTGCCACCCATGTTCCTTCCTCGTTACAGCATCTTTGGCCACCCCTGTGTCCTGCCTTCACACAATTGTGTGCTATAATGCTAAAAATGTGTTTAAAAAAAATAAGAAAAATGAATTCAAAAGACAAATGTAAAATAAACATGGAGAGGTGGTAGATTCCAAACTTGCCGTGCCATGGGAGCCACTGAGGGAGGGACAAGTTGGGCACGCCCACACTCTGCCCACTCTTGGATCCACAATGACAGGAAGCACTGTCAAGTGCTATAATGGTACCACACTACTATGGCTGACAAAAATGAAATGCTAAAGGAGGTTCTTAACCAGTTTTTTCCTGGAAATAGAATACAGTGGTTTGGTGACGCTAGGGGGTTGGGATAGCAGCTGGATAGTGACAACATTGTGTGGTAGCACAGCTCCTGGATTAGAAACAACCCACTTCTGTTGCATTATAGTGACTTTGTGTGGAAATGGCCTTAGTCTCTGAACAGTGTTTTTTTTGAGCCAAACTGTTCAAAGGAAGCTGCTCAATAGTTTTAATCAAATTTGTGCTCTGATGCAGGGATAATATTTCATAGGATGAAGTGTGGGGTAAGGTAACCTTTAGCTCTTCAGATGCTTTGGACTGTAAATCCCACGATCTCACTAGGAATTGTAGGTCAAAACATTCCCCACCCTTAAGATAGGGAGTTACCTCTCTGAACCAGTTTTTCATGCTCCAGTCCAGGTGCTCCTATATGCAACAACAGAGTTCCAAAGGAAAATCCTGTGTGACATCAGTGCTGTGGACAGCTTCCTGTATTTAGTAAAAATTGCAAGTCTAGAGTCCTCCCACCTACTTACCAAATCATCACTTGTCAGTCCACATTGTATCCCCTCTTGCAACTTTCCCCAACCCTTTGTCCTCTAGGGCTGTGGACCACAGTTCTCATCAGTGCTCCCAGCCAGCTTGCCAAATGGTTGGAGGCAGTTGTATACCAAAATATCTAGCGGGCAAGTTGTCCTAAGGCTGCATGCTACTTTATGTTGTGTTTTTACTGATTTTACTTATGCTCTGATTTTATAGACAAAATACTTCAACTGTCCTTGTTAGGATAGTCTTAAAATAAAAGTGAATAAACAAATGAGAATCCAGAGAGACAGAACCAGCCTCCAGTGTTAATGAGAGAAGCCAAGGCACTAAAAAAAAAAAAATATTATGGAAAAAAAAACATACTGCAAATTGGGGTTTGTTGTTTCTGCTCTGATGCCTAAACAAGCCAAAGATGGCGTAGCCCGGAATGACCCAGTTAAGCCTAGAATTCAAGATACAATTTAGCTTGAAACAATCAGTGGAATTAGCTTGCTTATTTTTAAGCTCATCCTAATTTTGGACAGAATGTAACATCTTATGCTATCCATCTTTCTGAAGCCTGAAAAAGTCCACTTAAAAAAAAACAACGCCACGATTAGCACTGTAGCATCAGAGGATTCTGATCCTCTGGAAAATGAATCTTTCCAAGCTCACAACTTGCACTGATTCCAGCATCATTTACTGCCCAGTTAAGCAAGATCGGACTGCAATTTTAGTGCTTTTTTTGAAAGATCATTTGGGTCAATATTTGTTGCTCCTTTTCCCAAAGAAATACATCTGAAATCATCTGTTCTTGATGTTGGTTGTATTCCATTTGTATTTTTCTTATAATTATTGCATTATTTGGCAACACAGTGTCAACCTATTAATAGCAAACTTATGCTCTTGTGATATTTCTGTAGCTTCTGTGCCTTCCCATTACAGCGCTTTATCACAGGCTCATTCTCCCAAGACATTTGTACAGAGTCTGTGCCTTCCCATTACAGCTCCATATTGAGCCATCCCACACACGGTGTTGTCCAAACTTTGCCAAGCTTCTCAACTTTATTTCTGAGCAATGATGTTAGTTTTTCCATGCTTATTATCCACCATGTGCACATATTATCCATTTGCTGTAAGATGCCAGGGAGGAATGTTTGCAATACTTAATCATCTGTTTGTGGCCTGCTAATAGCAGCAAGCTGGTTAGTTTCTGGGAATTGGTGCTCTGTTTATTAGGCAGTCTCAGTGTTATTTTCCTGGATAAGAAGGCTTGTCAGATGGGTGTGACTCACTGCACATCACTGTTTTTCAGTCTTGTCACAATGGATTTGTAGTTTGGCGTTGAAATTCTGCATACATTTGGGGCAGTATTTTCTTACTTTCCTTCCACAAGTTTGTTTGTTTGCTTCTGTTGTGACAGAAGCATATACCTAGAAGCACATGATCCAAGACGCAGCAGCTTTTTGACAATTTGCACTCAGTACCTAAATGGCAGAACTTCCTGTGAGAGGGTAAAAGGCACCTCCCAGCACTTAACTTCAATTATTTAAAATCTTCTGCTCAACTCCTTCATTGCTAAGACAATCCTAGGGCAGTGTACATAAATAAATAAGAACAAGATAATTAAAACCACCAAAACCAGAAAATAAAGTATAAACATTAAATTATTTAATAAATAATGTTAAAACGTTAAATCACCTGCACCTGACTTGGTTTTCTGCAGTGTATTTTAAAGTCCAGTTTACCTTTAAGCCTTCACTTTTCTCAGCCTGCCGTACCATTAGGCAAAATTTCAGGCAGCCCAATTTTGAGAGTCAAGAAATAGTAGCAAAAAATTTAGTTTCAAATTCATTATGCTGGCATTTTTACTCCTATGAAATGCTACTTGCAGGATTTCCTGTCTCAGAGGCCAAAAGAAATTCACCATGACTTGATGGCATGTATGTGTATGTACACATCATGCGCTGTTTCACCTCAGGCAGCAAAATATCTTGGGTCTGAACACAGATGCTTTAACTAATCAATAACAATATATGTATAAACAGGAGATCTGAGAACTTTATTACTTCCACAACTCCAACAAAATTTAGAAATGTATTTTCAATGGAACGTCTTTTTTAAAAAAAAAAAATCAGGTAGGAGAGGGGGGACAGAAAATAGAGGGTACTTATGTGTCCCATTTCTCAGGCAACGCCCTGTTTGGGTTTATTTAAATCCAGTCCTTATAGGGGTGATACAAGACGCTCCTAATTTTATATGTGAGGGGGAGCTAGCTGTGCCCCCACCAGATCAACCCCTGAGCATCTGGTAGGCAGCAAATTGACCTTTTACATACCAATTATATAGCAACTTATGCCAACTTTAAGGGAAACCTATCATGGGATTTTCTTGGCAAGATTTGTTCAGAAGGGGTTTGCCATTGCCTTCCTTAGAGGCTGAGAGAGTATGACTCATAATTTTCAAAACATGCTGAGAGAGCGTGTTTTGAAAACTTGGCAACCTTGCTTGTACATTACTAGTCGGGATGGGGTATGGGCAGGCTCAGTCCCTGCTCATTTAATAAAAGAAGATTCTGGGTCATGCACAGATACTGGAATAGAACAATAGATCAGTTTATTGAAGGCAGGGAAAGTAATTCTTCACCACAACCTGTCTTCCTTTTGCCTTGTCCTGTGCCTTCTCCATTAGACTGCGGAGCTGCAGGAACATTTCTGAGCATGCCCAATCATCCCAAGCCGGCAATGGAAGACTCTGGAGATGGGACCAGGAAAGAACAGAAATCAAGTTATACTTTTTCCCTGTACCATTGGGCCCCTAGCCAGTGTGGGAGTGGCACCAATTGTACTACTGATAATTTTGCTCTGCCTCCCACCCCTCTATGCTGCCATGTTCAGGTACTGGGATGAGAATCTTGTGGAAGTTCTGTGGTCTACTGAACCATTCCATCTAATTATTTGTGACTGATGAACTTGGTTGGTTTGGTTAATTTCCAAGAGCCCATTCACACTATATAATTATAGAACTATTCCACAGAATGGAAGCATGACAATTAAAGTGGAATAACAGTGATATAATTATGTAATGTAAATGGGCCCCAGGCCA
Source organism: Iguana delicatissima (assembly GCA_948472985.1). Taxonomy (NCBI): domain Eukaryota; kingdom Metazoa; phylum Chordata; class Lepidosauria; order Squamata; family Iguanidae; genus Iguana; species Iguana delicatissima. The sequence continues at coordinate 3,264,613 of CAOKZL010000205.1, forward strand.
GTCTGTTCTGTTCGAAATGGATTCTGGGTCTCAAGAGTATAATAATGAACCAAAGCTGCCATATTTTGGCCATATCATGAGATGACACGCTTCACTGGAAAAGACAATAATGCCTGGTAAAGTGGAAGGAAGCAGGGAAAGAGGAAGACTGTACTACAGGTGGACAGATTCAATCAAGGAAGCCACAGCTCTGAGTTTCAAGATCTGAGCCAGGCAGCTGATAACCAGACGTTAGAGGCTTCTTATTTATAGGATCACTACAAGTTGATTTGATAGCAAATAACAACAATAATATTTAGTGGCTTAACTTCTTAAATATTCTTCTCATGTGTTATTAGCATGTCTCATTGTTTTTTAAATTTTTTAAAAAAATGTTATTAAATAGGAAAATCAGCACAATCCAAACATACAAAAAGAGAAAGCAACAACAAAAAACACATCCATACAAACATTAACAGACATCCACACATAACTTAAACAAATACTAATAAAACATAACTAAAATTGGTTCTTGCTTTTGTTACAAACTGTCCTTATTACTTAAACATTTACACCTATTAAATCATACATTTTATCCCGTAGTTATTAGTTATTGCTTATCACTTATTTAATTACTTAAATAACTTCCTTACTTAATTTCTCAAGTTCATAATTAATTGTTAGTCTAGATTACTTTATACTAATGATCAATCGTCTAAAAATAATAATCGACATAAAAACAACATTGCAAAATAGCAAACAGAATATATTTTCTATATCTACCTTTACACTTCTCATTTAGTAATACTGATATTAATTATCAAAACCTATTGTCATCAGATTGCCTTCCTTCTTTTTGTAGGACATCAATCAACCACTTCCATTTAGACAAAAATTCATTTTACATTTTGCTGAGCCATTCATCCACAATAGCGTGTCTCATTGTTGTGGGCATCAGTTTTATTCATTTATTCTGCCGCATGTGCTTCACCCATTTTTATGAGGAATGTAAAGCATAAATAAAGGCGCACTTTTCTTTTCTTTTATCTCATTAGTGAATCATTTACTACAGAAATAGCCAGTAAACAGGCCAATTTATAGAGCTGACCCCAGTTCTCTTGTTGTTGTTGTTGTGTGCCTTCATGTCACCTCTGACTCATGGCAATCCCAAGGCGAACCCACCACAGGGCTTTCTGGGGCTGAATGTGTGTGACGCACCCAAGGTCACCCAGTGGTTTTCCGTGGCCAAGCAGGAATCGAACCCTGCTCTCCAGGATCATAGTCCAACACTCAAACCAGTACACCAGGCCAGCTCTCCTTTAGAACCTGTATCATTCCAAGGAATTATTAACTGGATTTTTCTTTTAGGCTTTTAATGCATACTCTGATGCGTTCATAATTATATTGATTTTGAAAGAGGATAAATGGACTGAAAGAATAGGAAGAGAGACATGATTCCTTCTCTGAACACATCCATCACTGAAATCAATGTTATTTTAAACCCACTCTTAAGCCAATTAAAGAAGCTCAAAATGTGTGCACACTTTAGAGATGTCTTTATCAAGCAAGCTATTACCAAGAAGCAACTCTCCTCTTGCTTTCGAGGTTTTGTTCAATAACTCTATCAGCAGCCACATCGGTGGGAGCCCTGCTTCCTAAAAACGAAAGTTTGTGGCTAGATTTAATTGTATTTTTAAAGGTCTAATCGGCGAGTCAGAGTGGTGTGATGGTCTGAGCGTTGGACTAAGATTCTGCAGATCACGGTTTGAATCCCGGCTTGGCCAAGGAAGCCCCCTGGGTGATTTGGGAAAGTCACACTCTCTCAGCCTCAGAGGTAAGCAGCGGCAAACCCCCTCTGACCAGATTTGCCAAGCAGCTCCCGTGACAGGTTCGCCGCGCGCGCGTGTGTGCTTTCAACTCACCTACCGACTTATGGCGAACTCATGAACTTCCCAGGATTTTCCCGGGGAAGGAATATTCAGAAGCGGTTTTGCCAATTCCTCCTTCTGAAATAACACCATTTGGTATTCATTGGCGGTCTCCCATCCAAGTACTAAACAGGGCTTCCTTAGCTTCCAAGACGAGCCAGGACCTGGAACCTTTAGGATATTTAGGTTCAGGGTCGCCAAAACTAAGGCCATTTCCGCACTACACTCTTATAGCGCGATTATTCCACTTTCAACATCCTATGGAATCCTGGGGTTTGCAGTTTCGAAACTGCAAACCCCAGGATTCCATAGGAATAATCGCGCTTTAGGAGTGTAGTGCGGAAATAAACGACTGAAAGCACCACCACCACCACCCGCGAAGGCAATACTGTAGCGAGAGAAGCCGGACAAGCCGCCATCTTGACTGAGGGCGCCAATGACTTCAGACTGGGAGGCGCCCAAGATGGCCGTCATATTTGAAGAGGGCACGGGAGGGCTGGGAGTCGTCCGCCGCCCAATCGGAGGAAGAGGCGGGGAAAGGGAGGCGGCGCGGCCCCGCAGTCTCGGCCGCGGCGCCCCTCTCAGGGACCAAGTCCGGGCGCCCCGCTTGGCCGCCGCCGCCGCCTCTTCCTGCCCGCCCGCCCCGATGTGGCGTCCCGGTCTCTCCCGGCGTCGCCCCCTGCAGGGGCGCCTCTTCCTGCCGCTGCTCGTCCTCCTGGCCGCCGAGAGCGCGGCCGAGAAGGCCGGGAAGCTGGGTCCCTACTTCGGCACCAAGTCCCGCTACGAGGAGCTACAGCGGCACCTCCTGAGCGACCCCTACGCGCTCGGGCCTCCCCAGCCGGGCTTCCCGCTCCCGCCGGCCTCCTGCGCCCCGCTCCAGGTCAACGCCGTCGTCCGCCACGGCACCCGCTTCCCCACCCGCAAGCAGATCGAGAAGCTGGGCCGCCTCCACAGCCTGGTGACCCAGCGGAGCCAAGCCCGGCCGCCCTGCCCGGCCGCCGAGCGCCTGGCCCGCTGGACTATGTGGCTGCAGCCGGAGATGGACGGGAAGCTGGCCGCCCGCGGGCGCCGGGACATGGAGGCGCTGGCCCGGCGGCTGGCCGCCCGCCTCCCGAGCCTGCTGGGCCCCAGGCGCCGCTACGCCTTCGTGAGCAGCTCCAAGCACCGGTGCCTGGACAGCGCCGCCGCCTTCCGGGAGGGGCTCCGGCAGGCGCTCCACGAAAAGGACGGTGAGCCTCTCGCAGCCCCGCCTGCTCCTTTAAAGCAGGCAGAAATGGAGCCGGGGTGGACAGTCTGGGGGCCTCCGGGTGTTGCTGGCGTGCAGCTCCCATCGTCCTGCCTCCTTGGCTGTGCTGGCGTTCTTTGGGGTCCTCCCAGCAGTGGGCGGACTGCAGTTCCCATCGTCTTTCATCCTTGGCGCAGGGAGCTGAATTCCCTCTGGAAGGCCACACCTCGCCCACCTCGGTTGTAAAGTTTCTCCGGCGGCAGCCCTGTCTTTTGGCAGGGGCCTGTGGCTTAACCCGTCGTGTGATTTTCTTGACAAAATTTATTCAGAGGGGGTTGCCGTCACCTTCCTCCAAGGCTGGGAGAGTGTGACTTGCCCAAAGGTCATCCTGTGGGTTTCCATGGCCAAAGAGGGATTTGAACCCTATTCTCCAGACTGGTAGGCCAATACCCAGACCACCACACAACCCCCGATCTCTTACTGAAATGATAGAAAAACCTTGAGCTTAAATCTGAGTAGACAAAAAGATCAGGAGCTGAATGCTTTTCCAGGGGTTCTCCTCTTTCACCTCTCTCTTTCTGGCTAGGCTAAAGCCGTGTGTCTCTGATCTATCTGATGTAGGTTTTTCCCCCAGTGTGCCAGGGACTCTCAGCAGACCAGGGACCATCACGGCAATTACTAGAGCGTGGCTACTTAGAGTGGTGGTCCGTGACTGGGGAAGGCCCATATCCCGTCAACTACTGGTCCCTGGCAAGTTTCTGGGAAAGAAACAGTTATAGCCAATAGGAACAAATATGGGAGTGGTCACTGCAGACTGGGGGAGAAATTGGTGGTCCACCTGATCGGATAGCTTGGGATGCACTGGGCTGGAGTATGCTGTTCCTTAGTGCGGTAGCTGCATGGCAATATAAATAGGAGGAAGAGAAGAGAAGGGGAAAAGAGTGTGGCAGTCTCTATAAGACTAGCTGGTTTTTATTTTATTATGAGGTTTCGTGAATATAAACTCACATCTTCAATACAGAATGACATTAAGGCGTCATGTAAAAGCATGTTTTTACAGTTGTGGGAATGGCCTTTCCTCACAATATTTATGTCATTAATTGCTCCATCTAAGAACTGGTCATAACTGTCAAATGAAACAGTGAAATACAGTCCTCCACCCACCTTTGCAAATTGGATTATTCACAATGTGTGCACGTGCCTCCCCCCCCCCCGCCATTCTCCTCCTCTCATTTCCTTGTGTTTTTCTGGGTGTGGAGAAGGCAGGCATCTGGACGAAAGAGATGGGATGGGGAAGCACACACGCCTTCTTTCTCTCCCTCTGGAGCTCCCCCCTCTCATTCCCTTGCCTCTGGCCCCTGTGCCAAAGGTGTTACTAGCATCTATTAGTCAAGCCAGGGAAATGGAAACTCTCTGTTTGGAAGTGGTGGGATACTTTTGAATAGCAGATGCTGGGAAAAGAGGATTGCTGGAAGTTCCATATCTGGCTGCCAGTGAATACAGAAATTTGGATTGGGCAACAACCAGATAACATTTTCTCGAAACACTTCATATGTCACCCATTCTAGTTCTGTCTGAATTAATCAGATAGTTGCAAAGAACTGGGGGTTTACTAAAAATTCTCTCGTAGAGTGAATAATCTACACCAGGCAGCCTTCTCAACCTAATGCCCTCCATAAATGCTGTGGCATAAATTGCATAAATCTACATAAATTATCACAACAACACATGGAAGGTATCCTTTTGTAGGAACCAGTGTGCTATTTAGATGTACATTGGAAACTACTGAAAGAATTGAAGCAATGCTTTGAGAGTTAGGTATTGGGTAACTGAAAATATGTTTCATTGTTTGTCTAAATTTCATATTCAAAGATAACAGATTATTTCAAAATCTTTTTGGCAGGTCACCATGTTTCATATAGACAGTAACACACAGGCATCTTTCCACAATGTAAAGTAAATGTGCCTGTTACCTTTAACACATGTTCAAAAGTACAGACCAGGATGAAGCAAGTGTAGCCCATGGGCAATGTGTGCCTCCTCAGGCTTATTTTTGGTCTCCAATGTGTTCCCTCAATATTTGTCTCCAAATTCCATTGAGGGGCCACGGGAGGCAATTTTGGCATGTAAAATAGTCCTGTGTGGCTATTTTAGGTTCAGAAAGGCCTCCTCTATGTCTGAAATGGTATAGAGTAGGCCAAAAAAACCTGATGAAATTTCTCATATGTCTCCATAGGGTTTTTTGGAGAATTGGGAGCAAAAATTTTTAAACTTTTAGGAGGTGCAGTGGAGGGATATGGTCCTTCAAGGACCACTGCAGCCTCCAACTTTTAACAGTTGGCCACTCCAGCATAGACCACCTGATGCAGATTTTGAGTAGGGTTTGGCCTGGGAGAACTGTTAATCCATTAGAACTGATGGATTCACACTTTCAAGCCCCTCTGTGTATGTAGACAAGCCTTTTCTGATGTAAATCCATTTATCTCTATCAATGTCTAGTCTCCAAACATGTATTTCTAGATATGGAGGGTTATCAGCAGAATAGTCTCTGCACATTTTAAAAGAGTGCTGTTGTTATCTGATTAATGCAAGGTCCACATGTTTAGTCACCACAGTTACAATGGTGATAATTCTTCTGGAGATTCCTTTCTGACTACATATTTTACTTTTTAGAGGTACTCAGATGTGGTGTGTGTGCGTGTGCTTTCAAGTCACCTGTCAGCTTATAGCAACCCAAAGAACTTCTTGTGGTTTTCTTAGGCAAGGAATATACAGAGGTGGTTTTCCACCCTTTTTGTCCCTCTGAAATATAGTCTACAGCACTTGATGTTCATTGGTCTCATCCAAGTACTAACAAGAGCTGACCCTGCTTAGCTTCCAAGATCAGAGATGATCTGGTACCATGGAGGTATTTTGGCCACTCAGACTTTACCTTGAAATAATTGAAAAGAACAAGATACTGACCTTTCTCCAGAGCAGTGGTTCTCAACCTGTGGGTCCCCAGATGTTTTTGGACTTCAGCTCCCAGAAACCCTGAGCATTGACCATAGTGGCTGGGGCTTCTGGGAGCTGAAGTCCACAAACATCTGGGGACCCACAGGTTGAGAACCACTGCTCCAGAGCCTCATGTTAAGCTGGAAGCTGGTCAGCCTTTGTGCCATGCCTTGAAGACATGATGAAAAACAGCATTCAGAATCAGAGTTCCTATTACTTTCAGAGTCAATTGTGTATATCAGAGTTTGCAAGGGGTGGGGATACAAAGAGTTTTAATTAAGCCTCCTATTGAACTTAGTGCTCTGATACAACAGAACAGACACTTCAGCCAGTTTTCTTGTGCTAATTGCAGAAACAGTTTGATTACCTGTTGCGAAACAATATAATTAACATTGAATAAGGTTGTAATGTTAGATAAGGTTTCTGTAAATGTGAATGAGGATTTGGTTTTTATTCTTCATTTTTTTAACAGCAGTTATGCTAAATAGGCAGTAGGTTAGGCTTTCAAGCATTACCAGTATCATGGAATATTTGACTACAGTTTCTTGACAAAATCAGGTAATAATATGGGACTACCAGTTGACCATCAAGGTTGACATGTCAGTTACAATAATCAGCTAGTTCTAAGACCCTGCACCCCCAAGAATGGGGTAACTCTATGAAGGATAAATCCTTGGGCTAGTTACTTGCTATGGGTCTGCCAAATACGCTTTTTCCAGTGCATGTGCTTGCCTGATTTAATGTGGATATAAGACATATAATGTGGGCATGACCTTTTTGGAGCAATATCTTTTTTTTTTAATCAGAGGAGGGTCTAGGAGAATCTGGAAGCTATAGAAAAGGGACTAGGTGGTATGTTTTTCACTAAGATGAATATAGCTTTTCATTTTTCTAGAAGAGCTATGCAGTCCTTATTTGGGGAAAGAAATTTCATTTGTGTTCTCAGTGAGTTGCATCTGGATTTACTAATTCTTAACCTTGTTGAAATTAGTGGGACTGCACTTAGTCACAACTGATTTCACTTGTACTAATTTTGCTAATCCTACCATAAACACAAAAGCAGACTGTTCCGTCAGTTCGTATTAATGTCTGTCCGCAGAGTCTTCACTTTGTGCCTCTGATAAAGCAGACTGAGTCTACCAGTGCTTATGTTACAGATTTTTTTTATCTCAGTTTCAAAGGTTATGTAGAGTTCCTTTCTATCTTTCTTTGCTGATACAGACTAATGTGGCTGAATACTTCTAAACACAACTAATTTCCAACCCAGAGTTTTCCTTTGTTAGATTATCAAGATGAACTCCGGTAATGTAAGTGAAAAATTAGTGCAGTGTTCTAGCATTATTCTTGGCCTGTTTTTTCTTTGATTTTTTTTTTTTTTGCAAAGTAATTTTTTTTATTTAACACATACAATATTACAGTACATTACCTATTGCAAAATACAATTATCAATTACAATTTACATTTTTTTACACATTTTTTTTGCTAATCTCCCTCCCTCAATCCCCATTGATGGCTTTAACAGAAAATTTTAATAACCATTACCCATAATGTGGAATATTTTATCAATAGTCTCTCTCACTTCTCCATACCCTTTTTCATCTTTAACCTTTTCAATTCAGAAGCCCCCACTGTCCCACCAATTTGTTACATTTATTTGTCCATTATATCTTCCTTTCCTTTCCCTAAGAAAGTCAAATAGGAGAGATCCGACTATATAATGCTTCCAATTCTTTTTATCCTAACATTGCTTGTTTTTCCAACCCAATGCTATTACTGCATGTAGAACTCTTAAAAAAAAATTTATTATGTAATCTTCTGATTTACTCAATCCCAATTTTTTTAAATTCAAGATTAAGGAGATCTCTTTATTGAATTGGAGGTTTCTTCCCATTGTTTTATTTATCTCTTGGGTGATTTCTGACCAAAAGTTTTGTGCATGATAACACTCCCACCACATATGAATATATGTCTCTTTTTGCCCACATCCGTTCCAGCAATTTGATAGTAGATTTTTATTTATCATTGAGATCTGATGTGGGGTTTTGTACCATTTACTAATTAATTTTAATTGCTGTTCTCTAACTTTTATATTTTTAACTTTATTTATCTAGGAGGTCCAAACTGTTATTTCTTTTATATATATCATCAAATCTTTCTCCCATGTTCCAACCAAACTCTCCTTTATTCTAAATTGTTTTTCCAGAAGGAGCTTATATACCCATCGAATCAACCCTTTTGCTTCTCTTATCCTCCTTTTCAAAATTTCCTCAAATTGTGACAGGTTTTCACCTGTTCCTTTTATTTCTTGTAAACCTCTTCCTATTGCCATTAAATGCAGCCAGTATTTCTCATGAATTAACTCAGTTAATTTTCATTCCCCATTGGTTTCCTTCCCTGTTTCTTCGAATAAATCACCTATAATTCTGTATCCTTTATCTTTTATTTTGTTAATTAGTCTTCCTAGATTGTAATTGCTGCTTTTATTTAACCATTCTGTTGGGTACCATTTTGAATTTTCTGTTTTTAAATTTTTAGACCATTTATCCCATACATATTGTACAGATTGGAAGGGGCCCTTCTTCACATCCATATTTTTCCTACTCTTTGGTTTCATTTGAAATACAGATATATAGTTCATATTATTTGTATACTTTGTTTTGTTTTCTCTTTGATCTGATAACTTTAAAGCATCTCACTCACCTGGAAGAAAGTAATATTTCAAATATATTGCAAACAGGTATATTAGAATGATTTCTTTTTTTTGTTGTTGTTAAAATGTGATTGGCCATAGCGCATTTTCTGTAACATTAAATAATGCCTAGAGAAGTGGTTGATGGGTTTGAGCTTGCTTTTTATTGAAGTAATATTTTATTTTAAACAATATTTTATTTTAAATCAGGCTCCCTTAAAGCAAGAAACCACTTTAGGTCATGTTGGGAGAAAGGTGGGGTGCAAATAAATAAATAAATAAATAATACAAATAAATAAATGAATACCTTAGTGTAATTGACACTTTAAAATTTTCTGTCCTTTCAACAGATTACAGGAAAGGTCAAAACAGGATTTTAAATTAGTAGTGCATATAACCCCACATTTAAACTGTTGAGTTGTACAGATAGTTTATGCAACTGAGATTAACTGGTTTCATACCTTTCCTTTTCAGCCCCATTGACAGAAACATTTGAAATTAATGACACTTTGATGAGATTTTTTGATCACTGTGAAAAATTTGTACAAGATGTAGAAGACAATAGCACCGCTATGCATGAGGTCGATGCTTTCAAGGAAGGTCCTGAGATGAAGAAAATAGTGGAGAACATCACAAAAACCTTGTGTCTACCAGTAGGTGACCTAAATGCAGGTAAAAGTCTGTCTTGGAACTTTCTACACCTCCTTGTATTTGTTAACTTTTTCAGTGTTTTTGAAGATCAGATAAGCATTAAATGTTGAATATGTTTTTGAATGTGGATGGCTGTTAAAGGAGAACAGAGACCATATAGTACTTGACTGTTTTGTGCCAAACTATAGCAGTTGCATATGTTATGACTTGCGCAGTGTGTACACTTTTGCCACCCAGAGTGAAAACTGAAAATAATGAGCCACACTCTGTAGAAGATGGTTGGAAAAACTTTATATGATGAGGTGTGGAATGCAGAATGGAAATAACCTGCCGACGTTTTGATGCAAGTTTCAGGTAATGGTGCGTTCAAACATCAGTGCTTCTTTACTACCTTAGTGCATCAGTGCTTCTTTACTACAGAACATCACTACCAACAAAACATCCACTACCAGCAAACTCAGTAGCTAGAAGCTAACAATATATATTCTGGTCATGTGACATCTACATTTCCTTATAATGTCAGTATGTACCACAGATGCTCTTTACAGTGCCCTTTATAGAACCTCTCTAGGAAGACAGTGGATTTTGTAGAAATAATAATAATAATCCAACACAGAAATACAGTCTTCATGAAATTGGTTCCTATTTGTATACTTAATCCAGAATGTACAGGTAGGTCAGAATGTCCAGTAGGGTCTCTGATTGTTTCCACCCCCAAAAGGCAGTTAACAAAGCTGTGTAAGAAATTGATTTTGAAGCTCAGTGCAGTTAGAGGAGTGTTTTGTGGTAAAATGCCAAGGAAAGGTATTACTGTTTTTTGTTGTTGTTTTTAAACAGAATGAAACAGCAAATTTATGTTCTGGATTTGTGCTCTGGTTTGTCAGCCACTTAACATTCAGCATGCCAGATGGTATTGGGAAAAACTATTTTCTAAGGAAGAAGTGGATCTTATATCTTTATTAAAGCAACAGTGTCTTTTCCCCAAGCCCAAAAATGGGGTTCACAGGCTGCATTTTGCCTTGCAGGCTGCACTTTGCCTACCTCTGGTCTAAATACAGTAGGAAATGTTAATTTCTATGGAAATTTTCCTACATTTGTAGTTTAGAAATCTTCATAGTAGAGGTATGAGGGGGAAAAAACAACTTTTTAAAAACACATATATTTATGAAAGCAAGTGTAAAAGTTGGGTTAGTCTTCCTGTTAAATGTACATAAATACAGTTTTGACTATGTGATTTGTTAACTCTTCTTCATTACATGGTGGGTGATAATCACTTGTTCATTTAAGGTCACTAAAAGAACTGGGAGCTCCCTGTAATGTACAAATATCAACCTAGAATATTTTTCATTTGAAATAAATACACAGCAGTAGTTTTTAGTTAATCATTAAAATATTAAGAATATCAAACTGAAACAAGGGCAGATAAAAGGAGACAGTATCTGAGTACATTCAGGACAGTATGACTGGAATTTTGTTGGTTAGTTCCAGCTAGAGTAGACACCATTCAATGAGTTGTTGGATGGTGGGTTAACACAGAGATAAATCCAATTGATTGAATGGATCTACTCTAGTTGAGACTAACAATAGGATTTAGGATATGTTTGTTACAGTTTTCCTAGCATATATAAGCTGCTTATGAAGTTTCAGCTTGTGGCTTTAAAACAAGACTTGCATTTATTTATACAGCTGGCAATTTTAATCATTTGGACAAGTTATTGAACAGAGTTGTGAACATGTCCAGAAGAACACAGGTATAAATCCTTTAGGCATTGTCACATTCTTGCTCATACTAATCAAGTAATTGCAGATATCTAATATCAATCTGTACACCATGCTTATACTGTGTATGAAAAATATAGTTTAAGGTTTTATTAAACTCTAGATTCACTGGCTCATCTCTTCTACTTCAGTTCATGCTAAATATATGTTGTCTCCTCCAAACAGAGGATATAGAAAACTGTAGATGAACTAGTAAACTGTGTGTAGTGCTATATACATACTTGTAGAATTACAGGTTGGGGGATAAGGTGGTGATTTACTTTATGGATTTTCTGTGTTTCATGTGTAGTCCCTCCATACACATGATCTGGCCCCTGAATGATGGCGTCTTTCTTTGTTCTATACTTGCAAACAGTTCTGCAACAGGTGTGTTTTGTACACAGTTCAGATAATCTTTATTTTCTGCATTTTTGTATGAGTATTTTGTTGCTGGCTGGTAGCATCTCTGTTGAATTTACTGTGTTTGTCAATTTGCTTGTCTTTACTACAGATTTAGTTCAGGTAGCATTTTTCACTTGTTCTTTTGGGCTAACGATAAAAAGGATCGACTCCCCCTGGTGTTCACTCTTCAGTACAGATGATGCCTTGGTAAGCACTGTGTCTAGTTAATTTGGCACCCAACAATTACAACATCTGTAGAACTGAATGTTGCAGTTCATTGTGAAAAGTTACTGCTTGATTTCACAACATGATACAGGACTTTCAAGCTATACGTATTTAAGCATGTTAATATCTTTAAATTGTATGCTGACCTGTGGCTACTTAGATCATAAAGTCAACATGTTTGCACTCTTTCAGCCTTAGAGAAAGGCAATAGAAAGCCCCCTTTGAACAGGTCTTGCCAAGAAAACTCTGTTATAGATTCCCCTTAGAGCTGCCATTAGTGAAAAATGACTTGAGGGCATGCAAGAAATAGTGTTTGTGTTCATCTATCAAAGAACTACTCAAGCTTGTTAAAAGGAAGTACTTAACAGTCTTTTTCTTTTGCTAATACTTTACGGTTAGTAACAACATCACTCTAGAGAATTCCTGAGTAACACGTAGGGGCTATGCATTAGACATGTTACCACTTTTAAAGTTTTTTACACAATTTAATTTTTCTCAGACTTGTCACATGTTAGTATAGGTATCATATGAACTTGATGTAAGGTGCCAGGGAGTAATCTTTTCAACCTTCATTTTGAAGAGTTGAAGTAACAAAAAATTACCTGGCTCAGCCAGACAAACATCTGTTCAAATCATCATTCTGCCATCAATAGGAGTCAGCCAGCTGCCTCTAGAAAACTCCTGGGGCAACTTCACCCAATATGACACCCTTCACATACACAGCCCCTTGACTTTCACAGAGGTTCAGGGTGCAGACCTCTTGTGAAAGTTAAAAAGAACCAAAAAAAACCATGAATAATTCCCCCCTAATCGAGTGAGCACTCCCCCTCCCATTCCCTCCCAGGGCTCCCCCCTCCATTTTCCTGCCTGTTGCCCCATGCCCTGCTTTCTTCCTGCACATGCAGGTGACAGCCATGCAAATGGAGGGGAAACACACACACTACTGCTCCATTCACCTACCTGTTGCCTGTATGCCCTCCTTTGTTTCTGCCCATGTGGATGACACGCAAGTGAATGGAGAGGAAGATTTACCTTCACCCATTTGCTTGCCTTTTGCCAGGGCACAGAGAAGGAAGACAGCATGCCTGGATGAAAGGCCAGGGAATGGGAGGGGAAGAATGGGGGAGGCAAGCAGGAACCTGGTGAATGATCAAATTTGCATAGGTCAAACCTGTGAATGTGGAGGGAGAACTGTATGTTGGATTACAGTATCTATCATACGTAGTGGCCAACATGACCACTGTGATTTCCTTCGGATGGGAGGGGACCTTCAACTCCAAACAATCAAGGAGGCATAGGTTTGGCTCAGAGGAATGTACTCTTAGCAGTACATCCTGTGAGACCCAAGCAAGCAGTTTTGTGGTCAAAGAATGGGTGAGCTTAAGTTGTCAGCCATAGTACCCAAGTCATTCACTGTGGGGTTTATGTTAGAGCTAAAGAAGAGAAAGCAGTAGAGTACATTACTGAGGAGAGACACGAAACAGCCTGCCTCAGGTTTTCGTTTAAGTAATAACAAAATATTATGCCGCCTGTGGGTTTTTTCCTCTCCCAGACAGATGTAATTTCACATCCCTGTATTTTTATTAGAGTAGAGGATTTCTGTAATCAGGAGAGAGCCTCTTTTCTGCTCAGTTTTTGAATCTTTTACGTTGACTACCAGTATGTGGACATGGAGAAGGAAAATTTACTAGTCAGTTTTCAGACACAGTTCAGAGCATTGGTGCTAAGATTCAAATCCCCAACCAGCTAAGAACCAGCTTTCCTAAAGAAGTGTCTACTTCTATATGTTCCTGCCTAGTTATTTCATTTGTGAGCATCTTCTTTTGGTGCCATGTGTAAAGTGGTACAATGGGAGTCTCCCAGAAGAAGGCCTTCTCATTAGTGGTTACCTGTATGTGGAATATCCTCCTGAACGAGGTTAGCCTTAACATCTTCATTGGTATAATTTAGAAAGCAAGCTAAGACTTTCTATTTCGGACAAACATTCAGTCCTTAATCTATTTCTCTTTTTGTTTTTATTGTTTTAATAGTTTTAGTTTTATTGTTGGCTTTTAACGTTCTAATATCTTAACACTTTTAACACAAGGTGGATGATATAAATAAAAAAAACAGGGCAGAGAAGAGTATTAAAGAACCCATTGCTTGAGGAAGGATGCTTTGGTGTAGGGTTGTGTGTCGAATCTACAATAATTATTTTAATGCAACAGGAAATTTAATGTCTAATTACAGGTTCTTGAATATCTGAATGATCTCAAGCAGTATTGGAAAAGAGGATATGGATATAATATCAACAGTCGCTCTAGCTGTGGTCTTTTCCAGGATATCTTCAAACATTTGGACCAAGCTGTTAAGGAGAGTAAAAGGTAAAAAGGGTCTTGGAAGAGCCCAGACTTCAGCGTAAGAAAAAGAAATACTGATTCTGTTTTGTGACTCCATGTCTGACAGTATTAAAACAGCTCTTTCCTCTCTGATGTGTTTGACTAGATCACAAGGGCACCATTTAACATAAAGAATAATTTTTTTTTCAAAATGAGATGTGGATTTCCAGGCTCTTCTTGTTTTTGCTTTTTTTTTTTTAATTTATTTTTGAAAGTTTATTTGGTTCCTGGGACCCTCTGGAGCCACATAAACCTTCAGAATAAGAATAAGAATAAGAATAACAACAATAACATAGGAAGAAGCTAGATATCCACCTCTCATTTTGAAAAATTGTTATTTTTCCCAGGAGGAGAAAACTAGCCTCTGAACCTGCAGTTGCTCACCTCTGGCTTATAGATGTGACTGAGAACCAAACTAAACATGATTTGAGAAGGATTTCTTGAGGATCAGCTAAAGGCTTTTCTTATTAAACCCTAATTTGCATACTCCTATGGTTCCCTTGAAGACTAGAGAAGTAGCATTTATTGTAACACCTCCTCCAGTTCCCCAGATACAAATCTTTCCAGGTTCAACTGTTAGCTGAGGGGAGGAGAGAACTTACAGGTAGCTGTATGGCCCATTTGTTTTCCAGCAAAGCTAATGACAGCTAATGAAGCAGGTTAGATTGGAGAAATAGTGTAAGGAGAAAAGATTACCTCCTTCCCCCACTCTGCCACTTCTCTGATTTTCAAAGCAATCATTTGGTTTAAAAAACAAGAGAAACTTTCTTGAACTTTTGATTTTGAAACACATTCATCCTATCTAGTTTGGTGTTAAGGAAGAACTCTATGACACAGTGTTGTTCCATCTCCTACCAGTTGATGGCAGCATAAACACAAGTTGTTAATATGTGTCTTGAATAAATTGAATTTTGTAAGCTTACGCTACGTGTGCGCCAGCATGGTGTAGCAGTGTGAGCATTAGACTAGAATGCTGGAGGCCAAGATTCAAGTTTCCACTCAGGCATGGATACCTGCTATGTGACCTTGGGCATGTCATATTTTGTCAGACTCAGAGGAAGGCAAAGCAAACCTCTTCTGAACAAATCTTGCCAACAAAACCCTGTGATACGTTCTACTTAGGGTTACCATAAATCAGAAATGACTTGAAGGTACACAACAGCAACAGACACAAAAGTGCCCTATTGTTGCATTTCATATTTGTTTATGTATAAATTCTATAGATGTTTCATTCTAGCGGTGGAAATGATAGGTAATTGCTGCCTTCTGTAGAAGATATAGTTATATGTGACATTTGGAATCAACGCTGATGCTACATTAATAACTAAGCACTAATACAAAATTAAAGCTGCAGCAATATAAGATAACATTTCATGTGAATAGGTAATGTAAATTATATACAAACAATGCTAATGTAAAGTATAAGCAAGTAGAATTATTTTAATCACTCTGATGAATCAGCAGGTTTTCCATTCGGTTACACTCTTAACATGGAATGCGGATCACTTAATCAAAATTATTTGCCTTGACACAAATTACATTTGGCCCTCCACATTTGCTAGAGTTAGGGGCACAGGACCGCTGCAAAAAGTGGAAAAATCACAAATATCAAAATGTGTGTGTGTGTGTGTGTGTCTGGGAAGGGGGCCGAGGCATGGTGGGGAGAGCAGGCATCAGGATCCAAGCCGAGGAAAGGAGGTGGTAATAAATAATCAAATCCATGGAAGAACAACCTGAAAATTTAGAGGACTGACTGTACTCTTAAGCCATAGTTTTAATCAGAACAATTTTATCAGAAACCTTAAATACTGTTACTATAATTTTGAGGTGAAATTAATTTTCTTTCATCTTGAGCATAAACTTAGAACTAGTATACATCTCTAGGCATGCCTCAGTCACTGCTCCTCATAAGTATTCATTATGTATATGTAGCCATCTATTTATATATATAGCCTTCTATATGTAAGGGTGACCTAGGACTGTAAATTTAAGAATGCATATTTCTCCAAATAAGTCCTATGGATTTCTTGTTGAATATTGTTATAAATGGGCTTTTAGTACTTCTGAAGTCATGATTCTTCTTGAAACCTTTGGACTTCAGCTTATGAAGAAGGATCTTGCTTATTGTTGATACAGCTTTGTTTAAATTAGAGCCAAAGAGTTTTCCAGATATTTGACCTAGCCACATAGTTTCTTCCCAAGGCAATCTTTTTCTTATCTCGTGTAGTTTATTTTATTTTTCTCTCTTGAATGTGTATGGATGTTTTGCCTCCTCAAATCAACAGAGTGATCAAACTCAAGGGAAAATAGAATTTCTGCATCTTTGACAGTTGTATAGAAAAAAGAATTTTAGCCAGAGAAACTTGTAACATATGGGTAAAAGAAATCACCTTTTAATGTTTCTTCTGCACAGTTATTAAAAATCCCATAACCTATCCTTCTTTATATTGGATCACCTTAAATTTAAAGCATTTGTAGAGTTTGAAACTAAGAACCCTTTTGTTAATGTACTTATTTATTTCCCACTTTTTTTCCAATGTGGCCCTTAAGGTAGTTAACAGCACAAACTAAAACAACATACAACTAAAAAAAATCATTCTGATAAGTTTAAAAAATGTACTGTCCTATTAAAACAGCATTATTTAAACAGTTTAAAAGCATTCAGAACTTAGCAATGAGTACAGAAGTATTGCACCTCCCTAAAAAGATCTATTAATAGTTTACCAGTTAACAGCCAAAAATCTGTGAAAATAAAAAGAGTTTTGCTTGTCATCAGAAAGAGGGCCTTCTGTAGGAGAAATTCCACAGCCTGGAAGCATAGATTGAGAAGGCCTTCTCACATGTCCTCACCAAATGTACCTGTGACAATGCTAAACTAAAAAAGCATTCCCATACAGCTCTTAAAATTTGAGCAGGCTTACAGAAGGAGACATGATCTTTCAGATACCCAAGACCCAGGCTGTATTGGGCTATAGCAGTCATAATCAGCGCTTTAAATTGTGCCCAGAAATAGACTGGCAGCCAGTAGAGCTGATGCAACAAAGGAGTCGCATGGTCTTTGTAACCAGCCCCAGTCAGCAGTCTTTCTGCTACAGTTTGGACCTGCTGAAGTTTCAAACAGTTCCTGAGGAGGCTTCAAGTAGAGCGTGTTATGGCAATCAAGATGGGATGTGAGCAAGGCATGAAGTACCATAGACAAGGTTAACATCTCCTGGAATGGATGCAGCTGACACACTAGTGTCAAATGTACAGGAGCACTCCTGGCTACCGCTGAACCCTAGACATCAGGCTGAGAGCTGAGTCCTGGAGTATATCCAAACTATGAACATGAGATTTCAAAGGGGCTGTGATTCCATCTAAATTGGCTGAATTCCTGTTGCCTGATCTGTCTTTTGAGTAAACAAAAGTTCCTCTGTCTTCTCTGGATTAAGCTTGAATTTGTTCACCCTCATCTAGGCTATTAGTATCATGAAATAGTAGTTTAGTACTAAAACAGCTTCATTGGAATTGGACAAAAGGAATCAAGTGTCATTGGGACACTTGTGAAGCTAGATCCCCAAACTCCAAACAACCTCTTCTAAGAGAAGAAAAAAGTGAGCCCTGAGGGGACTTCAGAGGCCAGGGTGTTGAACAAGGACAAATACCTATGCAAACCAACAGGTCCCAGTTTGGTTTTGTTTTCTTAACTTTTGTGCCACAATAAAAATAATTTGCATCTGTACAGTATTGACTGTCTTGTGTTCATCAAGTGGTAATAATGCCAGTTAAATCATTTTCTTATCCAAGTTTTAACAGAACAAAATATGGAAAAGTCAAGGATAGGGGTTAAATACTTCTACCAGGCACTATATGGATGATGTGAGAAGCATGCTTTATTTACCACATTCATATCAACTGCTATTACGATATGGGTGCTAGGGACTGGAAGATCCTTCCTCTACTTGGCAGCATCCAAGTGCAAGATTTTAAAGCATTTTATGTAGGGTTGTAGAAGTGTAGTTGGATAATTCAGTACTATGGTGTGAAATTCATTAAACTATAAGCTAGGAGGTGTGGCAGGGAGAAAATTCTTTTCAATGGCTGAAAGGAACACCATTTTATGCCAGAAGAATTCATTATTATTAGCTGAGATAAAGGAGACTTACTTGGTTATGTATTAACCTTGTGCATTTGGGAATTAACTTTGTTTACACTGGTTTTATAGAATATTGGATTCTGCTCTTGATATATTAGAGCAAATAAGGATCTTTAAAGGGTTATGTCACAGCTTAATCTTTAGAAAACAATAACTTGCATACCTGTTATGATATCTCAGACGTCAAGCTGAGGTTGAAAAACAAGTTCCCTTATTTGTTCTCTTCTGAATTAAAATTGTTCCTGAGTACATCCAGTGAACATTTCAAAGTCCCTTTAACTGAACTGTTGCACTCATGATAGGTGTTGTTTAAGGTGACAAAGACATGGGCAGATCTAACTGTCAGCATTGTTCCTTATAGGAAGCTATAGATACTGTAGGACAGTTTATCTAAATCTCTTAAACCTGTTCCTTGAGCAGTGCTATCCTCATAGTTATCAGAATGTACTTGCAAACCCAGTGACTTCCTTTGCTACACTATCTGATGATGTCTGAATATTGCGCTTTTGCTTTTTTGTTTAAGGGGAGGGTGCTAATAAGAGATAATTTATTTTCACTGGAACAGCGGGTGGTACATAGGCCAGCGCAAGGGACACAGTTGGAATTCAGTGTTCAGCTTTCCATGCTCAGTTTTGCTTCCTCTGCTATGGTTGCCTCATGATTTCACAAAAGTAGGAAAGATGAATGTGACAAACTCACTTTCACCTTAAGGAGTGAAAGCGAGCATTACACATTAACACTGAACATGTATGTTCATGCAGTGTGCACATTCAGATTGTTGTGAGAATCCCATCTACTTGACATGCATGCATGATTTGTAATGAGTGAATTGATGAACACATATGAACATGGCAACATTTGTAACTGTGTGTGGTGGTGTCCCCTGCTGGATGCCTTGAGTACACTTTTTAGTTCTGAGGAACTGTTGTAGGAAATTCTAGGTTTGTTTGTTCTGGCAGAGCAGTCCTTTCTGTGCTGGACATACAAAAACAAGTGTTACCTTCTGCACTTCCAACACAGAAACTCCTGGCCTCTTCTGCCAGCACTTAATTTATGTGTTGCAGAAGAGCTTTCCTTTCTAAATATCCAGCAGAAGGGTTGATTAGACTGATGCACTGATTCTGTACAGGGCCCAAAGGAGATGAGAACTTTCTCCATTCCTTGTGCCAAAGCCTGTTGGGGCGTCCTGGTTCCCCCACCCAATGGGCTTCATTTCCTCCAGAGCCAATACAGAAACAAAATGAGTTGACAAAGAAACAGTAGGCTGCGCTGTCCCTTGTCTTTACCTATTTGCTTGATCACAAATGATAATCAGGAGCTCATTGCAAGTTGCATTGAGTTCCTGATTATCACTTGTGATCAAGCAAATAGGTAAAGACAAGACTGAAATAAAATCTAAATCTCAGTATTTAAGTTCATGATTGCTTGTTTTCTGAGGCACTTTTTGCTTAATGTGCTTGTTCACACATTAATGTGCTTTGTTACATAAGTGAGATAATTTTTAGATAGGATAGAAAGTCTATCATCAGGTATTCCTGAGTTCATGCTTGGGAGAAACGCCTTCTTTGCAAGCCAATCAAATCCAGCATTTATTTGTGGGTGAGGCTTTTATGTTGACATCACACCAAACACAGAGATTACCAAACATCACCTTTTGCTTAAATAAATGGGAATCCTGTCAACTTCTTTGCTCTGACACTGTCCTACTTTACTTATTTACTAAGACAAGCAGGCAACAGTAGTACAGTTGAAATGCACGCTAGCAAAACGTATTAAAAGCACTTCTATCATGGAGAAACAAAAGTACTCAGGGAGTTAAAACTCCTTTAGTAGCAACCCTGTTTAAATAACAAAGGCCTTTGCAGGGAAGAACAACCTTCTTTTAACAGGAAATTCCAGAACCTAGAAGTGACCACTGAGAAAATCCTCTCTCACCCACCCAACCAATTGCGCCTCCAGGAGCCTTAGTTCCAAAAGTTCTCTAAATTGAAAGCAGTCTTAAAGTGTTGCCAGAAATCTGTCTGCTTTTGGAGAAGCTTGGACACATTTCTTACTATCTGTATATGATTTCATTTCTTTTATGTGAGCAATATATTTAGTTGGGAGCTTCCTGGTTTGTTTCTGTGCAGTACAGTCACTGCTTTGCATTTGCTGGGGTTTGGGGGCACAAGCCCCTCGTGAATGTGGAAAAACCATGAATAACTCCAGGCCCTCCCAAACCATATTTAACACAAAAAAAAGTATGATCACCATATTCAACCCACCATGGATTCCTTTGAGGCCTCGGGGTTCCTTCACAAGGCAGCAATGGGTGGCTGGTGGGGCTGGCTGCCACCTCCACCGCTGCCCCACATCATTTTTTTAATAGGGACTTACAAACCTCATTCACAGTATCTCAGTCTCACAAGGCTTGCAGTCCCGATTAAAAATGGCAGAGGGCAGCAACAAAAAATCCATGAATAATCACATCCACAAAAGTGAAACCCGCAGATGCAGAGGGCTGACTGTACGTGAATGGTCAGTAAACCCAATCATTCCGAGATAAGAGCAGCTTATGAGAATGAAGTTGAAACTATTTGTTGCCCTAAGTCAGTAAAGATGTGTGGGGATGAGAGTATTTCTGTGGCTTCAGGGTTCATTTCCTTATGTAAAAGCAAGTGTTAGGCATCAGCCTGAATTCTGTGATTCTTTTAAAACGCAGTTGTTCTTTACTACCGTTCCATATTCAGAATGAGAGTATGGATGTTTCAGTGGTTTTCATTGATTCATGCGGCTGGTTTTGAAGAACAGGATTTCATAAAATTCTGTGTATCTCATGTCAAAAAGCACTTGTTAAAAACAGAAACTTGAGACTAAAACTACTTTAAAGCTTATATTCTAAATTATCAAATAGTTTCATTTTATTGCCTTTTGTTACAGATTGCCACACTGACACAAAATAATAAGTCAGGATACAGCTGGTCCATTCCATAGCTCCTTCTTGCTTGGGGAGTGGAGAGGAACTAAACAAACCAGAGGTTTTTTATTCTTGTACTCCAAACTGTGATTCCAGGATTCATAAACCAAGATTTGTTCTTGATATATAGTCAGGGCTTGTTTGGGAGAAACAAGAAAGACTCTTTAGTTCAGCTCACATGCCAAACCATTTCTAGATTGTTTATATCAAAGGGGGACATGCAGTAGAGTATAAAGGGCCAGGGCTACCCCCAGTCCCATATTTGGAACTGACAATGTGTTGCTTCCAGTTACCATTTGGACTGTTTGGGGAGTGTTTCAGGACAGGAAGCCTCCTGAAACTGCAAATTACAGGCCCAAAAGTTGTTTTTTGTTTTTTTTTTAAATATTTAACATTTTCTCTCAGCTGAAAAAAATGGGGGTATGCCAGGGCATTGTGGGGTGCACATATCATACTGGACATCCCAAAGGGCCACACAGTTCCAACCCTGGTTTATCTTATCTTCCCAGTGGGGATAGCCAGTAGGGAGCAAACAGGATATACCTGTCAGCTTGTATACAGGAATCTTGGCTTACCATTCTATAGAAACAGCTTACCTTTTGTCTTTGCCTTCTACTTGGCCTTCATATGTTTGTTTGTAGCTAATGGAGATACTGAATAATAATTTTTAATAATTTTGATAACTTGGATAATTTTGCATTTGACTGTCAAGAAAACTTGGAATTGCAGTAATGAGCCTTGTTCAGCTGTTTGTTCTATCTAATATTAATATAAATTCTGTTTGCAATACTGCATAAAGCATAATATCTACTGTAAGTTATAGTCCACCAATTTGTTCTTTGACGTAGATTACTGTCTTCTAAAGATAGGAATGGTGTTTTTGTGATAAGTGGTTTATTCTTTGGAATTTGATATACTGATGTATATTGGTAGTGTTTTGCTCAAAGTGTGAGCAGCATTTTAGTATTTTGTGGACAATAAAAGTATGTTTTTTTTATTTATTTGGCAGGAGACAACAAAAGTCCCCAAAGCCAATAACTTAGAGACTTACAGAATATGCTGCAGATCGCATAGATAAGTTCACAGTCTTAATGATGAACTTGAATGTATTCTTATGCAAGTACCTTGAAGTGATCATTCTGATTTACTTTACCATGGATGATAGTCATAAGACATCCGATCTAAAAGTAGTCAGAGGAAAGGAAAATATGAAGTATGCTTCTGAAGTTTGGCTATAGATGGGAATGAAAACTTTAAGAGATCACAAGTCATATAGAAGATAGGATCTTTGAGGAGAGATGTAGAGGAAGAAGAAAAGAATGCACAATATATGAGGTCAGACGCAATGTAACGTGTAACAGGAGACCACCAACAATCATATAAGGGAGGACAAGATCTTCAGTTGACTGGGAACTAGAGTTTTAAGAAGAGAGGTCACATAAGATGATACAATTCCAAAAAAGATAAGATGTGGTAAGGCTCTTCAAGTAGGGATAAGGGGCTTTTCTGCTAGATGTAGAAAGCAGTGGGAAGCTAGCTATGGGAAAAGAGGATGGACATCACAACGTCAGATTGATAGAGATGGGAATAATTTTGACAGTAGAATTTTGGGCGTGACTGAGAGGCATGTGGCCAGCAAACAAAAGGGAAGAAATCAAGAGGAAGTCAGGTCCATGTGCTTGGTCAACAACAACAGATCTCTGAATAATTGTAGTTATTTGAAAATGTAGCACTGATCAAGTTTTTCTGATTAGTTAAATGCTAATCTCCATCTTGAGACCATGAAGAGAGAAACAAACGCTCTGTAACTGCGGACATGACTACATTATAAAAGTTATATAGTAATTATATTTCACTGCCAGTATTCATTTGATTTCTTGCTTTTTATTTTTCTAGTTCAAAGCCTATTTCTTCTCCCGTGATCCTACAATTTGGACATGCAGAGACTCTGCAACCACTCCTTGCGCTGATGGGCTACTTCAAAGATAAGGAGCCTCTTAAAGCTGACAACTACAATAAGCAAAAGGACCGGCAGTTTCGCAGTGGTCACATTGTCCCTTATGCCTCAAATCTGATGTTTCTGCTTTATCACTGTGAAAAGGCCAGTTCACCTGAGGAGGAGTACAAAGTTCAGATATTGCTCAACGAGAAGCTACTGTCATTTCCACACTCAGGGAAGAATTTTTCTTTGTATAGCAGCCTGAAAAACCAGTACAATGATCTTCTTCAAAATTGCGACTTTGCTGAAGTCTGTGCTTTGCCAAAGGGTATTGCTAAGAGTGGTTAATTATAAAGGGGCACAGTAGAGAAAGTATCATGAGAATTGTCATGTGTGCAGGTGTTTAGGAAAATGGACTGTTGAGAGGTGTCTTTCTACTTATTTTGAGGATGTACTGGACTGCTGGCTTTGCCAACAAAAACTTCTTAAACTGATTTTTTGCAATTCAGAAATTCCACCAAAAGCAAGACCTATTAAAAAGCACACAGAACATCTCTATACATTCATACAGATTTATAGATCTTTCTGTTTCTGGAAAAGAACATTTTTTTATATATATAATTTAGTATTATTACCTGGGCAGCTAAATGTGAATAATCTCAAAACTACCATGGATCAAAATGGCTTACTTGCTGGAATAATTATTTAGAAAAAACAGCAGTGTTTCCCCCCATTACTTTAATTAGATTCCAAGTAGCTTTCAGTATCCCTCTGCTATAGAGTTGCAGGGTAAAATATGGGGCCAGGGCTCTTGTACATTTGATGGTGTGTAAAACAGGGAATTTCACAGGCCATGACAAGCAACACCTGCAGAAAGTTCCTCTTCCACACAAGCATTAAACATATAGGAGCCCTATCCCTTATTCTACCTGGCAACCCAACTCTGCTAACATTTTGGTGTCACTTATAACCACATGTCCTACATAAATATATCCTGTTTATTTTGAACATTTTAAAAATATTACACAAAGTTTGTACAGCAGTGGTGGCACTCTGCTTCCTGGATATAACTATTTTGTATTTTAGATTCTGTAGATTTTGCCCAGTAATAACATGCTTACCTTCTGTGATTGTTTGAAAAAAATGAATATTGAATTTTACTATTTAGGCAAAAGCCTCAGTGATTTTGATTGTGTTCTGTAGAGCTAATGATGAAAACAAGGGGGCCATTGGATTGAGAGCAGGGTCCAAACTCAGGTCTTGCGGATATTGATAGAATACAGCTCTCATAATTCCTCACCATTGACTGTTCTGCCTATGTCTGATGGGCCACAATTATCTTCTCTTGTCCAAAAGAATAGTCATTCAGCTAAGGAGTGTATCTATACTGCACATTGTGATATGTTGTGCTTTCACCTAAGTTCTGCTGAATCTTCTTTCCCCATTTAAAACATGTTTTTGGATATGATGTAATATGTAAATCTGTGTGAAGAGATTTCAGTACACTGAAGACTGTGTTTTTTGTCAGAAAATTACTGTAATAATGCATTTAATGAGTAATTTATTCAAACTAACAGCAAAAGTTGTTGACAGTGGTGTGTGGTCTGGCTTATGTTTCTGTATAGACCCATTCTTTAAAACTGGATTAGTTTGAATTGGGAAACCATATTGGATAGTTTGGCTAATTTTGTTTTAATTAAGGAAAATATGTGGAAATGAAGAATAGATATCCAGAACAAGATGGCATCATGATTATACAGTATGGAGGTTAGAATGCTTCATAGTTATGAGCTTAAATTATATCTTCTAGAATGTATTAAATGGTTGATTACAAATAAGCTAAATTAGACCCATGAGTGCCCTTTGAAGAGGGTGATTTCACAAGGGATGATATTTGACCGATAATTTGCAGGGGATTTCTTAGTGGGAGATGTGAAGTGAACAAATGACCCCAACCAAAAGTGGGTTTTGGGCCATTAAAAAAACTGGAATTCTCCCAAAGTGCCTAGATGTTTCAGGGGGAAAAAACCTGGCCAAATAGCTCAGAGAAGACATAATGAAAAAGCCACATATGTTGCTAAAGCCTCTAAGTGGGTACCATTGGCTTGGGGGGGATTTCTTTGCAAGAATGTGGGGGTACAGGAGGTCTTAAGGGTCTGCAAAGCAACCTTAGGGGCTGCCCTTTGCCCATCACAATTTAATTTGCTGCTATTCATTTTGAAAATAATCCCATTGGGGAAATAATGTGCAGGTGAATTTACTAGATTAAACTGTTGTTACAGTTTTTTGCACCTTTGAAAATAATACTGTATTCTTCTTTTTACTTTCTATAAATCATACATTACAATGACTTTTATACAGATTGTCTTCATTGTGCATGTTACATTATGTATACCCTGTTCCTTGTATCTGAAAACAAACCTCTGCTGTTGAAATGAGATTTTTTAATCATTCCTGTAGCTACAGATGCAAGCAAGTGTACTGTTACATTGGTGGGTATTCTCTAGGCATTGCTCTGAAAGAGCATTCTCATCAATAGAGATTTTTTTTGTGTGTTTTTTTTGTTTTTTGTTTTTTACAATAGTAGTAAAAAATCCTGAGTGGTATACAGCTCTTTCTCTTGTATTGATGGAAGGTATCATCTAATGGAATGGGGCTGGTGGGAGTGATTATTTCCCCTCCATCCCAAAGTTTCACACACCACTATACTTACTCTGGTCCTTTTGAACAGATTCTCAAGTTGAGGGACTGAATTGTTGAAAATTGCCCCCTTCCTCTGACATTCAAATTCAGAGGAACACCAGTTGACTACCACTTCTGGGGCCCTTTTGCACTAGAAAATTATAGCACTAAGATTCTACTTAAATTCACTTGGTTTCATCCTACGGAATCCTAGGATTTGCAGCTTAAGAGGAGTATTTAGAATCGTCAGCCAGATTGCTCAGGTGCCAAACTACAAATCCTGGGATTCCATAGGATGTTGCCTTGGTATTTAAAGTGATACTGTAGAGCTATAACTATGTGGTGTGAAAGGGTCCTTGGTTATGCCTGGTCTTTACTAGAGCTCCTGAATTTGTAAAATGCAAGGTGTATCTTTCAGCTGTATTCACACTGCGGATTGCTATGTCTGCTCAAAGAACACACATCCACTTTTGTTATTCCTCTTTTATTTTGATTGTCTGCCAGGATCTCTCAAAGATGTCTGTCTGTATCTGTGTGCCTGGAAGAAGAATGTGGTCTGCACAGCTGGCAGGCTGGATTTTGCTTTAGTTGTCTACCTGCTCCTTTATTCCCATATAAGTATTTTGGCCACATACATGCTTATCACTTGTCTTAACATCTGTGTAAAGCCGACCAAGGGAACTTCAGCATGAAGGAACCTCACTGACTGCTCTAAAATGTATGCCAGGGTACTATTAGCATCCTAAAGAACTGTGACTCCCAAAGTGAACTTGAATTTCCGCAGGGATACAAGCTTCAGAGTGTTTGGAGAAAAAATGACTGAAAAGGCCATGAGAAGCCTCATCTTGCATTAAGACTGTAACCAAATGCATGGTTTAAGTATCTTTTCCTTTTTTTCCCCCTTTCCTATCTTTCTTGCTCCTTTTATTTGATTCATTCAACATTTTACCTCACAAAGAGTTCTAGCAAACTCAAAAAGCTTGCAAAATGTGCTTTTACCTTTTAGTTGGCCTAATAAAGGCACTGTATTAATGTAGATTTTAGCGTATTCCTTTGGTGGGTAAGGTTACCTTCACATTTACAGGTAAGCTAGAGATCCCAGTGTGGCAGGATTTCAGCTGCTGAAAAAATACCTGGTGTTTGCTAATCTATTTGCTTTGTGAAAGTCCAGAAAAGCAAGGAACAAGCTCTGGATTTTTCCTGTTCTGGAATTTAGTGGGTAATTGGAACATAAGATCCCAGCCTGCAACAGAATGTGATCCTCACAAATGTTACTTGCTCATAGCATGGATATGGACTTTGCATAGTAAAATGAATAAACCACTGTAAATGGCTGTTGTATCTCACTTGATATCCCTTTCCTAAAGGGATCCTCTGAGTAATGTTGTGAAGGGAGATATTTTTGTCTTTATGGAGCCAATCTCTCCTAAATATAGTGAGAAGACAGATTTTTTTGGTCTAGGTTTGGGGTGCAGGCAGGCAATTAGAGATTTGTCATAAGAAATGCCCAAAATAATAATACAATGGAGTAGGAGTGAAGTGTGGCTAATGTAGACCAGAGAAAAAGACTAAATCTCGGTGTCTTTAAGTTGTGTTAGGGGTCGTGGCTCCATAGAAGGCATTGTGGGAAATTAAGATAACTCAGCTGTAGTTGGGGGACCCAGACAGATATACTTGCAGTGAACCTGTTGAAAGGATTACATGCTCACACAGGCCTGTTTTCAACAGTTATTTTTAATCCCTTGGAAATTCTAGTACTTTGTCCAACATTAAGCTTTAAGAGGTCTTCTAAATGGCAGTACCTTATTTTATTTTAGATATGGAATATTTTATTATTTTTATAATTTTGCTCTCTCCTCCTCCTTTCTCTTCTGTTTATAAATTTTTAGCTAGACCTGCCTGCCATACTACTGTTCTGCAACATTTTCCCACCTACAGGGACTGGCCTGTGATTCAGCTTGTCGCCTTCTTTCTCTGTTCTGTCTTGGTTCAGTCACCTTTTCTTTTGTTACTGTCAAATCTTTTAAACATTATTATACTGTCATTCCAGGATCATTTTGTGCTTCAGCAATTGTTCTGTTGCTTTATATGTTGTTTCTAACAAAGCTGCAACATCTGTACAGTTGGAGATCACGCAGAAGCCTCTGTGTTTGACCTCCTTTTACTGCACTACTTATTGTACCAGAGTCACAAAGTCTGCAGTTTGACAACGCAAATACAAACTGTAGCAAATATTGCACTTAAATGAAGTTTGTGTGTTACTGATCACGGCAACTTTCTAAATCTCCAATCTAATTGCTTGTTAAAACTGTGTCTTGGATGGCTGCTTTTTAAAGCATTGAACATAAACTGGATCGCATGACTATTTACAATTTGATTAGAGAAGGTGCAGGAAGTGTGCTGTAGCGCAGCTTGAGGCTTTGGTGTCTGTAACTTTATAATGTAAGCCAAATGGTACTGTCCTTGAGATTTAAGCTGAAGTCCTTGGGCCATTAATCCTGTTGTACCATTGCTCCCTTATAAATGCTTCACACATTTGGTGAGGCATATAGTTAAGGAGTCTCTGTGTTTTTAAGACTTTACAATAACTATTAAAGTTTACTGCAATCAAATGTCTACTTTGATTTCATGCTTACAGGACTGTTTTCAATAAATGGCTCCCAATGGTAGTTACAATCAGCTAAGTAACAACTGCATTCCATTCCATAAGCCTCCAAGTGGATTGTGCAAGCATGCCTGTTATCTTTCTCTGATTTAGAGATTCACAGTCATGCCTTTTCTGTTTCTCATTCGGCAGCAAATGCTCTGTCCTCAACAGTCTTCGCCTGAAGCAATGGCACTTTGACTTCATAGTATTTCCTCAAGTACATAAAGCTTACTACAGATATATAAAAAGTATATATTTTTCTTAGAAAAGTTGTGAAGCTAGAGTTGTTACGTAATAGCTCCAGTGTACAAAACTGAATTTATCTGTTTGCTCATTCAATAGCTGTCACCATTTTGACAGCATAATCACAGGTTGGGTGGGATGTCAGGATCTGGTCCCATTCCCAAATCTTGCAAGGCACTGTTAAAGCTTATGTTCTAAAGTCATATTCTAAGGCTGTGTGTGGCGTTCCAGTCTGGTATGGGGAATATAGCACATAATTCTGATGCAGAGTATTGTCAGCACAGAGAAATCATTTATTGCTGAGGCAGGAATCATGTGGGCCTCCAGAAGTTACAGGATTGCAGCTCCTAGCAGTCCTAGCTAACACAGCCAAAGGAGAGGAAAGCTGGGAGTTGGAATTCATTATTTGGAAGGCTGCAAGGTTCCCACTGCTGATGTAAACAGATCAACCATGTTCATAAGTCCTTAGAGGAGCTATGTAGAAAGAAATATGAGGAGTGTTCTCCTTTCAATCAATTTTTTTTTCTTTTCCTCTACCCAAGGTAGAGGACATTTATGCACAAGCAATTTAATTATCAGTCCTTTCTTACCTCTTACCCTGGTTTTTTAAAGGGCAATTAATGCAAACTTGATACTTTTCTTTCTTTTTAGTAAACTCCTTTTTTAGTAGTTCATACACTGCACTGAGAAATGCATATGTGCATATTTGTGATACAAAAGCAGTTTTGATTTCTTCAGCTTGTTTTTTTGTTGTTAAGTGTTGGAACATATTGTTGGACTTGTTTTCAAAATGCAGAATGCACACCATGGCAGATACCCTGGAGGAATACTTAATCATGACATGATATATTTATTTTCAATAAATTGTTATGTGTGGTATAAGCCTTCTATGCATGAATAACTACAGGAGTCCTACCTGATGAGAACTATACTTGTTATTCCTCTGTAACATTATGTATCATGATGAGCTCATCCAGTAACAAGATCAGTTATTCTGGTTTAATGAGATACTTGGTGAATCATAAGATGGTAAATTTATCACAAGCATTGGACTAGGAAGCTATTTGTATTTATATAACCTTATGAGAAACTAGTAGTATGCTCAGAGAAATGTTCTTTGTTGCTTGCTTTCCTTTCTTTTGGAATATCAGCAGTTGTAATGAGCTTCATTTCTCACTTTCATTAGGAGAAAGTCATAGTTGTGCTTGTAATATGCTTTCCCTGATGAATGTACTCAGTAAGTTTTGAGCGTATTTTCCTCCCTCCCACTCCTTTCAATACTGGCAGGGCAGGTGGTTCCTTGGCTTTGGGAAAGCTGGTCTAGGACTGAAGCAGCAGTCAATAGCTCACATCTTACGTTGTGATTGCATTGCATAAATCTGTGTTCATGGAGTTGTGTATTGGTTGCGCCATGGCACCTTTTGTGTGAATACTAGTGTTGTACAATCATTGTGCAGGGAATGCACAAGAGCACTAAACTGATAATGAAGATAAAGTTCATTCTGTTTCTGCAATCCCAGTGAATCAAGTGGTGAACTGAAAATGCTGACAAATATGTTGTACAATTGTCAGGATCAACAATTGCATGCAAAACCCTGCTTGTGCAACATTGAATGCAACCATTGGGCAATAGCTGAAAAGTACATCCATATGTCCAAGGCAACTTATTCAGTGAATGAGACCGAGAGGATTCCAGCCAATAGCCAATCTTAAGCATGTTTATTTGGAAGTGAGCCCCACTTGGATTAATAGGAATTGCATCCTTTCTATGTGGGCTGCAATGTCTGGCTAATGTTCATTGTCAGGCAACATTTTAAAGCAGGAATGGGAACTGTGCAACCCTCCAGATATTGTAGGACTAAGTCTCAGCAGCTGTAGCCAGCAAACTCAAAGGTGGGCCATATGGGGAGTTGCAAACCAAGATACCTGGAGGACTACTTGATGGAATTCTGATGAATAGCATGCCGTGATAAAGTTGTCTAATACAAGATGTGGCCTCTGCAGATGTTGGCACTCCATTTTCATCATCCCTGACCATCAGCCATGGGACTGGGGCTGATGGGAGTTGAAATTAAGTTCCACACATATTTTTTACTGGCATTGTCTTTGCCAGTGTATCTACCTTCCCCCCATACTTCCAACCCATAGCTCTTAGGGGGGAAAAAGGCATGGCTTTCTTCTTCCCAAGTAAAACTTGTCAAAAGAGTCTTTTTTGCTTCATCTCCAGTTGCCCAGTACATTCTTGCTTGGGTTGGGGCAAAGAATTCTGAAGAGAAGTCATTAATGTACAGGTCTATGTTCATGGAAGGTTCTATACAGAGAAGAGGTTCCCTTTGAAAAATATGGGTTATATGCCGTAGCTAAATGAAAATGTCTGAATACACATGACTCCACTTATCTGAACAAGAGTACACCTGTTGACTGTCAACGCAAGGATGACTATGCTGTAGTTAAAATTGCACTTGCATTGTTTGTTTTGAAAAGGCTGCCTAAAAGAGATCTGGCAACAAGGGGGATAGTACACATATTTCAGTTTATTTACACTTCCCCCTGCCAAAAGAACTAGTTTCAGCTGCCTGTTGACTTCACAATTCAGTTCAGTACTATGGTAAAGGCAATGGTTGTTTGAATTGGCAGCACTTGGGAAGGCTGCCTTTGCTGGGATCTCTCTGATCTGAGAGAAAGCGCTGACTCACTGCCTGCTTTAAACAACTGGTACCACCACCACTTGCCAGTTCAATTCTGGTTTTCCATGGGGCAGTTGTTAAGCTGCCATTGGTTATTTCTGGGAGAGGAAGGGCATCTGATTTGACCTTACCAAAGAACAAATCCCACCACTCTAAATGGCTTGGGCTGCAGGTTTATAATAGTAGAATTATACTTTTCACATGGGAAACATCTTTTGTAGAGATAAATCTAGAGTGCTCAGTTATGCTCAGGTGAGCTTAAGACAGTCTTCTGTCAAGTATTGAAATATTTGTTGATTGAAAGCTAAGAAAGATCCCTCTGTTTGAAATCAAGGAATACTTTAAATCAAGCGGATATTACTCTTTTAACAGCAGCGAGAGAGGGAAAACGAGGGATTCATAAATCTGCATTTTTATTACTGTGGTATATATGTCCATCCACAGAAATTTAACTCCATGTATCTGAAGAAAATGGACTGGAGTTCATGGCGTTTATGCTAGAAATTTTTTTTTTCTCACTGTCAAAGGTGCCACAGGATTTTTTGTATCTTTTTGTGCTGAGTAACATGGCAATGTCTTTGAAGACATAATACACACTTATTTCTTCTTGTGACCCATTAGGAGGTCCTGAAACTGTCAGCTGCACATCACACTTACTATATTGCATGGTGGGTGACTTACTAGTGTCACTGAGATAGAAAAAAGAAAGACAAAAGGACAACAAATAGGAAAGACAATTCCAAGAATTGCTCAATGTTTACAGTGAAATGCAAAATGGCTGTGTCTTGGGTTGTTAGCAAGTCAATCTAAATACAGTAATTATGTACACAATGTTCTTCAGTGAATACAAAAGAAAAAGTTGACATTTTTCATGAACGAGTTTCCCATTACCATTGATTAAAAAAAATAGAAGGTGTGATGTAGAATTTCACAGCCTTTTCCTCAGATAAAGCTAACAGGAAATGTGGAAGCAAATCATTTATGAGCATCAGTGAACAAGATCAGTTGCAAAAGATTCCAGTTGGAAGCTGTAACTAATGCAAGGTTTTAGTAATACCAAACCATGGGT
Organism: Iguana delicatissima; assembly: GCA_948472985.1. Classification (NCBI taxonomy): domain Eukaryota; kingdom Metazoa; phylum Chordata; class Lepidosauria; order Squamata; family Iguanidae; genus Iguana; species Iguana delicatissima. The sequence continues at coordinate 3,297,200 of CAOKZL010000205.1, forward strand.
ATGGTGATGGGGTGACAAGTTCAGTCTCAGTGATGGTTGTGAAGTGTAGTTAAAGGGACCAAGGAGGGAGATAGATTTTAGGTACAAACCAAGACGAGCTGACTAAGATATGAACTTGGCCTAGTGCATTGATATGAGTACAGGACCATTAGAATGTTGTAATAAAGGCACGAGAGTAGCTGGGATGTGAACTAGTGTGTTAATACAAATAGCAGGCCAAGCACCTGTATGTGTTCATCTCAGATCTGTTCCCACACCAAGGACAATTATCCCACAGCCACTTACACAAGTACACGTTGTACATATTGCTTGAAGGCCCTTGAACCTCCTTTACAGTAAGCTGCCCATCGTTGTTTACTTTAGAAACTCCCAAGTAAATTGAGCATCACAATGTATCTGCTTGCATTTGCTAAATAACTGCTGTATTTCACACCCATCAATATTTATTAAATGCATATAGACAGTTCGGGCAGGGGACTAGAATGGACAGGGTTGCAGTGTGCTGTTGTTTTGTTACCAACTGTATGCAGTTACATACTTGTGTAAATCAAGTTGCTCCTCACATCCATTCCTGAGCTTCTACAGTACTGAGGTGGAAGGAACTGAAACCTAGCAAACTCTCAAGACATGGGTGTCCTCTTAAGAGTGTTTAAGATATCCTCACTATCTTAAATAATTGAGCAGGAACAAGTACAAGAATAAAAAAGTTACCCAGTCTTAGGGAGAACATTCCACAGCTGTGCTCCTCCTGATACACTAATTATAGCCTTTCACTTCATCTGCAGAAATGGGGTCAGAACCTTGAATGCAACTGTTCAGTGATTTGTGCACAGAAAACAAGAAGAGAGCAAGAAATTCCAGATGTCCAAACATGGTTCAGGAAAGGAAGAGGTACTAGGGATCATGTTGCAAGCATATAGTGGAGAATGAACAGCACCAAAAAATTTCAGAAGAAAATCAGCCTGTTCATTATAGATTACAGCAAAGCCTTTGCATAGATTATGTAAAGCTGTGGATCTCTCTTAAAGTAATGGGTGTGCCACAATATTTGATTGTCCTGATGTGTGCCTTGTACTCAATACAAGAGGCTGCCATCAGGACAGAATACAGAGAAATGGACTGGGTTCCAGTTGGCAAGGGGGTCAGGCAAGCCTACATTTTATCACTCTGTTTAACTTATACACTGAATATATCATATGCAAAGCAGGATCACACTTGGAGGAAGGAGGCGTGAAAATTGGAGCAAGGAACATCAACAGTTTAAGAGATGCAGGTGACACCATATTACTAACAGAAAATAGCAAAGACTTGGATTACTGAAGAAAGTCAAGGAAGAAAGTAAAAAGGCAGGTTTATAGTTGAAAATCAAGAAAGCAAAATAATGACCACAGATTATTTACATAACTTTAAAGAAGACAATGAAGTCATCAAAACAGTTCAAAATTTTTCATACTTTCACTCAGTTATTAATCAGAATGGAGACTGGAGTAAAGAAGTGAGAAGAAGACTAGGACTTTGAAGGGCAGCTATGAATGAACTAGACAAGATCTTGAAGTGTCAAGATATATCATTGAATATTTAAATTGGGATTATCTATGCCATTGTATTTCCAGTTTCTATGTACAGTTGTGAAAGCTGGTCAGTGAAGAAAGTGGATAGGAAGAAAATCAATGCATTTGAAATGCTGAGAAGAGTTCTATGGATACCATGGACTGTTAAAAAGACAAATGAATGTTCCTAGAGTGAATCAAGCCTGAATTCTCCCTAAAAGCCAAGAAGACTAAAGTGAGACTGTGGTTCTTTGGCCTTATCATGAGAAGACACGGCTCACTGACAAAGACAATAGTGCTTGACAAGGTAGAAGGCAGTAGGAAAAGAGGAAGATCACATTGGAGATGGCAAGACTTAATCAAGGAAGCCACAGCCCTGAGCAAGGCTGTTCGTGGGGTGACTTGCAGGTCTCTGATTCATAGAATTGCCATAAGTTGGAACTGACTTGACGACAATTAACAAGAATAACATTGTGTATTTTACTAGTGTTTTTCAAAATTGTGAATTAAATTTGTTATGTTTTGATTCATTTTATATTTTAATGTTTCATTTGTTATATTTTGTTGCCAGCTGGTTTGAGTCACTTCTTGGGGAAAATGTGGAATATAAATGGAATGACTGAACAAATAAAAAAGTAAAATTGTTTCACCTACCTACTTCATAGCACTTCTTGGAGAAAGACAGCATCTGTGGCGAGCTCGTTACCCTCTACGAAAAGATCTGAAACTGAACCACTTGGAAAGAATCTTTGGAATATGCTCATCTGGTACTGAAAATTCCTAGCCAGCTCACCCTGATCTACACTTCTTCAAATCTGTTTAAGCTGGTTCCATTTCAAAATGAAGTTTGAAGAGTATTAGAATTATGTTTTCTCTCAGCTCAAGATTTATTGCATTGTCTATTGTGGACATGCTGCTGGAAACCAACACCGAAAGTCCCTATCCCGCCCTTCTTCACCATCCTCCCAATGGTAATCCTGCTAAAAAATTCTAACTAGTCAGAGGATGAAAGGAGCAAGGTTGAGTGGGCGCAAAAAGACTGTGTAAAAAGGTGCTTCTTCCTCAGAGGCTTTGTTAAGTAAGATATGCCTGAACAGTTAATTACATAATTCTATACCAGAGTTTAGACCAGTGTTCCTAGGTGGCATGAAAGAATTCAGGAATTCAGTTCCTACATAAGATTGCAGAGAAATTGTGGTTTACTCCTCCTTAGCAAGAGTTCAGATTATTCTGGTGGACTCACTTGCACAACATATGGTTACTTCTGCTAGTCAGCCACTGTTACTTCGTTTGTACAATTACTTCATTTGTGAAAAATATTGTAGTTTAAATTGAATTGTTTACTTGCAAACTTCAGTAACTGTGGTTTCTAATTTAAATTAGTAAGTTGAGGGTTGTATTTCTTATCATTACTCTCTGGAGTAAATGAGACTAATTTATGAGGACTTACTCCTCCAAATCTTCTGCCTCTGCAACATTTGCCACTGCTCTCTTAATGAAAAGTGTCACTCCTGCAGAAATGGTTAGACAGAGAGGAAAATGTACCACTGTAGGCATATTTACCCTCTTATTATCAAATTTTGGTCTTAGTTTCCAGATTGGGAAGCATACAGTTAAAATTAACATTTCTTTAACAATATGAAAAACCTTTTCACAAATAAAAACAAATTATTTCTTTAGTTATTGACAGACTTCTATCCTACCCTTTCTCACAGGATCTCAGGGCAGCATACAATATAAACAAAACATTTCCAGATTAAAAACATAAATAATATGAGCAAGGTAAAAAACATATTAAACATAGTAAAACCACTTTATAAAGTACGACATTTTAAACCCACATACTTGTAGACTTGAAAATACTTTAATCATCAAAAGCTTTAATAAAAAGACATTTTCTTTTTGGCTTGGCAGTGGAAAGAAATCAATATTGGTGCCAGTTTGACCACCAAATAACTGTATTTAGGTAACAAAACTCTCACAAATTGATTTGAATTGGTTAGCTTATTGATAACCAAAGATACATAATATCAAAACGTTATCATTTTGATAAACCATTTAGATCCAAAGTCTAACCATTTTTTCCCTAAATTAACTTATTTGAAGAAAGAGAAATCTCCTACCCTTACACTGAAAGAGAGAAAAATGCACAATGTACTAGAGATATTTGGAAGGACTTATGGCATTTTTCTCCTGATACCTGGCAGTTAATGTCATAGTACAAGCTTCAATATTCTGCATTTGGCTGTCTAGGTGAGCCACCATGATGCCAATCCACAGAAGCAGCTTTTCCACTTCTGTTTAGGCCTGTATAACAGACAGTGGTACCATATCATTTAAAATGCTGAGAGAGAGAGTTGGAGAAAGAAATTGGTGATGAAAAATGACATGCTGTTCCCAAGAGTGCCTAGCTACTCATGACTATGGCCACAAATCTTTACCATGCAAATTTTTCCAAGTTGGTTCAGAAATAACAGAAGCATTCATACTTCCCAGTAATACTAAAATATAACAGTTCATAAGAATCCTTCCTGCAAGCCAGTTTTGCTAACATGATGTCAAGAAGGCTTAGGATGTAGAAAAGGTTTTATTTCAAGAAGTAGCCCAAGGTGTATTGCCTGAGAAATACCTGTTCAGTTCATGCCCTGTTTACAACTGTGGATGTCTTTCCTCCACTCCTAACTGACCCAGAATAAGACCAAGCAAATATTTCTTGGCCGAAACATACTGGGCTCTTCCTCGGAATAAAAGCTTCTTTTTTAAAATCTTGAGACTGCCTCTGTCTTTCTCATCAGAATCTACTGGATATCTCCAGTGTTGTTTTTTTCCATTTTGGTGATAGTCTGAAAAGAAGGAGCAGCATCTCATCCAATTGTCACAATTTGGCAGAAACAGTCCTAATTAACTATCATCTCACTTTTTCAATTGCCTTTGAAATGTCCCAGTTTCTCTCTCCTCTTTCCATTTTCCCTCTTTATTCTCAACTTTCTTCAATTGTTGCAAACTGAGTTTCAACTGCAGAGGTAGTTTTAGTTTGCACACAGCAGGAGGGAAAGGAGGGAGCTGAACCTAGCCCTTCCCAATAGGCTCAGGCAAAAGCAAATGGCTGCAGCCTCTCCTAGCTTCCTCACAAATTTCTTTTGCCATTTGACCACACTCTAATGTTGCTTGTTCACATGTGTCCTGGTTTTCATCTGTGCAGTGTTGGAGAATATGAAGCAGGCATTAAGGCATCTTCCTTTCCTTCATGTCCCTCATTCTGTCTCCCTAAAATCTTTCCACAGAACATGCAGTGCTACAGACCTGGGGTGAGGAAATGCAATTGAAGGAAGCTCCTGAGTTACTTTCGTTTGCCTGCCCGCTTCTTTCTCTCTCTGGTTGGCAAGTCCCAGCAGCTCATGAGGAATTCATGAGGAATGCTGGGAGTTTCAACCTATCAATCTCTGGAGGGCTGCATGATTCCAACCTCTGATTTAGAGGAATAGGATATATACAGTAGAGATGGGTGGGCCTTTGGCTCTTCAGATATTTTGGACTACATGTTCCACAATTCATGGCCACTGGCAATGGCTGCTGGGAGCTGAAGTCCCAGACATATTGAGGGCCAAATGAGATAGCCCTGGAACAAGAGTTTATTTTGCACTGCTAACATTCCTGGTGGGAGTTCCAGCCTTATACTACTGCAAATGTTTACCTTGCTAGCTTATTCTTGCTTAGCTCACCTTGTAGGCCGGTCAGCGTATCCTGCCAAACTGAGACCTCCCTTTGTAAACTTCCAGCCTGTTTAATTGTGAAACAAGCAAATGTTGTGCATAGGATGGATTGTTCTCACCAGCCTCATCTGAAACAGCTGTGTACATACCCTCATAGTCCCTAGTCATGTAGAGACTTTTATTGTAGTCTTACTACTCTAACTGTAATCTCCAGAGGTAAATGTCAATAGAAGTTTAAAGTGTAGGTGAAATTCAGCCTTTCCCCCACTCCATCAGCAAAACGGAAATTTTGTATCCCGGTCCTCTAAGCTGTTCTGCATCAGAGAATACCATATAATGGAATCCGATTGCCAATGATGCTAAAGAGATCTTAGTAATGTTGTCCCAAAGGCCTGTCTCTCAATCCCACCATTGTCACAGGCCCATCTGGTGAGGACTCCCAAGAGCACCTTCTCAGTGGCTGCTCCCAACATGTGGAATTTCCTCCCATGGGAAGGGCTAGCACATTATTTAAGGAAGCATTTTGATTGTTCTAAAGTTCTACACAATCCAAATGCAGAACTCTTCTGTAATGGGATGGGGCTGCATTTTTATCTCTACTGATTTTTTTTAAAAAAATATTTTATACTGCTTGAAATTGTTGATATTTAATTTAATTTTTAAAACTTTTTATCATCAGATTTTTAGCTGCCCCTTGTTTTAATGTTGTTTTAAGCCAGCTTGAGTCCCAAGTCAGAAGAAAGTGGAGATAGAAATCAAACCAAATGAAATCAATACCAAGAACTTCAGTGGGCTCCAGCATCTAGTGTGATGGAGCACTGCTATGTTGATACATCTGCAGGAGGAGAGGTGGTGGTGCCCTATGCACTAATAAAATATTTTTATTTTATTCTCTACATTGTTCATGGCAGTCTTGTACTGTGAGTTGTATTTCTTTTTTAAGATGAAAATATCAAAAAGAAATCACACCAAAAGAACGCATAACATATAGAAGTCACAGTAAGATATACCTTTAAAATTGCTTGCTTAAACCTGGCCAAATGTTGTGCCTGAAATGGAATGGGAACAGCAACATGAGGAAAGTTTCTAGAAAGACTTGCTGTGTCCAGTTCTGAGCAGTGAAATAAACCAGACTGGAGGGCAGATAAAACAAAACAAAAAAAGCTTAGCAAAGTTTACTAGTTTGGAGGAAGCTGCCAAAGATGGTCAAAGAGTGTGAAAAGAAAATCTGAGAAGGGATAGATGAAAGGCCAGTTTAGTTTAGGGAAGAAGGGGAAGGGTGAAGTGGAGCATAATAGCACGCCTCAGATACCTGAACGTTTGCCACACAGAAGAAGGTAGAATTTGATCTAATGGAAGGGTAAGTTTTGGTTTAATGGGAGGAGAAACTTCTCAACAGTAGAAGTAATTCACTAATGGAACCAATTATTTTGAGCAGGAGTGAGGATCATGTGATGCCCCAGATGTTGAAGGGCTGCAACTCCTGTCTTGCCAAAGGCGATTGGCCAGTTCACCAAAGTCAAGAGAGTTCTTTTTGGAAGATCTGGAGGCAACAAAAGACACCACTTGTAAGTGAAAAAGTCTCAGATTTATTCAACAGCAAGCAGTTTAAACGATACCAGCAGGTAAGCTGCATTAGCATGGAACCCACTTAAACCTGTCATACCTAGATGACACAAAGATAGATGGTCTCACTAAAGCAAGTTCTTTCATTCAGCCACTGGCAGGAGCCCATGTAGAAAGTGGCAAAGGAAACCCCCTCTGGTAGCCAATATGCATGGCACTACAGCTGTCAGCCGGTGCTGAGCTCCTCCCTTGATAGCGCAGTCCAGGGAGTATTTATACCCCTGGCCCAGGAGACTTGGCTGTCTTCCATAGAATCTTTGAGCATCTTCACACATCTGGGACAAGCTAACTTCTTTCCCCACATCCACTATCTACAGCTACTTGGCTGTTGGTCTCAAGGCAAGAGCAGGTACCACTTAGCAAGTCTCATGTGCAACTTTGGGCTTTTTTGCACTTGGCGAAGAAAACGCCCTGTTCTGTTACTTACTGTACTGGCGTGCTCCCTTGGAGGATCCAGGCTGATGCGGAGCAGTGCATAGCTGCACTACACACTGCTCCAGGGACGAAAATGGTGGCGTCCGGTTGGTGGAGCCTCTCCACCAACCGGTGAAGCTCGCCAGCCTAAAGCCCGCCACCGGAAGATCTGCAGGCTCGCGCTGGTGCGAGCCTGCAAATCTACACCAGAGCGCAGCCACGGAGTGGGGTGCGCTGCGCTGTTGAAAGACCTGTTTTAAGCAGTCTTTCAATAGCACGGCGAGTGACCACTTCTGGTCATTCCGGAGCGGGCTGAAGTCCGGAACTACAGAAAGTAGTCTGGACCCAGTCCTCCCCCAAGTGCAAACGTCCTCGCTGGAGGACGCTCTGCCCTGTTGCAAAAACAAAGTGCGGAAAAGGCCTTTGTTTTGTTTACAGCTAGCAAGTATACAGAGTCCTTGACCTTGAGAGGGCAAGGGAAAAGACAGAAATCAAGCCAAAAGACCGTTTGCTTAATTACCCAGAATTTTTAGCAGTAGCAGACAGAAACTTGGAGCATGGAAGAATATCAGAAGGCCTTTCTAAGACCTTTCTTAGCAACAGCATGGACAGTTAGGATATGGAGGAACAAACGGGGGTCAGGACATTCCTACACGTCATCAAATTACAATGGTCTTCCGGTTATTTCCATACAACTCCCTAGCCAGAATAGCCAAGGGTGAGAAATGCTGGAAAGACAAACATATCACAGGGTTTTCTTGGAAAGATTTGTTCAGAGTGAGTTTGCCTTCCCTGGGGCTTGTCCCAAAGTCACCCAGTGGGATTTGGTCTCCTGGAATTCTAGTCCATCACCACTACACTATAGTGGCTCTCTCTGATTAGAGAAGATCTATTGAGCCCACTAGAGGTATCTACGAGTTGACCTTCCATTCAGTAACTGAATGAATGGATCTACTGTAGTGGAGACTTACCAACAGGATGTCAGCTATATTATTTCCTGCAATACACAGCCTTCACTTTATGGCATGGTTTACTCACAGAAGTCTTCTCCTTTAAATTATTGTATTTGTTCTTTCTGTTATATCTGGAACCACCTACTACAATAATTCCATGGTGTCACCTTAACCTTGATATCTTTTCTCCTTCAAATCTCTCCTTTCTTCATAAAGCTATTCTAACCTAAGGAACTGAAAACTTGTTTGAAATGTCTTTTATGTCTTCATGTCTTTTGAGCTAGGCATGTAAGTTGGCTAAAGCAAACTGTACAATATCCATTAATTTGCAAACCTTGTACAAGCTAGACATGGTAACTCAACAGCTCTGGGTTTTACCACAGAGTAAATATACATAGAATTGGTCTATTGGGTAAGATTTTAATATGAAATCTGACACAGCCATAATTGAATCAGTAATTCCCATTTCTGGATCTTTTCCAGAAGCAACATTTGTTTCATACTTGTTTGAAATACAAAACATCTTTCTATTTATGACAGCTTCAAATGTTTTAGCTGTTCTTTTCAGTCAGACTGGAGAACAAGGAGGAAGTGAACTGTATTATTTGTTTCTGCATTATTTCACAGATGTCTGGGACTACTCTAAGCAGCAACAGTTTGTGCTCTATCCTTTGGCAAAATGTTTTGTTCAGTGGGTTTAATCTGAGTCCAATATAGCTGAATCAGTCACTTAAACATTCTGTTCAGAGTCCCAACAGTAACAAAACAGTGAACAAATAATTACCTGGAGAAAATGTACCTTGATCAGGCTGTGAACTTTGTGATATTAGTTAACAAACAAGTAGTACCTATAAACAAGGGTCTCAGAAATTATCTGAAAATGGTTCTCCTACCTTCTGTTAAACTGAAATGTTTTGATCAGAACATTACTAATTCCCTTTGTTCACATGCCTGCCTTGAGAGAATCTGTGTTGATTTGGGGTACTTCTAGGTAGAGAACACTTTTTCCCCAAGTGTCAGTCTTGTTCTTTGAACACACCCAACACTTGGCAAGATTACTAGGATCAGAATAAGTGACACAATACAAACAAGGAACTGGCCTGAAGGTTATTGCATAACACACATACTCATGTGACAGACTTTCTACCTCTTTCTCAGATTATTTCTTGCCACACATCTTAGCAGTGTGGGAAGCTTGCTCTTTTGGATGTAATCCTGGCCTAGTTGCTTGGAGGAAAAAAAACATATTATCAATAATGGTAGGATTCAATTTCCAAGCAGAAATGAATGAAGACAGGTAAATTCTAGATACTTGGTCTTCAGCTTGTGCTGTTGATTCTTTCTTTCTCTCTTTCTGGGTGAGTGTGTGAGCGAGAGAAACAGAGTAGCTGAGAAAATGGGTGTGCGCGTGCATACGTATGAATGCCAATGTGTATGGGTGTGTAAGTGCGTAGCAGAGTGAGTCAAATATGTATATGGGGGTAAATGGGAGAGTGAGCAAGCATGAATGACTGTTGTGAATTTTGTGTGTTTATACATGCATATGCTGTATGTGTTAATAGGCATTGGCTCTGAACAAAGTTGAGCCATTTGCCAATGCCTATTGGGCTGCTGCTCCATCCATCACTGGTATGTGACCCCTGGCATGGTTATGTGGAACTCATTCACTTCTCTGCTCAAGAAGCATTCCAATCTTTGCTTCAGATGCATTATGTTAGCTGGAAATCATGAGGGAAGTAGAATTAACCAAACAAATAGGAATCATGCTTTGCTCACACACGTAGATTCTAAAACACAAAACAGACTATACAGCAGCTAGCCTTGCAGTGCCCAAGACTAGCAAATTCATTATGACATAGACTTCCATGGACTACTACAGCCTGCTTCGTCCAATGGATTCATTTTTCTTCCAAACTGCAAGTATATATATGGGTGGAGGAGGGGGTCGTCCGAGGGGAATCAAATGAAGAAAGTAGAGATGGTGGGAACTGTTATTAACAATGGACATACACAGAACATATTTTGTTGATGATACAAACAGGCTTGCAGTGGCTAAGCTAAGAAGCAGTTCAAAAAACAAAAAACAAAACCTTTGCCTCAATTCAAAATGTAGAAGACTTGTTACAATGGACTTATTATGGCTTCCACTTTGAGAAAGGTAAAATTTGGTTAAAGATGGTTATAATAGAGTGAGCCCTCCACTTTTGTGGGGGTTATGGGTGCAAGACCCCTCCCATAAAAGTGGAAAAGCGCAAATCAAAACAAAAACCATGGACACTTTTTTTTTTTAAACCTGAGAAGACTTGTTTAGGAATCTCAGGCCCTCCAGCATGATCTATGGTCAACTTCCAGCGGAGGAGTCACACTGGAGGATCTAGCAATGTCTATGATGGAAGTGGACCGCAAAATCATGCTGGAAGACCTAGAGATTCCTAGAGAAACTTTTTTTCAATGGCAGGAGCAATTAGAATAATAATTGCTTTAAATAAATAGATAGATAGATAGATAGATAGAATAGATAGATAGATAGATAGATAGATAGATAGATATAAAATACCAATGAATAATCAAATCTGTAAGTCATGTATCCATGAAAGTGGAAGGCCCGATGCCTAACTATTTTATACAAAAAAACTTCACTGTTTGCCCACTGCCCCCTTGTTTTTTTGTATTGTGCAAACACAACTTTTTCTTTGTAAACAATAAAAAGAACCAAATAATCTTGGGTAAAAAAGCAATCCAGTGGCAACTTTGAGGTTAACTGGGAAAAATGTATATAGCATAACTTTTTGTGGATCCCAGTCCACTTCATAGGAGACTGTAGTGAAGCCCATTGGCATTAGATATAGGGATACCCAATGCCAGTTGCAGAAGACATTCTAGCTCCAAGCAGTAGTTCTTGAAAATAAAATTACAGGAGGATTGGAAAGAGAAAATAGGTGAATCATGACACATCCACAAATTATATCTATTAGCAATGGTTTGAACAGAGGTGATGGTTTCTTGGCACACTACATATATTAAAACACTACTTTTCATCACAGTTATACACACTAAAATTATCTTCTTGCGTGCTTTACAATAATATTATGCTGGTCTTATACTAAACCAGTAAACTAACCAACTTTCCTCCACTGTACATAAATATGCATGCTTATCTATACTTGTATACAAAACCTGTTTCCTTCCTTTGTCCTTTTAATCACTCCCTATAACCATCCTTAAATCAATATTCATTACCACACCAACATGTTTTGCAGTTCTGTTCCATTTCACGCTCCCCTTCTTCCCATCTGTATATATGTCTGCAGAAGCTTTACTCCATGCATTTAATGAATTGGACTGCTACTTAATTGTTTTTGCCTTTTTATGCTAAAACAGGCATATCAGTTTCACTTTCCCCCAGACTTGAATATTGTGAGTATTGAACATTTTTGAGCCAAAACCAAACTGAAATGAAATTTTCATCTGTCCCTAATAGCAGCTTTTTCTGCTTCCATATACAGCAAGCATCACTGGAGGTTTCAAGCAAGCAACAAACAATTTCTTGCATCACCAAACTCCTCCTGTATGGCACGAGTAGGCTCCAATAGGAAATTAAAACATGGGTGTACTCAGGGAAAGCCTGGCCTAAATACCCTAAAGGCACCAGATCCAACGTGATCTTGGAAATTAAGCAGGGTCAGTTCTGGTTAGTCTGGATGGGAGACTGCCAACAAGTACCAGGTGCTCTAAGATAACGGTATATTTCAAAGGAAGGAACTGGCAAAACAACCTCAGAGTATTCCTTACCTAAGAAAACCCTATGAAATTCATGGGGTCGCTGTAAGTTGATGGGCAATTTGAAGGCACATACACACACACTTGGGGAAGCATCCCAGATTCCTGGCACAGTGCATTAGCGTGCAATTCAGAAAGTTTAGTTGATTTTTTTTTTCACTACATGGTGTTATGTTCTACATATGACATCATGATGTTCATTATATAAACCTCCTTGCTGTACAACAACAATGAAGTGTATGTCCAAAGCAAGCTGTGTGTGAAATGCCAGCCCCTACAAACAGGAGGCTGCCATAAACCTGTATTTGATAAGATTTGTACAAGAAATGTTAACACCTCCTGCCTCTTATGCAAACTTATTCGTGAGTTTTCATGCAAGCATTCTTGCTTGTTGGGAGGTATTGCTATTCTGCTTCACATTGTTTCAGTTCTTTTAAAAGTCTCATAGTTTGTACCCATGTAGAAAAATGTGTTCTACATACAATACAGGTGTGGACATTTTGGTCTGCCAGATGTTTTTAACCTAGAACTCCCACAATGCCTCACTGAGCCATGCAAGGTGGTCCTTCTGCAAGTTGAAGTCCAAAACATCTGGAGTGCCAAAAGTTCCCATTCCTGTTCTACTGAGGAAGAATTATTAAAATGATTTTAGTGATTGCCATTAACCAAATGTTTAAACTACTTGATGCTCAATGAAAACAATTGGTTTTAAACAGCCAGTCTGTCCACAATTGCAGTATCTGAATGAAGGAAGAGAGGAAAATAAAACAAAATTCTAGTTCATCTTTGTGGCACAGTGCTGAATGCTATGCTTCTCCTGCTACCCTCAAGCATACACATTCTAGGGTGGGAGTCCTTACCCGATCTTTATTATATGGTGATTACATTTATGGCTGAATTTTTTTCCAGTAAGTTTAAGTTGCTTTACAAATGTTCATCATTTCTAATAACATTTGCCAAAATTTCTATAACAAACCAGATAAAGATTTGACGGATCCAGGGTCATATAGACCTATATCATTAATAAATCAAGATGCTAAGATATTAACAGTAGTAATGGCAAAAAGGATTAATAAGTTTATTTATAAATATTTGGAAAAAGATCAATGTGGTTTTGTGCAAGGAAGACAGATGTCAAATTTAATTGGTAGAGTATTAAATAAAATAAATATAATTGAAAGGAATAAACAAAAAGCAAGGATAATAGCAATGGATATATACAAGGCCTTTGACTGTGTAGAATGGCCAGCATTAAAAATAACTTTAAAAATATTGGGACCGGGTGAAAAATTTAGAGGATTGATAAATCAGTTATATTCACATAATACAGCTGGGGTAATGGTGAATGACGGATTAACAAAACAAATTCAAATAGCTAGAGATACAAGACAAGGTTGTCCCTTATCTCCGATTTTGTTTGCGGTTGTTAAGTTTAAATTGCTTTACATGGTTTATCTTCAAAACAACCCTGTGAGGAATATCAGGTTGAGTGAGTGAGTGACTAGCTCAAGGTCACCCAGAGGATTTAATGTCCTAGTGGGGATGTTTCAAATCCCAGTTCAACATGCTACCCACTGCAACCCATTACCTCTGCTCCACCTACTGCCATACAGTCTAGAGCAGTGGTTCTCAACCTGTGGATCCCCAGATGTTTTTGGACTTCAGCTCCCAGAAGCCCCAGCCACTATGGTCAATGCTCAGGGCTTCTGGGAGCTGAAGTCCAAAAACATCTGGGGACCCACAGGTTGAGAACCACTGGTCTAGAGTGACTGGTCCACCACATTCCTTTGTAATACCAGAGTAATGGAGCTAATCTCTTGAGCTCAAGAGGCAGGTCTCTTGCCCCCAGTGACCAACCTCCTGTAGTCATTCTGTAGATTTGGGAGACAAAGGTGAAGCTAAATGAGCCTTGCTGAAAGGATCATCTCGGGCTCAGGGTATGCCCTCCTCCATAGAATGATTGAGTATTCCGTTTAGCCACTGATCCCTGCAGGCCCTATCATTGGTCAGGGAGAGATGCTTGTACTGAGAGGCTAAAATGGCAAGCACGTTAGATTGAGCTTTCTCTGTGGCAACATCTCAGTTGTAGAACTCTTTCCCAAGGGGAGGTCAGGCTGGCCCCATCTCTACTGAAATCCCAGCTGATAGCTGAGACTACACTGTTTGGTATGGCTTTTCATTCCTAAAATCAGGACTAGCTCTTTGGATGGTAGTAATAATGGGCGCATGTTTAAATCCAGTTTTAAAAATAGTGTTTTGATTTGTTCTTAAATAATGCTTTCACCTGAGTCCTGCTTGTTCATGAAGATCAGAATGGTTTCTTACCTAAGAGGCAGTTGAGAAATAACATAAGAGCTGTAATAAATAAGATTGAACATTTTGATAAACATAATGAGCGGAAACTAGCTCTGATCTTCATAGATTTTGAAAAAAGCTTTTGACAACATCCATTGGGACTTCATGTTGGAAGTGCTGCATAGGATGGACTGCGGTCAAAACTTTATCAATTGGATCAGTGAGATTTATAAAGATTAAACTGCCCAACTAATAATTAATGGCGAATTAAGAAGACGTTTTAAAATAGAAAAAAAACCCACAACAAGGTTGTCCTATCTCCTCATTATTTATAACAATACTAGAAACTCTGGCCTCAGACATTATATTGGACTCACAAATTAAGGGCATCAAGATAAAAGGCTATGAATATAAACTGAAAGTCTATGCTGCTTTATTCTTTATGCTTTATTCATCTCTCTTGAAGAACCAGGGTACAGCATGAGAAGTTGATCCATAGTTAAACATCTTTGGAGAGGTTGCCGGGTTCAAGATCAACAAGGATAAGACCAAAATATTGACAAAAAATATGAGAGATAATGAAAACCAAGACTTGATTAAACTTGGAGAAGAAAATGAAATACCTAGGAATTTGAATTACTAAACGTAATAATTAACTTTTTGAAAATAATTGTAAGAAATGGTGGCCCGAGATCAAAAAAGATGTACAGAATTGGTCTAAACTGAATTTGTCTTTATTAGGAAGAATAGCTACTATTAAGATGAACATTCTTCCAAAATTAAACTATCTCTTCCAAAACATTCCTATTATTCATAATGAAAAAATTTTCTCTATGTGGCAGAAAGATCTATCTGGAAAGAGAAGAAACTCAGGATGAAGTGGCATGTCTACCTTTGATATGGGAAAACCAAGATCAATAAAGATTTTTTTAACCACTGTGTCAGGAAATCCCTCTTAAACATCTGGTTAAAATTTAAAAATAAGATCTACAAAAGAATACCCCAATGGATATCAAAGCTTTCTTGGAAGATGGAAAGCCCAACATGAGAAATGGGTTCACTATAAAGATATCCTGACTGAAGAAGAAAACTTTAAATTAAATTAAATTAAATTAAATTAAATTAAATTAAATCCCTGAGAGGAATTAGAAAGAGAAGGCTTTCCCAGTCAATGGCTTTTATATATGCAACTAAAATTGGAAAGATTTATGAGCGAACATGATAAGAACAAATTCGAAACTGCTATATTTGAAAAACTCACCCACTTAACCTCACAGTTTTATAAATTCATTTTGGACCGTGATCTTGAATCTGAAACAATTAAAGAAGTAATGGGCAAATGGGCACAAAATTTTGGGAAGCAAATTCAACTACAAAACTGGGAAAAGAGTTGGTGTAGGACCCAAAAATTTACATTATCACAAGATTTAAAGGAAAATTATTTAAAAATGTTTTATAGGTGGTACCTTAGCCCTTCTAAATTACAGAAAATGTAAAAAACTCAAAGTAACAACTGCTGGAAATGTCATGAATTAGAAGGGACTTTTTCCAACATGTGGTGGACATGCCCATAAGTTAAAACTTACTGGAAGACTATCCATAAAACAATATGTGAAATCTTTAATATTTTTCTCCCATTTTTTCTGGAATTTTTCTTCTTAAACATATTGCTTCAAAGTGACTGTAACTTGATAAAAAAAAACAATGGTGGATTATTCTTTATATGATAACTGCAGCAAGGATCATCTACTACATGAAGCACTGGAAGACTGACAGAATACCTAGTCTAGATGAATGGATAGTAAAACTGCTTGACATGAAAAATTGTGATATTTTAACCAGAATATTGAAAGAACAATCCAAAGAAAAGTGTGAGGCCAAATGGATTCCTTTTTCATTATATTTGCAAAAGTGCACAGATAGGACATAAATTTGATAACATGAGTATCAAGGTCAAACACAGTTGTCTTGATAGAATAGGAACATATGTGTTTCTTTTCTTATTAGGTCCACAGCACATACAGTATAGGGTCTGAACTTGGTTAGGATTGTATAGTCATATAGAATAGTATTTGGAAGAATACTAGTTATAGATCAGCAGATTACAGTTGTTTATATGATTTGATAATTGTTAAAAATTTCATTGATGTAGAAACAGAAGTGACATTATTCTATATATCTTATGAATAAAACCCACAAAAGAAAGTTGGAAGTATTTACTTATACAGGTTAATAGGAAATGGAGGGCATGTAAACAAATGTATGAGTACACATATATGCATTTCAAGTTGTTGGATTACTTCAGAAATAAAGGCACATCTCTGAGTTAATTCACATTTTAGAACATTCATTGTTCTGTTAATGTTACTTTATCTTTTCCTCTAGTTCCCTTTCTGTTTTCTTTTCTTTTGTACAGTCAGTCAACGATAACTTGATTTGCATGTCTTTAAAATTCATAATAAAAATATTTATAAAAAATAATGCTTTCATCTGTCTTTACCTATTGTATATCGTGTAACTGTTGCTGTTGTGTGCAAGTCATTTCTGACTTATGGTGATCCCAAGGTGCCTCTATCACACAGTTTTCTGAGGCTGAGACTGTGTGATGTGCCCAAAGTCATCCAATACAGCCAAGAGGGAAATTGAACCCTGATCTTCACACACTATCCTAAACACACCAGATTCCATCTGATCTTGGAAGCTAAGCAGGGTCAGCCCACTTTGTACTTGGATGGGAGACCACCAATGAATACCAGTTGTAGGCGCTATTTCAGAGGAAGGAACTGGCAAAACTACCTCTGAGGATTCCTTGCCTAAGAAAACCCTGTGAAATTCATGGGATTATCATAAGTTGACAGGGAACTTGAAGATTCATAAACACACATATCATGTCATGGGGCCTTGGCAGGATGAGACACAATAAACAAATGTCTTAGTAAAAAATTAAAATATTATTTTCACTATTTCTCAGATGCCACAATGTTTAATCTAGCCTCCTTTAGTTCTATGAAGCCTTGCTATCAGAGGAAAAGAGTGTGCCACAGTTTCCTCAACTCAGGAATTCATAGCTGTGTAAAGATCAGGAACATGCCTGGAAGGAACAGCGGGAGGACTGGGAATCCACCCTTCCAAACTTATTTTTGGCAATCCAGTACTGTCTATAGCAATAGCAGTTACATTTCTGTACTGCTTATCAGTGCAAAACACTCCCTAAAGCGGTTTACAACGTGTTAGCTAATTGCCCCCAACAAGCTGGGAACTCATTTGGAAAGATGGAAGGCTGAGTCAACCTGGAGCCCTGCAAGATCGAACTTACAATGTTGTGGCTGCAGTATCGGCATTTAACCACTGTGCCACTAGAACTCCATATTGTCTGTCATTTCCTAAGTATTTGTGATTGTTTTTCCTCCCTTTGGGATGTGAGTAAGAGACCTCCCCGCCAAACAAAGATTTCTGGGTCATTTTTCATTGTCTTTTCCAACCATTTGGAGCCTCAAAGCATCAACCTTTTAATGATAGTAGAAGTTACAATGATGAGCCTTGTATGAGTTATGCCAGTAGATGTGAATTGTAATAATCTATTATCTTCTAAAATTAATTTGATTAATGTTCCCTTTGTCTCTCTTTAAAGATCAAGCATTTAGGCACTAAAATTTAAAGTCTTTACCCAAATATAATCTGTCAATGAAACACAAGACCTATACACATTGGGTAACAGAACCTGCCCCCCATGCTTCATGGATGGCTACCTTGTTAAGGACTCACTACATTTCTGTTCTATCCTTAATAAGAATACCCAAGTTCAAAGAGCATTCATCCTTACAAGGTTCAATGTTCTAGCCACAGCAGTATGCCATGGCAGATTTCTGAGAATCCAGTTTCAGCACTGACTGTGCCTATGTATGACAGGACGCTCTGGCACCCTGACTCATAAACTTTTGTACAGCAATTTATATTCTGACCTGAGATGCCATCTATTTTGGTCATTTTAGCAGTGCTCCCAGATGAAAGACTGATAATGCACTCAAACAAGCTCTTGTATGTAACAGGGCAAGGGGCTAATTTTCCCCCTCATCGTTATGCATATCAGAACTCAATTGTGTTAGCTGAATTTAATAAATTGCACCTTTTATTCTTTTTACTCATTTTCTGTAACTCATGTCTGCAACTGTAATCTAAGTGGATTAGGATAACAGTAAAGTTTTCAGTTTTGAAAATGCAACAACATTGGTACATCACCTTTCTCCAGCCCAATGCCCTCCAGATGTGTTACCCTATTGTGCTAAAGCATGCTGGTGAAATTATGGGTGTTATAGTACAACAAATTTGGAAGGGGAAGATTGATTAGATAGTGTCTGATAGTTTCCTAATTGTTCTAATGTTAATTAATGTGAGAATGAGCATACAAAAAGGATATCATGATACCTTTTTATCTAACAGAAACATATTTTATATGCTTAATTTCATATGCTAAACATGTTAGCTATGTGTAGCTGAAGGTGCCAAGGAATGCAAAGTGTTCTTCAAATACTTTGGAGTATTTGAAGACGTATTTAAAGTTTCAAGTACTGCGCATTGAGGGGGCCGTTGGGGGCATCTCCTACATTGACCAAAATCTGCAGTGACAAGCGAGTCATTTGCAAAAGCTTCAGGAATCATTCAGCAGCTAGCCACAAGATGTGCCAGTCTCCAACTCTTGCTATCCCAACAGTATGATTTTCCTCCGTCTTCGATTATCACAGGCAAGAATTATTGCCATAAACTTTAGGAAAGGAATATTTCATTTTTATAAGACCACCTGTCCCAAGATGCATATTTTGATATCACATATATCTCTAGTACAAGGAGGCAACTCAGCTGCTCACCTTATATGGCAGTTCTTACTGTTTGACCTTCATCAAATACGACACAAATCAAACTTTCACAGCAGTGGTGGTTGTAGCTTACACTTTTAATTTAAGTAGAGGGAAGCTGAAAACAGTTTTTCCGTATTAACACTCCTGTTTTCAGGAAGCAAGTTGACTCTTTGGCTACTTGCTGGAATCAGGACCAACTGCAAACATTTCGTTGCCTGGGTTGAATCAAAAAACAAGATTGCATCCACTCCTTGCATGTACATTGTTTACTGACTACACTGGCCGCTGAACAATTCTGGTGATAAGAGTGTACTTTCTATCATACAAGTGGGCAGAAGGCTAGTGTAGGGAGGGCAGGACAGCTCTCTTCAACAACTTGTTGCCACCTCCGAGCTTTTGCTGCTTGAAATAAACACCTTGTGTTGCATAGAGTAGGGCCAACTCTGGCTAAAACGGCTGGCATCTCAGTGAAAAGAAGCAATCGTCAGTAACGAAGGTCATGTCCATGATTCTATTTACTTTACTATAGGCACATAGGTAAGCAGGCTAACATGCAAGTTTTTCTTCTCTTCTCCAGTGCAGAAGCAAGAGCTTTCCATAGAAATCAATGGAGAAATCCAGGATTTTATCATTGCTGTGATTCAACAGCAGGTATCCCTTCCCTCCACAAAGGAAAGTAACAAAGAAGAAGGAATTCTACCCCAAGTCTTGTCTTATGTCATTTTGAAATATTATTAAACAATTTAAAGTCTGAAGTATCAGCATTCTTGTTTAACAGAGATCAGGACTTCTGCCTGCAATTGAATGCTGGAGTTGGGTTGCTAGAAGCTTAGGGGGCACTAAAAGACTGATCTTTAGTACAGCTTCTGCATTTTTATTTTTTTTAAATGGGTGGAGATTGGCTGGAAACTCAAGCTGCCTTAGCAATAATCTGTGATTACTGACTACACTTTGGGGATGTTGTTCTCCTCTCCTCTCTCCTAGGACACAAACATGAAATATGGGAATGGAGAGCTATATCTGCATTGGAATTTTCATGGTTTCGTCATTTTTTTTATTTTAATTTTAATTTGCACCTGAAATGAGACTTAAATTGGACTGAGCAGTCTTTGCTAATACCTTTACTTTGAGAAGAAAAAAAAAAAGACAGACTGAGCAGCCTTTGCTAACCCCTTTCCTTGAACAACAACAACAAAAAAATACATACCTTGGATTGAATAGTCTTTGCTCTTCCTTTTGCCCGGGAGTGCTTAATCACAGAAATGCTAAAATCTTGAATTTCTTCACTGACACTTTAGGAGAAGGCAACTCTGGCAACAACAGAGCAGTCTATATTGGATGGGGCTAGGGTCTGCTGGAAAAGCCAAGTACGCACCTTAACCGTGCTTCAGGATTCTATTACGTCCAAGTGGCTAGTTGAGTCCAGGAGAGTCTTTGCCCATCTGAGGTTGATTTACCCCCTGTGGGCCTGGCTCAAAGCCTTTTGCTGCCTGGAAGAAATAACAAGATCATGCTTTCCCCTACCGTATACAAGAGCCAAATGTTATCTTACTCCAATGCTATGACTGGGGCAGCATCATCACACCTAAGTGGGAAACCATCTAAGGCAGTTCAAGGGAGATGGTATGGTATACCATACCATCCAAATGTTGGTGAGAACAGTTCTGATCAATCTTTTTTCATCCTTTTTTCGGCTGCTTTTAAAATGTCCTCTCTCCTCCTCCCACTTTCCACCTTTGTCCTCAGCTTATTGCAGTTGCTGCAAACTGAGTTCAAAGTACAAAAGTAGTCTGTACTCAACTCAGTAGGAAGAAAGGAGGGGCAGAATCTTGCCTTTCCCTGTAGACCAGTGGTTCTCAACCTGTGGGTCCCCAGATGTTTTTGGACTTCAGCTCCCAGAAGCCCTGAGCATTGACCATAGTGGCTGGGGCTTCTGGGAGCTGAAGTCCAAGAACATCTGGGGACCCACAGGTTGAGAACCACTGCTGTAGACACATGTAAAAAACAAACTCCTGCAGCCTCTTCTAGCTTCTCTGTTCTTTTTCATTAACAACTTTTGCCACTTTGATGATATTATGACATTGCTTGATCATGTGTCCTGGCTTTCATTGGAGAAATGCTGGAGGGTATGTGATACACATAGATCTATACTCCCAACACCTCACTGTTGCTCATTTCTTGGTGTCTGCTGGCTGCCTTTTCAAAAAAATGCTGCAATTCAGCAGTGCTAGGGTCTGACAGCATTTGTCAAGTGAGCAAAGCTATGCATTGTACCTGCAGGAAGACACGGACTGGAAGGGCTACACAGTCGAGGATCTTTCCCAGTGGTGATACCTGTGACACCTTAGAAGTTGGCAAATGGGCAAAATAGTTAGGTAGTCGAGGCCAGCAATAGGCAAATATCACTGGCACTGAGTCACTTAGGAGGGTAGGATGGGCCAGCAGGCTTAGCTGGGACAGAAGCTCTAGTGATGACCAGTGTCAGCTCCTATAGTGACAATCTGAAGGAGAGGCCAAAATGCAGATGGATGGGTGGATGGACAGACAGAAAGACATAGTTGTGTGTATGCATACATACACACCATTTTTAGCATTACTCCAACAAGAACAAGTGTTTTGTAAAGCTGTTGTGTCTTACTTATCTGCAAATATTGTGTATTGCAACAGAGATAGTTCACAACAATACACTGTTGCTGGCAAACTCCATTTCCCCTCCAGCTGTGGTGGGAATTGCAATGCAACCTGACAGAACAGGGGAGTCCATGATGGTGATAGAAGATGCCATAGTTTCTATTCTTCAAAAAGTCCCAAGGTTTGACTCTTTGAGACCTGGCTCCATCACACCACTGGTGATGACATCTGCCCCTTCTCCCCAGATCTGCATATATTTCTGGAGAGTGTAGACTTGGCCATGGTCACACATGCCTTAGTTACACCAAGATTAGATTACTTTAAAATTCTCTACCTGGGGCTGCCTTAACAATTATCCAGAGATTTTAAGTGGAGTAGGCTGTGAAGGCTGCAAGGTTTTTAATGAGAGCCAGTTCCCTCTCATAAGCATGGATCTTCTTCATTAAATCATCTCCACTGACTGACAATCTGTTTCCAATTCCAGTTTAAAGTGCTGGTTGTGACCTCCAAAGGTCCAGATGAATAGGAACCAGAATAACTGGAATAGTCTTATCAGATGAACTTGCTTCTTCCTTGCAGTCATTGGCCCCACTGTGTTCCAGAGGTTCATTTGGCAGGGAGATAGGCCAGGTCCCTTCTCTATCACTGTACCTCTGCAAGGGAGAAATGTTTGGCTGTTCACGTGATGCCATTCCATGTAAAGTTGAAGGCCTTCTTGTAGGTTTTCTGAAAAGTGTTACTGTCAGTTTATAGTCCATGGTGATATTTATTATCTACCTGTCCACTATGATTTTTAGATTTTTAAATTTCCCTACTCATTTGCTCGTTTTTAATTTGGCTGTAAGCTTTTTAGGACAATTTTTGTCTGGAAAATTGAAGTAGACAAAAATAGAATAAACAACATTTGTGGGGAACCTGCTGTTTAAAAAGACTGCTAGAGCATTCTTAAAAGCCTAGAAATAGTTGCTATCTTCTCCTTTTTTTTAAAAAAAAAAAAATCTACTGACAGACTGATCCTAAAGATATGAACAGCTCTCAGTATGGCATCTAGTGATATGATGCCCACAGTGTTCTATAAAAGGTAATCAAGTCTAGTCTGTCTTCCCCATCCAACTGAATGAAACTCTAAAAACTTTTACATCTTTTTGCTTCTTCTCAACTGTCATCCAGATACCATCCAACCAGATAGAGGAACCTGATAACACTGAGAACTTACTCTTTTAAGTTACTCTTCCCTTCCCATCCCTGTTTCCTTTTATGCTATGTCTTTTTAGATTTTAAGCCTTAACATGGGGACTTCCTTGGCTTTCTTTTTATCAAAATGTGAGTTGCCCTGAGGGCCTTTCCAGTTGTTCAGTGGAGCATATATGGTATAGATAAAGTAATAGCAAATTATAGAATGTCCCATCACTGAACATCTGCTGTCTCATCTAAACACGCCAATCTTCGTTGGGTCTATCATCAATCCTAGACAACAGGGATCACTTGCTTCAAACTCTTTCTGGAAAGAGTTTCTGCTTCTGCTTATTTTTCTCAATTTTTATCACACTTTCACTGTTCATACTGGAAACTGTTGATATAACTAGGCAAAGTTTTGAGAACTCAGAATTCAGACACACACCCAGTTTGACTATGAGAACAAGGCTCTTAATTTTAGAACATCCCAAAACTCATTTTATAATCCCAACCTATAATTAAATTAGAAAGCTTACAGTATTGGAGTAAATTACTGGGTTAACAATTCCAGGAAGAATTCTGATATTCTTGTTCAGTAATGAAGTCTTGGCACAGTGTGGATTATTGGAGTAAGTTCAAGAGAGGAAAGAAAAAAGGTCTAGCCAACTCCTTTTATATAAGAAAGTAATGAGGAATGTTGAAGGAGTTTTAAATTTTTGTCAATGGGTTGAACACAGGTCTTATTGAAACCAGTCAGATTTACATCAAAATTAACATGTCCCACTAATTTCAATCAATTTCATCAACTCAATCCAATCAATTTCAATCAATCAATTTCAATTTCAATGTACCTGGATCAAACACAAACTCTTTATCTTCCTTATATGGATTTTATGTATTTTCTTCAAGACAGCACTGAAGCCTTCAACAGAAAATATGACAGGACTGATTGAAGACTGGATTATTGTGAATCAAGTGTGAATAAACTATACCATGAACATACTTCTCATTGAATACAGGGTGTATATAAATTAAGGACGTTTAGAATGTGCACATTATAGAACTTTGATGAACAGCAATACCTGGACAGAGCAGAGAACACAAAATTTAAGGTGGCAGAAAAAAGGGTTTGTGTATTTGCATATCCAAACAGATAGAAGAATGTAAACATCCCACAGATAGAAGATAGTAAACATCCCACAGAAATCAGTGGAATTTGCTTTTGGATCTGTTCCTTTGCCAATACACACCTTATTACCTTACTCTTTTATAACAAATTGTGGGCTGCTAGCAGCCAATGGGACAGAGAAGGAACAGACACCAACTTTCCCAGCCAGCCGGTGTAATCTGACTAATACCTGATTGAGCTTGTATAGGATTTCTCGACATAGAGAAACCCTCTGTCACAAACTGGAGAACCTGCGCTTTACAGAGATTATTTTTCACCAGCTACAGAAAGAAAGAGAGCCTTAGAGAACTCACAGTGTATAAATAAATGCTCGGAAACCACAGAATCATAACAATAGTGTCTTTATACCAGCTAAGAGAAATAATAGTGTAATAAAATGTAGTAAATTTAATCTAACCTATACTAGTAATCCTCATTATTGTCAAGATGCATTACTTCAAGAAAGAAGTTGTATTGTGATGTCAGAGAGCCAAGTTTTACTTGTTCAACACAAAATATCTGAGGCCACTAAGAGGAACTAGTGCAAGTCCTTCTTCAGATTGCATCTCGAGTTGGAATACAGGTTTGTAGACAGCTGTAGACTATGAAGAGACTACCCTGCTCTCAGGTTTTTCTCTCCCACTCCATTTTTATGTAGCATCTTGCCTAATGAAAAGTTCTGAAGAAACTCTGTGCTCTATTTGTGACATTTTCATTCAGTCACATGACAACAAATGTGGATTGGGAATTTTCCCTTTAATCGACCAGAATGGTTGCCTTTACTTTTTGTATTTCAACAATAAAATTGCTCACTTTCTTTTAAAATGAATTTATTTTAGTTGAATGTCAGCTACTGTTTTTAACAAACTGCTATTTATTCAAAAGCATTTTTTTTAAAGAAAGTGCAAATTTCTGTGCTTTGAGGAAGAGAGTAGGGCAATGTTTAGAAACCAAATATTGGGGGGAAAGTGGGATATCAATAAAGACAATGATAATGATAATCTTTTTCTCTTCAGATACTGTTGGACTGCAACTTCCATTAAATCTAGCCAATTATCATGGATGATGCGAGCTGCAGTCAAAACAACAGATAGGGCTGTAGGTTGCCCTCCCCTGGAACAAAGAGAATGCTGCTTTGGGGAAGTTTCCTACCTACCTATACCTGTTTGGGAGGATAGGTACAGGAAACATATATGTTTCTGTTGTTGTGTGCCTTCATGTTATTTCTGACTTATGGTGATCCTAAGGTGATTCTGTCTCAAGATTTTCTGAAGCTGAGAATGTGATGTGCCCAAGGACATCCAGTGGGTTTCCATGACTGAGCAGAGAATCGAACTCTGGTTTCCAGGTTTATAGTCCAACACCCAAAGCACTATACCATGCTGGCTAGAACACCTTAAAGCTTATAAATGAAGAACTCTTGATAGTTACTGGACCTGTGCCACTTCTTCACTCTGGGAGTAAAGATTAGGGCAGAGCTTGGGAGCCTTTAGAAGGTTTCAGATGCTTGCTCCTAGCATACCCAAAATGAAAAAGCAAACTGCACTTCCAGTCGCATGGCGGGTGCGAGTGGCAGCTTAGATGAAGCCGCGCAATGGCGCGGTTCTGGGCAGCCACCTGTTGGATTCCAGTTGCCTCTTTTGTCAACTTAGAGGCGGCTAAACACCCCCTCCGGTACGAGGGATGCGGAAGTGGTCCGTAGGGGATCCCACAACTGGCGTCTGGCTCTACCCGGCTGGGAGAGCCGAAAGCGCCAGGGGGTCGAAGGACCATGACGGAGCCAGCGGGATCGTCGCCAGAGCAGCACAAGCACCGCCGTCAACTTTTAACCAAGAAACAGCAAGAAACAAGAAAAAGATAGCATGGACCTGTTCTGGACTTCACTTTGGAAATATCACAGCGGATTTCTGGCTTGCAACGGTGTGCAGAAGCGAAGGGATGGGGACCCAGAATGTAAGTGCGTCATGGCTGAGAGTGCATCTTAAAGGGGTGGCTGATTTTAAAGAAAGGATAAGAGGCTCTTCTATTTTTCTCTTAAGGACTGAGCTTATAAGGGAGAAAGATTGCTGACCTGTTAATTGGGCTTATAATAGAGATTGTTTTACAACTAATTAATTAAATGGCTGTTATTGGATGAATAAGAGTGGACCTTATAAGATTTAAGAATCCCCATCTGGACATTGAACTTTCTTTATTTCTCCATTTTACTATGTTGGTGGATTTGAGACGATTGGTGTTTTGACTTTTTGACTCTGGATTTCTGACCTTTGAATAATACTTGAGGAGGCAACAATTATTGATCAGTGCTTATTCTTTTTTTATTATTATTATTTTCAGCTCCTGTTGAATGAGACTTGTTCCTGGTGTTTTGTTTTGTTTTTAGTCTGGATTGTTAAGACTATTGAGCCTTGCTGGAAGGTCATTCAAGCAAAACAACTCCACTCCCATGGACGGAACTGCTTGGAATTCAAGCGACTGTAAGAATACAGAGAATCTTCAGAAATGATCTCCTGGCAGCAAGTCTGAGATGGGAGGGGGGAATGGGAGGTGGATTTGGGCACAGGGCTTTGAATTTGATAAGTGGTAA
Source organism: Iguana delicatissima (assembly GCA_948472985.1). NCBI lineage: Eukaryota > Metazoa > Chordata > Lepidosauria > Squamata > Iguanidae > Iguana > Iguana delicatissima. The sequence goes on from CAOKZL010000205.1 coordinate 3,323,949, forward strand.
TGTCCTTTGGCAATGTCAATTAAGCTTGTATATTTGATCAATATGCTATCGTTAATATGGACATTGTGATATTGTCAAAGGGAAGATGGGGGTAGTGTGATTGGGGAGCCTGTGGAAGATATAATTTAAGCAAAATATCCCCACTCCCAAGGACAGAATGACCTGGAATTTAAGCGACTTTGATAATATAGTGAATTTCTATAAAAAATTTTCCAGGCGGTAAAGTCTGAGATGGGAGGGAGGAATGAGAGCGGATTTAGTTAAAGGGCTCCGAGTCAGATGAAGCAGTATGTATTTTGACAAGGCCAATTAAGCTTACGTTTTGATCGGCATATTGTCATTAGTATAACATTTTGATATTGTTAAAGGGTGGAAGGGGGTTGAACAGGACACAGATATAAATGGGAAACAAGACAATTTTTATATAATGAAATCCAGGGTGAGAAGATGAGTGAATGTAGCAACTATAATAATTCAGATTGCCAGATATATACTGTTAGATGTCTTGTGGAGATTTTGAGAGTTCGTGTTCTATGATGGAGGATTCAAGAAGAACAGAAGACAGCACAAGAAGACTATAAAGAGACAAGTATAGAGAAAAGTGGAATGGCTAAAAATGGGTAATAGCTGGGGACTGTCAAGTGGAAATGATAGTGGGAAAACAACATTAGATTGTGGAAATGATAGTGGGAAAACAACAACATAACAGGGAAAGGGAGAGGGAAATGCACATTCAAACATTGAGGTAAACAATGTACTGTGATACATATAAATGTAAAATGTGGAGTGGATTTCGGGAAGTGAAGTCCAGATCAGAATGGAAGATCAGAAACAATGCAGGTAAAATTGCAGGTTAAAAAAGCTTTTTTTTTGTTGTTTTGAGAAAATTTAATAAAAAATTATTATTAAAAAAAAAAGCAAACCAGCCCTCCACGTCTTGAGGCCAGTCCTTGATCACAGACATATTGCTTTTACTTGACTTTCCTTTATGACATTTAAAACATCTGCTGATTTCCAGCTCATTACTGTAATTGATTATTATACTGCACTAAGTGGTTTTGTGGCAGATATTCCCAATGGAGAATAATCCAAATGTGCATAGTTATTTTACTGGTCCAAACACTGTTCATGAGTTAATGGAAATTTTGTCCATAGTACTCTCCCATAAATTAACTATTCACATTTTATGGCTAGGTCTGACATTCTCTTATCTATACTTCAGGCTACTTAAGGAGTATGCCATGTTCTCTTTTCTATATTACATAAACTGTGTGATAGTGTAATTGCTTGGTCTGTTCAAAGGGTTTATTTTAGTATAATGATCTACATGGCACGTGTTTAATGCACCCACTGTAACACTATTTACACATATGACAACGAGAAGGACAAGGTATAATAAATACCTCTCCTAATTACACAAAATTGCATAATACAATTTTGTATAAAATTAAAATTGCCATTTTTATACCTACAAAATGTTGGCATACACGAAAATGTTAGTATACAGTGTGCCCACTATATATGTGGGGTTCTGTTTCACAAACTCCAATGTAAAACAAAAAACCTGAGTGTCATGTTCCTTTGTAGTCAATGGAAGCAATGTGCATGTACCTGTGTGCACCTATCTTATCCACTGACTATAATGGGAGTGATGCTTCCCATGATTTCCCATTTGTGAAGGCTCACTTTAATTCCTTAGGCCTTATATCTGAAATTCCAACATACAAAGACCATTATGACCTGTCTGGTCCCTTCCAAAGCCAAACTTATTAGATTTTGGATTTAAATGGCTTATCAAAACTATAACCATTCAATATTGTGTATCTTTTGTTCTTGATAACGTTACCAATTCAAATCAATTTCTGAGAGTTTTGATACCTGAATGTGGGTATTTGGTGGTGGGTATTTGGTTTTGATACCTGAATGTGATACCTGAATGTGGGTATTTGGTGGTCGAACCAGTGCCAATGTTGACCTCTTTCCACTGTCAAGCTAAAACAAATTTTTATTAAAGCCTTTGATGACCACAGTATTTCATGTCTGCAGGTACCTGGATTTAAATTGTTGTAGCTGTGGAGCCCTCCTTCCTCTCAATGCTGACTTCTGCCTTGATTAGGAGCTAGGGATTTTCCCTCAATTCTCTTAATTCCAAGCTGCCACCACCCACTGATTTAGCCCACTGTATAGCAACGCAGTGGGATGTTGCTTGAGAATTTACAATCTCTATGTTCAAAGATCCTTTCCCTTCATTCACCTCCTCCTTCTGAGTGAGAGGAATCCTATCCATGCATGTGCCCAGGAATGCGTAGAAATGGAGAGGGAACAGAGGCTTACAGAAAAGTATTTATTTTAAGCATGCAAGGTAAACAAGAAAATAGTACTCATGAAAGGCCTTCCCCCTCTCAGGTATGCTTGATAGTTACAAGTAGTTATAAGCACAGACAGATTCTCAAGATCAGCCAAACTGTCCAAAATAACAAAGTTCTAAGGCAGCTAACTAGACACATTCTAAGCTACTCACAGCAGATGGAATTTTGAGATGGTATTTTGGGGAGGGCCAGGAGGCAGCTTTGTCTGCCTCTACTGGCATCCCTCACTCTCCTTGAGGATTTTTTTTCCACTTCTCATTGAAGCATCTAGAAGATTCTCTCCTTTCTCCCCTGACTGGGCAACTATTTCATGTGACTTCCAATCAATGTAACCTAACCCTAGCAGTCCATGCACTTTTTGTATGCCTGAGGGAGAACTATCTCCCTTAAGCTTTGTTACCTAGATAATGGGGAAACCACATTATCACAGTGGTATATAAAGTGGTTTCAATTATTGCACTTAAAGTGATTTTACCATGTTTAATGTGTTTTTTCTCTTGCTCATATTATTTATGTTTTTAATGCGGAAATGTTTTGTTTATATTGTATGCCACCCTGAGATCCTGTGAGAAAGGATAGGATAGAAGACCGTTAATAAAAATGAATAACTAAAAAAATTATTTGTCTTTATTTGTGAAAGGAAGGTTTTTCATATGTTTAAAGAAATATTAATGTTAAGTATGTTAGCTTCCCAATCTTGAAACTAAGACTAAAATTTGATAGTAAGAGGGTAAATATGCCCACAATGGCACAGTTTCCTCTCTGTCATTTCTGCAGGAGTGACACTTTTCATTAAGAGAGTAGCGGCAAATGCTGTGGAGGCAGAAGAGTTACAAGCACATGTGTCAAACAGAAGTCCCGCGGGCCAAAGCTAGCCCGCCAGGCCATTTCATATGGCCCTTGCACCACTCCTGCAGCTGTGGCACTCCCTCCACCTGGTAAGCCTGATCCCCACATTGTGGGCCCCTGGCTGCCAGTATTCTGAAGACTCGCGATCTACTTCTACTTCTGACTGCTCCTCTGTCCAAGTCTCACCATCAAAGTGTTGCCATGGTCATCATTGCAATGTCCCACGCAGCTTGCGAGAGTTGGACTGGGACCAAAAAGTTAAACAAGGTAATGTAATAAACAGTGCTTGTTAATATTTGTCTGATGATTAAAAAAATAACTTTCTGATTTCAAAACTCACTTTTCAATAAATTGTACAATAGTTGTACACTTGAATATCTCCTTGCCATTATTTCCCCTAGACTTCTAGTTTCAGAGTTAGTTATTACTAAAATCAGTAATAATCGAATGCAGAGGCAACTATTTAGTATAATAAAAGAGTAGATACATTTATATAGTCTTACAGATACAACTGGGCCTTTAAGGGCAACCATAATGCTGATGCAACCCAAGATGAAATTGAGTTTGACACCCCTGAGTTAGAGGAATAAGTCCACATAAATTTGTCTTACTTGCTTCAGAGTAATGATAAAAAATACAACCCTCAACTTACTTATTTAAATTGGGAACTACAGTTCTTGAAGTTTGCAAACAAGCAGTTCAATTCAAACAATATTTTTCACAAATGAAGTAATTGCGCAAACTAAGTAAATATATATTGTGCAAGTGATTCTACCAGAACAATCTGATCTACTGCTGCAGGATAAAAAAACACAATTTCTCTCTGACCTTATGTAGGAACTGTGCATCTCAATTCTTTCATGTCACAGAGGAACACTGGTCTAAACTCTTGTATAGAATTATATAATTAACTATACAGGCCTACTTCAGTTAACAAAGCCTTTGAGGAAGAAGCTCGTCAACAATGTTATTGCTGTTAACTTACAATCAAGTCAACTTTGACTTAAGTTGACCCTATAAATAAGAGGCTTCCAAGTCACCTTATCATCAACAGTTCTGCTCATGTCTTGCAGATTCAGGTCCAAAGTTTCCTTAGTTGAGTCTATCTATCTGTATTCTGGTCTTCCTCTTTTTCTACTGCCTTCTATCTTACCAAACATTATTTTTTCTTCTAGCAAGCCATGTCGTCTCATGATATGTCCAAGTACAACACTCTCACTTTAGCCATCTTGGCTTCTTGGGAGAGTTCAGCCTTGATTTGCTCTAAGACCCACTGATTTGTCTTTTTAGCTGTCCACAGTATCCATCGATCTCTTCTCCAGCATGTTTCAAACTCCTGATCTGCCTTTCTCTGCAGCTGAGAGAATGTGACTGGCCCGAGGTCACCTCATGGGTTTCCATGGTCAAGTGAGGATTCAAATTCTGGTGTCCAGAGTCTTAGCCCACTTCCACACTATGCTATTATAATGCTATTATTCCACTTTCAACATCTTATGGGATCCTGGCATTTGCAGTTTAGGGAGGGGCATTTAGAGCTCTCAGCCAGAGAGCTCTTTGGCCTCAGTAAACTACAACCCCCCGAGTGTTGAATGTGGAATAATAGCACTGTAGTGTGGAAATGGCCTTAGTTCCAACACTCATATCACTACCCTACACAGGCTCTCTACATGAAAGAATAACCAACACTAATGAAGACTGGTAGAGCACTGTAGGCAGAAATGCTTTCAGTGAATACCAATGGTGCCCTTCCCACATTTCCTTCTTCCAACTGCAAATGTTTTGCCAATTCTTCCTCTTCCATTAAGGTTTGTGTTCATACCCAGTTCCTACTCTGTTTCCAAATTTCCTGTCTGTTTGTGATAATCTTCCTGTTTCTTTTCATATTCTGGTTTTCGTTGCATAGATTAACTCTACTTTTCCAAGTACAAATATTTTAATGTTATTTTACCATTGCATGCAGTTCTTATAGTAGAACTGTACTTTAAGGAATATAATGATACTAAATATGAGTTGTGTTATTTCATCTTGTGTTATGGCCTAAGGGTGTTTAAACAGCATTTTTCCTAAAAAGGCACCAACAGTAAAAGCCAAAATGGAAACTGCGTTATTTTCACTCTTCCAATCACAAACTTTGGCTATTGTTCCATTTTTGTTGGCAGTGCTGGGCAGGTACTGGTATTCCTAATTTTGCAAAAAGAAAAAAAGTTGTGCATGTGTGTGTATGTGTGTGTGTGTATAGAATCTAGCAGCACTATAGAAATGATTTATTTTAGCCTGACTTTTTGTTGATACCAGTCCACTTAAGATGCATTGTTGGAATGATATTAAGGGTACAAGTATTTAAGCACACTTGAACAGTTACGAAAGTTGTGAAATGTACAATAACAGGGTAAAGAAAGATGTAACTAGTGATCTTGACCATAAATCTTCAAAGAGATGTGTAAAATGATAAAGGTCTTTTAAGTAGTTGGTCTATTGGTACTGATGTGTGAAAACAATAGATCTGCCTATCAAATGACAATTTCCTGGAAGTCAAAGCCTTGTCCTATCATTAAACCTGAAGTTAAGGGCTTAAATGTCTGTGGCTACTCCAGGGATGCATCTGAAGAAGTGGCCTGATATGATGAAATAAAGCAGTCAGCAGCAAAGGTGCTGCTAAATTCCTCCCACCACTCTTCCCCCACCCCATTTTTATACTGAAAGGACTAACATGGATCCTTTTTTGAAATCTGATTTTCAAACATGAGGTGTACAAAATTTTTCATCGCGTTTTACCTCTTTTATTTGCTGCGTCTACATTTCTTTGGTCTGACCAATTCAATTCCCTCTGTCCCATCTCTTTGTATACCTAAATTGTGTTTCTAAAAAGTGGAAGTTACCGAAATGCTGAGCAACCTGTGACCTGAAGTGCAAAAAGAAAGGAGCGAGCCAATTATTTTAAAACCCAATTATATTTATTGATTTTGCCAAGGGAATATTGCTTCATCAGAACACTCTTGGGCTTCCTTTTTTTTGTTCTTCCTCATCTTTTCCTTTGATAGCTGGTTAAAAATGAAAGAAAGAAAGAGCGTTGAGAGGGCCACTTCCCTTCTCGTTTTACGCCGTTCACTCCTGCAAAACTTCTCCCTAGACTGCAAACCCCAGGATTCCATAGAAACAGTAGCGCTCTAACAGGCCAGCGCGGAAACGGCCAAAGTCCCCGCTGCTCCGGGGAGGAATGTAATTTCGCTTCGGTCCCTTGCGGGTCCCAATGCGTGGGCCGGGGCGGCTCGCAAAGCCAACGCTGCCGACTCCGCGGGGGCAGCAGGGGCAGAAGGCGAAAGTTGAAAGGCTTCTCGAGGCGTCCCCTCCCGCGCAAGCAGGACGTGTCCTCCCCACTCTCTCTCCGGCCGCCGCTCCCCACCGCGTTCCCCTCTTACTCACCAGCTCTTCCCCTCGGTGGCGGAGGGGTGGAGCCGGAGGAGGAGGGCGAGCCGTGGGCCGGGGAGGCGGTCCGGGAGGGAAGTGCTACGTGTCTCCTCAGCTCATATACCTCCCCCCCCGGCTCGCAGCCTCTCAGTAGCCGGCAAGCTGCCGCTGGCCCCCTCCTTTTCGCTCCCTTTTCTTTCTCCCCCTGCCGCTCGCCGCTGCCAAGGAAGCGTCGCTGCCGGGTCGGGCGAGCCGGAGACATGTCCGAAAACAAGAGGCAAAGGATGGTAGGTGTCTTCCCTCCGCGGCGCTCACCCGCCGCCGCGCCCGCGGGCGACGCTGCTCCCCGTGCCGCCGCCTGATTGGCCGCCGCCTGCGCGCCGCGTCCCTCGCCGGCTCAGGGGCGGCCGCGCCAGGGGAGCCCCCGGAGATGCGCGCTTGTGCCTGGGAGGGGCTTCGCCGAGGGGGCTCTGGGTGGCCTCGGGTGGGGGCGGGACGGTCCCGCTGGAGCAGCCAAGAATAGCGGCAGCGGGGACCCGGAGGAGTTGTCGGGAGGGCTTGGGCGGGGACGGCGTCAGTTGACGGAGGTCGCCCGCTCTGCCGGCTTGCTGAGGATGAAGAGCATCCTCCCTGACGTGTTGGTGGTGCTGAGGGCAGGGCGGGCACTCCACACCTCTGGGAAGCCTGGAGTGTCCCAGGCGTTGGTTGTGTCAGCGGTGTCATTCCGGTTGGGGAAAGCTTGCAAAGACACCACTTAAGTGGTTCTCTACCCGTGGGTCCCCAGATGTTCGTGGACTTCAGCTCCCAGAAGCCCTGAGCATTGACCATAGTGGCTGGGGCTTCTGGGAGCTGAAGTCCACAAACATCTGGGGACCCACAGGGTGAGAACCACTGGTGTAAGCCCTTATGGAGGCATGACTTGACTGTGTTCAGCCTTCCTTGCCCTACTCCTGCTGGGGCTATACCATGGCTTATCGTTCACACTGTAAGAGGAACAGCACTTCTTACACTCTTAAGGGCCTTTCCGCAGTACACTGTTGTAGTGCTTTTATTCCACTTTCAATATCCTGTGGGATTCTGGGTTTTGTAGTTTACTGCGGCCAAAGAGCTCTTCTTTCCTCTAAACTGCAAACCCCATGATTCCACAGTGTAGTGAGAGTGGAATAATAGCGCTCTAACAGTGGAGTGCAGTTTAATGCTGCTTTTTATGTATTCACACTCATGCCTAAAGATTCATGTACAAGTCTGTGTTTTGTACAGCAAGTTGTTTATCTTGACCATGTATTGACAGCCAGAGTGGTGTAGTGGTTTGAACTTTGGGTTTTGATCTTGGAAACCAGAGTTCAATTCCCCACTCAGTCATGGAAACCCACTGGGTGACCTTGGGCACATCGCACACTCTCAGGCCCAGAAAACCCCATGATAGCTTCACCCTAGGGGTGTTGTGTGGTTGACTTAAATCAGAAATGACTTGGAGGCACACAACAGCAATGTTAGATATTTGTCTCAGGAATCACTGATGTAATGTGTGAAGGTGTTCTAAAATCTAGTGAACTCAGTTTTTCCCTGCAAGTAAAATTCCCTGCAAAGGGCAGAATTCCCCTTGTTTTGATCATGAAGTCCTCATTTTTCTCACTTGTTCACTCATTCTGATTTAAAGCTTTAATTCAGCAGCACCTGGTTCTTAAGCATTTATCCCTGGATTCTAATCTTCTGCCACCAGTGACCTAAATGGCAAAGGTGCTGAAATGTAAAAGCAACGGTCAGGAGTCTACCTATTAGTGCCAGAATGAGACAGCTTACTTGCATACCTTATCTATTTTCTCCAGGTCCAAACCAGCTTTTCTAATCTGGACCGTGCTGGATGTGTTGGATTACAAGGAACAATGTGGTCAAGGAGCATGGGCAGGGTAACCCCAAACAACTGCAGGGAACCAAGTTGGGAGAGGTTTGTCCACACAGTGTAGAACACATATACAAGTCAAAGTTGTAAGAAAAGAGTAATGGTGGACACATGGTGCTCCAACATTCTTTGTAGAAGCCTGCCAGGCAAGGTGCCAGCTAACGACTAAGTTTCAAGAATCCTGATTGATTTAACTTGTTTATCTGCATGTTTTTGGCATCAGTTTTTGCTCAGACAAAGTCAACTTGCTAGATATAAATTGAAGTGGTTTGGGACTTTTAGTTTTATAGTTGGATATGCTGTGTGTAACGTTTAGTGGTTTGAGGGTTGGATTAGGATACCAAGAGACCAGCATTCAAATCCTCTGTCAGCCATGGGGACTTACTGGGTAGCCTTGGGCAAGTCACACTCTCTCAGCCTGAGAGGAAGCCAATAGCAAACCTCTTCTGAACAAATCTGTCAACTCCCCCCCCCGCATGATAGATTCCCCTTAAGACCACCATAAATTAGAAACAGCCTGAAGGCACATAACAGCAGTGCTGTGCAAACTATGAAAGACGTAGCAACCTGGACAGTTATTGCCTTGGGTAACCTTAGATTTTTGTCTGTTTGCTTGTTTGCTTTTCTGTTTGGATAGTCTGTTCAACCTATTTAATCTGTTGCCTCAGATGTTTTAGAAAGTTGTTTCTTAAACTCGTTTATATAAGAAAGAAAGTCCATCAGAAAGTTCCTTTCTTTGATCAAGAGACCTGGCTCTTTAATAATAATCTCAAAAATATTGCAAATAGTGTGATTGTGCAAGTGACAAGGGAGAGTTAAGCAGTACTCTGCATGTGTCAAGAGACATCCCTCTCTTTGCATGTACCAGGCACTGAAAATGAGACTGTCGTACCATTTAAGCCCTGCTCCAAAGCAGGCTGCAAGCTGAACATTTTAAAAATAACGATTTTCACATGAGCAACTGATTTGCTGTTTTTTGTTTGTTGATTGATCGTGTACATCAGTAATTTGTATATAAATTCTACAACATTAGGAATGTGGCCTAGATCCAATTAGTGGTTCCAACTATAATAAATGCAGTCAGTCAATAGGAATGTGTTAAATCAACACGTACGCATATTCTAACGATTTCGGTGGGTCTACTCTAGCTACGGCTGCCAGTTAGATTTAGGCCAATGTATATTCCGTTTTTTTAAAAAAATGGGCTTTCTTTGGCTTTCTTGCTGGCATGAACAAGATACACAAGCAATTAAATGCAGAATCAAAGACTTTCTTGACATATGAAAACCGCCAAAGTTGAAGTTACTGATAGTGATATATATGGGGGTATTCAGGAACCAAAGGATCCCTGTTATATTTTGCTGTGAACATGATTGGCTTGTGATTGCAAAGAGCATTAGCTGGAGTGGTGGTTTCTGATAAGGAAGTATTTGAGTCATTTACCTGATCAACACAGGGTAGTTTAACTGGGTTATATTCTTTCAGGTCCAAGCAGCATTTTTTCTGCATGGCTTTAGGGTTTGACATGTCCCATCTACTTCCCACCACACAAGGAAAAGCTGAGCTGAAATGAGAGGACTTTTTACGTAGATGTACAACTGGTTTTAAACATGCAAGGCAACGGTTGCTTCAGAACAGATTGCTGTTGTAAATCAATACCGTAGATTCTTGCAATGCTGAGCGTGTAATTTAGAAGTGGAGAAAATATTTCACTAAGAGCCAGCAGGGTATAGCGGTTTGAGTGTTGGACAAGGACTTCAGGAGACTAGGGTTCAAATACCTCAGTGGTTCTCAACCTGTGGGTCCGCAGATGTTCGTGGACTTCAGCTCCCAGAAGCCCTGAGCATTGACCATAGTGGCTGGGGCTTCTGGGAGCTGAAGTCCACAAACATCTGGGGACCCACAGGTTGAGAACCACTGAAATACCTGTTCAACCATGGAAATTCATTGGGTGGCCTTGGGCAAGTCACACTATCTCAGCCTCAAAGGACAGCAGTAGACAACCCTCTGAAAAAACCTTGCCAATAAAACTGTGTGATAAGTTCACTTGGGGGTCACTGTAAGTCAGAAATGACTTGAAAGCACAACAATAACAACAACAGGGGAGAAAAGCAAACAAGAAATTCCAAGAACTCAGTTTCTCTCCTTGTTCATACTGCCCAGTTTCCCTCCCTGTTCATAGTGTCATGTGTGCTTAACCCTCCACTAACCCCTGGGTTTACTGTTTGGGTGCCTGGGTGCTGGCATATTCCTGTACGCTGAACACTTTGGCTACTGGGGATACCCTCATTTTGCACCTACTGTCAAATTAGCTGTTGTCATCCAGATCACAGTTTAATCAGGAATGGGAATCAGAAGGAACCAAAGTAGAAAAAGCCAGATTTGTTGCAGAGGAAGCAATGGGATTAGCAAAAACATACCTGAATAGCTCCAGCAAGTAAGCCAGTATTCACACCCACAAAATGCACACACACGGACACCAAACAGAAAAATCAGTGTTGTGATTAACTGATTACAAGTTAATCCTTTCCTTACATGAGGAGACATGCCAGGTAGTGATTTTGAGCTATACTGGAAGTTTAAAAAACAGTTAATCAGGAGTCAAGGGACAGAGATGTCTGACAAAACACAGGGAAACACAGACATTGGAAGTGTTACTTGTTTGGTTTGTAACTTCCAGTATTCCACAGTTAGTGTAGCCACTGGCTGTGCTGGTTAGGGAATTATAGGGGCTGCAACCCAAACAATTAATGTTTCCAGGACACAGCTCTTTGCCCTTTAGCCAGGAGGCTGTGTTACATCACATCAGTTACATCACAGTTCATGGGGTCAATAGCGTTGCCTCTGTCTCTCTTCCAGTTCATTCTTCAGGAAGCAGCAAAGAGAAGTGAGCTGCTAGAGGAGTATAGAAACTTCGGGAAGATCCTATCTCTGTCGCTGTTATCATGGTTTTCTTCAGATTATAACTGTTCAGGCTTAGGAAATTCTCTAATCATATTTGCTTCCTTTTTAACATCAATTGCATTGTTTGACAACTTGGAAGCCTGCGTTTGTGTTTCCTAGGCTGTTTGAAGGTTTGCTCTGGGAACCGTACAGCGTGCAGGGCTGTAGCCAAAACAGATAGGCTATTACTTTTTACTGATTTTGTTTTTATTAATGAGCAAAAACCAGAAAAAAAATTAAATTATTAAAAAGTGATAATAACAAAAGAGGTCAGCATAAAAAGAAACTATACAGAAGTTTTTCTGCAGTTTTTGTCCCTCAAGGTAAGACATAATAGAATTATGTTACCCTGCTTGCTGGGGGTCCCTTAGGGGGATTCCCAATGCCTGTCAAAATTATCACTTGTGGGGAAAATTAGCTATGAACACTGCTTTAGCAATGCAAAGAGGGCAGGGTAATTAAGGGTCTTTCACCCAATGTTTACGGGATCAGGCTCAGTCAGAAATCACACAAAAAGGTCCAATGAGTGACTTTATTGAAATGTAATAGTTCGTACTAACACAAACATGCATCCAAGGGCTAATAGAAATAAAGAGTGGAAATAAGATAGAGGGATTGTTGAAGGATTCGCAACTTGGGTTATACGGCACCTCTTCCTGAAGTCCTTGGTCCAGGAAGCAGCGATCAAACAGCAGCTCAGCGAAGAGACGCTGAGGAGATGGCGCAGTTGTTGGGAGGGGGGACCGGTCAGTTGGTATGACTGGGAGGCATCATACTTCTCCTTGCCTCGCCTTTCTCTCATAACTAGCCCAAAAACAGGGACTGTTTGTAGGAAAAATTTACTTTGAAGGCAAATCCTCTCCCGGGGAGAACAAACAGGGACAGAAAAGAAAAACAACTCCACACCTGGCATTTGTCGGAAGATAAGTTGCCATCTAAATAACAGGATCTTCCTCTGCATCGGGGCTGCAGTGTGAGTTTCTGGACATGGATTTGGTAAGGTTTTATGGCTTCCAGTGCCCAACTTTCCGGGAACACTTTTACTCCCTTCAAGTGGATTCCTTAAAGGTTAAGGACCTTTTGTCCACCATGGGTTATCACAACACGAGGTCTCCTGTGGCTATGTGACTGGGGATTTTACTGGCCTGACCTGGTTCGTTTGATCGTACGACCGTTATTGCCTACATGCACATTCGGGTGACCTCTCTGGTGGGTTAGATTAATTTCATATCAAAGTTGTAGACCCCAGGATAGGGTTTACCAAGGGGGCAACAATTAGATCTCTGTCTTGATGTTGTTGTATGCTTTCAAGTTGTTTCTGACTTACAGCAATCCTAAGGCAAGCTTATCATGAGGTTTTCTGGGGGATGTGAGTATGTAATGTGCCCAAGGTCACCCAGTGGATATCCATGGCTGAGTAAGGAATCAAACCCTGGTCTCCAGGGTCACAGTCCAATTGCCATAACTACTACACCACACCGGCTCTCATACCTGCCTGAAATTCACCTTCTCTTTTTGTTTTATTTTCTCAAAATAATTGAGAGCACCAACTTTGTAAGAATTAGCCTAAGAGAAAACCAGGAAAATGTCCAAGCAACAATGTAATATTTTGATCACTCAGGATTTTTGCAGACTTGGATGAGGATGTGAACGCTTTGAGACTTCATAGCTTGAAGAGAACAATGAAGCTTGAAATTTGCAGTGCAATTGACAACATAGGTCAGAATTCACTTAGAATTCACACATGTGTAAGTCACACTATGCCTGTGGGGCCAAAAATTCATCACACTGCAATGGACGTATTTTGCTGATAGCAGTTGAAGCTGAGTTGCACAGGCAGCGTATTCATCTGTGCCTTGTCTTTGCAGACTGTGCATTGTACACTGTGATTGTGCATCCTACACTTTGCACTGTGGTTGCATATCCTGTCTTATGCATTGCAGTTGTATTGTGCATTGTATAATAGCACCCAGTCCTTGACATGTGTTGCATAATGTTGCTATTCTGCATGAGGGTTGCATGTTGCTGTGGCATACAGCCACATGCAGATATTTATGCTATGCCAAGGGCAAATGGATTGATGCCATTGATGGCTAATTAACCATGCTTTCTTTTGTCTTCAGTTGAATGCCCTCTTCAGCATGGGGGGGGAGAACTGCCACATTCCCTAAGGAGCTAGTTATTACCATTTCTGAAAGCAGCAAATTATTTGGAGGGTTTGTAAACCATGTTTTTTTTGTGTGTTTTTCCTTGTTAGCGGAGTATACCAAAGGGACATGTATGTAAAGAATTTAGCTTGACAAACTTTAGTCGCTGCCAGTTAGGGCCTCAAAAGCAGTTAAGAGGATTTACGTTGTCAGATCGGACATCTAGGGTGTGAACATCTGAGCTGTCGCATTTCTGGCTGTATAGCAAGTGTTACTCCCCCAGGTAGCTGTAAAGTAGTCTTCCTTGGTCTCATACCCTACAGATGTTCTGAACTGGAATATTTGTCATTCTTATAGGTAAGTAAAGTGGAACATTCATAGCTGCCACAAATTCCATTTTCCCATGTTTTATTTAAACTTATTGTTAATTATTTTTCAATCACTTCCAGTCTGTTTTAAAATTAACCCTTTGGCCCATTGATCTTATTTAACATTTCTTTGGCCCTTTTTGCACCTTACCTGATGCCGCTGGTGTCGTGCAAGGATTGTGCGAAAAGCCTCTTCTGGGAGGCAGTTCTGCTTCTCTTCTGCATCAGCTCCATGCTGGCTGGAAGGAAGTGTGAGCGCTCTGCCCTTTCCTTCTGCAGCTCAGCTGGGTACTTTCCCAGGCTGTGCTGGGGAAGGAAGCGCGATGGCCACGCGTCCGGAGCCTCTGCACGCAAGATAAGCGCACGTGGGGCACAGGAGCGATGCGCGATCACGCATCATTGTTGACAATGAGCCGAAAATGATATAATGTGCCATCGTCCCCTAATGACCTTGGGAGCGTCGCGTGATTGCAAGGACGTCATGTGGAACAGTCCTTCGCAATCACGCTACTCTCCCGAGGCCATTTCGCAACAGGACTGGTGCGCAAAAAGGGCCTTTGATAAGTTCCACCTTTGTTATCTTTATTTCCAAACTGAAAATCTTAATGGATTTGGCTGAGGAAAATAATTAATTCCCTAACAATTTTCTTACACTTGTATTCTTTCCTAGCATCTCCCTTCCTAAGCAAGTTTGAGTGGCTTTCAGATTGCTAGTTCTCAAGGCCTGGCTCTGAGTTTCCAGTTTTCATGGGCCATCTCTAGGCAAGAGAAGAAGATACAAATTCTTCAGTTTTGGTAGGCTCAGCTTCAGGCAAGAGGAAAGGTCTGTGTGCAGATCTCCAGCTCAAAAAATTTGCAAGGTTTAATTGATTTGTTTCTGCAACTTGCAAAGATTATCTGATGAGGGAGGGTATATATATTTACTTAGGACTTTAACACACAAGGGAAGTAAATCACAATTGCAGCAGGGTAATTTGAGAGCCAGCATGGTGTAGTGGTTTGAGCTTTGGATTACAACTCTGAAGACTAGGGTTCAGTTCCCTGCTTGAACATGGAAACCCACCGAGTGACCTTGGGTGTGTCGCATACTCTCAGCCCCAGAAAACCCTATGATAGGTTCACATTAGGGTCACCATAAGTTGGAAATGAGTTGAAAACACAAAAACAACAACAACAAAAGCGTCTTTGGCTGGGACTTATCACATTATGTCATTTCTCTTTTTTTTGTTCACTCAGTGGGAGACCCTTTGAAAAGTGTTCCATTTATTAGCACAAAAAATCTGTTAATGGTCTCTTTCATAAAGGAAACACTTTCTAAATGGTGTCCTACCAGGAAAACAACAGAAAAGAAATGAAATAATATGATAAGCTAAGGACTGTGTTATCCTGTTATAATTACAATTTACCTGCCTCATGTGATAAAGCCCCTAGTTAGCTTCTTCCTCCTCTCCCAGTCATTTTGGTGTCAGGGCTCACGCTCTGCCCTGCTTTTTTCTGCATCCACTTTCTGGCTAGGCTCAAGAAGGCTGGATTAAATGTTCCTTACCCCGCTTGCTAAGGAATAAGAAGGAGTAATACATTCATTTCACCATGATCTGGGAACCAAGACTTCAATTTCCAAACAGGAAAATGTGTTTTAGGTATATATGCATATGTCAAATGAATAGGATGCCTCTTAATGTCGAGTGAATAGGATGCTGTAGCCTTTCCATTACAGGTACGTAGGATGATTCAGTTAAATTTTGGTGTTAATAAATGTATCTGTATTTGCCAGCATATAAGACACACCTGATTTACATGCCAGCAAATACTGTTGTGGGTGTATAAGATGCACTGGTGTATAAGACGCACCCCATTTTCAAACAGTATTTTTCAGGGAAAAAAGTGAGTCTTATATGCCAGCAAATAGGGCATGTTTCATTATTAACATCAAGATAAAAGTGGATAATCTCATTTGCTGAGATCCTTGTAGGAAGGGTGAGGAAGAAACATGATGTGGAATAAATTCATTTAAAAGAAGAAGCATATCGAAGGAAGTAATTATTTTGGAAATCAGTCCAGTTGAATGCAGTGGGGATTACTTTTGAGTAAATATGTACTTGATTGGAAATGTGAAATTTTTGAATCAGAATTTTAAACAAAATTGCAAATTTCTGATAGCATCAATATCTGTTTTGGAGGGAAACACCAACTCTTGTATGATTTGGCTGTATGCATGTAAAGACAGCAGGTACAGAAGAAAAGAGAATGTGATAAATGGGAGAACAGCCATAAACTGTGCTATCCTTGTTTTGGAATAATTGCTCACAAGGGATCCACGCAAGAAAATTTTACTTTTATTTCATAGTTGAGAGATAACATGTGTTTCACTCTTTTGAGACAGGATGCAGAAGTGAAAGAGGCTATGTTAATAAGAAAGCTTTAATAAAATAAATACTTTCTGAAAAAATAAATGTATATTTTTGTCTCCAAAAATTTACAAAGATGTAAGAGAATTACTGTTTACACTTAAGGATTATTGCGAATGTATATTGGAATAGTCATGAGTAAAAGAAGAAATCAGTCTTTGTTCTTCAGTGCAGTGTATTTCAAGGTAACTGATGTAAGGGACTGGCAGTTTTTTCATGAATGTGCCAAGGACCCGTACTATATTTATGCCTATTGGCTACAATCGTTTCTTTCCTGGAAATTCATCAAGGACCAGCATCTGATACCTCGTGAATGGCACTGGCATTGTATCTAACACACTGTAATATAACACACTGGAGTAAAATATATACCTTCCCAGCGTATCATCATATTCATGTTTTTTCTGTGCACAGTAAAATGTGTAACTTAATGCTCGTAAAGGTAATACACAAAGAACTAATTGGATATTAAGTGAACTGCAAACAATAAGTTAATTGTAAATGGTTTATAAAAACTACTCCAGAATTCAGAGAATGTGGATTCCAGTTATCCCTCCACATTCACAAGGGTTAGGGATACAGGACCTCCATGAAAATGGAAAAACTGTGAATAACTCTAGGCCCTCCAAACCATATTTAACACACAATAAAAGTATGATCACCATATTCAACCAACCAGGGATCCTTTGAGGCATCAGGGTTCCTTCATAAGGCAGAAGTGGGTGGCTGGTGGGGCTTACTGTCACCTCCATTGCTGCCCCACACCATTTTTAAGAGGGACTTACAAGCCTTGTTCACAGTTTCTCAGTCTCATAAGGCTTGCAGTCCCTATTAAAAATGGCACAGGGAGGCAGCAGAGGTGACAGGAGATCATCCATGAATAATCAAATCTGCAAAAGTGAAACCCGCAAATGTGGAGGACTGACTGTAGTTATCTCTTAACATTGCTTTTGTATAGTAATCTTGGAAGGCTCTTAATATACAAATCCTGGAGTCATGTTCTACATTCCCACCTCTTCTCTGTCTGTCCCTCATCATATTGAGAGGTTGCAGTGTTTGTTGCTATAATTGTCAATTTTTTAAAAAAAATCCAAACAATAGTTCTGTTGTCCTGGACTATTTTCTGACAATTTCTGGTACCAGTTGTATCATTTCATCCCTGCCTTCTTCATTCTGCCTTCTTCTTTCTTTCTTTAAGTTTTTTAGACTTATAGTGCTATAGTGCCTCAATGACATAGCACTTTTGCACTGTTACTCTGTAAATGATTTAAAAAAAGAGAGAAAGGAAAAAACTGCCCCTCAAACCATAGGACTATCTCAGCAAACAGTGTCCCAGTTTTGAAAACCTTGGAAGCCTAGTGGAGGTGCAAGAAATCACTACAAAACAGCCCCCCAAAGAATGTAAAGAGTGGAGTAGAGGTGACAACAAACAGCAAAACTCAAAGAGCTGTATCACAAGAATAATACTTCCTTTGATCAGCTTGGAACAATACTAATAGACATCTTTCTAATTTTCCATAGTATTTAAAAAACACTCCACATATTATTACTTTGACTCTTTGGAGATTAGCTTTCCTTTAAAATAATTGGTTTAGTCCAGGATCAAATTGTGGCAAGCTGCTTTGGCAATGGACCATCACATGAATGAATTGATGATCTGTGCACATGCACAGCAAGGTATCCAAGACCTCCTTGTGTAAGTAGAAGAAAAAGAATGCCTCTTTTTTGAAGAAGTCTGTACCAAGGCACTATGAGAGCGTGGCTTGGAAAATCACCCAGGTAGGTGCTCTTTCCTCTGACCCTTCCTATAATGCGTTAGCTCTGAGGAATCCTTGAAGGATGTTATTCAAGAAAAGTGTGACTTGGAGCCAGGCTTTAGAAGATAACAAATGTTTTTGTTGTCTTCCCCCTCCCATCAACCTCTTTCTTCCCTCACGACCTCATGTTGCTGCTTTCTTCTCCGTCCATATGCTGGTATAACTTTCTGATCCTATAAACTAGAAAAACTTGAAAATAATGCTATGAAAATATGTAGTGAAGTGTATAAAAAAAATTAATACACACATATAATAAGACTAACAAATTTATGTTAATAGACAACAATAATTAGTAGATACAGATACATTAGCACTATAAATATAGTATATGCAGTACATTAGTGATCCACAGAAAACAACAGAAGTATATATAAGTTATAGCAAGAGCTATAATTTTGTGCTCCACCATAATTCTGTACAATATCTTTTAAAAAAGAAAGATGATTAATCATCACCAAAACATCTTTAATTGGTTGCAGTGTTATTCTGCAAAACTATAATATGTAATTTATATCTTTGCTTCTGGGAATAATGCTGTACCAGCTATGAAAATGATAGATAGATAGATAGATAGATAGATAGATAGATAGATAGATAGATAGATAGATAGATAAACTGGCTTTACAGGAATGAATTGGCAGTCTTATTCCCCACCATAAAATGGTGGACTTTATTGACTTGCTACCATAATAAACCCCAGTTTGACAGCCCTGTTGGAGGGCTGGAAGTCAAAGGACAAGGTATTCTGTGAATGAATGAATGAGTGACTGATTGCCTTATTCCAACAGTGCTATCTGAAGGCTATGACTGACATGTGAACCAGACTGAACCAAGCTAAAAATCTGTCAGTGAGTCAGGAATCGTGGCTAATAAGCAATCAGATGTAAGATTCTCAGCTTAAAAAAATCTGAATTGAGTCCATCTAAGGAATCAGTCCATAGCAGTTAATTGCCCCTGTTTGTACTACTGCTAAAAAGGCACAAAAAACTGAAATATTATATAAAATTAAAATGCTACTTATTCCAGAGCATTGGGACTGTTTAAAACCCCATGTGTATAGACCGTAACCCAGAACTTCTGTCTTCTAGTTTCCACAATGTTAATCATAGAATCATAGAGTAGGGAAGAGACCTTAGGGGCCATCCAGTCCAACCCCCTGCCATGCAGGAACACACATCAAAACATTCCCAACAGATGGCCGCCCAGCCTCTGCTTAGAAACCTCCAAAGGAGAAGACTCCACCACACTCCAAGGCAGCATATTCCACTGCTGGACAGCTCTGACCGTCAGGAAGTACTTCCTGAGGTTCAAGTGGAATCTCCTTTTCTGCAGCTTGAATCCATTGCTCCTTGTTAAGAATTGTAACATTTTCCTGTTAAAAATCAAAGATGCAGTGTGCGTTGGGGTTATTCTGAAAAAAGACAGATGTGTGGCGCTTTCTGGCTGGGGAAATATTTCACAATGACAAGCAGGGAGATAAAGGGCAAGGGAACAAGGAAGTTTGGGGAAATCAGCTTGCCCTACCACTTGCTAGACTGAGGCGGTACCCTTAGGTGGTAGGTGCTGGGAGATGGCATGGTTGGCAGCGAGCCAGAGGCAGGCAACTGCACCAACAGGGGAGGACAATTTTTACTCCACCCCTTTCATAGTGGGCTGTAACATAATGTTCCTGGAGGACTGAAGGTGATGTGGTGTCTCTCCTGCTTTCATTTTTGGCAAAAAGTTGTCTGGTTTTAAAAGGTTTGTTGTTGTTGTTTTGGAGGGCATGGAAGTCAGGGAACAATATTACACCAGCTGCTGCAGTTTTGAGGCATTGTGTGGTAGTGTGGGCTATTTGAGATGGTCCCCTGATTCAATTTTGGTAGGATATGAATTCTTTGTGGATGTCCTGGTTGATATTGGGGTTACATTATCCCCCACCTTGCAGTGAGATAGGCTAGCAAGCTGTCCTCAGGTGTGGTTGTGGGTGTTGCCCCCGCTGCCACTGTGGCTGACCCCTGTATGTGAAAGGTAGGGGCTTATCATTTTGTCCTATGCCTTAAGCAGCAAAATGCTTTGGAATGGTCCTGTGCTTTTCCAGAAATGTTTCTAAGGCCACCTCAAAATTTAAGACCCTTTTGCTAAAAAAATTTGTTTAAAAGTTTACACTTATAATCAGTGGAGAACCAGAGGAAAAGTCTGTGTGCAAATGTAACTAGGCAGGGATACTACCATTCGGTTTATATTATTTCTGTGGCACAGTTGTGCTGCTTTATTTTTGTGTTCTTCCACAAGAGCATTTCATTACTCTGCTGTTTTCTAGCCTCTACTCATTAGGGATGTTGTTTGGCTAGAAATAAATGCTTAGAAAACGATCCTCATGGGACTTGGTTGCAATCTGAAGGCTATAAAATCTTGTTAGCTAATGTTCTATATGCAGTTGTGTATTTATTGTGCTAAGATGTATTAGGAAACTGCAAGGTATAATTCATTTCCATTGCCCAGTTATACAAGCCCCCTATATTATTTACAACTTCAAAGATAAGGTCAAATATATATATAACCATATATCTTTTGTTTTAATGCTTTCAAAACCTTTATTTTGAGTAGAAGAGCCAAGCTGGAATACAGTAATCTGCATTCATTAGCCTTAATAAGTATTCTGTGCACTGTTTTGCACATTAATTTTAAATCTGTGGCAAACAGCTCAAATACGCACAGATTTCTCTCATAAAGTAATTCAAATAGTGTAACTGTTGTGTTACAAATCAAGACAACTATTGTTACTGCTTTCCAAACAAGTTTGTACCAGTCTGATAATACAAATGTACTGTATATTATTCATTTTTGAAATCTGAAGGACTTAAGGTTGATTTTCAATCTATATACTGCGTCTGTATCTAGATCTTTCCATTTACAAAGGTTACCCTGTATGATCACCTAAATACAATTCTTAGTCACGACAAGCAATCAGCGTATGAGGTTTATTATCAAATGTTCTTGGCCTTTGTACAGTGCATTTATCCTCTCATCAGACATGATTGCATTGAAGGAAAGTTACAGTATGTCCTAAAGGCACAGGACTGTGTGGATGTGGCTTTATTTTGCAAAGAGTAAATGGCTGCTTTGGCTAGTGTAGGTAGCTGAGAAGGATGTATTTAAGATGTTGTTACACTGGGAAGTATCAAAAATATAACCAGAACTTGGAAGTGGTACTGTTTGGACTGCAACTCTGTAAACTCCTAGCTAGCTTGACGACTGGCCGTACTGGCTGAGAGGTTATAGAATTTGTAGTTTTAAAAAGTCTTAATGTATGTGTGCATGTGTGCTTCTTTCAAGTCACCTGTTGACTTATGGTAACCCCATGAATTTCATGAGGTTTTCTTAGGCAAGGAATACTCAGAGGTGCTTTTGCCAGTTCTTTCTGCTGAAAAATAGCCTACAGCCTGCAGTACCAGATATACACTGGTGGTCTCTCATCCAAGTACTAACTAAGGCTGACACAGCTTAGCTTATCTGCAATTTAAAGGGTACAGTTTTCATAATGCACAGAAAGGCTTCAGACTCAGGTATGTACATAAGGTTCTCCATCTTGACCCAATAAACCACATTGATTTGCATAACAAATAAGAAGATTCTACAATCAGCCCTCCACATTTGCGGGTTTTACTTTTGCAGATTTGATTATTCATGGATTATTTGTTGTCATCTCTGCTGCCTACCCATGGTATTTTTAATAGGGACTGCAAGCCTCGTGATACTGAGAAACTGTGAACAAGGCTTGTAAGTCCCTATTAAAAAGGTGTGGGGGAGCAGTGGAGGTGGCAGGAAGCCCACCAGCCACCAGCTTCTGCCTTGCGAAGGAACCCTGATGCCTCAAAGGAATCCATGATGGGTTGAATATGGTGATCATACTTCTTTGTGTGTTAAACATGGTTTGGGAAGGCCTAGAGTTATTAACAGTTTTTCCACTTTCACAGAGGTCCTGTGCCCCTATCCCTAGCGAATGTGGAAGGATGACTATATATCTCCTGCTGGGCTTTGGAGTTTAGAATCAAACAAAGTGAGAAACAAGGTCTTAGTAATTTTTGTTGTTCTCTTGTAACACCCTCTAAGTGTAAAAGGTGTAAACAGTGTGATGTTAGGGAAGTCAAGATTTGTAATTTAATTGCCATACAAATATTTGGTCCCACTGTCTACAAAGCAAATGTGCAGTAGAGAACCAAAATAAATGTACTTTTTAATAAAGGTAACAGCTACACCATGGATTCTTATCTCCATCACAAGACTAGCCCTGGTAAAAACAACAGTTTGTTGTTCCCTCTTGATTACTTCTTCTTTTCAGTCAAACACCTACCTTTTGCTCAGCTATCAGGCTCTGCCTTCATGTTAAGATTGTAATGATAGAAATGTCAGTAGTTAATGAATAGTGATGAAAATACGTGGACACAGACAGGCAAGGCACGCTGTTTTGCCCACATCTATCACTAAAGTGTTAATGACCAATAAAAAAAAATAATGGAAGTTATAGGGTGATCCAGTTTCACCACTGCTGGTGACTGCTCAGTCATGCATAGAAACTGTACTCCTTAAAGCAGGACTAGGTAACTGTAGGCCAAGCTGGGGTCTACTCAATGGGTTGGCCAAGTACCTGAGGGCAGTGCTTTCATTTTAAAAAAATGTTTTTATTAAATTTATTAATTTAACTAATGTATTTACCTGGCATTGCCTGGGTTTTTTATTTTCTTCTTAAGAACTCACCAAACTGTCTTCTCCATTTCCTGTAACTTTACTCCTCATTTCCCAATGCAATCTGTATTCAGAGTTTTTTGCATATACACTTTGGGTTCCTGAGGGAGTACACTGTCCTCCTCCTTGCTGCTAGGCCTTGTGTCCATAGCAACTGGCCTATTTCTGTACTTGTAAATTTTCTCCATACTCCCTAATCCAATCTGTATTCATAGTTGTTAATATACAGAGGTTGGGTTCCTGCAGGAATACACTGTCCTCCTCCTTGCTACTAGACATTATCTCCATAGCAACCGGCCTATTCCAGTAGCTGTAACTCTTCTCCGTAGTCCTCAATCCAATCTATGTTGTCTGATGACGTTGATGTACTGGCTTTTTTTTTTTTTTTTTTGGTTTGCTTTCTGTTGAATTTGTGCAATGGCTTTACGTTTTTCTGGAAGCATTTTTTGTTCTGAATTTCACCTTTAAGATTCCTCACATATCATAGAAATGTAGAGTTGGAAGAGACCACACTGGACATCCAGTCCAATCCCCTGCCGTGCAGGAACACCCTCAAAGCACTCCCGACAGATGGCCATCCAGCCTCTCCTTAAAAACCTCCAAAGAAGGAGACTCCACTACACTCCCAGGCAGCGTATTCATTCCACTGCCAGGCAGCCCTGACTGTCAGGAAGTACTTCCTGAGGTTCAGGTGGAATCTCCTTTCCTGCAGCTTGAATCCATTGCTCCTTGTCCTGGTCTCTGGAGCAGCAGAAAACAAGCCCTCTCCCTCCTCTACGTGGCATCCCTTCAAATATTTAAACATGGCTATCATGTCCCCTCTTAACCTTCTCTTCTGCAGACTAAACATCCCCAGCTCTCTAAGTCTATCCTCATAGGGCATGGCTCCCAGGCCCCTCACCATTTTGGTCACCCTCCTCTGGACTTGCTCCAGCTTGACTGTTACCCTGTTTACTGGGGGTCCGCGAGGGACTCCAAATGTGCTCAAATATTGGTGGGGAAAATTAGCTCAGAGCACAAGTTAGCAAAACGAGAGGCAGGGTAACACAGCAGAATCTTTAAACCCAATGTCTACGGGGTCAGGCCAAGTCAAGAAGCACACCAAGTATGAAAGAATGACTGTGACTTTATTAAATACAGGCAAACAGTGTATGCAACACACTCACACAAGTAACTATAGAAAATAAAGGGATTAGTGGTATAGAGGATTTTTGAGAGGGATTGGTGAATTGGGTGATACTACACCTGTCCGAAGCCAGGGTAGATCACAGCGGAGGTCCATAATTGTGCAGTCTTGGACTGAGATTGAGGGGAAAGCTCTGCGGATGAAGCGGCAACAAGGCGGGATGGAAGTTCAGAGTGATCTGAGGAAGGTCTTCAAATTGGGGGGTTTTATAGGGAAAATATGACCATAGGCTCGTCTGTACTTTGGGAAGAACAATGAGGTTTGGGCATGAGACAATGTCTCCAAAAGGTCAGAATTTAGCATGATTGAATTAGTTCCAAATCGACAATGGAGTGGCCAGTATGCAGATACAGTGTACTTGACAGTCAAGCGTCTAGCTCGTCAAGTTGCCTGCTTGGGGCAGGGAGTTCTTTGTATTAGTGTGCATTCTTAATGAGGTGCTTGTCTAGGGAGGTCTCCCAAAGTGAAGATCTGGCTGAATCTGGCCTGCCTGGGTGGGGAAAGGAATGTTCAGCAGTTAATGGCCATGCCTAGTTCTGTGCTTGTTCGGGGGCCTCACAAACACTTGGCCGAG
Organism: Iguana delicatissima; assembly: GCA_948472985.1. NCBI lineage: Eukaryota > Metazoa > Chordata > Lepidosauria > Squamata > Iguanidae > Iguana > Iguana delicatissima. The sequence goes on from CAOKZL010000205.1 coordinate 3,348,649, forward strand.
GGTGGCAGAATGGTGCCAAATTGTGATATCAAAATGATATCTAATATCTTCCAAAGTAAGGTCAGTACATGGTAATAACATGACCATGTCCTTCTTGAATTCGGGTGCCCAGAACTGGACACAGTATTCAAGATGAGGTCTAACCAAAGCAGAGTAGAGTGGTACCAGTACCTCCCTCGATCTAGACACCGTACTCCTATTGATGCAGCTGAGAATTGCATTGGCTTTCTTGGCTGCCACATCACACTGCTGACTCATGTTCAGCTTGTGGTCTATGAAGACTCCTAGATCCCTTTCACACATACTGCTATCCAGCCACGTGTCCCCCATCCTACATTTTTTGTATTCCATTTTTTCTACCTAAGTGTAGGACCTTACTCTTCTCTCTGTTGAATCTCATTTTGTTAGCCTTGGCCCAGCTCTCCAATCTATCCAGGTCATTTTGAATTTTTATCCTGTCCTCTGGCATATTAGCAACCCCTCCCAATTTGGTGTCATCTGCAAATTTGATGAGCATGCCCTCTATTTCTTCATCCAAGTCATTGATAAAAATATTGAACAGCACTGGGCCCAGGACAGAACCCTGTGGCACCCCGCTAGTCACTTCTCTCCAGGATGAAAGCAGCCATTGGTGAGCACCCTTTGGGTTCGGTCAGTCAACCAGTTACAGATCCACCTGACAGTAGCCCTGTCCAGACCACATTTTACTAGCTTCTTTGCATGAATGTCATGGGGAACTTTGTCAAAGGCCTTACTGAAATCGAGATATGCTACATCCACAGCATTCCCTTCATCTATCAAGCTAGTAACTCTATCATAAAAAGAGATAAGATTAGTCTGGCATGACTTATTTTTGAGAAATCTATGTTGACTTCTTGTGATTACTGCATTGCTTTCTAAGTGATTAGAAACTTACTGCTTAATGATCTGCTCCAGGATCTTTCCAGGTACTGATGTCAGGCTGACTGGGCAATAATTATTTGGATCCTCTTTTTTTCCCTTCTTGAAGATGGGGACTGTCCATGTCAGGCGGAGGCTAAGCAAACACAGAGGCGGCAACTGGAGTTTTATGGTTTTTGGTAAGTGGGCAGTAAAATAATCAAGGGGTCACAGCACCCAAAGCAAACAGAGGCAGTAAATAAACCCATAAAGTAATCAAGGGGTTACGTCACCCAAAACACACAAAGGCAGTGGAACTCAGGAATGGCAAGCCCATGGAACAGGTAGCAGAGTCGCGGGTGGAAGACGGTTGTTGCCCCATGACCCCCTCCCCCAGTATCTGCCTTAAATAGTCTTTAGCCCAGCTGGGGCTGATCAACTCTCCGTTGGCCTGGCCCGCAGCTGGAGGCCCTCAGACGCTTCTCTAGCAGGTGCTTTGATCTCCGAACTGCCACTTTTTCCAGCTGGCTCTGGAGGAACGTGGGGGGAAAGTCTGCTGCAAACTCCGGGATAGAGTCAGGAACAGCAGCTTCTGTCGAGCCAGAAGCATTGGCCTCCTCTCCTGCAGGTACTGGCTTGGGCACCGGCTCTGGGACAGCTGTGGAGTCCTCCCTTGCCTCTGCAGGAGCCCCCTCTCCCTCCAAGGGATCCTCCCCCAGCTGGGAGTCCAAGTCCAACTCAGAGTCCCCGTCTGAGTCGGCAGTCGGCTCAGCCTGGCTCATTAATGGGACAACATTTGCCCTCCTCTAGTCTGCTGGAACTTCTCCTGTCCTTCAAGATTTCTCAAAGATTATAGCAAGCAGTTCTGAAATGACCTCTGCCAGTTCTTTTAATATCCTAGGATGCAATTCATTTGGCCCTGGAGACTTGAATTCATCCAGTGTGGACAGATATTCCTGTACCACTTCTCTACCTATTATGTGCCGCATTTCCCCTGCTTCCTCTCCTGCTCTCCAACCACCAGGTTGAGTGCTTGTATCCTTCTGGGAAAAAACTGAGGCAAGGAAAGTGTTAAGTAGTTCTGCCTTTTCTCTTCCCCCGTTAGTAATTCGCCATCTTCTCTGCGCAGAGACCCTATCGTCTCCTTCTTTTCCCTTTTGCTGTGGACGTATTTAAAAAAGCCCTTTTTATTGTTTTTAATTTCCCTGGCCAGCCTAAGTTCGTTCTGTGCTTTAGCCTTTCTGACCTTCTCCCTACATCTCCTGGCTACTTGCTTAAATTCTTCTTTGGTGGTTTCCCCTTCTTCCATTTCCTGTTGTACATGTTTCTCTTAACACTTTGCTCAACTGAGAGTTCTTTAGTCAACCATTCTGGTTTCTTCAGATGCCTTCCATTTTTCCTCCTTATTGGCACAGTTTTAGACTGTGCCTTCAGTATCTCCCTTTTAAAGAACTCCCATGCCTCCTGAACTCCTTTCTCTTTCAGTATTCTTGACCACGGAATTTCAGCCAGCAGCTCCTTAAGTTTACAGAAGTCCGCTTTTTTAAAATCTAAGATGAGTGTCTGGCTTCACTTATCTTCTCCTACCCACTGAATGCCAAATTCCAATAGGGCATGGTCACTCCCCCCTAAAGATCCAACCACTTCTACCTCATTAACAAGTTCATCCCTGTTGGTCAGGATCAGATCTAGAATATTTGATCCCCTTGTCACCTCTTCCACCTTCTGGACCATGAAATTGTCTGCAAGACAAGCAAGAAACCTGCTAGATCTTGCTGTCTTGGTGGGGTTTGACTGCCAACATATATCTGGGTAATTGAAATCTCCCATTGTTACTGTATCTCTCCTTTTTGAATATGCAGTCATTTGGTTGAGGAAGGCATCATCAAAGTCCTCAGTCTGGGTTGGAGGTCTGTAGTAAACCCCCACCAGAATATCCCTATTGTTTCTCGCTCCCTTAATTCTTACCCAGATGCTCTCAACTTGGCTTTCTGGGTTTAAGTCATGGATCTCTTCACAGGTGAAAACATCCTTGACATACAAGGCTACTCCTTCCCCTTTCTTGTTTGGTCTATTTCTACAAAATAGGCTATACCCCTCTATTCCTACATTCCAATCATGAGACTCATCCCACCAGGTCTCAGTGATGCCTATCAAATCGTATTTATTTTGTTGTACTAGGAGTTCAAGTTCATCTTGCTTTTTTCTCATACCCTGTGCATTAGTGTAGAGACACTTAAGTCCCTGGGCCCTTCCTGCAAGTCCTGTGCTACAGTTTCTACTCCTTCCACCATTGGATGCTTGTACTACTTGGCCAATATCATTTTGGCCTTTTCCCCCTGCACTCGCCAAGTCCTTGCCCTGAATAATATTGTCTCCCTCCCCGGTGGAACTTAGTTTAAAGACCTCTTAATCCTCCTTGTGAGACTGTTTGCAAAAACATTCCTGCCAAGAAGCCCACGTTCATGGAAATTCAGGCCCTGTTCCAAAAATCCAAACTATTGCCAACGGCACCATGTGTGGAGCCAGTTGTTGACCTCTGCTATTGCCCTTTCCCTTCGTGCGCCATGTCCTTGAACAGGGAGGAGAGATGAAATGACCACCTGTGCACCAAGGTCCTTAAGCTTTGTCCCCATAAGCTCGTAGTCCTTTGTGATGTGGTGAAAGCTGCGCCTCGCAGTGTCATTGGTTCTGACATGAACCAAAATGAGGGGCTTATGGTCAGTGGGCTTGACCAGCCTGGTTAGTCTTTCCGTTATGTGGTTGATCTTGGCCCCAGGAAGACAGCAGACCTCTCGACTGAGCTTGTCCTCTGAGCAAGGAGTCCCCAGCAACCAGAACTCGCCTCCTCTGAGGCTTGTCCAGGGCTCCTCAATGAACAGGTTCTTCTAGGACTGCCTGGGCATTCTGTTGAGGCTGGGAGGGTTGATCTTGTTCCTGTTGCCAAAGTTGGATTAGCCTAGGCAGAGTGGGAAGGGCAAGATTTCACCCCCTCCTCTTCCTGCACAGAGTTGATTAAGTGCAAACTACTTTTGCACTTTAATTTGTAGCAATTGAAGTAAGATGAGGACAAAAGGGGAAAGTAGAAAGGAGAGAGAAAAACTGGGATGTTTTAAAAGCAGCTGAAAAAGTGGGACAACAGAGGGATGATCAAAACTCTTCCTGACAAATCAGGACAACATCCTGGAAGAAGTTCTTGGAATCCTGAGGATTGTACTTTAGTGAGGGGTATTCAGAATTCTCTGCCAGAGTGCTCTAATGGCTTACCGACCTACAAGCCCTAGGATTCCAAAGGTTGGAACTATTATTATAAAAGTGGAATAATGTTGCTATAAGTGTGTAGTGGGAATGTATCTCTGACTGTGAAAATCAACACCTGCTGAGATTCCCTCTCCTTCGCAACCATTAAAGGTACAGGAGCCCTCTCCAGTGTTTACACTGGCAATCCTAGGCTGGAGCAGGAAGTCTGGTCACTTCCTGGCTTGCAAAGGTATCTGTGTAGGCTGAGTAGAGGCCTAAAGAGGGAGAAGGGGACCTCCAAAGGTACCTGAAAATGCACCAAGATGCACCTTGAAGTTTGGGGTCATTGTTGACACGAGAGAGGGAAGCCCCTAACCCCATTTTTGGAAAGGTGAGGGATGATATGTGTACCGTTGGTGGTTACAAACATGTTCCTGAGGAACTGTATGCATCCTATAGGCAGACATCAACTACTGCTGACTCGAACTGGTAAGTAATTAGCAGTGTATTAAGCACAGGGTATCCTCATTATAACTGTATGGCATTTTTGATACCAAGTCAGACGCAGTAATCATGCCACTTGATACAAAGTTCAGAAAGCCAAGGCTGTTCAGAATCATGCACAATCAAGTAAAAGTACTTGGAGAACATGTGCGGTACACAGTACAAGATGCAACATGGAGTGAGATAAAAGTGCAAAAAAGAAAAAACCCCGCAAGTATTAGGGCAGTAGTCCAGCTGCTATCATTTGTATGGTGTATGATACTTCCACAGACATTGGCGGGGGGGCATATATACAGACAAACAACTGAGCAATTTTTTTTTAATAGAATTAAGTGGAGAGCCTCCACTTCATTTTTCCTCAGTAATCCTAGAACAGATTGATAATCCCATACAACAGCAGGTGAAACAATAGGTGAAAAATTGGTGGGTTGACAGATGCAACAGTGACAGTGTTTGGGCATGTAGGGTTGTCAATCTATATAGAAATATGTGACTTTCTGACAGTTACGGAGACCATTAAAAGCTGGGGACGGGCCTGAGATTCTGATTTTTTAAATATTTATTTTGGTAAGGAAATGAATTTGGTTTCTGTGAAAATGGTATACAGTTGGCGCTCCATATCTGCAGATGCTATATTCATGGACTCAACCAATCATGGTTTGAAAATATCCCCCCCAAAAAAAAATCCAAAAAGGAAACTTTGATTTTGCCATTATATGTAAGGGGTGCCATTTTATTACACCATTGTACATAATGGGACTTGAGCGTCCACAAATTTTGGTATCCATGGGGTGTCCTGGAACCAAACCCTCGCAGATATCAAGTGCCCACTGTAGTTTAGAATTTGGTTTCAGTGCTGATGGTATAGTAGGAACATTTCCTTTCCAAGTTTCCTCTGCCACTCTGTAACATACAGTTATGCATACCCTGTGTTATGGTGTTTTATGTGTGATTACCTGCCCCTGTTGATGTGAAGAAAGAGTAGTAAAATGCAGTTTAGTAGAGAGAGTAGTTGATTACTTCATTTTTATTCACAACAGCAAATGCGACAGTTTAGGCCATGTGTGCTTTGCTCAGCGATCTGCATTGCTAAGCAGGCATTTGAACTCGAGCCTCCTGAATCTCTACCCAACATGCTAATATCCAGTGTTCCAGTCTAGCCTGCATGCACAAATTCTACTGGAAGATCTATTTTCACTGTAGCATACTTGGATCTACATGCATAGATCAAAGAAGTCCATGTGTAGATTCAATGTGCATCCCCACCCATAAGAAATTTCTGTACACTTAAAAATGCCTCTAACTCGGGATTAGGAATTTGGCCAAAACAGTGTACTGTATATCAAGGGGCATGAGGCCTCACATGTTGGCTCTGTTGTCAAAGTCCCCCGTATGGGAACCATGCTTTTTCAGGTTTCCTGATCAAGAATGTAGGAGTGGAGGTGCAAACTGGGATTCTGCTCATCTTCAAGTGAACACAAGTAGAACCCTCCTTCAGACTTTCCCCTTTAGCACATGAGGCTCAGGGGCTAATGAGGTGAGGCCAACAAACATGGAGATGTGGGGCAGGGCCTAATACATGTAGTTAGGAACCTCTTTGTGAACAATGCATCATTTTGTATCATGAAATCTTAACTATGTAGAGCAGGTGCAGATAAAGTGTGACCATTGGACAATATGGCTCCTTCAAGTCCCTTCCCCTTTATTTGCAACTGCATAGTAATCCTTGGAATTTTATTTAAAAAAAATAACATTGAGGTTTGCCACTGAAATTTGGCAGCGAGCTGCTGAATGCAGGAAGGCCATTTAGTTCAATGTCTATAGTCAATATCAACAAGTCCCAGGGCTAGGAAAAAGACAAGATATTAATACTACTTCTAGTAGTAGATTTAAAGTTCATTTATATAAAAATATAAATTGAATAAAGATCAGTGGGGGGAATAATGTGGAGAAATTGTAATAAATGTAATGGTATCTAATGCATGATTAAATAACTTGAACTAATTTTAAAATCTTGTCCATTTGTGTAGCAGGTTTCATGTTTTTTAACTTTAAAAATTGGTAAAACACACACACACACACACACACACAAGCTCTCAACCATCTGGTTCTCTTGAAATGTAGCCTCTGGCCCTTCACTAGTCACCTCTGGTATAGTGGGGGATTTCTGATTTCTTTTGATGGACACCTAGAGGTCTACTTGCTCCTGCTGGATCAGTTGTACAGAAGGAAAAAAATAAGATATGCATGAAGGCCATCCTCAGAAATGAGATCACAGTTTACCACATGTCTTAGTTTGGACTCGGATGGAGGAAACCTTAACAAATCTGAAAGAAATGGACTGATTTGGGCATATTTTGTACTGGAGTAAAGATAAGGAATGGTACACTGTGCTTCCAAACATTATTAGCAGCACAGGGTTGTCTTTGACAGGTGAAGTGACAAAAAAGAAGTGGAAATTATGGCATGATGGTGGTTTCAGACTGCCATACTGAAATCGTAACATCATATAGGCTAGTAATTTCTGGCCTATTACATAAACCAGTTTGTTAGCCAATATCTTTCTTATAATTTGGTTTGTGGAATATCTATTATTATTTAAAAAGATATACAAACAGGAGAGAGAACCATACCCCTTGAGCAGATACAAAATGAAAAACACATGCCATAAGCAACATGTATACTGATAAGCTGGGCTTTTGAAAGTCTTCTAGGAGGACCTCTTTTTTGGGCAAGGATGAGCCTAGCAACTTTATGGCAGTGAAATGTCATGGACAGTTTCTGTGGTTTTTTTGCTATTAGCAGAGACCATCCATGTCTCAGCTACCTTTGCTTAACAATAGAGCTGTAATGTTTGTGTCTGTGGAAATGACTACAGTTTGTTTCTAAAGTCTTTCAATTACCTCACATTTACTGAAGGATCAATCTTGTGTCAGTGTCACAGCTTCCTTGTTAGGGACAAACTCTCTTAACTGAACATCCTTAAATGGCTTTACCGGCACTACTAGCAGTCACCAAACCATACTCTTGCTGAGGCATGTTGGAGAAATACCAGAGAGAAAAGAAGAATGGACTGACATCATACACCTGCAATGGTTGCATGTGGGATACATCAGTGAACTTTTGTACAGCCTTATTCAGATCCCTGCACTTGGATCATGTTGCAAGTGGCAGTCTTTGTAGAATACATTTCAATTTAACTTTCAAAATGGCATCCATTTTGTTTTGTTAAAAACGCATCATATTATAGAGTGCAACAAAAATAAGCATACTTTAAAATACTCAGCATTTGTAAGATTTTCCTTTGACTTGAATTAGTGGGTACCGATTCACACACATGCGCACATGCACACACACACACACATGTTTTGGGGTCTGAATTTGGAACCTTATGTCCAATGTCCAGCTTAGTAATAAGAATGTGGCTAAACCCTTATTTCAGCATTTGTTTTTCTGTCCTTCAGCTTTCAGTGCACAGAGGTCTTCAAAGTGTATGGATTTAGACCAGTCATCATCTTGTAGCCTGAATCAATGTTTCCTATCCTGTGATGCAGATGACCACTTAGTCCAAGTGACTGGCTTGGCCATGCTGTGTTATACCAACAATTCATTGAACATCTTGCAGATTTTATGTTTTCTGTCATGTGATCTTCATCACGTTAGTCAGATTCTCTTTTTATTTGAGTTCACCCCAGACTTACCAGTTAACTCAATGTACACCTCTGACCTTGTTTTTTTAATGTGATTTCATATCAGGAAGGTACACAAATCCTTGCCTGGCATTGTTGTTTAGCTGTAAATTAAGAGCCAAGATAGCTAGGGTGCTTTCTGGTGCATAGTTCAATTATAGTGCCTTGCAGCCTATAAGAAATTTTTCAGAATCACCATTATTCACATGTAAAATCTCCATTGCCTGTGTGGCAACTCCCTAAAATATAGGTTTCCACTATAATCTGTACCAGGCGTTCCACTCACACAGCATAGGTCTTTTCTGTTGGCCTTTCACACAGAGATCATGACGATGAGCCATGAATCCAGTGTATATGGTGCAGCATTTCACTTGTCAATACATGTAAATGCAAAGCAGGGTAACATATTGTGCCATACAAGAGAGTGTGCATAATGTTGGGGACATACATAGCTGATTTTGACTGGAGCTCATTCAAGAAAGCACTTTTCATGGGCCAGCCAATTGCCAGGAGGTGTAATGTAGTTTTAATTGATTGAAATGGTGCAGAGCTGGGGTTTTGCCATGATTCTAAGTGTTTTGGTTGCTTGGAACCTTTCCACACTCCACTCACCAAAGAAATGCTTCTTCCATTGCTACTGCTAAGATCTATTGCATAGCATGGCCCCTTCCCCATATTTCAGTATTCATCTTGTCCAGATTTGTACATTAATTTGCAGAGCTGTGACTGAAGTGGCATCCATCCACAATTTTATTTCCCTGTGTATTCTGTATAATTCACTAAGGGTGCTTGCTTTTAGCACAATGAAAATACCATCCTCATCTTTGATTCTTTAAAAATCCCTCCCTACATGGCAATTAGCTTTAGGGGAAAATATCCCATTCCTTCAAATACCTGCTTGTTTGGAATATATTGGGATGTACGGAAGGGGAAAAGAGAGGCAGCCATGGGCTGGATGCAAAGCTACCACAGACCACAATTTCCCCAGTCCTGCCTTATGGGTTTACTAGTGTTTCCTCCACAGATTTCAAAAGTTCTCTTCCAGAATGAAGTAGCATTTTCATTCTAAGCATAAGAAGACAGCAAATACAATAATTAATGGATGGATGGAAGGTAAACCAGGATCTAGGGGCTGACCTCTGGATAATTTGAAATAGATTGACAAAGATTTCTCACTGCAAGTTCTTAAGAATAGCAGCAACAAAATGACACTTTCTTTCGCTCTAAATTGTGTTGCAGAAGTGACAGAAGTGTGTGTATCAGGAGGGGGAAGTAACAACTAGATTTGTGGCGGAGGGAGTCTGTGAGCTAGGGATTCCAGTGAAAATTAAAGTAGATCCCTGGTTCCTTTAGATCTACTTGTCTCTGAAATGTAGCAAGAATAAGTTGCCACATCATCACATAAGTGCTTAGACTGATGTGCATCAACAACTGCATTCTCACAGCATCCTGGTGTCACTCTGATGTCACAGGCAGGCACATCTGGTGCAAACCTTTACAATTTACAGGTCTTAAGCTCCTAAGTTTATAAGACACAGGGCCATTACAGATGTAACATTGCATATCTCTGCTCTATAGTTAGGGCCTTTCCACACTATGCTGTTGTGGTGCTATTATTCCACTTTGAACTTCCTGTGGAATTCTGGGGTTTGTAGTTTACCGAGGTCAAAGAGCTCTCTGGCTGAGAATTCTAAATTCCTCTCCCTAAACTGCAAACCCCAGTGTTCCATAGGATATTGAAAGTGGAATAATGGCACTATAGCAGTGTAGGGCGGAAAGACCCTTAGAGTGAGAACCAGACAAAAACTCATGTTTTTAATCTCCCTTTGATTCACCCCTTTTTTTCAGTAAGCAGTCCCCTACTCGCTCCTTAACAGCAGTGAAATGTTCCTTTAGCCTAGATGTTAACAGTGCCGAAAGGGTAGCTGGGGTTACTTTGTTTACCAGGGTTTGAAAACATGAAAACCAGAGCTGGAAACATGAAATGTTATTATTGGACTGAGGTCAAAGTGACTTCAGAGTCTTATCAAAGAACATTATACGGATGATTACTCTAAGCAAACACGACGTTCTCATATTATTGCAGAAGTGAAACCTATTGCATTTTTCCTTTGTGCCTAGATGGGTTCCTTGAGATTAAGCCAAACTACTATCACAACAATTCTTGAGTCATCTGAATATTTAGTTTAGGGCTGGAAAGAACATAACCCTCCTGAATTCACTGGACTACAGGTCCTGTCATCTACAGCCATTGGCAGTGCTGATACAGCAGCATCTGGAAGGCTACACATCATCCATAAAGAATGGAAGAAACTTTATAAAGTTGTCTTGCTATAAAGTTTTCTTGCTTTTTAGATTTTGTGTACGTTTTCAAAAATCATCCCAGAATAGGAAACAGAATGTTTATGTCATCACTGGGGTAAACTGACTTTACTGCAGTTGTATATGATGCAATTATTTATTATTTAGTTCCATGTTGTGAAATAATACTGCCTTGCATTCTCCAGAATTGTTGAATTATGACTGTTTGACATCAAATTACTAGAAATTTTGAAACCTTGCTAAGCACAATAAACCTCTGTCTCCAATATATATAGTTCCTGCCTGTGTGTATTAGAAGTTTTATTACAGAACTTCTCTGAAGTCCCAGATATATCCAAATATAGAAAATGGAAAAATTGATGCAACCCACAGCTTTCCTTGTAATATACATGGCTTGCAATAATTTTATAACTAACTACTTTGTTTAAGCAATTCTGGTTTTTCAGAGTTGAATATGTGTGTATACTGATTGCTGGATAGAATTCCTTTTTCTGTATTCTTATGCAGTCACCTGATGGTGAAGCATCCAGAAGACTGGTTGTCCAACAAATTGGTTGTTATATTTCTAATCTTTCTGGTTTCAGAAGAAGTTTTCTTTTGTTCCAGTTCTTCCGGAGTTGCTTTAGCTGTGTAGCTACAAGTGTTTACTTACATATAGCCGCAGCTAAAACCCAGTATCAGCAGGAGTCCACAGGAGCGTGCAGTCAAGCACACAACATTTTAATTGTGTGGGTGGTTTTATAATATTTCATTATATATTTGTAGTAACATATTCTGATTTTAATTGTGTTTTGTGTAGGTTGTTAATTACTCTGGGTCTTTTTATAAATCATGGCAGGATATGAATCAAATAAAGAAATAATACCAGATATTAGGTTGTACAGTGACTTTTGTCCATACAGGGAGGAAAAAGTAATTCTCAGAAATGTGAAATCTTTCCTCACATCTGGGAGAATGGGAGGCTGTTCTCTGGATCAGTCTTTATTATCAAAGAGCAACCCCTCCCCCCAAAAAAGAATCAAACTGAATTTTTCTTAAAAAGTTTCTGGAGTCCCACTGTGCAGAGATGCTTCACAAACAGAGTGCTTAGAACACCTTTCAGGTAACCCACTGAGGCACAGTTTTAAAAGACAGACTGTTAGGCTGTGTAATCCAGAGATGAGCAAACCTCAGTCTTGCAGGTTATGCATTATTTTTCACTAGAACCCCGCATTCCATTAACCAGTTCCAGATATAAAATAGTGACTGAGGCAAGTGCGCCAAGAACCAGAGTACAAGGAGCCTCTGAGCATGTAGTAAGCCTGTGAAATGTGTGATCAGTGCTGGAGCCAAGCTCACAACCAGCTTCTTCACCACCAGACTAAGAAAATCCCTCTGACTACCTGCTTTCCCTCAAACATTCTCTTTCAGCATCCAGTTTTAGAGAGAGGAAAGAGAGTATTTTAATTATTGCTGTTTGACAGTTAGTGAAAGCCTTGTTGATCCAATGCAAACTACCCAGAGATCTATCAGTCTATTCTGATCTGTTTTCTGTACCTGTTCTGAACTCATACCACCCTGAACACACCCAGTCTTGTCTGACTGTGGAAGATAAGCAGGGTTGGGCCTGGTTAGTATTTAAGTGAGAGACTACTAGAGAATATTAAATATCTTCAGGTAGGGTTAGGAAAGAATCTTGCCAGAAACCCTGAACAGCAACTGGACTAGCCCAGAGATAGTACTAATATGATTCAGTATAAGGCAACTTCTGGTATCCCTTAATTTTTTGCTTTGTTGGCAGCCCTATAGCATTTTTTAAGCTGACCCTTTTTGCAGTCTCTCCACCTTAAATCCTGTTTATAAATCAGAAACATCAAGCTTTGAATCTTTTAATCCAGCAAGGATTATGTTTTGCACAAAAACAAACTCCTGGTACACATAGACTTCCGAATCAGAAACAACTAAAAGCAGTTTTATGGGGAAGAAAATCCATGAAATTCAGCAGCTGGAGGTTAAGTGTGTTAAACTGGTTGTTGAGCTACAGCTGATAGCACACCATCAAAACAGATAGATAGACAGACAGCACAACTACAGTCCACCTTGGCAAGCAGGAAATGCTGGATGGGAACCAATATGTTTTTCAGCAGGAAAGCAGAGTTCAGTCAGCTCCCCTCAAACTTTAAAAAAGCAGGGAGGGAGGGAGCTATATTTCAACAAAGTGATCAAGTCAATGCAAAGTTATCTTGTTCACCTTGAAGCCAGCACAAAGATAACAAGGATAATATTCTGCAGTGGACCAGGCTTTGACAGAAAGGACTTGGCTTGAGTCTGAGGTTCATCTCAGGTAGTGAGGAAGAGTGGGGAAGGGCAATAATTCAGTGGCACAGCTGAATTACAGCTGAACACACGTTCTGCATAAAGAGGTTGCAGTTTCAATCTTTGGCAGCTTCATGGAGAGCAGGTAAAGACTCCTGCCAATCAGCATAGATCAGGTTTCCCCAGCTGGGTGCTCTTCAAATGTTTTGGAATTACATGATCCCAGTCTCTTGGACTTGCTGCTTAGGAGTGATGGGAGTTATTGTTCAAAATAGTAGCCTAGAGGGCAACAGGTGGAGGAAGACTGGTGTAGACAATGAGATGGAAAAGGCCTGGTGTTTTTGTATAACACCATCCTTTGAATGCTTTCACAATAGGCTTAAAACCAGAGGTGGGCAAACGCTGGCCCATGGCTGCACATAGCTTACCTTGTGTGTCTGAGGGCAAGACTCAAAATTAGGTACTTTTGACACTTTTTTTTTGTTACGAGCTTTGTTGGGGTGCCTCTGTGTGGCCCACAGACATACACGGAAGGGCAGTAATGGCCCTTGGATCTGTTAAAATTGCTTATCCCTGACTTAAACATTTCCTACTAGTATAAGCAAGGCCCATTGGTACAAGCAATGTCTACACAGCCCACAGACAGAGCAACTTTCTTGCACTGTCTGGTCTCAACAAATATTTAAAAGGAATGCCAATTATATCTTTCCTTTTCTGTCCCTTTTCTCTTTGGTAACAAAGGAAAGCTGTCACTATTAAACACAGCTTGTAATCCATGAATCTGTTTCTTGCTTTAAACATTTGTTCTTGTCACACTATGATACTACTGTTTAAGGTTGGAACTTCCTTTAAAATGGTTCTTTTACTATTATAATTTAGTACAAGATCAGGAAACATGTCACCCTCCAGGTGTTGCTGGACTGGAGTTCTCAGCAGTCCTAGCCACCATAGTTTATGGTGAGGAGTGCTGAACATTCTAGTTCAACAACATCTGGAAGGCTACACAGTGGCCGCTCCCTAATTTAGTACATGGGTCTGGATCCAGAACAGGTTAGTCATCCTTGAGCCTCTCTGAGTCTGAAATCACACATGTAAATTTTGTTTTAATCAACTTTAGCTCCATTGACTTCATTAGGATCTAAGGATGGCTGTCTCTGGATTCATAATATTGTTGTTTTAGAATCTGGAAGTTAGGAGCTACAAGTAACATAGTAAACATAGTAACATGGTAAATGAGCATTGTTACTCAGAATGTCTGATCCTGAGCTCAGGAGGCACAAACTTTTTTTTTCTTTATGTGAAGAAAAACACATGGATTTTTGAGGAACCATGGAGAATTTTCCATAGCTCCAGCTGTTTCAGAACAAACAGTGGATAAATCAATTGATCCAGTTTTTCATCAGATCATGGAATTTGCACTGAAGTGGGTATTGCAGTGCTGCTTATCACTTGTATATAAGCAAGGAACCAAATGAAGAGGCAGAATTGGACACGTACCATTTTGAATCCATAGTCCAAATAATTAAATATAGTTTCTCCAAAGCAGACATAGTTGAAATTAAGTGGTTTCAAAACTGGAATATAATTTTTCTAATATCTTTTAAAGAAAGACAAAGACAAAGAAAACTAATGTAACAGTGCCTCATTTGAAGATACTACTTTTGTTAATTCTGTTTCTTGGCCATAACATAGTCTAATGTGTTCACTGGTCCCTCAGGTTAGCAGGGCCTTACTGGAACTGGTCCAGTTTATGTGTAACATCTCCCAAGCCTCAAGCAAATTAACCTTACATTTCTGCTACACAAACTACACCAGGTTTTAGAACTGACTCAAAAGGATCAATTGATTTGAAAATGGAAGGGAGGAAACTGGGTATAGCAGAATGCATTATTAAATTAGGGTTTTTTTTTTATTTGAAACTTTTGAAAATTGCATGTGGCCAATTTTTTTCCTTGTACGTGTCACAATCTTATATATATGAAACTGTTTATCATATCCTGAAATCTGGGCAGCTGAAATTATGTGTGTGGTTGTGTGTGTGTGCATATGTGCATACATGCTTGTGCACGCAAAAGTCAGTATGGAAATTTACAGTCCAAATAGTTACTCTGCTAACTCTTGTCATGATAGGAGACAAAGGAATATTTTTTTTTTAATTATCATGTTAGCCTTACAGCAAACAAAGTTGCTTATAATCTTGTTCAAAAAATTGCTGGCTCTCAATTGTAGGCTAACTCTAGCAAAAAACAATCCTAGAAATGTAAATTTGTCTTAACTGCATGACTACCTTGAATTATTTTGCCCTGTTAGGGAAAACTATCCATAAAGTATTAAACCTGATGTAAATTTTTAAAAACCCACAGTCTCCTCCTTGTTATACTTCTGCTTCATTCTAAACAAACCATAATTAAATCTGTGCTTTGTCACTGCTTTGCTATTCCTTTGCTCCTTGGCTCTTGAAGGATAGTCTGTTAAAAAGATGGGTGATCAAATAAGAAGAATTAGTTGTTTGGAGAACTTAAAGTGAGGAACACATAGGCTCTTGGTTGGATCTAATTATGCCTTATTGGAGTAACTGTTTTGTTTCACAGATAAAATGAATGCATTTCTCATTCATGATACATTTTTTTTAAAGGGTGAAATATTGTTCAGCCAGTCGCTAAAGAGGAAAATATCTGCGAGTTCAGCAGAGCCCTTGGCATTTCAATCTGTCTGTCTACCAGCTGAATGGCTGCTTGTTTGGGGATCTAGGATCCCTCTGGAGGTCTCCTTAAAAAAACTTCTCTGTGACATGTTTGTTAGAAGGGAAGGACCAGTGCAGTAGTGCCAAAATTAACAAGAATAAAGTGCTAAGATTGTACCAGAGGGCAGAAGTGGTTTCTCTCAGTTTGCTCAAAGCGCACTGAATGCATAAGGAGTTGCTGAGGCATTAACTGCTCTGGCACTGCTGACTAACCTTAGCTGAGGCCATGGAATCAATGAGCGTTTATGCAGGGTGTTCCATACCACCATGTCAGACTGCTCATTTTTAGGCTGTAAGGAGGCCCATTGGCACTGGAAAAATTGAGGAGTAATGTTGGATTCAGTTGTACACTGTTCAAATACAGACAAGCAACCATTTAAGAGTGTAGTGAGGAAAGAGAGAGCCTGGACTTAAGTGAACTGTAAAGTTCCAAAGGGAACATCTTGTCCACCGTCCTCTTCTGAGGTAGCATGTTCTGGCTCTGTCTCTCTGTCTCTCTCTCTGTCTCTCTCTCTCTCTCAGCTCTCTGAAAATCTCAAAGGTAGAAGGTGAGTGACTTATTACAGGAGGCTAAACTATCCAGGCAGTAGTCCTGAGCCATCTGGATCTTGTGCTCGCAGTGAGTTCCACTTATTGGTCATGAAAAGTAGCAAAGACCCTATTCTAGCTTCTCCCTTTCAGAAGTGCCATAAGACAGCTATCAGAGAAATGGCCTTTTTTGCTCTCTATCATCCTTCCCCAACTTGGCCCTTCTAGAAGTACCAGACAACAATTTCCATCAGCAGGGCCAATGTTGGATTTGAAGCCTAAAACATTTGTAAGGTTGCCAGGACAATGCTAATTGATATGATATTCCTATACTCCTGAATACAGTAATTACTGCAGAATAAAATCTCAGTGCTGTGCAGGATATCCTACTATTATGTGTGCTATCACTTGTTGCATATTTGTGTAGAGGTTTTTAAAGTTAATATCTGATAAAATTCTAAAGTCTCCTCAGCTACACTCTTCCTGTATGGCAGTGTTTCAGTTAAAAGCGCAGAGAGCAACTGGGTGGGTCGTCTGCACCCTGAATTCTCCCTAGCACTTTATATATACTTGCTATTAGTCCTGCACTTTCATCTGGGATGCAGATGTATCATGACAAAACAACTTTCCTTTCCTTTCCTTTCCTTTCCTTTCCTTTCCTTTCCTTTCCTGTCTCTGTCTGAAGTCTCAATGCCCTGCATTGTAAATGTGTACGTTTCACAGTCAGGACACCAATACATTTCTGTCATGCTGTAGGACATTGATAAGAAGAATAAATATTATTTTCTAAGTTTGGAAAACTAGATTTTGATTGTATGTTTATAAAGGCAACTAGCTTGTTGTCAGTTTCCAGAAAATTTCACACGTGACAAAGGAGGTATTTTCTGTTTAAAACAGCAGCATAAGCACAGTGGAGTTATGGTTACACTTTAAAGTTGAGTTGTTTTATATGACTCTGTCTAGCAAGTTAAATGATGGATAATGTTAGTGGGAGTGATTAGAGTTTTGATTATTAAATTGTTGGGTGCTAGTTGCTAATTGTACTCAGGATTTCCAAGCATGTTTTAGCATTCTGAACAATTATAGATTTTGGCAGTATTTTCGGCTGAAAAATCAAACCTTTTATAAATCCCACTTGCTTATTCAACTCACACAGTTTTGAAAATACATTTACAGCCTTGGGTTGTAGTATCTGTCCATTAAGTATCTCAGTCTTACTCAGATTGCTTTGGAGGAATGAAGAAGTAGTGTGGAGTCATTCAGCAGAATAGTCACAAGGAGTTTATTTCTTTAAGAAAGATTCAATTAAACATGTATAAAGAGTAGGTCAAAAGGGACATTGGGCGTATGCTGGAATTTCCCACAAGCAGAAGAATTCCAGTAGTGTGCACAGTTAAGCACTCCTTGAGAGTCTGCATAATTTTAAAAAGCAAGATTCTTGAGAGCAGGAGCAAGGATGAGAGGTGTATTTTAGATTAATTCTGTTAAAGATTCAGCAGCTGATAGAAAATTCAAAGACTGTGAGTTGCAAAGCCGCTTGTTCAGATCCCTCTTTATGATAAACTCATATTTGACCAAGGTAAGGCTCAGTCTCAGAAGCTGCAATATGGAAATAAAAATAATGAATCATTTTCTAGGGCAAGAGGAAGAATGACTAAGATCAAATGTGTAAAGCACTTTGAACACTTATAAAGTGCAGTCTCCGATACATCTTTAAGTCTCACTATATTAATAGGCTTTATTTCATAGTTAAATAAGTATTATGTGAGTGTGGACTTATGAAAAATGTGTATAATGCAACCTTGTATTTATATACTATCCTGCTAACCTGCTAACCATGGACTACCAGAGAATTCATACAAAGCCAGAAGGATCAATAGTAGTGTGTTCCATCTGTCTTCTACACCCAATTGGGAAGTCTGGGGAGCTGACAGAGAAGGGAAGAAGAACCTTTCTCTTTCCCAATTTACCAAGGACATTCACAGGGGTGTAAAGAACAGGACTGGCTTTTTCAGGTCATTAGGAAGTTGACTATCTTATTCTGGTTTTGTTGGTTATGGTGTATGCCCAACAAAACTATGGTATCTTTCTAAAAAACATCAGTCTTTAAAAGTCCTCTCCTTTTAAGGGCAGAGGCAGCAAATCTCCTCTCCCCTCCTACAGTTATTTTAAAGCTGTGGTGGCTGACTGGACGTGGATGTTGGCCACTCTGCTTGCCCTACTCCAGCCACATCTACCTCTGTGTACTGGCAATGCCTTAACACAGACTGGACATCTCACCACATAGTGGTGGGATGAGGTGCCCTACTTACTCAGATTGCAGGCCTGTTAAATTTAAATAATTCCACTTGTGCCATATATTATTATTGCTGTTACTGACTGTTAGTAAGTATTACATTTCTGTATATACTGGCAGTGACTATAAACGAAAACCACCGAAGTCCTACTTCTGCATGGGGTAACATTTAGATATATTCATGGAATATATCACACACCCACGTTGCAGCTGATTATTATATAATTTGGACCTCGTCTAGATAAGTCAATAAGATCGTCTGTTGTGGTGGTGTGTGCGTGCGTGTGTGCGTGTGCGTATTAAATTGTGTTAATTGTGCTGGTATGCGCTAATTGTCATGTTGCTGTTTATGTGCATGTTTAAGGATATCTGTTTTTTAATCTGGTTTTAATTTTTTGGTTGTTTAATTTTGCTTTAACGCATGGATTTTTAACAAATATGTTTTTTAATTTGTTGTAAGCTTATTTGAATCCTGCACTGTAAAAGAGGCATGATAGAAATGAAAACATAATAATAGTAGTAGTAGTAGTAGTAGTAATAATAGGAAGTAGTTGCTTGTAAACTTCTAAAAAACAAAAAAAAATAGAAAATAGAAAAAAATGTATATTTATTATTGCTGTTGTGATTATTTTGGTTCAAAAGAAAAAAATGTTCTCATTTCATACTCTCCTTTCCCTCTTTGGGTTTTCTGCCCTGAAAAGATTGCAAGTTGGCACTGCAGTCCTTTCATATCTGCAAATCTGCTTATGAAGAAGCATCTTGATTTACCCCTTCATTGGCTAGGCTGGGGTACAAGCACAGAAGAAAATCCATTTGACTAACATCCAAGTAAATCCTCTTGAAACTGAATGAGCCTGTTCATAAATAAGCCCCCTATCCCCCAGTTTCTACTTCAGCCCACAGTGGTCAGTACACCCTCTGATGTTTGCAGGACTTGTGAAGAATTTATTACTGGGAAATTTCTGCTAATTTAAGCAGATGACAACTTTGTTGCCATTAGGGTGACCACATGAAAAATATAATAGCTGTGTGGAAGAGGTAGTATTAGCAGGTACAGGAAGCCCCCACATTTTGACGTCCCGTTATCTAAAGACTTGCTCTTTTGACTCTTCCAAAGTTAGGATAAGTTCCATTAATTTGATGGGGGTCACACTCTTTCATCTGCTCTTCTTACTTACAGAGGCTTGCTTGAAACTGTTCAAACGCAGGTGCTGCTTACAGATTGAGGTGAGGAGGGAAAAAAGGCACTAAACTGGGTGAGAGACTTTGGAAGCAGCACCTTTAAGTCCTTCAGGCTCCCTACAGTACAAGACATGAGTTCTGTTTTTCAGCCAGTTCTGTTTTCTGACAGTTTCCTGGTCCTTAACCTGTCAGATAAGTGGGGGAAGCTTGTATAACTTGCACAACAAGCTGAACTGCTGTCCTCTTTTTCATGTGGCCACCTTAATTGCAACAAAACTTAAAAGTGCAGCTCTGTTGGGGGACATTGCTTCAATAAGATGTGGGTTTCACCAACAATTTTCAGTATCTCATTATTTGAAATGGGGACTTAAGGAAAACCTCACTGAGTGCAGAATTCCTAATTGGGAGGCAAAGCCCTCATTTTGCTCCCCTCATAGCTCTACTTTCTCTGTTAGTGGTAACAGATATATATTTTTGCCTATATAATATTGCTCTACCTGGTGTCTCCTCTTCCGCTGCATGTGTCATGTTCTCATCCTAAATCTGTCTCTTTCAATTGTAGCTGTGACAGACAAGGATTACATCTTATATAGAAAAAAGTAGGTAGGAAAACTTTTTCTGTCTCTCACCAAATTAGAATCCAAGGTTATCCAGTGAAGATACGTGGTGGGAGATTCAGGAGAGATAAAAGGAAGTATTTTGTTTTTCACATAACTCATAGCTAAACAATTGGATTGCTCCCTTAAGATGAGGTGGATGATTGGCAGCTGGAACATCTTTGGAAGAGTTTTAACAAATTCATGAAGCCTAAGGCTATCAGTGGCTCCTGCTCATGATGGCTATATATTACATTTGATATCATAGTCAGTGTTTCCCTCTATATCCATTGCTAGGGAACATGGACAAAAGAGTGCTGCAGTATTTCTATCCTGTTTGTGGGCTTCCCATGGGCAGCTGATTAGATGCTGTGATTGAGGAATGTTGGACTAGATATACCTTTGATCTGATCCAACACGGCTCTCCTTTGGTTCTTAACTGTAGGCCACACTGAAGAAACAGCCAGATTGAGCATCCTAAGTGGCGTTGTACTCCTTTATTCAAGGTTCTTTATGATTATTTAATTTTGTAATACTGAATCAGGATATGTAAAACTTTTATACCGTAGTGCTTGTCTTAGGCAATTATCTCTAGAAGTAAAGTAGAGGGCAGTGTGTATTATCTGGTGTGCTGAGTTTTTAAAAATCAGTGTGCTTATTGTTGCTGCTGCTGTTTTATTATACATTCACACTGGGGTGTGTGTGTTTATTGTCAGTCACAGTAACAATTGTTTTATTTATTTTTATCTCTGTGTGCTTAGAATCTCCAAAGGTCTACCAATGTGGTATACCAAGCTCATCATGTTAGCAGAAGTAAGAGAGGACAGGTTGTGGGTTCAAGAGGTGGATTCCGTGGCTGTACAGTATGGCTAACAGGTATGATATTCTTGATTAACTCAGCAAGTAAACACATGGAGAAAATCCTTTGTTTCTAGTAAATTCTCTTATGTATTAGCTCAGGAGAGGGAATCGTGTACTGCTCCAGGTGATGTTGGATTGCAGGTTCAAGCAGCCATAGCCATGATGAGGAATGCTGTGAGGTGCAGTCCAGGAACATCTGGAAGGCCACAAAATTCCCACCACTGCACCAGAGGAACTGAAAATTACAAATATAGCCTTAATCATTCAGAAGAGAATAAAAGGATCCATTATTATTAGTCACATATATGGAAAAAGAAATTATTATTCTTAACTGTTCAATGTAGCATGACCAAGGATGTCCTAAAATCCTTTCAGATATGTGGTGATAGTACTTCATATAGCATTTCCAGTATGAAAAAGGCTTTGAAAGTTTTATTGGCTACACTGGGTGTGATGATATACCATAGTTCAATTTTAGATGAACAAGCTTTATTGGTTCCAGCATAGCTATTCAAAGAGACTGAAAACTTGATTTCATTTTAACTAACTCCAGTTGAACATTCTTTCTAAACCCAGATAAACTGTGATTAGTTGTATCTGTGGTTTATTTTAAAAGGCAGTTTCAGATTGTCCTGTGAATCTGGCTTGTTTCAATAAACTATAGTTAGGATTACTCAGAGTTCAAACATAATGCTAAATTCTGTGAAGTAAAACAGGGATGAAAGTTTCTGATCTCCTCGCCACTATGTCAGAGGAAGAGAAGGAAATGCTAGAGCCCACAAGCTCAAAATTAATTTACACAATGGTAAACCACAGTTTAGTATTATTTCCCAAAGCAGTAGTTGTGCTCATTAATTATTTGAAACAAGTCACTGTTATTATCATTAAGCAGATGAATTGAAATGGACACTGATAATTTAGACATAGTTATTAGTATTATTTTGCTTCAGTGAAGTTGAGGTCATCACTTTCTCCTTGCTTCGCCCAAGAAAAATAACTAGAAAGTCACTTTTAGTTTTGAACAAACCAGGAGTTAAAAGCAAAATTTGATGCTAGCTTGTTTGAAGCAACTGAAGTTAGAGTAAACTGTAGTTTTCTGACTTCACATGTAATGGGAAGCTGTGGTTTATTCAAAACCTAACTGAAAGTAAAGGAGGAGGAAATGGGAAGAGGGAGCATGCAAGACTGAGATTCATTGAAGTTTGTTCTTGAATTGTAATCTTAACATTAGTTTTGACTGACCCTGAAAGACCTT
Organism: Iguana delicatissima; assembly: GCA_948472985.1. Lineage (NCBI taxonomy): Eukaryota > Metazoa > Chordata > Lepidosauria > Squamata > Iguanidae > Iguana > Iguana delicatissima. The sequence goes on from CAOKZL010000205.1 coordinate 3,371,039, forward strand.
AATGTAACATAAGAACAATAACAAATTTGTATATTGGACTAATATCCCAATTTTGGTTAGAACTGCCAGCCAAAGAGTTCGTTCACTGCTTCTTTGGCTCAGCCACAGCCTCCAAACCAGAGCAATGTTTTTTCAGTTTGTAGGCAAAACAGACTGAAAGAAATATAACAACAGCTGTACTGCTAGACAGTACTCTACTGTAGATGTTGTTGAATGTTTCTTAGCGGTTCTGCAGATGGATAGACAGTGCCCACGGTTAGTGGTTCTCCTCCTTTGATCGTCCACATATTTTGGACTTAAAGCCCCAGGGTGTTTGACAATTGACAATGTTGGATGGGGCTTCTGGAAGTTGAATTCCAAACCACCTTGAAGAGCAAACACTGTCATAGATGCTAGGTGATGCACACATACACATCTGTGTTTGAGAGGGATAATTCAATTATAAGGAATTACAATGAGTTATTGCATTTATTTGTGAGTGGTGTGGTGTTTACAGGAAACACTGCAGATTTGTTTTATATTCTTCCTTTGATTAACAGGTCTTTCTGGTGCTGGTAAGACTACCATTGGGTTTGCACTTGAAGAATACCTCGTATCTCATGGCATCCCTTGCTACTCTCTTGATGGAGATAACGTTCGTCATGGTCTGAACAAAAATCTAGGTTTCTCTGCTGATGACCGAGAAGAAAACATTCGCCGTATTGCTGAGGTTGCCAAGCTGTTTGCTGATGCTGGCCTAGTTTGCATAACTAGCTTCATTTCTCCTTTTGCAAAGGTAAGACTAACAAGAAAAATCTTCCAAAAACCTCTGTACTTTTCCATGCTTTTTTACAAAAATGCTTTCAATAATATGTTGTCGATTGATGCACATTTTAGGAGAATATACAGGTCTTTTGTGAAGACAGGGGATTAGAGTCAAGTAAATGTCTTATTCTCCATATCTTTTGTATAGTAATGGGATCAAAATTGACAATTGTGCAAAGGTGCAGATATCTATTATTTTATATTTATACATACATATGTACTTCTAGCATTATTCACAGTGAAGGAGTCTGTTCATGCACTAAGAAAAGGTAGTATTTCTTTCTGGGGATTTAGCATCTTTTTGTGTTATTGAACCTGGTTTTAAAAATCTCTTAATTAAACACGGAGCATCCTAACATGTAACCAGGGCAAATGTTCATTCTTCTCTGGATGTAGAGAAGAAGAAGTGGTAGAGATTAAGGAAGCCAGGTTGTCTACCGTCCATCCTCCCTGCATTTTCTGCCACCATAGGAGCTCTTACTTAGCTGAGGATGTGAGTCAAGTGGGAAACTGGAATCACAAAAGCAGCCCCCAAGCTCTCTTCCAAACTCCCACTTGACTTATTTTTTAACCCAGTTGCAATGCCAGTGGTGGAAACTTTTTGATAGGACATCACAGATCTGCCTGATCTGGTTTGATCTTAGGAGATCAGCTGATGTGGCTAGTCATGATCAGTATTCTTGCAGATAACTGGAGCTTCTTCCTTCCAACCTATTCTTCTGTTCAGCATCTACCTGCTTGCCCTCCAGCTGCTTCAAATGAAACCACAGTTGAATTATTGCATCTGCAATATAAATCAGTGGAATATGGAATGAAGAATGGGAGTGTTTATTTTTTCTCTTTTTGGCTTGTACACATGTATTCCATGTTTGAATATGGTTGGGTGTATGGACGAGAGTGTTTGTGCATGGTTTGTGTTAGCATGCTGTCTGTGTGCATTTATATATGTATCAGCGAAGCTGATGGCTCCAGTGTCCTTAGGAGTGTGAATATACTGTTTTTCTCCTGAGCTTTAAAGGAGTGACCCAAGGTACTGAATCCTATCCCCAAAACACATTCCTTATTTTGGATACCTCCTTTAAGCCTCTGTTCCAATAACACTGGGAGCTACCACACACCAGTGATAATGGAAAAGGAAAAAATAAGAATGATATTATCTTCCATTTATTTTATTGTACATTAGTCATATTGAGAAACAAGAAAGAGGAAAAAGAAGATCATTTCATTACAATGGAATAAGCCAGTAAATAATAAAGAAAAAAAAAACATCAATAAGAAATCATTTAAGCATAAACTCACCACCGCCGCCAAATGACAGAATATCCAAATAGATGTCCATGCAGAGTTGCCACTAGTATGTCCTGTGTTTGTTGAAAGGGTCAACACTATCGGCCATGTTTTGCAGAATGGCAGTATTTTCAGTCCCAGGATATGCTGATGTCTGGGTATGGCCCTACCACTTGTGTCTCGGAGTCTCCCCTACTTTTAGAAATGCTTGTTGGATCTGCACAGAAGATGAAACCTACAGTACTTGCTTATACATATTTATAGTCAGTCTATAAATATCACATTCTAAGCTTAGCCTTTTTTGCTCAACTAATAGATTGCAGCTTTCTACCAACTGTATCTATGGGTATAAAACTCTGAGTTAAACAGCAATGGTATATACTGGACTTCATAAGTTTTGTCCAGCAAAGATTTGTGTATATCTGATAACTCTGTGATCTCCACCTGCATCTCTCGAGCGTATTGTCTGGTTATGCCCGGTGTGGTCAAATAAATTTTGTTTTGCAGTGATCTTTGAATTTCAAGAGTATGTGTGTGGTCTTGAATTGTTTGACCACATCTTGGAAGCTAACTTTGATCAATGGAAGTGGATTCACTGTCCTTTCAGTGGCTGAAAGAATTATAGTGCAGAATTGGAAGGACAAATATCCATCTTCTGTTTTTCAGTGGAGGGACCATAACAATGAAAGTGGGATGACTTTGTTATTTTATTCACCGTGGTTGGGATGGTGCAGTTGAACTCATGTGTTTCCCATAGGCATCTAGATGGCCCTGTGGGAACAGAATGCTGAACTTTGCTCTGATCCAACATGGACTTTCTTTTGTTCATACTTTTTCCCTTTATACAGGATCGCCAGAACGCACGTAAGATTCATGAAGTTTCTGGACTCCCTTTCTTTGAAATCTTTGTAGATGCACCTCTGAATATCTGTGAGAGCAGAGATGTGAAAGGCCTTTACAAAAAAGCACGAGCTGGAGAAATCAAAGGTATGACATTTCTATGACTCTTCATCATGGCTGCCACATTTCCTCCTTCTCCCTCCCTCCTCTTTAAGGACCAAGCTGGCTTCGGCTGAACCCTGAAGAGCTATAAAAGTAACCATTTTATTACTAGGTAATTTGCTGGAAGAGGCTCAGAGGCTTGCTATGGCTGGGCCTTGGTCTGACTGTGCAGATATATGCTTAGCAAAGCAGTGATGCCATGGGGAGAGAAAAGTCCTTGAGCTCAGTCTCTAGGCTGAACACAGGAAGCTGTCTTATCCTGAATCAGACCATTGATAAATCTACCCCTGTACTACTGATTAGCGGTAGCTCTCTGGACTTTCAAGCATAGTTCTTTCTCATCCCTATTTGGTGATAGTCACTGGTGTTAACCCATCCATGTTCTAACTAGGTTCAGGCTTACTTAGTTTCAAAAACTGAGACTCGGTGTGTTCAGGATAACATGATATGTAGATTTGCAGTGCAAGGGAAGTATTTATTTATTTGATTCTTTATTTGATTCTTTATTTATTTGATATGCCCCCCACCCAATTTTCCCCAGGTTTGGGATGCAAGACAGCTTCCAATAAAAATGTGCTAAACCATACACGTTAAAATAAAAATATAATTAATCACACTATTAAAACAATTTTTTAAAAAATTAGAAACACCATACTATTGCTAATAAAGAAGCAGCAAAACAATTTATTTATTGACAGTTTTTTAACTTATGCAATTGATAGGAAGTCTTCAGTACAGTCCTTCCTCCACATTCACAAGGGTTCAGGGCATAGAACCTTCGCGAAAATGGAAAATCAATGAATGGAAATGGAGAAAATGGATGGAAAGGGAAGGGGGAAAACTCAAGAGGAGCAAAGGAAGGTTCTTCCCCTTCCTTCCCCGCCCATTCCCGTCCCTTTTGCCTCAGCAGGAGTTCTCCACACTGGGGGAAAATGTATGGGAAGGGGAGGGGGAAACTTTGGAGGAGGAAAGGAAGGCTCTTGGGAGCCTTCTCTGCCACCCATTTCCTTCCATTTTGCCTTGGAAAATTTGCCCAGGGCAAAATGCATAAGAATGAGAGGAGGAGAATTGGACGAGGAAAGCATGCGTGCTCATGAATAATCAAATTTGGAGCATCAAACCTGCAAATGTGGAGGGAGGACTGTAGTTGATACACAAGATACAAAAGCCACCGCTAAGCATGGACATTGTGAAAGTTAACACATTTCCTTGTTGTTTTATCCATTTGATGATCACATTCTTGCTTTAACTAAATTCATTTTAATTAAACTAGGATTTACTGGAATTGACTCAGAATATGAGAAACCAGAAGCACCTGAGCTTGTACTGAAAACCAACATTATGTCAGTGACTGACTGTATTCACAACATTGTGGAGCTCTTGCAAGAACAGGTACCTTCCTTTGCCTTGAGTATCTCACCTGGCCTAGAAAAATGTAACAGTTGACAAAGAGGTGGACATGTTTCTTGCAGCAAACCCAACAAATAACACTGCAGCAACTTTGAAGTAGGTTATAAGACACAAAAGCTTCTGCTACCATTTATTTGTTAGTCTTTGAGGTACGGTTTTCACGTAAAAAATGTGAAGCCTTGTTTATTTTTTTTAACCATTAATGTCTTCCTTAGAGTCTTTTATCTCCTCTTTCTTTTCTCTCTACTAGAACATCGTTCCTCCAGCGGCCATCAAAGATGTCCTTGAACTGTTTGTGCCTGAAAATAAAATAGAACAAGCTCGTGCAGAGGCCAATACACTGCCTTCTGTAAAGATTACCAAGGTAGGAGATAAAGTGTTAAAGTTCTGTCATGTTAGTGTTTTATTCAGAAACCATGAAGCAGTAAAGAATACATTCTCTTAAATGTCCCCTTAAATCCAAGGATTGATTCTTTGGTCCCTTTGCTACCAAACGAGGAGCAGGTTCTGTTTGATAAGGATACCTTTTGGAGCAGGGATGGTAACAGTGTGACCCACGGTTGTTTTGTATGCTCCAAGAGACCCTCACTCCCCATTTTTAATTTTTTTTTTAAACTCAAACTACCCCCCACACTCTCTGTAGTGTGTGAGGAGTGTTTTGCCCTCTTTCTGGCTCTTTTAAGCTCAAGTGAATTCCAATTCAGGAACAAAAGGTCTTTCAGAGCCTAAAACTGCTGGGAGGGCAAATATGGCAAATTTGTCCCATGCCTCTTAGAGGATTCAGAAGCCATTTGGCTATTTTTTTAAAGAAAACCCTCTATCTAGAATAACACACAAAGTGATAGTGATAATCTTTACCTCTCACTAAGCTAATACTTTGTTTAAAATAAAAAAAAAAAGTAGAGGGTTCTGTGGGATGTTTTTAGCCCCCTGAGGTCTGAGGAGGGGTCTGCTTTTCTCGATTCTCAAGGACAGAGCTTTTTCTCGGTTCTCAAGAACAGATCCTCTAAGCCCCATCTCCTTCTGTGTTCCACCAGAGGCTGACCAAGACACAACACTAGCCCTCCCATGAGAGAGGTGAAGTAGCTTCCCTTTAATGGAAGCTTTGGGTGTATCTGTTAACCAAAGGGAACAATTTCGCATTCTTTTAGAGTTTTTTTGTTTTTTTTTAGTCACCCTTGGGTATCCTGACTCAAGTACCAAATTTCCTTGGGATGACTTTTTCTGATAAGACCTTTTAAAAAGTGTTCCCAGACTAGATTTTTACTGGCTTCTTCTAACAAGATCTGTGTTTTTAATAGTGCTTTGTTTTTATTGCATTTCAAAGTGACCTTTGCAGGTTTTAATTATGTGATCCTATTATAACTTCACCTTGAACACATAGTAGAAGGTGGCTAATAAATCTGGTAAACAAACACATAAAAGAATCCCATGGTAGCTTAAATATCAATACATTTACTACTGCATAAACTTTTGTAGGGCAGGGCCCTCTGTCAGGTACAAGATCAGAGAGTGAAGCCATTTCATCACTATACTGTTATAGTGCTGTTATTCCACATTCAACATCCTATGGAATCCTGGGTTTGGAGTTTAGGGAGGAGTATTTAGAATTCTCAACCAGTGAGCTCTTTGGCCTCAGTAAACTACAAACCCAGAATTCCAAAGGATGTTGAAAATGGAATGATAGCACTATAATTGTGTAGGACAGAAGGAGCCTAAGATATATAAATAGTTCTGGGTTGAGGGCAAATGTCGTCTCCATCTTCAAGAAGGGAAAAAAAGGGGACCCAAATAATTATCGCCCAGTCAGCCTGACATCAGTACCCGGAAAGATCCTGGAGCAAATCATTAAGCAGTTAGTTTCTAATCACTTAGAAAGCAATGCCATAATCACTAAAAGTCAGCATGGATTTCTCAGAAATAAGTCATGCCAAAATAATCTTATCTCTTTTTACGATAGAGTTATGAGCTTGATAGATGAAGGAAATGCTGTAGACATAGCATATCTTGATTTCAGTAGGGCCTTTGACAAAGTCCCTCATGACATTCTTCAAAGAAGCTAGTAAAATGTGGGCTGGACAGGGCTACTGTTAGGTGGATTTGTAATTGGTTGACTGATCAAACCCAAAGGTTGCTCTCCAATGGCTGCTTTTCATTCTGGAGAGAAGTGACTAATGGAGTGTCACAGGGTTCTGTCCTGGACTCAGTGCTATTCAACATCTTCATTAATGACTTGGATGAAGGAGCAGAGGGCATGCTGATCAAATTTGCAGATGACACCAAATTGGGAGGGGTTGCTAATACGCCAGAGGACAGGGTCAAAATTCAAAATGACCTTAACAGATTGGAGAGCTGGGCCAAAGCTAACAAAATGAATTTCAGCAGAGAGAAATGTATGGTCCTGTGCTTAGGCAGAAAAAATGGAATGCACAAATATAGGATGGGGAACACATGGCTGGATAACAGTATGTGTGAAAGGGATCTAAGAGTCTTGGTAGATCACAAGCTGAACATGAATCAGTAGTGTGATGGAGCAGCCAAGAAAGCCAACACGATTCTTGGTTGCATCAATAGGAGTATGGTGTCTAGATTGAGGGAGGTAGTGGTACTACTCTGTTCTGCATTGATTAGACTTCATTTGGAATACTGTGTCCAGTTCTGGGCACCTCAATTCAAGAAGGATATCAACAAGCTGGAGTGTGTCCAGAGGAGGGCGACCAAAATGGTGAAGGGTCTGGAAGCCATGCCTTATGAGGAATGGCTTAGGGAGCTGGGTATGTTTAGTCTGCAGAAGAGAAGGTTAAGAGGGGACATGATAGCCATGTTTAAATATTTGAAGGGATATCTTGTGAAGAGGGAGCAGGCTTGTTTTCTGCTGCTCCAGAGACTAGGACAAGGAGCAATGGATTCAAGCTGCAGGAAAGGAGATTCCACTTGAACCTCAGGAAGAACTTCCTGATGGTCAGAGCTGTCCAGCAGTGGAATATGTTGCCTTAGAGTGTGGTGGAGTCTCCTTCCTTGGAGGTCTTTAAGGAGAGCCTGGATGGCCATCTGTTGGAAATGCTTTGATGAATGTTCTTGCATAGTAGGGGGTTGGACTGGATGGCCCCTGTAGGCTCTTCCAACTCTATTATTCTATGATTCTGTGATTTTATGATTCTAAATCCAGTGGCTAGTCCTAACTAGAGTAGGCCTGGTGAATCAGTAAGAACTTAGTTAGAACCTTTGTTGTAAATAATTTTCCATATATTTCTGTATTCTGTGTAATCATCAACACATAAATGTAGAATGAGGTTCTCATACCCTCCAGCATTTCACAGATGAAAATCAGGACAACTGTGGCCAAGTGATGTCTGAGCATGGTCAAGATGGCAAATATTATTATTCAGTAAAAACACACAAACTAGGAGAGGCTGCAGCAGTTTGTTTTTGCCTGAGCCTATGGGGAATGACAAGAATCTGCCCCCTCTTCTCCTCTCTCCCCACTGAATTAATTGAGCGCAAACTACTTTTGTACTTTGAATTCAGTTTGTGGCAATTGAAGTAAGCCAGAGACAGAAGGGAAGTGAGAGGAGAAGTAATAAATTGGTATATTTTTAAAACATCTGAAAAAGTAGGATGACAGAGGATTAATTGGTACTGACCATTTCTGCACTAGACTGTTATAGTGCTATTATTCCACTTTCAACATCCTATGGAATCCTGGGGTTTGCAGTTTAGGGAGGGGCCTACTGAGGCCAAAGAGCTCTCTGACTGAGAGTGCTAAATGTCTATCCCTAAACTGAAAACCCCAGAATAGAATAATAGCACTATAACAGTCTAGTATGGAAATGGCCACTATCTCTGCCAAAGCATGAGAGTTAGAGGTTTTTTAGCTCTAAAATAAGGGTTCACCCCACCCACCTCTGTGTGCACATTTGGAATCACCCCCCTCAAAAAAAAATGTCCTGGATATCATCACAAATTAGTTGCAGTGAGCAGGAAGGCAATCATACACATGTTTGGAGTATTTCCCCCACCACTCTTCTCTGTAATTGTGGGTGGGTGCGGATGCCAGTCTGCTGTAGTGGTTTGAACGTTGGACTAAGATTCTGAGAGGCAAGGGTTCGAATTCCCACTCAGCCATGGGAACCTACTAACAAACAGGTATGTCTATTATGGCACAAGGATCCTAGAACTTGTAGTCTGGAAAAGTGACTCCATGTACCTCATCAATCCAACTGGTAATCAGACCAGTAATGACCTACCACCATGCTTTTAGTCATCCTTTACAACAGTATTTCTCAGGTTATGTGACATGGGGGACCCACAATTATTATTTTCCAATGTGCTAGTGAGCCAGAGTTCCTTATCTGTGAGGCATCTTTGACACACTGGCCATTTCTGCACTATACTCTTATAGTGCGATTATTCCACTTTCAACATCCTATGGAATCCTGGGCTTTGCAGTTTAGGGAGGGGCCAAGTGGGCAAACCCCAGGATTCCATAGGATGTTGAAAGTGGAATAATTGCAGTATAAGATGTAGTGCAGAAATGGCCACAATGGCTTGAAGCAGTAGTAACTTGAGCCAGAGTGTTGAATAATCTCTCTGCTTCTGCTACAGGGAGAAGGTCTGCAACACTACACAAACACTTAAGTTTGAAATGTTGCATTTATGAATTTTACATGTGAGTTTAAACCAGGGTTTCTCAACTAAGATTCCCTGGAACCCTAGGGTTCCACAAGTGATTGTGATCAACCCCTATCTGATACTGTTTTTGAGCTGTAGCGGCAGTAATTTTTATGCCAGGTTTCTCTGAGACTTGAAAAATTATTTCAAGGGTGCTCCCAGGGTAAAAATGTTGAAGAAGGCTGGTTTCATCCAATTCCCAAGTTAGCCAAACAAATTGCTTTCACATATTTCACTTCTTCATACAAGTTAGCATGGTGCTCTTCAGGACTTGCTTGTGCCTTCAGTTTGGTTTTCAGTCATCTTATTATATTTCCACAAGAACGCAACTTTCTTGTTCAAATGCTTCACAGGTTTTATATTTCGTTCAGAAAAATGAAAGAAATGATCAGTTTCTTGTGATGTGCTAAATGTACAGGCATGCTAATCAACAATGAACAAATCAATATGACATGTGAGACCTATTCTTATTCTTATCAGTAGTAATGAACCCCTATTTTTCTGCTTCAGCATCAGCTGATGACACGGATGCTCCTGTCAGCATCTGATGACTAGGTTTCAATATTGTCCTCATCACCATATCATGAGTTTGAAATAAAAACCACGCTAAGAAAACTTTCCTAACTTTTTTGTTTGCTTGTTCATATTTTTCTCACTTTTGTTTTCTCTTCTGTGCTCCAGACTTGCACTTCAGAATATTAATTTTACCTCAGAGCAATGCCAAAATGCAGACAGACTTGTTTCAACTTCTTCTAGTCACAGACACCCTGCCCTTGCTTAGCTGAATTTTCCTTATTTGCCACCATGATGTACTGTTCCTTTAAGAGAGCTCAAGGAAATGTTTGCTTAGCTGGGAGCCTTAGTAGTTCTGTGAACTGCCTTGTAATACTAGGGCCAAGAAGTGTGGTGTCAAGATGTTACGGTACTCTTTGCTGCATGTGGATCTTATTGGTAAATGCTGTTGTTTATGGAAGACTTGGATCTGCTAAGATTTAGCAACAGATAATATGTCCTCTCTCAGGTTTCCTGGGATGCCAAAATTTATTTTGTGATGTATTGTTTGTTTGTTCACTGTCCAGGCTCCACAGCTCCAGGCCATCTGAAGATCTGGGCCCCAGTAATTTTGAACCTTGCAGCCCAATTCTTAGCCCTGCCTTAAGTGGCAGATGCTGAAGGGCAAGGAATAGTAATGGACTGTTAAGAGGCCAGAACTATGTAGATCAAATAGCCTAGCCTATGCTCCTAAGATAGCCTGCTGACTCTAAGATGGTAGGAAATGTTGTCTTGTCATCATTTTGAAAAAAAGGGGGAAAAAGTCCATTTGCCAGTGGGATGAGCTTCTGTGTATGGAATGGGGAGAACAGCATATTGTCCTTTGCCACAGATAACTTAACATCTTGCACTAATCTGGCATGATCCAAAGTCCCTAGGGCGTTTTCATGCTATGCAGCTATAGCACTGTAATTCCATTTTAATTACTCTGACAACGTCCTCTGAAATCCAGGGATTTGCAGTTTGGTGAGGTACAAAAGCTCCCCAGCAGAGAATTCTAAATACCCCTCCCTAAAGTGGAAACCCCAGGATTCTTATATGATAGAACTATGTAAAGAATTCTTTAAAGGTAAGAGGTTTGAAAAGCCTTGTCTCAGCTGGTCATAGGCTTCCTTAAATGCTGTGGGAGGTTTTCTGCTTTGAATGACACAGATGCAAGGAACTGCAGTTTGCCGGGGAGTTAATGCGAGAATTCTATACTTAACATGTTTCTGATGATGCATGTTGCCACCTGCTGGTTCATATTTGTAGATGTGGTCACTTACCATTATACCAACTATCTTGGGACTCACTCCCACTACAAGGTTATAACTCTATGATTCCCCTTTAATGGTCATGGCTTTATCCTGTGGAATTCTGGGGTTTGTAGTTGGAATCATGGCCATTAAAGTCGAATCCTAGCGCTTCAACTATGTAGTGGGAAAGAGACCTTAGAAATGGATGTGAGCTCTTACAAGCCTGTGGTTTAATTCCTGTAGAAAAAAAATACTAGCTTGGACTGAGGCATCTAACATCATTAAGTAGCTGGGATCAAGGTCACATCTAACAAGGAATATAATTAATTTGTACATCTGAAAATGTAAACCAAAGCCATGGCTCGGGGGAAGCAGCATCAGGATGCAAAAAAGCAGGCAAATTTTCCACCTGCCTCAGATTCAATAAAGAGCACATTCTAGATTAGAATAGTAGTTCTCCAGAAACCGCAGTTAGGCTGGTTCAAGTGAGGCATCTGGAAAGTGAAGTCCAAAACATCTGGAGGGCCAAAGAGAACTAATTGTTACTCTCAGTAATGGTATCTCCAGGTGTACTATTTATTTATTGCTATATCATTAAATGGCTGCTATTCACTCTGATTAAGAAAAGTGAATAATTGGACTTGAGATGGAATACTGCATAACATTCCTGTTATTGTGTGTGATTTGGTCCTACACCAAAAGGGATTCGTTGGGGACTTTCATCTCTATATGCTCAGCATCCATTTGCTCTTGCTGTGAGTTTTCCATCATCATCATTATCATCACCACCACCACCACCACCACCACCATCTGTTTATTTTCCTGTCTTTTACTCAAATGGGACTCAGTGGCTTACAATATAAGTTAAAAACAGAACAGCTAAGGCAATATGAAATCAATTGGTTTAGAACCCTGCTTTTAAGACATCAACTTAAGAACAATTAAAACATATGAAATGCATTTTAAAATCGAAATTCCTAATTGTGTGTCCCTCTACCTTGGTAGTTAAGACTGAAAGCTGTTTAAACAAGAAGGTCTTTGTCTGTTGGCAGAAAAACTAATCAAAGGGGTGCAAATGGAGCCTCCCTCAGAAAGGAGTTCCATAGCCTAGGAGCAGCCGCCAAGAAGACTCTCTTTTGTATCCTCAGCAGATGAGCCTGGCAAGTTCGTGCGGCAGAGAAAAACTCTTCCCCTGAATATCATAAGACTGAAGCAGGCCCATATGGGAAAATACAGGTTTTCAGATAGTCTGGACCTAAGCTGTATGTATAGGTCAGAACCAACACTTTGAATTGTGCTTAGGTTGGACTTGGCTGCCAGCGCAGCTGTTTCAGCAAGGGAATTATATGTAACCAGTCCAATTCAGCAGTCCTAACTACACCTGCCCATCATAATGGTAGACATTTGGCTAGCAAATAAAAGATGGCTATGATGATTTATGTCTTTGCTTTTACTTATTAACACATTACACTTTTTAGTCACTGACTACATTGTGTCTATAAAAATTTAGTCCCCGGAATTTCACTGGGTTTATTTAAAAGTGTCAGTTTTTCTGTCTGTCTGGTGCTTTTAGGCTTGAAAAATCAGGGACAACTGCTGGTATTTAATTAGTAAAAACTATTGCTATAATTGAAGCTAGAAAGCAGGTACCTCTTGCTTACTCTCATTTGTAAATCTCTCATATGCGCTCCTCTGTTCTTTCTTTCCAGCTGGATCTACAGTGGGTTCAAGTCCTGAGTGAAGGTTGGGCCACTCCACTCAAAGGGTTTATGAGGGAGAAAGAATACTTGCAAGTGATCCATTTTGGGACCTTGCTTGATGGTATGATTTGCTTGTTCCTACACTCTGTCCTTAGAACTTTTGTCTCCCTTTGTGCACCCTCCCACTTTTTTTTTTTTAATTCTTTGGAAGAAACAGATGTAGAACACCTACATAGTGAGATGAATGGACCACAGTTTCATTACTTTATTGTGTAATGATATCATTATTGATAAGAAATAAATAAAATGTGGTGATCACAATAAAGTATATTCATATTAGTGAGAGTGTATGCTCAGGGGAGTCAGTAAACCCTTGCCTTACTATAGGCTGGAAGATCACAGAGTGGACATGCTATGTAAGCTGAAGGTATCACTTTAGCTCTCCCTTTTGAGGGAGCAGCTCAGACATCAGATGCATTCTGCTTGAAATAAAAGAGAACATTTAGAAAAAAAGATCTAAAGGAGGGTTTTTTTTTCCAATTTTGTCCAAAGCTGTAAGTATTTAGGTGTTCAAAGCCTCCTTGTGTTTGAAGGGACAGAGAGTAGGACTAGATTAGGGATGGATGCATTGCAGGCCTGGGTCTTCCTCTCCCCTCACCAGCTATTTTAGTGGCCCATGATGCCTTCTGACCCCATGGACTGCTTGCTAAAGAGGGTGAATTGCCAACCCAAGAAGCCTCCAGGAATGGGAGTCCACTATTTAAAAAGGTTGCAGGTTCCCCTTGGGCTTTTTAAACCCTTTTTTTTTTTTTTAAAGTACCCTTTTTAAAGAATTAGATGAATATCATTTGCTTTTGTTCTTTCTGGACATTTTGGGCAGACTGTATGGCTTCCAGATGATCCCAAGGACCTCTTGCAGTTGCCACCCTCAAACCAGGAAGGCTGGAATTATAATCTCCACTTATCCATAAATCATATTATGTAACCTTGAAGCACTTTCTGGACATAACCCCCAAAACATTTGTCACAGCTAAGCCCCTTTGAAGATAATAAAATATGTTTTTTAGAAGACAGACGGAATTAGCTGAAGAGGCTTTCCACTTCCCATTGTGTATGCTCATTTTTTTTATATCAGCTATCACTTCTTTTCAAACAATCTGTGCAGATTTTTGTTTAAAAATACCAAACTTGAAAAATCTTTTTACTAGAAGTGAAAGTGGATCAAATATAATGCACAGGAGGAGTTGTGATCCCTCTTTCATACTTTCTTCAGCCCCCTGAAAAACTGTTCTCTTTCTAACCAAGGCCATACTATGCATGGTCATTCAGCTTTATAGGGTTACTGTGACGACAAAATGGGAAAAGCTATTTTTTTTTTCTGTTATGTGCAGTTATTTCCATCAGCATCAAAAGACACATCTAGCCAGTTTCAGTGGTTCATTTTGATGTAGATGGAGACGCACATCCATAGCTGCATTAGAGCATGCATGGGGAGTGTACTTCTTCCTTATGGAGATCACTCTTCCCGGCTTAGTCCATGTGAATGTCATCATGAAGGAAGACCGTGTTTAGCACTGTAGCATCATATTAACATCAGAGAGGCAATGGAGTGGGTTAGAGCGGCAGATAAAATAGAGTTCATAATTGTCTTTATATTTTGCCAGGAAGGGGTAGAGTTGATATATCCGAGCTTGGTATGTATGCAGCAGTTTTTTGTTAGAAAATGTGTTACAGAAATGAAATCTTGATGCAGAAGAGTGAAATCAGTATGAATATATTCATGATTCAACCAGTTAATGCTCATAACACCAGGTTTCTCTTCTATATTTTAATGGCAAGGGGATCAATCTCAGTTGTGAGTGCATTGAAGACTCCAACAAAATTCTTTCTAACTTCTGTGGATCAGGATTGAATCCACATTTATACATACTTCTTTGAAGTCATTCCCTTCTTTATATTGATGGTTAACCACTGACCCTATAACAGCTCAGCAGCAGTATAAGGCACCTGCTGCCTGACATTTGACACTGTCCCTTTTGTCCTAAATGGCTACCATCGCTAGCTTAGTGGTCACTCAATCTGCCGTAAATTTTATGTGCCACAAGTAGGGAAGATCCTTTTGTGTTATAAATAAAAACAGGAAGCAGGTCCCAAATGTGTTGTTAATCCTTGTGAAATAGAATTTAATAGCCCTTGCACTGGGTCAGTCTTTGGCATGAGGCGTTTTTTTTTCAAGTCATTGGTTGGGACAAAAATATATCCCAGTGACATAAATAAGTTGATTTTCTGGGTCTCTTTTGTCTCAGCTTTCTTTTTTATATACAGAAAAAAAACTATACATAATGAGTAGCTAAAATTGGAGGACATCTGCAAGAGGCCATGTCACAAAAATGCCTGCATTGTAAGTCTGCAAGAAAATGTGTCCTTTTGGGGCTAAATGTCTTTTCCTAGTGCATGCAGGTTATAATGTTTAATTGTGTTTATAGACTGAACCCTGACTGTTTGATAAAGCAATGTCATTGATGGATGGAGATGTGTATTAGAAAATTTTTTTGGAAAGAGAGCCTGATTAAGACAGTGAAAATAATATATATAACTGGTTGAATCATAGTATGAATATATTACTTTTCAAAAGTTCCTGATCATGCATGGATTTGATATGGATGAGTCATAGGCATATAATGTAACATTTAAATGTAAATTAAAGTCTGGAGAATTTGTACAGTGGCTTGGATTCAAAGGTTCTGTTCCATACTCTTAAACTGACAAGAAGGCCTGTTTCCAGCTTGATGGAAAAACATTTTGCAGGGAATATGAACTGACATCCAGTGACATTCTTCTGTTTCCACATGATTCTACACTATTTTGGTTTGGTTTCTGCCCTCTGGATTCCATAGCTTGCATCTAGTTGTTAGTCCCACTAGAAGAGATCTGTTGAATCAATGGGACTTAGACAAGTATTGACTTTAAAATTTCCATTGATTTAGTTGATCTGTTCTAGTTGAGACAATCACTTGGACTCAGGTCCATTATCTCTCATTGTTTTTAATTTAAATTCATTATATGTGTGTAAATCAATCCCATATGGCTGAGCACAATTCCATCACCACTGCAAAGTAAGGCCCACGTCTGGCAGGTAAAAATATTTGGCTAGAGAGTACTTGTAGCTAACTCTTCAAAAACACAGCTACTTAGATCCTTAAGTTTTGCTGTTTATGAGAAACTGTTTACTCTGGAACCAAGTTTATCATGTCTTGTATTTTAATATCACCATTAGTGTTTCTTTTGGACAGCGCTTGAGGATTTAAAGTGGCCATATTTATAAGTGGTGGGTGAACTTCTTTCAGTGGAAAACTGTTTGTGCTCCAGCACATATACATGTTGTGTTGAGCCCATGCTGTATACATGTAGTTGTACTTTCTCTTCATATAATGCATCTCTGTATACATGCATGAAATCTTGTACTGCTTATGCCCTATCCATTATAATTCGCTTTGCACACATGTAAAGAATTTTAGTTGCATCTTCATGGAGCAGTTCTGAGAAAATCATTCTTCTTTGAATCCAACCCATAGCCAAGATAATCAGATGATCAAAATCTTAAAGGCAGCTAAAATAGTTACTGTAATCATAGAATTCATTAAAATTGACTTTGAAATTGAAAAATGAAAATCATTTGTGTTCAAAACTGACACCATACCTAGTTTCTAATTTGCTCACTGATTGTGTTTTATGGATGGAAAACTTAAAAAAACCCCAGTTTGCTGGGGGGTTTTTTAAAGTCAGCTAACAAAATTGGGTAAGTTTACTTGGTTTGTATGGCAAAAGAAATGCACCAGGGGTATGTATTTTCGTTTTAAAAAGTAATGTCTGAGCAACAAAGAGACATACTCAAGAGTTAGGACAAAGCAAATAATGTTAAGAAGTGATATAAATTTGCTATTGAAGTACAATGGCATACTATACTACAGTGTGCTAATAGTAGAGAAGTTTATTTCACAACTACATTGCTCTTTAAGAAGGAGAGGTGCTGTTATCTAGGAAGAAGCTGAATTTTGTTATAGTTGTATTAATTGTATAAGATTTGGTGCATCAACTAGAGCTAATGAAAACTGCTCCAACAACAGCGCAGTAGGCTGGACTGGAATTGACACAGCTCAGTTTACATCTCCTTTTATGTGTATGGTATCTTGCCTGCTACTGGAGTGCAAGCAGAAACTTCTCACCTGTAGATTTGTGTTCTTTGAATTTGTGGAAAGATATTCCAGTGTTGAGGAATACCCTTCAAGAGACTCAGGAAAAAAAGGAACAAACACAAAAATGTATGGTTGGACCTACTATGCAGCTGGGACTCTGGGAAGAAATAGGAAAACCGTCATTCTCCATTCCTTCACATCCTTCAGATTAGACTATTGCAATGTCCTATGTGTGTGGCTGCTGTTGAAGACCGTTTGGAAATTTCACTTAGTTCAAAATATGGCTGTTATGCTATGGACTGGCACAGCTAATGGAAGAAGAGTGCAAACAATCATGTTTTCCAGTTTCTTCTGGAGCAGAATTCAAGGTGCTTGTGCTTAATCCTGGCATATCTTGACACATGGCTACCTGAAAGGATGCTAGCTATGTGTCCCTTCCCATAACTTCAGTTGCTTTTGAAGGCCCTCTTCATGGTATCCTCATCATCATCACAGAAAGACTTCAAAAGAAGACAGACACATAGGAGCACTCATAAGGAGAGTGCATAGATTATTTGTGTACCTAGTTCCTAAGCTATGTGAGCTATTTGCTCTCCCAATTTCAGCTCACCATTTGGGGAATGTCATTCCCAGCTAAACTGTCTTGGTCCTTCCATTTTTGTTTTTGGGCACCAGGGAAAGAGAGTTGTTTTTTTAAAAAATTCCATAGCTCTGTGATGTAGCTACTTTTAATTTCTTCTGTTCTGTCTTATTTCATTATTCTGGCTTACTTAATTTTTTCCATTTATGTTGTGAGCTTAAAATGGGGAAACTTTTACACTGAGGTATGAACTATTAATTAATCAATGGACAAAATCAATAAATATCCAAGGCTTACCACTACTTTGAATACCTGGTGTTGAGGATCTTCCTCTGTCAGAGTGCTCTCAGATAACCACTAAACCAACTTTTCCATGTATCATTTTAAAAAGAATGAAGTATAGGATGACACTGTTCTCTCTTTTTTTTAAAAAAACCAACAGATGGGGTTATTAACCTGAGCATTCCCATCGTACTTCCGATATCTTCAGAGGACAAGAAGCGCCTGGAGAGCTGCAGTGCCTTTACCCTGGAATACAATGGGCGGAGAGTGGCAATACTCAAAAATCCAGAATTTTTTGAGCACAGGAAGGAAGAACGTTGTGGACGTGTTTGGGGGACTACATGTGCAAAGCATCCACATGTGAAAGTAAGCAAACCCAGAATAAGTGAGTCCTTTTTTGGTCTGTGTTTTTGCCAATAAATAGGGGAAAAGCTATGTGCCTATTGAGAAAATGTACTCTCTGTTCTGGTTCTGGTTCTGTATGGATTCTGCTGTTTTTTTAAGTGGGCTTGGCTACAACACGTAACTAGGGAATGAAGAGTCAAAAATGATATTTTGTGCATTGAACAATCTCTTCCCTAAATGGTCTGGTAGACACACACTAAATGTTTCCTCTTGAATAGCAGCAGATGAATCCAGACCACAATTTGGCCATCACTCCTGCTACAGTTGGGTTGTATTAAAATCCACAGAATCTCAGTAATAAAAATCTTTCTGTATTTGTTCTTAATTTTGATTGTGGTGAGGAACATTGGGGGGGGCTACAGGTTCATTGTTGTTGTGGTGGTGGTGTGCCTTCAAGTCATTTCTGACTTATGGCAACCCTAAGGTGGACCTATCATGGGGTTTTCAGGGGCTGAGAGTGTGTGACACACCCAAGGTTGCCCACTGGGTTTTCATGGCCAGCTGGGGAATCACACCTTGGTCTCCAGAGTTGTAATCCAATGGTCAAACCACTATATCACAGTGGCTCTCATACAGCTTCCTACCTGAACATTATTTAGAGGCCAAACCCACAATTACATGTGAGTTTCCTTTTATTCTAAGTTATGGTGATGTGCTTTGATAGATGGTGATGGAGAGTGGAGATTGGTTGGCTGGTGGAGACCTCTTGGTACTAGAAAGAATAAAATGGAATGATGGACTGGACCAGTACCGCTTGACACCCATGGAGTTGCGGCAGAAATTTAAAGAAATGAATGCTGGTAAGTATTTAGTTTTGTGGTATGTAATCACCTTAACATAACAGTCAGTAGTCATTCAATAATATTGATGCAGAATTCCATTGCTTGTATTTGCTTCTTAACTATCTTGACACATAGTAAATGCTACTGCATTTCCTATAGATCAGGGATGGGCAACTGTGGCTCCCATCAGTCTTAGTCAGTGATGAGGAATACCTGGGAGTTGCAGTCTGACATCATCTGGAAGGCTGTAGTTGTCCACCTCGATATTGCTGATAGATTATCAGAAATGTTTCTGTGTTCATCACAGCTATTATTCAATTTTGCATATTCCTGATCCTGCATTTCCAGTTTTGCATTTCTTTCATCGCTTGCATTCCAGATGCAGTATTTGCATTCCAGCTTCGCAATCCTGTACACAATGGACATGCCCTGCTAATGCAGGATACCAAGCGCCGCCTTTTGGAACGAGGCTACAAGCATCCTGTGCTGCTCCTGCATCCTCTTGGTGGATGGACCAAAGATGATGATGTGCCCCTCGAATGGCGCATGAAGCAGCATGCTGCTGTACTAGAGGAGCAAGTATTGGATCCAAAATCCACCATTGTCGCAATTTTTCCTTCTCCCATGCTGTATGCTGGACCAACAGAGGTATGGCATTTCCGGGGTAAGATCTGGTTTTGCAGCCTTCTTTTGCTTCTTCCTAGGATTGGAATTCTCTTTCTTTTTGAGCCAAAGGGGCTAATCAGAAAGAGGGCTTAACTACAAAAGTGAGTGTATATTCTGGTAGGGAAAGAAGAACAGAAGTGGGGCTGGCTGGTTAAAGGACAGATTGCTTTGGGAGGCAAAGAATGAACTTTAAGGGGCAAAAATGGATTCTCCCGAACTGGAAAATCACAAGAGGTAGTCTAGGAATGAGCAAAGTATTCCTCATCCATAAACCTGTCTTTCTTCTGACATTTAAGTAACTAAAAATAATAAATATAGCCATACTATTTCCTTCCACAAGCGTGTTGAGATCCTTCCTGTTTTTGTCTGTTTGTGTGTGCACATACATACATTCAGTGGAAATGCAAACTGATGCAAACTGATCAAAATTTTGAAGGCATGTAACTTTGGTAAGGCCAGTGTGTATCCAGAGACATAGGTATGTGATGTTACCACTGAAGATTTATTTTGCATCTATAACAAAATGAGTATGTGGCTATTCAGAAGTCTCATTGAGTTCAGTGGCGAATTGCAGCCCAAGACACTGGGCTGAGATCCTGTATCGTCAGACATAACTACGATGGTGGAGATCTCTAACTGTAGTTACATCTGATGACACCATCCTCCCTGCCCAAAAAACCCTCTACCTTTTCAAGCTGGGCAGCATACCAACTGAAGAATTTCTGAGGCATTGAAAATTGGGCACTGGGAAATGAAATCTGCAGTAGTCTCCTAGTTGTAGGGCACATTGAGAAGAGGCACCTGGAGAGACCCATTGGGTACTTGCTGTAGCAGGCTGTCTCAGCGTATCTCATGGCCAGCAGACTGCTCCAGAATCCTGAATGACCAGTATTTACTATATAAGTACTACGGAGCTACATTATGGATTCCACCCAGACCTTCCCACAACCGCCAACTTTACTTACTGGGAAGCAGCTCGAAGACTGACAAGAGTCCATTCCTCTGTCGAACAAGAAGTGGCTGCCTGACATTTCCTGTGAAAAATCTCTGGTGTGACAGAAAAAGGGCCTCGTCCCAAATTCCCTTCATGCCAGAGATCACTCACATGGGAGCGGGGAGGTCAGGCACCCATTTCTTGGTTGACAGATTACTGTCAGTCCAAGCAGCTGCTTACTGTGGAGTGGGGTCTGCGGGACTTTCACAGTCGCTACATAGACTCTTAGTAGGTAACAGTTGTGAATGTGTAACTGTAAGTTATGTATTTGTAACTGCGCAACAGGATTCAGGCCATCATTTTCTAGCACTCTGATCTACATTGCCTTGCTAGCCATTTGGTTAGGGGCACTGTCAAGCTTAAATGGTAGGTTTTTGGGGTCATGTTTGGTTGTTAGCAATTGTAAATGTGAATCCCCAGTGGTTACAAGATTGTAAGTCCAACTTATGATCTTGTAACTCCTGAACAGGATGCCAGCTATTATTAAAAACTAGCATATTTACCCAGCGTTGCTCGGGATTTTATTTTCCTCTTAAGAACTCACCAAACTGTCTTCTCCCATTTCCTGTAACTTTGCTTTATATTTCCCAATGCAATCTGTATTCAGGTATTTACATACACAGTTTAAGTTCCTGAGGGAATACATTGTCCTCCTCCTTGCTGTTAGGCCTTGTGTCCATAGCAACCAGCCTATTTCTGTACCTGTAAATTTTCCCCATATTCCCCAATCCAGTCTTTATTCAGAGTTGTTAACATTCAGAGGTTGAGTTCCTGCGAGAATACACTGTCTTCCTCCTTGTTGCTAGGCATTGTCTCCATAGCAACCAGCCTATTCCAGTATCTGTAAATTTTTGCCATAGTCCCCAATCCAATCAGTATTGTCTGGTGACATTGATCATTGATGTACTGGCTTTTTTTTTTTTTTTTGACTTTGCTTTCTGTTGAATTTCTGCAATGGCTTTACATTTTTCTGGAATAATTTTTTGTTTTGAATTTCAACTTTAAGATTCCTCACATATGGAACCCATACAAACTACTGTGTGAGGCGAGGAGACCTTGTAACTATGTTGTGTTTGTCACTTTAATTTTTTCCACATATGCCTCCCAAAAGTTTTCTGGTATCCTTATTGATGGTAGGCCTCATCTCCATAGCAACCGGCCTGAGGCCCAAGAGCTCTCTGGCTGAGAATCCTAAGGGCCCCTCCCTGAACTGCCAACCCCAGGATTCCACGGAATCTTCATAGCTAGCCAATCATATGAGGTCTTCTCGCCTCACTCAGCCAATCATATGAGGTCTGTGCCTGCCCTGACGCAGACAAACAGACAAATTCACAAACTCACAGACAAACATGGACTTTTATATAGTAGACAAAACAAAACAAAACCTTATAATGGTGCAGCAAGGCTTGTTTTCAGTGGAACTCTAATTTTTTTTATGTTTCGGCAGGTCCAGTGGCACTGCAGGGCTCGAATGATTGCTGGAGCCAATTTCTACATTGTGGGTCGTGATCCAGCTGGGATGCCCCACCCAGAGACCAAGAAGGATCTGTATGAGCCAACACAGGGTGGGAAGGTGCTTAGCATGGCTCCAGGACTGACCTCTGTGGAAATCATTCCTTTCCGAGTTGCTGCGTACAACAAAGTACAGAAGGCGATGGTTTTCTATGATCCAGACAGGTAGGTGGGTTGGCTGTCAAACCTGTCTGACAAACGATAATAGGTGGTATTTTCAGATGTGAGGCTTAACAGTTCAGTAATGACCACTTCGGTGAGGATACTTGTGTGCATTACAAATGCCCCCTTTCACTTGTTTCTTTTACTCTTTCACATGAACACTAATAATAAAGGCATGTGAATATCTTTAAAGGCAATTTCAGCCTGCACAGATAAAAACACAGTAATAACATCTATTTTTGTGAGTCACTTTAAATCAGAGGTGGGCTGATGGCCCAGGCCATTTTTGTGCTCCCCTGAGTCCTCTAGAAGAAAAACTGGGGAGAGATTTTTTAAAAAAAAAGGGAAAATCACATCTCTGAAGCAGCATTCTGCTTATGTGTATAGGTTTTTTTTTTCAAGAATGTAAGAAAGATGGGTGGATAAGTAGGTAGGAAGGTAGCCAGCCAGACAACCAGATTCTGTGCATTTTGAAAAAGGTGTGGACTTCTGAAACTAGAAGTGACGTTCTGACTACTTTATGTAAAAGGGTTAGTGTGACCCCTGAGGCTGAAAAAATGGCCCTGGATCACTGAAGCTTGCCTATCCCTGTGATAAACCATACTTTAGTGTGATTTGAGCAAGAAGGAGTTTGAAAGCTTTTGCATCTGTATATAATATTCCATGTCATCTAAACTAGGAACTGTGATTGACCATGTCTGGCTTAAACAAGCAAGCTTCAAAAACTGACGGTGTGAGTTGAAGTTGCCTTTTTTTAAAAAAATAACCACCGTTAATGATAACTGAAGTTTGTCACTTTAGATAACACTTAAAGTCAGTTAACTAAAGAAGGATGTAGAAGCCTCTAAACCTCTCCTCTCATGCAAGAGGAGGAGTGTGGAAAGGAAAGCACATGTGGCCAAGACTTGCTGTAGGCCATTTAGTTTATGCTGAACCACAATGCAGTGCAGCGTGCAAAATGCACCTGTGTATGTCTGTGAAAATGCTTGTGAAATGTGCTCCTTTTTTAAAACTATGATTTAATGCTCTAGCTATCTATGGCCAACCACCTATTTAGAGATTTGTTATTAAAAATGACTGAAATAGATTTTTTGAAATTTGTATCTGTCTTAGTTGTAAGTGTCCAGATAGTACAGCTGACACAGTATTGTGGCTCTTCTGCTTAATTATCTCCTGGATTATATTGCGAGCTGCTGCACTAAAATGGTTTTGACCATTGTTCTTGACTACTTTGGAGCCTATATTGTGAGTTGAGCAGCAAGGTGCCTATCCGGCCATAGGAATGGCTTCAATTGTTACTCTTTGTTGAGCTGCAAACCAATCTACATAGGAATTAAGATCAGCCAGAGCCCTGCTTGTGCTACCTGAGAATAGTGTGATCAGTAGAACTACTACGTATGTCAGGACTTTCTCACTGGTGGCACCCATAGGCAGCTAACTCCTTTCCGTCAAAGATCTAGCTGTTTCCCACACTCTTGTCTCTTAGGTACAAGCTATCAGGAAATAAGAGAGTGTTTGATTTGCTTTTTGCTGCTGTTTGTTTCTTGTCCTTGTTTTGCATTTTAGGAAATATGTTTCGTAGCTTTTGTTTCACAAACCTGTAATCTGTGTTTTTCACATATTTGTGATTTTAATTGTGTTTTAAATGTATGTTGTTAGCTGCCCTTAGCCACGATGAGGAAGGATGAGGTGCAAACTGAATGAATGTATATTTCAGTTCTGAAATCATAAAATGTTCTCCATTTCAAACTAATTTGCATATATAGAAGATGGATTTAAGATGGCGAAGATGGTACTTTTGTCTTTTTCTCAACACTGCATTATTTCTATAGCATCATCCTGAATACCTGACTTTTTCTTACTAGGCACAATGAATTTGACTTCATTTCTGGCACACGCATGAGGAAATTGGCTCGTGAAGGTGAAAACCCTCCTGATGGATTCATGGCTCCGAAAGCATGGAAGGTGTTGACGGAATACTACACATCACTGGGAAAAAATAATTAATTTGGGTTGTACCAAAGAGTGCCATTGTTTTAAAGATGAAGCCCTTGGTTGATTTATTTGCTATTATACTTCATCTATTTTTTTTTTCTATTCTATTTTGTGGGCATTTTCTTCCTGAAGGAAATAATGGTTCTCATTCACCTGTTTTCCACTCTGAATTTACTTGGGAATTTCATATACATTTCAAAGGAAGAGCCACAGAAGAGATTTTATTGTACATAGAATAATATAAACCTAGGTTATGGGAGATAAAAAGCCATATTTTGATTTGTCAGAGTCTTTGGGAAGTAGGGTGTCCTAACTGTGCCTTTGAAAACTATTTGTCTGTTCTTCCTTGATGTTCTTCATTGGTTGCATAGAACAAACAAGCCAGAGATAATGGCTGGCAGTGAATTTCTCTTCTTTCTCTCTTTTTTGTTTCTTTGAGAAACAGCAAATGGAAAGTTTGGCTCTTGCCTCACTCCTCCACAGCTTTTTATTTCCCTTGTGGGGAGTTTGATGATACCATCCTGTTTTGATTTTACATACAGGAATTATTATTAAGAATTGGTATCTCAAATCATCAGGGTATCTCACTAAGGGCAAGAAATAACATTCCAATGTTCTTTCCTAATTTTAGGCCACAAAGGGATGTGCTGTTTTTTAGGGTGGTAGTTTTCAAACTGCTTTAAGGAATCTGGGAGTTTCTGGGAAGCGCTTTTGGATTCAGCAGTGGTGGCAGGACTGCCACAAGATATATTTCTGCCTGACACAGGTTAAAGAAATGGTGCACCTGCTCTCATGCATATCAAGTTGTATAGTATCCCTTAAGTGTCTCTTTCCCAGTATGTTGGTAAAACAAAATTGGATTGTGCTGGTTATTTGTCCAAGCATTGACGTGAAATGCAAATTGCAAGCTTAAAAAAAAAGTCAGGATTTCCTTTTCTCCAGGCAAACAAATAGTCATTTGTAAAGACTGCAAAATAATTTCCTTCTTTTGTGTAGGAATTGTGCAAAAAAGACAATGTTGTAATCTTAAAATTATAGTTCAAAATGCTTTTTAAATATTTCCAGTTTGTAATGCTTTTTAATCCTCAGAACAAAAGAACTAAACATGTGCCTTATTAAACATTGTGTAAAATGAAAGCTGCCGCTGGACAGAATACACCACGTGTGCAACCTGCACTCTGTACAAGAGGCTTACAATGAAACACATGCTGCACTAAAGAAACTTGAGCATCAGCAGTGCAAGGTGGATGGCTCCCATTGCAATATTGCTAATAATGTATATTGGCAAGAGTGCCTTTTATAAATCAAGCCCTCTGGAAGGGACCTTTTAGACAGAAGTGATTTGCCATTTTTAATTTAATAGATATTTTAAATAGTGCTGATGTATTTTCTTTTCCTTTTTTTAACCTTGAAATACTATGTTCATTATCATTAGTCCAAACACATGTGTTGTACTAGTCTTTTTAAATTTTAAAGCCATATATATCCTGTATCATTTTATAGCATATTTATTATGGACATGAGACTGGAAATGATACAGCTCTTGATTAAAAATATCTTCCGAATTTGGTATTCTGTTATTAAAATTCACTTTTAGCATCAATAAATACTTGTCCATTTAATTTCACTTGTGCCATTTCATTCACATATCAGAATAGTCAAAATCTGTTCTATTTTCCTGGAAATATCTAAAGCTAAGGTGTCACAAAAATCTGTAAGAGTTTGAAATCCTCAGCAACAGAGTATAGACAGTACAACTACTTCAAGGTTCACTTCGATCATTCACTCACAAGGGACTGATGAGGCGAAGAGGGTACAGGTTGTTGCTGGGAAGATGACGGAATGGTTTTCAACAAATGGGCTATGTGCATAGATCTACAATTGAAAACTCAGTAGAGTGGAGTCACGTTGGAAGCATTTGCTGAATGCTGGGATGAGTAGAAATCTTTTAAATAAATAAATGAGGCGGACTAGCAGGGGCATGATGCCCTGAAGCAAGATGACTATGGGAATTAAGACAAGAAGTGTGTGAGAAGCTTTGACCTGCTCTTCTAACAGGGAGCAAGGTTTAAAGTACTTGCACTCATGTCTACTTTATATACATATTGCCATGCCCAAGTATAAATATAAATCACGCAACCAGAAATGTGAGGAGCTTAAACAAAATGATTGAAAACTGTGCTATTCATCAATTTTTCAAGGACAAGGTGGTGGCTAGGGGAGGGAGGTTGTTACTGGTGGCAACAAGTTGATTTACACTGATGTTAAACCAAATCCAATAATATTTTCAGTTCCAAACTGCTATTATGTTGAATTGTCTCCATATTTTTTTCACTTGATGTTAAGTAGCATGTTTTCCCAATTTTGAATACAACTAGATAGGTCTAAATCTTTCTATACCAACAGTTCTGATCTGGATTCCCCCTTGAGCAATTAGAAAACATGTAACATACTATTCAGAAATGAGCCTTTGACTTTGTAGATCAGGGTCTGAATCACCTCTCAGCCATGGAAACTCAAGTGACCTTAGGTGACTCATGCCCTCTCAGCCTGAGAGGGCAAAGGCAAACTTCCTCTGAAGAAATGTTGCCAAGCAAACCCCGTGACAAGTTTAACGCCTTAGTGTCATAGTAAGTTGGAACACACCACTATTCAGACTTGACTCAGAAGCCCCATGTATTTTCATTGGGACTCACCCTTGAGTTACTGTGTTTAGCATTGCAGACTGGCACCTGCAAATTAAGGCTGGAGAAGCAATTGAACTGTATGTCTCATCATCAATCACCATTGAGTATGTTAGCCATCGCTGATACGTCAGCAACCTCCAGAGAACAATTATGTCCCTGCTGCCCATTTCTTCTCTGTGGTTAGCAACAGTTCAAGCATGAGGCTTGGAGAAAGGGCCTTCCGCAGCACACATGGAAAGTGTCTAATTCCACCCATGCCTTGACCCCAGTCCAGTTGAGGGATATCTGCATCTGCTATTACAGAACACATACCATATGACACATGTTCCAGTGTAACACATAGTTTGATCCTTGTTACCATCTTAAACCAATGGAAGAATCTACTCAGGAAATGAAATACAAAAACAACATGGGACTTCTGGAAGAGGCCACACATAGCTTTATTTCTTCCTGTCCACCCCCATTTACACATAGCCATTGTGGTGAGAATACACATAGTTTTGCGTGATCCACAGAACCATACGGGTAGGGAAAGAGTTAGCTGTAACATCACATAGAAAAGACAAAGTTGCAAGTGTTTGGCTACAATCATGTCACATTTATTGCTTTATAATCCATTTAAATGCAGTCAAAACTAATCCCTTATTTTAACATTACTGGATTACAGAAGGTGTTCCTACAGACGCCTATAATTATTAAATGTAAGTAAATGTGCTCTTTCACTCTATGATACCAGCTATTCCACTTTGCTCTTGGGACATAGCACAAGTAATGTACACTTGTAGTAGTAATCAGGTATGCTGTTTGTTGCTTGCATTTTACAGTCTCATTGAAGTTTCCAATGAGTAAACCTTCCACAGGTAAGATAAGGAAGCTCACTTATAAAAATACACAGTGAAAAAGTAGATAAAAGATATATGTTTAGCTTTCAAATTACAACCCCTAATCCTCCTATTCACAAACCCAATTTGGGGTTGAATCTGTGCTTTCTTTTGTCTAGTGGAAGAACAAGCAAACATTCTGCTGTTCCATTATACACAAAATGTAACATGAAATAGGAGCTTGATATAAAACAGGGAAGGGGAATGTGTGGTAGAGATGAAGAATATTCCAAAAATAATAAAACTAACTAACCAAAAAACAAAACAAAACAAAACCTTTTCAAGCAATGGGAAACACTGATGAGGAGAATGTCTTGGACCTACAAGAATCCTCACAGTTTGAAACTTACTTCACGCAAAAATTCATACATGGGTTTTTGGTGGAGCAAACTACCCAGGCACGTTCTGCACAGAAAATGTGTAGAAATACTATTTTCTGTGTAGAAAATGCTATTTTCTGAGGAAAAAAGAGAAAGAAAGCACTAATTCCACACAACAAAAGTTCCCATTCTGTTTTTTCTATGCAGGGAAATTCAGTTTCCTATAAAGAAAAATGCTGATTTTTGTGCAAAAAAACCAAATGCAAATTTGTAAATAGATGCTGAACTATGAATAGCCTTCAAATCGTGTCTAATTTTCAAAGACATTTTCACACTAGGAAAATACTTCCCTTGAGAACAAGAAAAACAAAAAATTATATCCCTAATGTGCAGGCCTCCAGATGTTGCACTATAACTCTCATCACCCTCACCATTGGCTATGTTGGAAGGGGGTGATAGACCAAAACTGCAGACCAAAATGGAGGGCCCTACAATCTCTAGAAATACAATATGCATGATGTGTACCTGTCTGTACTACTGATCAATTTTTAAAGAGAGTTACGTATATTGAACTTTAAGGCATGTTACAACAAGTGCAAGGAAAAAAAGAATAGTTTGAAATGTTTTGAGCAGGAAGTAGGGCCTATCTTGCCAACTCCACCAACATAAAGCCACAGTTGATTGAGAAGATCAGGATTTCCACAGAATAGTTAACTGAACCCAAACAGATGCTGAGCAGGGGTGGGGCAAGTGCACCCCCATGTTGTTTTGTGGCCCCTGACGAACTCCCCAAACTGCCCTTTTCTTCCAGACCAAAAAAGGGCAAATTACAATTCAATTTAAAAATATAATTCAGAGCCCTCTCCCTGTTCATTTTTTTAAAATATTTTTTTTCAAAACCTGGAGTAGATTTCATGACACTTGATTTGAGTTCTTTTTTAATGGCAGTCCCTGTTCTACAAGTACAAAGCGTTATCATGGTTGCAGCAAGAAACCGGCAGCTTCAGAGGAAGGAGGCAAAATATGGTAGAATTTATTCAGGGGAACAGTAGGATGTAAGGGAACAATAAGCTGAATTATGATAAAGGCCCAATCCAGACAACATAAGGTGTACTCAATTCCCATGGCGCTTAAGCATGGAGAAGGGCTCAGGGTGTGGGAATTGTCCCAAAGCAAGCGGAAGTCTGCCCAATCAGCCCCCATTCCCATAAGAAAGGGGAATGCTTCTGAAGAGGATTTTAAGGGCACAGTTGGCTGCAACAGTGTGGGGGACAATATGTACAGAGCTTCCACGCTTCTTCAAAGTCAGTATATCTTAGGATCCAGGCTATGTATACTGTACACTGTAATATTTGAATTTGAGAATGAGATTTGATCCAACAGAAATTAAAAAAAACCCAAATCTTCTTTTGAGCAAATCATCAGAAAGCTCTAACTTTTATCAACACATACCAGAACATATCTATCAAGAACAGAAAGACAATGCAATCATTAGTGCTTTTTGTAGTATGAAGGACTGCTCACCTATATAAGGTTAATACTGATTAATTACTTTTTGGACTAAAAGAAAGTGGTCTACAGCTGCATACAGATATAAAATAAATGTACTGGGGAGGGGTAAAACGAGGAAATAAATGGCCAAAGAAATATTCCAACAATCATTCTGCCAGAACAGTTCAGTTTATTTCCCATTATAGAAGTCCACAGGAAACCTTCTGATGGCCTCAAGCAGCAAATCAAGCCTATCAAACTAGTAAGTACTGCAGAAAAGCAGGTTAGAAAGCACTGATTGGCTTGACTTTTCTTAGTTTTAAAAATTGTGCCACAACTAGACCTTCTCCTAATAATCAGGATCTTGAGAGGCTTTTGGTAGGGTTGAATTCTACGTAGGCTTTTTCTTAGCAAACTGCAGAGCATTCAATTTTCACTACTGCCTCCCTGGCTGCCCTTTTCA
The DNA here is from genome assembly GCA_948472985.1 of Iguana delicatissima. Taxonomy (NCBI): domain Eukaryota; kingdom Metazoa; phylum Chordata; class Lepidosauria; order Squamata; family Iguanidae; genus Iguana; species Iguana delicatissima. Next base: position 3,401,116 of record CAOKZL010000205.1, read on the forward strand.
AAGTTGCTTTTGAGGGTCACAGAACTCCAAAAGCTATACGGAATATTACATGAAACCTGCTGTAGATGTGGGGATATGCAAAACTAGGATGCTCTGCTTTTCACAAGAAGAGTTTTCCAATATACAAAGCAACTACTGGATACAACACCTAGTTCTTCTGTGCATGCAGAAGAGGCTCTTGCTGAGCTCCCTGAGTTGCTACAGCCTTTGGCCATTACTGAGAGATATAACTTGGAAATGGTCTTGAAATATGATTCTCTCTCTGAAGAAAAAGGAAACACAAATAACTGGAAAAATGATAAAATCATTCACTTGATTGGTGAACAAAGCAGGTATTAATGCACACCCAACTGAAATTAATGGCTTAACTTCCATTGCTTTAAATTGAGTGATTTTGTGCCTATGTGCTGTTTTAAGAAATGGTGAAACTAATATATTCAGTCACAGGAAGTAACAGCCAGTACGTCTGTTGCTATGGCAGAAAATTGTGAGTATTCATAAATGTCTAGAACAGGCGTAAAAGGTAACCTATTACTTGCTGTTATCCCAAAAACTCCAGCTCAACTGGTGCAAAGTTCCTGTTTAGTAAACGGTGCAAACAAACAGCACCTCTATAAAGTGCCCACATAATTTTATTGATTTGCATTCTGAGGTTCTATTGAAATGGATTAAATAAAAAAGAAATGGGGGCACAGACAGAATAAAGCCATTCAGTTTCAGAACAGAAAGTCATGGTCATCAGAAGAAAAATGGCAAGTGACAAATTTAAGATTATACAAACCAAGTTTGCACAATTTATCTATAGATGGCACTGTCCCAAGATTTACTACTGCAACAACTATTTGTATGAATGGCTTTCTAAAGGATTCAATAACATGGACACTAGCTGCAAAGCAATGCCATTTCTGTGTTCACACATAGTGTGGCTGAAATCCACAGGGACATATAAACAAAGAAATACATTTGACATTTTTTACTTGGAACTTGTTCTGTGGAGCACTCACTAGAGGTTCTCATTTGGGGAATGGAGCGAGAGGTTTCTGGAGATTAAATTTAGGAAAAGAACAGACATGGACATTGCAGCAACATTCTCCTTTAAAAAGCCAATTCACAGCAAATCCCTGAAAAGTTATTCAATCACACTCAAATTAACACACACTGTTTCAGGACTTTCTATGCCCATTTTTTGAGAAGTAAATAAGAAAAACAATTGATATATACAGAGACATATCTTATCACACAACTAGACAACTTCACTCTGTACTCCACACCCCACCCCAGACTTTGGCCTGAAATATTTGTCTGGCCACTTTAAGGAAGAAAATTCTGAACTGGCTAGGTTCAACTGAAATTCTTAACAGCTACTTCTGCAGAAGAGATGTGCTTTATTTACAGCATTTATTTTTGTTAATGAAGAAATATATACTGTAGACATCCTGTGTTTTTCTTAGTCACAAACCATGTTCCATTTGAAAAGTGTTCCTTTTCTTTCATGGGGGGAATCCACAAGGAAACCACTCTTAATTGGTCTGTAATCTTTAAAAAGAACATCCTGTACTTTGCACAAAGTGGTTATACCACAAAATAGCACCTGCAATAGCAAAGTCAAGTTATAAACTGAGCTGATGCAAAGCTAGAATCATTAGTACTGTTTTTTCCACATACTTTCCAATGCACATTTCATTGCCAGTATGTTAGTATGCAAAAAACCACTCATGGCAGGTTTGCTCATGTTCTGGACATTTTGATTAAGGAAGCTGCATTTGGTTAGCATACAACATTAAACAGCAAATTAAGAAAACTAAGGATGTAAATTGAACTTTAGTATTAATCCTGAAAGACATCTTAATGTTATCATCTCTTACATTGAGAATATCTAAAAATTATTAATTCCAAGTATCTACTGGATGACCCACAAAGAACTAATCAATTTAGAAATACTGAGGGAGAAGAGGAACTAAACAAAACTTAATGCAGCAATTTGGGTTGCAACCACTTATAGCTGCTAGCAAGTGCTACAGTAGTGCAAAAGAAACTTTTAACAGGAGTATTCCTGTTGACTATTTATAGGAAACAATTCACAATTCAGAAATAGAAAAATAAATGTTGGCGATATGCAGTTGCCAATGTTCAACAATGCTTAATTCTAACTGTACAAATAATATATTTTTAAAAAGAGTACAATTTATAGCATTTATATAAAATGAAAAGGTTCACAAACCTTACATAAATGCTTTCTAGCTAAATTGATGGCACCAGTGGATCCCATGAGTTAAAGTGGGGAAAAAGAGGTCAACTATCCCTGCATTTCAAGAGAAAAGAAAGGAATCTCCAAAAACACATTTTCTGGCTTTGCATCAAGGTACCACACAATAATAAACATGTGCCGAATCTTTTAATCATCCAATTCTCTTTAACCCAGAAAACAAGTAAAAAAAGGAAAAGAAAAAGAAGGTTTTTCATATTCTAGTTATCTACATATTATGTCTGTGTATAAAAACTGCACACTGTCTCATACATATGTACATAGGCTCTGCTCTGCCTCTCCAAAGAACATTATGCCACACTAGAACCTACTGACAGGCTTTTAAGGCCACAGCAATGAAACAAGACACTGTTTTTGAGCTGGACTACATTCTTTCGTGTCATGATCTATCACACAGGCCATATCCAATTTTGCAAGATTACTAGATTTCAATAACTTAGATAACAGCATATAAAAACAATTCCAGAAACACTTATTAAAAGATATTTCTGCTTCCAATTGATTTCCACTATTTAAACGGCATAACCAGTCACCAAAAGTGGTCACAGACCATGGTACCACAATGCTTAACCTTAATCTAAACTAACGTGCATTAGAACACTCTGATTTGTTGCATCCTTTGACTTCCTCATTTTCTCAATTGCTCGTTGCAGATCTCTCTGTTGCACTGGACGTATTTCATCATCTTCATTGCTAGAAAAGAGCAAAAGACACACAGATAATTTAAAGGCTGTGTATCACATTTCGCAAAGGTGTATCCCTGAGGTAACATGATTCTTAGCAACAACTGATACTAAGGCATATAATAATGCCTTTAATTGAAGTAACATGACTCTCAATAACAAACTGCATTTTTTTTTTACAAAACCTGGTATCCTTTTATTAACTACTGCAATAATAATAGTGATGTGTACCATTTTCCAAGCATGCTTTGCAATCCCTAGAAAGATCTTTTATTCCAATAAATCTTGTGGGTTCTCTGTGCTAGAACAGCTTGATTTCTACATTTAATTTTTCTCAAAGTTGTTTTTAAGTTATTTCCCTTGTGTTCTGTGTGATTTTTTTTCCTTTGTATTTCATGATTTAAACAGAAGTTTTTAAAAAGGGTAAAAAGATTCAGAACACTGTATATATAAAAACTGTGTTTCTTAAGAGGAGCCCTGGGATGAATCCCTGAGACAGTCACACTTCCTGTTCCTTGAATTCCAAGGTGCAGGTAGTGATTATTCTCCTCCTGGGATTGTTAAGTGAACAAAGATCAAAGCTCCTACCACTTTGTTTTGTAGGAGAAGGAATTTCAGTTGGTGTAGCTTATTAAGGAACATTATCCCCCCCCCGCAACACCTCCCAGCGTGTGTGCGTACACATAGGTGCACAAACTGTTTCCTGTTTTTGAAACACAGGTATATCACCAGTAGTGGCAATGATGGGAAGGATGTCATTTCTCCTTCCTACTTTTCTAAGGATGTATTCCTAAATTTGAAGTTGTTCTCTCCAAGAACCCATTCCCTGCAAAATTATCCAGTAAGTTCTACACATTTCTCCTAGCATCGATCAGGTACCTTTCTTCATATGTAGAATTAACATATTCTCTGACACACAGTAGTGCAGCATCACGGCACATTTCTTTTAAGTCACTTCCTGAAAACCCATCTGTTTCTTTAGCAACTTCAAGGAGATCCACACGTCTGTCCACCTAGCAGCACACAAGGAAGAGCATGCGTAATTGCAATTAAATTTTTCCACACCTTTATTAATTTGAATTAACAGTCCAGGTTGAAACAGAACCAAGGAATTTATTAAACTGTTCTAACCTGGATCTTGGTAAAGAACAGCTATACAGGTATAATATCGCTCCCAAATTAAGTCTCTATCTTAACTGAAAAACATTTAAGAGAATTAATAAGCAAGACTATAATACAATAGGCTATCCAAGCAAGCTGTCTGTTATCTATAACTCTTCAATACTAAAACAAAAATACAAAATAGATTCAAATTATGTTGCATCAGAAAGAGTCAAAGAGTTATGTTAGAACTGACTTACATTTTCATTTTTTAAAATCAGTTTCAAGATTGCTTCTCTCTGCTTCAGTGCCTTTAAATTAAAAACAAAACATGAGATCATTACAAAATGAAAATGCCATAACAATTTTGCAATGCAAGGTACTTTTATAGTTATGCCCTCTACTGAACTTGGATGGCACGACAGCAGGTTGTTCTACAAATTCCCATTCATGACAGTGGGTCTTCCACAACAGAAATTGCTGGTGAAATGCAGTTTTAGTCTTCAAATGCAAGTGCCCAAGTAATCTCTGAAAGAAGTATGCCTTTACTTTCTCCATTAGCACCATTGGAGTTTCCCTCTGTTCCTTCCTGCTGGAGGAAGCACATAACTAGCACTGAGCTGGGAAAATAAACTACTAGGAAAGGACTGAAAGAGCATAAACAAATGCTATCTTCAAGATTGCCAGAGATGGCATTAGTATGGGAGCAGCAACCAATGTTTCCAGATCATATTTCTGGCACTGCTTGTTTAATAGCTCCCAATACTACTAACTTTCAAGAACCTCCCTCCTCAAAGAGAAAAAGGACATTGTGTATAATTCCAGAATGAGAACTGTGTAGCCCACCAAGTGTTTTTAGATTACATGTTCAAGGAGTTCTAGGCAGCATAATCAATGGTGAGGAATACTGGGAGTTGCAGTCCAACAACATCTGGAAGGCTGCATGATTCCCACCCCTGACACAAGCAAATGACAAGAAAAATAATAAGAAAGTAATCTGACTAGTACACAGTTGACTAATTAACAAGGTGAAAATCAACCCAAAGAAGAGCAATGTATTTTTGATTTGTGGGAAAACTGATCTGGGGAGTAGGTTTATAGCCCATCTTAAGTGTTGTCACGCTTCCTGTACCCATCATGCGGTGCTGGAGCATGGCAGTGTTCCTGGACTAGTTTTGCTTCTTGAGAGTAAAGAATACTTTTCTGCTTATCTTCCAGTCTACCCTTTCTTGGGGAGGATGCATACAGCTGCTGTTTCATATTTCTTAGGGCTGGACTTCTGCAATGTATTCTCTGCAGGCCTCTGAGAAGTATTTGGACCAGCATGCTGTGAAGCCAGTTCCTGCTGGCAGAAACTCACCAATGGAGCCACCAGCTCCAACCAGTATTGGTTCCTGGTTGGCTTTCAAGCTCAGTCAAAAGTGCTGGCCGCTACTGATGTAATTCTATGTTGAAACCAGGGCATCTAAAAGACCTGCCTTTTTCTAAAAGGTGAGATCATCCACTAAAGTCTTAGTTTATGCTGGATTACAGTAAGGAGTCACAATTTTTAGACATAATGGACAAGACCATTTAGTTTCAGTGCTGAGACTTGGTAGCTCCATTCCAAACAGCCTAATTTGGTCCCCAATTCAGAAAGATTTTCTATGTCAGAGGATTTTGTGGTTTTTATTTGCTTTGACTTATAACTTGTTTTCCTGTGGCTACTGGATGCCGCAGATGTAGTTTTATGCTCTTGAGATTCCACTTTTATTATTATGCTTGCTAGTTTCTCTTTTATTTTACTATCCGTATTACATTTTTATTAGTCTATTCTGTATTGTCTTAGGGGCCCTTTGGGCAGAAAAGTAGTCTATAAGTATGAACAGATAAAATCAGTCAAGCTATAAAAACAGGTTACTGGGGGACAGACTGCAGTCCTCAATATTCAGTATATGACATACTACCCACTGCTGTTAATCTTCAATTACTTACAGGTTGATTGATATGAAATCTTGTAGGCATTCTTCTCATAATAGCAGAGTCAAGATCCTGGGGGCGATTAGTAGCTCCCATTACTATCACCTAAGTGTAGTCAGAAAAGAAGACAAGAATGGAAAGTCTCTGTTTCATGATACATCAGGAGCAGAAGAGAGACAGAAAAGGTAGCTTCCTTGAGTTACTGGTCTCTTTTTCTCAGGTCACAGGAGCTGAGCTGTAGGGATTACTTCAGAACTGCATAGTGCCATCGAGCCATCTGAAAACAAACAGTTTTCAGGCTTCATAGCTTTGCGTTATGCTTAATCTCCAGGACTTAGAAAAGTATAGCTCTACTTTTCATGCATTTTGGTGACAAAGCAAGTTTCCCTCTGTCACTGAATGTGGAAATTTTGACGCGATAACCAACTTATGCAAAAATTTGGCTCAATGTCATTAAAAATGTTTTTGTTTTGCACATTACTAAAATGGATGACAAATCTGAGCGAAGTTAAAACAGAAAAACTCATTTTAGAAATCAGCATATTGCAGAACATACTCTGAAATTCTCCTTTATTATTAAAGCTTTATTAATTCAAGCAAATTATATGAACACCCTTAATTACAATTTCATGTAAACTGAGTCACTATTAAAAACTTCACACATTTCTAACATACGATCTGCATATTGGAAAAAGAGGGAACGATTTAAGAAATCTTTAATAAATTACTGGATAGCAATTGTGGGAACTTCTACTTTCAAATTATCTGGGTAGTAACAGAACTGGAAACCTAGCCATTCAATGTGAGTTTGGCTCTCACTACATTATTTGAACAATGCTCAAAATGCACAGTTATCGGGAATAAATTATATAGTTTAGGTAACATGGTATCACAGAAGAGAAAATATTGTTTACCATCAACATTTGATGCAAAGTAATATTGATTCATTTTAGATTCTGCATCTTCCGCTTATGATTTTTCCAAATCAAACAAATTCCCCTCCCTTCTACCCAGTATTGAAAATTATACATTTTCAAATTCATTTGTGGAAACGACATGAATACTGCTTTCTATGCTTATATTTTTGACCCTCAAATGGCACTGCTTACAATTGATTCATAGATGACCAGTTTTTGCAAGACTGTGCTTTTTCGTTTTCTCTCTCACACACACACACACGCACATCACAGATCATCAAATAGAGATAACACTCAGCCCGGATAAATGGCAACGAATACACTTCTGAGATGCATGTTTCAAAATACTGCTCTGCTATGGGAGGAGGGAGGGAAGAAGGGGAGAGAGAGAATGTGTGTGTGCGCGCGCCATCTAGTGATGAAAATAAACAATGCAAAAAGGATTTTAGAAGAAATGGGAACACCACTAAATTATTGCTTCCACATTGCTATGAACTTGACAATTCATCTTTACGAACACGCAAGAGCTAGTTAGACAAATGCAGGAGTATAGCTATGGGGCAAAATGAACGCATTGCCCAACCAACAAGAATTCTGCCCCTCCAAATAAAATCCTCCTTCAGTCTCCAAACGCATAGCGCTGCAATTACTTAAAACTTCAGTTGACCATTTAGGAATACCGTTATCAAGGGAATAGGAACAAAGCAGATAAGCATTCTAGGTGTGAATAATTTTCAGTGTCTCATCCTCTACAAAACTAAAAACTGTGGACACTGAAGGAAAATTTCATGGGCAAGGAATTCTTATTTCAAGGGACAATGCTATCATTTTGCCACCCCCTGGTAGGTATACCCTTACACTACTGTAAGAGGCTCTGTGTTGGGCTGCCTTTGAAACATACTCAGAAACCTCAGCTGGTTAAAAATGCGGTCAGACTACAAACAGCAACCAGTTACAGGCAGTTAGATATTGTATTTCCTTTAGTGTTTGTAATTTGTTACTCTAATCACTGCTTTATTTTAAACTCCGCCTTTAATTTTGTTTTAATCTTTGGTCTTGTCTTGTGCTGAACTGTACTTTTATGTCATATATAAGCTGCGTCATGTCCCATTTTGGGAGAAAGGCAGAATGTACCATATTTGTCGACGTATTCGATGCACCAGCATATAAGGTGCACCCCATTTATACACTGGCAAATGCTATTTGTTGGCATATAAGATGCAATGGCGTATAAGAAGTACCCTATTTTCAAGCAGTATTTTTCAGGAAAAAAAGTGAATATTACATGCCAAGACATAGGGAATGATTAAATAACTAAGAGTGAAACATTACTCTGCTGATGCAACACACCATTCACTAAGAGATCACATCAACATTGGCGCTAGAGAGTTCCTGTTAATAACCAATATTGCATTGGGACATGCAAATTTTAACTGCAGTTTGTAGTTCTGCTTGGTTTCTGCAAAGCTGGAATGCATTCTTTACCACTGATATTTTGCTATCCAGTTACAATATCCTGTGATTATGGGATAACTATTTGAAATCATTTAGAAGCTTCAGATCTTTTCTCTCTCTCTCTCAACTTCCAGAGGTTATTTAGATTCATCTTGAATGAGTTAAAACTTTCTCTGATCATTACTAAGCCAAGCAAGATAGGATTCACTTGAATATTGAGTATAAGAATACCTTTATGAAAGTGTGCCTAATCACATGACACTGAAGCCAAAGTCCCACAAACTGCACTGTGCAACCCTATATAGATTTTTGAAACCATCTGTTGATCCTCTTTTCAACAAGTGAAGCCTTTATGTTAAGTTAAAATCAAAAAAGGAAAAATAAAGCCACTACTCTAACTGCAGAAAGAAACCATGAATTGCTCCTACTGAAGCTTTAAGATCTCTTGATCCTTTCCCTACTGCACAGCATTTAAGCATCTTCTGACCTTAAGCACCTCTGACTGTGCTTTAGCTCTTCACTTAATTAAGACTCTGTCACTAAAAGCAACACAACATCCTGTTTGATCCCTTATTCTTTGGCCTGTGAGGTCCTTCAGGGGTCAGTTCTGCTCCCCATGCTATTTAACATCTACATGAAATCACTGTAAGTGGTTGTCTAGAGTTTTGGGGTTCAGTGCCATCGGTATGCAGACGACACCCAACTTTATTACTCCTTTCCACCACAAACCTAGGAAGCTGCTTTGGTCCTAAACCATCAGTAATGTCATCAGTAATGGACTGGATGAGGGCAAACAAATTGAAACTTAATCCAGACAAGATAGAGGTGCTCCTAGTCAGTTGAAAGGCAGATCAGGGAATAGAGATTCAGCTTGTGTTAGATGGGGTTACAAACCCACTGAAGACACAGGTTTGCAGCCAGCTCCTGGATTCAACTTTGAGCCTGGAAGCCCAGGTTTCAGCAGTGGCCAGGAGCACATTTGCACAGTTACGACTTGTGCACCAGCTGTGTCCATTCCTTGAGATGTCAGATGTGGCCACAGCGACACATGACTTGGTTACATCCCAGGTGGAGTACTTTAATGCACTCTATGTGGGAGTGCCTTTGAAGAGTATTTGGAAACTTCAATTGGTCCAAGAGCCACAGCCGGACTGCTAACTAGGGCTGGCTATAGGGATCACACAACTCCCCTGCTGCAACAGCTCCACTGACTGCCAGTCTGTTTCCAGGCACAATACAAAGTGCTGCTGATGGCCTTTTTGATGACCCTACATGGCTCAGGTCCAGGTTATCCAAAAGACTGTATTCTCCCTTAAGTACCAGCCCAAGCTTTGAGATCTATGGAAGAGGCCTTCCTCTCTGTCCCACCACTTTTGCAGATGCATTTTGTGAGAACATGGACGACGGCCTTCTCGGTGGCTGCTTCCAGACTCTGGAACTCCCTTCTCAAAGAAGTCAAAATGGCACCCTCTCCGCTTTCTTTCCACGGTCAAACAAAGACATTTCTATTCTGACAGACGTTCAATGTGTGACTATGACCTACTTGATACAAGGTGCTGGATATTGTTAACTGTGCTGAATTTACGATGTTTAAGTTTTAATTATGTATTTTAACTTTGTTTTAGTCCTTATTTGATTAATTTGTGTTTTAACTTTTGAATTCTGTGATTTTTAATTATATTTTTTAAAATTATTGTAAGCTGCTTTGAGTCCCAGCTAGGAAAAAAGTGGGGTATAAATAAAGATGGTAACAACAACCACAATAATAATATGCCACACATGTGCTCTATGTCAGTATTTAAAAACAAGTTATCATTAAAAAAAATTACTTACTTGGCAATTATAGTCAGTATCCAGACCATCCCAGAGACTCATAAACTGTGCCTTCATCATAGCTGTGGCTTCATGATCAGAACTTGAACGACTTCGTAGAAAGGAATCTGAATTTAAAAAAAAAATGAATGAAAACTAGTATTCTTGGACTATGACAGGAATGGGGATTATGAGAACCTCTCAACACAACTAGACTACAACTCCCACCAACCCTAGACTGCATTCTTGATATCATGTACATCTTCCCCTACAGCACATCTCCAGCTAGCTCTTGTAGGATACACAGAACCTCCCATACATGATCTTTATACAATGATTTACTTTGCCTATGTACAATGATTTACCTAAAAACAAAACCTCATGTAATATACTGTACATCAAGCTCTATTCCACAAGCCAAGATTCTGAATAAGATTTGTGTAACTTAGCATTCAGTTTGGAGTCTAACAGCAGACATAAATAAACCATGGCTGAAAGAGGTGAGAGAATTCTACCACTCCACCAATACTTGCATCCAAATGAAAGCAACAGATCTGCTGAAGATGTTCTTGTTTTTCCCATAGCAAAACATCGTATTTTAACAACTATAGTTGTGTGTACTAGCAATAAAGCTTTTCTACTTCCTCAAGGTAAATCATAGTACCAAAGCATTTAACTACTTTCTACAGAAACAGTATCAACGTATACTTCTTTTGTCACTGATGGTTATCTTACAGGACCAATGGCAAATGGTTAATGCAGGGCTTTCCAAACAGTGTGCCATGACACGTTAGTGTGTCACCTGAAGTGTGTAGGTGTGTCGCCTACAGTCTTGGAAATGTATGTTATTATTTATAAATCACATATTTTTAAAAATGTATGACAGGCTTTCATGAGATATGTTGCGTCCCCATACATTTAATTATTACAATTTATGTATGTGTCTGTATCTCTTATAATGCGGTTAGTTTAACCTCCAGTTTTCCAGTAAAACTGAATTACTGTGTCACAAAACGATGCATGTCTAAAAAATGTGTCACCAACATGAAAAGTTTGGAAAGCTCTGCTTTAATGTAATCTTTTCCTGTCACTATGCAGAGATCATACATTATTTTACCTATTTCATCAATAAAGATGATGGATGGTTGAAGTTTCATAGCCAGGGAAAAAACAGCAGCTGCCAGCTTCTGGGATTCCCCATACCATTTATCTGTTAGTGTTGAGGGCTGAAGATTAATAAATCGACAACCCGCTTCCTTTGCTGTAGCTTTAGCAATCAAAGTTTTACCACAGCCTGGAGGGCCATAGAGAAGTACTCCTAAAAAAGACGTGTTATTAACATTTTATTGCCATTTAGAGCAAGATACAGTGTATGCAAACCTACACCCACATCTTGATATTAGTAAGACTGCTTGTTAAGTGCCTTCCCATATTCAACACCTGCACTGCTGTTCTTATATTGTTCCCATATCGAACAAAACCTTAATATTTTATTTTGTTTAGGAAATGAAAATGATCTCAACGAGGGAGAAAGAAAACAATAAAAGCCAAAATTGTCAGAAAGAACTGCTCAGTTAGTAGTATTGATATGGCACAACTCAATATAAAACCTTTTATTTAGACAGTGCCTCACTTTCTTCAAAGCACATGTAAAAAACCTGTGAGAGTCACATTTTTGCACTCTGAAGCTTCTTATTCTGATTAAGATAACCTTGTTATTACAACTAATTGATGATTCCAAATTATTTTGACTAATTTATGTTTCATGCACAACTTTAAAATTATCCAGAAATTCTGACTGGCCCAGACTGTTACTAAAAGAACATCAAGCAGGACAAAGCACATTAAAATGTGTACTTTAATTGCTTCAAAGAGTTCTCAGTCCACCTCCAACTCTAATTCAAAATGATTTTCTTAACAATTAAAATATATACATATACGGTATACATATATTTAGGACTCGGGGTCTGGTAATCTAAAGGATAACCTGTTCCCACACAAAGTTGCGTGAACACTGAGTTAGTCCTCAGAGACTCTGAGTGCCACCACCTTCAATGAAAGGTGAGTGACAACTGAAGAAAGGACTTTTCCTGTGGTGGCACTTCACCCATGAAAAAATCTCCCAAAAGGCACAACACTGGCAGGGTACCGAGTCTTGTTTTCACGGTTCCAAGTGAGGAGCTCATTTATCTGCTAATTCTGCTTATTGTTTCAGCCATTTATTACTATATTGTTACTCTGCATTATTTTAAATTAATATTGTATGTCACTTGGGGACTTTCATGGTAAATTGAAGGACGGGTCCATATTATAGAAAGTACTATCCTGAATTGCATATGTGCAATTGGGCTGGCACTGGAACAGTATGTTGGAGAAGTAGTGTAAGTTCTTTACTTTTACCACTATACCATTATCTGAGCCCAGCCTCCCAAGTGAACAACTGATTATGCCTGGTTGATGGAAGAAGGGTAGACTCTACCTGTAGGTGATAACTGTACTCCCCACCCGCCCATATAATTTAGTATTGGGGTCAAGCTATCATTCCTTTAACCAAAATGCTTAGTGGGATGAGAGAACGAAGTCAGCAAGACACCCACAGGAAAAAGTGCTATAAGAATGGGTGGTTTCACTTACTATATTTTAATTGTATTAAATAATCTGCTTTGTTATGTTCAATTTCTGTTAGTATTGTTTTTGTATTTAAATGCTTTGGCCACCAAGAATGCTACACAGTAGAAAGTTTGGATTCAGACAAGATGTCTGTGGTGGCAGTAGTGATGGTGTCCAGTGGGAATATAAGTTGCATAGTAACTCACACAGGTACCCTGAGGGCATTTAGGAAACTTCTACAGTTGGCTGACACAGCAGTAGGACAGGAGGAGTTCCCTACATTGGTGGAAGAGGTGAAGACAAAAGAGAGCCTTCTCTATTGGTCGTAACAGTGAGATTTGTGGAAATCTTCACTTTTGGTGACAGCAGACGTTTAGACAGAACCTCACATTGGATGGAAAAGTGGTGGGTTAAGCAGTAAACCCCCACACAGAGATAAGTTGGATTTTTCCTGCCTTTAATTTCTTCTTCTATTGAGACAAACTATTAGGGCCAACTCAGAAGAATCACTGTTGAGGACTTCTCCATACTTACCCTTAGGTGGCTGTAAGAGCCTAGAATTCTGAAATAGATGCTTCTTTCTGATTGGCAAGATGACCGTGTCCTTCAGATCTGTAATAACATCATCTAAACCTGCAATATCATCCCAAGTTACCTGAGGTACAAATAAAAGTATTATGAAAGTTATCATAAGAATCAGAGTGATGTAATAATCAGTATCCTAGGAAAGGAAACACTTGGAGTTGGCCATGAGATGGTCTTGAGCCAGTCACCCTCTCTCACATTAACCTAACTTCACGGAGCTGTCGTGAAGATAAACATGGAATGGACAGGGGAGACTCATGTATGCAACTTTGCACTTCTTTGAGACATTGTAGAATATAAAATTCAATCCATCAAAACAAATTGATACAATGTTGTTACCAAGCAGTCACTTTCTCAGATCTCCTAAGAAGCTGTGAATGGTACTTATATTTTGAAACTAATGTCTTTCTGTATAGTTAGGAATACAGAGATAAATAACAAAATAAAATAATAGAAGATGAACTAGGAAAAAATAGCAAAAGACGACCAAGGAGCTGTGATACCACTGTTAATGGTATAGATATTTATGACAGCTTACTGTTGCAAAGATTTAAGTTCCTTCACATGCTCAATTTTTGTTGGTCTTGAGGAACAGCCTCTGTTTACTCAGTTTCTGTTCTGAGATACATGGATGATTTTCTTACTGGATTTTGGGATAGGAAAGCAGAGAAACACTTCTCACTGTCACTTGCTGGGCATGGAAAGGTGATAGTCTTGTTGAATGCTGATGGAATACTGATCCAGAGTTGACTAATTTACTAGGAAGATTGGCAATGGACTACCCTCCTCCACCGGATAGTCCCTGATTATTTCCTAGACTCATTAGAAGATGTTCTATTGTGCCCGTGCAAAGGGGTACAAAAAGACTCAAACTTCAAGGCACTGTACTATGATTATAAGATATAGAACATTTCAGCAATAATTTCTGAAAGTATCTTAATTTAAGATACCTGTTAAGAATATTATTTTTTAACCAAGGTATGCCCCCATTTCTATGAACCCCTGTGGCATTATGTACAGTCATGACAGGCACATAATTTCAAATAATTTTAAAAATAACAGCTGCATAATTGTTCAAAGTAACCTGGTTTTTCCAATGGTTATATGAACTGTAGTTACATCATTACCTCAAAAAGTTCATTGTATGTTATACCATGCTCAAATAGACACACTATTTCAAACAGTTGCACATGTGCAATGTTGTGTGTACAAGTGGTTTAAATGGGCTTATCTGAAAAAGTGCATGGTCAGAGCAGCACAGGTAGTCACCATTTATTAGTTTTTAATATTTCATTATATTCATATTGTATCAACATGCACTATCGCTGCATGCCTTCAAGTTGTTTCTGATTTACAGTGACACTATCACAATGTTTTCTTGGTAAGATTTGGTCAGAGGTGGTTTGCCTTTGCCTTCCTCTGAAGCTGAGAGGGTGGGACTTGCCCAAGATCACCCAGTGGGTTTCTGCTACTGAGAGGGGATTTGAACCCCATTTTCCAGAACCACAGTCCTACGTTCAACCCACTCGTTTTTATATTTAAACATATTCCCTTTCATACATAGTACCCCTAAAATTATGTGCCTGTAAAAGATATTGTATTCACTTTTAACCAAGAACTACTGCTTTAATAATGAATGTTAAAGCAAGCAACGCTCACTCTTTTAGGGACTGTGTAACCAAATCTGGGTATTCCTGATGCCTATATCGATTCACGATATATTAGTTTGTTTCCCTGTGTTTTACAAGGAGTATTTCCTATTCCAAAACACTTCTCAGGCACAGTTTTTAGGCAGAAACCTTCTTTGGGATAAATTCAATGTACCTTGACAGTGAGTTTAAGACTACATTAAACAACCTTCATTTCAAAAAGAAAGAGAAAAATTTTGTTTGAGATTTGGAGGTCTTTATAATTAAGTGCTTAATGATAAAGAAGTGCTTGCTGATTGCCAGAAATGAAATATTTCAGTTCTCCTATCCTTCTAAGGAAACTATCTTTTGGGATTTCCAGATTAGGATATTTCAATTTATTAAAGTGCAAGTACTGCATTAACAATAGCGTCTACATATCTTGGCCTAGAGATTATACTTTATTGTTGCTCCTGTTTTTATAAGTAAACAAGAAGAAAAGGTTAGTAAAAGAGACACTTACATGCATGCTCAGAGGATCTACAAGGTGTGCAGCAATACTCATTTCATACTCTGTGAGTTTTACATTTTTCACACCTATTTGTTTCATTAACTTCTCTGCCTGTAAGGTAGAAAAACAGCATTCGGTAATGCTACAATATGTGTTCTTTTCAGTTAATATTCAAGAGAGAAGTGTACTTTGGCACTGAGTGAATTGTGAATAATGACGTTTGTAAACAGAACCTTCAAATTCTACATACCTGAACACAGCATTAGATCAAGTTGTCCTTTTTGTGAAAACAAGAATAGCTGATTATTTGACAATGAATCAGTACTTCAAGTAAAGTTCAGGGTGTCTTTCCACAGTAAATCAAAACATAACTCTATTAATCTTTTTTTATACTCATGTAAGATAATTTGTAATAATGGTACAATATACTGCCTGATCAAAACGGACCAGGGAAGAAAGGAAGAGAAACGGCCATTCTGCTGGCTGCTTCCTCCTCTTCACAAATAATGTCCAAGCAAACAATATCCAAGAGAAAACATGTGACTAAAACATAGACCAAAATAGGAATTAAGACAAAAACACTATGCTACTAAGGAAAAAAAAGACTATTTTCCCCAGTTGCAAAAAATAAGGTATGAAACAGAGGAATCCCAGGTAGGAAAAAGATGCTGGACAGATTTAATGTTAACGGCTCATATCAGGAGGCTGACGGGATAACTCTGAGACTGAATATTACTTTCCTCTAATCCTCTCCCTTCATTTAATTCTTTTTACCCAAGTTCAGTGGTTTCTCTCATTGGCATGAACCCAAAATAGCAGAAATGTCTGGAGGTGATGATTCTGAGATTCACTTCAGGAAGCAAGGATTAATCTGGGATTCCAAAAATCAGTTTTATGAGTGTCACTGAGCTGCTGTCAATCAAGCTGAATACCAACGTAAGAAGTGAAAAGTTTAGTTTTCAGCAGAGAATACAGAGAGAGACTTGTGATGGACAGCAGAGCCAGAGGGCCTGTCCAGTCTGTGGAATTATATTACAGCCTTAGAGAGGTCAGAAGAGAGAAGGGTGAGGGAGAAAGAAAGAAAGAGAAGTGTAACAGTTTAACTGACAGAGTGAGAACTGGAGCAGTGGTTGAGGTGTCTCAGAGAAGGGAAGGAAGGTACAGGTTTGAGCTCAGAGAGAATTGGAAACTGACTGAAACCAGTAACCTAACACTGATAATGTTATAAGGAAATGCTTTAATAAACTGTTATTTACTATTTCCCTACTTCTACCTAAGCTTTTTATTCCAGTGACTGCCAGAGTCTAAGCCATGCATCATCATGAACCTTAAAAAATAAATATGCTCATCCAAGCATAAAGCTACTGTAGAGTAGTGAAATCCAGGAAAGGGGTTAAAAAACGAAGTATGCTGGGCGACAGAAGTCCAGGGTTAAATGACAAGTCAGCGTAGTGGTTTGGGCATTAGACTATGACCTCAAGACCAGGGTTCAATTCCCCACTCGGCCATGGAAACCCACTGAGCGACCCTGGGCATGCTACACGTGCTCAGCCCCCGAAAAAAGCCTGTGATAGGTTCATCTTAGGATCACTGTGAGTCAGAAATTTCTTGAAGGCACACAACAACAACAAAGAACCTGGAAGAGGCAGATGGTCACAAGAACCTAGCTATTATCTGGATCTAACACTAGACACATTTATTGTAAATGAACCTGGAAAAAGCCATGAAAGGCAACGCATTTAGGAGAAATGCATTTTCCATGGACTTCATATTTTTGAATGAAAATCAGCACAGATCATTAAGTCAAATCTGACATGAATGAATAAACAAGAGCAGATGTTTCAAACCTTTAGCTTATAAGCGCACAAGGCTTCTGCTATCAGTTTGACGGCAACACCTTATTGAAATGTGAAAATGCTTCATTGGACTAGTAAAACATTATACTAGGAGTGTTCTTAAGTATTATTTTAATTTAAATTTTAATCTTTCTTCTAAGAGCATAGCAGTGTGCAAAGGTTTCTCTTCCTCTCCTTTAGTGCAGCAGAAATTTCAAAAGGCAGGTTAGTCTGAGGTGCAGTGAGCTTTATGGTTGAGTGAGCATTTGAACTCATGTCTCCTCACTCTTAATTCAATTAGAGTGTAACACTAGGTAAAGGTAATTCCAGCATTCAAAACAAGAGGCCAGACAATATGGCCTCTGCCTGTCCTTGCCACTCAAATAACCCTTTCGCTCTCCCATATCCGGGGGCCATGTCAACATGTGTCCTAATCTTGGATTGACAGGAAATTCTGTAAACAAATGTTCATGAGAAGTCTGGCTAGCCAGAGGCCATATATGGTAGATTATATGCATACAGGTTTTGCTAATTACAGCAGGAACATATAGCATTTTACTACTCATTTGGGGCACAGAGGTTGCTGAAAACAAAATACCCTGCATTAATTTACAATTTGCTAGACTTACAAACTATTTTCTTCAGAAGTTTCAAAGGCTGTTGCTGAACATGACCTTGGCAGAGTGTATTTGGGGACACAATGACTCTTTTTAGTTTTATATGGCCCAGGCATTTAGAAATATGTATTTTGTGTAGGCAGCAGATAACGAGGGATAACAAATGTATTTAAAATAAATATTTGTGGAATTTGCTTTTCACTTCTGGACTTTGTAGCTGACAGAGAGTTAACTGCCTTTTCTGTTCCTAAATTACAATTTGAATAAGTCTGACATTTGAGTAGAAATTTTATTGTCCTACCTGTTTTTGAGCTTCTACCTTTTGCTTCCTTGTTGGATCAATTGCATCTACCATCCATTTAATGGTAAAATAGGTCACAGCACCAAATATCGTTAACCGGAAAATTAAACCAACAACTTCATTCCGACTTAGGGGACGGGAAAAGGCTTCGGCATGTACCATTCTGCTGGTTTCACCTATATCAAAAAGCAGGAAAAAGAACATAATGTGCATTAATAGAAAAGCAAGGAAAAAGTTTCCATAACCAACTCTTAGTTACAGATTACTAGTTTGTTATTAATGCATACGCAAAAATAAGTGGCCATTTTCTTTTGGCTCTGTCTACAAAATGGGAAGGCATTTCAGAAATATTTTAACTGGTAAAATGGTAAGCCATGTATTCAGTATAGTCCTCCCTCCACGTTCACAGGTTTGACCTTCATGAATTTGATTATTTGTGAGGCGTGTCCCCCCCAATTCTCCTCCTTTCGTTCCTTTGCCTTTTGCTGGGCATGGAGAAGGAAGGCTCCGAGCCGGGTGAACGTGTTCCAAGGAAAAAGGCAAGGGAATGGTGGGGGGCGCATGTACATTCCTTCCTCCTCCCCAGAGGAGTTCCTCGCTTCCATGCCCTTGACTTTTGCCCATCATGTAGAAGGAAGGCTCATGTGCCAGGGCAAAAGGCGAGGGAAGAAACCTGGAAGGGAATGGGAGGGGTGGCGGGGGGGAGTTATTCACATTTTTTCTACCTTTGTGAGGGTTCTGTGCCATGAACCCTCGCGAAAGTGGAGGGGTCACTATATATTTCATTTACTCCTATTTGCTAGCAATCAACACTAGTAGTTCGAAGCATTTCCCCCACCTTCTGATATATTTACCACATGCCAGAATGCCAAACTGCAGAGGTCTCCATGCTAAATGAGAACTAAAACTACTGGGTTCTGGCTGGTGCTGGGCACTGCAACCTCATTAGACACCATCTGGACTAACATACCTTGTTGTGTGACAATGCAGCTTTCACTTAAAACCTTCCACCTCATTGCTCAGCCCTTTTTAATTATTCAAATATAACATCTTACAGGAATCAAACAGACTCAGCCATATACAAAGTCTGGGATCTATAGTAATGCTCTTAAAAATGGTTCCTACAGAGTGAAACATTACATTTCTACATGGTTACGCCAAAAAAAGAAAAAAAAGTCACTGTGCCCCCTAACAGGAGAGGCAGGACAAAGAATCTGTGCAACCTGGATGGAAGTCAGCTGTCTCTCTAAAAAATAGGAAAAGGAAGCACTGGCAGAATGAAGATCAAGAGAAACAAGGAAGGGAGTTTGTCTGGAAAAGCTCTTATAAGTGGAGACTGGTCTCATTCTCCCCACCACTTCCGTACTGCCTATGCCCTCACACAGATTTTCAACTAAAAGCCATCAGTACATTCATGCCCTTGACAGAGTCTACTGGAATAACAGAATGCTAGGTAAGAGGTACAAAGTTATCTGGGTCAAATGGATTACTGTCCCTATGAATATATCAAAACTTGGATTTCTTACAAATATTTATTGTTTAAAATAGTTCAGCTCTTGCCAGTGTGCTTCATCCCCTGCTCATAGTTTTTCCCACCTGCCAAATGACCAAGGGAATAAGAATGGTAGCTGTGCCTTCTGAAGTAGTGTAAAATACACTAGAGCCTAGAAGGTGATGCCAAACATAATTCTTCATGTTAGGTCAATCTGAGATGCCCTGTTCACTAGAAAAAAATCACAAGATTTAATATTCTGTCTAGGAAGATATTTCCTCACGTTCAACTGTCGCTTGATTTACATAAGCAGAACTTCTAATATCAAAAATAGCTGTGTCAGTGGAATGGCACTGAAGTCCACATGAAGGATATCAGGAGGATAAAAAAGTACACACAGATCACACTGGTAATCTGTTTTTTTATATATTTGTTAAGATCACCCAGTTTCTTTATTTCTAAATGTTTATCCACAATATCATGGGAAAGATGATATTGACACACATTGCTTGAAAGTCAAGGAAGAAATAATAAAATGTGTTCATTGACTAAAATTTTGACAACTTTACATATAAACTCTGCTTATATTTAACTGAATGTGTCTTAGTGAACTCAAGTTCTTTCCCCCCTACCTAAAGCAGCAAAAAAAGGACACTTTCATAAAAGCAGCTTATTAAATTGTGCCCAACAGACCCTACGGGGTACTCCAGTGTAAGCTGGTCACCTGCCAGGCAAGAGGATTATCAAGCATCTGACCAGCTGGCTTACCACATACAGTGATGGGTTTTCTTGAGGAAAATAATCTAGACAACAGTTTTCAATTCCACCTACATGTCATAGCCTGCCAATGCATGATCAAGTAACTATTCTTGTGGCTTTCTTGGACTTGCCAAATCTGGATTCACCAGGGACTCGGCAGGCCTCACGAGTCATAGCTAGTATTCTTTAACTTCAACAAGTCTGACAATATGATTTACCAAGAATGCAAAAGATGTCTTAGTACATTCCCTACCTGCTTTATATGTTTTTGCATTGTTACTGCTACTATATTTTCATTCCAACTTTTTACCAGTTTGGAACTCAAGGCATTATACAATGGTGAAAGCAAACACAGTTAAAAATTCATAGCACACAAAGTTAAAAAGAAACTATCAAAAAATTAAAACCAGATAAATAAATAAACCATTAAACAACAGCAAATACAAGTCAAGCACATTTACAAGGTCTGTTTCCTGAAAAAAAAAATTCTCAGTGGCCTGCCAGAATAAAAAGGTCTTCACCTGCCTGCAGACAGATTTTAAGAAGGGTACCAGCCTAGCCTATACAGCAGTGGTTCTCAACCTGAGGTCCCCAGATGTTTTTGGACTTCAGGTCCCAGAAGCCCTGAGCACTGACCATAGTGGCTGGGGCTTCTGGGAGCTGAAGTCCACAAACATCTGGGGACCCACAGGTTGAGAACCACTGCTATACAGGAAGGGAGTTCCAGAGCCTGGAAACAGTGACTGAGAAGGCCCTCTCCAAATGCACCAGTGAAGGCAGTGTGACAGAGAGAGGGGCTTCCCCAGAAGCTCTCAAAACACAGGTAAGTTCACATGGAAGAATATGTATATATGCCATCAAGTCATCTGTCAACTCATGGTGACTGTCTGAATTTCATATTTCTTCTCTTTTTAGGCAAGGAATACTCAGTAGTTTTGCTGGTTCCCTCCACTGAAATACAATCCAAATCACCTGCCTTTTCTTGGCGATCTCCCATCCAAATACTAACTAGGCCTAATTTTGCTTAGCTTCCAAGATCAGACAGGATCTGGTGCCTTTAGTATATTTAGGCCCCTTATGGGAGAATGCAATCCTGGACCCGAGTCGTAAAACAATGACTCCAAGTCCCATCTCAGCAAGGTGGCACAGAAAGATAACACGATCAACTTGACTTCAAAAAGGCAGGAAAAAACTACTATTAATCTGTGACAACAGGCTAATGGTAGTTTGGTCCTGCCTTATTATCTCCCTCCTTGTCTCACTTTCAATTTCCACTTCTTGCCAAACAGCCCTGAAAGAATCCAGACCTTTATCTCTGCCATTTCAATTAAAGCTCTAGTCATTTCTCAACTTGGCTTGCTACAAGTTCCTTTCTCTCTGGTCTTCCTTTGTTAACCCTTACAAGGTAACTCACCCCTTCCATTTTTCAGGCAATTCAAAACTTCAGCTACCTATACTGGCTTCTCATCCCTTTCTGCATCCAACAGACTTCTCAAAAAAGTTCTCCAAAGCCTTCATCCAAAGTTATCCTTCTGTTTTTACTTCCTAATGTAACTTTGCTCATGCTTTCCACCGTGTCCAAAATCATACAGCACGGGCTATCACATTATAGCATTTCCCTTCCACAAAAGGAGTCCTTTGAACTACTGTGAGGACAGGCAGAAAGGATCAGTATAGGCTGTATGACTTTTCTTCTCTCCTAAACTATCATCCGGGAGCAGCTGTTCCATAAACTGGCAGCAGAGATGAGCAGTGGGGATTTTCCCACTCCACTGAAAAACCAAATCTGTTTCGATTCTCCTCTCCCAGAACTGTTTTCCCTCCTACTGACTGTAACAGCTATTTAAGTTCAAGAAGTAATACCTGAGGTTGCTTATTCTCTTACTCCTCCACAGTTCCTTCACTCTTTTACAGTGTGCGTTCTAGACAATCTCTGCCTGGAAGATTAGTCTTTTCACCACCCTTAAATAATGTGTTTTGGGAGGTTTACGACCAAACAGCAAAGTAGAAAATATTTCTTAAAAATGACTCTCTGGACAGGCCAAGTGAGAATCACAGTATATACATCAGTCACTACTTTGTAGAGAACGTACTCACAGGGTCAATATAGCACTTTAATTCAAAGTCTAACAGGCAAGATAGCCACCTATTTTACAGTGGGGAGCCTGAAAACAGCGTTGATATGCAGTTACATCTCCATCAGAGACTAGGAAAAGGAGCTTATTAGATAACCTACCCTACAGGATTGTTGTTAAGGCCGAGTAACTGAACACGACAAATGCTAATAAACGATTAATGCACTAAAGGTAAGTTATAGGGAGGGAGGTTATAGAGAGGGAGAAGCCAGCCTCGTGATGACTACCGGGGTGTCTGGCGACTACAGCAAGGAAGCCAGGACGAATGAAAGCGACTCACCTTCCTTCTCTAAAGTCCCCTCTCCTTGGCCGCCTCTCCCCAAAAAAGGAGCGCGGGGTGGTAAAGGGAAACACAGACCGCCTCGGAGACCCACGCCCGCGAGGAACTCCTGCCCCGCTGAGCCCCGCGAGGAATGCGAAAGCGAAAGGGGCCAGCGCCGGCTTGCGGCGCGGTCACCTTTCCCAGCCCTCTTCCGGGTTTTGCGCCTCCCCCTCCTCTGCGCAGGGCAACGGAGGCGACGGGGGGAGGCCCTCCCTGTGCCTGAGAAGCGGGCTCGGACGGGGGCCCGGCGGCGGCGGCGGCGCCCCAGCCCAGACACTCACCCCAGGCTTGGCAGCGCCGGGAAACGCAACCCACAGAAGCGGCTCCTCAGCCGCCGCAGCGCCAGGCGGGCCTCGCCTCCTGCGCTATTCTGCCGGGTCCGTCGGTGAACTCCCTCCCCTCGGACCCCATCGCAAGGGTTCCGCTTGAGACGGAAGGGGGAAGAATTGCCGGGGAGGCCCCGCGGTGGCGGCGGGGCTGGTTACTCGAGGAGGGCTCGCGTTCGGCTTCGCGGAAGGAAGGGCTCCGAGGACGAAGGCGAACTGGCTGACGCCAACCAACTGCGAGCCAATCCTGTGTGCGTTTATTCAAGCGGGGGGCCCGCGAGGCTAACTTCCTGTGGGATGCGCTGCTGCTGTCTTTGTGTAATCAATAAGTCATTGTTTTGGCGCTTCTGTGGCTTGGTTTCATTTTGACAGATCCTCAAGCCTTAACTGGCTGGGAGCAGAGCAGATCACAGCCTTGGGATTGTTAACAACAGCCTTAGTGATATCTGAAGGCTTCTCCCCCCGCCCCGCTTTTCAAGGGTATTTACAGCAGATCCTAAAGAGGGCTATTGAGAGCTATCCTTGGAGCAGGGGCACGATGCTTGATTGGGCCCCCTCCTTCAATTAAGCAACATACACTGTAGCTACTCTTTGCACTGCTGAGAAACCAGAGTTTATCTTGTAAAGTTCAGTTCAGTTTTCCAGTGAAGGGGACTCCAGAAGGGGGTCAGTCTACATAGCCTTAAGACCTTTTGCATATATTCATAGAAGTTTCAAAGTATATCTGCCAGAGTGTGTTTCCCTGGCAGAGTGCTGTGCTGGCAAGGCTAGCGTTGAAGGTTAGCAGAATTTCCTGTCTTAAATGTAAGATCAGGTCACAGTGTGCATTGTTGCCTGGGATGTTCTGTAAACCATTTTCTGAAATGTAAACAACTTGAGAGATAAGAGGGAAGTGAAAACTACAGCAAAACCTCAGCGAAGGAGGGGCAAGGGGAAATGTCTTTGTGTCAGAAATGCTATAAAATCATTTTGTTAACTGGGTTTGAGGCTCTTGGCACTTTGGAAGCAATTCCAGCCAAGCAGCCCGGCCATTTCTTTTAATAAATTCTTTTTCCTTACCTTCGTGGTCTCACTGCCTCTGTGTTCCCGCTACACCAGAAATCAGAGGCCTCAGAGGTATCAGTCCTCAGAGAGAATTTGCCTCCTGAACCTACCTGACAAAACGTACTTTTTAAGCTGCACAGACCCTGCCCTCCAACACAGCCATTTCTGAGTTGCTGGAGAGCGGGAAGTGAACAATGATTTGTCCAGTCCTCTGTCTGTAGCAGAGCACCCTGCAACACCAGCCCTGCAGCTTTGTCTTGCAACATGCCCAGTTACAGAAGAGGGCTGGACATGTCATCTCTCAGTCCCCAACTCTCTGGCATCTTCTAAGTAGAAGTGTAAGAGGATAAGAAAATACAGCAAACTTTCATGTATGTAGACAAAAAATATGGTGGAGAAACTGTTTTTAAATATTTGTTTTGTATTAAAATAATATACAAAAATGATAAATAAAAAATGTCTATATTGAAAGGAACTGTGTAACTTAAAAAGTAAGTGTTGGAGGGACTTTTCTCATTGTGATGGCACAACAACTGTAGAAGTAGATTACGGTGTTGTGAGCTACACGCATGCCGTTGTAACTGCCGAACAGGATGCCAGCCACTTGATCTCTTACAAGTTTGAGCATAATGTCTCCTATTCCTAGGTTCTATTGCACATCCTAATTATAGTATGCACAGACTGAATGAAGTTACAAAGATTAAGTACTTGGACTGGGTTCTGTGAGCATTTCCCAGTATTTCTCACAATTAGGATAGTTAGAATACAAAAAGAAAAGAAAATCAGGATTCCTTAGAGGTTAGAGTGTCTGTTACACCTTGAGATGGGAAGAATACACACTGGCGTAGGGACAGGGATAATGGGAGCAGTGTGCCCCTGGTGGCAATTGTTTAGGGACACCACAGCTCCTTGCTTGCCCTCCCCCATGTGCCATAGCCCCACCCCTGCGTGCTGTAGCCATGCCCCCACAGCCATAACCTTGCCTCCGCCCCGCTGCCCACCCACCCCGACGCATGCCAAGCTCCGCCACTGAGAATGCATAGCAATCGTGTACTGTTTTTCTATGGCTATTTATGGACATCTGTCTGCTGTTGGAAGGCAGAGGTGGGCAACTTTGGTGGGCCTGGGGCCATTTTTCTTATCCAGTGCATGAGGTGGGATATACATTTATAAACAATTCCCGTAGTGACAGGATTTCTACAATCAGAAAACTGTAAGGCTTGTTGCCCGTACATGATATAGTGGTCCAATTCAGTTGTTAGTCCCAATTAGGTTAGAGGAGTTCCATTGTTTCAGTGGAGCTACTGTATTTGGGATTAAAATCATATTTAAGCTAAAAGAAAAATAAACAATTATTTAGTATTTCTTGCCTTACCTAAACAGTCCATGCTTTTCTAAGAGGCACCATCACTTGCTAGGAGTTGATGATATTAGAGAAGCTAACTAATGAATCCTTTCTTCCTCTTTTCTACTTAATTTTTTTCAGCCCTCATCCCATTGTGATTCTTTATTTGCAAATTTAAATTATTTCTAGAGTCCCAATGTTCCCAACCTAATCAGCTCTAGTTCATTTACCCAACGTAACAAGCTTTTTAAAAAAATCAGCAAGGCCACATACTATAATGGTTGTGTGATCTGCACATGCATAATACAATGGTTTTGTGACTGACACAAACACATAATAATGTGGTAGGCATGGGAGCAACACACAGACAGCAACATTGCAAATGTTGCATAATATTTTTAAAACTTGACTACCCAAATAGTCATCTGATTCTGGTATCTTCAGTTTACCAACAAAAAAGATAAATTTGTTAATTTGTTAATGCATTTGTTAATTTATTTATAATGCCTGTATGCCTCTTCTCAAGATAAAATGTTCTCAGGGTAGCTCACACGTATAAAACTAAAATAGATGACAAATTTATGTACAGGATGAAAAATAAAAACTGAGCCATAAATAAAAGCAGTGTAAAACAAACAAGCAAACAAGCAAGCAAAAATCATTCTTTATAATTATCTACAGAGGTCCAGCTGGCTGTTTGTATTATGAAACTTGAAATAGCTTTTAACAGTTGAAAAAAAACATCTTTGTGTGAGAGGTATCTATGATCATCATGTTAACTGAATGGGAAGAAAGAGCTCATACTTTCTTTTACCTTTATACCAGTGTCACCTGTTATTTTTCATAAAATACAAAAGGACTGTGTATGCAGATAAGCCTTTTTAAAAAGTCTGTTGTCCTTAACCCACTTTCCTGGGAGAAAATACCACTGAATTCAGTGGAACTTGCTTCTAGTTGAATGTATTGTTGTTGTTATTGTTGTTGGTTGTGTGCGCCTTCATTTCATTTCTGATTTACAGCAACACTAAGATGAACCTATCACTGGCTTTTCTTAGCAAGATTTGTTTAGAGGGGGTTTGCCTTTGCCTTCTTCTGTCTGAGAGTGTGTGACTTGGCTAAGGTCACCCACTGGGTTTTCATGACTGAGCAGGTATTTGAACCTGGTCTTCAGAATCCTAGCTAACATCCAAATCACTACACCACACTGGCTCTCTAAATATAGCTAAGTTTTTGCGCAAGAGAATCTGTACAAGATAGCATAAAGCAGGTATGAGCAAAGAATATTTGTCCAGATGTTGGACTGCACCCCTCATTAGCACTAGCAAGCATAATGAATGCTGAGAAATGCTGGGAGTTGCAGCCCAGCAACATCTGGAGGGCTGAATTTTGTCCCCATCTCTTGTAAAGAAAGCCAGAAATACTGTTGAAAACTCTCTCAAAAGTTAGTGGCAAAGTTGCAATCTTTTGTTAAGGAAAATAGTACAGGGAAATGGCCTGAGAAAGCTGGTGCATGGTTAATGAAGATGACTCATTCTTATCCCTTTACTCCACCCAGCCATTCACTAGCTGTTAATGGAAAAAAAAGTAGTAGCAATTTTCTGGGAGTAAGATCAAAGAAACAGAGAAGTACATATTTGGAGATTCTATAACCTATTAGTACATAGGGCTTCTCTCTGAACATTTGATATGCGGCAATGGATTTGTCTGTCTGTTGAAGTGTTAAATTATGCCTCCACTAATACTGAACTTGATGCTGAATCTGTGAAGTACTACAACCACATATGCTTTTAGTGACCTTCTTCAAGAAAGGGAACCAAAATTTGGTAAATATTGCATACTTGGATTTTTTTTTCTGCTCAGAGAAGTAGAAGAAAGCATACAAAGTTACCCTTTGCACAAATGGGCACATTGCAATTTGTACTTGTACAAACCTCGTTCTTCAGGATCATTCATGTGGCTTCATTTCTTCATCTCTGCTCAATATTTTTAGTGACTATGAGTATAAAATACAGATGACAGTAATCTTTTACTTTATTACAGCTTCTGAGCTAGTATGAAGAAAGGGTCTCTCCAGATTTATGGGGAGGGTCTAGCTTACCCCATCATGCTGTTACTATGGAGGCCTGGTTTTTATATTTTGTCTTGTAAATTGGTAGAAAGTCAAGTTGAAGTCTTAAGGAACAACTCTACACAAATGTGATCAGTGACAAACTGGGGTATAGATAGGAATATATAGCTGGAGTGCTGTTATTATGCACAAGCTAAGTAAACTGCTGTTAGGGTTTCAGATTATGAGGGGCCTCTAATTCCAATTTTTTAAAATTATATTTCAAGTTACAGATGAACGGTTAAGTAAACAGGAAAAACAGTTTCTAAAATGAACACAATCATTCTGACATTTCAAAATATACTTCATGGTTTCACAATTCCTTGAATTCTCACTTGGAAGACCAGATGAAAAAGGAGCAATATAACAGAGGCATATTCTTGAACACCTTATTGTAGTTGTATGCACATGATCAGAATGTAGTTTCATTTTTAGGGAATTTGCCTTATCACATATCAGGCAGTTTCTAGGCTTGATAGAACTCATTGGCCATTTCTGTACTAGACTGTTATAGCACTATTATTCCACTTTCAACATGCTATGGAATCCTGGGGTTTGCAGTTTAGGGAGGGACCTCGAAGGCCCTTCCTTAAACTGCAAACTCCAGGATTCCATAGGATGTTGAAAGTGGAATAATAGCGCTATAACAGTGTGGAGATTCTGTTGAACATGGGGAAGCGGTGGATCTCTGGAACTTCATATTTGTCTGAACCAATACATGACAAACTCTTGATTACAGCTAACAGAGAAAAAGAATCAATTTTTGAAAACTTGAGACAGGCAAATTATTTTAATTTGTTGACTCTATACCTGATGTGTCATATGTTGATCAACTAAATATTGTTCTAAAATGTGTGTCTTGTTTTGATGGTTCTCCTCCCAACTGCTTTCTTATTTTCCTGGCACTGGAAAAGTACAGTATTGAAAATATGACAATATGATGCTATATTGTGTAGAAAATTACTGCAGAATTGACTAATAAGTACAAATGATAGTCATAAGATAATGCAGCCAACATGAGGGCAAAGTATAATAACATGCAGCAAAATTTTGAAACGGAAAAATAAATACACTCATTATATTCTGTATAGTAGACATTCACTGAATCTTCTTGGATGTGCTGTAGCTTATTGCTGTCTCAGTACAATAAATATTTTTCTCCCAGGCAACAAACATTTTTTCCCCTCTGTTGCTGCTCATTTTTGGTGCCTGATTTCACTGTACTAATATATCTCTGACACTAGCTGGGAAGTAAGGCATAGGCTGTGTCAGCCATATCTGAGACCTTTGATTCAGTTATTGATTAAAAAGGTGATACAAGGAGAGAAGCTGCTAATACTTGGGGGAATGGAGGAATTAGATTTTACGTTACTGCTAGAACTTTGGAATAATTTGTTACTGAAGTTCCACAAAACCAGCATGACCCAGCAGTAAAAGTGTACAACATATGTCCTCTTGAGTCTAGAGTTGCCAGATCTCAGGGTCTGGACCTAGGTCTTCAGTTTTCATAATTTCCAGGCAGGAGATGAGGATGCAGATCCTTCAGTTTTGATGGGCTCAGCAATGAACAAGAAAAAAGGGCTGTGTGCAAATCTCCAGCTCAGTTATCACGGCAGCAGCATGCTACAATTTGCAAGATTTTCCTTCCTCAAGAGAGGAATGGAAGTAGGTAGAACACCAGAACTCAGCATGCTGCTCTTCTCTGTTTATAGAGAAAGTGCTGGTAAGCCCTTTATCTTGTCTTTTTCCTCTTCGCTCAGGGCCAGAGGAAAGGGAATGGGAGGGGGATCACAGAGGAGTTATTTGCAGTTTTTCCAAGTTCGTGAGAGTTCTGCACCTTGAACCCTAATGAATGTGGAGGGACCACTGTATTTACTTAGCTTCCTGCTTCCCTCCCAGTCATTGTGGCAGCAGAACTCATACTCCACTAGATTCAATGTTTCTTATCCCATTTCTGTAAGTGAGAAGGAATAATCTATTCATTTCATTTGATCTGGAAAAAAAAAACCCTTTAACTGAGATTTTTCTCCTAATTACCAAACAGAAAATTATTTTCTCTTTGTATGTGTTTGCATTTGAATGACAAGCTGTGAGCAACTGTGGTTGCCGCTTAATGAATGCGTAATGCTTAATGGCATCACCAGCAGCTGCCTCTGTGATGATCCTGAACTGGCAAGCCTAAATGGGGTCATTTTTAAGTCCCTCCCCCTGAATGTGGATGACAAAATAAGGGTTTCCTTTAAAATAAACAGGATTTCAAAAGGCTTTTTAAAAAATTGTTTGCAGCTCAAATTTGAAGAGAAACTACAACATCCCCTTCAAAATTAGTATACTGTTTAAAAAGCAGTATTTCCATTTTTTTCACTGACCTTTGGCAGTACAGTTTGCCACAGCTTTTTCATGGCACAGCAGGAGGGATGTGGTCTGTAGTATGTTCCAGAAAATTTGCCCTGGAGACTACCAAAGTTGCCCATCCTTTTCCTCACAGGATCCATAAGTAATCTTCAGTACATGTAGAAACTTTTCCTCACGCTCGCACCACTCTCACTTTTTCAAAGAACCGCAAGCAAGTTTTAAGGAAATTGAACTCAAAGCAAAATAGTACCTTCCTGGTGTAAACCATAAATGTGTGAATAAAACGAAAGAGAGCAAGGTGAAAAACAGGAAGTCAATAATGGTGATGCGCTTGATACTGATGAAAGTCTTTCTCCAAAAGACATTTTTTGACTGAAATTATTTTTTCCTATGATAGATTTCACTTGAAACCCATTTGGGATTGCTGTAAGAAATATTTCAGTTAGATCACTGTTATTTTGATGTACTGGTGTGTATGAAAACATAAAACTTTATTTTTATTTCACTGTTCTGTCACAAGAACACACTTTTTGGAGAATTCTACTGGACCTCTAAATCTTATGTACCTTAGGGTCTGTATTAATTAGGTCTTAAACAAGTCCAGTAAGAACTAACTCCCATCACATTCAATGGCATTTACTCCCAAGTCAGTGACTATACGGTTGTAGTCTTAGTCTTTCAAGTATTTCATTAGTAGATATCATTCTATGTAGTTGGCATCCTGACCCTGTTTGGCTAGCCTGAGATGCTGTAAAGGAAGTAGAAATCTGCCCCATTGAAGGAAAAGCAGAGATCAGTGTTGAGCAAGTTGACACTGTGTTGTGTCTGAAAACTCATGTGCTAGTGGCTGATGTAATACTGTGTAGATCTCTGTGGGTTGTAAGGGTTTGAAAGAACCATCACATATAATCCTTATATTTCCTACTCATGGACTACTGTAGTGGTGTGTTTCTTTACAACATAGGCTCTTTCCACACCCCACCTTTTCGCAGAGTCGTCTGGTGGAGATCCCGGCTTTGGTTCTACTTCCCTCTGCATTGGCTGGCTCTTTAGTGAATGAAGCACAATGGCTATGTCTCTTGCTTCCGCAGCACAGCTGAGTGGCTGCACCGGGGCAGGAAGTGCAGCCACTGTGCTTCCCGGGCTTCTACAGTACAGATCAGTCCACAATGGTGGCGCAATCGCAGGTCATTGATGGGGAAAATCCATCAATGATTTGATCCTTGATTGTGCCACCTGGGGATGGGAGAAGGACAGGACCGCAACAACACCATGCAGGAGCGTCATCATGGTCCCGATCTTCTCCCGTCCCCATGGCAGGTTAGGAGGGTGATGCAGGAAAGGCCATAGTTTTGTGGAGTTGGAATACAAATGAAGCAGGGCATCAAAAGAACATGTTACATCTTGGCCAAATTGTTGTACCAGCAGGGACAGAAATAAATGTCCACTGTTAGCACTAGAAACTGAATTCAGGATGCTATGGGATATTTCTGAAAGTATTTTAATTAGCAATTTGGGGTGGGGGGATTGAAGAGCACAAGATATACACAAAGCATACTGCATGGCTCCAGCTTTGATTAATTTGTACAGAAACTCTTAACTTTGAAATGACTTTAAAAACATCAAACTCCTGTGCATTTATCTTACAGTATTTGCTCCCTCGCTCCTGAGCTGTCACTGAGAAATATAAGCTTACTGAGATGTTTAAAAGACCTTTGGAGATGTTGTAATGTGTGGTTATATTGGAATATTTCTTACAGTCTCTGCTAACTTTATAACATATAAAATTTTATTACAACTTTTAATTGAAAGACATAGGAAGGTAGTTACCCATGATCCTTCAATATGACCTCTGCAGAGGTCCATCCACATTGCTTTGGGGTGAAGTAATGACCACAGTTCTGGGATATATCAGTCATGAAGCAATGATGTGTGGTTTGAAATGTTAATTCTCCAGTCCCATAAAGCAGATTGATAGATGAGGCATAAAATGGTTCCAGATGCTGTGTTTTCCTAACTGTTCAGCTGTGCTCGCTTTCCATATCTCTATAACCTGGAGCTATGTTACCGTAAGTAGGCTACCTGCAACTCCTGATTTACCTGCAAGTGAAAGAATGCCCTTGAATGTATTTGTGAATTAGTTATGTTGCTGTTTCACTTTCTCTCTGAATGGCTGAAAAACTGTTGCAAACTAAGTGGATAATCTAACTGGATCAGAACTACTTAAAATAACAGTAACAAGGTGGTTTATTTTTGTTTGTTTGTTAAATAGTATATTCTGACAGCAAAGTCATTTGCCAAATGTTGATCCTTATGTAGCCAAAACAGTGCAATGCATATATCTGAGCGCAGTATTGCCAGATTTTCTAAAGTACCAATATCAATACAAAACAAACAAAACCGCCCAAAAACAAATGCCACACTTGAAGAATTTCCTAATAACCTCTCCCCCACCTTGAAGGCAGCATAACTAAGACTAAGCATGCTCAGTGCCCAGGGAATGCTGATGGCCTCTCTTTGTCAGAAGAATTTGAAAACATGGAAAGGTTTAAGTTTTCTGTGGAAAGGCATAGGTGGCAGGAACCCAGAGCCACAACACAAAGGACTATGAATAACAGACAATGCCCTGAATAGACTAGTCACTAGGGGCTTCTCCAAATAGGGATTTTGTGAGAGTTCTAGCTGTCATTATTTCCCCCCCCCCAACATCTATGAAATAGTTTTCCTGTCCTATTACTTTTTCTTTTGAATTTCTGGTGTTAGCTGCCTTTTAAAAATCATTCTAGATTGTAGATTGTGTTCTAGGAGTTTCTGAGTCGTTACACATTTGTATCCACTGTCTTGGTTTCTCTTGTATACTTTTGGGTACTTTCTCTGTTTGGAGGGAATGTGATCTTTGCCATAGAGGTTTTCTGCTTACCTTCCTTTCCTCTTTACAGTTCTGGTTACCAGATTTAACTTTTCTTCCCCTTCCCCTTCCCCTTTTTTTACAATTATAGTGCTAAAGGGGCAATATTTATTTATTTAATTCATTGATGGTGGCAAAGGAAGAAGACCACTCTCACACCACAGCTTAACTGCACCTCAAGCAGAAGAAAGAACAGTTGACAAGAAACATATGGATCAGTGTAGCACTAAACTCTGCTACAAGCAGCAAAAACTCAGGGCCAAAAACTTAGAATATTTATGGCATGACTACAGCAGCAGAAACAACTGTTACAAGGCATGAGATCCTGAAACATAAAGCGCTGACATTTACTAGAACAGTCTGGAAGAATCCTTGTAAGTCAGAATAAGTGAGTCATACATGTTAGAAACATAGGCTTGTATATATCCAGTCGTACCAAAATGTAACTGCAAAACCCATGTCAATAAGCAGCAATACAAATATGAGACAAATAACATTATTGAAGAATTATAAACATAATTATAAACATTATAAAGATTATTATAAACTATAGCATTCTAAACTGCAGGATTTTGTTGCAACTCCACTTATTAAAACTACATACGCGTAGGTCACAATTGACAGCAGGGTTGCATTCCTGGACTTTCAGTGTAAATTGAGACTGATGTAAATGGGGTAAGCGTTTCCCAGAGAATCACTGAAGAAGGATTCCTTCTGACAGAGCTGAAGTAGCCACAGAGTTAGCAGTTTTACTCTGTCCACTATTCATTTTAAAGACTTTTAAAACATAAAACATCAGAGCTCAGTTTTGATATTGCTGATGCTCTCTAGAGAAACAAGAAAAGGCAGCAACAGCTGGTCTCAAGGGGGCTTGGCTGGGCTGAGCTGGCTTGATATTAGACAATACTTCCTCTTCAGAGGAGCACATGGATAGACAGCAACTGGTAAGAACTGTGTTCTTCTGCTGTACCTTCTCCTGTAGGCTTCCCAGGTGGCGAAAGCACATCAGAAGAGAGAGTGGGGAGAGAGAGAGATTGTGTGTGTGTGTGTGTGAGAGAGAGAGAGATGCAACATATATCTTGGTGTGTCTTCTGTGCCAGGCGCAGAAGACACAACAGGAACACAAGCAGCATATCTCTCGTACAGTAAAGCAAAACGCCTTTCACAAAACCTCACACTGATTTCTCTTTTCCTACATAGTCCTCAGTGATGAGTAGCCTTTAAAATGCAACAAGACTCTTTGTTGTTGTTGTTTTTACTGCCCAATTACCAATTTTAACATTGTTAGTGTTACTCGTTTGTTCTCTCCCCATCATGATTCCACTTCACTTAGCCAGACAGAGGAAACCCTTCCCTCCAGCCACATCCAAAAATGCATGATTCCAGTTTCTTCCTGTTTCTCACACCCTTGCTTCTAAGCAGACAAAGGAAACTTCTTTTGGGCAACACCAAAACTGCAGTTGCTTTTCACCTCTCTCCACTCTTCAAACCTATGCAGGTAAAGTAAATCCAGTCCAGTCACTTTTGCTGACACCCAGACTCCAACTCAACCCATCCTCCTCACTTTCTTACCTCTTGCCTGCCTCACCTTAACTGCTACTTTGCAAAGTGTGTGACGCTTTCATTTGTGTCTGTCTGAAGAAATATGTTAAATCTAAAATACTTTGAATGTGATGTAAATTGAGACTTGCCTGTATTTCATTATGACACTTACATAACAAATTACAATAAATACCCCCATTCATTTAAATTTGTTAAGCATATTGTTAACTCTGCATCTTTACCTCTAATTCTTTAATTTTGACCAGATCATACCTGGATAATCAGAAGAACAGAGTCTTAGTTTACTTGTGCCACTGCAGTAACACAGAGTTTTCAACTGAGTTCACAGAAGTTAACTTAGATAAACAAGAGTATATCCAGTTTTGCTAATGACAGGTTAGGAGTGGAAAGTGAATGTGGACAACTTTTTCTTACATTAAATCTTCCTTACTTCTTTCCTAAGCCACTTGTGCTATCTGTGTTCGACATATTTAAATGATTTATTCATGTTTTAGGCTACAATCCTATATGCATTTGCTTGGCAGAAAGTTCCATTGTATTCACTAGGATTTTCTTCTGAGCAGATAAGTTATTCATACACCTTCAGAATGTACAATTCTGTGTTTTGTTAACCTCCAAACTATACTATTGTTATGTTCTTTATATGGAGCTGTCCTTGGCAAACCTTGTGGAAAACTCAGCTGGTCCAAAATGTGCCTGCTAGGGTTGTCGTCTGGGACTGAGCAGATAGGGCACAGTACCTTCTATCTTTCTTGGCTGATTGTTTTTGGACTTAATATAAGATGTTGTTTCTTACCTGTCCGCATTAATATTTGCTTCATTATTTCATACTTCTGCAAGTGAAGTTCTGCAAGCATTGAATCACCTGTAAAGCCCTCAAGGATTGTGACTTGATGCCTTGAAGATTGTTTCCACCCAGAGGTTTCTTTTTCTGTGTGTATTCTAGGGGTAAAGAGTCTCAAAGATGCGTCTCAAAGGAGGTACATTGAATCTCTTGTTTATTTTTATTCCAAGGTATTGTTAAGATGTAGTTTTTAGGCAAATTTCTGTGATTTTGGTGCTGCTGTACCAAAGAAGGATCACTATTATCATAAAATGTTTGTGATTTTGCTGATGCTCTGATTCTTGTTTTTTTATATTAAAAACACCTGCTAACCACATTTGATTTTTTAGAAAGAAAATTTAACTTCCCAGAAAAAGGACAAATACAACTACACAGTAAGTAAATAATTCTGTCTTACCCTATGAATAGCATACAGAAATTGTGTTATTGAAATATATTTGAGATATATTTTTAAAATCTTTGATGTAAACCTGTATAAGGTTGGTCATGCAGGCTGCAAGTGGCCAACCAATTTCCATTTCATTTGCTTTATTATGTGATTTCACACACTTTTTTATCTCTTTTGTTGACATTCCCTAAAAGGGAGTTACGTGACTCATCTTGTTGTGTTCTTTAAAAGTGGGTGAGGGAAACGGAGGGAGAGCTGTTACCAAACCAAACAAAAAACAGGCTTAGAGGAATCTATTTCATTCCACTTGAGAGGCGAACAGTTCATTATAAAGCTCATATATCTTTATTATTCCTGGACATTCTGCTTTTACAGGACTTTAAATTTACACTGTGCTTTGCAAACACAGATTAAGATGTGTTCTTTACCCTGAAGAACTTGCTATATAAATAGCTACTGTTAAAGGTGACCTGTAAGAAAAAAGCCTGAGTTGATACCATTTTGCCCCTAGCAAAGCTCATGTACAAAAAAAAAAAAAAAAAGGGAACTGTTTCTAGTAAGTTGTTATGCTGTATGTCTAATATTTACTCCATTATTTCATGCTTCTGCAGGTAAGGTTCAGCAAAAATTGAGCCATTGGATGACTCTGTACTTCAACTGGGACAAAGAAGGCCTAGAAAATAAGAGGGGTAGCTTGCTTTTGATCATGTGAGACATTTTCCAAATGGTAAGCAGTATGAGAAACTACACATGCCACTATTGGTCTCTGGAATACTTGTTTTTATTATCCCTACCTCTTTTTTTCTCAACTATCAGTTACAGCCCTTTACTGGAACTCAGGGACATCCAATAAGGGATGTCTTGAAACCTGTTTTATTGAAGGAACTGCTCCTATCAATGAGATCCAGAGGGAGGCAATTCCCCCTTCCAGATCCCTCATGCTCGTAAGGGCTGGGAAACCTCCTTAGCAGATTTTCAGGTGGTATGGGGAAAGTACACCTGTCTCATCTTGCCAGTTAGCAGGGCACTTTAGCTGCTGGGTCTGGTACGTGGACTGGGTTGTAGTATCAGTCCATCATTTTTGTTTATGGATTTCTTTAATGGGAGAAAGAAGGTAACAAAGGCAGAAAAGGCAAAGAGGAAGACAGACATATACAAGGGAAAAATTAACGTGAGTACTCTGTTGTAGGTTGGGATTAAGCATGACATCAAAAAGACTGAAGGAAGATCTGTAGGAGGGTGCTTCATTATACAGTTGGCTCTCCATACCCACAGATTCTATATCCACGGGTTCAACCAACCATGGCAATTATTTAAAAAAATACAAAAAGCAAATTTTACTATACCATTGTATATAATCGGACTAGAGCAGCCACAAATTTTGATATCCCCAGGAGATACTGGAACCAAACCCTAGTGGATATTGAGGGCCCACTGTAGGTCCTTGCTTAATATGTTGAATTTGGCAGAGGTAGAACAAAACCAAACAAAGCTCAGGACTACTAAGTCAGCAGGGAAAGGGCAATATGCCAAGCACCTGTTCTTAATCTTCAGAAAAATCCAGCTTCCTCCTATTGTAACCATTGCATGCAATCATTAGAAAAGCACTAATGTAGTTTCCCCGCTAAACACTGAAGCCATCTTCCTCTGAAACCAACTGGTTTAACATGATTGGACTGCATTCTTCTTGTTCTTGGTAGGCTGATGTGCTTTGGATGTGTGGCTGATGTCTCAGACCAGCCTGTCTACACTGTAATGACAACATATAGTGTTGCTGCAAAGAAAACTGCATGGCCCTAAATAAGAGTTTCCTCCTTTCTGAAATGTCTGCAGACAGAAACCTGCATACAGCAGCAACTCTGGCCTTTGGACAGAACTCGTCATTTTAAATGTTTTTATCACTTCATCACTTTACTCCATCTGTTGTTTCTGGTTTTATATATGTATTTATGTAACTTCTATCCTGCATCTTCAAAATAAATGTGTATTCTCAAGGCAGCTAACGAAGTAGTAAGAAACAATAATGGTTAACAAAGTAAAGCATTTCTCTTTCAATACTCTTCCCTCTTGCACAATCTAAGGCGTTCACTAGATGTGTCCCTGGAGTCTCCTAGATAGGAAATAACCTTGAAAATGCAAAAGCATTCTTAATTAAAAGCAGGTACAAATGGGTTCAATGAATACACAATTGCATAATGCTCACAAGAAACTTTGGGAGGTAGAGGATATAGGAGAACAATTGAAACTAAACCACACCAAAAAATCCCTGAGGGCAGCCATGTTGCCTTACAACAACCAAATATATGTGGGCATAGAAACTGCTTTTAAAAACGTAGACTTCCCCATCCATCACTTTTTGTATGTGTCATAAATATCACATGATCTGCTCACCCCCTCTCCCCTGATGTATCTTCTCTTTGTTTTTAATCTATTATTTGTATATGTTATGTATTATCAAGGGCCTAAACTCTTTGGGCACCCCCCTGGAAAAGAAAAAGTTCTGTTTTTGTGTGGAGAAATGTATGCCTTTCTTTTCCATGACTGATTTCAGCACTACCTTCAACGTCTTGCCGTACATGAATTAGCCCTAGGAAAATGCTCCCATTGGAAAAATTGCTCCCTCTATGTATGTGCTTTCAAGTTGCTTGTCAACCCCATGAATTTTGCAGGACTTCTTAAGCAAAGAATACACAGAGATGGTTTGCCATTGCTTAATTTCGAAATATGCCTACAGTATCTGGTATTCCTTCGAGGTGTCCCTTCCAAGTACTAAGCAGGTCTGACCCTGCTTAGCTTCCAGAATTAGATGGGATCTAGACCCTTCAGGATATGTAGGGTTTCATACCCCTACTTTTGCACTTGTTAGAAATTAAAAACAAACAACCATGGTTGTTAACCACACATTAAACTATGGTTTGGCCCATCAGGCAACACAGTAACACAGTGACATAATACAGCAAGAACATTCTACTAGTTTCATTTTGGGGCTGTGTGCATATGAGGTTTTCTTAGCAAGATTTACTCGGTGCAGGGTTGCCTTTGCCTTCCTGTGAGGCTCAGAAATTGTGACTTGCCCAAGGTCACCCAGTGGGTTTCCATGGCTGAGAGGGATTCAAACCTTCCTCTCCAGAACCATAGTCCAACGCTCAAACCACTACACTATGCTGGCTCACAGTACCATTCCCCCATTCCACTGAGGTTTCACACATTTCGCAGGGTTGTTAGCTTAAACCGGAGGTGATCTAGCTAGCAGCAGGCTACCTGTTAGAAACTGGCAAACCATTATAACAACCTAAGTTTATTCCATTTGTTTATCTTTTGAAGAAAGAAGAAAACTGCAGAATCGTTATTCTAATTTGACTACTGAGGAGTAAGCAAAGTTGAGATATACTGGTAATCAAAAGATTCTTTCCCAGCCTGGTGTCTGGCATATATTCATAACTCCCTAAACATAGATCATACTGGGTCAGAACATCTACAGGGTACCAGACTAGTGAAATCTGAGTTAGAAAAAAAAAATGCATGTTCTCTGTAATTTTTGTTGTGTTTCTCTTCCCATTTGTTCTTTTGCAATAAAGCTGAGAAAAATCGTGGAAACCGGACGTTTTTGGCAAGGAAGCTGCTGGAAACACGTGTATAGCATAAAACATGAATGATGAAAATGAAATCTATACATGATGATGCCGTAAAGAGAAGTTAGTAACAGTTCACTTAAGTCAGGAAAACTGCCAAAGAACCAGTTCAGGCCAGCAAGCACAAAAGCATGAAGCAACCACCAAAGGCAGGAACACTGCAAGAGAAACTAATGAATTCTCTTCCTCTGTCTTCACTAAAAGAGATGGCAAAGGACCATCAAGTGAAAATATTTTATAATCGAAAAGTGTGTGTGTGTGTGGGGGAGATGATGTCAGCTAATACATAGTACTGCAAGTCATCTCATGCTTCTGTTAACACAGTGGTTCTCAACCTGTGGGCCCCCAGATGTTTTGGACTTCAGCTCCCAGAAGCCCTGAGCATTGACCACAGTGGCTGGGGCTTCTGGGAGCTGGAGTCCACAAACATCTGGGGACCCACAAGTTGAGAACCACTGCGTTAAGACACAACAGGCCAATCGCTTTTCAAAACCGTCCGCTGGCACTCCCAACTGTGCGGACATAAAAGTCTGAAAAGAACCGAAAAGATCTAGATTTACGTTACATTTCGGGGCTTAACCTCACATTGGCGAGCGGTTCTGCCAAACTGGGGAGGCAGGCAGGGCCGGTCGCAGCCCTCGCTCGCTTCTCCCTTTGCGGCGCGGGGCCCCGCCCGGGCTGGCCCCAGGAGGCGGGTGGGGCTCGCGGGGCTCGCGGCCCCCCGGGGGTCTGCGCCCGCTCTGCTGCCTCCGCGGCTTCCTCTCCCGAGGCGATAGGTGGCGCAGCGGCCCCGCTCTCGCCGGCCCTGCAGGGAAAGCCTGAGCTCGGCTGGAGAGCGAGGGGCGGGGCGGGGCGGGGCGGGGCGGGGCGGGTCGGCGGGCTGCTCGCCGCTCGCCCCCGGGCTACTCGCCGCCGCCGGGCACCGCTTGCCACCCTCCCCCTTAGCTTGTAGCCCGTGGCTGGGCGGCGGGGTGGGCGCGAGGTGGGCGGCTTTGCTGTCAGTTCGTGGAGATCCGGAGTGACATCGGCCGCTCGGCACACAGAAGCCACACGGGAAGGCAGCCCCGCGCTACCCGTTTACAGGTGTCGACGCCCGGGAACGGGAAAAGGGGAACCCCTATTTTCAAACAGTACTTCTACCCCGGGCGCCAGGGGTTGTTCCGTTTCCCCGCCGCGCACCCCGAGCGCAGGGATCCCACCCCAGACGTGGGAGCTTCGTACGGCCTCGCCTGTTCTTTTTTTTAAAAAAGAAATGCAACCAACGCAGCTCAGCTTTGCACCCGCTCGTCTCAGCCAGAGCCTGATCATTTTCCCTCGGTCAACCAAGGCTGCAAGGAATCAGGCCGCCGCTCCAACAAAGCCAACTTGAAACGACGGCTACCAGGCCAATAAATCTGCAGGCGCGAGGGGGAGCTGGTCCCGCCTGGCCCGCTTCCTGGTACCAAAACCAAGCCCCTGCTGCTAAAAGGGCAAGGGAGGCCATTTCCGCACTGGACTGCTGTAGTGCTATTATCCCGCTTTAAGCATCCTATGGAATCCTGGGGTTTGCCTTTGAGGCCCCTCCCTAAACTGGAAACCCCAGGATTCCAAACGATCTTGAAAGTGGGTTAATAGAACTACAACAGTCCAGTGCGGAAATGGCCCAGGCCTCTTTGTCGCGCACCTACTTTCGCCAAGGGCCCACACCGCGGGGGCCCAGGGTAGCCCCAAGGTAATTGCAAAAAAGGCAAACGCCACTTTCCGCGCCTTTTGAACCCAACGTACCGCAAGACTTTCTACAAACGGGTAAAGGAAAAGAGCAATCGCCCCCCCACCCCCGGCCTCCCCCTTGGAAGCAGAGGGGCGGCGGCGGCGGCGGCCCCTGCGAGGAAGGCGGAGGAGCGGGAAGTCGCCCCCCTTCGCCTGAGAGCCGTCACGTGACTCCGTAGGGAATCAGCCCGTCACTGCGATGAGGCAATCGCCTATTGTATCCTTCCGCCACTCAGAACGTGCGTACGCGTGCGCCTTCTCTTCTCTTTCCTTTTTTTTTTTTTTGGATAGTCTTAGTTGGCACCTTTTATGAAAAAAGAAATAGCAAGCGCTTCTGGCTGTAGAGAGAAACGACCGGGAAGGAAAGCGGTGGGGGCGGGTGGCTCAGCTGGAGAAAAACTGCCGGGTAGGCGCGCAGCAAGTCGCTGTGAGCGCTTTGACTGAGGAGGCGGTGATGTGGCGGTGGACTCATTTTTTCGTAAGCGGCGTCGGCGGCGGAGGGAGCTAACGAGGAGTGGTGCTCAACCTGACTTCCCCCCTCCCTCTCTCTTTCGGCGCTATTCCTTTTTCTCCGTTCCTCCCCCCTCCGCTTCCCTGCCCTCGTTCTCTCTCCGTTCTCTCGGAAGCTGCAGCCATGATGGTCGCTGGAAGCTGAGGCGGTTGGCGCTGGGGCTCGGAGCCACAGCCCAACTGAGGCGGCGGCGGCGGCGGCGGCAGAGGAGCGGGGGGGGTCAACGATCGAAGGAATTGCCTCTCGGAGAGGAAAAGGGTGTCGGGTGCGCGTGTGTATATGCGCGCTGGCGCGGAGGAGACGGGGGAGCGCGCCGCTGCTGCGCCGGATTGACTGCGCGCGCGGGAGGCGGCGGGGGGTGGAGAGGACGGAGGAGAAGGGAAAGCGGCGAACGACGCGCAGAGGAATGACACGGGGCCGCCTTCCGCGCCGCGCGCCTCCCAGGACCTGAGGGCTTTGCTTCTCTCCTCCTCGTTCCTCTTTCCGAGGCCCGGCCGCCCACCCGCCTCCCTCCTTCGTCCCTGAGAGGAGGAGGAAGCCACAGAGTCGAGCTGCCGAGTCCTTAAACTTCTGAGTCGGCCGCCTTTCGCCGAGCCGAAACCTGCCCGCCGGCCCGCCCGCCCGGCTCCCCCCTTGGCGCGGGGCGCGGGGCGGGGGGAGCCCCGCCGCGGCCGCGGAGCTGCTGTCACCGGCCCTCCTGGAGCGCCGCCGCTCGAGCCAGCGGGAAGGAGAGAGCCTCGAAGGCGGCGGCGGCGGCGGCGGCGGCGGTTCCTCTTTCTCCTCACCCAGCAGCACCGCGAAGGGCCCGATTGCTGCACGGCCGCCGCCGCCTTCGGGGCATTCCCTTCAGGAACCGAGGGGAGCCGCACTAGTGGCGGGAGCTGCAGGAGGACCTGCGTTGTTGCCGCCGCCGCCGCCGCCTTCTGGCCAGGCCCCCTGTGCCGCGTCGGGGCCTTCGCCTGAATTGCCGCCGCCGCCGCCGCCGCAGCGAGCGGGAGCAGGAGGAGCTGCAGGCCCTGTCCACGGTGCCGTCCGCCCAGCGGCCGAAGAAGGAGCAGCGGCAGCGGCAGCGGCAGCGTGTCTTTCGAGCAGCAGCAGCAGCAGCCGCTTCGTGAGTAGTCGTCGCCGTCGCCCTCCTCATCGGTGGCGGGCAGAGGTGGGGGACAGCCTCCGCCGCCGAGGCTTAGAGCCATCTGCGCCCTGCAGCCGCCGCCGTGCTTGTCCGCGCTGTTCCTGAGCGGCTCCCGGCTCCCAGACATGACCGCCATCATCAAAGAGATCGTCAGCAGGAACAAAAGGCGATACCAGGAGGATGGCTTCGATTTAGACCTGACCTGTATCCCCGATCTT
Source organism: Iguana delicatissima (assembly GCA_948472985.1). Lineage (NCBI taxonomy): Eukaryota > Metazoa > Chordata > Lepidosauria > Squamata > Iguanidae > Iguana > Iguana delicatissima. The sequence goes on from CAOKZL010000205.1 coordinate 3,444,226, forward strand.
ATGCAGGCCTGACTGGGCCGATCCGGGAGCCTCTTCCTTTTTCCTTTATTTTTTTTCCGTGGGGGAGGCGGAACCCTTCCGTGTCTTAGCTTTTCCCTCCCTTTGCCCATCCGTAGTCGGAGAGAAATCTGGACGTCGGTGTTCCGCCGATTCCCTTTCCCACCCCCACCCGGTACCATGTTCTTGCAGAAAAGCTGCTGTGATTTTCCTCTCGGATTTGCAGAAGCCAGAATCTGGCAGGCTGGGGCCTAGGCCTGGCACTGAAAGGTAGAAATGAAATTCAAGTGGAAATCAGTTGTGCACGTACAGCTGTTGCATCAGAATCCTGCAGCTATTATCTAATATGTTTCTTTCAGTAATTCTTGGATAATCTGCTGTGGTGGTATTTATGATAGCAATTGTATATGTTAAGATTTTATCGGCTGTGGTGACAAAAGATCTGGGTACACCGCAGTGTCTTTGTCTTCTGGAAGATGTTTCTTATTGTGGTGTAGAAAATGCACACCATGGGTCAGTTTAGGTAGTGCTCACTTCCTGACTCTAGATGTGGGGAGGGGAAATGAGCATAGGTACTTAATAAGGTTTTGTGTCATCTAGTACCTCAGTAATTAATTGAGGCTGAATAAAGTCATGTAGATCAGGATATATTTTTATATTGAGCAGGTGATTGTGAAGATGTAACTGCTGATTTGGGATTAGGCAGTTATGTGCAGTCTTTGCCATGCTTCTTTTGTGGCTGTTAATGTTTTTCTGAAGTGATGTACCTATTGAGGTTCAGATAACATTCAGGTTTTTTTTTAATACCCATAACTTTTTCCTGTTAAGTGATAGAATTCTGGAAAGATAATTTGGTTTGAATACAAAACATATTAAACCAAAGATCATGTAAAATCTTGCATCAATGTTGAATTGAAAGTTTTAATTTTCTGAATTCGATAGTATGTTTTGATAACTTGGCAAGAATTTGTGTTAGTTCATTTTTATAACTTGAGTGATGAAAGTGTGGCCTCTACACACAGCTTAAGTTCTTTGTATTAGTTAATTGGGAGAATTAATTAAAAACATTATTTATTTAAATATCCATGTAGCATTTGATTATCACTTGATAATACACCCCCAGCAACTTGAATAGGAAACCTCTGTAACTTTTTAAAATAATGTGTGTTGTAGGTATAATATTAATATTTCTTAGAAAAGTTTAGAGCAGAGGGTTGGCTCTAGTGAATTATTTCATCTCTCCAGCAGAAATAGGTTTAGCATACTGTAGTATAGCGATGGTGGTGTCTTAAATGATACTTTGAACATTTAGAAAGCATGAACTAAAAGCGATGGATTTATCAGTTGACAGGTTGACAACTGTAGAGATAGAATATTAATGAAATGTGTGATTCATAGTTATATTCAGAAAATGCTAACATTCTGCGTATGGGGAGAAGACCCTTTTGTTCTAGGTTTCACTAGTAGGAGATTCACCTGATCATAACTGCGTTCAAAATAGACCTATACCATTTGATGGCTTCTTCATCTTTGACTTTTAGATACACCAACTGTGTTGTTTCCTGATTATTTTGTAATAGTTACATATTACACATGCTGTTTTTTCCTAATTATTTTTTGTTAATAACTACATATTCATACTTTAAAAAATTAGAAGTTAACTTGATAAAAATATTGAATGTAATTTACCTATTCGCTTCCCATACTTGAAGTACATCCTGTTCGCACTTTTAACTTTGAAGTTGGTTCATCTGTACTCAGTATACATAACACTTGGATGTTAGAATCTGAGTGAGAGCTTCATCAGTGAATAAGAATGATGAAACTGTTTCCCTGATAATATTGATGTTATGTATGATAGGATTTTTGATCCTTGGAACAAGAAGATTCAAGATACCTGCCTGTAAAAGGAATTACTTAAGAAATGCAAAAAAAAAAAAATACTTAAACATTTTATTCATTGCTCTGAGTGAATAGGCCTATTTCAGAATTATATTTCTGGAATTAATTGACTGGAGATTCTAACTGCTGTGATGTGGCTGTTTCCTCGGATGTTGCCTGGAAGTAGTTCATTGTTTCTTTTTGGGGGAAAAAAAGATACTTGCTACTTAAATTTCATGGGACTGAGAGAACAAGAAATTATATGATGTATATGCGAATATAAAAGGCGAGTGGATGCTAAAATAGTTGTAGCTAATAGCTGTCCCATCCATATTTATTATTAAATTTGGATAGTTTTATTCATTAAATTATAAATCCCATTTTGAATTATATAGAATTATAAATCCCATTTTGTTATTTTCAGTGCAACTTAATACAAACCTGGATTTTTGTTCAAAATTAACAAAGTCTTTACTAAATATATGTATTGTCCTACATTGTCTTGTGTGTAGTGTGGATATAATTTCGTTTTTAAAAAGAAGGCGGCATCATAATAATACTTAATGTACAGTTCAAATGCCAGATTAACAGAGTATATTTTCTTGGAAGTAAGTCTCTGTGTGCAGTAACATTTACTTAACAGTAAGCATGTTTAGATACCTAGGCTAGTATAAGGAGAAATTATAGTTTGAAAGGTTTGCATGTTTTTTGTAACATAGTTATTTGTGAAAAAGTGTCTATGCAGTAATGTATGAGTGATAACGGTGGTGTATATTTGTTCCAAATACAAGTAAAATAGTCCTTAAAATAGTAAGATTTTTAAGGCGGTTGACAAAAGGTGTTTTAAATTATGCAGTTTTACTAGAATTAATACCGATTAATCCCCTTCATGTGTGAGATCATAATTTGATATATGTGGCAAAATGAGCCATTAAATATTAGATTTGTAGTTAAGATAATTTCCTTTAAATTTGTGAATTGTGGTCTCTCAAATGCTGTGGAATAGTGTCTCTTCAAATTGGAATTAGTTGGCTTCTGTACTTGAAAGTTGCAGTTAAAATGTGTGGATTTGTAAGGTTATGCAAACTAAACATAAAGTTAAAAATTAACAAGTGTTACTTGTGTACACATTTAAGTCACAACTCTTTCTGTTCTTTTGGTCCATAGTAGTTAACAGTACCAGCAGTAGTGAGATGGTCTGTGTTTAAGTAATTGTGAGTAATCTGTAAATTAACTGGAATATAAAACAGAAGAAGAAAATCAAGCATTTCTGAGGGTATGTAATTGTGACTGTGCATGTTACAACTGTGTGAAGCTGTCTTAGATAGAGTCAGACTGTTGGTCCATCTAGGCTTGTGTTACTTGCTCTGACTGATAGTGGGTCTCAAAGGCCTCAGTGGCAAATCTTTTTCAGCCGTGCCACTGGAGATCCTTTTAAATTGGACATGTTAACTTGGGACTTCATGGGTGCAGAGCATGTGCTGTAAGTTTATATGCCTATTTCATTGTAGTTTTCGGAGTCTGTTTGCTCCCTTACAGGAGTGGGGAGGCTAATAAGGTTTCCAAGTAAAAATAGAAAGGATTAATAAAATAAGGCTTTATTTTAGACTAGGGGAAGAGTCATGTGGTCCTCCAGAAGTTGTTGGACTTCAGGTCCCAGCAGCCTGTGCCAGTGATAAGGAATACTGAGAGGTCTTAAAATACCTGGAAGAATGTGTTATTCCCACCCGTTTTACATGTAGGATTTTTAATTCAAAAAGTCATATTTTTAAATACGGTTTTGAAATATTTTTGGCTGCTAAACTTTATTTTAGAAGCTACAGTACTAGGCAGTCTTTTCCAGCCTAGGGTGCCAAATGTTGTTGAACTATATGCCCCATCATGCCTGAATATTAGCCCAGTGGCTGGGGAATGCAAGGAATTGAATTTCTGGGGTCACTGACAGGGAAAGCATAATACCTTGATATTAATACATAATGATTATATATAGTCTATGGATCAGCTGAACTCAACAATAATAGTTCAACAAATTTTATTTCCCATGTATCATTGTGATGAGGGGCTGCATCTATTGTTCAAGTATATTTTGATGTCCGTAGTTGGTTCATGTTATTTACATTTGATACCTAATACTACATCCTGTGAATAAATTGATTGGGTTTCAGATAACTGCATAATAATTTAAGAGAGACAATGTAAATATCAAAACAGAATTCCTCATAGCACACAAATTACAAAGAATTTAGGAATAAAATGAATGAGATTTCAAAAATACAAATGATGATGTGAAGAAAGCAGAAGAATGCTCCATTTGAGTCATTCCACTTGTTTATGCAATTAAGTGTTGATTTAGCATTCTCGGAAGCTGCTTTTGGGGAGCAGTATGGTGCAATGGTTTGATTATTGGACTAGGACTCCAGGAGACCAGACTTCAAATTCTTATTCAGCTCAGGTCACACACTCTCAGCCTTAGAAGAATGCAGTGGCAAACCTCTTCCGAATAAATCTCGGTAAGAAAGCCCTATGAGTAAGAAAACTCTATAGTAGGGTCACCATGAATCAGAGGCAACTTGAAGGCACTATAACCACAAGCTGCCATGGGAGAAAGATAGGAGATAATAAATGAATAGAAGATAAATGAATGAATTCCAGTGCTTCAGAACACAGTACTTCTGTTGGAGAAAAGGGCACAGTGTTGAGTTTCTGATTCCAGTTTAAGTTCCTGCCACTACCAAATGCTGATTCTAGTGGGTGGAGAATCTTCCGTAGCATTGTGGGAAATGACATTTCAAGGAGGAATTAGGGAAGACTATTGTTTCATCTCTTCTTCCATCAGGAAGCCTCTTCTGGATCTTGATGAATTGTGCTGATGAAAGGAGCCCATCCATTTATAGATGTAGGTTGAGGAATTTACATTCAGTTGTATTTAATGGTTCTCACTGAGAAGTGGAAGGACATCGCTGGCAGATTAGATTACTCTTTCCTTTCCCAGCTCTGTCTGGGTGCTCAGCATTGAGGAAAGGTAGCATCAGGTAGATTTGTGTGACATGTAGAATAGTGAAGGTCCACTTTGACTAAATAAGATGCATTGATCAGCTCCATTGTATAACAAAAAACAAGTAGTAATCTGATTTCACCCAGAAGAGGAGATTTTGTTTTTAATGTTATGCAGTCTTTAATTGCAGTGATAATTGCTGATTTAAGAAATTCATAAAATATTGCTGCAATTTTAGTTGTGTTCATAAAAGTCCACTGATAAGTAAGAGAGATTGTACCGCTGAGTGTTGGCAGATAGTAGTTCTTTAATATGAAAGAAGTGGTAATGACCTCTTTTCTGGTGTTGCTGTATTAAGTGATCACCTTTGTTCTATCTGGTATCTGTAACTTAGTCTGGCTAAACAGCAGTGTTTGTGTGCATGCTTAACTATACTGAGAAGTCTTAAAATCCGTTTATATCAACTAGTCTGTCATCATGGCTGCAGGTTGCATAGCTTCTATAATAATTTCTGCTTGATATTGTAATCACATTTTTATTCTTGCCTCTGAGAGTCTTTGTGATTGTAATAGCTCCATGGTATACCCTAGGTCAGTGGTTCTTAACCTGGGGTCTGGGGACCCCTTGGGGTCCACAGAGCCCTCACAGGAGGTCCATGGAGCTCTGTTGCTGAACACCAGCAGCAGCTGCAACAACAGGGACGTAGGAGCAGGAGGAGGGATTGTGGGTGCTGAAACTACTCCCTTGGTTGCAAACAAGGAAGCAGTTGGGGCACACACATACATACCACTTCTGCTTATCCCTGATGGAAGGAATATGTTGGCTGGTGTGTGCATGCACCCAAATATGACTCTGGAGACCAGTTTTTTAATCCACTGGGTTACCTCAGGCAAGTCATAACCTCTCAACCTCAGAGAAAAGCAAAGGCAATGAATCTTGCCGGGAAAACTTTCCTGATAGGTTTGCCTTAGAGTTACCATAAGTCAATTTCCAAAGGACACAGACATGATAGCTAGAAAGGACCTCTCCTGTCAGTGGCACTTTATTGTTCTGTGACTTCAAGTCACTTCTGACATATGATAACCCTAAAGTGAACCTATCACAGAGTTTTGTTTTTTCCAAGATTTGTTCAGAGGGGGTTTGCTTTTGCCTTCCTCTGAGGCTGAGAGAATGTGACTTGCCCAAGGTCATCCAGTGCCTAAGTGGGGATTTGAATCCTAGACTCCAAAAGTGTCAAATAAATAAATATTAGATAATTTACATGAAATTTGAATCCATAACTCTAAATATTTGAATCTTGAGTTAAGTGTTGGGTGTCCCTGGCAAAAAAATTATACTTGCAGGGGATCCCTGTTAAAGAAAAGGTTAAGAACCACTAGGCTAGGGGAAGACAAGCCCAAGGTCATTCATGGAGCTTCATAAGTAGTCAGAAACCACCTCTTCTTACCTGTATGTTAGATATTATACCTATTAGCTGCATCTAATGGCTTTCGTGGTTGTAATCCTTCTCTTCTGATAGCTAGAGTAACTATTATCTGCCACAGTGGAAGAAAGGCACTTGGAATTGTAGCAAGGAGTGTGCTTCCACTCATATATACTCCTGCAAGTTGCTAATACACAATTTGAGGAAAATACAGTGATGCCATTTTGGTATACAAGAACTCATATTTAGAAAATTGTGGTTGGTGTGTGCGTATGCATGTAGTATGTGTGTGTATGTATGTATGTGTGTACATCCATCCACACATGTCTAGACCTTGTTTCTTGACCCAGTTTTCATCAAGTTATAGTGCAAGAAAGAAACTTAATTTCGCAAGTGGTTCAGTTCGTAATGGGTTATTTAGTTCTGTGATGCCAAAATAAATGGGCTGTGTTTGAGAGTTACAGTTAACAAAATCTTCCCACTGCAGAGGTACGGTGGCTAAATTAAGCCGTAACCCTAATAGTGTTTCTAAGCTGTACTGTTTTCTGTTAAAAAGAATGCATCATTTGGCAGTGCCAAAATTTGGTAACATTTAGTTGCATCTGATTTCATTTGCAAAGAAACAAGAGAGAATCCTGTTCTAAATCTGGCATTTATCTGAATTTATCAGAAGGTTGCTGAATGGTTTTCTTTCAGGCTTCATGCCTATCATTACTGATGAGTAAATAGAAGAGCACTTCTTTGATGCTTAATGGTTTGGCCCCTACCAATTTTATTTATTTATGTCTTGCATTTCTTCTGACGTGGGACTCAAAGTCAGCTTACAGGAAAATGAAAACAAGGTACAACTGAAAATCTGATACAGCAAGCCCCCACCTATGGACACCCCATTATCTGACGACTGGTTGTTTTGAGCCTTCCAAATTAAGGATAAGTTCTATTAAGTTGACATATGTCCACTCTTTTGTCGGTTCTTTTTGTCTACAGAGGCTTGCTTGGGATTGCTGACACATGTGCATGGTCCCATGTCTTTCCTAGGGAAACAGTGAATCCCCAGGTTGGATTATTGGAACTTCTCTGTTTTGCAAGCGTTGAAACAGCAGGCTTCCATCAGTTCATGCCTGAAGAGACTCTCTTGGGAATGTGCATGCAATGCTTGCAAAGTGAGTTCGGGGGGGGGGGGCACCAAACCAGCTGAGAGACTTTACAAGCAGCACACGTCAGTAAGTCCTTCCTATTCCCTGCAGTAGATGGGTTCCACTTTTTGACCATTTCTGCCTTTTGACAGTGCTCTGGTCCCTAACCAGATAATCAGGGAAGGCTGTCATAAAAAAAATTAAAATCAATTAATATGATTATATATATTTAATATAAAAATACCAATGATCTGAAACAGTATAAAATCATTTTAAAAAATAATAACATAAGGATACAAATGTAATCCACACACCTCATGAAGAGGTTCTGCACAATAAAATTATCACCAAATACTTGTTTTACTAAAAAGCTCCTTGCCCGCCAGCAGAAGGACAACAGAGAGGAGGTCAAAAATTCCACAGCCTAGGAACACCCACTGAAAGTGGTTCCTGTAGTGGATCTCGATTCATGTAGTTAGAATGCTGTGGTTGTGCTTATAATGTAAATGTTCTTTGCTGTCCTCTGTTGCAGTTTGCTAGCAGTAAATCCCAAGCTATAAATTTAGAAACAAGATATTTTAATACCATTCAGCTAAGAATTATTCAGGGTGCAACCCAATACCAAGTAGGTAGTTCTAGGTAATGCATGATTTTCGTGTTTGTTTCATAGAAAAACTGTGTAGTTTTTCATGTGTAAATACAACCTATGGTGGTTCTTCTGTGAAACCTGCTTCTTGTTTAAGTTGGCTAATGAGACTCTGAAAAGCATATATGTTAATGTCAGGAGAGCTTTGAATTAAAAAAAACATTAAAAAGTTAGTTTTGTAGTTGGATACTATATATGGGGTGTCTTGAGTAGACTGAATATTTTTAAATTGAAATATTTCTGCATATTTCTGTACATTTCTGCAAAACATTTATAGCCAAAAAATCTTTTAATGTAGGAGAGTATCATGTTAATATCTTTCCATATTTTTTTCTTGGAAAGTAACGATTCTGAAAAAAGTTATGTAAAATGAATAATGAATTAAAATAGTTCTTGGTTGGCTTAGGGGATATAATTTTTTTTGTGTCTTCTGCTATCTCAAAAGGAGGTTGTTGTTGATGGTAGATTAATAATAATGCTCTACTGCTGCTTTGGTAAATGTTCTAGTAATAGTTCAGTAGCTTTAAGAAGGTGGTGGAAAATTCAGATAAATGCCAACTCTACACTGAGATTTTCATCTTTCTTTGATCCGGGTTTTAAAAATCCTTGATATGTTTTTGAACTCCATGGAACTGATGGGTCCTTTATATTTTTTGTAACACGGTGCTGCAGCAAATTTGAAATCCTTAATCATCTAAATTGGTTGATAAAGTTGCTGGATGTAGTTGAAATGGACAAATTGTTGACATTGATGAAAGAAAAATCAGTGGTGACTTTCAAGAAGGGTTAGGAAGTCTAAATATGCTTTTTGAAGAAAAGAGTATTTTAAAATTAAGGTAGGATTTGATAGTATTTTTGGGGAAGTAGAAGTTGAAGCCTTAATGGTATCAGTAGCTGGAGAAGTTGTTTTTATAGAAAATTATCAATGGTCTGCATTAGGAAAGCTGGAAACTACCTTTTTAAAAATATTTTTAGTGTTTAGTATTTGTTTGTTGCATTTTTTTTCTTTAGTCTGCTCTCTACTATTTGTTATAATTTGTTGCCTTTTCTTTGTATCTGTTTTATGGTTTTAATACAATTTAGTGAAAGTAAAAAAAACCTTAATCATCTAAAGAGGTATAACAGAAATATTAAAGTATCTGCAAGGTTGTGATTCTATAACTGAGCGATTTCAAGATGTAAAATGATGCTCTGCCTAATTAATTAAGATACAAGGGATGCCTGCATTTCTTTCAATATGGAGTAAGTTGAAATGCATCTTCACACACTGGGCTATGAAGCTCAATGAATTTGGAAGTTCCTTTTAAGAAACTGGAAGTAAGCCTACTTTAGGCTGCAGTCTCATACCCACATCTAGAAGTAAGGGCCATTGTTTTCACTTGGGCTTACTTCTGAGGAAGCCGGTATATTGGTTTGTGTAAAGCAGAAGTTTCAAACTATTTCTGCCATTTTAACATTTGAGTATAATACCAGCCATTTTTCCCTATGTGCTTGTGCTGCATTACTTTGATTGTTGGATAATTGAATTATAATGTTTGGCATAAGATTTTGATTTGTTTTCTTATATATACACACATCCAGATTGAAAAGTGGAAGCTTGTTGAAGTCACGCTTGATGATTTCTTCATATACAGCTTTCTTGTATGCAGATAATTTTTTGTTCCGGACAAAAGCATGTCAAAGGTATGAGGGAACATAGGTGAATTTTTCATCCAAATCATTATGGAGTGATTATCATATTTCTGCATGGCAACGAGTTCTGTGAGTGTTTATTCTGTCACAAACTGTGCATAGTCGTGACTTGCCTTCCTTGTATTTCGTTTTTCAGGGGGCAGTCGTCTGCTGCTTGCTTATGAGGAGTTGGAGCATTCACATAAATTAATGCTTTTTCTGTCCAAACTGCTTGATTCTAATTTTTCTTCAGCATTATGCATAATGAATGTTCAGGCAGACTTAAAGTATTTGTGCCACTGTCTGAAAAAGAATCCATGAATTTCCTCTTCTTGGGGCCTCCAAAGCAGTGTTTGGGCCCTTGCCATTAAATTGGTACAGTAAGCAAAGCACTGGTCCTCAGCAGCCTCATGGCTCATACACTTGGAGGCTGTGGGAAGCTAGGCAGAGAGGCTAAGAAAAACAAGTTGGTCCTTCCGTCTGTACCTTTTGAGCGTGTGGGTATACTTGTGGGGCTTTTTCTGTGTGCCTTATTTTTGTGGTGTGTGTACAGTTCCTTTTGAAAGTGGGAGTATTGTGCCTGTTTGTAGTTTTTGCTTTTTGTGATGTGTGGGGTTTGGGGGCAGTATATGGAGAGGGCTTGGAGGGTTTCATCATGTTTTTGTATGGTTACTGTAAAAACAAAGAGAAGCAAGCCTCCATATTAGATACAATTAGACAAGGTATTGAAAATAAACTGCCCTTGTACAAATCCATGTTGCAGTTACATCTGTAGTACACAAAGTTCTCTTGACTGACTGCAGAAGGAGCAGCTAGAATGGTCAAGGAGTGGTGCAACTCTGCTATGGCAAAATATTGCGATGTTTGCATGTAGGAGTAAGGGTAGACATGATAGAAAGGTCTAATAATTGCATAGTATGAAGAAAGCGGAGAAGGAGAAGCTTTTCTCTTTTTCTCATAAAAAGTATAACCTGGTGTCATCCATGATAATAGAATGGTGAGAGAGCCAAGACAGATAGAAGGAAGTATAATACTTCTTCACTCAGTGTATAAGTAGACTGTGGAATAGATTGCTACAAGAACTATCAGAGGCTGTAAATGTAAGCATTTTCAAAAGGGGATTAGAGAGAATTTATAGAGGATAGGGCAGTAGTGATAACTAATCAGGACAGTTGTTATATTGGTTTTAGGATCAGAAGCAGAATGCCTTAACGTATCATTTCCTAAAGAACATGAGGGAGTTGCAGTTGTGCTGTGCAGCTTGCTGTTCCTTAAATTATTTATTCTGTTATAAAACTGATCCTATATTTTGTGAAATCAGTACGGTGTGATAGTAAAATTACTGTTCAGTTACATCTTTTATAGTTGCTGTTTTGTTATGTTGCTCCTGATGAACACTTAACTTTGGATATACCCTTGGACCACAAAAATCTGAACTGTCCTAAAACAAACCCTGAATGCAACTTGACATCTCCTGTTACGCTTGCCACGAAAACCTCCAAGGAAAATCTACAGTATCTTCCATTGCACTGTTTTATTGTTGGCAGGTTTTCAAATTTTTTTTTTAAAAAAGTCAACTTTCCTCTATTTTAAGTATTCCTTCTAATTGCTGGCATATCTCCATCTTTTTTGAACAGAATCAGTTCATAATTTTTTTTTAGTAATGATAGAAGTTCTTTACTTTTTAAATCTTAATCTTTACTTTTTAAATCTTAATTTTCCCCATGTTGAGTTTAGACAGAATGCTCAAGGATAAATTTGTCACTGTTTGTTTTTTTCCTTAAAGCTATGATGGTGAAACAGAAGTAGTGGGAATGTTAATATGAGAGGAATGTATTTTCTTAGCGCAAGGAAGGCACACAAGTTTCTTGAAGCATATGTCTGCCCAGTGCTAGGAAGAATAAGGTGGACTAGATGGGCCTTTGGATTGCTCTTACTGTGTAACAAATCATTTGTTGTTAATCTGCATTGCTCTTGAGTTTTGAAGGCCAGAAGTGAACACAAATTAGACCTTCATTACAAGTTGATTAGAATGGTACGACTGTTTCCAATCTTTAGATACTATTACTCTTAGGCCATTTCCATCCTACACTGTTATAGTGCTGTTATTCCACTTTCAACATCCTGTGGAATTCTAGGGTTTGTAGTTTACTGAGGCCCAAGAGCTCTCTGGCGAAGAATTCTAAATACCCCTCTCCAAACTGCAAACCCTAGGATTCCATGGGATGTTGAAAGTGGAATAATAGTGCTATAACAGTGTAGTGCGGAAATGGCCTAAATGTGGAGTAGGACTGTTTTTTGTGCTACTGTATCATGTCACTGATACTTGGTTGATCTCCTGTAATCTCTTAAATTTCCCTAAGAAATGGTAGATATTTAGCCATTTATACTTTCTTGTTCTTTCATCTTCCTTCCATTGTGTATTTGCGTGTTCCCTTTCCATAAATGGCTTTTCTTTTTAAGGTACAACATCTGTCCCCCTTTTTCTCTTCAAAATGTTACATATCTAATCCTCTCTAGAAACTTTATTTTTTGTGATGTGTTTGCGACACCTCTGATTTGGATCGCTCATGATTTGATTAGTGTATTGTCAAACCCCTCAGCTCAGCCATTGATAAAGTACAGAAAGGAACTCCACAGTGTACTTCTGGGTGCATCTTTCCAAATTGATATATATCTATTTTGCCAGATTCTTTGTGTTACTTTTCAAATAATTTTTATTTTTCTTGCAATGTTCTTTCTTTCTCAACATTTCTTGTGATGTTTCCATGGAGATAGTGGTCAGAAGACCTGGTAAAGATTTCAAAGAGTTATTCTCCTAATCAAACATATTATTAAAAAAGAAAAAAAAAAGGAAATGGGTTTGGATTGGTGCAACTTATTGCCAACCATCTGATGGCTATGTGTTCATTTCCTTGGGGGTTGCTTTCTTCCACAATATGGAAGCCAAATCTGTAATTTCCTTCTGTTAACTTTTTTCCCCAAAATATCTACATTACATTTTTTGTTCTTCACTTTTTTTTGAGGCTGTGCTGGGTTTCTACAAGTTCACACACACACACACACACACACACACACACACAAAATTGGTAATGGTTTTGAGAGACCAGCTAACTCCTGTGAGTGAATGTCATCAGGCTCGTCTGACTTGAACACATTTATGTTATCTAAGATTTCTTGGCTTGATCCTTATCATCACTTGTGACTTTCCCTACTCTGTTTCTTTTGTGTGTTTTTAAATATTCTGTGGATTCTTCTTGTTTCAATAACTGCATGTAAAATAACTTTATATTTTCCTTCATGCTTTTTGTTTCAGTCATGCAAATTCCCCTGGCAATTCCCTTTTTAATAATATATTTTAAAATATTTCTGCAGTTCTACCAAAAAAATCATTGTAGATAAACTTTTCCTTTGGACATTAGATTCTACTAGAGAAAGCAGCAAATGGGAACTTAAGTGTTCTGTACCCTAATAATGTTAGATCTCCCAATGTGTTTTGCCAGATCTTCTTTAGCTATTTGTTCTTTTTTGTTTGTTTGTTCTGTTTTTTAATTTCACAGAATATGTTGAAAGGGAAATGCTATCCTTGGACCCGCTTCCAGATCAATATTCCTGTGACTTTTCTAAATCTCTGGTGCAGTGCTGACTTTAACATGTGGATAATGAATAATGAATAAATCCTGTAACATATTTTCTCTTAATTAAGTCCCACTGAATTCACAGTTACTTGCTTCGAAGAAACTGTGCACAGGATTGTAATGCAAGACTGTATTTTTTGCAAGCCTATGTTGTATTGTGTAATGTTAACATAAGAAAAGTGCTGTTCTGGTGCCTGCTGCTTGGAGTAGCCCCAGCTGGAACATAGCTGTATCATACTGTTAAAGGCAGAGAGAGATAGGGCCTTTCCTCTTTTAAAATGCCTAGTACACTTGCAACCAAAAGTAAACAGTGGTTCTTGCCACTTTCAAAGAGTTAATTGCGGAATTGATAAGTAATGGAAGAAAAACACAAGTGATTAAAGGTTTGTGCACGCCACATTTTCCTGGAGACAAGTTCTTTTGGATTTAAATTTTCTGTCGTGTTCTTGTCTAGATCTTTTCATTGCTATTCTATGCCATTGTTCTGCCCGAACCTGCAGATAAAGGTGTAATATGACTAAACTTGCTGCCAGTATTGAGTCAGTGATGAGGGAAATAGGCAAGTCTCCAATATAGTTGTTGTCACTTACTAAAAGCAGAGGTGGGGGGAATGCATTTAACTTGCTCATGGACATAGCTGTGGTGATGGAACATATCTAAAAATACTAATACCAAGTGACACCAAATTTATTTCATTTTTTTCCAGGCATGTGAGTAAATTTTTTTCCATCAGAAGCTTTTAAATTCATAGTCATTTATTCACAATTTACAGATAAATTCCCATATGCAAGATATTTAAGTGTGTGTGTGTGTGTGTGCGTGCGCGCGCACGTATTTGTATGTGCCTTCAAAGTCACCTGTTGACTTCTGATGACTCCATGAATTTCATAGGGTTTGGTTAGGCAAAGAAAAGTCAGAGGTGATTTTGCCAGTTCCCTTCCTCTGAAATATAGCCTATGACACCTGGTGTTCATTGAAGATTTCCCATCCAAGTACTTACTAGGACAAACTGTGCTTAGCTTCCAAGATCGGACAGGATTTGGTGCCTTTAGGTTATATCATTTGGCAGTTTTTTTAGTGTAGACCAATGCTTATTGCAAAGATCAGTTTCTGCTATGAAAAATACAACCTAAGGATACACAGATTTGGAAGCTTTCTTACCAAACCTCAATTTTACAGTTTTTGCAGCATAGCAGAAAAAGTAGTGATAGTTGGAAATAATTATCAATGTACCTTTCTAGCCCTATTTTCATTTTGTACTATTGTATAATGAGTTTACTTACCATTTTTTTACTGGAAAAAAATAGTAAAGCCACTGCTTAAAATTCCAAGGTACAATAAGACAGGGACCTTTCCTGATTCCCTACAAAGTTGGAGGGAAGAGAACACAGCAACATAGCATGGTGTATGTTTGAGTATATGTCTTTTCTTACATACTTCTGGAGCCCCATCAACCTTGGGGAAAACAGCTGAGAAGTCCTCATAAGTGGAAAAGCTTAACAGCAGAGAGAGTCTAATAATGTAGGCTTACATTCCTGTGTGTTTCATGCCAGTTTTTGTGTTTGCCCATCTCACCTTCGTGTTGTTATTCCTTCATTCTTCCCCATCCTGCCTACTATTTTACTCTCAAGCGCACTGTTCTCTTGTTGCTGTGACATTTACCAGGATCTAACAGCCAGTTGTCAGGTGTTACGGAGTTAATTGCCAAACATCATTGCTATGGTAGCATGACTGGTATGTCTTTCTGATTTGTGGCCAGGAGATGTGTAAGGTAAAACTTAACAGGTACTGCAGAACTCTATTCTGCTTTCCCTGTCTACAAGAAACATGATACATTTTTTTGGCGGGGGGAGCTCTATGCATTTAATTTCTAACCTCAGTTGGTCCTTTTGAGGCCAGAAGTCACAGAAGGTGGTGAAGTTCAGCAATCTGCTGTGACACTTAGATCCTAAAGTAGTGTTTCAGGAAAAGCACCACTAGTGGATGTTGAGTATGTGTGTTTGAGAGAGAGAGAGAAAGGAAGAGATGCAGTTTGTTTTTACTTGGGGACAGTTGCTTATCACCGGCAAGTAGCAGATTGTATGGCAGAGAGTATATTAAATATTTTTTCAGCAGCAGCCATTTATCGTTTCTCAGCAATATTCCAATGCAGGCCAATAATAGTTGTCCGAGTGGCTTACAGTAATGTTCAACTTTGTAAAAGATATAACATACTTAAAAATTCCAGCAACAGACAATAAAATTGCTATGGTAAAAATAACAGAAATAATACAGTGTAGATGTTAAAAAGATAGAGTTGGAAAGGCTTGAGAAAATAAGCACCTGCCACTGGCACAGATTAGAGTAGGTACCAGCTGAAACTCTTTGTGAGGAGACTCCATAGCCAGTAAGAAGGCCCTTTCCTTAGTAGTCTCCCACCATATCTTGCCTGGGGAGCACAGTTGGGTTACACTCTGAAGACCATATGTCTGCATATGTATTTGTTGTTGTGTTCTTCAAGTCTTCTTAATTACGGCAGCCCTAAGGCAAACATAACACAGCATTTTCTTGGCAAGGTTTGTTCAGGGGGGATTTGCCCTTGCCTTCCTCCGAGCTGAAAGAGAATTCTGACTTGCCCAAGGTCTCAGCTGTGGTAAGAGCCAATCCTTTAGATAACCCGATTCCAGGGTATTCATGTATTTGCATACCTATACTAATATTGATTAATTCAATTAATATAAATTCAAATTTTAAAGAAAACTGTCATATTTCTCCAGATACCTAAACAATATTTCTCCAGGTACCCTGTACCTGCCAAACTGACAGAACTACGCTTTGGATTTGTGTATTAAAAACCTCCTTCTGTATTCCAGCTTGCAGAATTGTTTATCCCACAGTTAAATCATAGGAATGCCTTTTGCCAATATAATGCTGATGCTATTATTTTGTTGAATGGCTTCAAGTCTTTCCTGACTTAACAGTGACCTTATGGCAAACATATCATAGATTTGCCTTTGTCTACCTGTGGGGCTGAGAGTTTGTGACACACCTGTGGTCACCTGTTGGGTGTCATTGGTTGAGCAGGGAATTGAACCTTGGCCTCCAGGGTTGTAGTCTAGTGCTGAAACTACTACCTCATACTGGCTCTTAGTGCTATAGTAGTACAGTGTATTTTGAGAGAGATACACCATAGGGAGATACTCTGCATTATCTAATAGTGCATGTAGCCACCTAATTCCTGAGCATGGAGAGCTTCTGCAGCCAGCCAAATTGCACAGGCTGCTGTTCACACTGAATATTTTGTCTGATTAAACCAAGGATTTTCTGTGCAACTTCAGTCATTGGTACTTAACAAGGCTTGATGTGGAAGCTAGGAAAGAAGAGGAAGCTGACTAGTCACATTCAGTGGCCAACTGCACAAAAATCACTGGAACCATGATGACAGTCATGATGATGGGGACTGTCAAGTAATTATGAACCTGTTTACTTTCAAGTCCAATGGAAGAATAGAATTTTGAGCAGTATGTTGCAGTGCTACTATTTACTCTTCAAAATAACTTTCAAAGATATGTATAAAGGGGAAGATTTAGCTTCTCTTTTGTCAGGTAATTCTCGGGATTCATGTATGTTTTAAAGGCAGATACTTTTGCAATTTTATTTTATTAAGCCACTAACCATTAAGATTTTCATTTTGTCCCTGTTTCTGCTGGATGCTTGAAGTAATAATCTGAGAGTGAGCATGTAGTTGATCCCCCCATGTGCGGTTACAGCCTCTAAATTTTATTACTTTTTCTGATGCCTGTGTGACACAGTATTGCGGCATAATATGACTGTGTGAGAACTATAATGTTAATTTACAGTGTAACTTGTTTAAAAGTTGCAGTTATTTAGAATTATGTTGTAGTTTCTGTAGGGACAAGAGGCTAGTGTGATGGAGACAAGGTTGGAAGGAAAGCCACCATTGTTACGTAGTGCAAGTTGTGTTAGTAATTGTATTATAGTAAATAACAACACTGATATTAATTTATATAGTGCTAATTAGAACATAAGACAAACTGATTGATGATACAGTTGGGCCTCCACATTCACTAGGGTTGTGGGCACAGGACCCTTCAAAAAATGGAAAAATAGCAAATTTCAAAATGTGTGTGTCTGTCAGAAGGGGGCTGAGGCATGATGGGGAGAATGAACTCCTAGGATCCAAACCAGGTCAGGGAAAGGAGAAGGAAAGAGGGTGGACACTTCCTCTCTCTTGCCCATCTCCTTCCTTGAGCGTGGGAGGGGGCATTGGGAGAGTGTTCATGGTACTGAAAAATCTGGCTTTGAGTCATCCTTAGCTGGCCAGCAGGAGGGTGACCAGAGATGGGTTTTTAAAGAACAGCATGGCCTGATGAGGGAGAGGTTCCTCAGAAAAGAAGGCCCTGAGGTCGGTGGGCAAGGGCTGAAGAAACTCTCAAATAATCAGATCTGGAAAAGTCAAACCCACAGATATGAAGGGCTGATAGTACTCTGTTTTATTAATAAGCTTGCAAGTAAGGTTGACAACTAATATTGCCAAAAGACCACTTTTCAAAAGGAGCTAGAGTGAAGGGCTTGTACATCAGTGTCCTTTACTTCCTCTCTCTGACCCTAAGTGAGTAGAAAAGGAGGACAACTGCCCCCTAGAAATTTTAAGTTGCTATTCCCTGCTTTATGGATTTCAGTGTGGGTGTGTTTGAAGATTGGTTCACAGATACATGAATCCTGTTCTATTTTTGGATTTGATGAAATGCACTGGTTCTTCTTAGCTCATGCCCCTTTCAGATGGGTGAATTTATAGGAGTACTGTCTCCAGATGTGGGGACTTGCTAAAGGAAGTTGACTTCAGTGCAGTCCTCACCTGCACTGCAGTTTGCAGCTAGGGAGGCCTATTTTGTCAGTTCTGTAATTTAGATGAGAACATGAATCCTTGTTGATTATCTGACACTATTGTTGTACACTTCTTGTGTTTACTTCATTTCAGGGCTTTGCCTCACCATTTCTGTAAAAATGACTAAGTGATTGCTTTCTAAATCCAGTTTATGTATCTAAGTACTTGAAATGGTTAGTAGATAAATATAAATTAATTGATTGTGTCATGTTAATATTTGCCTTAACATGAACATTCAGATATTTATCCAAATATAATTGCAATGGGTTTTCCTGCGGAACGACTTGAAGGAGTATACAGAAACAATATTGATGACGTTGTAAGGTAAGAGTGTCTTGATTCATCTTTTTCACTGTCTTAATATTTTTATAGTTTGTCAATCTGTTTAGCCTTTGGGTTCAATTTTTGTTGCAAAGCCTTTGGGTTCAGAGGATTGCGTTGCATAAATTTTGAAATGGCTCTCTTCTGCAAAAACAAAACAACCCCCCCCATGCTTGGAAGTCATGAATTTCACCTCAGGTTAAATGTGTAAATATGAAGTATTAAATGTGTAAGTATGAAGTTCCTTAAGTATAAAATGGGAACAATTTCTGTACAGTCATGTTCTTGCCCACAAGGCACCCCATTGTGAAATTCTAGCTAATTTTATACAAATCATGATTTGTTATCTGAGGGTACTCTTTATTACCATCTCTGAAACCAAACCAAGTTTTAAGATACTTTCCAGATTAAAGACCATTAAGACTAGCTTTTATTTGTCTCATGGAAACATATATGCATTTTATTGCATTGATTTCCCAGTGACTTTCTGCAGTGTGAGGTCAGTCTTGCTTCATTGGTGGGTTTGGCTTTCTCATTGGAGAATGTTAGGCTGGCTTGGATTTTATAAAAGTACCTTTAGGAAGTTGACATATGGCAACTGGTGCTCCTAAAGAGAGTGCTAAGTATGGGGATCTAAAAACATATTTCAGTGTTGAAAACTGAAATTTTTCTGAAAAAAATTAGCTGCATGAGTTCCTTAAATAGTATTTAATAGTTCCTCCGCATATCATCAGCTCCAACCTAGAGAACCAGAGTTGTTCAGGAATGAACTGTCACTAGCTTTATAAAACTGTTAACAAAGTTGCTGGATGCAGTTTGTAAATGTGGCTCTATATGTCAGCCTTTCAGGTGGCTTTCTAAGTATTTGGCAGTCTGATCTCTTTCTTTGGTTCTCGTCTTTGGAGACCAGTGAATGGTACAGTGCTGTTTGTCTCGGCCTTAAAGAGTTGTGATAAGCACCTGTGATAGGGCTGCTGGACTTCTTACAGCCTAGATGAAGGAAATGTATTGCAGGAGATAGAAAAGGTGATGAGATGTAGCCTTTCTCTTTGGGCTAACTGGTGTGTTTTGGTTGGATAGGTTTCTTTTTATACATGATTGCATGTGAGCTTTTTACTGTAATTTTAGCTTATTGAATGTCAGTATCCTTTAAAACTTAATACAATAACATGAACGCATCAAAAATTGGTTACAAGTATATTGTGAAACGGGATATCTTCTAAGGAGATCTTAATCTTTGCCTCCTATTCTTAAAAATCTTGTCAAATTATGTTTACTTTAAACATGGAAGCATATATTTTATAGGGAGTGTTCTACTTACATGCATATGAATATAAAATTTGTATAGAGGGCATATACAGATTTTAAGCATTTTAAAATATGCTTAGTACATACAGATTTTAAGTAGCTGTTGATTATGGTAGTGATTGTTCTTGGAAAATTCATCTTGATGCTGCAGATACATCTGTGAAGTAGAAGTCGTCTTAAAACAAAAGTTAGAGGGTTAGAAAAAGTCCTGTTAAAGTCAAAGCTGAAGAAAAATGTTGCACTTCCACAGAATATATGTTTACTGGGTATGAGTCAAATAGAAGGATGCTAATACAATGATTCATGTATTGTTATTACATCCATTATACCTATATTACCTAGTTAGTTGCATTAATTTGCCAAAATATATAGAAAACAGAAATAGTTTGCCCTAGAGTATTGACAATCTAACAATATAAGGCCTGAGAGCATGGTGTAGGACTCTGAGGTAGATAACGATAAGAAAAAAAATCAAGGTAATACTCATTGTTTGAAAATAGATTTGTGAGAATGTTTTTGAGAGATAGGGGAGCTGCTTCAGACATAAGAAGGATAATTTTAGCCCAGGTAATAGAATGGAGAAATGAAGAAATAAAGAGCAAATGGAAAATTGGGCTACAGGTTGAGAACTTAAGTTTCTTTGCTTAATTTATGTACATGGTTTTGTGGACTCTGTATGGAGTTTGGTGAATAAAATTAATTAATTTTTAAAAACCTTCCTAAATCAGATTTTTTTTTATATGTTTAATATGTAGATTGTCAGAAAAATAACCTGGGTTAAAATAAATACACCAACTAAATGCAAAGATACCATCTTTGAAAATAGAACTTATGGCTCTTACAGAAAAAGATAGGTATTTGGAAAACATAATTGTTGTTGTTATTGTTATTATTCATTTATATTTCACTATTTCCCAGTACTGGGTCTCAAGGCTGCCTTTAAAGCATTAAAACCAATCCAGATTAAAAACATACAAAAATATATGCATGCACACAAATTATTTATTTAAAAATGATCCATAGAATTAAAGCCATTTAAAATTCCTTGAAAGACAGAATATAAAAAAATTAACAAAACACCACACCCATTGCATTCAGGCCCTAAAGTCTGGCAGATCTGTAAGGATTTCAGTCACTGGAGCTGTTGCAACAAAGGGGTTGTTTGTACCCTTTAGCCAACCCCAGTTGACATTCTTGCTACAACTTTTAGGATCAGCTGATGTTTCTGGGCTATCTACAAAGGCAGCCCTACATAGGGCTCATTACAGTAATCCAGATGGGAGGCAGTCAAGGCATATGTCATCATAGTTGGATCAAACATCTCCAGGAAGAGGCAGAGATGGTACACTAGGTTTAACTGTGCAAACTGTTTAATTTTTGTTGATTATTATATCAGCACCACAGTTCATGTACTGATACCATGGTTTGATACTGTGGACCAGGAAACAGCAAGTCATGGCAAGGTACTAGAATCTGGATAAAGCTAATTCATATTTTTTCAAGGTTACTGACAGAGCTCATAAGGATAATCCTGTGTTTCATGACCAAATACCTGAACTGTCTTCTATTCTAAAATTATTTATGGCTGTACTGAATCAGAAATTTGACTTTAGCTGAAATGTGCAAGTTATTCACCTATATGTATACTAGAGGACATTGTTATAGTTAGAATATTTTTTCTGTGATGCTGTGGTGAGGGAGTTACTGGGAACTATGTGAGAAATGGATAGTAAGTTAAATTTGCATGCCAGATTTTTTTTTCTGTTTGTGCTGTGTAGTTAAATTTCATGTAAGGAAGTCTAAAGTTTATATTTAGGTGTGGAAAGCATGATCCATAGGCCATGTGTGTCCCTCAGTATCCACATCTGCAGTCCTGAAGACCTCTGGGGCAGTTCCTCAAAGGCCCCTCCTTCCATTTTCTTTCCCTTTTTTTTTTTAAATCACAGCAATTTTCTGGCAATTTTCTCCTTAAAATTGATCAAAAATCCCCCTGGTTGCTTGATGACAGCCCCCAAGACAGCTTCACCCTCAACACTTTTGGTTTCATCACAGTCCTTGCTAAAATGGCAGGTTGACTTGGTCCCAGTATATAAATTCTAATTAATAAAATACATGGAAGCTAGCCCACATAAAGCATCAAGCAATTCAAATATTGTTTGTACTTTTGCACAGCATGCTGTTGACTATCATACTTTTTTTAATCAAAAAGCTATTATTTGATAAATTTACTGATAAATTTACTGTGAGCCAGTAAATTTAGTTGATGACAGTATGAGAGAGCATACTTTACTTTATACTTGACTGAGCTTGCATGACATATTGGGGTTGATTCATTCCCCTGTGTTTTTATTGGTTAATTGGGGTTTGATATGATGGTTACATCTGATAGCTTCACATTGGAGTGTTATTTACACTTAGCAGTATGCGCTTTAAAAAAAAGTTTGGCTTTGGATCGTACCACCTTTTGAATGCTATCACCTTTTAAAGATTTTATAGCTAGGTGACCAGGAGAAGATGTTAGACAATTCCAGCTTCTCTTAATTTGATGCTGAGACTTATTGCCAGAAAAAGACAGGGTAAGTTTAGTATTGCAGAAAAGACTTCTGGCATTAATGTCCAGAATAAATTATGTGTGTAGTGTGGCTGTGCCTAGTCATTATTTCCCCAAAAATTCTTCATTGTGTCAAAGCCAACTTTAAACTATGGCCTGGTGGCTTGATGTATTAATGTGGCCTTGATAAGATCTTACTTGGTCTTGTAAAGTACTGGTTTGTATTATTTTTTTTCCTTTTGGAGTTTGAGGAGCATTGCTTCAAGAGATCAATTTTATCAAGGACACTTCTTTGACTGGCATTTATAATTTGTTGGACAGTTGTTGCCCAATAAATGGAAGAGCTCTTTATATTACCATTAATTGTATAGCTTGATGTTTAATGTTTGATCCTAGCCTTTCTAAATCCTAGGTTTGCTTCCTCAGTGTAGTCTTGCCCCACTTAGTGAGATCAGAAAGCGTGCATAGGCAGTTTGATCTAGTAACTGTTCACATTAGATTTCTGCTTCAATTTTTCCAAGTTTATTGGGGAATAATCACGGCTGCATTTAGGACAGATGTTTTGGTGAGTATGGGCAAGATTGGAATGATAATACAGTCTATGGTAACTAGTTCTGAATTGCTGGTTTCCCTTTCTTTTGATTTGAAATCAGTTCTGTGAAATCTAAAATTAAATAGCACTTTTAAGAATTCCAGTTGCTCTTCTTGATGTTAAAACAGAAGACACCCTTGGAATAACACCTGCCAAACAGTAATGCATGGTGTTACAAATTTAGTTCTGCGACTTGAATAACCAGAATGGTTCTTAGATTAAACATGCAGTTATATTTTGTTACTTTGGTTCTTTCTAGTAGCAGTTAAAAAAGAGCAGCAGGATTAGGCCCTTCACACACATGAAATGAACTTCTGATTTAAAAATAGATATAAAAATCTAGGTGGCTATGTAATGTGTTATTGAGTAGTTTAAAACAATGGTTTCAAACATATTTGTCTTCCATGTTTTTCTTTAAGGTTTTTGGATTCAAAACATAAAAACCATTACAAGATATACAATCTGTAAGTATTTTTCTCATTGATACCTATTGTCATGTACTGACCTTAAACATGATTTGTAAATTAAATGAAATTCCTTTTAATACTAAGCCAGACTTCAGAGATACTCTGATGAGTTGAGTATTCACAAATGATATGTGAAACAGTGGTTTAATCATTTGGCAAGGGTGATGTTATTGTGAAGGTGAATGTTTGTTTGTGGCTTGACAGAAACCCTACGTTGCAGCATGCAATGTTGTGATAAAGTTAAAATATTTTCTGTTGATATCTTCACGTTAATACAAAATTGTTGTGCATTGTTTCATTATAATCTGTTTTCTTGGAATGTTTTAGTTTGCTATTCTTAGTCTACATTTGCGTGCCAGATTTTTTTTCTGTTTGTGCTGTGTAGTTAAATTTCATGTAAGGAAGCCTAAAGTTTATATTTAGGTGGGGAAAGCATGATCCATAGGCCATGTGTCCCTCAGTACCCACATCTGCAGTCCTGAAGACCTCTGGGACAGTTCCTCAAAGGCCTCTTCTTCCATTTCCTTTCCTTTGTTTTTTTAAATCACAGCAATTTTCTGGCAATTTTCTTCTTAAAATTGATCAGAAATCCCCCTGGTTGCTTGATGACACTCCCCAAGACCCCTTCACCCTCAACACTTTTGGTTTTATCACAGTCCTTGCTAAAATGGCAACCAAAAGTGATATAATGCTACTTCTGCTTGCCATTTTGAGAGGAGCTCTAAGGAAAACAAGGTACTGTACCACATTTGTTTGGACAGATGTAGCCCATAGCTCTGATCCCTGTTACCCACTCCCTAGTTTATAGTAAATTTGGAAGAAACTGATCAGCATTTTTAATACTTCTGAAAAGCAACATTATAGAAAAGAAGTAGTTCATAGGAAGCAAACACTTAATCCTAACATTTCAAATCTGATTTTCTTTTACTGTAATGTTGAAGTCATAAGTATGGTTTTGAATCCAGCTTGTAATTTCAGATATTTTTATTAATTTATCACTGTGTTGAAGAAATTGCACACTTTTCACAATTCTGAAGTTTTGATCTGAAACAGTTGAGCTTTTTGAGGTACCAAAATGATCTTTGAAATGGTTTCTGTTGGTTTAGCAGAAGAACAACAACAACATTGAGATAAAGTCAAAGGATCCTTTTCTAAGATGGAATCAGTTTTCCTTTGATACACAAGAATGGAAATCTTAGGAAAGAAGCCATAAATTTCCCTGTCTCGTTTTTCTTGGGGTTGGTAAATGAGTTATATATTAAAATGGTGCTATTTGCTGGTGAAATATCCAAAACACTTTACAGTAAAAGCTAATACTAAAACAGTAACAGAAATTCAGAAAGATTTGTAGCATTTAAAACAACTTTTCTAGTATCAGGTAAGAATAGAACAAATAAAATATAGCAGCCACCAGTACATTAAAAATTTAGAAAATTGTTATAATATCATAATAAGATTCATATAGAAATGGGGCCCTCAAGTGTTTTTTATATATATATATATATATATATTTAAAAAAAATCCCTTCAGGTGCCGAACTGTCCAGCACTTTTCAAGGTTAAAACCATTGATGATCATGAATTGGGATCCTATAAAGTTTTTTTATTGTCAGTGTTGACAATCCTACATGATAACATATTACATTAAACTAATCTTGTTGAGTAAGTGTAGATTACTGTCATCAAGCCACCCCTGTCTAGGAGGAGCTTAGCTAGTTCACCAGTGTAAACTTCTGTATTACCATTTTTTGGTCTTAGCTACTTCTCATGCCACTTTACTAATGTTAAAACAGTTGAGTATGCCTGGTGAATTCACCGTTTGTCTTTCACTTAGGAGTTTATGCTTGAAACTATATAAACTATTAGATTAACATCCTCTGTTTTCCAGCCATTTTGATTATGCATATAATCAAAATGGTCTCATGTGGTAGGTCTCATTTACCATTGACCAGGAAGCTTGTAGTTTCAGGACATTACTTTTTTCTCTTAATAGAGATAGAATTTTACATTAGTAAGGCTAAGAAATAGGATACTGAAAGTTTCCACTCTTGAACTCTAAAGTGACAATTGACAATTGTGGTTTTTGCTAAAAATAGCAGTGGCAGTATTATCTGTCTTCTGAGTGATCAAAAATAACATGTAACCAGCCCAGAATGTAACTCTAAAGTAATAATCAAGAGTTAACTTCCAATACACACCTCTTCAGCTTCATGCTGTCCTACTGGTTAAGGATTATGCTTTTCATGCTGTATCTGGTAATTTCTTTGACAGTGAATAAACAGTGAATGAAAATGAATGATTTTAATTGAATTAAAAGTGCTTCATTTCAAGCAAGATAGTATTTTTTCAAAGAAATTGTACGCTCTACAGTAACATGGTTCCGACAGCTACAGTATTAATTTAGGGTATCTGTTGTACTGAGTGTGTGCCTGAATTTGTGTAAGTAAACTGGCTGCAAACACATATAACCTGAAAGACTTTTTCTGTGATTTAGATAGCCTTCTTTAATATAGAACAAGGAAATCAGAATATTAATTTCTTTTCAAGGTAGATGTGCAGTGTGTTTGCACAGTTAGACTCTCCATGAGTTAGCAATCTAATGGATCATAATTGGGAGAAAATTGAAAGTCTTCATTATGTGGAATTAACAGTGCATAACTGTATTCTAAATTAAATAAAAATAGATTTTTGTAATACTTACAAAAAACTGCCTAACTGGTTCTCCCTCAGAATAGTAAATATTTCTGTTGTGGATATCATGATTGGTTAACTCTGTACTGTGATAACAGACTTTTGGTAACCAAAATGACGGTTGTTTCTCTCATTTTCTGATGGATCTGATACTTACCTTAGGTGGAATACAAATAATGACTTGCATTGCTTGTTCTGAATTCAGTCTACTGTTCTGATGGTTGTATTCATATAGTCTGTCCATCACTCTTAAAACAATAAATGTCAACTGCCTGGAAGAGTGAAACTGATTAAAAGATGAGCTGTAGTACCTCAGCATGGTTTCTTCCTCACTGTTTTGCCTTCAAAATTGGAAGATACTAACATTGAATTTACTCTATTGCACCATTCACAGAAAGAGATACCCATTTCTGTGTTATTGTTTCTCTTTTTGCCCAGTTGTGTCCAGTTTTTTTGTGTATGAGTATCCACGTACAAGGGAACATATACAACATTTTTAGTACTAGATTAGCAGTAGGAGTTAGTAATGTTCTCAACCTGTGAAAATTAGTGTTAGGACAGAGGGAATAGTTTAAGAATTGTATTCTAAATACAGTGTACAGAGGAAAGCAAAAGGTTGTCTGGATCCATGTTGGAGACTCTTCTCCACCTGTTTATTTTTTCCTGCTCTGTACCATCAAATTGTATAGTCATATCTAAAGCCAAGATGATAGCTGTTTACTTATTAGTCAGTTAAGAAATTCATTCATATAAATATTTCAACATTAAATCTATTGTAGAAAAAGAAACTATATTTATAAATATATTACTAATCTCTCTTTTTAGAAATAGATATATTCAAGATTTGTCATGTTAATCAAAGACTTTGTGTTGAAAGCTCAGGGTAGTATAGATGGAGGTTCCCTTTCTGTCCTTGCAGCAGGATCAAATCATTAAGCTAAAGTTTAATGATTGGATAGACCTGTCAAGTGCATTTCATGGTTGACACAATGTTAAATCTTCCAGTTCCAGATCTGATACGTTGTGTACTGCCACTCTTTATTATCCTGTTACTACTAGTAGACTTGACTGTACCATGTTTACTACTCTTAACTTACCTGGACAGTTAAGAGGATTTAAACTAAGGATGGAAATCATGCTTTCTTCTAGATTTTGTGGGACTGCAACTCTCAGAAGCTCTAGCTAGCATAACCTATGATGAGGAATGCTGGTAGTTGCAGCCCCACGACATCAGGAGGACCACATGATTCCCATCTCTGATTTAAGCATTAAAAACCAGAATCATATTGAGTACTATCATAGCGTAAGAACTGTGCAAGGTCTTTACTTCTTCAGAGGTTGTGTAAGTGAAGTCCCTACTGCAGCTAATCATTCTGCATGCATACACTCAACTTTCTCTCTCACTTTTGCCCTTGGTGGCTGGCCAGCTAATCAACAATTGCACAGAGGGGTAACTCTTGTCGTGAGCCTGTAGCACAATCAGGTTATACCACTGTGACATCTGCTGTAAATATGCTGGCACACATTAACACTGTGCTAAAAATGTATATGGATTTGTATTAGAGTTTTACTATCCAGTATGAGAGAGAAGCAGCTGTGTGTGTTAAAGTTACCTTAAGAAAACCTCCAATTAATGTTTTAAAATTTGTTTTCCAATAAGTGTGCGTGTGTCTTGGAGAATATCTGAAGCTTCTGCTTAGTCAAATACTCAGATTATCACATGCTTTTTTGTATATGCTATTGTTACAGTTGAGGTGTTAAGTTTTAGAAAGTATTTGGATATCGTAAATGTGGCTTCTTGGAACATGTCAAATCTGTACTTAACATACTGTAATTTTCTTTCAGATGTGCTGAAAGACATTATGATACCGCCAAATTTAACTGCAGAGGTATGTTAGTTTGTATTGTGCTTCTCCTGAACTAAGTAATGAAATTGTCCATTGATAATGTTTACAGAGGAAGATTAGTGTTTTAACAAGCCACAAGTTCCCTTTTAGTTTGATATCTAATGCTTTCTGTGTGGGTCCTAGGTAGTTAATATTGAATAAGTAATTAATTCTTTATTTTTAATTGCTCTGTGTATGTATATTCCATGTACTTTCTCTGTTTGATGTAGCAGATTTTCTGTATCTGCAAAGAGGCCTATGTTTGAAAGTACGATAAAATAAGGAAAAGGTAATTTTTATAAAACTTAAAAAAAAATCCCAGTGGAGGAATTTCCAGGAAATACTTGAATGGAGATTTCTTTTGAGCAACACAAAAATTATTTGTTAAAACATGTCAGCATAGTTTGAGCTTCAACCAAAACTTTGATTTACTGTTTTGTGCACAAGAAGCACAGCTATTCCTCTCTCCAACCTTGTTCAACATGGCTGTCTGAAGGAAATTGGCAGCTTTTGATTCAGTTTTCAGTTAATCTTAGTATTCTGTTGCAAGTGACCTTGAACCATTTCCAGTCTGACTAGGTTATGCTGGTTATGACCTATATAATCCTAGGACTTCGTCTCCCGAGTGAGTTTGCCTGGCCTTTGAAATAAAGGGCAGAGACCATTCTCTAAGTCTCATTAGTATCTTAGGTTTGCCTACTAGGTTAAAAGAAAGGACTTCTTTCTGGTCATTCCACATGTCTGACATCCCTACTAATGGAGACTAGGTTGGTCCCTTGCACTTACGTTTTTTTCTAGCAAGCAAAGACCTTTTTCATTTAGATAGGCTTTTGACAATTGACCTGACTTGCAGCTGAAGGGGTTTCACTTGGGAGTATGCTGTATAGTCTTCTTTTGTAGCTTTAAAAATCTTGTATCTGTTTATGTTTTGACTGTATTTGTTGTATTTAATTTTATTTTAAGCCAGTTGGAGCACATTCTTGATAAAAAGGTGTCTGTATAAATTTGAATATATACACAAAAAATAAAGTGTGGTTGCTTGTACATACAGAAATAAACCAACTCTACAAATTGTGGTTTGTAATTTTCTTCTTTAAATAAACCATACTCAAGGTTAACCCTAGTTTGTCAGAGTTGGGTCACAACACTGTATTAATTAAAAAGAGAAGTGAAAGATTCCAGTGCCTGTACTGCACTGCATGAGAGGGGATGGGAAGCAGATGAGCCTGAAGCTTCCTCACTTGACACTAAACAGTATGGTAGGTTTGAAACATAGCTTCTGTTTCTTGATATGCATGGTGCTTTGGACACCTTCCTTAGGCCTGTCAAATTCAATCCCCCTCAAAGTCTTCTTTCTGGTAGTTACTATTTAGTACTGGGAAGATGGCATACTGCAAAGTGGATTCATCAGCCTCCAGCATCATCTCAACATCTAAGAATGTCTGATGCTGTTTTATTTGGATTTTTTAGGGGTCTGTGTGTTATGTTGTATGTTTTGCCTGTGATTGTGTGTGCGTGTGCTTGTGTATCAGTTAAAGCTGTGAAAATCTGTTGGTTTCTGCATGGACATCTTTGCATTTCTGCTAGGCCCTTTCGTTAGCATACTGTACACTTTCTTCATGCATTCTTTGGTTTGACTAAATAATGTTTGTGGCCACATCTATCTATCAATGTAATTTGGTAAAAAAAATCTAACTCAAATAATAGGAAACAAATGTATCCAATTCATGGTCTTGTCATGAATGGTAAACATTTGTAAACAGATTTGTAAACAGATCTCATTTGTAGACAGATCTCAATTAATGCAATTTACTTTTCCATTTGTAGTGTCTGTTTTAAGTGTTTCTTGGTTTTGTTGTGGATTGTATATTGTTAAAGTGTGTGTGTGTGTGTGTGCATGTAGTATTTGTCTTTGTCCTCAACGTTGTTGTTTTGTTTGTTTATTTTTTTTAGTGAATATCTTACTATATGTGTTTCTTAGAACACCATCAGTTTGCTTTTTGTGACATGAGTATTTTGTGGTTTTGTGGGGCAAATAGGTGATTTAATATTGACTCAGAGAAGCTAAGCTACTTGCCTCAGATCTTTATCAGCTTGCCTCTTGGGAAATGGGTGTTTTGTGACTGGTTGTACCATCACTGCTGTTTTGTGGAAATGCATGCGACCCTATCAGAATTCCAAAAGGGATCCACATTACTTGAAATGTATGAATCTTGCTATGTACTAATGAAAAAAACCTAAGCTATGTGGGAATTAGGCAATATCTTTATTAGGGTTATCTGAAAATGTGAAAGAAAAAGGGCTGTTACGATAGTGAAATCATTATAACTGTATAGTCAGAGTCTTAAGATGAAGCAAAGAAGAAAACAAAAATGTAAATAGATTGTAATATGCTGAGTGTTGCAGTGGTTTCAAGTTAAGCATAGAATCGCTGAGACAAAGTCATATAATGGCATTCTTGGGAAAATCCAGTATGTGTTTTAAAATGTGTGCAACACAACTTCATTTATGTATGTTTAATGAGAAAAATGTCAGTTTATATCCCCCCATACACATACATACAGATTCCCCGTGCAGGCAGGCATGTGTGTTTTAATCTGTATACAGCTGTGATGTCCTATGTGATAGTAATGAATGACTCCTGCATAGTAGTATGGATGCTTGCCCTTCTGTTATTGTATATTTATAGGTTTCTGTTGAATGTTACTGTTTTGTGTACTAAAATAGTGGTTACAAAGTCCATACAGACAGAAATACAGCTGTCCAGAAGGGAGATGGACAATAAAATGGAGATTCAGTCTTTCATTGGTTGAAGTTGTGTTTCCTTGAAAAATAACAGATGGAGGTACAGTACTCCTGGATTTTGCTGAGGCCCAGGCTGGGGCAGTGGTCAGAAGTATCATTGTTCAACTTGCATTGATGCAGCAACTGTTCCTCTTCCTGGGGCCAGATCATATAGTATACTTCGGTAACAATGGCTTAGTTAGACCTACATAGCCAGCTCCATTTTCTCTTTTCTTCCATTACTCTTAAAAGTCATTAGAAGGTAGTCTTGACTTTTTGGATTTGAGGAACATATCTGTTGTGCTCTATACAGAGTTGTCTATTTCTGAATTGCCAATGCTGATGTAAAATTCTGAATTGTAAATTGCTTCATAATATTTCTAAACTAGATTTGCACAACTTGTGAAACAGTAGGCTGGATTCACATCATGTGTGGACTACTTCTGGAAGCTAAAGAAGTGGTAGACTCCCAGTTCTTGACTGGCTGCATTTGTCGTTGTAGGTCATAAATTGTGCAGTCCTGTTCTAGACTTAATATAATTTGTATAAAATCTGTAATCCCTTTAAATATTTAATAATAGCATGTTACACATAATAGTGATCTGACTCTCAGTTAATCAATACAATCATTCTGTTTTATAGTTGCACAGTATCCTTTTGAAGACCATAACCCTCCACAGCTGGAGCTTATCAAACCTTTTTGTGAAGATCTTGACCGATGGCTTAGTGAAGATGGCAATCATGTTGCAGCAATCCACTGTAAAGCTGGAAAAGGACGAACTGGTGTAATGATTTGTGCATATTTGTTACATCGAGGAAGATTTCAAAAGGCACAAGAAGCTCTAGATTTCTATGGTGAAGTAAGGACCAGAGATAAAAAGGTGAGAACCTGCCTTGTCCACAGGAAATTTGTTACTGCATTTATAAGTTATGTAGAATGTCATGAAACTCAATGTTTTGGGGCAGTTTTGAATTGCGTTTGGATCCTAAACATACTGTATCCCTAAAAAGTTAGTGGTATGGTTATTTTTCTGTTTTGTGTATGAGATCAGAAACGGCTGACATTTCTTAGTTCCTTCCTTTTCCATAGATGTACAAAGTATCTAGGGTACACACTGTCCACAATGTCCTCTCCCCCAGTAGAGATGATTTGAAATATGGCTAATTAACTTTCTAGCCCTTTGTAAAGGAACTGCCCACATATGCTACAGGAGGTGAGCAATTTTGCTGTCTTCGTGTGGCATATTCAGTTTCAGTTATTCAACAAACCTTTCTCATTTTTTTTTTTTTAAAATTTGGGGTCTGTTGGAGAAGGAAATTGACTGCCTATAGAAAGACTCTGTGCCTCTGATAGCCTCTTGGAGGAACGATGAGTTTCACCCTCATTCATCAGCTCTTCAGTTCCCCAGAGTTATGTTTTGGTGCAGAATCCACACAGAACTAGAATTACAGTGTAGGCATTCTGTGGTATTAACAACTTGAACCATTTCCTCAATTTCAGCTACTTTACACGCACATTTTTTTTTTAAATAATAGTGCTACAGACAGGACAAACATATCCTCATACATTTGTTGTCTTTTGCCATCAGGGTACTTTTTTCTCCCAGCCAACTGGAGAAAAAAAATGTCTGTATTAAACTGTGGTGCATTGGAGCAGAAGTGACATATCCCAGTTGTCAGTAGCTTGGTGCCATTCAGGAGGACATTGGAATTCTCATTCAAGTCAGAAAATGCAAGAAATACATGTTAAATTTTAACCCTGACATTAATTGTGATTCTAACCTTAACTCTTACTGCCTGGAAAATACACTACAACTGTCTTAGTGCAAACTTTTTCTTAATCATGGTTACGAGGATTAAATGCTATGTGTGTTTGTTTTAAATTTTGTGTTAATGTTTCTCTGTGTAACATTTCTAGATACTTTTTAACTTTTAAGTAGGTTTATATATTTGAGGGCTATTTATAATGAAATTTGGAGCGGGAATGAGAAATGTATCAATTTGCTTATAGATCCATTTGAGAAATAGGATTGATCTTGTGCATGTAAACAAGTATATGAAGACTTCATTGTTACACACATGATTAGTTATCACTTTTGTTTATATTT
The DNA here is from genome assembly GCA_948472985.1 of Iguana delicatissima. Lineage (NCBI taxonomy): Eukaryota > Metazoa > Chordata > Lepidosauria > Squamata > Iguanidae > Iguana > Iguana delicatissima. The sequence goes on from CAOKZL010000205.1 coordinate 3,477,208, forward strand.
TACAATGTTTAGTTGTATTAGACACCTAATTATGATGAAGATAAATGTTATGTTTTCTGAATATATTTTTTGCTTGTTGCACAAGGGAAATGAGTCCTGAGATCTTCATGAAAATAATATTTCTTGTTGAATGTTTAAAGTGTTTGTATTTCTGTAAGGTAGCAAGCAATATTCAAATAGTCCTATTTTTCCTGACTTCACATATATACTTTAGTATGCATGAAGCATAACACCGTTAAACTACAAGGAAAAATGTAGCACTATTAACAGAGTTCCATACCTCTCAGTAATTGTGCATATATAATGTAAAATAGTACTTGGCCTCTAGTTACGCTAATTGATTGACGACCTTAATTTATAATCCTCGAGATTACTACAAAACATTACATTTTAATTCTGATTAGCTTCTGATCAGTCTGGCTATATTTAATAGAAAATGTGACAGTAGTTAAATAAATAAAAATACTTAATTTAAAACACTGTGGTTCAAGGACTATAGTTTCAATTAGTTTTTTAAAATTAAGGTATTTTGAAACACTTTTTCTTCTGTCAGTTGTTACACATCAGTCCGTCTTTCTAAAATTAAAATTCTGTTCCAGATGCTTGGTTTTGTACAGACTATATGTAGGAATTCTCCTGTATATATTGTCTGAAGGACCTGTAAAGTTCTGGAAGGCTAAGACCATTATTATCCCTCTCCTATTTCAAGCCATGTACAGTAAGTTTCCAGATGTTAGCCAGCGAGCTCTCCCTCTTTTTTCCCTAACATAATGGGAATAGATGCCAAGAGAACATATCTTCAAAAGTTCTACTGCTGGCAGAATCTTCATTTATTTAATATTTTCTGGCTTTCACCTTGCATTCTAGCCTTATTTAAGAGCCTCAGGCCTTAGTTAAGAAATGCTGCAAATACTGTTAAATTCACGGAGATGTTTGCATAAGGTTTGCCTTTCTACTTTGGAGAAAATGTATTGTGGGCACAAGTAAAAATTGTATGTGGCCAATACCCTGAGGCCATCATGTGGATTATACCTTCTCGAGCTTCCACCTTGGATGCTTCTTTCATTCAAGACTTCTGGTCCTCTCCTCTGGGTTTTACTCATTCTTTGAGTTTGCTCACCAATGCCATGAACTTCTTCACAGTCTTTCCATTGTGTCCTCTTAAGTTGTCACCTGAATCTTCCAATTTAATATGTCTGGGTCTGAATATTTGGCAATGAGATCTCTTGCTCTTGGCTGTTTTGAGTTCTTAATTGTGCTCCTGTACTTCACACATACTGATCTGTGCCTCTGCAGAATAGCTGCTTGGATCCTTCTAGAAAGCTGAGATTTTGACACGTGTATGAAATCTAATCTTCTCATTTGTACTTGGTACACCATAGTGGTATCACCCATAGTAGACATCTCCAAGATTTTTTTAAAAAATCTAGTCACTAAAATTTTTCTGATTATTTTCCTGGTGTTAGTTTATCTGTGATAAATGAGTCCACTTTGTGGACTCTTTTTGCTTGCCTCTCATACTCTCTTCAAGCAATGTAGTTCACTGGCTGACAACCATAACAGATGTCTGTTATCTTTAGGAGAAGATCATAACACTGGTACTTGTAACATCTATTTGTTTTTTACTGGAACAGTGCAGCAGAATAGAGCTGCTTAGCTCAGGTTACTTGTTCAGGACTATAGCATGAGGTTGTAAATGACCACGACTGCTCAGTATTCTATTATTTGTACCGGTTTCCTCTCCAGTAGTGACAGAACACTTATGACAGGCTACCCTTAACAAGTCTTAGGAAGAAGTTTGCAGAGGTTAGTGTTCTCACAAAGATGACTGTCGTCATCATGATCATCATTATCATAAAAAGAAAAAAAATGCAAATGCAATCTTCATACCCCTTGGTTACCTTGTCTGAAGTTTTGAGTCATTGGTTCAGGCTCTGAAGACCATCAATTATTAAAGAGTCCCATCACTGTGAATCTATGCAGAGTATACCTACAGAACAGCCTGCTTTGCTTGGAAAGTGACTAAATAACCGGTAGTCTGAGATAGCAAGATGCCACAATAGATCTCCTTCACTAAAGACATACAATTCACATTCTTCTCAAAATTGGAGATATCCACTTGAAAGACAGTTATAGAAAAATAACTTGCTTTCCGTATATTCAGAAATGCTTTCGGTAATTTCTGATCCCAAAGCAGCTAAGTCTCCATTGGCCATAAAATCAAGGTCACCTTCAAACTGATACGGTTTGGGAGGTAGGATTCAGCTCTGTGCTAATTTAATTGAGAGTTAACAAGAAGGCACTCTCACTTCTTGCCTGATCTCTCACTGGGTGTTGAATTTGGAAAAAAATACAGAAAAGGTCACTCTCCACTTTCTCACTTCAACAGAACTTCAAATAATTTATTGTATCCATGAAGCGCAATAATTTGCTACTATTGGATTGTGATTTTTCATATGCAATTCTGATTTAAAAAGTCGATGTAGAAAAGCTTTCTGTAACTGAGGCTGCTACAGTATTCACTTGACAGGAAGTCAGATGCTTGTGATTTCAGTTGTCTTACTCATAGACTTCCAGAGTATCTAGATCTTATCCTTTCTGTTTGTTAGCATCTTGGCCCTGTGCATGATGTTCACCTTCATGTGATTCTGCTGTCCCGTCTAGTAAGTAGCATGCAAAGCATGATGAGTTAGTTTCCTTTCCTGGTGAATGTAACTGTAATCTGTTGAGATATGACTGTGGGTATTGTTTGCCTGCTACCCTATTCTTGTTGTAACTTTTGTGGGTTATACATATCTGCAATATTCAGTATTTTCATCACAACCAACAGGTGACCCAGTTTTTTCTTATGAGAGAGTCACACAGAGTAACACTCTACCTGCCTGATACTCAAAAAACAAAAGAACCGTATCTTCTCTTAGGACATGAATATGCCTCATGTTTGTGCTCCTCAGTCACAGATGCAGAATTACTGGAGTCATCCTCTGAGATTATGGTCTGAGCCACTGTTAAAATCATCTTAGAGCAATATCTCCTCTGTTTTCTGGAGAAAATTTTGTAGGTAGAGAGGACAGCTTTTATGGATGACTCAGTGGCTTGCATTATATGTTAACAACTTTGTGAGATCCTAACAAATTCTGTCTTGGTATTGTAGACTTGGACATTTCCTAGGTAGTGGCCAAGCCTCTCCTGGCTGTCTGAATAGCTCAAGCTATCTTCATTACCATCTGCATCTTGAAGACTGGAGAACATCCACAGAATCTCCTCTGTCGATGTCTACAACTTTATTCATTCACCCCCTGATTGTTTTTATTATAGATACTGTTTATATTGAGAAAGTCTACTTGATATCTTTTGTTTTGTCTTGTTACATAGGTTTGTAAATTGGACATAATGAGCAGAAAGTCCTTTTTTCCCATAGTTGCTATCAGCTTGATAAACTATCTGATCTTATTGGTTACCCATCAGTTGTTTTTTTTTTAATGAGACATCAGGTGCACACCTTTCCTTCTGTTTTGGTGTTTCCTGTCCAAGCTTCTGCCATTATTTCTGCTACCTTTCTCATCCTCTGTGACCACCAAGAAAAGAAGAGCACCCACAAGATCAAGCAGATAAGCAGGGATGGAGAATAAGGAAGTGATATAGGAATGTGGCTGGAGTTTGTGTGGTTGTTGTGAGAACAGCAGATCACAGTGGAAATATTTTTTTTTTTAAGGACACTGAGAGATACAGGATGAGACATACAAATGGGGGTTGGGGCTTTGCATGTGGTCTGCAAGCCGTGTGATTCCCATGATACAGGGTGAATAGAGAATTGGTTGAATGGATTACGAGTTTTTAGAACAAATGGAGGCTTCAAACTGATTCAGCTAACTATGGGAATGGTTGCACTAATTGTTTGTTCTAAATTGGGATGGGAATTGTGTGGTCCTGTATATATTGTTGAACTGAAACTCTCAGCATCCTTAACTAGTATGGCCAAGGATGAGGAATGCTATGAATAGAAGTTCAGCAAAATCTGGAGGGCCGTGCAATTCTGTGGTTGAAATCTTATTGTTAGTCCCCAGCTAGAATAGATGTATTGAATCACTTTATGTAAGTTCCATTGATTCCATGAAGGTACTCTTACTTGGACTAAGAATATGATTCAACTATTTGCATACTCTTGGTCTTAAATGCCTTGCTTGGCTGTATTCCTAAGTCCTGGAACCTGATAACTGCCAGTGTACTGAAGATGTCCTGTATGGTGGATCAAGACCTAATTTAGATACCGTTCAATTGTGAAGATAAAACTATTAACTCTTGGAGCTCCGACGTGTCCTTTTAAATGTAGACTGTGTTAGTCACTGTTCCATAAGTACAATGGTTATTCTTTTTGAACTCAGCATCTTGCAGGCCATCATAGCAGGTCAAGCTGCATCCAGATACAGCTTTCCTGAACCCATAGCCAAGATTTAACTGAGCCTTTCATGTGGCTCAGCAGTTCTTTGGTTCAGATTTTTGACTCCACACAAAATCTGCCACCTCTGTCCCATGTTTCCAACAATGCTTTTACTTGAAGGAACTGTTCGGATGCAGATGATGTCCCATTACGCAGACCCCAGTTGTTCTGGTTCAGTAGACACTTGCTATGCAATGTCTCATTCATCTGTTGCTTTAGACGCAACTCTTCAACCTCGGTTATCTAGATTTTGGCTCCCTAGGACATCTGTTTATATTTTGAAGAGGGATGCAGCCTATCCTAACAGCATATCAGAGGTTCTGTAGTCAGTGTTTCACAGTATCAAGGGAAGATGGATCTTGAAGTAGTAATTCTGATTCTAGTATTCTGAAAGCAAGAGCCAGTGTCGTATAGTGCATTCAGCACTGGACAGCTCTGGAGACCTGGGTCTCAATCTCCCGCTTTGCCAGTATAGTTAATACAGATTAAGGTGCAGATATTTTAAAAATGATTGGTGTATTTTGAAATTAGAAAAGAACACATCTGACAACGGAAATGGTGAACTGCAGCTGTACTAGTGAAAAGGCTTCTTCGCTAAAAAAAAAGATTTTGTCACGTGTTTACAGTTTAGTATTCAAATTCCAAAATTCAGATTTTGAATAGTCTCATCAATCAAAAAGACCATGAATTGCTTAATATCAAAAATTAGAGTGAAGCTAAAAAAGAACACTAAACCACCTATTACACCAAAATAAAACCTGAAAAACATCCCTGTAGAATTTAAAGATAATGTATAAAAAAATAATAATGCACAGTTAAGCCCAATTAACTGGGAGCCAGAAGAACTCTGGACTGAAGCCAAGGACATTTTCAGGGGAAAATGCAGAATAATACCATATGCAGCCAGGAAGAAAGAGAAGCATCGGTGCATGACAGAGGAAACTCAAGCAGTTAAGGACAGATAAAAAGCAAAAGTTAAAGGTGCCAGAAATAGAATCTGAACCCTGAATGCAACTGTTCAGCAGCTTGTTTGCAGGGACAAAAAGAACTGCTATAATCAATACAGACAAACAGAAAAGGGCAACAAAAAAGGAAGAAGAAGAGACCTCTTCCACAAGATCTGAGAAATCAAAGGGAAATTTAAACCAATAATGGGGAGGCTGTATGATCATCAGGGGAACACGTTACATGACTAAATACAGATAAATAGTTGACAGAAGTAATACATTGAAGAACTATGTAAAAGAGATGAAAGGATGACAGATTCATTAAAGGAAGAACAAATTCATTCAAGGAAGAACAAATATGGAAAACAAAAGAATGGCCCACAGATTGGAAGGGCTCTGATCCCCAAGAAACAGATCATTAGAGATTATAGTAGCTACAGGACTATTTCATTAATCTCCCATGCAAGAAAAATACGCTCAAAATTCTACAACAAAGACTTTTACCATATATGGAGCAAGAAATTTCAGATGTCCAAATGGAGTTCAGGAAAGAGAGAAGTACTAAGGATCATATTGCAAATATACATTGAATGATGGAACATGCACCAAAGAATTTCAGAAAAAAATCAGCCTGTATGTTATAGATTATAACAAAGCCTTTGATTGTGCACAGCATGTTAGCGTATAGAAGGTTCGTAAAGAAATGAGTGTGCCACAATATTTTCCTGTCCTGACGTGTAATCTGTGCTTAGTACAAGAGGCTATCATTAGACAGAATATGGAGAAATGGAATGGTTTTCAACTGGCAAGGTGTCAGGCAAGCCTTCATTATTTTACCCTATCTACTTAACTTTTGTGATTAACATCTTCGTAAAGTGACATTAGAGGAAGGAGATGTAAAAATGGTGGAAGAAACATAGAATTTAAGATGTGCAGATATCACCATAGTGGTAGCAGAAAATAACAAAGAATTGGAAGGATTACCGAAGAAAGTCAAACAAGAAAGTGCAAAGGCAGGTTTATAGCTGAACATTAAGAAAACAAAAATGATGAACACAGATGATTTATATGACTTTAAAGGAGATGATGAAGAAGACATTGAAATAGTTCAAGATTTTCTATACTTTGGCTCACTTATTAATCAGAATAGGGGCTGTAGTAAAGAAGTGAGAAGACTAGAAGGGCAGCTGTGAACGAACTAGACAAGATCCTGAAGTGTAAAGATACATCATTGAATACTAAGGTTGGGATTTTTGTGCTGTTGTATTTCTGATTTCTGTGCTTGGTTGTGAAAGCTGGAAATTGAAGAAAGCATAGGGAGAAAATCAGCTCCCTTGAAATGCTGGAGAAGAGTACTATAGATACCATACATTGCTAAAAAATCGTTGGGTCCTAGAGCAAATCAAAGACTGAATTCTTCCTAGAAACCAAGAAGACTAAAGTGAGACTGTAATACTTTGGCCATATCACGAGAAGACATGACTCACTGGAAAAGACAATAATGCTTGGTAGGTTAGAAGAAAATAGGAAAAGAGGAAGGAGACCACATTACAGATGGATGAACTCAATTAAGGAAGCTATGGCCCTGAGTCCGCAAGACCTGAGCAGGTGACTTGGAGGTCTGCCATTCATAGGGTCTTCATAAGTAGAAGTAGACTTGAGGTCAGTTAATAACAATACAGTTTAGGATATTGTAGCATGAATGGGGAACACACTGAGTTTGAGCAACCTTTATCCAACATTCCTTTCTGCCTTTATTGCAACAACTGTCACTTACCTAAAGGAGGAAGATAATGACTTTGCTAGACTTCATTGATAGCTTAATTGACATGGTCATCTCATATCTGTGGAAAGGATCCAAAGTGGCATCCGATTTTTTTCTGGGTCGTGCATTATATGCACCTGCCTGCTTATCCTCAGATGAACCATGGCAGTAGAACTAAAATTTCTGTCATCAGATTACCTTAAACAGGAAAACAAAAACCAGCAGCTGACTGCACAAATCATTGCACCTTTATCTGTTTAAGGGCTTGTATAGTTCCATACAGTCAGACTGGTAGTGGGGATCCCTTGTGTAATCTATTTTGAACAAGGTAGGGATCCTAAATCTTATTCTGTCTTTTATATTAGTACTTTTGTACATTGTGACAGTCAGTTTTAGTAGTCTTACTTTCTTTCTCTTTACTGATTCTCTATTCTTTTCTCCTTGTACTTTCTTGAAACGGTCTCCTTACGTATTAACAGCATCTGTGTTTGCTTTAATGGAAAACAGGACCCAAATAACTCTCAACCATCCATTATGTGTAGCTCATCCAGAATGCAACATCATATGTTGTAGAGAGGGAGGGAAGGAATAGAGAAGTTAACTTTAAAGAGGAAATACAAGGAATACTGCATTCACATGGAAAATCTTAATGGAAAAGCTTGGATGGACAATTTTGTGCTTAGTGTTTAATTTATGCTTAATGTTTACTGCTTTCTAGCAACTGTAGAGCAGACTAATTGCAACTCTGAACTATCCATGTTAGGAAATACAGGAATATGTTGGGTTGATCAGATTATGAGACCCATTTCATATCAGTTTCATAGGCAAAAATGAGAAACAACTCCATAGTCTTAGCTTGTATGCAGTCCACATACATGCAGAAGCCAAAAACTGGATTTGAATATTCTGTGCTCTCAAATGGGATTCTCTTCTGATGGGATACAGAGTGAAGATGAGTTCTAAACCTTGTCTTTGAGTTACTTATCTGTGTTCGTTTGGGTTACTTTTTTGATCTGTGAAGAGTCTGTAGAGATAGACAGATTTGCCTGTATGCAGCCGCTGTGATTCATTTTTAGAATGAAATTCACTGAAGTCATTTCAGGTAACAAGTTGTGAAAATGTTATACGTGATTAAATATTTTTGCTGTTCTTTCCTTCTTCAATTTAGGGAGTAACTATTCCCAGTCAAAGGCGCTATGTATATTACTATAGCTACCTGTTAAAGAATCATCTGGACTACAGACCAGTGGCACTGCTCTTTCACAAAATGATGTTTGAAACAATTCCAATGTTCAGTGGTGGCACTTGCAGTAAGTCCCTTTTTAATCTCTTCTGCTATATGAAATAGAATTTCTGTTTGTTTCCAGGCCATTGTATTTGCTCTTTGAAACTAAGACATATAAATTATCTTAAAACTGTACTACCTTGAGAAGCAGAATGTTGAAGATCTATCAGTTTTGACAATTTATCCCTATATCCCTTCATACAAATTAAGATTTGACTATCAAAATGATATTAATTGCCACTGTTATCTGAGGAGCTGGATAGGAATATAGTAAGTGGACAAAGTGCCTGTTTGCCAGAAGAAGGTCCCAGATTACTTATTCTCTTTAGTGAAAGGTATCTCAGATGACACATGATGGAAAAGATCTCTGCCAAATTGTCTTGGAAAGCAATGCCTCAGTAGATTATGTTGGTTTGGATGGACATTATACAGTAGCTTCACACAAAGCAGATTGGACAGGGAGATCTGGGTTCAACTCCTGACTCAACTAATGATCACTTTGTGACTGTGGGTGAATCTTTATTTCATGCTTAACTACCCACATAATTCTGTCTTTGGAGTATGAGGGATACAGGAAGATAATGACTCTGCCATTCATGAAGCTTTGTCTGTTGCACAGATATGGTGTTCACACTGTAACAGTTTGCTTTCATCTTTGAATACAGGGCTAACAGGAGAGACATTGCTGGATGGCTTTAGTTATGCACAATGATTGATAGGAATTAGCTGTACTTTTCCAGATTTGGTGGAAGGCAATTTGTTCTGCACAGATTCACCTACAGATTTCAGTTAATGGAAATTGTTTAAGTTTCTGAGAAAGTTCCATGCAGAGAAATATTAGATCAGTTTACTGCCATGCATGTGGCCCACTCTTACTGTCTTCTTGAGTTTATGTAACAAGATGTGTGTCATATCCTACTACAGTTGTTGATTGTTGAAACTGTTAGAACTTTTTTATGTATGTGTACAGTGGAGAAAGTAGGACGTTTTGCTTTTATGTGTTGTGTTGGAAGGGTCTTTGGAAGTCATTTTAAATTACTCTGTTCCATGGCTCCCTAGTATGGAAAGTTAGTATTGTCCATAAACTTCACATTTACAGAAGCCTGACTTCCATCTTCCTTCTCATTACTCATGTCTTGAACATAATATGATAGATAGTATGCTTAACTGGTTAATAGGTGTAAAGATGACAGTGTACAAAAAAGTTACTTGGGGGCATCCATAAAGCTTACATATTACCATCAACAATGTTCGGTTTGTCAGGTTTGCGTTAAATTTCTATCATAATTAGTTTGAAAATATTATCACCAGTACCACTAATTCAAATGTTGCAGGTTCTTGTGCTCAGTTTTATGCAAACATTTTTCTTAAGAAAAAAGCTTGTAGTAGTCCAGTACTATTGATGACTGATGAATAATTTTAACTTGGAAGGTGGTAGGTTTGTTAGCATACCTAAAGTACATAGCATAACTTAATTCCTATTGAGTATTCATGACAAAAGGCTTTTTAAAGTTCACGTTCTTTTTGAAATCAGTTTTACTTACTGTTGTGGAATATCTGTTTTTATCATGCAGATCCTCAGTTTGTGGTCTACCAGCTCAAGGTAAAAATATTCACCTCCTCTTCAGGACCCACAAGACGTGAAGACAAATATATGTACTTTGAATTCCCTCAGCCATTGCCAGTGTGTGGTGATATCAAAGTGGAATTCTTTCATAAGCAAAACAAGATGTTGAAAAAGGTTTGTATTTTTTTTAAAGTCTGAGAAGTGTTTGATTTTTATTTTTTGCTAGTTCTGCATACTTCTGCCTTCAGTCTTCTTCCTGCTACAGGAGGCTTCAGATATCCTACCAAAGCAAACTTAACTGTGAATCGCATGATTCCGTAGTTAACCACTTCTGCATTTTACGTGGCACAGTGAAGTATGTAAGCGCCACCTACTTATTTTGTATTGTGGCTGAAAATCTGTAGGAAGTCATTGCAGATGCGTCAAGTCTGCTTTGTTCCCATAGTATTTCACTTTCACAGAGGCACACCACTGTATTTTGTATTGTTAACTGCCTTGTATTCCAGTATCTGAAACAGACTGGGAAATAGTATAATTAAATAAGTAAATAAATGTTGTGTTATCTGAAGTTTCCAAACCATCTTTAATGGTGAGCAATGAATTTCCTTAGACTTTTTAGCTTATACACATGAAGTTATTACAAGCAAATCAGAATGAGTTGATAAAAAGTATTGCCTGCTGGTGGTGGTGATGAGGTGCTGGTGCTGCTGATACTGCTGCTGTCACTGTGTGAAAGCTAACACCATACACCAAGTTATTAGATTTTGGAAGCTAAGCAGGATTAGGCCTGGTTGATAGTTCGATAAGAGACAACTGGCAATATCAGGGATCTTTCAGTAGGGCCAGGAAGCAAATGTACTAGAATCCTGAAACTTGCCGTCATTTGGCAGTACTGGGATTGATGGACCACAGGCCTGACTTGATACAAGGCAGATTCCTGTTTTCCAGTGTTCTAGAGGCTGCTGTTTTCCCAAGGCTTTCAGGATTGAAGACCAAGCTAGATAAGACAGTAGCCTTGTATTTTGCTCATCAGCTTGTCCTGTATTTGTATAAAGGGCTTAGTGGAACAGATATAAGATAAAGATGGACAGAGTGCAGCCTTCCAAGATGGTTTTTGAGGGCTCTCAGATCCCCCCCTTAAATAAAAAATGAAACATCTTAGGGGCATGGCATAATTTTGCTTCCCTCCAGTTTAAGCCCAAGAGAAGCTGCCTTAAGATTAGGATGTAAAGCAGAAATGGGCTTATTGAGGTTAAGGCTATGGACAGTCATCGTTCAAGATTTCTTGCTAGAAACGAGTAAAATCACTTAAAGTTTTTGCATAGGACAAGGTTTTGTTTCAGGTGTGCCCAGAGCCAGCATTGTGAAGTGGTTTGAGTGTTGGACTATGATCCCAGAGACCAGCGTTTGATTCTCCACTCAATCATGAAAACTTGCTGGGTAACATTGGGCATGTCACACACTCTCAGCCCCAGAAAACTCCATGATATGTTCACCTTTGAGTTATCGTAAAGTTGGAAATGACTTGAAGGCACACAACAACAACAAATGCTCAGATTTCTAGTCTGTAATTACCGAGCTTCTTTAAGCACAGACTGCAGGTGCATTTCAGTAAACAGAATTTCATCTGTTGCACTAGATGGAAGCAGTGAAGATCTGCTAGGTCATCTGGAATATTTATGTGCTGTTCTTTCCTATTGCCTTAATAAGTGGAAAGTAGAATTTGCTGCCGTCTACTTTGTGACAGTCTTTTTTTAAAAAAATTAGAGCTGTATTCAGTCAACTGTGCAGATTGATACTTGCGTTCAAGTACGTTGCATTCCAGTTTTTAGTAATCCTGTATTCTGGAGCACTGTGTGGCACTGTAATGGTCGGGTAGTAGATGTGGTCAATGCCCTGCTTTCTCTGGATTAGCAACAGTACTCTAGCTCAGTATCTCCCAGAGAACTTTCGGGTCTACTTAGGTCAGTCTACCACTGGAGATAGGTAAAATTGCCTGGCTGTCTGCCTTGACAGCGTTGAAGGGTAGGGGTATGAGTCTTCGTAATACAATGGACAGCCCAGCCAGTTAGATGGTGAGGTTTCTCCCCAGTTTTCTGTCAGGCCATAGCATGCCGCTTACGATCAGAAGTAACTTCCATTTATGACTTCTGTTTCCTTGACCAGTTTTGTGTGGGTTGGGGGTATAAATTAGGTGTACTGTTCCTGGAGTCCTTGTGATTGTCATAGAGGCTGTGAACTGGCTTCAGTGTACATAATTGAATTTAATAAGGTGTGTTATCTTCCACATCATATCCAAGATTCAAGGTATATTTGTAATATAGACAGAGGATTATAACGTCTTGTAGAAATGGACTTCAGAATTGAGTTGTTCCCAAATACACTGTTTCAACTACTACTTCATCACAACATGCTGTAAAACAGTGTTCAAGGTTTGGGGAATTTATTAAATGCAGAGGTGTTTACATGTAGTTAAAGTAAGGAAATATGTATGTTGTGTCCTCTTGAGGGTTTTCCCCCACATTTGAGTTCTCTGTTTTTTCCCTCTGGAAAGAAAAGTGGACAGACATATATATACAATCTAAGCTACGTTAAAATTGTTTTCGTGGTTGGTGTATATGGATTATTCTTCATTCACATCTGAACACACTTTTAAAATAGCTTCTCTTTGGTGTGGACCTAGGACAGGCTTGTGTTAGAATCAGAAGGAAATCGAAACTGTAAGGATCTCATTGGAATAGAACCTGCCATCTTCATTGCTTTTCCTTTTTAAAGTGAATTTGTTTTTCTTTATCAAAAGAAGTGGGATGATTAGTCAACTGAATACAGTAGATCTATTCTCTATCAAGATTAACCTTCATTTTATGAGAGATTGGTTTAGATGTTAAATATTGGTTTTATGAGAAAGTATTAGTATTAAAACCTTATTTTATATAATACAATTGCTGCGTTTGTGTGTGTTAAAACAAATCTTCTTTATGAGATCTTCAGCGAAGTTCTCAGATTAGAGAGCTAAAGCAAAGGCTTCCAATAGTGGTTACATATTTGTATAACATAGTAATGTGTTTTGTTCAACAGTATTCTTCCTGTGATGCAAAATACTTAATCAGTAAGGCAGAATGGAAGTTAGAGAGACATAATCTCAGATATAAACAAGTATGAAAGTATAACTATAGTATAAAATCTGAATTTTGTGTGTGAGTTGGCAGGGCTTGTAGAAGAAAATGGGAGACTTGGTAATTTTTAATAAATTGGTTGCCGCCCAGGTATTCTTGAGAGTTCGTAAAAGCTGGAGCTTAATTAGTTATTTAACTAACGATAAAAATACACAATAAAAGTTTAGCAGTGTAGAAACTAGAATCAAAACAGTGTACACACCAGTTAAAGTCACATGATCTAATCTTGGAGAACTAATATAATTTAAAAGGACTAGCATCTGCTGCCCAGAAAATGAAAATGAAAATACTAATATCAGTATTAAAAATAAAAGTTGAAAATAGTAATGCTTCCTTGGTCTGAAAAGAGGTGTGCACATTCAGAGAAGTATATATAGGAAGAAACAGTCCTTCAGTTAATTAAGTCCATTAAGAAATACTCATTTTTTATTTGCTTGTTCATTTGTCAAATAATGCATTACTCATTACCCCATTACTAGTTGCTTGCAGGTAACGAGCACTACCCAACATGTCACTATCAATTTTTAACGAACAAATTAAAAATAAAAAATGCCCCAGATTTCCCCAAACACACTTAAAGTAGCAAGCAAACATTAATTGCTATGCAAAAAATGTGTTACATTGAACATTGCTGTAGTTAAAATATTAGAAAGTAGTGACGTTAGCCTTTATTACTGAGAAAAAAATGTTACCAGTAATATTATGGTCTTGTATTATTTCTGGTCATGGTGAACCCATGATTTTCATGGTGCCATACCTTGGTGCCATTGGGTGATACCATACTTATGTCAGAGGTTCAGACTTTTGATGAGATCTTCTGACTCAGCATTTTTCCTCTGAGAAAGAACCCATGTATATTATTTTTTGTACAATTGGACATCAACAGCTTGTAAATAAAATGTTCTAATGAAAGTTGTAGAAGCTGTTTACGGGAAGATTATATTCTAGGGCTGTGAAACCAACTCACCTGAATCTGGAACAACAAAGTGAACTGGGCTGATTTGGACTAAGTGGTACCAGCTCTGGGTCAGATTATATTTGCCCAGTTAGGTTCTTAAACAGAATGACACAGTCCAAAGTGCTTCAGACTAACATGAACACTAAAAATAAGCAGGAAAAAGCAGGGATGTAATTCTTCACTAATTTTCTTCTTGAAGATAGCAATGAGCAATTTCAGAAATTTTCTTCCTGCTACAAGAAATTACACAGGTTTTGAAGGCAATTCACAATTCAGGATTTATTCTGTGCAGGTTTTATACATGGAAATTTCATGCAGAAAACAACATTTTCTGTGCAGAAAGTATTTCAGTATAGAAATATTAATTCTTGCACAGCAAATTCTGTTTTCTGCACAGAATATTCTGTTTTCTATGCGATTCAGCCATGTGGATTTTATACAGAATAAATCTTTAATTACAGTATTTTTTGTGCAGGAAATGCTGTTTTCTGCACCAAAAATACTCTTTTCTGCCAGAAAATGCTGTAATTGGCATTGACTGGCATTGATATTGGAACTGAATGATGCTATTGAAGGAGATTGAAAAGAATCAGCAGGTTTGTACTCCCCACATTTTTATCCCAATAAAGTTCACCCTACAGCATAGCTAAGTCAGTTGCAATAAACTATACAACCTTTGAAAGCAATTTTAAAAATTCAAGAAAAGAGCAACATGTTGGGACACAAGTAGTTCATCTGCTTTGCCAAATCTTAAATTACTAGTTGAGTTTTAGTAACATTTTCAGGTTCCTATTTCATCATTTGCTCTTCATTGTTGAAATCCACTTCAGTACACTAATGACCAAGTAGCCCCCTACTGGCTACAACATTCCTTCTGATAAACAAAAGAACATCTCTTCGAAACAGACTAGTCTGTTGGTCAGTGAAAAAACCAGACTTTTGATTCAGAGGTACTTGATAGTTTTTAAAGATGTTACCAAAGTCATTTTGTGTTTTCTAAACAGAAAAGCTAACAGTATTTACCAGACTGTTCTAAAGTCATATAAATAAAGGTGCGACAGTGTTAGTTTTTCCAGGTGCTCTTTCTACCAATCTTAGCATAATATACCCAGATCAGGAAAGTTACAGAATTTCTCTGTAATCCCTTCAGAATAGGACTGGGAAATACCTGTCTGCTACAGTGAGCATTTCATCTTTTTAGAAAGGAAATAAATAAGCTTCCTCTGTCATATATGAGAAGATATTCATCCAGGCTTCATCAGAAACCTTTTGCATCCTCACATTTTTATCTACATAACTTTTGTAACCGCAGTTGAGAGTGGTTTTTAAGCCACCTCACCAGTGTCTCTTTACTATGGTAATCTTTTTTACTTACTGAAAAGTGGTTAAAAGGAGATTCTTGTCCTTGGTAGGCTATAACTGCAGAGAAAAATAGTCGGTCTAAAATTGAAAATATTTCTTGATGTGGTCTGTCTTGTAACACTGGAGGATTTGTATATGTCTTCATAAAAATAAATAAGTAACAGTAAATAAATTTTAGCTAAAACTAGTGGAAACTGATTTTTTTAACCAATTGTTAATATCAGTAGGGCAGTCTATTGCTTAGTCTGACCAAACAAAGTATTACTCTAGACTAGAAGTGTGAGGGTTTTGGAGAAAAATGGAAAAAATCCCAGAGAAAACATTTTTGCTTTCTTTAAGAAAAAAAGGGAAAATTTTGAGAATGTACAATAAAAAACACCTCTAATGAAATGTACTTTGGAATGAGTGAAATCCTTTCAAAGACCATCCTTACTCATTTGAAGTTACGGGAACTTTAGATGCAAGGCATTCTACAGAAATAGAGAACAGTAAATCCTGACGTACACTCACTCAGATCCAAGATGCATTTCAGCTCGCAATGGTTACTGTTATTTTCTGAGTAGTACAATACAGCAATACACATCATATGGGTTATTTTCCCTCATGCCAGCTAAAAAGGCAGGAGTCTTAAAAAAGTTTTCTGAAGTCTATAAATAAAGAGGAAGACTCATTCGAAAGTCAGTCTTTCAGAAACTGTTTCTGAACACAGATGTATGATGCTAATATTTTCAAAGATGTGTTTGTGGTTATTTGATAAATTAGTTCACAAATGAATGTGTATAATGGTGATGTACTACTAGAGAGTTCAGTGTTTTCAGTGTGGGATTAAACTTTATATCCAAATATATTGTTGCAGTAGTCCTTAACATCATGACAATATGAAATATTTAGTTACATTTTATGTTACCAAAGTAGTAAAATAAGTTTACATTTGATCTGAAAATAGGTATTACATATATTTCATTTTTCCCAGATATTTTTGTTTCCTCCTCAAAAGTTCTGTCCCCTTCTCCCCCCCCATACCTTCAAAATTTGTGGAAATCTTACACTTCTACTCTAGACCTAGAGGTCATATAATACGTGAAGGACGTATGGCTGTTCTCCCCCCCCCGTACCTGGCCTATATTAACAGGACTTGTACAAATTGGTTAAAAGGCACTGTGAGGCAAGGTCAGGGAAAGATGGGTGATGGTGATTAATATGTACTTGGTTTTCTGGAGGGAGGCTATTGCTGCAAAAGAAGTATTGTGGCAATTGGAATTGCAGTGCATCAGATCAAGCTTGCAACATAATCATGCACACATTCCATATTATGCTATTTTGAACATGTTTATTGGCTGATGGTTAATAGTTCATCTTGGAGGAGCTGCTTGGCTTATGAATTCAAATAAACTGATACCTACTTAAGTTGATTTGAACCTGCGAACCTTTTGGATAGACTGGACAGATTGTGGCTGGCCAGACTTTCAGTAGCTACCATTATTCTGGCCAGCTGTTGTCCTTTATTTGTGTGTGTGTGTGTGTGTGTGTGTGTAAACATTGGTTTAGACTTCGGACTATATGAGTAGACCAATATTAATTGATTTACTTATACTTTTTTATTTATTTTTTTATTTATTTATTATTTTTAATATTTAAAATAAATTTATTTTGATATGACAGACCAACAAATCTAAACATTTAACTAATTTACATACATATACACAAATACACATATAGACAAATACTCACACCAACATCTACCAATCTTTGTACCTGACTAAACAATAAATTATTGACTTCTCTTACCCCAACATCTAGCTTACCTTACTATCACCATTAGTCTTCTTTTTTTTTTCTAACCTCCTTCTCTCCTACACACCATATCAGATACAAACAATGTCTATTCCTACTCTACTTTCTTCTAAACATAAATCCTACCTAAAATCTCTACAACTTAAATTAACTAACTTGACTTCTTTTCATAAATCATTGGGTGCTACTGATGCATTCTCTTCTTTTTCTTATCCTGCTTTCTGTTTTCTCAACTTCTTTAAACTTCTTACTGCAGTTACCTTACTCAGATTTGTTTCATTGTTCTCTAACGTAACGTATATCTTTTATCATATTTTCCTTTCCCTCTTCTGCTTCCTTATCTTTTAGCTACTTCCTTATATAACTAGCTTATATTTACGTGTAATGAAATTCTTGTGATCTCTTGTTAAACCTGTATCCCTTCTTTCTCTCTCTAAAATTCTCCTCTCTCCTCACCAATTTAATCATATAATGCCATCAAGGCATGTTCTCCCCATTTCCCTATCCACATAGCATCCAGTATTTCCCATTCTTGATTGAATGTAACATTACTTTTATTTTGTAATTTTAAAGTTAACTTATCCATTATTGCTAATTCATATAACTTATCCTATCCAATCTTCTAATATTGGGATTTGAGTATTTTTCCCAATATTTTGCGTAGATTATTCTTGCTGCATAAATCATATAATATAATATTCTTGGATATTTTTTCCTTATCTTCAAATCTATCCCATCCACTATATCTAATAAATATATCTCTGGCTTCATTATAAATTTAACCTTTAAATATTCTTCTATATGTTGATGTATCTGGACCCAATATTCCTTAGCTTTCTTACATCTCCACCACATATGAAAATAATTACCTATCTCTTGACATTTCCAACACTTACTAGTTTTACTCTTATGTATTTTTGAAATTTGCAATGGTGTGAGATACCATCTATAATATTGCTTGAAAAATTTTTCCTTCAAATTATAACATTTTGTAAATTCTTGATTTTTTTTCCATACATTCTCCCATTCTTGTAGTCCTATTGGACGACCAATATCTTGTGCCCGTTCTCATATTAGTTTTAATTACATCCTTTACTGATTAAAATTAAAAAGCAAATATAAACCAACTGAGGTTGTTCCTCCTCCTACATATATTACAACTAATGATTTTATCCTAAATAAAGAAATACCTATTTATTCTTATATATTCTATCTAAAATTTTCTCTCAATTGTACTTGAAGTCAGCCATATCTATCAAAACCTTCTCTAATTAATTCTTCCTTACTCTTCAACACAATATCCGTCCCTACTTTCTTAAGTATGTCTTTATAAGTTATCCAGTTTTTAGTTTTAATTTTTTCCAAACAGTAGAACGCCTCATGCGGAGAAACCCAATATGGTAATTTTATATGTAATTTATTTCTTACTTTTATCCATATCCTCAATATTGTTTTCCTAATCAGATGATCCATGAATATCTTATTATTTTTCTGCTTTTCATACCAAAAATATGCATGCCAACCAAAATAAAGGTTAAAACCTTCTAAATTCAACAGTTTCGAATTACTTAATGTTACCCATTCTTTTAACCAAATTAATACAGATGCTTCATAGTATAGTTTTAGATCGGGCATATTTAATCCCCCTTTCTCCCTCACTTCTTTTAAATATTTCATTTTAATTCTTGGCTTTCTACCGTTCCAGATAAATTTACTTAAATCTCTTTCCCAGCCCCTAAACGGTTTTTCATTCATTATAATAGGTATATTCTGAAACAGAGACATCATTTTTGGTAAAATATACATTTTAATCACTGAAATTCTCCCTAACAATGATAAATTTAATTTTTTCCATTTCTCTAAATCACTTCTAATTTCATTCCATACTTTTTTGTAATTATTGTCAAATAAATCCGAATTGTTTTTTGTTAATAGTACACCTAAATATCTAATTTTTTTCTATATTTTAATCTCTGATTTTTCTATTAATTCTTTTTCCTGCAAATGCGTCATATTCTTGGTAATTATCAATGATTTTTCTTTTTTTATTTTAAGTCCTGCTACCTCCCCAAATTGTTCTAAAATTTCCATCAATTTTGTAATACTTGTAAGCGGATCTTCTAAAATTATCATCCGCATAAGCCTGGATCTTAAACTATATCATCCGCATAAGCCTGGATCTTAAACTCATATTCCCTTATTTTTATTCCCCTAATTTCCTTATTATTTCTTATTTTATTAATCAGAATTTCCAAATACATTATAAAAAGTAATGAGAGGGGGCATCCCTGTCTTGTACCCTTCCTTATCCTAAATTGTTTTGATCTTTCCCATTTACTATTAAACATGCTTTCTGTTCCGTATAAATTCGCTTTAATCCAATCTTTAAATCTTTCACCCATGCCAATCTTACTTACGAATTCTAACATAAATTCCCAATTTACGTTATCAAACGCTTTTTCTGCGTCTAAAAAAATTAAAGCTACTTCTTTTTGATTAAATTTTTGATAATATTCAGTACTATCCAAAACTACCCTAATATTATTTCTTAAATACCTTCCAGGCAAGAAACCATTTTGTTCATCTTGAATCCAATTAGTCAGTATTTTCTTCAATCTACCTGCCAAAATCAGAGCAAAAATTTTATAATCAATGTTCAAAAGGGAGATCGGCCTATAATTTCTCTTATCTTTTTTATCCTTCCCCTCCTTTGGAATTAATGCGATATTTGACTCTTTCCATGAATTTGGGAAATATCGATATTTAATAGAATTTAAAACCTGAACTAATAGAGGTATCAGCAAATCTTGAAATATCTTATAGTATAATACTAGAAATCCATCTGGTCCGGGAGTCTTCCCTACCTTTACACTTTTAATTGCCTCTCTTATTTCCTGACTCATGATTGGTTTATCTAATTCATTTCTTTGATTTTCTGTTATTTTATTAATTTCACTTTGTTGAAGAAATTTAAAAATTTTTTTTCCTTGTTCTGATGTACCCACTCCATTTCTATACAATTCCTGAAGGAATCTACAAAAACTTTTTTATTTTCGTTTGTTGACAATATATATTCTGTCCTTCTCTAATTCTACTAATATTACGCTTTTCCCTCTCTTTTCTCACTTTATATGCTAACCACCTTCCTGGTTTGTTAGCTTGTTCAAAATTTCTTTGTTTTACAAATTTCAACTTTTTATCAATTTCTTCTACCGCCAATGCCGCTAATTGATTTTGTAGTACTTTTATTTCCTTCTGAATCTTATTATCCTGAGGTTTCTTTTTTAATTCTCCTTCTTTTTCTTGAAGTGTTTTTTGTATTTGCTTTTCTTTCTGTTTTCTACATTTACTAATCCAAGCTTGCTGGCTTATAAAAAACCCTCTCATTACTACTTTGCTTGTTTCCCATACCGTCTGCACTGATTGGCCTTTATCCACATTATTCTCTATGAAAAATTTTATTTCCTCTTTTGCTTTCCCAATTATAACCTCATTATGTAATAAACTATCATTTAACATCCAATAAAACTTATTTTCTCCATATTGGACTGACATTAATGTGGGGCAGTGATCAGATATAGTTCTGGGGAGTATTTCTATTTTTGTAATATTTTTTATCATTTCTGCTGGTACAAAAACATATCAATTCTGGACCAGGTCTTATGACGGTCCGAATAACACGTGTAATCCTTTTCTTCCCCTTTTAGTTTCTCTCCATACTTCTACTAAAGATAAATATTCTAACAAATCAAAAAAACTGTTCGGTAATTTTCCCTGATTGGCTTTACCCATTTCACCTCCTTTACCTGATCTATCTATTGCTGGGTTTATGACCCCATTCCAGTCCCCATCAAAATAATATTCTGATTTTTTAATTCTAATAACTTTTCTAACAAATTTCGATAGAATTTAGATTTATTTTCTAATGGGCCATATACCACCACTACTACCAATTTCCGATCCATAATTGTTACCTCCACCACCACACAATATCCTAAATCATCGCTATATAATTTTTTTCCTTCATATTTATTTTTTATGTAAATTAATACCCCCCCTTTTTCCCTTTATTAGATGACGAAAAAATCTGACCTAATTTTGGGTTCTTAATATAATTTAAATCTTTTTCTTTCATGTGGGATTCTTGGATTGCTATAATATCTAAATTAAGTTTTTCTAAATAATGAAAAATACACCTTCTTTTATGAGGAGAATTCATCCCCGAACATTCCAAGATAGTATTCTTATCTTCATTTCTTTATATTTGTTTGTAGTGTATCCTATTCAATTTCTTCCCGTTATCTCCCCTGGTCTCTCTAATTCCAAGTCTTGTATTGAACCTACTTCTTCCTCCTCTTCATCTGCTACTTCACCTTCTTCTTCTTTGCACCCTTTCCAATCTTCTTCTTTCCTTATTCTCTCCCCCAGTTCTCTTCTTATTTCTTCTTTCCCCAACTCTGTTTCTAATGTCACTGATGTCTCTCCATGACCTATCTCTTCCGATCTATTCAATTCTTCTTTATATTTCTTCCAAAACTCTCTCGCTTTCCTCGTAGTATTTAATCAAACCTCCTCTGTTTCCAGACAAAAAGAAATCCCCTCCGTCCTTTTCCAAGTATATCTTATACCTTGTGATCTCAATTGTTGTGTCAAAAAATTGTATTCCCTCCTCCTTTTCAACAGGACCGGATGCACGTCTTTATAAACTTTGACTTCATTTCCTTCTACAACCAATTTTTTCGAGTAACTACTTTGAATGTCACATCCTTACCCTTTCTAAGAAAATATACCACAATGTACCGTGGTATATTTTTCTTCTTCGCTACTATTGAATTAATACGAAAAATCCTATCAAGTTCCAAATCCAACTGTTCAGGTGACCATCCTATAAATTGTGCCACAGGTCTGGTTAGTCTCTGATACAAATTTTCTTGCGGAACTTCTCCTAGCCCCCTGATCTTGATTGATTTATTTCTATTCTTCATGTCCATTAATAATGTCGTTCTTTCCAATTGATCTGTTCTTTGTTCTATTCTCGTTGTTTGAACCTCCATTATTCGTCCTTTCTTCCACCTGTTCCACCTTTCCGTTCACCAGTTTTAATTCCTTATTAATATTATCCAGCTTTGTGCTAAAGGTGTCCAACTCTCTTTTAAGATCTGTTTTTATTTCTGATCTAATTTGCTTCACTTGATTCTCATTTCTTTCATCTCATTCTTAAAAGTCATTGTTAGTTTCCTTAATTCTTCTGTAATGTCCAGTCCTATATTTTGTGTCATATTCTGTTTGTTCAGCTGTTACTGTTTTTGCATCCATACTAGGTAGTCTGATCTCCGTTGAAGCTCTTCTCTGGAGCAAAGTCTGGATTTGCATTTGTCCTCCAGCCGCTGCCCTTCTTTTCCCTGCTGCCATCATTTTGATTAACTATTGTTTATTTGTGTATCTTACTTAATATGTATAATTTTCTTCCTATATGAGCCTTACCAATCTTTCCTACCCAATTTAATTTAACTTCTTCTTATTAATCTTTTATTTATACTTTTTATTCCCCACTTATTTAACCTGTTCCCCCTCCTTCTTAATCTTCCGTAACAGCTTATCCCTTCAAACCTCTATAGCTTCAAATTTCCTTCTATCTTATTAATTCAAATTTATCAACTAAAATTCCTTATGTTTCTGTCTCTATCCTCTCTCTCTTATGTTACCCCCTTAATGAAATATAACAATAAATTATATAACCACTTATTAAATGAGTTATATAAAATTTATAAAATAAAACATACACTGAAATATAAATGAAATATACTATGATAATTAACAATTAATCAACAATTAATCAACAATTAATACTTAATAGACAGCCAATTTAGTAACCCAATACTTTCAATCTGTTCTTACCATTCTCCCCACTCCACTTCTTATCCTCTATTCACTCCAGTTCACTCCCCAAAATTCAATTCCTTCCCCTTCCAAAAATAACACTCAAGTAATATCAACAGTAATATCAACAACTGTTAGCTACTCCTATGATTTCCTTATCTTTCTTAATTAAAACCAACTGTCAATTAAGTCTATTGTATATATAATATATATGTATATATCTAAGTCTTACGCTTATAAAGTACAAGAATTTCACAGCACACTTATCTTAATACACATAATAAAATATTGTAACAACCCAACAGTTAACTGTATCAACTTGACCGGCTCAACCTTCTAATCTTCTGTAAATTCCTTCGTCTGTCCAAGGTTAAATGTACTCTCCCTTCTTTCTTCGATTTTCCCCCGCATGTCACCTCTTATCATCCAGTACTTTATTTTTATTTTTATTTTTTTTATTTTTTTTATCTTCTCCCGACTCCCTTTTCAACCTTCATTTACTTTTCAGTTCTTATTCAAATCCAAATCAATGTCCAATTCGCTTCTTTTCTAATACCTTTAATGCTCTTAAACTTCTTTCTAAATCTTTCATAAATTTTAAAAGTCTATTTCTTCCGTCCTTTTCTCTTGCTTCTGCGAATACCAATTCGCCGCTTCTCTCGCTGTCGCTCACTGTCTTCTCGCTGTCTCTCCGTCCTTCCCCTTTCAGTCTCAACCATCTCTAACAGTCTCTGGTCTCCTCGATTACTCCCGTTGCTCCTCTTTAAATCGATCAATCTTCTATTTCTACGTTTTCTGTTATTAAATACTTTCTTTTTTCAAGTTTGTTTCTCTATATTCTGATTCTGTCGCCTCCAACTCTACAGTATTAAAGTCTTACAATATTACAATATTAGCTACGATGAAGCAACTTTGCTTTCGTCCTTTCCCTTTCCATGTGAGTGGCCGTATTGTCAGACTTTTCACGCTGTTACTTTATTACTTTTTTATTACTTTATTTCACAATGTTCCCCCAAGTATTTCAGTCAATATCTTACCTTTCTTCTCTCTATTTCATTCAAGTATATATTCTGTCCCGTAAATAACTTCCTCTCAATCCGAAATATTTAAGCTCCCACGATCGCTTTCTCTGCCTGGAGGTCCCCGTCCTCCAGGACTCTGCTTTCACTGCTCAAGGCTTCCCCCTCCGGGACCTGTTTCTCTATTTCCTTCAAACTGAGATCTTCTTTAACTTTTAGCCCAGCAGAAGTAAGTCGGTTTCCACTTACCCAATGATATTCGTCACTTTTCTTCTTCTAAAAATTTTCTAATCAGTGGTGCCGCAGCTAGCCTGTCCCGGCTGCCCAGCGAGGTTATGGCGGCTCTACGGTCCCTTCAGCTCTCCATATCTCTCTTCTTCTCTCCGATCTCTCTTCTCCGAGCTGGATCCGGACCCCCCTCCGCGAGCCCCTTCTCACAAAGGCTCGGTTTCCTCTAGTTTTTTTTTTACTTTGTCGAGGAAAATTCCGACCTCGTTGTGGCTCGGAATCCACTCGCCTCGTGGATTCCGTCCGAACGCCACTCAGCCTCCACCGGAAGTCACCTATTTTATTTATTTATTTTAACATTTATATCCCGCCAGATGTCATAAGATATCAGGGCAACACAGAGACCCAAAATTGTTTAAAACAGTAAAATGTAATTTGAAGCAATTTGATATAAGTACATAAAGCAGTTTAAACAATATGAGCGATTCAAAACCATGTACTTATACAGATTCAGTTCAGGATCATTGACTGAAGAACATAAAGCTAGACCAGAGATTTGCTCTGAAATTCCGTTCACACAGTGGTAAATCGATTGCCCACTAGTTGCACCCTTCATTTCAGACTTCTCCACAACAGATAAACAGAGATATACTGCTTCTGTTGCTGGAGATGACATAGTAGCCATCTTGACCAGTAGCCATTGATGATGCTATCCTCTATGAATTTATCAAATACTCTTTTAAAGAAAGCTGTGTTGATAGCCATTACTCCATCCAGTGCCATTGTTTTCCACAGATAAATTGTGGTTTTTGTGTACTTCCTTTTATCTATTCTAAGTCACCCACTGGATAACCCTGAGTCTTCTTATTATGAAGGTGACAGAAAAGTTACTCCTGTCTGCTTTCTCCACATTATACTAAATTGTATGCATATGCATCATATCTTCCCATACTTGCTTTTTTAAAAAGCAAAATATTCCTAAACACTACAACATTTATTTATAGGGCAGTTGCCCCAATTCTTTGATCATTTTGTTTGCTCTTTTCTGTACTTTTTCCAAATCTAGAATATCCTTTTAGGAACTAGGAACTATACAAAGTATTCCAGATACAGTGGCACCACATATAAGGGCAATACCATAAGTGACAGTTTTATTTTCAGTTTCCGTGCTAATTATTCCTAGTATGATATTTGTCTTTTTTACAGTTGACGTGCACTGGATAAGATTTTCAATCTGAGCTGTCTACCACAATGTCCTGATCCCTCTTTTAATCAGTTGTTTCAAGCTCAGATCCCAGCAGTGTATGTGTGAAGTTAGAATTTCTTGTCCTGGTATGTGCTTAATATTAATCACTTTGCCATTTTACTGCCCATTCACTGAGTGTTGGAAATTCTTTTGGAGCTCTTCAAAATTGCTTTCTGTACATGCCACCCTAAATAATTTGGTACTGTCAGAAAACTCAGCCATGTAAATACTCCACACTACCTCCAGATCATTTATGAATAAATTTTAAAAGCAGTGGTACAAATACAGATCCCTAAGAGACCCAGCTACTCATTTTCTTCCATTTCAAATACTGACCATTTATTTCTACTCTGTGTTTTCTGTTCCTTAGCAAGTTTTCAACTCATAAGAGGACTGGTAACTTTTCTGAGGAGTCTTTGTTGTGAGACAAATACTTTTCAAATCCAGAGTAGATAATGTGAGCCAGATCACTCTTGTCCACAGGTTTATTGACAGTTTCAAAGACCTCTAAAAATGTATTGAGACAATACTTAGCTTTGCAGAAACCATGTGCTTGAGAATCCTGAATAACATTTTCCATCAGTTTACTTGGAATGGAAATTAAGCTGATTGGTTGTAGTTTCCTGGATTTTTCCTAAATCCCTATGTCATCACCAACATCTTGAATTCAGACTGGAAGCCATTTCAAAATACTGATTTTAGGGTTTGTTTGTTCTTATAAAACAGGGGTTCAGACAGTTTTATATGCAGTTTATACTAAAGTAGTAGTTCTCAACCTGTGGGTCCCCAGATGTTTGTGGACTTCAGCTCCCAGAAGCCCCAGCCACTATGGTCAATGCCCAGGGCTTCTGGGAGCTGAAGTCCACAAACATCTGGGGACCCACAGGTTGAGAACCACTGTACTAAAGACTTCTCTGGTTCTTCAAAAAGAAATTACAGTATTTCTGTCCTGGAACACTTTACATTAAGAGAGGGAGAACAGCACCAAAGGACTATCAAATCAGTTTTCCAAGATGTTACAAAAAGCGCCAATATTTAATTAGTTCTGTATCCTATCCAAATTTGTTTCTTGTAGTTCATACAGGGCTCTTAATTTGAACGTGATAGAAGCCTTTTATGTTTGTATATAATGGACTTCCAGTCTTGTTCTAGGGTGTGACTAGTCCAAGTCTCTACCTTTAAAGCTCTTATAAAGTCAGTAATAAAATCCATGTTTTGCAGTGGTGCTGGATGAAAGGAACAGGTGAAAACAGGAGTATTATTGCCTCATTCTGTTACTAAAGAAATGGATTCAAGGTGGCACTCAAAGTCCTCCTGGCTCGTTCTGGGGTTGACTAAGAGCATTCACTCATGGCAACAGAAGAGTTTTAGTGAGCTGCATGTGACTTGTAAATTTCCTGCTGAAACAGAACATTTCTGCTAGTACTATACTAAATGTACATTATCCTTGTTTATAGAATATGTACAGTAACAGAAAACTTTCTACAACCCCATAACAATTCAGGCAGCACACACTTCCAAATGTTTGGGCCATGCTTTTGAAGGGAATGAATGACAGGAAATGGTGTTTTTGTCTCCAGTTAGCATCAGAGCTGAATAGAAGTAATATAGCACTTTGAGAATGCTGGAGAAAAAATGTGAGGAATGATCAGAAGGTAAGGCAGACGCAAAACAAAAAGAGAACTGTAGAAATGATACTTTTTCACCTCTCTGTAATCATTGCTAAGATATATGTATTCTAGTTTCTAACATTTTTATTATTGCAATTTTAAACCTGTAAGTTTCTTAATGTGACTTCAGTTGAACTCTCTTTGAAAATGCATATTAAAAGAGATCAAAGGTTTTGCATAATTTTTAGTCCGGTTTTAGAACTAGAACAAAAGTGTTCTTATCACTTGTCATTCTTTGGAGCAGGGGTTGGATAACATCAGCAAATACCTGGGCCACTTTTCTGTCCCTGGAGGCCACAAAGACTGCCAAAAATGTCAACAGACAAACCTGAAGTGGTCCAAATTCAACAGTTTTGTTTTATTTTACTTATCCAGAAAAGGGCAGCATGAGAGAGGCAAGGAAGCTAGGGACTGCAGAAATAGTCACACTATATCCACTCCTGGGTTTGACATTGTCTTGACGTTTCCATCCTTTTTTTTTAATTCTTAGTGCAGTTTCAAAACAGATGTTCTTTGAATGCAGCTCATATTGAAACTTCTATCTTGTCCAGAAAAAAAGGAAGCATTTTACTGCTTGTGTACTTTAAACCAAAGGTTCTTAACTTTTCCTTTACCACAGGCCCCCTTTAGGTATCTTTTATTGCCACAGGCCACCAAGACTATATTCAAGGCTTAAATCTCTATAGCGTATCAACATATGTATTTAAAATTGTTCATCAAGGGCTTCAAATTTGGAGAGAAGGGGGAAATACCATATTTGCCAACATATTAGATGCGCTGGTATATAAGACGCACTCCATTTTCAGACCTTATTTTTTAGGAAAAAATTTTTTAGTACCTGGCTGAGGCAAAATACATAGGAAGGGGGGGGATTGAAAGGAGATGTGGCATGAGGATTCCGCCTTTCCCTATTTTCCTTTGAGGATTCCCCTTGGGCTTATCCCATTGTCTCAGCCTCAGAGGCAAGCCATTACACCCCCCACCCCTGAACACCCCTGAGTTTTCTTGCCAGGAAAACTCCTCTGTAAACTGGAGCTGAGTTGCAGGCACTTAAGAAAAGCAACTGGGAAGGGGGAATGAAGACAGGAGCTGCTGAACCCTGTGCAGAAAAGGGGTAGGGAGGCAGCAAAAAGAGGAGGCTCAAAGCATCTGGAGGCTGCCCCTCTTCTTTATAGGCCTGCTTCTTTTTGACTCATTTTCTTCCTCCACCCTCGTAGCAAGGTGGTGGAGGCTGGGGTAGAAAACAGGAACAAGCAGGTCCTCCAGAAGAAACCAAACCTCCCGCTCAGGCTGGGAGGGAAGAAAGTGCACCTCCATCCCACTCTTTTCCCCCCACCCCAGGAACAGAAACCAACAGGGTTTTGCAGGTTGTGGTGAGCAAGAACCAACCAACTGTAGGGGGGAGGACTGGGAAAATGCCCTGTGCCACAGTGTGAGCAGTTCCTTACTCCCCCTTATTCCACAGGTGGTTGGCTCCAGGAAAAAGACCTAGCTTGGAGGGGTAAATGGGAGGAAGGAGAGAGAGGCTGCAGCAAGATGGGCACTTCCTCTCTTAAAGGGGCTGCTGATATTTTCCCACTTTCTTTTTTTCTCTTTTCTTAAACCCAGAGAGCTTTATTCCCCACAAATCAATAGTCTACAGAAGGATTAAACACAAGAGGTAAGACTGTACAAAGTACAAGCCCCACTCTAAGTTAATTGTTTGCAGCCGTTTTTCAAAGTACCGTATTTACTGGTGTATAAGACACACCTCATTTTCAGAAGGCATTTTTTTCAGGGGAAAAGAGTGTGTCTTAAACATCAGCAAATATGCTAAGTAACACACTCCTATTATGCTTTTTTTAATGATTCGAGGCAAATTTGTCTTCCTCCTTCCCTCCCTCCCTTCTTACCGTTCATTCATTCATTCGTTCATTCAACTTTAGCTGTAAAAGCTTTCAATATTTCTTCAAGCCTTTGCAGACACCCTGTGAGGACATTGTGGCCCCCTTAGTGTCCACAGACCCCAGGTTAAGAACCACTGGTTTGATCTATTTAATAAGACCTTTATTTAATGTATGATTTTTTTAAAAAAATAGTCCTGTTACTTTTGAATAATAGTAGTGGAAATTGATGAAAGTTAGACATGCAATGTTAGAGAAATGGAAATAAAATTTGGGTGACAACCTTGACTTAATTTATCATATTCTTACTGGTTGAAACTGACTCCAGAGATGCTACTAACTTGAAACAGCCAGGCCTCAGTTATGAACTCAGGCTCATACTGCTACCCTTGCTTAAATGAACAATTTTTATAGTCCCTGATTTCTTTTGTAGCTCAGATTTTAGTGTGACTGAAAGTAGAATTAGAATTTTGTGAATGTGTTTACATAAATTTTAAAAAATGAATGGCAGTGGTCTTATTTATTTATTTTAATGTTTTCTATGAGGTTTTTAGCTGATCTTATTTTTTGCTCTGTTAGCTGTTCTGGGTCTTATATTGGGATAAAGGTGGTGTATAAATGGAATGAATGAATAAATAGGTAAGTTGATAATCCTGCTGGGTCGAACATGTGGGAATTACAGTTCAACACTATCTAGAAGGCTATGCCTTGCTCACTTCTGCTATAAATATTAAATGCTGAAAAAATGTATAATTTGATAATTGTATTAACCATCGGGAAACAAAATTGAAATTCATAGCTCCACCAGAAGCATGGAGAGGGATAACAATGGGATTCCATTCTCTGTGTTGGTACAGAAATGAACATGAGAAATAACGTAAGGCTTCTCTTCCAGAATACTTCTCACCTTCTGCTACTTCTGTGTACATGTCTATAGATTCAAACTTTCAATAGATTACCTGTTGTGTATATGAATTGTTTTTTCTTATGCTAAAACAAGTTCTCTTTTGTTTTTAGGAGAAAATGTTTCATTTTTGGGTAAATACATTCTTCATACCAGGACTGGAAGAAAATTCTGACAAAGTAGAAAATGGAAGTCTTCTTGGGGATCAGGAACTCGATGGAATTTTCAGTACAGAGCGTTCAGATAATGACAAGGAATATCTAATACTTACACTAACAAAAAATGATTTGGACAAGGCAAATAAAGACAAGGCCAATCGTTACTTTTCTCCAAACTTTAAGGTGAGTGTAGTTTGAAACATTGATTAATAAAATGTGAAGGATGTGCAATGATTTGAAATATACTTTGAATTGAAAATTAGAAGTCCCTTATTTTATATCTCATGGCTAAATGCTTGACAAACCAGTAAAGAACATCTAGCTGTAAATAATGAAAAGATAGATTAAGAAACCTGTGTGTCCAGTGTTCAGTTGACCTTAATTGCTTTTCTTTACTTTATTGGTTCTTCCACTTCTCTTTTTTCTTTCTGTCTGCTTAAAAATTCATTCTGAAATAGACAAGATGCAAACTTGCAATCTTTTGGCTCAAGGAGCACACAACTCCATTTCCCCTAGTGATATCTGTACCTTTTTTGCCTGATGAAAAAACTATATATTTATACTTTCAAGTTGGCCTAATTATCACCAATATCATTGGGGTTTTATTTAATGGTTAACACAACTATTCCTGCATTTTTGGCCAATATTTGGCTGTTTTTTTACATTGAACCTCTTGAAAAAGTGATCATGCGTCCCCATTCTTTGATCAATATTTTCATACAAATAAACAGGATCAAAGCTGGAAGAAGTACCAAACTGATTTTGACAGAACCTAGCCTAAGCTGAATTCTGTCAAGTGAAGTTTGGAATATTGTGGAGAAGATATGAAATTTTAACCCCCTCCTTATTATTTCATTTCATAAGTACACATTCTGTTTTGGAAGAGCAAATGGTTTCCTCTAACCATTTTGGAGAAGAAATCTTGAAGTTGCTAAATCTTTGAGAAGGGGAGAGTAAGGTAGATAAGGGACAGAATATCAGTTAGGAGATGGAAGAACCACTTTAAATTACAATGTGGAGAAGACCTATGTATGTAACATTGTAGTTCAGATGTAAAATATTTGATCAGTCACTTTTAGAATAGTGCTACTCAAAGTGGTGGTCTGAGGACCATGCCTGTCCTTGACACATAAGATGCCAGTTCACAGAGCATTACCCGCCCCCCCAAAAAGAAACAGTTATAGTCACTAAGGTTAGATATGATACCAGTCCCTGGTATGCTGGGAGGAAGAACTTGCTGGTCCCTCACATCAGATAGCCTGAGAAGCATTGTTTTAGATTAAATAGGAAGCTTCAAATCAATAGTAAGGCTTTTAGATATATTTGTGCTGGCTTGCTAGAAGGCTTTCATTTCATTTCATAAGATATATGTTATCTTTCTGGGTTTCTGTGTAATTTTACATTGTAATATTTGCAGTTGGCACTAGCTAAATAACTGAAAGAACACATCTGCCTTTCTCAACCATCTGCCTTTCTCAACCTGCCTGTACCTTACAATCATCAGGGGAAGGGGGGCTTTTAAGTATGATGCGTGGCAGAAAGAAGAGCCTTCATTATTGTGTCACCCTGGTTTTAGACCATCCTCTCCGTGTAGATACAGTGCTGATGTATTCTTTTCAGCACTAGGTGAACACCTATTTGCTTGTCCAAACATTTTAAATCAGTTTATGATACTGAAGGTATAGCTGTCTTATTTCATTTATCCCTTGACTTTTTGTTGCTAATTGTTATGGAAATTTTAGTTATTTAATCTGTTTTGCAAAGCATCCTGCTACTGTAAGTTAAAAAGTGGTCTATAACTACTTTAAACAAACCAAATGATCTTTAAAGAGAAAATGTAACCAAATTTTACTTTTTCCCAATGTAAGAACACCAGGCAGTAGTTCATATCAGCCATGTAAAAACCAGGATTTTCTCCTTGGGGCAGATACATATTGATTTCTGCTGTCCTCTTTTTTTTTATCTTCTAGGTGAAGCTATTTTTCACAAAAACAGTAGAAGAGCCATCAAACCCAGAGGCTAGCAGCTCAACTTCAGTAACGCCGGATGTTAGTGATAATGAACCTGATCATTATAGGTATTCTGATACCACTGACTCTGATCCAGAGAATGAACCTTTTGATGAAGATCAGCATACACAGATTACAAAAGTCTGAATATTTTTTTTATTTGGGAAAAAAAACCACAAAGAAGAAAACTTGAATAAACTGATTATGGACCTTTTGAAATGGCAATAGGACATTGTGTCACAATTATCAGTTATAGGAACAGTTCTTTACCTGACCAATCTCATTTGCGCTCTGAAGCCGTTGGGCTTGACACTTGTTGTCCCGTTGAAAAAAAAAGGTTACGTAGCTATGTTATGTATATACCTTTTTGTGTCAAGAGGACATTTAAATTTCAATTAGGAATACACAAGATGGCACTTTCCCATTTGATTCCAGTTTTATAAAAGTGGATACAGATCTGATGTGTATACGTAGGAATCTTCCTTTTGTGTTCTGTCACCAACTGAGGTTCCTGTAAAGCTCTTTCTAATTCACAGGTTCACATCCTGCCCTTTTCTTTGCACTTTTGTGGCAACAGATAAGTCTGAAGTTGGCTCAGAGAAGTAACGGGTTTTATTACATTCAAATGTATGTAATATGGGTAGGAGAGTGGAACGAGAAGCTCAGAAAGGAATGTTTTTGCTGGACTCTGGACTGTGTACCATTTCCAGCTTACTTACATGCACCTCTTTAGCATGCAACAGTAATAAATCCTGGACATTTGAGGAATCGCCGCTGTCATTGCTTGTTTGTGCATTTTATTTTATTTTTAAGCATAATGGTGCTAGAAAAGGCAGCTAGAGGGAGTGGTTCAATATTAGGGGTACAGGAATGAACCTTCTGCATCATCATTAAAAAATCTACAAATGAAGGGATTTGAAAAGGTGGTTATATGTGAGACAGTAACAATGACTTAACCATATAAATGTGGAGGCTATCTGTCAGAAATGGGCGTACACAGTTATTTGTGTGTTAAAATTGCCATTCCCTGAACTGTGGATGATAAATGTCAGAGAAATATTTTTTTCTAAAAAAAAAGAAAAAAAGAAAAAAAAGAAGAGGAAGAAAAAATCTAAAAATGTTGTCTTTTGAACATTTGGAATTGCTATTTTGAATTTTCATGGTGTAAAATCCCATTGGTTTATTGGCGTTGACTTGTTCATTATTGGTTATTCCACCTGAGTAAACTGATTTGGAATCCATTGTGCCCAGTGTCTATTAGCGTTAATAACAAGGGTATAAATGGTAACTAGTTGAGGCAGAACGTAAGGCTGAATACTGAACAAAGGGGCAGCCTGCTCCTCTAACATTCATTGGTGAATTTTTGCTCCCTTTCTAATCCTGTGTGTAGTTGCGTGCCTATAAATTCACATTGATTTTAGTGGGACTTGCATGTAGCTGCACAGGATCATAGCTTTTACCCATTATGTAAATTTTCTCAAAGCTAATGGTAAGGCTTCCTGAGTTTGACCCAGTGCTACAAATCCATAGAAATAACTGATTGGCAAGAACCACCCTTTGAATTTTTTTTCCGTGACTCACATTGAACCTGGTTTCTGTTGAACATTTTGAAAGTCTCATTAGCTGACTAAAAAATCTGTGCTTTAAAACTTTTGGATGTTGACAGTGTTCAGTGTGTTGTACAGTTCTACTTCTTAACATGGGAGGGCCAGACTGGAGGTAGTTGAGTGGCCTTTTGCACTGTTGTTCTTCCTTTGGAATGTGAAGGTCTGAATGAGGGTTTGGATTTTGAATGTGTCCGTGGTTCCAAGAAGCCTTGCTTACGTTTTTATGGTATAGTCATTGGAAAAGGAAAATGGCATTTTATATATATATATATATATATATATATATATAAAAAATATATATATTATGCATACTCTCCTATATTTTGTTTCAGCTACCATCCCCCTAGAACATGTCAAGAATTGCTATGACTGAAAGGTTTGAGTCCTAATTAAAACTTTATTTATGACAGTATTCATTATTAGCTTGAAAATGCATTCTTCTAAAGTAATTTCTTAAGTTTCTGGACTGTGTGCTAAATTCTTGGATGTGCAGCAGCTTACATGTCTGAAATTACTTGAAGGCATCCCTTTGACAGGAGCTTACTCTTAGGCCCGGTGCCATCCCAAGTCATCTGTAGTCCCATTTAAAATAGCTTGTCCCAGTAGCTGAAAGGCAGTTGTATAAAATAGCACCAAGGTTCTTTGCTGTGGCACAAGTTGTAAACTGAAGGGAGGTTTACATGCAGCATCGATTGTATTCAGCTTTAAAGGGGAAGAAAAAAAGAGAAATAAAAGCGTAGGGTGCTAGTGTGTTTAAATTCTAGCAAACGTGCAATATGTTAACGATGCCTGTGGTTGCCACAAAGTGCCTCGTTTACCTTTTTAAAAATACTGTTAAAAATGTGTCATGCATGCAGATGGAAGGGGGTGGAACTGTGCACTAAAAGGAGGCTTTAACTGCAGTGTTTGGTGGAGCTGCCTCTTTACTTCGCCAGTTCAAAATTCTCAGTCTGTTTTCATATAGAATATATATATATATATACACACACATATACATATATATATATATATATACTAAAAAGAAATGTGTCTGTTAAACAGCCTTATTCTGATTCAGCCTCTTCAGATACTATTGTGCTGTGCAACAGTGGCTCTGTGTGTAATGCTATGCACTGAGGATGCACAAACAAGAACATGACATGTACAGGATAATGTCTCATACAAATCAGATGTCCGTTTGTTATTGTGTTTTAACAGCCCTTTATCTTAGTGTTACAACTCCACTTAAATCTGATTAAAGTTTCATTCTTGTCACTGTGTTGGGTGTATTTTTATATGGAAATACATGGAATAAAATGGTTTAAGTTTCTTTAAAGTAATAAAAAGTGCAAGTGATTAGAGGAAAAATTTTTTTTTTTTTGCAAATTAGAAAATTTCAGTTTAAAAAACCAAATTGGTGGGATTTTGAAAATTTATGATTGGATTTTAAAAGTGGAACATTTCCTGTAGGGAACAAAGTGTAATCCATATTCCCAAATGACCTGGTGTGTGAATGTGATTGCATGTATTTCTCTTGTATTCTTGGGCCTGTTCCTGTGTTATTATTAGTGTGATGAACTGGTTCATTTCTGGTGCATGTAAGTGGAGGTAGCTCAGTCCAAGTTTCTATATTAAAACCATTGCTTTTCCCTCAGTTATAAAAAGAGCTCCAGTCACGTGGCTTAAAAATTGTCTGAGACCAACGAGAGCTAGAAAATGCAGGATTAATGTTAAATAGCCAACTGTTTTGATTTCATTGGTGATAGAGCAGCTTCTTTATATCTTCTCAGCTCTAGAACATTTTAACTGTGTCTGTTGTTTTTTTTAAAATCTACATCAAATACAGGTCCTTTGCTAGCAGGCTTTCTTCTTAATAAACTCCCAGTGTGAGTATGCCAGAGCTGGATTGCTGGGATGAGTTTTGTTTTGCCACTTGTATCTTTGTTACCGTCAGATTAGCTGTTCCTACATAAGAATCAAATACTTTGATAAACTGAAGGCTGATTTTTGATGCTGAACTCCGTATTCGTACATAGAGTGCTCAACAGGTCTGTCATTTGGATCAAGCCTAAAACAACAAAACTCTGTATGTTCATAAAATAACGTTTTCTAACTTTTAAAAGGCATTAGGTAAGGGACTCGTTTAGTCCTTTAAATTGTAAAAGCCACATATTAGGCATACGTGGTTCCTACATGTCCTGGTCCTGAGTTCCTTTGTACTGAATTCTTAGTTTTATATTACCACTGTATAATGCAAGCTATGGCCCTAAGCATCTTCCTATTGAAACCGTTCCAGATTTGCTTGAAGTGACAATTGAAAAGGGTGACACTGTGACGTATTAACATTTCAGTCATTTCCTGCTTTGTGATAAACTTTCCTGTGTCATGCTAAGGTTATTGCTATCTGTTAGCTTACCTTACAGATTCTCCATGCAAGTAGTCAAGTTTTTGGTACTAACATGAAATGGGTGGACGGGAACGGGGCATACACATTTCTTCATTAGAAGTCTGATTTTTTTTTTTTACCATTATGCTTGAAAAATATATACTAAATTGTGATTTTTGAGGACTCAGGCTGTTGACATTTCATATTCCTTTCTGGTTAGGTTTTTCTGAAAGAGTAGAGTTTACTGTATCTCTGTTTAAGCAACAGTTTTACTGTACTTGTTCAGTACTAGTAGATGGCTGTATTCTAGCAGGTCTTGTCTGCTTCCAGTAAAACATGTATGGTCATCTTTGGTTGTCATGAGGTACCTCAAGGTTTTCAACATGGATGAATATTTCCAAGCACTTACATCAGTTTTAAGTGGGGCCTGATTCTCTCTGGATGTGCAGACTGTTATTGTAGAACCTTCTAAACCCACTGTAGTCCTTTGTACTCTACTCGTTTAGAAGTTAAAAGTGTATACCAGCACCTTTTTTGCCATTTAGAAGCAGAAACAGCTGAATAGCAGGCATAACCACAGTTACGCAGCAGTGTTTTTGTTAGCTAACTTTAACTACAGCTAAGCATTAATATTCAGCTGCAGGTGTGTGGCTATAATGGCTTTGGTTTGATTTGAGACACTTTATTTAAAAAGAGGAAACGTGGTCAAAAATAAAAGAAATCCTCCAGGCCCATTTCATTTTGGCTCTTTTGTGTTATGTTCAGAATGTTTATGCAAAAATCTGCTTCATATACAATAGACATATCTCTGTTTTTGGTATTTTAAGGCATTGCATCAGCCAGCATAAACTAAATAGAAGCTCCACAAAACCTGGAAATACTGCAGAATACTAGGATATAACTAAAATACTAAAATACAGAAACAAGGAACAAAAGTAGTAAAAGTCAGGAATCATATAACATTACTGTTCTGCTGTCAACTCCACCAAGCCCACTATCTCTTAACTGAAGCCACCTTGGCTTTTCTAAAGGAGTTTAAAGAAAAAGGAATCCAGGACTGGGTTTCTTTTTTGTCTTCCCTCCCATTGCTTTGCTGATTATTTTATTGCATTCCTAGTTTTGAGCCAGTGGTTAGAAAATATGCAAATATTTTATCTGAAATCTAAGACGCTGTTGTGTTTTAGTAATAATCTTCTCTGACGTTTGTTACCTGTACAGTGTGAGACTGCTGAAAATGTGGTTTCTTTCATTAACCACAGTTTTAACAGTTGCTTTAATCCTCCTTCCTCTGTTTTGAGTCAACCTGGTTATTTAGTGACGTTAAACGTTCCTTCAAAACTAATGAGTGATCTTTAATTTGATAAGAGATAGTTAATGCTAGTACATTTTTGTAGATAGCCTTAACCTGTGGTTAAACGTCTTCTGTTTTTTCTACAAAGCAAGTTGCTTTTCCCATTAATACCATCATCTTAACAAACATTTGGTGCTTTAAGACAGAAAAGATACCTGTCTCTTTCTGGTGAATGGTAGCTGCATTGTGCCCTCCTTTTGGAATATGTGGTGGCCTGAGTTTGATACCTCAGTCCCTGATGTAGGAGAATACTCCCCTTTATGCTGCTTGATTATTATGTTATCTTCTTGATTTTATTTCTGACCCTTTCTAAAGTAATCACAAATAAGGTAACTGTAGTAAATTACAGTAATTGCCTATAAGCCAGTCCAAAAAACAATCAGTCAAAATGCCCTATTTAGAAAATGACTGTGCTAGTTAGCATACAATATACTTAATGCCATTTTACTGAACAGTTGATAAGTAATGATTGGGTGATTGGTACTGCTTTAGTGTTATCAGTATTTTACACTTGTTTGTGCTAGGTATGCTACATCTGATGGTCTGGTAGCCTTTGTTATTTTGGTGTTTTCACAGTTTAGCTAATTTATTTTACCACATTAAACAAGAACTGAGAGCGTTGATTATGTTTAAAGGGAAACATAGTTGTGTTTAGATTATATGCAGATGTGTTACCAAATTCTTTGGATGATCCCATCCAGTGTCCTTCAGTGGAGCAGAAGGGAGACAATGAAGAGGAAATCCCACAGCAGACCAAATTTACGTTATGTATAATGTATAACATTTGTGTGCTTCTGACTACATAAAAAGTTCCTGTGAGAGGTTTAAACCTGAGTATAAAAACAACTTAAATACAAAATGAAATATAAATACACATCATAAAGAGGATAGGTGAAACAAAAAAAAAATTAAGATAGCAATGCTAGATTTAATCCACCTATTTTAAAAGTCGGGGGTTCATGAATTATTTAAAAAGCCTGGTTGGCAGGGAGAAGATCTTCACCTACCATTATGAAGATAACTCTAGAAGAGAACCTCTAACAAGGATGTTAGACTCCTGAAAGACCCCCTGTCTAGTAACTCACTTCCATTAAGTTGGAGACAATCAGGGCATCTGAAGAAGTTCTAATGATATGAGTAGATATGTATGAGAGAAGGTGATTGATCTCCTAATCTGGCCCCAAGCTGTTCAGACCTTCAGAGATAAAAACCAGCCCTTTAAACTGTCTATAAATGACCTGGGAATCAGTTGAAGTAATAAAAGTACAGACATAATATGTCCTAGTAGCTGAGGTCCACTTAATTATCTTGTAATCCTGTTCTGGATCAGCTGTAGTTTTTCACTCATGGTTGAAGGCAGCCCTAGCTGTTGTGTTGGTAATACTAATGCATCACCACATGTTGGGAACTCACTACTTGGAACACACAATTAGAACAGTTCTCTCAATTTCCCTGCCAAGTCATCTTTTTCAACATTTTGGTGTCATTTGTTATGACTGGGCATTAGAAGACTAAATCTTAGGTGCTCTTGAATGTTGCCTCCATTAAAAAATACTACAAAAAGACACTTGGGCATTTATTAATATCATAAATTTCAATTAACTCTTGGGCTGTTTACTACTTCATTGTCAAAATTGATTATGGCATAGTCATAATTTGAATCTGGGGAAGAGGAAAACAGATTCCTACTGTCTTCCTTAGCAGACAGCTATATGCATGCTGTGTGGTTCCTTCCCTTTCTTCTCCTACTTGTTTCTAGTGACTTGTTTCTAAAACAGATTTCATTCCAGAGGTCTTCTACATTTGATATCCATTGATGCATCTCTTTTAAGATGTGATGTTCATACCAGTGCATTGAGTCAGTAGTCACATTAAGTTTTCATTCTGTCCTGTTTTCTCATTCTTGAGTGTGACTGTATTACTCGTGCAGTACTAGGGTAGAAGTTAAGGAATTACAAAAAGCTGTTCTAAATAGACCTGAGACAGTCTCATGCACAGCAAGATTTTTAGAGGAAGCAGAACTAGGCTGGGGATATTGGAGACGTTGCATGGGGTCAGATATAGTTGTGGTTAAAAAAAAAAAAAAGACTGATATAGGAAAGCTCCAGAATGACTTCCACTGTTTTCAGAGCCTTTACCAGATGCAGATAGTGCCAACTTCAGCAACTACAAAGTAGCTTTTAAAACTAAAAATATTTTTGGGAGGAAGTGTGTAGAATATAATAGTGATGCTGAATATCATAATTGAACTGATTGTAATTGACCCAGGAGGTTACTCATCCTGACTGCAATTTAGTTTTACATTGGTTTTGCTTCTTTTCTCTAAGGATCTCAAGGATGTGTACATCAGTTTCTTAGGCAGTCTCCTGTTGGGCAACTGGTAAGACCAAAGCCTGTTTAGCTTCAGAGTTTGGCACCAAGGAGCTTTATTAGTCAGCTGATTTTCCCTTAGTTGATTAAAAAACCACTTAATCATGGCAGCCAACACAAGTTACCCTATAGAGCAAAAAAATTAATACTTAATATACCAAGAACCCTTTACAAGCTCTTAAAAACTGTGTCAAAAGCCTTCGTTTCTAGGATGCTAGCTTTAAGATACTCCGCAGCTTTGTACTGGCATTTCAAGTTATTTTGTGCCTAGCTTGCATGAACTGCAGGTATACCATGGAACCATCCAGTGCTGAATGGCAGCTGCATGTATATGTTGGGCAAACTGCCTCTGAAGGCAGTCTGTCTGCTATGACTGAACTTGAAGGATTTCTTCCAAACTTCCAAAGAACTCCTGAGTTTAAGAAGTTACCACGTACCTGGCCAGACAGTTTGTGCATCCAATCCAATATTGTCTAGTCTGACTGTCTTAGGAAGCAGTCTTTCTCATTACCTCCTAGCTGGTCTTTTATCTGATGATGTTGGGATTTGAAGTCAGGCCCTTCCGCATACAAAGCATATGTGCTACCACTAACTTGTGGCCCCTCTCCTCTAGAACACAGTCTGAAATCCACTGTTTCAGAGCATTTGATCTATTTCTTAGTAATTGGCATTTTTAGCGTAGAACACTGCATCACTCCCCCCAAAAACTGTTCTTCCAGATATGTCTGATCTTCTTGTATTTCAAGTTTATCCACCCCCATACTTATGAGGGGCTTCCTGTAGCAGTTTCCTGCTGACCATTTTTTTTTAACAAGGATGTAGTGAAAATTATAATAAGATTATATTTTCTTTGCTTGTTAGCCAAGTGTCAACAACTTACAGTGTCATTCCAGAGTAATACATTTGCAATGCTGTGTTTTTACTGTTAAGCATTCTGGTTATGGTAATTGGGGCTGCATACTTCAAATGAGATCTGCAGCAGTTATTGGCAAATATTTTCCAGTCCTTGGTGTTTTAAGTATTTGTTTAAATAGAGTAGACTAAAACAGGGGGAAAAAAAGAGGCTACTTTTCAGAGATGGTTGGACCCGCCTCGGTGATGATCATGAAGAACACAAACCAGATAATAGGGAAAATAGCTCACATGCCATCTGACAAGATTTGTAGCAGGCTCTGCTTCACCCTGTAGCCAAGGGCTTTTAAGGTCTTGACTGCAAGAATGAGCAGGTCTGTTTTGAGTTTGTTAAATGCTAATGTGTGGGTTCTTTTGTTCTAGTTGACTAAATGGCGTGGAAGACTGAAGATAGTAAGGGGCTTAAGGCAGTCAGGGATGAATCTTCCTGATGGCAGTGTTTTGAATGCAGGGATGCAGTGCCAATGCACTCTGAACAAGCATTCAAGAAGATTCTGAACAAGTATTATTTTATTTCCATATTCACGAAGCTTTTCATTTTGAACAGTTTTACACTGAAACACTGTTTTCTATACACTGCAGGGAGGATTGTGATTTATTATGTATGTGCTCTCTTTATCAGTTAGTAACAAGAGAGCTATTAAAGTTTTATTTGTGGGATTTTTGACAGTGACTTAGAATATTTAAAAAAAATTAATGTTAAAACAGTAAAACCACAAATCAGTATAGTAACAACTATCAAATATGAATGTAAAGCAGTGGATAAAAAGCATGAATTAGTATACGGCAACAAGAACAGCTGAGTTTAAACCTTGGTGCATTACCTGGCATCTGATCATGAGGATGATACTAGCACCTCATGAATCTGGAGGAAGCTGCTTCAGAGGTGGGGTGCCACCACTTAAAAGACCGCTTCCTGTGATGCCACTCACCTGATCTCTGAATGGTATTTGGGGAACTTTCTCAGTGGACTAGATGTACTTCAAGCTGTGCTATTTCAGAAAGGTGATTTGAATCCCCCCTTGGAGTGGAGACTATATATGCTGAAAGCAACTATGTTATAGAAGATTATAGAAGAGGCAAATTATAACTCCTTCTGCCTAACTTACTAGGTTGTTAGATATTAAGGAGCTTTGTTTATGCATGATGTAGCTTGTAGGAATATCTGAGGTATGACACCTTAGGTCCTAGGTTTCCCCATATATGAATGATGAAGGGGAAGGATTTGCCCTCACTTGGCACTTTGAGATCTAAGGGAACTCAGCTTTGTTCCTGTTTCACGTTTCCCATGCTAGAAAGGGGAGGGGAAATGAGTCAAGACTAGTGGCACTGGTAGTATAGCCCTGCCCCAGCTTTTTCCTACAGGGAGCCAATAGGTTGGTGGTCCAGTCTGCCATCCAAAAGCATTTCCCCGCTTCCCTTAGGAGACAGTACCTCTTGCTTAATCTCTGTGCATGTGTTGGACCATGTCAGTGTTATCATCTCCCATTGCTTGTTCATCCCATCTGAAGTGTTACTTGGACCAGCATTCTGTATCAGACACATGAACAGTTAAGTTCAGGTTGATTTCCATTTAGTTTGACTGTGTACAATTCCGTCTCTGGTAGGATTCTTATTTAAGGCAGGAGTCCATTTTCACTTACAGGAGGTCTCTTCCCATTCACCTTGCTATGATGTGATTGGGGGAGGGGACTACATAATCAGTAATTTGAAAAAGGAGAAGTGTGTAGTAATCCCTTTCCTTCTTCTCTTCCTCCTCCTCCTCCCACCCACATTTATATCATGTGTCCCTCCCTAAAACTATGACTCACTACTGTTTTCTGCCTCAAGACTGTCCTTTTATTCAAATGTGGACCACAGTTTTAGATACTTTTTCTATCTTAGACGTGGAGTTCCCAGCCTTTGTGGCCTCTCCTTCTGACTTGCTAGCCTCTTTCCCTGTTCTCCCTTGGCCCCCTTTTCCTTGCTGATGAGTTTGCATGCTGAGTAGTACCACTCCATGTCTTCCTCCATGCCAGTCATTGGAGCAAATTTACGTCTCATCCTTGCATCACAGAATGCATCTGTTCTCAAAAGTTTTCCAGATGT
Source organism: Iguana delicatissima (assembly GCA_948472985.1). Classification (NCBI taxonomy): domain Eukaryota; kingdom Metazoa; phylum Chordata; class Lepidosauria; order Squamata; family Iguanidae; genus Iguana; species Iguana delicatissima. Next base: position 3,520,193 of record CAOKZL010000205.1, read on the forward strand.
GCAGTTTTCATTGTGATTTGCTTCTTGATTGCTTAGGACTGATAGCAATCTATTTCTCCAGCACTGAGAACTTACTGGTATAGCAAAAGTATTCAACTATGGCAAACTTTCTGAAGTTTTAAGTTTATTGTTTTAAGTGGAGAGTGGTAACTTGAGAGGGCCCTCGTGAACATGTTCAGCTATTATAGACAAGATATTAGAGTTACAAGCTGTAAATTAGATTGAGGCTGTGAGGGCCGGATGCAAATGTCGTCTGGAATGAATGTTAGCAAGCAGGTTTTATTTGAGGCAAATTTGGGTATGTGGGAAAATGCCTTTTTGACCAGGAAAGATGAAAACAAATGAATAAACAAAGCAAATGCCTCAAAACCAAACAAAACATGGTAGATCAAAGGCACAGTCTTTTAGGCATGCAAGTGAGCCTTTAAGCAATCTTAATGAAGAGAGAACTGCTGGCTTGACAAATGTGAGCCTGGAATTATTTTTTTTTCTCAGCTCTCTGTATAGAGTGAGGGTCAGCACTGGAAACAGATGTAGGGTTTCTTCTAAGGCCTGATTTTTCCCTGAAAAGCCACTCTGCTGTTCAAATATTGCTGGATTGGCTCTACCATAAGGCAGAGTAAGGACTGTTTCAGATGGTGGATTCAGGGGAACAACAATGGCGGTCTCGTTTATGAAATCTACATTGCCCCTCTTGGCGGAGGAAAAATAAGCATTATGTCACACAACCTAGCCTGAGCTTACGAGTTTAGGTGTGGTAAAAGATGCTGTTCCACTGCTGATGTTAAGCAGGATTTAGTTACTAGTCCAGTCAGCTTTTAGATGTGGAGAGGTAGTGTCTTGTTTTTGCTTTGAGCAGAGCATGTCTTAGGTTAGCTTTCCAGTATTAACAGATGTGCCCCTAAAAGATAATACATACAGAGATACTTTTGATGAAACCCAACATAAATGGACATGCATAAGACATACTGACCAATCACAGTTACAAAGGAATTCAATTAGGAAAATTATATGTTAATGGTTAATTAAGTGGAGGTAAAGACTCTGAATAGACATCATGCAGTTTGTTGTTCCAGCAATTTAGAGACCTAGTTTTGGAATGAATCTGCTTATATGTTATCTCACACACCAAGCAGATGTGTTGGCTATGCATATGTATGGAGCTGTGCGCATGCACACAGAATGTGTATTAAGGGCAATACTTTTTTGTTCTCTTTGTAGGACAACCAGAATGTCACAAAACATGTAAACTTTTGACTTCTCCAGAAGTTTTGATCAGCCAGATGACAAGGCCATGGTGGGCAGGGAAAAACTGCCTAGTGGTGAAGCCGTGGGGTCTTCAGTATTAAAATAGAATATAACAGCAACAACAACAAAACAGAATATGAGAAGAGACTTTACAAGGTTACGTAGATCCTATAATGGTTTCACGTTTCATGCAGGACTGTCCATGGGACTTTTAAGGACAAAGAAACCACTTACTGATGGTTTCCAGTTTGTGGGGAAAAAAATCTTTTAGCTGACTCTACTCTCTATTTCTGCTTTCTACGTATCACAAGTGTGTTTTTTCTAAAAATGGAGAGATCCATGTAATAGCTCTGTGATAAATTGTGTGTGTGTGTGTGTGTGTGTGTGTGTGTGTGAATATTCATCGCCTCAGTCTACTGAAGGGCTGATGGACTGGGAGACTCTAGAGCAGTGGTTCTCAACCTGTGGGTCCCCAGATGTTTGTGGACTTCAGCTCCCAGAAGCCCCAGCCACTATGGTCAATGCTCAGGGCTTCTGGGAGCTGAAGTCCAAAAACATCTGGGGACCCACAGGTTGAGAACCACTGCTCTAGAGGAAGCTGAGACTAGAGGACCTTTGCCAGTCCTGTAGTTAGATGGCGGTGCTGCTTTAGGTAAACAAATTGTCTGAACTGATACGGGGTAGTTTCATGTATTCCTGTAATAGTAAGAGGAATGTCCAGCACCACTTTGCTACAGTGAAGATAAATGCTGCCCTCTACCCTGAGTCTCTTTAGGACTGCTATGATCCAAGCCCGACTTCCAAAACATGCTAGTAACATGCATGTAACTCTGCAAGAAGAATAACATATATCATGGATGACAAAACTTCTGATTCTCTAAATATTTGGATGCCAACTCCCAGAAGCCCTTGCCAGCACAGTCCATAGCAAGGGTTGCTAGAGTTATAGTCCGAAATAGATTTGACGGAACAAATGTTCTTCACCAATGGTCCTTCTTCCCATGATGGTACTTTGTTTAGCAGGACAGTCATGATTCAGTTTTGCTCTATACTCATGGTATCATGAAGATGTGATCAGCAGGTCTTTGTGGAAGAACTTTGAAAGAAACATTTCTTTGGCCTAAATGTAGAAGAAAAATGCTGTAAAATATCTGAAAAGAGACCAGATTTTCTTTGCTCTGGTTCTACACTTGCATCATTATTTTTCTTTGTGCTCTTTGTAACTGACACTTGTGAGTTTTTAGCACCTGAAGAGATCAAGTTTGGAACCTTCTAGAGCCAAGCAGTGGTTTGGGGCATGAACCCCACCCCTCTAATACCCTTGTCCTTAGCATGTCTCTTCTCTTCCCTCAGCTCCATTTTATCTATTGCAGTAGCATCAGTTTGGCAAAACTTTCTTAATCTTAGCTCCTGCTGTGAAGTGTGTGAATTTCTTCACCTATACTAGTGGCTCTTAATCTTGGGTCTGCAGACTTCTAGTGGTCCTCAGGTCCAGAAAGCCCTGCTGCTGGACACCAATGGCAGCAGCCGTGACAGGGACGTGGCAAGGAGGGGTTGTGAGTGCTGAAATTGCAGCTTCATTTACAAACTATGACTCTGGAGACCAGAATTTGAATCCCCTCTCAGCCATGGAAACCCACTGGGTTACCTCAGGCAAGTCATAGTCTCTCAGCCTCAGAGAAAGGCAAAGACAACAATTCTTGCCAAGGAAACCCTCATGATGGGTTTGCTTTAGTGTGCTATTAAGGCAGTTTTCAAAGGGGAGAGATATGATGGCTAGGGAGAACCACCCCCTGTCAGTGGCACTTTGTTGTGTGCCTGTAAGTCACTTCAGAGTTACGACAACCATAAGGTGAACCTGTCATGGGGTTTTCCTGGCAAGATTTGTTCAGAAGGAGTTTGCCTTTGCCTTCCTCTGAGACTGAGAGAAGGCGACTTGGCCAAGGTCACCTAGTGTCTGAGCAGGGATTTGAATCCTAGCCTCCAGAAACCTTTTATAAATAAATTTGAATATTTAAATAAAGATCTGAATATTGAAATCTAAATTTAAATATTTAAATAGTGAGTAAATTCTTGAGGGTCCCCAGCAACCTATTATATTTACAGGGGGTCCCCAGTAAAGAAAAGATTAAGAACCACTGACCTATATGATTATGAGGCTGGGTGTGTGGCATGTTCTTAGCACCCTCAAATTATTGCAGAGACAAGGGTACTTAATCACATGCCAGTCAGCACAGCTGTTCCTGGTGTTGCAGTATGTGCTTTCCACACTTGCAGTTCATCTGTTTTCATCATCTATGCTCGTTCATCCATTGACTCTGGCACTTCCGGCTGGCTGTATTACAGTTGTTCTACTCTCAGTACCTGCATCTTCAGTTTGAAAAGTGTTGGCACCAATAGTTGCTTCTACAGAAGTCACAGCTGCATAGCAGGCTTTGATGCTGACATCAGTTGTGCAGTTTTGCAGTTCAGTAATGAATGTGAGTAGATTGTACTTCCTAACTTTCACACTGCTCACAGGAACAAGGCAAGGATGCCCAGGGATATAGCTATAGCAAAATGAGGGGGTGTTGTTTTCCCAAAAATAAACCCAAAAATAAACCCAATTTTTCTTCAGTCCCAGATTTCCAACATTAAAGAGAGTGAGACATCGAAACTCATTCAAACTTAGAATTCTTACATTTGCTGTGTTTACATCGCCTTGGTAACTTTGCCTGTCCCTTTTGTTTGGATGCTTAAAATGCATTTCTAAATGTTTGATTGAAATTTTAAGTTACTGCGATTCTAGAAATTTAGAGAATGAAGGAACATTTCATTGTGGGGGCAGAATTCTTACAGGAGTCAGTGCCTTCCTTGTGCTCCCTTTGAGGTCACCACCTCTTATCTAAACTCTTGCTCAAATGGCAGAGCTGTTAGCAACAGCAATAAGAAAGAATTCTGAAATAAAAAGTATAGATATTTTAAAAACAAAACTACTCTTATTTGCAGATGATATTTCATTACTTAATTCAGACCCAGTTAGGAACATTGACCTTTTGGAAAGGATTCTAAACAATGTTCACATATGAATCAGATTTTACTTACGAAAAACTGAAAATGCTTAAGATAATTTAAAGTAGGCAGACTCTTGACATTTATTATAGCGAACATATAGAAAATATATACAAATATTTGGCTGTATTAGTGAACTTTTAGCGACTGGTGTATCTTTGTCTTAAAAGGTAGGCTAGCTGCACTCAAAGTTCACAGTTTGCCAAAACTTTAAATTATTTCAGTCTTATCCTATTCTCAATACATAAAGCAAAACTTAAGAATTGGGAAAAAGCTGAAGAAATTCATACTGGGTGGTTGTGGTAATCTTTTATTGATAATACTAAGCATAGTCCCATGTCACAAGGGGATTTAAGCTATGCCTAATCTTGAGATACATTAATTCAATTGATTCAAGTAGCAAAACATATAAAAGTTCATATGTCGACATCTTGGATTCTAAGAGGGGAAAAAAGACAAAACTACATTAGATAGATATAATTTTATACAATTCTTAAAAAATCACCATAAGTCTCGACAAGAGTTAACAACAAGCCCCCAAACTCCAAACCTCTACAGAAGTCATTACTCAACAGAAAACTCAAAGCATAGTAATAAAAACATGGGTTTAGGTCACTGCAAGATTACATACAGAAGAATGGATTACTTACTTGTGATTGTAGGTCATCTGTGAATTCACCCAGTCAGTTTGTTTATCATGACAATAAAAGTTCATCATCCTTGCTACTACTCAAAAGAAGCTGCCAGAACTTTTATTTGCATTTGTGGAGATGCATTTCTCCACACTTAGGAGGCACTGTTAGTACATGAATTTTCCTTGTAATTTTTGCTTGCTCTGTTCCCATTTGTGTGGGCCACAGAGATCATGAAGAAGAAAAATAGATTGCTTAATTGGGATTCTTTCAACATTCATCTTAGAACTCTCAAACCCCTCCTTCCTTCACCTTACTGGATGCCACATACTGGTGTTACTATTGGTTATGAAGGAACATGGTTAGAATGAAAGTGTTACTGAGCTCTAGAAACTTCCAAACATTTTTCTGGGCAGAAAAGAAGTCCCATTTTGGTGTGTGATAAATTTCTTCCTGGACTCCAGCATAGAATCTTTCAATTTCTTTCAGTTTCTTTTTCTTCTGCCTCTGCAGTTGGAGCATAAACTTGGATTACGGTTATATTGATGGGTTTTCCTGGAAGTCTTGTTAATATGATTTGGCCAGACTTTGCATTGTATTATCTGACTGGTTCTGCTACATCTCTCCTCACTATTAATACCACCCCATTTCTTCTTAGATTTTCATTTCCTTACTAAAACACAGTATAATTGTATGACTCAAAATGTCCCATTCCTGTCTACCTCAGCTCACTCACTCACAAGCTTTGCAATGTTTATATACTTCCTTTCTTGTTTTACTATGTCTAGCTTCCCTAGATTCATCCTTCTCACACTTCACAATTGTATAATATGTGTTGTGCAGCTTTAGAATTTCCTTTCACCTCTGAGCTTGTTAACAGCTGAATGTCCTTTCCGGACTGAGTCCTATGTGTTAATTAGCCCCAGCGCAACCCATAGGTGCCCTCTGCTATACCCCAGTAGCTCATTGAGTACCATCCAAGCTGACAGTCTCATCTTCTGGCACTATCTCTTGTTTTATTTTGGATTGCTTCATCATAGACATTCCAAATGGGTTTACCAGACTTCCAGCCAGGATGGCAGACTGACACTATCTTGCTGGCTCTCTGCAGTGAGAAGAGTTTTCATGGTGAGAGTGCTGGCCAAAAGGATTTCTGCCTGGCGAAACTTGACCTGGATTAAAGGAGAAGTGAGAGGGTTGCCCATGTGGGTCTGGAATCTTTGCTACTTGTGTTTATTCTTGATTAAACATGGAATGAATGAGGGAGGACCAAGGGAGGCAACATCTTCACCTTTGCCATGAAATGCAGCTGCTCTGCTCAGAGAGATTTGATGGGCACTAAGTTGGCACCTGCTTTCTTAAAATTATTAACTAAAACCTTGAGATCATATAAGTGAAGATTTCTTCTGATTAAGATGGTTGAACAGAGCTTTGTTAAGTCATCTTCTTTTGCAACTAAGTGTGTTCACCCTACACGATCAGAATTTAAACAGAAAGACTGAAGGTTGATGTGCTTAACAGACTATAATAGAGGATTTAAAAGTCTGTTTTTTTGCGGATGGATTGAATTTAATTAAATAGCAATTTTACTTATATACCTGAACTGATTTTTACTAAAAAGAAATTACATCATGGGAAAATGGAGACATTCTCTCTATGAAGGAGATAAAACTGTAAGTGGATGGTGGTGAGAAAACAATCTGTTAATAGTTTGAACGCTGGATTGAAGAGAGAACCTCAAGGTTTTTACAACAATTCTTGTTTGAGATCCATTATTCGAGAAGTCAGGAACTTCCAAATATGATGAAGGGACTGCTAGCAGATTTGACAGAATACTTGAGACCAGAGATTGCTGGATTTAAGAAGGAACTGTTGGAGAATGTAATTGGGGGGGGGCTAACCTTGAAATGATGGGTAGTGAAAACTGTATGAATGAACAAATTCAGGTTGGAGAAATTAGCCAGTGAAATGGAAGAAAATGGAAGCAGTACTGGATTGTAAAATGAGCAGTACTGTGCTAGGGAGGAGAAGGGGGGGTTAATCTGAAATTGATGTTTCAGGAAATTGATGGAAAAGCAAACCCATGAGAATTTAATGAAAGGACTGGCCTGTAAGGTTGAAGAAGAGGAAGTGAGAATAAGATTAAAAAGGGAGGTATTCTCAAGTTAATTCTTTTAAAGCAAAAAAATTGGAAGTAAATGGAAATAATAAGACATAAAGAAGAGAACCTGAGGTAACTGGGGGAAGGAAGGCCATGGCTATGACAGAGGAAGAAGAAAACAAGAATTAAATTTAAAATGAAATAGAAGAAATAAAGCCTGGTTGAAATAGTTTATACTATTTGGTTAGAAATATAAAACAATGAGAATTGGACATGAGTTTAAATATAATAAAAATTCTGGAGTTATAAGGCAGTGGATTTAGAATGGATTTAGTGATGCCATAAAATGTATAAGAGATTTATAGCTGTATTAATAAGAATTGATAGTTTGTAATTTGGCTAATAAGTTTTGGCTAATAAGTAATTTGGCTAATAATAACTGTCGTGGAAAGTGAAAAAAATGGAATACTGCTTATCACAATGTAGTAAGATGTAATGGTTTAGATGTTTGATAGGATAATGGAAAGATATGGATTGATATTTTAATGTTAGATATCTCAACCTTGGAGAAGAAGAAAAATATTTTGGTTATTGAGAAATAATGTAACGGGGCAGAAAGAAAAGAACTGTTGAGTTTTTATTTAGAGAGGCTTGAAATAATTTGAGCGTTATATACAATTGGAGAATGGAAGTAATCTTTTTTTCTTTACTCTGTAATCTTTTTTTTTCTCTCTCTTTGTGTACTTTTAATAGTAAGCTTGAAAACTTGCAGCATAAATATTATAAAAGGGGGAGGTGCTGTGCCTCTTTCTGTGTGGGTGAACCCATCACAGGGTTTTCTGAGTCTGAGAGTGTGTGATCCACCCAAAGTCACCCAGTAGCTTTCCATGCCCAAGCAGGAAATTGAATCCTTGTCTCCATGGTCATAGTCCAACATTCAAACCACTAAACCACACTGGCTCACTAGTGGGTCCATCTGGCCACAAAATAAAAGATCTGAGTCCCCCCTGCCCTTAACATTATGACTATAGATTGCTTCTCCTACTCAGTTTAATGCAGAAAAAGAAAAATGACTAGTGCTTGTTTCACAAGGAAGGAAAGAGTTGTGCTTAAATTGTAACCATCTTAATTTAAATGAGGAACGTATGATCTAAACCTTTGGCCCATGAGAGATTATGGATTTTAATTCTCAGAAACTTCATCTGACATGGGCAACAGTAAAAGGATTATGGAAACTGTAGTCTAAAATGTGTGAAGGACCAAAAGTGCTGCAACTCTGAGTTAGTAGAAGAAAGAGACCAGAAAGGAAGGTAATGTAAGGTTATGGATGGGCAGGTGTAAACAAGTATGAAGAAGTGGAAAGGGGCAAAAGAAACAAAAGGGAACCTTTGCATATAGACAAATCCGTGTTCAGACAAATGCAGAGCTTGAAAAGTTGCTTTTTAAAAAGACTTGCTATTCTCATTCGTTGCTTGATCCCCTTCACTTTTACTTGTTGTGTCACTTGTTATTTTTCCATTTTAAAAATAGGAGGAAAATGGCCTAAATTTTGGGGATGCCCCCAGGAAGTATTTCTCCTTCCACCAGGAATGGGGAAGTTAGTCTAGAAAAGGAGTGATGTTTTTAGCTCATTAGCGCCCTGCTAAGGTAACCATTTTTGAGAACCAGTGTAGTATAGTGGTTGAGTGTAGGACTAAGCCTCTGGAGACCTCTTGATTCTCTGCTTGGCCATGGAAACTCACTGGGTGACCTTGGGTAAGTCACATTCTCTCAGCTTCTGAGGAAGGCAAAGGCAAACACCCTCTGAACAAATGTTGCCAAAAAAACACACTGTGATAGGGTTGTCTTAGGGTCACCATGAATTGGAAAGTACTTGAAGGTACACAACAACAAGGTGACAATTGCAGATAACTGTGTTACTTGTAAGCCAGTCTTTCCAAGCTCTGCACAACTGACATCACTCAAGCGCAGCTATGGCCTCGTTGTGCTCTTGCACTTCTTACTGAGGTGGTTTCCCACAAACCTTCTGGTTTGTTATACCTGTCAGGTGAGAATAATACACAAAAATCTGCAGGATTTTCATGTTGACTATATTAAAGAGGGTGTTAAAATCAGCTCAAATACTCAGAAGGCACCAGATCCCACCTTATCTTAGAAGCCAAGTAGTGCAACCTGGGGCTCTTTACCAAACACAATTATAGCACTATGATTCCAGTTCAACTGCCAAGGCAATATCCTATCGGATTCTGGGATCTCCAGTTTAGTGAGGGGTATTTTGAATGATCAGCCAGAAAGCTCTAGTGTCTCCCCAACCCAGAAATCCTGGGATTCTGTAAGATATTGTCATGGCAATGAAAGTGCTATAACTGTGTAGTGTGAAAGGGCCCTTGGTTAGTACTTGGAAGAGAGATTGCCAAGGAATACCATGTGCTGCGTGCCATGTTTCATAGGAAGGTAATGGCACACCATCTCAGAGTATTCCTTGCGTAAGACAATCCTATGAAATTCATGGGGTTGCTAAAATTCAAAAGGTGACTATTGCTAATACTGGGCTGCAGCAAGAAGCACATTACTTGGATTTAAGGACTATAGTGGGAATCACTGCTATTGCAGTTAACTTACACAGAGGTGTGTGAGAATGTGCCTTCACATTGCCTGTTGACTTATGAGAACCTCATGAAGTTCATAGGGTTTTCTTAGGCAAGAAATACCCAGAGATGGTTTTGCCAGTTCCTTCCTGTGAATTACAGACTATGGCACCTTGTATTCATTGCCGATTTCCCTTCCAAGTACTAACCAGAGCTGACTCTGCTTAGCTTCCAAGATCAGACACCATCCGGTGCCTTTAGGATATTAAGGTTACAACTTACATAGGACTAGAGTGGGGAAAAAGTGTCATGTTGATGACTGCAACTTATTGTGTGTGTGTTTTTTTAATGCTGAGGGGCAGGGAATTGCCACTGGTGGATGAATGCTAAGGGTATTCCTCTACTAAATGTGTCAATCAAATCAGCATGGTTGTGCTAGCTCCAACCAGGTTTGCAATAAGTCTTTCACTAGCATTAACATAGGGGATGGGAGTCCTCCCTTCTTTTTGGTCATCCTGTTTCATCATACCACATATCAAGCACTCACTCCATAGACTTCCACTCTCCCCGCCTTTGTTTTTGCATTTGTATTTAAAGAAAACAAGCTCCTCTGTTTTCTCCAAGCAGTTCTTGGCATGGAGCCCACTTAACTTTTGCAATGAGTTTCAAGCAACATCTGCTTTACCCATTAAAATGATCTCCCCTCCCCACTCCATGCACACACACTGGCCACAAGCCCATGGGTTTGCTGCAACTCATTAATGACAATTTCCTTCCCAAAGCAAAGAGTTCACCGAACTCTAAATTGGATTGTAGTCCGACACATCTATATCATACTCTGTGTAAGATCTGTAGTATAAGCAGGCCTGGCTCTGTGCGTGTGGCTGATGGAAAATAAAGGGGGCCTACATAACACGGCTAGAGATTGCCCTTGGTGATTCAGGACCAGTGGCAGACAATGATGCAACATGGACCTCTTCTCCTCTGAGACAGCTGCCATGAATTATTAGTGGAGGGGTTGCCAGCCAATGTGCTGCATTTATCCTCTTTGATGCAGAGTTAAAGCTCCACTTTCCTTTGGTTACAACTGAAGGATTTGGAGTGTCGTCCAAAAAGGCTAGAATCATCTGACAGTGAGTGGCTGATTATAGACTTTCAATGGCCTCTCTTATTCCTATCGTTTTAGCTTCTCTTATGTCACAGAGGGACTAAATAAATTAGAATGAGCTCCAGAAGTTGTTTAGAATGGGAGGATTTACTAGCAGACTTCCAAAGCCGATGAGCAAATTTTATCTTCATTTATTTATTTTAGTTCAGTGAATTTTTCAGTTTTCCTTTTCTACTGGCAGTGATCAAAATATGTTGCAAACTGAATAGGGCAGTAAAAACATCATTGATAAAGAAGCACATTCTGACAACCCAGTTAAAAAATTCAAAACAAGAGCATCATACACATTCCACTTAACAGGGCTATGCTTGTTATAATAGTGGACTCTTAACTGCCATTTGAAAACACCCAGCAGTGAACCAGGTTAAGTCATTCTACATTCTGGGTGCCATGGCAAAAAAAGTTTATTTTTTTAAAAATCATCTACCAAAACAGATGCCTGAGCTGGGAATCCTGATTTCAAAAAGGCAGATTTGTATTGTAATCGTTGGTTTTTGGAGTACTTTGATTCCTGGACTGTCTTTAGCTTGTGCAAATGAGAAGTAACCCTAAACCGAGTCTGAAAATGAGTTGGTACCTCACATAAATAGTTGTAGTGTGATGTAATCCAACCTTTAGGCTCCAGTTAATACTCTGCCAGCTGCATTTTACACTTCCAAATCTCCTTGCCAGCTTGGCACTGTTCTTCTAGATGACATTGTATACATGCCAAGGTGACAGTGAGCGAGCATTCTTTCAGCACCAGAAGTGGTAATTGTCAAAGAAGTAGCCGTGTTAGTCTCTTGCAGCATAAAAAAGAGAAAGGAAGGGGGGAGAAAAGGAAATGTGACAGCACTTTTAAGACAAAAAAAAAAAGATAAATTGGTTCTTATTTTCACATGTGCCCACTTCTTCAGAAGCACTTCATACTGCAAAACAAAAAAACAAAACAGGTTAACACTGAAGGCTACCTGAAATCAGGATGTGGGCTGAGGGTTCTCCATGCCCTACTCAAGTAAAAACATGGCAAGAACTTTTCAGTAGCACCTTGTTGAATCAGTTTAATGCTTTGAATGCTGCCGACAGATCAATGAGCCTACTAATATATATTGGGTGTTAAAACTCATTCTGCTAAATCTGAATGTTCTTCTAAAAATAATAGCAGTAAAGATGTAGCTAATCTACGGCCATACATTTCACTATGTAATAATTAGTCTACATACTAAACATTTGTACCAGAATTGTATGGAATGTGTCAGAAATGTTTTTTATTGTAGCTTCCTTCTCTTGCTCCTCTTCCATCAAAGGCATGGGTGAGATCAGTTTTTGAAGCATCTGAGAAGTTGCGAGGATGTTTCTTAAGGAGGGTCAGAGAACATTCAGTGGTATCTTTGAGACCTGGGGATGATCCCTTATAATGTCCTGCCGGCAAGCTCTGCTGATGTCTTTAATTATGAGACAAGGAATATCCACCACAGTTGCACAGGTTATACCATTCAAATTAAACAGTAACAAATAGGAAATGTAGAAGTACATTTTTCAAAGTAGTACTCTCATCCAGAGGTTTCCAGATGTAGGAACCCCATTCTGAATGCATCCTTTAATTTCTCTATTATATGTGAATTTTTAGCTGAGAACACCCATGAGGAAGAAAGAAAATACTATACTTGGGGACGTATAAAGGGGCAAAATAGGTCTTACACCCTAAACACTGGAAGCCCATACTAATTGAGATCTTGAATGGAGTGCAATCCATACTTTGTGAAGAATGCTTTGTTGTTGTTGTTGTTATTGTTGTTGTGTGCCTTCAAGATACAGTAAATCCTGAAAAAAACACCCTTGCGATATGAGACTTCCTGCCACATGAATTTTGGCCTAATTACTACTGATTTGCTAGCTTCCTATAACTGCCAGGTCTTAGCTTTATGTACAACTCCCCTAAGGTAGCAAGATGGCGAAGTGTTACTGCTCCCTTTGTGAAGGGTGACTCCATATAGTAGTTTGTTCCACTCCTGGGTCACTTTGATCCAAGGCTTTTAGAGTGGAATAGAAGTAGTTTAGCACTGGCAATCAGGAGGCTTTTTGAGTGCTGCTGCTGTTTCATTTTCCTCCTAGTATAATCCTAGTGTTTTTGTCATCGCAAACGATCCATTTATCAGCCTCGCTCACTGTATTATTTGGAGGTGGTTTTTTTTTTTCCTAGTGGCATCAAAGATTCCTACTTCAATTAAGGATCAGGTAGGTGTGTTTTGGTATCATCAATGTGGTTTCCCAAATTTTCCCTGCCTTCTGCTCCTTCTCACTTTATTTCTTGTAGAAGAGGCAAAAGGAAGGACCATGTAGGCTGAGGACAAAGCCTTTCCTGAGGGTTGCCATGATATCCCCGATTCTTCTTTAAAAAAAGAAAAAAGGTTTGTTCTGCCACTATAGCGGTACAGCAGCAAGGGAGCCCAGTATGTTGAAGGAATGCCACACCAGTGCAATTTTGTTGTTAATTGCTGTCAAGCCAACTTCAGGGACGTGTCTTCCTTGGTTGAATCTATCCATCTGTAATGCAGTCTTCCTCTTTTCCTACTGCCTTCCACCTTCCCAGGTATTATTGTCTTTTCTAGTGAGGCATGTCTTCTCATGATACAGCCAGGAGGACAGGCTCAATTTAGTCGTCTTAGCTTCTAGGGAGAGTTTGGGCTTGATTTGCTGTAGAACCTGTTCATTTGTTGTAGTCCAGGGTTTTCATAGAACTCTTCTCCAGCACTACATTTCAAAGGAGTTGATTTTATTCCTATCAGCTTTTTTCACTGTCCAGCTTTCACAACCATATGTAGGAACGGTTAATAGTGGAGCTTGGAGCGTGGGGCGGGGGAGCGGGAGGAGGGTGGTGCAATGACACAAAGGGCATGGCCACTGTGCATAGGGGTGTGGCTGCGGTGCGTGGGGGCGTGGCTATGGGCCAGGACACCCCAAAAACATTGCCGCCTGGGGTGAACCGCCCTCCGTGCCCCCCCCATTCCCCATGTCCCTATGGAACTGGGAATGGGAAATACAATGGTAGGGACAATCCTAACTTTAGTATTCAAACCAGTACAATTACAGAATTTATTTTTTCGGGGGGAGGGCAAGACATGTAAGGTGGGGAAAAGTGAAGACAGCATTCTGGGAAGTAGCAAAATAAGGATGAGGGGCAGAGAACGTGTGTTTGTGTGTGTATGTGTGAGTGAGTGAGAATGCACTAGAAGATAATTCGAAATTGCCGTCAGTATGGGAAAGCTAATGTGAGACCGGTTGCTATAAGCATGGGATTGAAACATGAAAGGCAGCCTTACAATCCCAGAAGCATAACAATAGTATAAACTGTGCTTCTTTACTGAAAGAAGAGGCTAGTGTGAAAAGGCTTTTGGGAGCAGGTGGAAATGACCCAGCCGCTCATGTTGATGTGCTCCCTTCCCCTAACGAAACTGGAATGAGAATGCTGGCTAAAAGCAGCTAGGTGGAAATCAGGTTTCTAATCCCAATCCCACTGCTCACTACATGGTGTTGTAGTTCACAGTCTGAAAATATTGGAAAAGGCAGGTACATTCTCCATTCTACCACAAGACTTTTCCCTCTGTCTATAAGGGGTTAGGCACACTGCAGCATCATGATTGTTTTGGGTATGACAACTAGATGTGTCCACACAGTTCATCTGACCCCTAAAAGACAGTCATGTGGACTTAACCCTCCATCAGATTCTCTTCTTTCTTATCCCTCTTCTTCCCTTTCCAGAATCAGTTCCCAAGCTCTGGAATCAAGAGATTTGTTCTCTGGAGAGTGTTTGATAGAGACAGATGTTTCTGTAATGATCCAAATAAGTTTGAGTGCCAGTTCCAGATTTAGAGCTTGTTTCCATAGGCCATGTGTGCACTTGGTGTGTAGAAATGTTTTTGCGAAGCAATCTACTATATAAAAGTTAAAGTTTATCTGCACATTTGTCTGTTTGTCTGCGTCAGGCAGGTGAAGACCTCATACGATTGGCTGTGTGAGGTGAGAAGACCTCATATGATTGGCTGGCTGTGAAGATTCCATGGAATCCTGGGGTTGGCAGTTCAGGGAGGGGCCTTTAGAATTCTCAGCCGGAGAGCTCTTGGGCCTCAGGCCGGTTGCTATGGAGATGAGGCCTACCCTCAATAAGGATGCCTGAAAACATTTGGGAGGCATATGTGAGAAAAATTAAAGTGACATATACAACATAGTTACAAGGTCTTCTTGCCTCACCCAGTAGATTGTATGGGTTGCATATGTGAGGAATCTTAAAGTTGAAATTCAAAACAAAAAATGCTTCTAGAAAAATGTAAAGCCATTGCAGCGAAAGCAAAAAAATCAAAAGCCAGTACATCAACGTCACCAGAGAACACAGAACACAGATTGGATTGGGGAATATGGGGGAAAGTTACAGGTACTGGAATAGGCCGGTTGCTATGAAGATGAGGCCTAGCAGCAAGGAGAACAGTGTATTCCCTCAGGAACCCAAACTGTGTATTTAAATGTATGTAAATAACTCTGAATATAAATTGCATTGGGAAATATGGGGAAAAGGTACAGGTACTGGAGAAAACAGTTGAGTGAGTTCTTAAGAGGAAAATAAAATCTTGGGCAACACCGGGTAAATACATTAAATTTAAACACCATCTGCGACTTAATAAAACTGTAATGAATACTGCTTTTTTAGTGTAAATATAAATTAATGCTTTTTTTTAAAAAAAAAAACTTTTTAGTGTATATAGCTATCTTTTCCCATAACTTTTCTTTCTCTGGTAGGAGCTGCCTGGCAAGGGAGTAGGAAAGGAGAGGAGGGTGACTGTATTACCAGGTGTCCATGTGAAGGACTGTCAGATACTCTTACAGAGCTTGGGAATGCTAGTATTAACACTAAAATGCTGTATTAAATTAACAAAGAATATATTAAGTTGACAGTGAACTGTTAAAGAATTATAAAAATAAAACCTATCTATTAGTTAAATGTAAAGAATCATTTAAGATGATTAAAAATGTCTAGTAATGAGTTAAAACAATGAGAAATTGTAATTGTTACTCAGAACCAGTGTACTTGACATTTAGTGATCAAACCAATACATTTCAAAATCATGACTGGGCCTTTTTAGAAAATGAATTAGGGGTTACAAATACATTTTAGGCAATTAGTTCCATGCTCTACGTTTCAAAAAAGAAAATAGGAACACTACGTGTCCCAGCTGATTCTTTCAGACCCTCCCATCATGGAAGGATGGTGCTACAGAACCAGTTCTCTGGCAGTGGTCAAAGTATAACAAAACTTAACATTTTTGGTTTGTCTTTTTTTTGCATTTTGTGCTGCTTGGAGGCCATCCAGCAGTTACTGAATGAACAACTACTATTCATTTATTTATTGTATTTATACCCCAACATTCTCATGGGGTGGGATCCAAGGCAGCAATGAGTTTCTTTTAATAGCTTAGAATGCCCCCGAAGGTCTTTCATTCCTCTCTGTTCATCCAGTGTATCCCCCTGGATGGCTATTTTAAATAGAAACAATCACTTTCTACATCTCCTGAGCTGCTTGATGTTGGTGACACTGTGCCTTCATGTTGTTTCTGACTTACGGCACCTCTATCACAGGATTTTCTTGATAATGTTTGTTCAGAGTGTGTTTGCCATTGCCTTTGTCTCACAATGAGAAGGTGTGATTTGCCTGAGGTCACCATGGACGAGTGGGGATTTGATCCTTAGCCTCCCAGAGTCCCAGTCCAGCACTCAGACCACCAAACCACACTGGCTTCACCGCTGGGGTTTTCCAACCCTTATCCCACCAAATGCAAAGGTTTCTCCTCTGGAAATCCCTCGCTTGCACCAATTGTGGAGGTTTCTCTCAGGAAATCTCACCAGTGTAGCCAAATGTGGGGTTTCTGCTCCTTAACCCACCAAATGTGAAGACCTCCATGATGCTTACTGCAATGATCAAGAGGGGAGGATTTCCCTTGTTACCACACCATACATCTTCCCTCTGTGGGAAGTGCTGTTTTCATAATTGGACATATTTTATAGCTGGAACACATGTTTGAAAGTGCACTGGCTGTTCAGAATGATCTCAGACATGATCAAGTCATAAGTTCAGAGAGGATTAGGCAGGAAAGCCTAATTTTGTTGGGCTTGGAATAATTCTTTCAAAAACTGTAAGTTGCGATCATTCCCCAAAACAATAGCAAGTGAAACTGCCCAGATGAAGCAGTCAGGAACCCTACTGTGAGCGTAGTACTGGTATACATAGGTGAAAAGTTCCTGCCGTTACCATCTCACAGGATTCCTTTGACGTATAAATCACCAAATTCTAAGGAGATGCTGGTATTGCAAGTGGACCTCAAAGTCCCCCACCTTTTAAGGTAACACCCTGATCCTCCCCCCCCCGCTACAATGTAAGGGCCTCCTCTTGTTCCCTTTGTGTGACACCAACTATGAAGACCATATAAATGCCCTCAAGGTTCATATGAAATTTTATACAACTTCTGTCCCCAAAGGACACTACCCTTCTAAATTCAATGCTTCCACCATAGACACCTTGTCTGAATCCAACCTTTCATACAGATAGTGTTCTCAGAGGCCAAAAGTGTATAAAACCAAAACCAATTCTTTATTTATAGAAGTTGAATATAACAAGACAGAATAGTTATGTTTTACATTTAAAACACCACAGTCCTCTCTAGCTAACTCAGACCTTTAAAAACCACTCTTTTATTGTTAAACCTGATTGACCCTTAATCATAAATATTCCATATCCTCTCACACAGACCATCTATACCCCTCCCAACTGTCCAACTAAACTAAAACACCAGCTGTCTAACTGCTACTCACCAACTGTCATTCATCAGCCTTATGCAAATCTGCTCAAGCATTCCACCAATTAGCGTTCATTCCAACATTCCATTTTCTCCCCTCTTATAAAGAAGGTGGCTCTTTATGTTATACTTGCTTTTGCAAACAATATATTAAACAATATTTCTTAACATAACTCTATGACATCACAGAAGCCTGGTCTCCCAGAGTCTTAGTGCAGCACAGAAACCACCAAACCACATTTGCTCCACCACGACTATGTCCTGTGGTGACCACTTATAGGATTACCTTGAGGCAACTGGGGCCATAACCAGAGGCCATCATTAACCAGAGGTTTTTACCACAATGTGTGTCAAATTTAACAAAACCCTCTCTGCTGTACTTATCAGTCATTGATTTTACAGCTAACCATGCATGCTTGTGGTTACTTTGCAAGCAACAATCCTAGGAGAAACAGTCATAATGAAGCTTTCCCATATTGTTTCACACCATTGGTTCATTTAGATCAGTTCTGTCTACTTTGATTTGCAGAAGCTCTCCGGAGCTTCAGAACATTTGAAGCAGAACGTGAGGTTATTGACCATTGCTACTGATGTGCTTTGAGGGACCTATGGAAGGGATGATCCAACAATTAGGTGCAATAATTTTAGGCAGCCGATTTGAAGTGTCTTGAAAAAGTGTCACTGTTAAATATTTACTTCATTGTTACTGTATTTTTACTACTGGTGTGGGGTAGGAGGTTCCTATGAAATTTTCTGTCTCATAAATTAAGCCCTCTGCTCCCCTCCCGCCCAATACATACACTGATTTTTTAAAAAACTATTGCCCAATTAAGGGATTTTTTTTGTTCATTTTTTTGAGTAGCATCTTTTTAATCAAACTGAAATTTTAAGTGATTACAATTACTAAAAGAATCTGCTGATATCTGTGGCCCTTGGATGCAGTATTTGATACTGCAGGTAGTGTCTCATCAAAACCCTCTCAGGTCTTAGGTGAGCAGGAAAGTCTGAAGGAAGTATTTTATATATTTTCACTTCAACATAAATAGAAGGCTTCACATGATTAGAAATCTTCAAGTAGAGAAAAATTGTTCCTGGAGAATGTTTTTTTCTCCTGATATTCAGATCTAATGTACATGCTGAAGATTTCTGTGAAAGGACCAGTCAAATGTGACCTTCCATATGGAATATGAAATGAGAAGGCTCTGCAGTCTGAAGTTCTTAAGAAAGCAAGATTAATCTATGCATGTATGGCCACAATATGAGTGATTTTATATATATGCACGTGTGCATGTTACATACACATGTACATACATACACATATGGACATACACATTTATCTTTTTCTTCCCTTTGCTTGATGCAACTGTCAAGTAGGCCTCTGCTTAGGCAAAGCAAGCATATTTTATTTTGATCTACTCATATTTCCTTGTGTACAGGGATGTTTTCTAACCTCATTATTATGCTGTAATGTTTGCAAACCTTCCAGTGCTGTAAGCTTTTGGCTTGGGTCCAATGACAAGAATAACTCTTTGTTAAAGAAACAGTGTTCGTCTAAACCTTTTGCCACAAGCTGGTCTCCAAACAGTCACATGCCTGCTTGACCATCTGCTGTTGGGAATCTTACATTAACTCTACAGTTTGTTCATCATCATAATTTTTCATCACACTGGGAAATAACCATTTTGGAAGCACAGAGAAATGTTCTGCAGACGTCTAACACAAAGCCCATAAAGGTGAGGGGGAAGGGAGGGAACAGGTATTCAGAAGGACACAATGTTTGGGAATTTTGGTAAGCCTGCTGTGAAGGCCCCATAGGCAGTACTATAGCCGCCCCAGCCACCGGCTGTGGAGAGCCAAACAACAAACCTGGGGAGAAGCCAACCAGATGCTGTTCTCGGAAAAAGGCATGCCAGGATTTGACATCTGTTTGTGGTCTCAGTGGTTTGCTCTTATGCTAGAGCAGACCTGGCGAAGAAAAGCTAAGAGCAGAATGTTCGTCTCAACAGCTTATAGACACTGATGACTGTTTGGCTTGTGCTATTAGGTTATAGGGATGTACTTCTGTGGATTCTGATGCCATTTTGTGAAGGGAGCATTGTGCAGGATTAGAAGAATTCAACAGTTCTCCCTAGCTTCCCTACCTCTCTTTGTGGTATTGTTTTGCTTCATGGTTGGGATTTTCAGAAATGAGGATGAGGGCAGGGAGGAGAAGATACATATGATGTAAATCAGGGCGGTTTTAAAGAGTCACAAATAAATACATAAGACTTTACAAATACTACATGCTGTCCCATTATTATGGCTTGCTTTAAGAGAATTCTTCGCAGCACACCTTGGCTGTGTCTCTGTGTCCTCAATACTGTTTTAAGTGGTGTCTATAAAACAGATAATAGTGGACGGATCTTCAAGCAATCCAGCAGGGACCATATAGTTATCTGCATGGGTTTCATTATGATGTCAAAGCCATCACCTAAGGGCAGGCAACTGTAGAAGGCTAAGGGGCTGCATTTTAGGCCCAGAAGAAGTCTTTTTTTTTAATAATAGAAAGTGATTAGATGTCCCTTGCAGTTCATTTCCTGTCTCAAGAAAGGCCTGCTCTGGATCTAGATCGGCTAGAGTGGGAAACATGATGGCAGTGCTTCCCACATGTGTACATATTTCCTAGAGGGCATGTAAGGGGGTAAAATTTTTTTTAGTACCCATAGGGACTCACTGGGCCTCCAAACAGGGTGGAAGTGCCCTTCAGAGGGCATTTGAAGCAATCTTTGCACGGGGGGCCTGTGGTCCACAGGGGCTGTATGCAGTCTCAGGTCCACATTTTGTCCACCCCTGAGCTGGCTGATATGATTAAGAAAACTGTGTGTGGCAGAGGATGAGAGATGTGCCCTGCTACCCCTTACCAGAGCTTATATAAGTTGCAAATTTTTTGATTTTTTTTTTAACTATGTCTCTCCAAGTCCCTCAACCAACATTGCCATTGGCTGTGCTGACTGGGGAATTTTGGGATTTGTAATCTAACAAAGTGATTTTCCAAGTTCTGGCTTATACAAACAACATTACAATGTGACGTATTATAATGGACAAGATGATTCATGCACTCATTCATAATTTTTGAGGGAGCAGAATTGAAGAAGTTTGATCTGTACATAGGTAGCCCTATATTCCACAGCTGTTTTTTATTTTGTTATTGTAATGTATTAGAATGAAGTTATAATAACATTATTCACATTAAGTGAAAAACTCAGAGTATAAGGTAATCAAGTTTAATAACTCAGATAGAAATATAGGCCATTTCTGCACTAGACTGTTATAGTGCTATTATTCCGCTTTTGACATCCTATGGAATCCTGGGGTTTGCAGTTTTGGGAGGGGCCGAATGGCACCTCTCGAAACTGCAAACCCCAGGATTCCATAGGATGTTGAAAGTGGAATAATAGCGCTATAACAGTCTAGTGTGGAAATGGCTATAGTCTTTAGTAAATTGGCCTGACTACCCAAAGCATCAGATCCTGTCTGGTCACAGAAGCTGGGTGGGGTCAGGATAGGTAGTATTTGGAAGGGAGATTGCCAGGAAATACCACTCACTGTGGCCTTTATTTCCAGAGGAAGGCAATGACAAAACAACTCTGAGTATTCCTTGCCTATGAAAACCCTATGAAATTCTTGGGCCTTCAAGTTGAAGGGCAGCTGGAAGGCTGTGTATATTACTGTGTGTATCAAAGCTGCAGCCAGAAAATATTATTTGGAGTAAAGGAATGCAATGGAAATCAGTGGGACTGCATTGCATTGTCTTGCCTAAGAAAACTCTCTGAAAATTATGGAGTCAGTATATGTCAACAGGGCACTTGAAGGCACATACATTACATTAGAGTTTAGTATCTCCAATATTGTCTTATATTCTCTACTTACTTTTTCCTTAGTTTAACACATTCAGTATCTTGAACAGTAAATTGATGTAGATATAGAAATGTTTACCTTAATCTAGGTGGGCCCAGTTTACTCTTCATCTTCATAAAATAAAAGCAAGAACATTCGGCATCCTGAAAAGATTCTGCTTGCTTTTTATCACATTTTTACAATGGTATAGTTGCCTACTTCAGCCATATCAGCAAAATATTATGTTCTGTCTTACCCTTCTTGCAAGTCTTGGATATTAGCATTTCCATACTTACTATCTACAGTTATCTTTGCAGCAGCTAACACATTTCAGACCATTTAATGATTCTGAGAATACACAATTCTTTCTATTATAGTCTCAGAGAACAAGCAGAAGGTTTAAATCAGCTTTACCCAGTCTGGTATCCCAGTATGGCCAATGATGGTTGGGAATGATGGGAATTCTAATCTATTGCCTGCCGCAACTTCTTCCATTTTTGAGGGAGTAAAGCTTGGGAAAGCTAGTGTCAATCACAAGGGATCAAACCAGACATGGCACAGAAATGCTGTGTTTGTTCACCTGATTCTGTCACATTTCTCAATAGACATTGCAATGGAAGGATTTGGATTGTGGCCATGGCATAGGAGACATCTAACTCTTGTGCCCACATTCTAGATCTTAACCAAATCCTCCTCATCCCAGTGTTGCTGTCAGTACTATCAGGGCAATTAAAGGCTAAAAAGCTTTGGGAGTCACCAGGATTGAATTTCATGATGAGAAACAAACCAGCTATTCTCAGGTGCAGACCATTTCAAAGGAGACAGGTGCTAAAAGGATGAGCTTGGACACTGTTTGCACACTGGAAAACTCTCCCACAATTATGCCCCAGCACATATGTGCATTTTGACCTGGGCATTCAGGTATACCTTAGTCAGCACTGTTGTTATTCTAGCCCTATAGAGGAGCTGATATTATGAAAGACGCTGTGATTCTCCTTAGGTGTTGGTTGCGAAGACACTAGTCACTTGGAACTGTATACTTAATTATAATCAAGATCAAATGTAGTCCCTTTAAAGATACATTTACTTGTATAAAGTCATCTGGAGGACTTATTGGGTGTTAGATGTGTAATATGTGTGCATTAAACATGTTATTTGGAATAATAGATGCTGCATAGAGGCAATAGGCTAGGATTATGTTTTTGCTGCAAGGATGTACTTAGGCGTTTAGTGTCTAAACTTATACTCCAGAACTGCAGCCTAAATAAGCAAGAAATGAGCTAATGTTCCTATTATGGAAATACAGCAAAATGAAGTGCTTATACTTCTGTAGATTTACAAAATGATTTCTTTATTCTGTACTGTAGATTAATGGTGTCTTGCAATGGATGTAAGAGGATAGTAGAAGATGGCAAACTGACAATGGCAGACTACTTATTCTGGATGAATCCTCCAGCTTTAGGATTAGTGGATACCCCATGTTGTTCAGCACTGATCCTAATGTGATGCTCAGCCACCAATTGCCTCATTACACTTGTCTGCAGTGCCTAAGGATTATTTCAGCTGTATCCTACTATCTTACCTGCAGGGAATTCCTTCAAGCCAGAAGTATATTTACAACGCTCTGGATTGTAGTATTTAAAGGAACTACCTGGCACCTTTTCAGACTGATTTTCTAATACAGCATAAGTTATTTCAAATGTTAAGGTGGCATGGCCAGCGACAAACAGTACAAAGTGATTAGTGATGGATGAGAATTTTGTTTCAGTTTCTAAGAAGAATTTATCACAATATTCAAATTTCTTCATATTCAGTTTGGAAAGAACAAAATGGCAACCGAATGTGGAGGAAACTGAAATGGACAAAGTAGTTCACCAAAGCAAATTTTTGCAAATTCCTGTGTGTTTTTGGTGCTGCTTTGGGTTTGCTGCCTGTTTGTTTGTTTTTTTCCTTAGATGCAGGCAGGTACAAAAAGACAAAATGATCCAAAAAGAGCAAAAGCTACAAAAGAACTAAAAAACTTAGGAAGACACAGAGAATCTTCATATGTTTTATTTATCTTAAGCCTAAAAATGTAACACATGAATCTGTAAATGTGTCTGGAAAAAAAAAGATAGGTATACTTGTGAGACTCCATGTAGAATGTGTGCTTGGTGGCAAATCTTGACAAGAAAAGATGATGGATAAGACTATGGTTGTTTCAGCTAAAACCTGCTATGCTGCGTTATCCAACTGTTCAGCCTTTGGGCCAGTCCTTATTAAAAATGTAGAAATATATGGGGAGAGGGGCAACAAATATGAGGGTTTTTCTTTTACATTTGAGGAGGGGAATACTAACATGAATACTACTAACATTAATACAAAAGTGTTTTTTCTCCCTGGAGACTTTTTATCACAGACCATTGCATCTCTTATTCTGACTGGGTAAGCCTGGCCTTGGATACTCACTGGTTCATCTCTTATACCAGATCTTATTGTGCCAAATGCAATAAACTGAAATGGATTTAGTTGCTCCTTGGATTTTCTGGCTACCTTAGTATTCATTGTTCCAGTGATCCTGACTTCTGCATTTCTTCTCTGAATCTAGATGACCACCTTTATTTCTAGGGTTTCAGAGCCTCCCTTTCCATGAGATTTCAGGGTCCAAAATTGACACTAGGTTTGGGGTCTTGTGATATCTCAAAGGATAGGCTTTGTGCAACAATTTCAAACTAATAATTGTACACATTGCATATGGTTGTGTAACTGTATACCATTTGTACATGTATGAGATAGACAATATGCATTTCCTGCATGATCTTCTAAACAAACATGTCAAAGATAAAGATGGCCAGAAAGCTTAGTCTCATATAGGCCAATGCTTCTAACGTTAATATATAAAATGTAATGTTTCCATGCCCAGAGAACTGTGTGCCAGCTATATTTCCTAGATACTGTCACCTGAAAATACTTACATATGACTTAGAAACTGTCTAATATAACCGGTATTTTATTTATTTGTTTGACAGAACAATAACTGAAACCAGGTAGTGTGAATTCTATTTTTGTATTAAGAAATTTGATTTTTGATGTTCCGTTACAAACATGGAGTTATGAACATAATACTTTCGACATCATTTCCCTACTAAAACAGTGATTTAACAACAAATGTTCCAGAGGAGTAATTCCATGGTTTTCATAAAAGGCCATCATAATTTTTACTTTTCAATGAATGTTTCATATTAGTTAAAGGAAAACCTCCCCCAGCTTCTTTTGAAATGAAAATATTCCCCCAGAAAACATGGCATACAAAAACATATGTAGACTGTTTGTGAGTTTTTACCCTGAAATCTGCCAGCCCTATCCAGCATCTTCCTGTAGCCTTATTCCCCTGTCACTTTGAAAACCATGTTGGGCAGAATCAAAACCAGTTTCGTATTCTCAAGGAAATTTTTCAACACAACCCAAGGAACTCTGTGTGTTTTAGAGGAGTATGAGAAATACGTTACTCTACAATTGTGTGCAGCACTGGCCAGGAAGGTTTATTGTTGTTCTCTGTGAACCATGCCATGTTCTTTTGTGTATGTTGCTGACTCAAACTAGTAATACTGGATATTGATGAGCTCATTGTTCAGAGAAGCTTGTCTGTCATTTTTGAACTTTTCCTAAATAAAGTTTGGTGGAATCCCAACTTTTCTTGCACACATCTTACTCAAGTTCATGGTTTGGACTAGTTAAAACCTAGAGTTATTGTTGGCCATAATCCCTCAAAAGTTTGTGTACATTCTGTGTCTTTCAAATGGCATACTGGAGGTTCCAGAGCTGCTTGTGAATGATACTCCTTTGTGTTTGTTGACATTTGTGCCAGATTTAGGCTGTGGTATCATGCTATGTTCTCAAATCCCCTCATGCTTATCTAGGTCAGCCAAAATAATCTTGCATCCAACACAAGATATGTTTTAATTTGTAAAACTGCTGCTTCTGTGGGTCATGCAAAGTTTGAAGAAAAATGAAATCAGAATTATTCAAAATGTATTTGCACTTAGGCTGTGCTTTTGAAGTACTGATTTGTTTTGACACTTGCCTTTCCCATGGAGCTTTATCTTACAGAAAGACATCGGAAAACTGATGGGCAACTTTCTATGCTGCTGAACAAGGCTGCACATTCTAATTAGAAGGTTGCCTTCCTTTGGTGATATGATGGAGTTTTTCAGCCTTTTGTCCTAAAAATAAACTGTCCCACATCATCTTGTGTGCCTAAGAAACTCTGAATGTCTACACAGAATCTATGCATAGTGGGAGAAATTTATGTGTAACATGTTTTTTAGGAGGCAGAGTGAATCTAAGTCATATGCTGTCCAAGCCAAGCCATGTCATTATCGCATGTACATTGAATGTGTACCCTAGAAAATACTCAACAATAGGCATGGGCAATGCATTGTTAACAGGCATACAGGCGTACAAGCAGGGTAAAAGTGTGTGTGTGTATGCGTGCGCATAATGCTAAGTTCATAAATGACAATGCAACCCCTCCACCCCGCTTCTGGAATTTGCCCATCCCTGCTCAAAAATGTATCTGTACATATGTATGTACTTTTTTATTACTGAATTGGTAAACCACCTTTAAAGGTGGATTATCCTTCCAAGAAAATTTATAGTAATTTTTTCCTAGTATCAATTCTGTACTTTTTAAAATCTGGCATTTTTATTTTAGGGAGGAATCTTAAGTCTAGATGTGACTGTCTCAAAGCTATTTATACACAAGGTAGATTCTGTGTTTTTCCCATTTCACATTACCTAAGTTTTTGACAGATTCTAGTTGGCTCAAAAATGTTAGTCATCCAATAGGTCTGTTGGTGACAAGACTTTGGTCCTCCCCATGTTTTGGATTTCAATTCCCAGAAGCCCTAGGAGTTAGTAAAAGATGGTGGGAGTTGTAGTTCAAGAAATCTGGAAGACCAAAGTTTCCATACTTCTAAGCTGAAGAACCTAAGATTTAGTTTGAGGTTATCATTCCTAGTGAATTAGCATGTGTGGGCCATGGTCTTTTTGCAAAAAATGTTTTATATTAAAGTATTGGTTTTGGTTTTATATAACAGAAGTAATCAGGTAAGGGGCTAATGAGAGAGGCTGAGCAAATGGAAAGTTGAAAGTGCGCAGTTTTGTGGAATATGTGAAGGGATTTTGAATAAGGCTGGTTGACAGTTGCAGTTGGGTTGTAGCTGGAGATAGTGGTTTGGAGCGTGGGGTACATGAGGGAGGTTTAGAGTTAAGAACCTATCAGTCAGTCAGGTTTAAGAATTAGTGAGTGAGTTTTGTGAGTCTAAGGGCTTTTCTGCAGTACGGTGTTATAGTGCTCTTATTCCACTTTCAACATCCTCTGGAATTCTGGGATTTGTAGTTTACTGAGGCCAAAGAGCTCTCTGGCTGAGAACTCTAAATGCCCCTCTCTAAACTGTAAACCTCAGGATTCCATAACATGTTGAAAGTGGAACAGTAGCACTATAACAGTGTAGTTCAGAAGGGCCCTAAGTTAGCTTAGAGAAGAGGGGCGATGAAATAGTTGCTTTAGATGCCTTAAATTATCAATCTGTTTTGTTATGTTCAGCTTCAGTTAATAAAGTATTGTTTTTGTATATCATACACTTTTGGCCTCCAGTATCTGTGGTGACAGCAGAGGATAAGGACAGTAAGTGTCCAGTGGGAAAAGAAAATGCATAATATTCTGCATGTGAACCTTGAAGGCATCTAATAGTTTCCCATAGTTGGTGGACACAGCAGTGGAACAGGAGGAGGTCCTTACATTGGTGACAGAGGTATGGATAAGGGAAAGCCCTCACTTTTGGTGATAGCAGTGAGATTTATGGAAGTCTTCATATATGGTGGAAGCAGTGATTCAGGCAGAACATTATACCTGGTGCAAAAAGTGGTGGAATAAGGAGAAGGAGCTTCACAACATGACCAACTCTTCTTCTCTTCTTCTTCTTTTTTTTTTCCAGACTAGTTGTCATGATCAAATGGATGACAGGAAGGAGAAAAGGTCACATCATGACTCCTCCTCAGAGCAGAAAGGAAATAGTCCCTTTAAAGCACTTAAAAAGATCTGAGCATTTTTGCTTCTTCATAAACATGAACTTAGCAACTGCATAAAGTCTTGAGAAATAGAAACAAACTGCACACTGTATCTCTGGTCTCTCATGACAAGCCAACAACTTCTCTTCTCTACTAACAAGTTTTATTTAACTTTTTAGTACTTTCCCTCCAAATAGTTGACAGCGGGGAGCCAATTACTTTGGTAGTCTGTTAGAATGTGTATCATGGTTTAATATAAGACTGATTTTAAAAACAACCCCTTTTCCTGTTTTAATTAGTGTTTTTATTTTTAAAACTTCTGTTTGAGGAACAGTTCTCACTGGTGGGAAACCTCCGGCCTTCTGCATGTTGATTCCATATCTCACCATCCCCTTACACTGGACGTATTAGGAATCTACTTCTGGGGGAACTTTAAGGCTCACATTTGATACCTAAAACAGCCAAAGCTAGAAAATACTAATTTCAAAAGGAAAGATTTAAGTTCATGCTTGAATCTCCTGTAAAAAATCAGTGGGAGCCAAACTTTATTGTTAAAACTTTAAGCAGTGCTTTGTTCTAATAAAGATAATGTTTTACTGTACTGTACTGCTGAGCTGTATGAGGAACTGAGGGTTCTGGTCAACTGGACATTTTGCTTTTACAATGAGTTAAACAACATGACTGATTCCCATAGGATTACACTGGATTAAATTTAAGTATTTCAGATGAGTGTTTTGTTGACTGGGTTGGGTCACATTGCAGTGCTGGGTTATCTTGACCTCCTCTTATTTGCATCTCCTGTCTTTTTGCTTAATTGTAGACCAAAATAGCTAAAATGCGACTGGCGCCCTGGTCTTAAGCTACTTCATTAGTCTATCTGCTTGCAACTATGTTGTAATCAAGGAAAGCTTCCAAGGAAGGGATATCTCCATAAATTCCCAAATGGGTTTACTTATTCATAGGTCAAAAAGACAGTATGTATAAAGATTAATATGTTGCAGAGCCTCCTAAACGAACACGCTATTTACTCTTGGCTAGGGGAAGAGGAACCCCTGCTGTCCATCTTTTTGTGTAGTTGGTGGCACGAAGACACTACTTGGTCACTTGGCATGATTAGACCAAATGGAAACCAGCTGGCCGGTCTCCAAGGGTGAACTGAAGCATTTATCTGAACCCTGAGTGAGGCTATTTGGAAATCTTCAATGAGTTTCTGAAGTCCAGACATCAAAAGAGAGACAGAAAACAAAGTTTAATACATATAATATATATTCAAATCTTGAAGAAAGAAGATTGCTGCATATTTTTGCTGCATTCTCTCTATCACTCTGGTCATTAGAAGAGTAGGGGAATTAGATATCTGAAAAGGACTGGCTTAGATTAAATTGTCTACCCCAGGAGTGACTTTCCAGATATTTTTGACCCTTCAGTCCTACCAAAGAGAGTCAATAATGAGATATTGTGGCAGGTAGAGGCCTGCAGTATCTGGAGGGTAACCATTGCCCATTCTAATCTAGCCTAATTCAACTTCTATTGGTGTCATATAAAATGGTAAGCACTGAAGAGATACCAGAATGTGCCTGCTAGTATTGGCTGTTTTCTTCTGGCTATCTCCACACGTTGAACCAGAAGACTGGATGAGAAGCTATAATGAAATAGTTGCAGTCCTCAACATGACTGGGAACGCTGCTTGCACAGAAGATCAGCAAAGGTGGTCACGTAAAAACGATTAAAGCTTAGTTATATTTGTTATGGGAATATCCCTCCTGGTATGAGCAAAGTGATGGACAACAAACCTCAAGAGCAAAGGAGTTTATTTAAAACAACAGTGCTGTTGAGTGCACCAAAGATAAGAAGATGGCGGACCCTGAGTAACAAACAAACTTTTATACTTTTAGGAACTTTATCTTTTCCATATTTGATTGGATTAGAAATTTTTGCTTAGGCAGAGGATAACACGGCGAGGCAATTGCCTCACTATCTCAACCTCTTCTTGGTATTTTGCTGATTAAGCTCAAGGCAGTTGGTCAGTATGTGACTGCTTTATCAGTGTTAGCCTCCTAAGCATATTCCAAAAAACGCTAAGGCAGAGCGCCAAGGCAGGGTACCCCTGGCTCAATATGTTTCTCATCTGAGTATTCAAGTATTCTTTAAGTGTTGATGAATATGTGAGGAGAAGGAGCATGCTAGCCATGCCTCATAATTCCATCGCTCTCTTTATGCGCAGAGTGACTAAACCGACGACACTCTTCTATCTGTGAAGGACCTCCATGTGGTCCAGAATGGCTGGGTCACATGGCAGCTCTCCTGTTCAGAAAGTAGTTTTTCCCATGAGAAGAGCAACAGATGTGATAAGGAAAGGGGTGCAGCTTAGCATGTTGCTCCTCCTCATGTTTTTATTACCTTTCTTAAAAGAGTGGCTGCATAGGCCCTCCCTTAATGCTTTCTATTCAGCCCAGAAAAAAGTCAGGGCAGGGGGCGTGCATGTTCCCCCCATGTCCCTTTCACAGTTATAGTTTTACAAAATGGGTTTTTTCTCTCTCAACTGCCGCTTCTCCTTCCTTTCTCTTCAAGGATTTCATTAAGGAGGAGGGACCTTTTCCTTGACAGACAGCTCCTCAGGTCCCACTGGCAGATCACTTTGATGTATTTAGTCAGTAGCTGAGAGAAAAATGAAAGCAATTTTCTCAATGTGAAAAAAAAAAACCCCAGTTCTCAAATACAAGCAGATTTCACACACCATGCTCCCCATGTGAGTTGTGGCTAATTTGGTATATATTGTGGGCAGCTAATCTCAAACAGCAGTCTGAGGTGAAACTGGACCAATACTTAATTGGATTATATGAATTACAGAAAACATAGATTCAGAAAGAAAAGAAAGGGGAAAAGAAAATTTATTCAGTATAAAATATATTTTTTTCCAGGACCTGGGTATGTTGCCTCATTCATCAAGTTCCAAAAATTGGCTTCACAAATCCTACATTTTAACAACAGTTCAGTCTGAAGAGATAAATTCTCATTTTCAGTAGTTACAAAAGTTTGCCAGAAGTTTCTTTCCAGTGAAGCAGAGGCAACATTTTGAAGAAACCTGTGGGGAAAGGGGATGAAAATCAATTTCTTTTTTGAGAGGAGAAGAGCTTGGTATACCTAAACTTACAAGATAGTCTAAAGCCTCCTCTTCCCCCAATTTCTTCTTTTGATAAAGTTAAAAGATGTCTATTATCACTCAAAAGTGTAGTGTAAAATTCTGAAGAGAATTATCTGGGGCAGAATTTTGGACAGAGTTAGCATAGGCTCAAAAGGGCAAGATCATTGCCATTTTACCAGAGTTAAGATGACTGCAGAAGAGGATGTTGTCAATATTAAGTCCAGACGCATGCTTTATGAAGACAAGGGAGTTGGATAGCTGTAAATTCAGATGCAAGGAAAAGTGGGAGTGTGTGTATGTCTATTTTATTTTGTTTTCTTGTTGTTAGAAACACTGGCCCTTTCCGCACGAGGAAATTAAGATGGGCCAATGTGTCCTGTCACGGAGGTCGTCTGCACCTTGGATTGGACTAGGTTCAGACTATTTACCTTAGTTCCACACGTAAGTCAGATTCAATACGCCCCCAAGTGGTCCTCCAGTGCGCTATGTGAAGACCGGAAAAAAGCAGTTTTTCAATTTTTTGGAGCACGCCAATTCATTCCTGCTCAGTTGTGCAGATGCGCAGATTCGCACCAATGCGAGCCTGCGATCAGTGGAGGGCGGGCTGTGAGCGTGGTCAGCTTCAGCGGTTGGTCCGGACCCGCAAAGAACAGGAAGCCGCCATTTTGGCAGCCTCACCAGTGCAGATCTAAAGACCTCACACTGCTCTGAATTGCCCTGGAACAAACAGAGGAGCCCTGCAGAAGGGCTTAAGGGAAAGTTCGCGTTGTTTCGAGCCCAGAAGAAATGGTAAGTAATGGCACGGAGCAATTCCTGGCCTTGTGCGGAAAGGGCCACTGTTCTTCAGCCGTGGAGCTTGGAGTGCAGGGAGGCCATGTTACCCTGGCTTCTGGGGGGTCTCCTGGGGGACATCTTGATTTGCTCCAAAAATGCAAAGACTGGGGGAATTAGCAGACCACTGGCTATAGCAGAATGAAGGGCAAGATAACCCAGTGAGATCTTCAACCCAATTTTTATGGAGTCTGACCAAGCAAAAGCCAGCCAATTGTATTAATGAATGAATTTTATTAACAAATATGTTCTCACGCACAAATGCAGTCACTCCCTTATGCACACAAGGCCTATCGAGAAGAGAAAGAGGTGAAAAATTATAAGGGATAAAGCAGAGAGGGTGTAAAGGCAGTAATACTGCACCTGTCCAGAAGTCTTCAGTCTGGGAAGTGGTGAGAAAGGAGGAGCTCAGAGAAGAGAGGTGGCTGAGGGGAGCACTTGACTAACAGAGTGTCAGTCTGCTAGTGTGCCATGGAGTTCTCCGAAGAGGGTCTCAAAAAGGGGGACTACTTATAGGGCAGAATGTGCCTTGGGGGCAGGCCCTTTCCCGGGAAGAACAATGGCCAAAATAGAAGGAAAATACTGCACAATAGCAACTTAATTGCTTGCATAATTGGTTCATGTAAATGGACCTCCCACTTGTAGGGTTCATCAAAGTAAGCATTGCTCAACAAGGGGAAAGCCTGGTAATCCCCTCAAGTTGGCTTTGTGGCTGAGGACCTGGGCTGAGGTCTCCCTGGGAAACATGACTGGGGATTTTCCTGGCCTTGACCTATGTCCGGTCACTTGACCTAATTGTCTATGCACCCACCCGGGCAACCTCTCTGGCATAGCTGATATATTTGATATTAATTTTATATCCCCCCGGGATAGGGTCTGCCAAGGGGGTAACAGGAGGGCAGGAGGGGGGCATGGCCGCGTGCATGGGGGCACAGCCGCATGCGTGGGGGCATGGCTGTGGTGTGTGGGGGCATGGCCACAGCATGCAGGGGTGTGACTACAAGCTGGGATGCCCCAAAAACATTGCCACCCAGGGCAAACCAGCCTCCATTGCCCCCCCATTCCTATATGACTGCGGTTCTTGCTAAGAAGCTTACTATGCCAAGAAGGAGCCAGAAGGCAACCTGAAGGAAACCATGTCCTGCTTGGTTGTGGAATCTCTTGATCAACACAGATTCTGAATGATGGTACTGTTGTGCAATTCATACATCTACTACCTGACAAAGAGCAAGAGTGACAGTGGAGATTAACCATAGCAAGCCAACATTTGAGGCAGGGAGAGAATGGCAGTTTGGCTTTTATACTAAGTCTCACAAACTATGTCCACTAACAATGCCATAGCGAGTGCCCTAATGAAGATTTGAGAGGTTCCAGGTAGCTTCAGAATCAAAAAGAAAACTGAATGAGGACCAGATCAACATGCTGATGTAAATAAAGAAGGGAAAGAAAAAAGAAAATGGAAAAGGAGAAAGAGAAAGAGATAATGTGAAAGGCATGATTATGAAAAGAAAAGATAACATAATATATAAAATGAATTTACAACTCTATTTTATGATTTACAGTTCTAAAAGAGATGTCTATCCCCATCTCTCTTTCCATACACTTTTTAGAGCATTCCATTCTTGATTCACCATGTCTATACTTCGATTTTGCATGAGCATAGTTAGCATATCCATTTGGTACATGTTAAGAAGCTTGAATAACCATTCTTTGGATGTTGGGATTTCTTTAATTTTCCATTTACTCGCATACAATACCCTGGCCACTGTTATCATGTATAAAAGAAGCCTTCCATATCTCTTTTCATCATTCCCTTTAATTCCTTTCAGTATATTTAATAAAAATAACTCTGGAGACATAGGAAATTGTAAACCTGTTAATTTCTATAACTTGATTATAGATTTCCCTCCAAAATTTTCTGGCCATTTTGTATGTCCACCAGACATGAAAGAAAGTACCTATTCCCTCATCACACGTCCAACATTTATCAGATATATTTTTATATATATTCACTAGCTTTGTGAGGATCAGATGCCACCTGTAAAACATTTTATAATAATTTTCTTTAAGGGCAATACATTTTGTAAATTTCAAATTCACTGTCCATGTTTTTTCCCAGTCCTCTAAAGCTATTGTATGCCCCAGATTTTGGGCCCACTTAATCATGTTATCCTTGATGGTTTCTTTCTCCAATTTTAATTTCAATAAACTTTTATATATTAGTGACAGTATATGATCCTTGCCATCCAATAATTTAATGTCAAAACCATTTCTTTTTCCCTCAATACCTTTTGTATTCATATCAGTTCTATATCTCTCTTTTAACTGTCAGCATAAAAACCAATTACATTTAATTCCTTCTTTTTTTAATACCGCGAGGGATTTAAAAGTGTCGCTACCTATTTTATTATCCAGTAAATCCTCATAAGTTAACCACTTTTCTGTTGACCCACATTCTTGTTTATGAAAAGCTTCCTGAGTGGATATCCAATGCAGGATTTTGGCATAAAGTTTCATTTTATATATGTTTCCATTTCTTAACAGCGAGTTTCTTATAATATGTTTATTAAATTCTTTATCCATGCTGGCTTTGTTATATCCCAAATAACCATGCCAACCATACTTCATGTTAAACTCTTCTTATTGTAAAAATCTTCTATTTTTTAAATTTATCCAGTCAAGAATCCAGGACAAAGCACAAGCGTGGTGGTATATCTTGGAAATTTGAGAGGCTGAGGCCTTCTCTTTCTTTACTGTCTAGTAGATAACTCCATTTAATTCTTGATCTTTTCCCCAACCCCACAAACTTTCTTACTTTATTATACCACCTTTTGAATGTTTCATGTTTTACAATAAGTAGATTTTGAAAGAAGAACATTAATTTTGGAAGTACGCTCATTTTAATAGTAGCTATTTGACCCAATGAGGATAATTGTAAATTTGCCAATTTATTAAGATCTTCTCTAATTCTATTCCAGGTTGGTTTGTAGTTATTTTCATAAAGATCCAGATTTTTCTTTGTAATCACTATTCCTAAATATTTAACTTTTCCCCCAATCTGAAAGTTTGTCATTTGATTTAATTCCTCCTCTTGATCCTTTGTCATATTCTTTGTCATCATCATGGTTTTATCTTTATTTATTTTAAAGCCAGCCAAATCTCCAAACTCATCTAAAACTTCTAGTAGTACTTTTATGCTCTTTAAGGGATCTTCTAAAATTATAACTAGGTCATCCGCAAAGGCTTTCAATTTATACTGCTGATCTTCAATTTGCGCCCCCTTAATTCTAATATTGTTCCTTATATTTGTATTCAGTACTTCCAATACCATTACAAATAGTAAAGGAGAGAGAGGGCAACCCTGGCGAGTACCTTTTTCTATGTTTCATTTGTTTTCTCTCTATTTATTATTAATTTTGCAATTTGGTTACAATAAATTGAATCAACCCAATTAATATAATTCTTGCCTAAATCTAATTTCTTCATGATTTGAAGCATAAAATCCCAATTTACATTATTGAAAGCCTTCTTGACATCTATGAAGATTAAGGCCACTTTCTTATTAGATGTATATTCATAATATTCTATAATATCAATAATTGTTCGTATGTTATCTTTCATATACCTTTTTGGTAAAAAACCAGTTTGATCATGATGAATCCAGTTACTTAATATCTTTTTAAGTCTATCTGCTAAAATTGAGGCAAATATCTTGTAATCTATATTTAATGAGGAGATAGGTCTATAATTTTTAATTTCTTTTGTATCTTTCCTTTCTTTAGGGATAAGAGTAATATTTGCTATGCTCCATGGTGGTGGTTTATATATGATATTTATCTGATTAACAGTTCCTAATAGGGGCATTCTTAATTCCTCTTCAAATAGCTTATAAAATAATGCAGAGAAGCCATCTGGCCCTAGGGCTTTATTTATTTATCACTTGAGATACTTCTTGTGGTGTTAATTCTTGCTTTTGAGATTCTGTGATCTTTTGTATTTCTTGTTTTCCAAGATAACAATCCATTTTTTTCTTTTTCTTTTCCTTTCCTCTCTCTTCCCCCCCTTTTTATTCTTTCCCCCCCTCTTTTTTTTACTTCTTATATCACTTATATTTGTCTCTCTCTCATATTCCTTCCTTTTTTTGTTTTGTTTTGTTAAATCTAAATTTAATTAGATTCTTATATTAGATTTTCATAATAATACTCTAGGATAAGAAATAGTGAATATATAGAATAGGTCTTGGTTGGGGCATAATAATCGTTAGGTAAAATAACGATTGTTCTTCTAGGTTATATTGGTTATAGATAAACTCAAAATTATCTAATTATTGATCTATTTCATTTATATCTTTTTTGGGGGTATAGTTGAGTATTGAATAATACTGTAATGCTGGATTCATAGTGTTGGTTGATATCTCTTATGGAGTGTATGGTAACATATACATATGGATTTATTGTATATTGATTTATATTTATTGTGCTGATTTGTAATGACAGTTGAACTAAATGAATATATCAAAACTCCTCAAAAAAACAAAAAACAAAAAACCCCAACACCAAGCTGATGTATCTAATACAGGATCAGATGGATGATATCCTGTTCTAATTCAGGCAGAAGGAGGAGGATGTAAAAACATATCAAAAAGTAAAAAAGTTTTGAACAGTATTTCACTGTGAGATTTCAAATGCAACTCATTTATGTAGAATGAAAATGAATCTTGGGATAAATTTAGTGCTTTTTGATGTTCCCTAGGTAAATACTGGGAATTTGACACCCTTCTTGGTAAGATGATCAGACACAGAACTATGGGGGCAGAAATCTCAAACTTTCTGAAGAACCATACAGGTTGACTGAGAAAATAACCATGACAGCAAAGACCATAAGAAAGAGGAGCTAAGGGAGTAGATAAACCTAAAAATAGGGAGGAAAAATGATGGCAATGTAAAAAAAAAAATCAGGAAGATATTTGTTATACTTGCAAGAAAAGAGATGTTTGTGAAAGCAGACTTCACAATCACAGCAGTATGACAAATTGTAACTAAGTTCATTTGCTTTCTTCAACCCTTGGTAGACAATCAAGAGACCAGAAATCAATGGACACCATTATGGACATCAAATAGAATTAAAGCTGGTCTCTGGGACAGAGTTAGTTAGTTAGTTTATTTATTGTTAGTACATGTTACAGTGATACCCCTGGATGTTTAAGACAGAACCTTCAAAGGTATGATGTACACCTAAAGGAGTCAAATTCTAAGCAACTATGTAGAGTAATGGCAGAAAATATGAGGGCAAAGAAATCAGTTTAATGATATATGTTGTCAAGGGATTAAAATGATTAGAATTAAGATCATGTGAGGACCTTGGTGATTAAATGCTTATGATAGTAGCATTAAGTTGTCAACAGTCAACCCACCAACAGAATACCTGTGCACTTTTCCAAGGTCTGGGTTGGATTCCCTATAAGATTAAACCGAAAATAGACCATAATCCGTAACACAATGTTAATCACTGTTAAAGTCAAGGAAAAAGAAATTATTCAGAGGTTACTGAACTTTTTAATGAGTATACTAATAAGTGCTAACAGTTATCATTGATAAGCCAAACAGAAATATACACATCTTCCTGAATTTTACACAACTAAATAAAAGTTTGGAAAAGCCATTTCCTCTGGGGTATGTACTAGTCATTTGTCATAAGGACAACGTTATGGTCATAGCATGTAATATAGAATAATATGTAAAAGGAATAGATTCTGCAATGGCTCTGGGAAGCAAGTATCACATTCAATAATGAAAAATGTTAGGGTAAAGTCCAATGGATGCATACTGGGACTTTTGGATTGAGCGTATATACGTGCTGACTTTGACGAAGAAAGGCAGTAGAGACATGTGCAAGTCTAAAATCAATCATGGCATCCACCAATATCATTGGATGATAATTCTGGGAGGCACTTCATCTATCAGACATTACAAACCTTCTCAATAAACCGTTGAAACTGGCTGCAGATTGAATCAGGAAATTTTAATCAAAAACAGCACCAGTCCAGTTTGCCAAGGATGTCAAGACAATAGCCAACTTTACCCAGTTTCTGTCTAAAGAATATTCTTAGCTATGGGAAACAGTTATGCCTATAAGTGGGAGGGGAAAAAAAGATATTACTAATCACATGGATATGTGTTCCTATGTAAAAAATTTATAATCTGGCTATGTTTCACAATGAGAACAAACCATAATCCTCTCGTCCCTCATGGAATACTGAATATTTTTTTTCTATTTAATAGAACAAGGCAAATGGAGCTGCTCATGGACCACCCATAACCAAATTTTGTTGATGTTCATAACAGTTACTTCCCAGAAAGCATATATAGAAAAATTGATGAAATGGGGAAATGGAAGTAAAATCACAAAAAGAAGGACAGAAGTATTACATTTCTGCTCATGGTGCCCAATTACATGTAGACTTAAACCCTGGAGAAGTTACTTGGATTTGTAAAACACAAACATAGAGACAGACAGACAGATACACACATGGGAAACTATCAGTGAAAAGGCACACTCACACTTTGCTTTTATT
Organism: Iguana delicatissima; assembly: GCA_948472985.1. NCBI lineage: Eukaryota > Metazoa > Chordata > Lepidosauria > Squamata > Iguanidae > Iguana > Iguana delicatissima. The sequence continues at coordinate 3,558,282 of CAOKZL010000205.1, forward strand.
GAGGGATAATTTCCAAGAGGAAATGTCCCAAAAGAATTTCCATTTGGCACGGACCTACACAAATGACACTTCACAAGAGACCAAGAGCAAATCTTTATCAAAGACGTATTTAGTGAAACATGAAAATACATCTGATATTGAACAGAAGATTTGCAGCTATTAGGCAAAACAGAATGTTTCCTTTCAGGAGTATGAATGAGGGTTGATCTGTAGGGTTTGGATGGAGCTGCTCCCTACAATGGAAAAATTCCAATAATGTTTGTGAAGAAGACATTTTATGTTTCAGGGGGGTTAAAGGCAGGCGCTTCCTGGGGAACTCAGGAAATGTGGGGAGTATTCAGGGGTTAATAAAGAATTCTGTATTTGATCAAGGTGACCAATACCACTTATACAGCATAGCACAGAAAGAGGGGGAAATAGTTACCTTTTGCCTGCACAACTAGTGGCAGCCAAAGGCTTTCATGTCATTGATGCAGTGAATCTACTGTATGTTCTAGTCTAGACTTTATCCCAAACATTAATGGAGATATCGAAGGTGCTAAACCTACTTGGCGGAAAAGTTTTATTCAGACTTTAAAGCAGATATCAAAGGTGCAAAACTTATTTGGGAGAATAGGATCCAGCAATTTGGATAACTCCTAAATGGTCTGAAATAAAACCCAGAGTGGTCTCACAGTACCCCTAATAGGGAAAACACTGGCCCCTGCTATAAGTGCAACATAAAAAGCGAATCCCTCCAGTCTCGTCCTGGTACAGGTAACTTTGGTCACCTGTCCCCCTGATGTAATCAGAAGGCAAACGTATTTTCTGAACTGGGTTCACATCCCATATATCTCTCCTTCATCACAAATTGTAACACAGTCTGGATAGGACCAAGGGGCGGTAGAGGTGGCTTCTATGCCAGTGGAACAGTGATCCACATCAGGTTTGGGTTCAAATTTTAAAGGATCCATCCAGTGTGTTGAACTTTATCCCTAACACAGATTCAGCACTTTGAACATCCCCTTTACAGTTCAGACTAATATCCAAAATGGATTTACTACTCTACTAGTATAGGAACCAGCACTCATGCCTGCTTCCTGCTCTCCTTCCTTCATACATTGGGAGCTTGGGAAAATCTTCCCTATCATAGAATCCAGCACCCATTTAAGCATATTTATTTTCCAGAGTGAATTATCAATGTGGAAAAGACTGAGGAAGAAGTATACAGCCCTCCCTCCACATTTGTGGGTTTGACCTTCACAAATTTGATTATTTGTGAGGTGCCTTCTTGCCTTCCCCCATTCTCTTCCTCCAATTCCTTTGCTTTTTGCCTGGGTGCATATGCCTTCCTTCTCTGTGTCTAGGCAAAAGGCAAGCAAATGGGAGTGAGGAGCCCTGTGTGCAGAGAAGGAAGGTGCATGAGAGCCTTGCCTTTCATTCTCCTCTTCCCATTCCCTTGCCTTTTGCCTGGGCACAGAGAAGGAAGGCATGCAGCACCAGCTAAAAGGCAGGGGAATGGAGGGGATCCCAGAAGGGAATGGGAAAGGGAGCACTCACTAGGAGGGGGAGTGATTGATGTGTTTTGTTTTACTTTCACAAAGGTTCTGCACTCCAAACCCTTACAAAAGTAGAGGGGTCACTGTATTTCTTCTGCGCCCTCCTACTAATCTGCTTTTAACCATGGAAGTAATAAGAAATAAGGCAGGTCATTTTCTCCTCCTCCTGTCTGTCTTGCCCCTGCTCTTTGGCCGTAGCAGCATTTGAGGCTTCAGAAATATATATTTTAAAAGCTAGCAAACCTTGTAAGGTGACAGTCTGAGAATACAGATTTGGCACATTTGTCCCACGCACCAGTACGTCTAACGCCATCCAAAGGAAAGAGCAGGTCAGAGAGCAATGGATTGCTTTTGCATTCCTCCCATTCGCCTGACTTGGACTGTGCAGTGGGGATGACTGTGGTGGCATGTTGCCAAACTTCACAGTGGTTTGCCTCTGAAATAAAAATATAGTGCATCACAACACTCATTACAAATAAGAGGGAAATATTATGACAACCCCTGCCATCACTGAGTTTTTGAATGATCAGGATTTAAATCTGAATGAGAAAAAGGATCTTTGTTGTCTCTTCTGTTACCTTAGATCCCCCCACTTCCCTGCCCTCTCCCACACATGAGTACTTTGGCCCCTCCTGTAAAGGCCCCAACTCTTCCGACCCTACAGTCTACATTTCCCCCCCCCCACCAATCTTACAACTTTTGAGGTTTAGAGACACAAGGACAGCTGGGGAAGGATCTCACAGTTTTAGGTCCTCAGCAGGAGCTCTAATGGAGTCGGATATGCTTGGAATATTCCAAGGCCACCTGGCCCCTCCCTAAACTGCAAACCCCAGGATTCCATAGGATGTTGAAAGTGGAATACTAGTGCTATAAAAGACCAGTGCAGAAATGGCTTCAGAATGGCCAGTGTGGGGGAATTGTGCATGGCAAGCAAAGTAGAGCACTTTTCTCTCCCTCTCTTCTTCCTTCTCCATCCCCACCGATGGCTCTCTGTACTCACTGTCTCTTCCTCTTTTTTCCCTATCCTTTTGACATTCTAAATGGTACAAGAGCAGCACTGGAAGAGTCAATCAGGCAATGAGGGAAGAAGGAGAAAGAGAGACAAGAGAGGAAGAAAAGCAAAGGAGAAGAGTAGAAAAAGCTCTTTTCTTTTCTGCAGCTGCAACTTCCTCTGTCCCTCAAATCCTGCACTTGCTTGGGCTTAGTAATGACAGAGAGCTGCTGTTGTGTAGTGGGTTGAGTGTTAGACTCAGACTCCAGTGTTTGAATCTAAGGAATCTCATCTATGGAAACCTTGGACCAGGCCCACTCTCTCAGCCTCAGAGGAAGGCAATGGCAAATTGTCTCTGAACAAACCTTGGCAAGAAAACAAGCGTTGCCCTGGGGTTACCACAAGCTGGAAAAGAGTTGAAGGAACAACAACAGCAACAAGTGGCTACAACTGCCAGATAAAAGTGCTGGGGATCAGTGGAACTTGGGACAGGGACAACTCACGGGGCATTATTATGGAGCATTTCTCAATTCCAATAAACAGTTCAGGCAGCACGTGTTGGGAAAGCCTGCCTGAGATCTTGGAAGTTATTGCAAGTCACAGTAGACAAGTAAAAGGGAAGAAGTGGAGCAGGAAGGGAGGAGAGATTCTGCTGGAAATGTAGAATGTCCTGGCTACATCACCTTGGTATTGCATTGTAAAAATGTTAACACTTGTTATGGGCACTTCTGTCCAAAATAAAATGAGAATCTTCTTCACTAAAAGCCTGGACTTGAGATCCTTTCTAAATTCTTTAAATTCATCAAGGTGACATGATGTCAGTGAAAGTTTGGGTAAACCGAATTCTTGTTTATCCAACTGCATGGCTCGTTACATATTTTGGATGTTTCTCCAGGCAATTTGGACTTGTTAAGAGACAACTGTATCTTCATGATGAGCCATGCACACTCACAACTTCATGAACCCATGGTGTAGTTACATACTAATGTCTACGTCATTTTTGTTCTTACAGTGGTTTTCTTCATGTGGTCCATCATAAATGACAACTCATGTCGATAGCTGATCTTATGATAGTCTTCTCCATATGTTTTTATCACATTGTCGTTAAAGATGCTGATGAACTTGCACAGTGGAGAGCTGCCATTCATGCCTTAGAAGGAGGAAAGCAAACACACTTCTCATCCTGCAACTGTTAACTTGAATGGCTTCCCTGTGGAGGTGACAGTTCCCCCATTCTCCAGTGATGCTTTGTAATTCAGCATTGTATTTAAAGAGAGATTGTTTGGTCAGCCAGTGTGGTGTAATGGTTTGATGTTGGACTATGATGCTGGAGACCAGGATTTGAATCTCCACTCAGCCATGGAAACCCACTGGGTGACCTTGGGTAAGGCACACTCTTTCAGCTTCAGAGGAAGGCAAAGACAAACTCCATTTGAACCAATCTTGCCAAGAAAACCATGTCGTAGGTTCACATTAGGGTCACCTTAAGTTGGAAACTATTTGAAGGCACACTACAGCAACATCTAGAGTTTTCAAGCAGTGAATCAACTGCCAGAAGGAATACCTCTTTAATCATTTTTTTTCAACCTTAAGTTTTTTTTAAAAAAAATATTTCGTCTAGTAGGATGTGACTCACCTGAAATGAAGCTATTTTTTTTGTGCTTTTGATGTTGTCGTAGGTTTGATGAAAACTGCTCAGACTGCTAATCGACTTCAGCTCCCTTCCTTTGGCCTTATAAAGTTCACTGTCTTCTAGATACTCATCAACACACTTTCTGTAATAGACTTTGACATCTCTTCCTTCTCCTCTTTCTTTGGCAGAGACACAGTGAGATGGGAGATTACACAGCAGATACACACACTGATTCGCACAAGTCTGGAGAAATATGTGAAAAAAACAGAGAAAGAGAGAGAGAGAGAGAGAGAGATTTTCTTCCTGTTCACCATGGAAGTGGTATAGACTTTTTGTTTCTTTGATCTCATCCTGTTGCTAGGTAGATAGAAATACAAAAGATTTATTTTTCTCTTGCTGTTATAGTTCTGCCCATGTTGAACTAGCAGTTGAGTCCAGCAACCAATGGGGCAGCATCCACTGCTCCTGAAGGCCCCAGGCTAGCTTAGAGGGTGAAGCACTTTCTCTTTTAGCACTTTACAACCATCTCGCAATACCTGTCAGCCAAGGCAACTACCTCACTCTTTATAATGATGCAGCCAATCTCCATCAAGGAAACATACAACTAAATTGAATGTTCAGGTGTCCTTCCATGGAGCCCAGGAGGTTGGATGATACATTATGCATGTATTGTATCTCTCTGTATAAATAATCAGTATTCAGGCAATGACTTTTTCACAAAAATGTTGTGTTCATTTCTGTGGCGTCCTTTCGAAAAATGTTGCCTGGCAGCTTCAGTTGGGGATTCTGCTGCTCAGCACATAGACTGGGCTGGGCATGTTGACTAGTATCAGCCACATGTGGTCCAGAAGGTGAAAAGAGGATGATGTGATGCTTCTGGTGCTGATATCAGTTTATGTCTCAGTGAGAAAGGAGAACTTTGAGCCAAACATTAATTGATTTGAAAAGCAATATATAATCATGCAGTTCAGAGTCATATAAAGCAATCTTCATAAGATCTTTCAGTATGCTTTGCATCTTGTGTTTAAACGAGATCTCCAACAAAATATAGTATGGTATAGTGCTTTACTGAATAGAATGTTAGACTTCAGTTAGGGAGTCCAAGACTCTTTTATGCTACACAATTACAGCACTTTGATACCAATTTAACTGCCATGATTCTCTCCTATGGAATCCTGGAATTTATAGGTTTCTGAGGTGTTAGAATTCTCTGTCAGAGAGCTCCAATGTCTCACCAAACTAGAAACCCAAGTATTCCATAGGATGTATCCATGACAGCTAAAGTGGTATCAAAGCACTGCAGTTTTGTACTGTGTGAGAGACTTAAGCTCGACTGTCCAATCAACTAGAAGACTTTCTCTGGAACCTCAGTGCAGTCCCTAATACTCAACTTCACTTATATCATTTGATGTATTAAGTAGAGATGGGTGATTGTATTCTCTCAGTCCTTTTAGAACTTGCTCTAAACTATATTGCCCACACGTGACTTAATGTTGGGTTTTGCAGCTGTTTAATTTCCATTAAATACTTTATATTTACATATTTAAAAGTAGATAGTTATAAACAGTTTAAAATACATTTTCAACATAATTAAAAATATATAGGATAAAAATACACCACACCACTATAGATGTATTTATTTATTTAAAGCTGTCATTTCCCACCCCATTCTGCTGACCCGAGGAACTGGAATGGGTGATGACAATTGGCCTCTGGCTTGATGTGTTTCATAACTAAGAAAAAGATTGAGGTACATCTGAAAAGGAATCTTGGCCTAAAAATTGGGGAAAAACTTCTCCCTGGACTATCTCATGAAGCAGCCATCAAGATATCTAATATCCATGGATGCCCAGGGAGAAATCCGAGGGCTGAACTTTATCCCATGCTATTTGGAATTCCTTGCTAACTTCATCAGACACTGGTAGTTTATACCGCAAATCACTCTCCCTATCATATCAGTCTCTGAAACAGTGGGAATCATATCAGCCTAGTTAGAATGAACATTCAAAACCCCAATGTGGTTTATTAACACTTGAGACAAAATGCATTTGGCATTATTCTGACATTGTTATGTATTTCATATCTTGCAAGGTCACCATGACAAGGTATCTAAGTGCTTTTGTAAAACTCATCGCAGGTTTCTGTCTAAATACAGTATGGTACTGGTGCTTTAGGGCTAGAACAGTGGTTCTCAACCTGTGGGTCCCCAGATGTTTTTGGACTTCAGCTCCCAGAAGCCCCAGCCACTATGGTCAATGCTCAGGGCTTCTGGGAGCTGAAGTCCAAAAACATCTGGGGACCCACAGGTTGAGAACCACTGGGCTAGAGCAATGGAACTTGCTTCCCCTCCCATTCCCCTAAAACCCTTGGGGCTATTTGAAAACCAGCCCCATAGGATCTCCTTATCATTCCAGAACAGGTTTTAGGGGTGAACTGGCAGGATAGCAGGGAGATCAGCCACTCCTAGTTCTTTTGGATTCTGCTGTTCTGCCAACAGAACTCCAGAATTATATCATCTTCTTTGAGGAGAAAAGCTGATTTGAGACAAACTTGCTAGGAGTGGGAGACCACTGCAACTTCCAGAATTATCTGAAACCGAACTGAGGTTTGGCCCATAGTCTGAACCCAATATGTAGTCCCAAAGAACAAAGAAATTTGTATAAGTGTTGACTTAATAAGGTCCCATTCATTTCTGTGGATTCACTCTAGTTGGGACCAACGACTAGATTTAGGCTCAGACTTACTTCCTACTCTGTGTTGACCTATATCACTAAGAGAAACCCATGTAGTAGTGGGCTTGGCAATGCTCTGAAGGTACTGCTTGAGACTTATATCTGTCTGCCAGAAATCAAAGGCTACGGCATTGCTGAATATGTGTCTTCTGGCAAGTGTTCTCTATCATGCAAATCATTATTAGTTCTGCCACAGTACAAACTTTTATAGCCTTTGTTTGGTTGTAAATACATTCTTTGTCTTGTATGTAACACTGCTAGCGATTTCAAATATTGCTTTCTGACAGTGAGGGGAGCTTTGGGTTATTATTGTTTGCTAGGAGCAGCCTTGGGTTTCTAATGCTTTTCTCAACTAGCCTAAGGCATTTGCTGCCTGAGGCAGACCAACAGATCATTCCCTACCCTCTTACCCAAGTCACAGTCCCCTAAGCTCAGTCAAGTTATTCTGGCACATTAATCAGCAAACCCCACAAGTAATTCTCCCTTTCCTTAGAAGTAAAGCTACAATAATAGCAAATATGGTTGGGGGAGAGGGTTAGTAGTTTGAGTTCCAGACTAGGGCATTCCTGCACTAGACTGTTATAGTGCTATATTCCACTTTCAACATCCTATGGAATCCTAGGGTAACAGCAAACCCCAGGATTCCATAGGATGTTGAAAGTGGAATAAAACACTATAACTGTCTAGTGTGGAAATGGCCTAGGACTCCGGGAGACCAGGGTTTGAATCCCGGCTCAGCCATGGAAACCCACCTTGGACAAATCACATTCTCTCAGCCTCAGAGGAAGACAAGGCAAACCCCCATGAACAAATCAAGAAAACATTATGATAAGTCACCATCAGTCAGAAATGACTTGAAAGACACAACAACAACAACAACAAAAACAGTTTGCTTTGCTTTCATGACACTTCTGATATATTGCCTAAAGAAGCCTCACTGCTTTCCCTTGGTCAGATATATAGAATGCAAAAGGTGGATTTTTTCTGTGCTGAAGCAATAGGACTTGCTCGCAGTTGGGTTGAAGGCTGAGAGGAAAAGGATAGGGTTGAAGACCTTGGGAAAGAAGAAAGCCAGCTGTATCTTTAACAGTGTGAGACAGAATACGTATACTAGTCTGATGGAAACTTAAGCCCTTTCTGCACCTTATCTTTTTCCAGCACTGGGGTGCACAGATCACGCGAGCAGGCTCCGGTGAGAGGTTCTTGCATCCCTGCTGCTTCAGCTCCGCACGAGCTGCCTGCTCATGCGAGAGCGCTGTCTCTTCCTTCCACAGTGCAGCCTGGGAGTTTCCCAGGCTGCACTGGGGCAGGAAGCGTGACCAGCGTGGCTCCGGAGGTTCCGCACACCAGGCAAGTGCTTGCGGGGCCCGGGAGCAATGCACGATCATGCAGCATTTTCAGCTTCTGGCCAAAAATGAAAAGGTGCATGATTGGCACCTGCTGGCCCCTGGAGCATTGCGTGATTGTGAGTGCGTCATGTAGATCACTCTTCACAATCACGTGATGCTCGAGGTGCCCTTACGCATGGCAAATGCTGTGCGGAAGGGCCTTACTTGTGACCTAGGCTCATTGAATTCAGTGGTGCTTACTTTTGAGTAAACATGCAGGATTTCACTCTGGCACTGCTCTGATTGTGTTCTCCCTTACACCAAACGTATAGTTCTGGGAGTCTAGAGAAGAATTTCCATGTGGAGAACTCTCAGCACCTTGCAAAACTACAGTTCAAAGTATAATCTGGCAGGGAGCCATGACAATTAAACATGTATATCATTAACACCACTTTGTAAGGAAGTGAGGCCTAAAGTGCGGGAAGAGAGACAAGTTGTGTTCAGAGGGAAAGCTCAAAAACCATATACAACACCTCACATCAAAGCTTGTGTCGGAATCTAATCCTTTGTTGCTTATGTTGAGATCCTGAAAATATTCCTTCTGAAATAGTCCCAGTGAGATCCAGCCTGTTTGTTTGTTTTTCCTATGATCCCTGTTCCTTTTGTTAAAACTCTCTCACACAAATGCAACATTTGACTTCATTATGTTGAACTCACTTTAATTTGGCCAGGGTGTGGGAGGCTGTAACAGTGGTTTTGGAAGGGCCAGGGGCGTTTTCCCTTCCATCTGTTATTTTTAATCCACTTGTCAGGCTCTTCTCATTCTCTCTCTCTTTTCCTCTGCAACTGCTTTTCTTCCTTTGTCACCCCCTTCCCCCATGAAGGAACTTAAAAACAACAACAACAACAACAACCCTGAAAATGCTTTAATCTTTCACATTCCAAAGTGAACGCATCTAAAAGTCTCATATTCAAAGCAGTATCATCCCCCCTTTCCCTTCTTCCAAACTACTTGGCTAAGCAGCCTAGCTTTGAAAAGCTACAAAATTACAAATCACATCATCCCCAAAACTGTGATTTAGCAGAAGGCTGTTCATGAGGGGTAGCTGAAACATTTTGTCAAAATGTGACTGTGCAAAAGGAATGTACACTTTAACCATCGAATTTTTAGCTGGCCTGTTTCACCCAGTCGAGTAAGACACAAGAGGGCTTTTGTTTATCATGATTTTTTTTTCTGCAGGAAAAAAAAAGGATATCCCTGTCTTGATGTAAGAGGCAGAGAAGCCTAAATCCTATGTACAGAAAGCTACTCCAGAAAGACTAAAGAGACTTTAGAAATATTCTAGTGACTTTATAGATCCATGAATTAAAATGGGAGTGGGGATATCTTGCAGGTAATTTTGATCTTTGCTAAATGTTTGAATATGTCTTAAGGCCTTTTGCCACAGAGTACAGTACTCCTTTTCTGTATTACCACAGTAATATGAGAAACTGTGGACCAGCCTTTCCCAGATGTTTGGGAGTATAGCACCTATCATCCCTGAACATTCATGCGCTTGTTAGAGCTGATAGGAGTTATAGTTCAAGACATCTAAAGGTTACTAGGTTGGGGAAAGATGCTTTGGACCATGTGAGAAAGGCCACATTGAAGATTGGTGCCCATGTCAAATTTACTTCCTTTCTCCACAGTCAACTTTTGTGAAGTTTGGTAATTTCTCTTCAGATCTGAGCTGAAGTAAAATTCACATTCATCTTCAGAAGATGGGCAAATCTATCATTTTCATTTTCTTTCACATTCAAGAATGTGTAAATTTCGGTCAGTTCTGTTAAAAAAAAAAACTGTAACAAAATGCCCAACCATCTTTGCCAGTAGCAATCTCTGAGTAATTGGATTACTCCCTTTAAAAACAACAACAACAACAACAAACTAGTACTGAGGAAGACACAGACAGTCTCAGCAGTTGGTAAAATGGATTTGGAAGGGAAGGTCAAGAGGACTGAATCTCTGCTCAGAATTTTAGCCCTGGTCTTCCCTCCACAAAGTAAAATATGTACTGAAATATTTGCCCCCTCTCCCAATGGTATTTTACCCTAAACACTTGCACTAGATGATCCTAGAATTTCATTCCAAGTGCCTTTTCAGTTTCACATTAGATACTGGAGCTCTCAGATGGTGCATTACTTCTTTGGCATAGCTACCAATGCTTCTGACACAAGCAGTCTTCTGAGTAGTTTTACTGTTGAGCTGTCCCACACCAGCTTGGCTTTTTTCAAGAACCCTATAACAATAGGAACATATCTGCCACCATCTGAAATTCCACAGAGGAAAATTCCCATGACCTTGAGGTTGCTGCATTATATCAAACTCACCCTTCCCTGATTTGCAACAGGATTACTCTAAGGATTATTAGGATAATGTACATAAAAGACTTTTAACATTTTCTAAAGCACTATGTAAGTGTTATGTATTATTATAAGTATCTGTAGCCTCTCCCCTTGGAAGATCAGCCAGAAGCTCAATAAACAAGCATTTTGATTTGGAACCATCCTCATACATCTCCTCTGTTGCTCCTTTTCATGGGCTTGCTGTATTTAGTCAAATTAATCATTCTCAGATTTTCTTTTCTTATGCAATGTAACGGTGAGAAGGCCTACACATCACGTTTTGTATGTGTACCAATTTCATTATGGACTTTCATTCACTCTCCAGACTGCGCTCATCACGAGTCAGCACTCTCTGATTCTTGCCAAGACTTCTGATGGTTTCAGCAGTGACTAATGGATCTGCCTGCTGTTTCATCCATGTGGTATCTTCCTTGAAGCATCTGCAACCTGCTTCTGATAAGTTATCAGTCTGTCTCAGGATCTCCTTCATAAATTACCTCCCCTAAAAAGGGCCCTTCCTCTAACCTCAGGCAAAGATTTTGGTTTGCACATTAAACACACAGATACAGCCACAGACATATGGAGGAGCAAAGAGGGCAGTGGAAACTATTTGTGGAGAGGGCAGGGTGTCTCCCATCCCATGTACCTCTTAGAGTTATTCCTGTTTATCTCTATGACCATTTCCACACTACACTGTTATAGTGCTATTATTCCCCTTTCAACATCCTATGGAATCCTGAGGTTTGCAGTTTAGGGAGAGGCGTTTAGAATTCTCAGCCAGAGAGCTCTTTGGTCTCAGTAAACTAGAAAGCCCAGAATTCCACAGGATGTTGAAAGTGGGATAATAGCACTATAACAGTAGTGCAGAAATGGCCTATGTCTCTATCAGTGATAGAACTTTAAAGATCTGGGATCATCAGGATACCAGAAGAACTGTTGCCACACATATGAACATACACCTGATGCCTTACTGTACATCTTCCCTACTCCATGTCACCTGGAGTGTGACGTGCAGGCACTAGAAAGCTGAAACAATTCAGCTATAGCACCTCAGTTATGGTATGGCTTCCTCAAAGAAGCCCACTGGATTCATCACTGCAGTTGGCTTTTGATTCTGCTTGTTTTTCTCATTCTTGCCTGCTGGTTTTCTGTATTTATTGGTATTTTTTTAACACGTTTTAAAATGGTATGTTTAAAGAGATTTTTGGTGTAAGCTGCCTGAGGATTCATCAGATTGGAAGGCAGAGTAGGAGAAATAAATAAATGAAAGCCATTTATGCATTCCACAACAGTGGTATATGTCTTTCTCACATATACTATTTATTTGTGCTATCAAGCGCAGGTCCAACAATTAGTGAAAAAAGATTGTTAAGGGAAGATGTAGCATGATTTGACTCGTAGGTTAGAAATGTGCTGTACTACATAGGGGTTGTTTATGCAATGTAGAGATCCCGTTCTCTTTAATTGACAGGATAGTGGTAATGTTTAATCTGGAGAACCTTCGGAATAGGACTACCATAGACACAGCCCAGAGGTCTTTCCTCGGTTTTCACAGATATGTTAAACAGAGCATATTCTCAGACATGGGTTACAATTGCTACTGAGCACAGGACAAACACTTCTGCTGTCATGAGGCAATGAAGGATATGCTGAAGCTTGTGCCTGCCTGAGTATTAAGCTAAAAGTGGCCTATGAAAGATGTCTCACATGTGGAAACAAGTGAATTTCATATCCCTGCCCCTGAGGAAGGTTCATCTGACACCTTTGCTACAGCATAGATGGCCAACAAATAAATACCTTTTTTTATTCCCCAAGAGCTGTTGATATCTGTTTTTTTAAATAGCTAGGAGCTCTATAAATCTTTCAATAAGTATTTTACCACAGATTTTATTGTGTTGTATGTTTTGATTTGTAAGTCATTCTGAGAATTAGAGTGAATTGGGAAAAGAGGTAAAACCCCCGAAATATTAAATAGGTAAATAGACACTGTTTGTCAACCTCATTATGATTTTTATTTTTATTATTATTTTTTTTTGCAGTCTAGAAAGCTTTGACTTTAGGCCATCACCAAGCATTCCTTTAATACAAAACAGTTCCAGGTTCCTGGCACATGCGTTTAGTCACTTTAGATACAATAGCTTCATATTTCTGTTCTCATAAGTACTTTGAGCTTCAGGACAAGCCAACATGTAATACTTCTTCACATCTTGTGTAGTCATTTTATGCGATCCCTTGCCAAATTGGGGCCATTAATTCACAGGGTTTTATGAAAAGAATGAACCAAAGGAGAGAAAACTCTGACCCACAGAGAACCCATACGCAGCTTTCAGAGGGTATAGAGAAGGTCTCTCTCTTCACAACAAAGAGGTAAACAGGGTGTGAGGAGGATTATTTGTTATCTCAGATAAGCCAAGACTGCATCCTTTTGCTGTCCCATGAGAAGGTAAGGGGAAACCAAAAAAACTGCACAATGCATTCAGATGATGAAGAGCATTCCAAAGGACTACACCGTGAAACTAGAAATGGCCATTGAGACTACCTGTTAGCCCACTGAAATCAATGGAATCTTAACAGCCCTTCCACACTACACAATTAAAACACTATTTCCCTTTCCGCAACTCACCTTTTTGCAGAGCTGGGTTGTAGGGATCACGCAAGCAGCCTCTCGAGAGAGGTTCTTGTGTCCCCTTTGCTTCAGCTCCACAGCTGCTGCCTGCTCGCAAGCAGGTAGTGCAAGAGCCCCTCCTCTTCCTTCCGCAGTGCAGCCTTGGATTTTCCCAGCCTCCGCTGGGGCAGGAAGTGTGAGCGCTGTGGCTCCAGAGCTCCGCACGCATGGCAAGTGCACGCAAGGCCCCGGCATAATGCACAATCGCGCACCATTTTCAGCTCAAAGCCAAAAATTAAATAGTGCACGATCGGCGCCTGCCAGGCCCTGGAGCGTCGCGCAAGTGCATCGTGTGGACCGCTCCTCGCAGTCACACGATGCACCAGGGGCCCTTTTGCATGGCAAATGCTGTGCGAAAAGGGCCTATGATTCCATTTTAACTTCCATGGAACTGTAGTTTGGCGAGGCACTAGCACCCTCTGGTTAAAAATTCAAACTTTGTTGTTGTGAGCCTTCAAGTTGTTTTTGACTTATGGAGAGCCTAACGTGAACCTATCACGGGGTTTTCTGGGGCTGAGAGTATGTGACATGCCCAAAGTTATCTAATGAGTTTCTATGGCTGAGAAGGGAATTGAACTCTGATCTTCAGGGTCACATGATTAGAATTAGAAGAAAACTGCAAATTCCAGGATTCCATATGATGTAGCCATGGCACTTAGAGATGGGATATAGCCCTATAACTGTGCAGTGTAAAAGGGCTCTGAATCTGGATCAAACTCCATGATTGAAAAAGGCACTGGTTATTTGATGCAATATATTCCAGGATATCGACTCCCACTAACCAAACAAACAGGAAACTGTCATTATGTTACAAATATTGCTTCCAAATTTATTTACAAGTGAGACCAGTGGTACTAATGATTTGGCATGCTGACAACTAACTATGATTATTGAAAAAGAACAGTGTAGTAACAAAAACTCAGAAACCATATCCATCAATTTTCAATGCCACGGATAAAACATGAAACAGAAATTAATAATAGCTGATAGTCTGCTGCCCTAGAGGCTAGTACATCTCAGCTAACCATTTTTAACCACAATAATATATTTTTTGCCCTTATAAATATCCAATTGTTTGTTATTTGCATGTTCAAGTCCACACTTTTCAATAGACTTTGTACTAATAAAATACTATGTACTGAATGCAGTTGCTTCACATTCTTTCCATTCTTTTCTTTTTTCTTTCTTTTTTGGAGTGAGTCAGAGTGCAAAGATTCTTGGACAAGCTGAAAAGAAAAAGATCTGTCTAATTTCCATGGGCACACAGAGTACCCACATCTGGACAAAGTTAACAGCAGTCAGAAATTGCATGCAGCATTTAAAAATCAACATGTGGAGTCTTCTTTTTTGACCATATGAGGCCTTTGTACTGTGGCTCTATCAGGCCAAAATTGCAAAAGTTCAACCAACTATTAAAAGAGAATCTTTGGTAACAAGTTTAGTTCTTGGAGAGATCAAGATAAGGGGGGGGAAGTACCAGATACTCACCTGGTAGTTTCAGTAGCTAAAGTTTCATGAGCCAAAGCACTGAATGCTTTTTTCGTTTGGCATAAAAATGTTCCCTGTGAGCAATGTGCCATGTTTCCCCAAATCAAGGGAGTTCCTTTGACCGCCTTTGATGTGAGGTTCTTGATATTCAGAATCCCTGGATTTATGGGATCTAATTTAAGCAAGCCTGTACCAGTTCTGCTCCACAAGGATGAAAGAAGACTACCAGACACAGATTGTGGCCAGTGAGGTGTGGAAGCCCTTTCTTTCCTTGGCCTTATTTCACTCTTAAATAGGTAGCAGTAACAAGGGATGAAGCCATCACAAAGAGTGTATTTGAGTTGCCATATCTTGCACAGATTGTGGAAGTTTTTTTCTTTTTTTGATGAGTACTATCAGAATCATCCCAACAAGCATGGCCACTGGATATGCTGCTGGTGATGGTGGATTCTAGGAGCTATAGTCCAAAAAAGTAACTCTTTGGAACTTGGAATTGGTAGATATATTATGTTCATTTAGAGAGCTAAAAGTTGGAGAGGCATACCTTAAGGCAATACATTCTACTTTCTTAGATGTCTGTAAGATGAGATGGCAGATATGCAGCTGTCTATGTAGTTGTTAGGTTACAACTCCCAACAGGTCCTAACCAGCAAAGCCAATAGTGAGGGGTGATATGAGCTGCAGTCCAATTAACTGGAATGAAAAACCAGGGAAGATCCTAGAGCAAATCATTAAACAGTCGGTTTGTAATTACTAAGAAAGCAATGCCATAATCACTAAAAGCCAGCATGGATTTATCAGAAATAAGTCATGCCAGACTAATCTAATCTCTTTTTATGATAGGGTTACAAGCTTGACAGATGAAGGGAATGCTGTAGATGTAGCATATCTTTACTTCAGTAAAGCCTTTGACAAAGTCCCCATGACATTCTTGCAAAGAAGCTAGTAAAATGTGGGCTGGACAGGGCTACTGTTAGGTGGATTTGGAATTGACTGAACCCAAAGGGTGTTCACCAATGGCTGCTTTTCATCCTGGAAAGAAGTGACTAGTGGGGTGCCACAGGTTTCTGTCCTGGGCCCAGTGCTGTTCAATATCTTCATCAATGACTTGGATGAAGGAGTAGAGGGCATGCTGATCAAATTTGCAGATGACACCAAATTGGGAGAGGCTGCTAATACCCCAGAGGACAGGATCAAATTTCAAAATGACCTTGACAGATTGGAGAGCTGGGTCAAAGCTAACAAAATGAATTTCAACGGAGAGAAATTTAAAGTCCTACACTTACGCAGAAAAAATGGATGCACAAGTATAAGATGGGGGACGCGTGGCTGGATAGCAGTACACGTGAAAGGGATCTAGGAGTCTTGGTAGATCGCAAGCTGAACATGAGTCAGCAGTGTGACGTGGCAGCCAAGAAGCCAACGCGATTCTTGGTTGCATCAATAGGAGAATAGTGTCTAGATCGAGGGAGGTAATGGTACCACTCTATTCTGCATTGGTTAGGCCTCATTTGGAATACTGTGTCCACTTCTGGACACCTCAATTCAGGAAGGATGTCGACAAGCTGGAACACGTCCAGAGATGGGCGACCAAAATGGTGAAGGTTCTGGAAGCCATGCCCTATGAGGAATGACTTAGGGAGCTGGGTATGTTTAGTCTGCAGAAGAGAAGGTTAAGAGGGGACATGATAGCCATATTTAAATATATGAAGGGATGTCATGTCGTGGAGGGTGTGGGCTTATTTTCTGCTGCTCCAGAGACTAGGACAAGGAGCAATGGATTCAAGCTGCAGGAAAGGAGATTCCATCTGAACCTCAGGAAGAACTTCCTGATGGGCAGAGCTGTCCGGCAGTGGAATATGCTGCCTGGGAGTGTGGTAGAGTCTCCTTCTTTGGAGGTTTTTAAGCAGAGGCTGGATGGCCATCTATTGGGAATGCTTTGATGTGTGTTCCTGCATGGTAGAGAGTTGAACTCAATGGCCCCTGTGGTCTCTTCCAATTCTATGATTCTATAATTATGAGGGCTGCATATTCCCTATTCCTATTGTCAGATATGGCAGGGTTTTTTTTGCTCCTTATTGTTAATTTTATTTCCCCAGATTCAAAAATATATAACAAATTATGATAGTAAAGGTGTTATGGCTAACAAATTACATCAGAAGGATAACATTCTGATATTGGTTGGCTGGTAAATATTCATAATCTGTCAATATCTTTGTCTGCTCATCTACATCTGTACCATAACTGCTTATTGAACAAATCAGGAATCAAACACTGGTCCGCTATTCAGATATATGGGAAATAGCAGGAAAATCTCACTCAACTAACTATGTTATAATTAGAGACTGCTGGCAACCAGAACAAAGAAATATTTATTGGAATGGCACCATGATAAGGTGCAGTTTTGTTTCCTTAAAGGGTACTTGGGCAGCAATAGATGGCCAACAGTTGGAAACCTATCAAACATATAGTTCACTACCAAGTTCAGTTAAAAAAGGTTATGGGTGGCTAATTTGAAACAGGCCTTTTCTGTGGCAGCCCCACATTTATGGAAGATTTTCCTCAAATAAGTTTACTTAGCATTCTCCTTGCAATCTGGCAGCTGGTGAGGACCCACTCATTTCCCCTTGTATTTGGACTTACGTAATGGCCAGATGATTGTGTGTTTTGTGCTCTTCATTCTGAGTTGAGTCAGGTTGTATGTATTATGGTTGTGTCACGTTGTGTGTATTACAGGGATGGAAAATTTTAATCTGATTAGGGATTTTTAGTATGGATTGTTTTCGAATGAGGTTTCTATTGGCCCTAATTCTGTATCAGCTACTTAACAAAGTAAACTCCCTTGGCCTGACTCCCCCTAAACCTGAGAGAAACGTCATTCACCCAAGCTCCCTCCCTCCTACTTCTCATCCAGATGATGCCTGCTAAAGTAGGCTGGGGGAGCTACGATTGTGGTAATAGTGTCACAATTGTGACTAAGTAGTGATTGTGAATACAAAATAATTTTCTAGATTTACTCATCCATAACTGTTTTGTAATCAGAATTGCTACTTAGTTACAATTGTGACATTTGTTGCCAAAATTGTAACTTCTCACCATGAAATCTATTTTACCAGGCATCAGCTGCATGGAGAGAAGGAGGTCTATTCTGCCAGCAATCAGAGCACAGAGATGTTTCCATCCGGTTTGGGGCGACGTGGTGGTGGTCAAGCCAGGACAACATACTTAGGCCATTTCCACACTACACTGCTACAGTGCTATTATTCCACTTTCAACATCCTACGGACTTCTGGGATTTGCAGTTTAGAGAGGGGCATTACTTCTCAGCTAGAGAGCTCTTTGGCCTCAGTAAACTACAAACCCCAGTATTCCATAGGATGTTGAAAGTGGAATAATAGCACTATCACAGTATAGTGTGGAAAGGCCCCAAGAGTGAGGACTTTCCCTTGTCCACCCCTCTGCCACCAATGTAAGGACCTCCTCTATCTCACTGTTGCAAAAGCTGCAAAATAGATAAATTATCTGTGCAAAATAGAGGAATTATCTTTAAATTTGTCATTTTATGCCTTTATTTGTGTATGTATTTATTTTCAAAATAACATTTTCTTACATTTAGGCCAATGATTCATATTCCACAGACCCAGAGTATCCCCTGCTGCCACTTGTCAAACCTCAGATGGACTTCTCCACTATTGCATTGCTATATTAATAATAGACATTAACACCCACTGTTTATAACTTCAGTTGTGAGAAAACAGCAAGTTCAGATGGATCCCTGGCAGTCTAGTATAAAGCATGTGAGGGAATCCTTATTCCATACCACCACTCAACATATGCCAGAACGCTGGTGTGTAAGCTCTTACCACCTAGACCTTAAATAGCCTGTGGATCATTGACTCAGCAAGCAAAGAAGAACCCTATCAACTGTTCAGCCATAGGCCAATTTTCCTGTGGAAGTAAAAGAAAATAAGGCAATGAGAACAAAGGATCTTCATAACATCCCGTGTCCCTGTTTCTGTCATTCTTCTCATCCTGTTTTTAAAGTTGGTGTACGATATGCAGACACCATGGACCAATGAAAGAGAGAGAAGGAAATTCAGCTTTCTTACTGATGGGGCAGCCCCCTAAAACAGTCATAGCATACCTTCCAACATTTCATGGATGAAAACTGGGAAGTGTGTGGCCAAGCAACATCACAGTGTGGTGGTCACAATGGCAAAAGTTATTAATGATGAAGATATCATGAGCCAGGACAACTACAGTAGTTTGCTTTTGCCTGAGACTTCTGGGAAAGGCAACACTCTGCCTCTTCCTCTTCCCCTCCCTAGTGACTTAATTGAACGTAAAGTAGTTTTGCCCTTTGAATTCAGGTTTCAGTAGTTTAAGTAAGCTAGAGATGAAAGGAGAAAGTGGAAGGAGGAGAGAAACTGAGACTTTTTTAAAAGCAACTGAAAAAGTGGGATGATAGAGGATTAATCAGGACTGTCCCTGCCAAATTGGGACAGCTGGAATGGACAACATTATCATCTTCCTCCCACAGCTCGTTTGGCAGCTCCTATCAGGGTTGAACCCTTGGGAAATAAAAGTATCATCATTCAAACAAGGCAGATGAGGAATCACATGCCTTGTTTTATGTTCCCAGAGGCCTGTGGGAAATATGATTTTCCTCTAAAACAAGGGAAATGATCCTCATGCATTTTCATGTTTTATAATCCAATGCCTTTTTGTGGCAACCAGATCTCCTTTCCTACATTTTTGTCACCATACTGCTATGATGGGAATGTGGTCTATGGTGGGATCTGAGTTGGGCTGAAACTGTTCCTTCAGACCTGACAAAGTTGCTCTCTTGTAACCTAAAGGATCCAGTAAATACATTGCCTAGTACTAATTGCCTACCCAGAAAGATACCACTTAATTTCCTGGTATGGAGTCCAGTGGTGTCTTCGAATAATTGAATGCTTCAGAGGATGAGGAAGAGAAATGAGGTAAGAAATATGCCAAGTGAGACAAGAGGAAGGAAGGAAGGAAGGAAGGAAGGAAGGAAGGAAGGAAGGAAGGAAGGAAGGAAGGAAGGAAGGAAGGGGCCCCTCCCAAAACTGCAAACCCCAGGATTCCAGAGGATGTTGAAAGTGGAATCGTAGCGCTATAGCAGGCTGGTGTGGAAATGGCCTCAGACAACCTCTAGGGAAGTGGAGCTGGAACTAGTACCCTCACTCCCCAATCAGTAAATTAATTTTTCTGAATCCAGTTCCCCCTCCAGATACATGCTAGAAGAAGGAGGGGCATAATGCAGTCTGTTTTTTGGCCCTTAACCCCAAAGACTCCCAGGATTCCCCTTTTTCCCCTAGCAAAAAAAGATGACTTGTCTCTCTTAGAAGCCTATAGCAGAGGCACTTCATTTTTGTTAAATAGGCTGCATCCCCCTGTGTGCTGTTTAACACTGAAAAAAGAATTTTCAGAACCATGAGCCATTTCTTGTTTGTTTATCTGGCTCCCAGAAGTCCCTAGGAGTAAATTTTCGGCCTTAGATTAGCTTAGATTAGCTTTCCAAATGGTGTGTTGTGACACATTAGTACGTTGCCTGTAGTGTGTTAGTGTATCGCCTCCCTGGCCAAGAAACCCCCCCCCCAAGCCTGGCCCACTGCTGTCACTCTTGCTGGGGCCTTTCCCTGGCAAGAGCGATGGCAGCAGGCAAGGACCAGGTGGGAGGGGGCTTCCTTTCTCCCTGCTGTCCCTCTCACTGGGGCCTTTCCCTAGCAAGAATGATGGCAGCGGACAAGGGCCAGATGGGGAGGGAGCTGTCTTTCCCCCTGCTGTTGCCTGCTGGAGCCTCTCCTGGTGAGGGAGACTGCAGTGGGAAAGGATCGGAGTGGGGGACTGCCTTTCCCCATTCTAGATACACCTCTGGGTACCTCTGGTTTGCTAGTAAAACTGAATTACTGTGTTATGAAATGATATCGGAAAAGTGTGTCACCAACATGAAAAGTTTGGAAAGCTCTGCCTTAGATCCACCACAGTGGCTCACTACTGGCTTAAATTAAGAACCTTCCACTTTGGAGAAAGAGGCTGTTGTGGTATTCCTCAGAGGGCTCCATTGGTCCATCAAGCCTATGGGGAAGGGAAATTGGAATGATAAAGGGGAAAAGTGTCTTCTTTCTCCCCAACCCATGCTCCTTTAATCACTCAGACTGTTGTTGTGAACTCGCACTTGTTACCTTCATATCCCAGTTGTACCACTCCTTCTTGCATGGAGGCCCATGAAAATTTAACCAATGATTTTTTTAAAAATGAATTGGAACCTATTTTGTACCAGTGGAAATAAACTTAGAAAAGCATTTGTATACAATGCATCCTTTTGTGAAAACAGAGTCCAAGCACACAGTAAACTCTCAAAGTGAAAGTCTCCATGCTGTGTTCCCATTAACTCTCTTTCATTTATGTAGCCGATTATCCTGTTTATAATAATTTATAAATAAAAAGCCTTTGATTGTATTTCACTCTTCAAGCGGTATAAGAAGCTGGAATGGGCTTAAGAAGCTGTTGATTCACATGCTTGGAAGAAATTCTTTTTGATGTTTTAGTGATTAAAAAAAAGAGTGGGGATAAGGCACCATTCCTTCCTCAATAGTTTCATGTATCCCTGTGAAAGAGATCCTTTGTAGAAGAAATCTTCTTTAATTCTGTTTATTACTGACAAACTTACCCTGTAGCTTCCTCATGCAGCAGGAAGAGGATCTCGATTCTTCAGTACTGAAAGGGGGAATAGGAATCCATTTGGAAAAATTGCTTTATTAAACTTATTTTCTCCGATTTAAAAGAGAAAATCTTTCAAATACAATTTCAAGGATATGTGCTTGCACTGTATTTAAAATCTTCCATATGCTATGCTGGTACTGTCAATCAACTCACGTATGTTTCAGACATGTCTTTTGGATTGGTATCATAATCCAAGATTTTGGAAATCAGTAATTTCCCATATTGAAATAGACACTTGTTTTATCTGCTTTATTCCAGGACAAAATCTGGTTACTAGTTCTAGCTACAGTAAACCCATTGAACAGTGGGACAGCAAACAATTTTCACAAGGTGGGGCGCTGGCAGGGACAAAAATTAGGCCATTTCCACAGTAGACTGTTATAGTGCTATTATTCCACTTACAACATCCTATGGAATCCTGGGGTTTTCAGTTTAGGGAGGGGCCTTCAGAAATGGCCTTAGAGGGGAAGCAGAAGGGGTGGGCATCAGTCACTATAAAATAGGTTTCTATGGGAAAAAGTTTTCACAGCTAATTGCAAAAATAACCCACAACTATTGCATTTTAATTAGTAAGTTTGTTGTGAAGCTTCCAAAAATGCAAGTCAATTTAAAATACAAAATTTACCACATGCAAAATAGTAATAGCAGTGACTAAGAAATAAATGTATATCGTGTAAGTCATCCTGCTATAATGGTCTGAATAAAGTCTGAAGCACTATGTTTTCTCTCCAACCTTGAAATTCAACATTCAGATATGTTACTATCAAAACCATGATGTCTAAATCTCCTTTTTATTTGGTGATGAAGTACCAAATGCCTGTATGGTGTCAGCTCCTATGTCAAAGCTGAGAATGAATTTTCACAGACAGTTGTAGATGTACCAAAGGTGAATCTTGCGGCCTTCAAAATCTGCTTATGTAGGAAGACTTCCTTGTACATATATAATATTTTGATAAGTGTGTGAAGTGTTGGAGTTTTGGAGAATTCTACCATATCTTTTTCCATGGATGCCTAAACTTTATTTCTAAATGTTTAACTGAAATTTTAAGTTACTAAAATGGTATATATTTGAGGACTAGAGGAAAATGTCATGAGGTGGTGGGTGGAATTATTATTGGGTCACAATGCTTCACTTGCCCTCACTATATTCTTGACATTGACATTGAATCAAATCAATCGCTGCATGGTAAGTCAACACGTAAATAAGTGCCATTGATTCAATGGGTCTTCTCTAGTTGATACTAGCAATGGGACTTAGGCCCTTTC
Organism: Iguana delicatissima; assembly: GCA_948472985.1. Taxonomy (NCBI): domain Eukaryota; kingdom Metazoa; phylum Chordata; class Lepidosauria; order Squamata; family Iguanidae; genus Iguana; species Iguana delicatissima. The sequence continues at coordinate 3,581,064 of CAOKZL010000205.1, forward strand.
TGCACCTTACTTTCTTCCGGTGCTGGGGTGCGGGAATTGTGCAAGCAGCCTCTGGCGAGAGGCTCTCATGCCCGGGGTCCTTCGGCTCCACATGAGCTGCCTGCTCACTTGAGAGCCCCACCTCTTCCTTCCACAGTGTAGCCTGGGACCTTCCCAGGCTGCACTGGGGCAGGAAGCATGACCTGCGCGGCTCCGGAGGCTCCGCACACCAGGTAAGTGCGCGCGGGGCCCGGGAGCAATGCACGATCATGCACCATTTTCAGCTTCTAGCCAAAAATGAAAAGGTGCACAATCAGTGCCTGCCAGCCCCTGGAGCGTTGCGTGATTGTGAGTGCATCATGCAGATCGCTCCTCACAATCACGCGATGCTCCAGACGCCCTTTCGCATGGAAAATGCTGTGCAGAAAGGGCCTTAGCCTCTTGTCAATATAACTCTTGCCAGCCTGCCCCATTATCATCCATTCGGACTGGCAGTGGCTTTCCAGGTTCTCCAGCAGAGTGAATTCTCCCACATCAGTTCTCTGACCCATTTTGCCATTATTGGAGCATGGGTGAATGATGTTTCTATTAGGTTTGAGCAAGCTGGGCCGGAAAAGGTTATTTACTTATTTAAGTATATTTAACTAAATAGCTGACAGGATTCCAGGCTTAGAAGGCCATCTGGTCCAACCCACTGTCATGCAGCAATATACTTCTAAAGCTCCCCTGAAAAGTGCCCATCTAACCTCTGTTTAAAGATCTCCACCACTGTGAACTTGAAGGCTTTCACAGCCGGAATCCATAGGTTGTTGTGGATTTTCTGGGCTTTGAGGCCATGTTCTATTGGTATTTGCTGTTGATGTTTTGCCTGCATCTGTGGCTGGCATCTTCAGAGGAAACGTCAGGAGCAAATAATAGTAGAACATGGCCTCAAAGCATGGAAAATCCACAACAACCTCCATCATTCTCTGAGTCAGTCTATTCCACAGCCAAACAATTCTTAGAGTAAAAACATTCTTCCTAATGTTTAGGTGAAACATCTTTTTTTGTAATTTGAATCCATCATGTTCTAGTCTCTGGAGTAGGAGAAATATGCTCAGTCTGGCTTCTCCATGAACATCCCTTCAGATATTTTTCAGATGTGCTGAATGTATTATTCCTTCAAAAATACTGAAATAAGGTTCAACTACCAATCTGGTCAGATATTGAACATGGAATGGAGAAAGGCAGCATTTTATCCTTCACCTCAACCATCAACATATTTTAGGTCTGTCCTTAAGGACTTAATTCTCAGTCAACGTGCCCTTGCATAGGCAGATTTTGAACAAGGGCTCCTCTCTGGACCATTTGGGACACTTTGCTCACATCAGAGGCAAGACAAACAGACAGACAGACAGACAGAGTCCTCAAATGCATCCAGTATTATGAGATCCTCCTAATCTTCTCCTGCTTTATCAGAATGTTTTCTCAGAGAGATAGTTAACCTTTCTAAGAAACAGACCATAAAATGTCTGGTAAGTCTTGCTCAACTTTGCATCTTTGAAATAGTCACAGTACAAATCATAACATATAAAGAACACAGGCGATAAGAAGTGAACTGCTGAGCTTTCCAAGAAAGTCAGCTGGTGAAATGTGAAAACATAATGGGTGAATAGTTAAAACAAGGGAACAAAAGAGGTATGTTTCCAGAACAACCTTATCTCACCCTTCCTCAGTGGAGTTAATGGATGACATGTTGGCTCTAGTCTTACGAATGGGAGAGTTACCATGTCCTCGCACACTTGATATGGGATTAGTATCCAGGGAAGTGGTATGTAGACCAGAATAATGAATAGGCAAGCAAGGAAGGAAGCCAAATGAGGAAGGAGAAATAGGACTGAATAGAGGGGAGAAAAGCATTTTTCCCCCTGCAAGGATGTCTGTTGCCAGAGCTTAGAAAGGTTACTTTTTTGGACTACAGCTCCAAGAATCCCTCAGCCAGCATGATCACTGGCTTTTCCAACCTCAGAGTGATGGAAACCAGATCTGGGAAATAAATATACAGCTTCTAAGCCTTCTAAGTACGCTCAGCTTGAAGACAATCAGAGCCCATAAATATCCCAAAACATGGAGAAAGCACAGAAAATTCTAGAATGCCTTAGGACTTCTACAATGGTTGTTTAAAGATTCTTTCCTTGAAACTAGTTTTGTATCTATATCTATATCTATATCTATATCTATATCTATATCTATATCTATATCTATCTATATCTATATCTATATCTATATCTATATCTATATCTATATCTAAAAGCTGGCAGCTTTGTTACTTAGTTATTTTTGAAGGTAGAATTCTACCTTTATTTAACTCTACATCTAGATGATCTCTAGGCCAGCAAAATGTTCAGTGAGAGGTTGAAACAGACTTTTCTTTTTCTTGTCCACCCCCACCCCCTTGCAAGGATAACACATAAACACTAGATTGCAAGTCCTTAATGCTTAACATCTAATGAATTTAAGAAGAGTATCTTGCCTTGGTTTAGCAGGCTTGTGTGCTGGTACGCTTAATTCACAACTTGGGTAAAGAATACACTATCCACCATCCCATCTGTTCACCTTATCTTCCAGTTACGCCTTCATCCCAGGCAGAAAAAGTTTAGATCAGGAGAGACAGTGGTGCCTTGGGCACATGTCTAGATCATAGAGATTCACATCTTCCTCTTCTGACATACGAGCCCAGAAAGGTAGGTGTCTCCAGATTCGTTATCTTTATTGCGTATTTTTCCTTTTAGTCTTCTGAGATTTTAAGATGATAATGATGTCTTTATTATTTTTCCTTCTTACTTGCTGCAAGCAGGTGCAGTTAGCCCAACATTCTTTCCAACATGCAAATAGTTAATTTGTCTTGTGATTGAAGCGCAGGGTTTCTTCAGTCATCTGTTGTTCTATGGACACTGCTATCAATGTGCTCAACCTTTAATTTCTTCAAACCATTGATCTCTTTTAGAGCATGGAAAAATTATGTTTTGGACTAAAATTATCAGAATTTCCCACCTATTCTGACTCCTGGATTCTGGAAGGTCTGGTCTAAGAGGCCCAAATCAAATAAATTTGTATGGGAATTAACCAAGATCAAATTCCTCAAGCATCTCAGCTTCTGGACTATAAGAGTTTTCATCCCACCTACAGGAATTCTACTCCTCCACTGTTCCCCCATGGCCAAGTAATATCACACAGACTATAAAGGACCAGTCATTCCTTTTTCCTCAGCAAGTTCCATCCTCCAGTGTCTATGTTTCAAGTGTGGTTAGCTACAGGGAAAACTCTACAAGCTGGTTCCAAACAATGGAAATACCTGTGCAGTCAGATATCCTGCTTGAGCTAAGTTTCTCTGCCCAAGATCACACATTGGCATGTCTTTCACATGACTGTGAAAGATAGCTTTGGAGTGTGAGGGTAGCCTGAGTAATTGACAGTCTCACTTCTGTTCACCAAGGAAGTACCCTACAGCTGGGTAATGCATGGATAGAGCTAAAGCAGGAGTGAGGAAGATATTGTGGCAGTTCAACTCTTGTTAACCCTTGCTGTTGGCTATGCTGGCTAGAGAGTAAAGTCCAATATCAACTTTCTGGTCACAACTACCCAGGGCTAAAGTGTCATTAAATCAGAAAGTGTAAGAAAGACTAGAATAAGTTAATTGAGACATAACATTGTCACAGTGAAATGAAATAGTTCATTATTTGCATTGAGTAAAAAAAGTGTAAATTGAAATCAAGCAACTTTCAGAAATTTAATAAGATCTTTCATGAGATGATGACTATAGTAGAGCAATAGAGCAAACAGAGAGTGTTTGAATAATAAGACTATAGATGATACCATATGAGTTCAAAAAGGCATGTCATAAGAAGCCAAGAGAAATTTTCTTATAAAATGCCATTAAACAGGAGGCATGAAAGAAAGCTGAATGCAAATTAATTCCAGACAGTCAAAACATTATTATGTAACTCCATCTCAATAAGGACTCTAGGATCAAAATGTGGAATATATTATATCAAGTTAGAAGATATACCAAATATAACTCTGTGGTACCAAACTAGACAAAGTTAGGCACTTTGAAGTCATGTTGAGTTAAATGGAAAGATTAAAACTTCTGTTTAAAACTCTCCCATTGACATCAATGGGTTTCAATTCAGGATTAGAACCCAGATATGTAAGACACATTTTCAATAACAGATGCGTAAACCATAACTACATCAGACAATGAAAACAACAAAAATAACAAAAACACTAGGTGTAAATTAACATCAGGTCATAGCAAACAATGGAAATGAGCATAATCCTTAAAACTTTCAGATGGCCAGGAATGTCTAATTGAAATTAGTCAATTTTATCATTTTTGAAATTTTCAATTTTTTTGTAACAATCTTTAAAGATTGTAACATTTCACTTTTCTGGTTAGTTGTGGTTGCCAATCTGATTGAACAACACATTTCAGTTCATATTTTTCCTATACAGTGACTATGTACACTTAGGGAAATATGAGATCGTGTATCTTATATTCTTCCTGATACATTTCCCCAAATCAACAGGTTATTGAATCAGTTTTATAGTCTGATACATCATAGGTGTATAATTGATTTAAGTTTTCAGAATTTTTAAGGGTAACCCATTCAGGTGGCCCCACTGGATTTGTTTGTGGGTTGTGGCATGAGAAATAATTCAAAAAGAATAGAAGACTTTCTTCATAGGACCAATTCAAAGTACTAAACACGGTTTTCAAGGTAGAAGAATCCTACCTGGTTAAGACAGTAATTTTATACTCATTTATGACTCTGTTTACTTCACTCCAGATATCAAGATCAGGATCTGAATAGTAATGCAATATCCCAATACACTATGGGACACTCTGGAGAAAGAAACACGTTATCTTTTTTTTTCTTTGGAGGAGAACTATGAATCTGCCTGATCCACTCCAGCATCTCTGTCTCTCCTCACCTGTCCCTTGACTCATAGGGTAGGAGATATTGACAATTGTCTCCATCAGTGGAGGACATCCAGGTGTTTGAAGAGGGGGCTTACAGGCTGGACAAAAAAATGCCCATGTGGCTTATGCCAATGAACTAGCTTTGCCCCATATCCATTGCACCAGTGCAAGGCCCACTGACCCAGCATTTGTACATTTAAAGATTTAGCACAAGGATGGTACTCAATATTGGCCATTGTGAAACTCTAGTTTCCAGCTGCTCTTTCCAACTGTTCTGTAATGACTATGTAAAACTAGATTGTATTAGATATCTGCTATTCTTTAAAATATGAGCCCTCATCCTGATGATGAGCATACAAGCAGAACACTGTGGGTGTGTGATGTGATTAAATAAGAATTGCATTCCTGCCAAAAGAGCTATCTGGTAATGTGGCACCTCTCAAGCTGTTGCTCATGAGTGATAGGCAGTTTGGGGTCATTCTGATGCAACTTCTATTGTCATGGTGTAATTTGAGCTGGTGCTGTATGGAAAATGGGCCTGTTCTACTGCACATGGACTCATGCATTTGTAATCCTGCTAAGAATCCTGCTGAAAAACAGGACAATTATTATTTACATTAAGTTAGTAGGCACAATTTTGCTTTCTTAGCAATTTTCTTTTTCAAAAAGACATGTTTCCTAAGGGAGTTAAAACTGGTGGGCATTTACAACCAGAATTCCAATGGTAGGGGTGGGTGTTCTTCATTGAATGCAAGAATCTTTGCAAAAACTGACAAAAGATAGGCAAGGTTGGTGCTCCCATCAGGCTTAGTGAAGTTCTGACTTAGGACAATGGGGTGGAAGGGGCAGTGAATATCATGGCTGAGATTGTGCATCAGAGGCTATGATGTGTATCTTTATGATCTTTACCATCTTCAAGAAAGGGAAAAAAGAGGACCCAAATAATTATCGCCCGATCAGTCTGACATCAATACCAGGAAAGATCCTAGAGCATATCATTAAACAATCAGTTTGCAATTACTAAGAAAGCAATGCCATAATCACTAAAAACCAGCATGGATTTATCAGAAATAAGTCATTCCAGACTAATCTTATCATTTTTTATGATAGGGTTACAGGCTTGATAGATGAAGGGAATGCTGTACACATAGCATATCTTGACCTCAGTAAGGCTTTTGACAAGTGTCCCCATGACATTCTTACAAAACTAGTAAAATGCAGGCTGGACAGGGCTACTGTTAGGTGGATTTGGAATTGGTTGACCGACCAAACCCAAAGAGTGTTCACCAATGGCTGCTTTTCATCCTGGAGAGAAGTGACTAGTGGGATGCCAAAGGTTTCTGTCCTGGGCCTAGTGCTTTTCAACATCTTCATCAATGACTTGGATGAAGGAGTGGAGGGCATGCTGATCAAATTTGCAGATGATACCAAATTGGGAGGGGTTGCTAATACCCCAGAGGACAGGATCAAAATTCAAAATGACCTTGACAGGTTGGAGAGCTGGGCCAAAGCTAACAAAATGAAATTCAACAGAAAGAAATGTAACATTCTGCACTTAGGCAGAAAAAATAGAGTGCACAAATATAGGATGGAGGACGCGTGGCTGGATAGCAATACGTGTGAAAGGGATCTAGGAGTCTCTGTAGATCACAAGCTGAGCATGAGTCAGCAGTGTGACGTGGTAGCCAAGAAAGCCAATGCGATTCTTGGTTGCCTCAATAGGAATCTAGTGTCTTGATCAAGGGAGGTAATGGTACCACTCTATTCTGCATTGGTTAGGCCTAATTTTAATACTATGGCCATTTCTGCACTATATTCTTATAGTGTGATTATTCCACTTTCAACATCCTATGGAATCCTGGGGTTTGCACTTTCGGGAGGGGCTGGCCGGCCTCTCCCAAAACTGCAAACTCCAGGATTCCATAGGATGTTGAAAGTGGAATAATCGTGATAAAAGAGTGTAGTGTGGAAATGGCCTATATCCAGTTCTGGGCACCTCAGTTCAAGAAAGATATTGACAAGCTGGAATGTGTTCAGAGGAGGGTGACCAAAATGGTGAAGGGTCTGGAAGCCATGCCTTATGAGGAACAGCTTAGGGAACTGGGTTTTTTTTAGTCTGCAGAAGAGAAAGTTAAGAGGGGACATGATAGCCATGTTTAAATATTTGAAGGGATGACATGTTGAGGAGGGAGCGGGCTTGTTCTCTGCTGCTCCAGAGACTAGGACAAGGAGCAATGGATTCAAGTGCAGGAAAGGAGATTCCACTTGAACCTCAGGAAGAATTTCCTGATAGGCAGAGCAGTGGAATATGCTGCCTGGGAGTGTGGTAGAATCTCCTTCTTTGGAGGTTTTTAAGAAGAGGTTGGGTGGCCATCTGTTGGGAATGCTTTGATGTGTGTTCCTGCATAGCAGGGGGTTGGACTCAATGAGCCCTGGGGTCTTTTCCAACTGTATGATTCTATGATTCTATGATTCTATGGAATGATGCTGCTGACACAATGTGCAACTGTACTAGCAGACTGTGATGATGCATAATAAGGCACTGCAAAAGATGTTCCACTGCTGAATGGGTGCTCCCATTGTGTGACAGAGGTTCTTATTGCACAACAGAACACATTGTTCATTGGGACATGTTACACATTAGGACAAGTTTTGTAGTGGGATATGTTGCACAACAGCCACACTGTTTGTGCAATCGTCTGATGGCATAACTGTATTTCTACTCCCCTCAGCTTTACTCTATCATAAGTCGATTTACAACAATGTAACTGCCCAACAGGATGCACGAGCCCACTTTTGCTGGGTGCTGGTCATTACCAAGTGGTCAGTGTCTCACTTGGAGAACCCCAGTGCTGATCTGAGAGGGCCTTAACTAGGAGCATATCCAAAACCTGACCAAATTTTTCCACACATCACGTGCTGATGTGGTCATTTGCAACATTTTCCCCCAATGTTGGCAAGGCAAGAGCTGCAGATCTGTCCATGGAAGTAGAAAGGAAGGTGTTTTGGCTCCAAATCAGATCAGATCCTGGCCCTCTACCTTTAGCTTCAGAGGTGGAGAATGGTGCACCTACAATAGTTAGGTAATAAATGAAGAAATATGTGAATAGCTTTACAGGGCTTCTGGAGTAAGATTTCTTTCAAAGTGCTTTGGGCTTAGACAGCCCTTTTCTTCTGCACCTGGAAGTATCTTCTCTTCTGTTTCTTGTCTATGATGCATTTCTGTTTATTTTTCCTGTTATTGCACTTAGGCTCTCCTTGGCTTTCTGGGAGTATCTGTCAGATTGGTGCTATAAAGAAGATAGTGGTCTCTTTGTCAGATGCAAAGGGGCCTTTTTTTTTTTTTGATATTCAGAAGTGCTTATTCCTGATGATGAAATTTAAAAAAAATATAAAAACCTAGATCAGGGCTGGGTGATGGTGGTTCTCAAGTTTTGGTTGACTGCAGCTCCCTGCATCTCTCACCATTGGCTATGTTCTCTAGGGCTTATGGGAATCAGAGCCCAGCAACATCTAGAGGGGCTCAGTTGCCCATCTGAGACCTAACCTAACACCATTATCTTACTGAAATATTTGTTTTAGGTCTTGCATGCATTGGGCTAGTTCAAGACAATCTGCAGCTTGGGATGAAGGATAAGATAGCAATCCTCCTCACATACAGAAGCCCAGTACATTTCAACCGCAAGGGAATGGCATTCTACACTGCACTTGAGGACAGTAGGTTTGTTCAGCAGGCAGAATATGTGGCACATCCTGTCCTGTCCTTCAATAACTGAGAAGCTCAGGTGGAAAGGATTGCTCCAGTTCCCTCCCTGTAGTGGTGCTCATGGCACCCACGTCGTACTCTCAAACTGTCCCAGTTTGGGATGGTCAATTCCAGTTAATCCTCTGTCATCCCACTTTGTGCTTTTCAGCTGCTTTTAAAATGTCCGTTTCTCTCACCTCCCCCTGCTTTCGTTCCCTGTCCTTGACTTACTTCAGTTGCCAAGGTTCAAAGTGCAGACGTTATTTGTACTCACTTAACAAGGGGCAGAGGAGAGGAGGGGGTGGAACTTGCCCTTCCCAATAGATTTATGGAAACGCAAACTACTGCAGTCTTTCCTGACTTGTATCTTTTTCCTCATTACTATATTTTGCCATCTTAACCATACTTTGATGTCTTGATTTTGATCTGTGAAATGCTGAAAGGTATGGAATTTGCTCTAATTTTGGGGTTAGTTTTGCAAGTTTTCATGCAAGCACATAAACTCTTAAAATGCTCCTCATGTTTCTGTGAACTGGGGGAAAATTCATTGTAACTGAACTTAAACTATACTAGTTCTTCCAGATAAGTCCAGTACATATCCCTCTACTGTTAAAATGAAAACCAGGGAAAGATCATACTGTTTAATGTTTTTGAGATTTTCTTACATTCATATGTACTTATTTAGCAACAACGGCTTTTGCTAACCACACACACACACACTTACGTTTTGCATAAGTTCCCAGAATGCCATGGAACTAGCTTTCAAGCTGCCAGCAACCCTCTCAATTTTTAGACTAGTTTCAGCCAGTTCTACCAGACCTTTCCCTTTTCTCCCCCTCATTCTCTTTGTGGAAGCCTGTAAATGGCTTGGGGACTTCATGGGAAAGAGTACTGACTCTGTATTTCAGAACAATGATTTTTTTTTTTAAAGAAAAATCCCCAACAGATTTCACGTCCTTGGCTAGATGACTTCAACCAAGACCAATAAAGCTAAGCAAACAAACAAACACAATGACATGGACTAGTCCAAATGCTGGGTTCTTAAATGAATAACTGATTAGCATTTGGCTTCTTTGGAATAATCATTAAAGTTATTATTGAATTAATCACATTTGCTCTTCCTGAACTATTTTAACTGCCTGTATATGACCCATTGGACAATTTTGCCCCAAGGCTGGAACTAGATGTGATGGATGTAGTGATGATGATGGTGGAGAGCCTGCCAGAAGTCGTGGGCCTACATCTCTTCCTGGCTTCCAGCACAAATCTAGTAAAACAAAATGCATGCCTGGGCTTTACTATATCAGGTTTCCCTTTCCCCACAGGCAGCAGACAATAAAGTGGGTGTTGGCACATGGCAATATACCATGTAATGATCCTGTGTCCCATGTTTTCTTTTACTGACCATTCCAGAACAGGAGAAAAATCACAAGACTTCAATTTGGAGTAGGAGCTCCTACAACACCAGTTGCGGCCTGTGGTAGTTTTTCCTTTCAGGGTCTTATCACACCAAGGTATCATACTGCCAGAGCAATGCATTATTCCTGGTTCAGGATCAGTCCTATCACATGAGGTCATTGCTCACAAGCAGCCATTCTGTTGCAGTCGTTTTGAACTGTGCCCTTTTTTTTCATACTGTAAGTCATCCACTAATGATTTCCTTTCCTGCAACAATCCAGTTAGCTGTGGGAGTGTGGCTTCCTCCTAGCACTTCCTTCTGCAGCTGATCCAGCAGTCGGCATGGTGTAGGTGTTCCCAGGTTGTGCCTCCCTCAGCTACTCCCAAGGAGATCTCTGCCGAGTAACATCCAGACCAATCATGAGGTGTGGGGTGGAGAAAAGGACCCAGCAATAACGCTGTGATATGGAGCGAAGAACAGTGCAAATGATGCTACTCATCCACAGATGTTGAAAGGGTGTGATAGAGACCGTTAATAACCTGATACTATCATGAGAATGGCTGTAGTAGGATTCCAGTGGAACAATGTGTATTAAGGTATGGTGTGATAAGGCGCTCAATGATGTGTCAAGACCACCATCCTTCATTCATTACTTTCTTCTGCCAAGCTCTTCAATAGTCCTGATTTTATTATCTGCCATCTCAAAAGATGAGTAAGCGACTATAGGACACAAGGGGTGAGGAAGAAGGAAACCTTCATGGCAATAACAGCTCTACACCCATAGCCACTCGCAATCTACTATATAAAAGTTAAAGTTTGTGAATTTGTCTGTTTGTCTCCATCAGGCAGGTGAAGACCTCATACGATTGGCTGTGTGAAGTGAGAAGACCTCATATGATTGGCCGGCTGTGAAGATTCTATGGAATCCTGGGGTTGGCGTTCAGGGAAGGGCCTTTAAAATTCTCAGTCAGAGAGCTCTGAATAGGCTGGTTGTTATGGACATGAGGCCTAGCAGCAAGTCCCCTCATGAACCCAACTTCTGTATATTAACAACTCTGAATACAGACTGGATTGGGGAATATGGGCAAAAGTTACAGGTTCTGAGTAACACAGTTTGGGGAATTAGAGTATCTGTGTATTTCAACCGCATCTAACTCCTAAGGTAAGGTAATTCCTAAGGTGCTAACTATGAGAAAATAAAACCCTGGGCAACCCTGAGCAAATACGGTAGTACAGTGATAAAAACGATGTAGTGACAAAGATGGGTCCATAACTAATGACAGCAGAGTTGAATACAGAAGATAGCTCTTCAGAGATTTGAAGATGGTATGATAAGTGACTGGTTGTTGTTGTGTGCCTGCAAGTTGTGTCCGAATTGTGGCTACCCTTTTTGGGGGGGGGCTGAGATTGTATGACGTGCCCAAGGTCACCTAGTTGGTTTCCATGGCTGAGCGGGGAATCAGACCCTGATCTCCGGGATTGCAGCCCAATGCTCAATCCACTACACCACGCTGGCAATCAAGTGACTGATACTCATAGGTGTATATGTTCACCTCCCTACCCTTTCCTTGATTGTCTTTTAAGTCCAAAATACACAACAGAATGGAGAATCATCTCCCCCCCCTAAAAACTATTACTTCTGTGCCTCCAATTTGAATTACCTATGAGTCAGAGGGGTTAGGCTATTTCTTCAGAGAAAATGATGCAAGCCCCCCCCCCGCTGCAAATTTGGGCAAACAACTCTCTTGTTCCCTCTTTATCTCTCTAGGTGTGTGGGTGTGTTTTGTTTCACTAGGAAATGGCAAATAGTTTGTGGAGAGAAGAATTAATTCCTCTTTCCCCTGGTGTTGCTGTCTTTTAGTCTCTTATCTAGTTTTTGTCCTTTGTTAAACAGGATTGGCATGCTCCTGTCACTCTAAAATCCCCTGCAAAATCTGTTTCAGTAAAGACCACGAAGGGCCAAGGAAAAAACCTACATGTGTGCACTCACAGACAGTGCCAAATCTATGATACTACAGTAAAGCTTCTTGGATTCGCTGCCCCCAATTTCCTTTATGCAACCTGCTAAATAGTAGATAAATTGTCAAAAGATTTCTTGCAAATAACATCTCAAATTAAGTGGTCTTTGTAAACATAGAAGCCAAGAAAAAGAGAAGACAGGTTTTCAAAAAGTCTTAAAAACAGACAAATTAATACTGCAAGAAAATGACAGAAATAGCAAATTTGCCATTGTAGAGTATGCTCTGAGGCCAGATATGTGTGCTGCTATATGTCAATCAGACATCAGGCTGATAAAGCTGAGGCCCAGATATGCCTCCATAGATGATAAAACCACTGACAGATATTTGCTTCATGGAGAAAACTAAGAAAAATGTTTAGGAAATCTTTATGAGCTGTGGAAAGCTGTATTAAAGATACTGCATTTCTCCCCGTTTTATTGCTGGAAATTTGGAATGACACTTTACAGCATGGGAAAAGTGTGAAAAGGTTATCTCAAAATCAGGGTAGATGCAAGGGTGGTAGTAGCACTGGTGGATTCTCACACCCCACATTCTCCCACTCATTCTTCTTAAGTCCCCCATGGACAAGGTTGCTCTGGGTAAGCCTGATGAATTTGATCTCAGTTCCTTCCACAAGTATAGCACTATGGTTCCACTTTAACTGTCAAGTCCTGGGCTCTGGAGTTTGGTGAGGAACCAAAACTTCCTTGCAGAGAATTAAAAGTACCCCTGCTTGAACTCCAAATCCCAAGATTTTAATAGACTGTTGCCATAGCAGCTGAAGTGGAATCATAGTGCTAAAATTGTATAATGTGACAGGGCGCCTGATGGTTGAATTCATCATAAAAAAAAATAGGTGGAGACAAAGCATGAATGAATTCATGGGGTATAGTATTGTCTGCACCAAACAGTTATCTCTGCTTCTGGTGCAGTTTTGTAGGTTGGGGAGAACCAAAGGAAGGGCGGGCAGGTGGCATAGTAATGTGATTTTGACTGTTCTGTCTAGTGACATGATATGACATATTTTTTCAGACATTAAAGCTTGAATCCAGTTCAAGGATACCCACTCTACCCTGGGTAGTAAATTCTTGGGTAGATCCTGCTCAAAACTCTTGAAGAGGAAAACTGTTGCTTGTCTATGTGTCTGCTGTAATCTTTACAAAAAAGATTCCTTTGGTATAATAGCCCAGTCTCATAAAAACCATCTGGTGTTCCCTCCTTTAGTAAATGTGATCTAATTTGATCATTAGCTGGGTGCTCTCTGAAGCAAAACTGTGGCAACTACCAATGAAGAGGGTGTGAGGTAGAAATCAGGCATGATGTTGTTGCTAGATGAAGACCTTAGTTGTGTGTGAGGGGACACCTTGTGTTGGGAGAGCAAAGTATCAAAATGTAAACGTCTAGCACCTCCACATGCTATGCATCATTTTGAGGAGCAATCCTATCTGAGCTGAAGGAGAATGATAACAATATGGGCACATTAGTGCTGGTCTTGGGAATCGAGATCTGTTCCATATGCTTACCACAGACAAAAGCTAAAAATAATATGGAAAACCTCACTGCTGACTCATCTGAATCATGCTTCATCACAGATGGGAATTACAGAGAAAAGACAGTTTTGCTTGTTTAGTGTGTGCTATTTCTCAATAGCTCAAGGAGCAAGATGAGCAGGTGATCTGTCATAGGTGGGTCCTTCCAAGGAGGGCTCAAGAGTGGTCTTCCAGCCTCCATCCACCTGCAGCAGGCAGTCTCGGTAACACTCTGAGCGGGGAATTTCCCAGCATTCCACTGTCTTGATTTACAGTAGGCAACTGGGAGGACAGCAATGTAGGGGGAGGGTCTAATCATGTTATCTTTTCCAGCTAGCCTTGAAAATGAGGGAGGAGGACTGTCTTTGCACAGCTTTAGTCTCCTGAGGTTTCTGGGAAGAGGAAGTAGAGCTGAGAGATCAGCTGGAATAACGATGGGATGGGGGTGAAGAGAGAAGCAAAGAAACAGTCTTTTGTAAATCAGGGTACACTAAACAGAGAGTTCTGACCTTTTGGATTCAAGAGGTTCAGAAGCGTGTTTGTGTAAGGGAGGTAATCTGCCAATAATACCCACAGATGGTCTGATTCATAAATAGCTTCATCCTGTTATTTACTTTTTAAACCAAAGTCAATCCAAGGAGATCAGATCCCACGTGCTGTTCTATGTCTGCAACCTCAGCACAGGTCCTATTAAGTTAGCATTATTTTTTTTCCCTCTATCCATTTTTTCCTAGTCTCTGTCAAGGAAATTATTGAGATAAAGGCAATCAGCATCATTGATTAGGCAATCAGCACAATCAGTAATTCTACTGTTAGGCAATCAGTATTGACTCAAACTCAGCAGTATGCCCAGTGTTTGGGGACAAACACAGTCAATCAGTTTTGCTACCCATTGACTATGACTTGGATAATCACATTGATTATGACTGAGTTACATAGAGAATACAATGCTAAGAGTCCCCATGCACACTCTGGGATGTTTACTGGTTTCTTCTGCTGATGGTTGAAGGCTCAAATGGAAGGCTCAAAGAGAGGTTTGAACAATTGAAAAAGTATTCAATAAAATATGTAAAAGGTACAAATTGTCACATTGAGGAAGGTATTGATGCATTGGTGGAGGACATTGGAAAGAAACCTGTCATGCCATGCACATTGAGAGGAATGGCAAGAAGCTCGAGTTTCTCTGTGGGTCCAAAGGATCAAGGTGCAGGATCAATGGCTTCACCAGCTCTCCAGTGCCATCTCCTAGCAAGAAGCTTCAGCTATGACTCACACAAGGGAAGTGACAGCATAGCTTCTCTGGTTAGGCAGCTCATTCAGTTTTGAAACATTTCAAACTATAGTTTCATACAAATTCTGATACTGCATTTCCAAGGTTGTCTTTATTAAAAAACAACAACAAAAATATCAAGACAGTTAAAAACAATGTGGACTTTAATCCAAATTGTAGCAGGAAGGAACTGATTTTTATGTAGCCCCAGATGTTGCTGAACTACTTGAAGTATTCCTCACCATTGGTTATGCTGGCTAGAGCTTCTGAGCTTCACAGTCCAACCACATCTGGAGGGCCCCATGACTCCAAGTGGTAGCGTTTTCAGCCCTTGACATTTTTTTTTTAAAGATTGTGATCCTAGGTGGGCAAGGAGAGATGTCTGGAGGAAGAAGATGACCCTTAGCTTTCTGGATCATGGGGCAGAATGTGGTCATGGTCCAGAAGTACTAAGAGGGCAGAGTCCAATGATTTGATGAGCCTGGCAGCTGGGCCCAATGAGAAAATCTATCTGTAGTATACGGGAAATAACCTGCCAGTGGCTTTTGGTGACCTCCAAGTGGATAGGGTGATGAATCCACTCTGAGGTTTAGTCTGAACTTTAAAGTAGATGTCTAAGGTGTTGACGTCTCCCCCCAAATAGATATCAGCACATTGGATAACTCCTTTAAACTTCAGAATAAAGCTCAGAACAGATTCACTGCCCGGTTGAAATGGGTGCCACTAATTGCCATTGCAGTGTCTCCCAATCTGATGTCTTCCAGGTGTGCTGTACTAAACGGCATCATCTGGAGAATGATATAGTCCAACATATCTGGAAGGGAACTGGGCTGTAGGAGGCTGGTGTAGGGCACACAGGGAGGGGGAAAGCCAACTCTACCCCTCTTCTGTTGTCAACTGATCCCAAAGCATCCATTTCCCTGCTCTTCAGTCCCTCTGGGCAGTTCTACCCAATCTGCTTTTGATGGATAGTCTGTGAGGAGAAGGGCTTTCTGTCATGTAGAACTCAGTCAGAACCCTTTTGATGTTCACCTGCTTTTATCTAATTTCTGGGCCAGCCAACCCAAATACCATGAAAGCACCAGATCCCATCTGATTTTGGAATCTAGGCATGTCAGGCCCAGTTAGTAATGGGAAAGAAAACTGCAGGGTGTTTTTCAAAGGAAGACAATTGGCAACCACCTGTGAGTTCTCCTTTCTGAAGAAACCCCCAATGAAATTCGAGTTGCTATAAATTGACAGGTGACTTCAAGGCACATCCTTTACTTACCTTATTTCTTCTCTGGGCCACTTTGACCTGGGATGAATCCTCTAGAAGCAGAAATTTTTTTCAGTTGTTTTGTTTCCCCTTTGCAAGATATGTCACAGTTCTGTTTTCACAAAAAATTATTGAGTCACGATTGTGGCAGTATTGCCATGATTATAACTTCCTCCTCTAATCCACTTTACCAGGCATCAGTTGCATGGGGGAGAAGGGAGTCCATTCTGTCAGCACGGGTGAATGATGTTGCCATCAGGTTTATGGTGAGCATTACTTAGTTAACGAACTTAAGTAGCTGATGCATCATCATCATCACCACCACCACCACCACCATCACCATCACCATCGCCATCACCATCACCATCACCATCACCATCATCTATAATGATCATATGGATAACAAGGGCTAACAGTAGTACTGCACACAGGTAGGCCTATGTTCTAAGTCTGGGTCTAACTCGTTTCCAGGAAACTGAAAGTCCTGACCACTCCCATCATAGGTGATAAAATATCCATAAAAAACTTTTCCAAAAGGGGAAAAAAGGAAAAGGGCAAAAAGACAAAATGAGGACTATAGCAGAGATGAATCAGATAGATGGTTTCACATACTAATGGCTTATACTGTTAGAGTGTATTCACGGTTGAGTTCTATTGAGATGCATCACAAGGGCTTTTTAATGAAATACTGCCCCAGTATTTGAGAACCTAAACTCTACTTGTTGAAACTGACAGCGTGATCAGTAAAGTTCTGAAAATGTGCAGCATATACTGAACTGAGCGAACGCATGCCAGCACAATGTTATGGAAACTGCAGGTTTTCCCTACTCACATCTGCCTGCAGAACAATTGCAGAGCAATATTGCATATACAAAATTTTGTTTTCCTTCATATGCAATTTTTTGATCTTTATAAATTGAGTAACAACAGGTTTTAGTCAATGCCAATGCCACAATCTTATCTTTCTGTTCATCCTGGGACAGTTTGACATCACCATGTGATAATTCACCAACCACTTCAGAGTGCATATTGTCCATGAGAAAATGCTGACCCTGTGCTAACTGCAACCCTGTGTTAACCGCAGCCCATAAGAAACTAGTCATGTGCACATATGGAATTTAATTTTCTGGCAACCACAAGCTGCCCTATATGTGGGCTACTGATAGTATGATTAAAGATGGTTCCTGAAGATAGTGATGGGTTAGATGTGGTTGAAGTCATGTGGCAATTTCATAAAATTGGGTCATCTACAGCTTTCTCGTAAAATAATCCCATGGGTTTTTGATGGGTTCGATAAAATCGTGAGGCATTGGAAACAAACAAGCCGTATGGATTATCTATTCACATGAACCATTGACAGACATCTGCCACCAAAGGAAAGGGTGAAGACTGCTCCAAGCTTGAAAAAGTTACTTTTTGAATTACAGCTGAATTCCTCAGCTGACAAGACCACAAGATCATGGTGATGGTGTTGCAGTTCTGGAAGTTGTGATCTGCAAAGTAATTTTTCCATCTTCTAAGATTACAATGTTGGCATTGAACTATAGATCCCTTTAGGGTTTCACATGACTAAGATGTCAGAATCTTATCTTCCATGAAGTTGTAATTTTTTAATCATAGGTCTACTGTACAGTATGTAATCTGTGTTTTATCGTCTACATTGTGAACATGATGCTGAATTGCTCAGCTTTGTACATTTGCATCTCTTATTGGAAAGAAAGGAAATAAAACAGGATATGATTAATAAGGATATAAATAGAATAAAATGAATGGATGGATAGATGGATGGATGAATGAATGAATAAAATAATGTTTGAATTTGAAATTAGAAAGCAACAACCAACAAAAACAAAATATGTGATGGATAAATCCTGGAAGATGTGGAAGTAGAAGACTTTAGGAATCTGTGGGAATGTTAACCTGTGTCTTTTCATCTAGGCCCAGCTTGTATATTTGTAAACAAATGCAAGTATTACATAAAAAGCTTGGAAGAGAAGGGGGACTTCCTTCCCCAATAACCTTAGGAGAAATTAGAAGACCAGGTCTGGTAAATCAAGGATTCAACCTTATGGAAAGAAACATATTTCTGTTTCACACCTCGACAGATTGGAACAGATGAACAGATTGGGCTGGGAGGAAGCTTTCTGTAGAGGCTACTCAGTGGGTGTTTTGATCACAGTTGTGGTACCTACAGGAAAGTCTGAGAAAAGGGCCAAAAATTGCCCTAACAGGGTGTTTCCTTCAGAAAGTAGGTGAGTCCCCAGCAGAACCACTTTCCGAAAAAGGGAAACTAAACCTTTGTGAACACTGCACTCCAGAGAATTCTTACTGCATGGAGAACTGGAGTATACAATAACATGGGGGAATGTGCTATTTGGACTTTTTCTTGTCTCAAACAACAAAATGCCCATGATATAGGAAGTGATTGCTGCTTTCATTTGTTTGTTTCATTTGTTTGTAGGTAGGTTTACTTTCTGCCCAGAGAAGGGAGATTTGAACATTTCAGATTTGAGCTTCAGGACACTTTCTTTGAAGACCGTAGGACTGTAGCTTAGATTGCATGTGAGAGATTTCGCCTAAATATTTAATAAACCATTAAGGAAAACAGGTGTTGGCATTTAGAGACCTAGCAATTCTAAATATGTAACATAATAACAATCCTATCACCTCATATAATGAAAGTGCAAAACTGGACTATGACATACCCAAACATTTCTCAGTCCAGCCACTGAACCTGCACAGGATGTCTGTGGTTAGAGAACAAAACTTTGCTCTGTGGCTTTTTCTGGTGGTTTCCTCAGTTAATTTTATTGGCATGTATGGTCACTGATTTTTTTTTTAAAATGCCAACATCAGGTTAAGCCAGTGGATTTCCTAGCCACTGCATTTTGATTTCTGCTTGCTGTATGTGGCAAGAGGACTTGCTGTACGTGACAAGAGGAGCAACTCTAGGGTAGTTGCTGCCAGACAGACAGACACTTTATTTCGGTCATTGACCAATAAAACAATAATAAATACAGAATAAATACATAAAAACTAATAAAAGAAAAAAAATAGCAAAGATTAAATGGCTCGCATCAGCCACTATTAACCGTTTGAGAACGTATCTTACACATAATATACAAAAACTTTGCTACTTTGAGTATAACAGTTTGCTCCTGATTATCCATAGTTGCTGCCATTTTAGATGTGGCATAAGCCTGTGGCATGACCAGCCAGAGCATGTTTACACCAATTTTATTTTTTTGGGGTTAGCTGTAAACAAACCTTGTGCAGTTGGTAGTTTCTATAAACTGGAACAATCTGTGGGAATAAATGAATCAATCCTTTTTTGAGGTATCTCTGTCCCTACCCTACAGAAGGGTTCAGGGCCATGATGTCTTTGTTAGGAGTGCAACTTCCATGCTTGCCCTAGGTGCTGTTTAGCGTAGATGCACCACTGTCTGCAGGGACCTTGGAAAGTCCCCTGGAGATATCAACAGATGCTTGTTGCAGCATGTCCAGCTACAGGCAAAATGATGAGTACCTCCCAATGAATCCTCCAATCTCCAAGAACATGGAAGTGGCCATGTTGGGGGGGCTATATTTTTAAAAAGTATGTTTGGGGGGCTAGATCTGGGAGATGTAGCTACAGAAATGTAGCTACATGCCACACATATGTCTGCTGATGCAGGATCTCAGCTTTTGATTCCCATGTTATCTTTTAGATTAAATGGGGTCACATTCTTATGTTCTTTAGGAGTTTGGCACAAATACCCTGAAGGCAATGGATCGCATCTGATCTCGGAAGCTAAGCAGGGTTAGGCCTGGTTAGTACTTGGATGGCCACCCACTAACAAATACCGGGTGCTGTAGGCAATATCTGAGAGGAAGGACCTGGCAAAACCACCTCTGAGTATTCCTTGCCTAAGAAAATTCCTCCAATTGGCTGACAGGCAACTTGAAGGCAAACACACACACACACACAAATTTTTATACATGATGCTAAATCAAGAAAGGGGAATGTTTTTCATCATGAGGCCTCACTCCTTTCTGAAGTGGACCCAAGTGACAAAGATAGACTTGGCCAAAGCCAATAAGTCTTTCTATAACTTCCCTAATTTATCTCCCTGTTTTTTGCTTCATTTCTCTCATGCTCTTTGCTATCACCAGTTTGTTTTCCACTCAGTATACAGAGAAAAGAGTTGTTACTTTCCCTGTGTATAAGGAAAAAAATGCAAGTGATCTGGTGATGGAATAAGCGATTGGGGCTCATTCACACATAATTATAGAGTGATATTTCATTTCAGCTGCCGTGGTTCCATCTCATGGAATCCTGGGACAGGCAATTTAAGGAGAAGCATTTAGAATTCTCAGCCAGAGTGTTCCAATGCCTCTGATGAAACTAGAGATCCCAGGATTCCATTGAACGGAACCATGGCAGTGGAACTGGAATCATAATGCTATAATTCTGTAGTGTGAACAGGCCCCAGATTTCTTCTTCCATTGCCAAATCCTCTTGAAAAAGGAAATGGCATAACGTGTTGCCACAAAGGAGTGGCAGGAGAGATGTTGGACTGAATGGGGGCAGGCTGGTAGGAGTTATATTTGGTCTCTTAATAATGGATTCACCAGCACTGTACTTCATTCAGCACTCTGTCAACTGTTAAAATGTTATCTAATAGCAGTTGCTGTGGGGCTTGATTTTCACCAGAACCACAGTGTGCTGGAAGGTTCAACAAAAATGGCCTCCCTACTGCCACACAGCTGCAAAAGAATGGGTGAGGGAGTTCCAACTGGCATCAATGGGAACTTTCCCCATATGCCTCATGCTGTGATGGGAGCAATTTTTGCAGTGTCACAGCTGCAGAGGGAAGGATTAAACTGTCACTCCCAGCATACTTTGATTCTGATGAAAATCTTCCCCCATGTCTGTCATTATATAAATTAAAATACCTGAAGTTCCTTATTGGCACATTTTGCTTGGGAAATTAATCTTCGCTTATTTCATTCGCACACACAAGAACCATTTTTCCCCCACTTACTAATTTTTTTTCTTTTTGCATTTCAGGACTTTTTCATGGAAAAAAATTATTTGCAGAAAAATTCTTTTTCCACATAAATTTTTGTATTTGTACAAAAGCCAATGGTTTTGTAATGGAAACACTTGCACACACATACACATTTTTGCACAAAATAGACTGTTTTATGTGCAAAGAACCCCCTCTTTTTTTGTGCAATGATAAATCTTGCAGCAGTTGAACATTTTTCCCCTAAAAGGGTATGTGAAACACCTTTTCTTGTTGAAGATGAAAAGTTTCTATTTTTGCACCTGTACACTTGATATGCTGTGTAATTTTTCCTCTAGATTGTCTGAGAAACATGAAGATCCCAGATGCACATCTTCCCCACTCGAGCCATCAAAATGTTACAATAGGAATAAATGAAAGAACTAGCCATTTTCTGCCTCTTTGTGACATTCCAAATTAGTTGCAAGAGACAATCTGTTCTCACTCTACCTAATGATAGGGCTGGCCCTGAGGAAACAGAAATCCTTGGGTGTATACTTGATTTAAATAATGCTGGCCCTTCTTGTGTCTGTTTGTGGAGAGCAGAGGTCATTCAAGGGCTGCTTTTCTGGGGCAGCCAAGTAGAAACTTGTGAGGAAAATGTTCCACATGTTCTCCCTTCTGAATATATGGTTGGCTAAATTACAAAGCAGTAATGCTGACTAAAATAAGTAAGTGCACTTCACAGGATTAAGGAAGGGGAAAAGTAGATTGCAAAAATATGTGTTTAAGGTTCTGCTTTACTATGTATCTCGATTTGGACTGGGAGTTGGGGTGTTGGTTACCTCAGGCAGCAAAATGTCTTTGCCTTTTCTTTCTCCACTTATTCTTCTTTCTATCTCTTCATTTCTTACCAGAACAAGAAGAAGAAGAAGAGGAAGAAGAAGAAGGAGAAAAGGGGAGTCGTGTCTATTTGGAAGTGATCCCACATTTTTAGTAAGTCACAACAGCATGTTCATCTGATCTTTTCATAAACTAGCATTCTCTTCCATCGTTAATATGACAGAGACATCTTCTAAAGAGACTGATAAGTTCTGCAAGACCACAACCAACTTCTCCACTGGACTTCTTTGGGCTAGATGAGAAAAACAGTCCGAAGTTTAATGGAGCAATTCCAGGCACTGAACTCTATTTCCAAAATAGGTTCACTATCTTGGATGAATCCATTAAAGTTCAGAATAAAATTTGTAGCAGAAGTACTATCCCACCAACATGGAAACCTCTAGCCAGCACTGAATGCAGACCAAACAAGAGCCATTTCTGCACTAGACTGTTATACTGCTATTATTCCACTTTCAACATCCTATGGAATCCTGGGGTTTGCAGTTTAGGGAGGGGCCTTGCAGATAAGTCCTTATGATGCTTTTTCAAACCCCGGTTAAGAGGCATTACAGTATATAAATAAGGAAACCAATGTACAGGATCCAATGCAGTGAAGCGATTTGAGCATTGGACTAGGACTCCTGGAAAAGTCTCAATTTCCCACTTAGCCAGGGAAACCCACTGGGTAATCTTGGTCAAGTCACATTCTGTTAGCCTTAACAGAAAGGCAATGGCAAACCTCTCTGAATAAATGTTGCCAAGAAAACCCTGTGAGTGGGCTGCCATAAGTCAGAGTCAAGTTGAAGGCATATAACAATAAAGACTATTATGCTGTTGCCATTACAGCTCATGCGAAGTGAGAAAAGGCTCTGTGTGGTATAGTTTTAGTCAAGGTTATTGGATTTAATTTTGAGGAAAGCGAATGAGAAGGAAGAAGGGAAGATGGTGAACAATGAAGCCTTTTCAGTGTCAAAAATTATACGAACACAACGAGGAAACATTTAAAGAAGTGTTCTGTCTGTGAGACCTAGCTCACTACTTCCACCCAACTACATTTTCAGGCTATCATAGACGTGCTGCTTATAACACTGTAGGCAAGGCTGGATTAAGGTTGTTGGAAAGCTGGAGCAATTCCAAGAACATGACCCTTCCCTCTTTGTGCATATATCTGAGCTTTGGGAGGGCAGGGCTCCATTCATGCCACACAATCGTAGCACTATAATTCTGCTTTAACTGCCATGGCAGCATCCCATGGAATTCTAGGACTGGTACTTTAGGGAAGTCATTTGGAACTGTCTGCCAGAGCTCTAGCGTTTCACCAAACTGCATGCCCAGGATTCCATGGGATGCCTTAGCAGTTAAAGTGGAATATAGCATGATATTTCTATGGTGTGAATGGGCCCCTTTGGTTTTACTGATGGATCAGGTTTTGGTGATGCTTCCTGGCCAAGGAGAGCCCTTCCTAGGACCAGCTTTTTTCAGATGTGAGGGGTACCCTACCCTTGCCTGTGTCCCAGTTGCTATTACTGTTATGAAGGCAGCAATATTGGCACCTATCTCTCTTCACTTAAACCACAGCTGGGAAATATGAGTTAATATAGGGGGCAAAGGCTACCAAGCCTTGGGTAGAACAGTAGAAAAGATATCTACAGCGCCCCTTTCTATGGAAACATTTCATTCTTAAGAGAATCATATAGTAAAAGAAAGCTGACTGCACAGTAATTTCCTGTGTGTGTGGCTGTGGCTGTGTATACATATGATGCCAACAGCAGCATGGTGCCCTAGCCACTTAGAGTCTTGCAGCATTTGCTTCAAATGCTCCATTAATAATCTAGCCTTGGATGCAGACAACAGAAATGAACCAAAATCTTGGACGGTGATGGGTTTAATGTTAAATTTTGCATTAAATTTCAACATTAAAACAGATGAAAAAGCAAAATAAACCCAAGTTTAGAAAACAGAAATGATTTGCATGCTCATCACTGTGCATTAAAGAAATTCTCATAGTTTTATGCATGATGCGAAGCCGTGCTGAATTAGTCAACAAGTATGATATTGCATACTTGGCTCCAACAGCCTTCCTACTAAAGCACAACAAACATCTAAAGGTGGTCTCTCAGCTTGCCAAATCAGTGTCTAGGCTAGGTATACTCTTGCACAATGCTCTGACCGTGCTCCCTCAAATAGGACAGAACTTCCTTTAGGTGTGGCTGCATAACAATTTCCTGTGTTCTCAGTTTAGATGTGCATTTGTGTTAATCTAAAAATGTAGGAAGTCAGCTGAAATATGTGCTCTTAAAAGACTTTTAACAAGCTGAAGGCATGACACCTGCATAGCCTGTGAGGCTATCAGCATTGCCACAGCTTGCAATGTGGTTAAGGAAATTATGCTGATACATTTTGACAGATATAGTGGTAGCTTCAGGGTGTACCCACACTGCACAGTTATAGCACTTTGAAACTATTTTAAATACCATGGCTCCATCATATGGAATCCTGGGATTTATAGCTTGATAAGGGACTCACCTGGAGCACTCTCTCTAGTCCACCCCAGCAGAGAATTCAAAGTACCCTATAAAATGACGAATCCCAGGATTCCCAGGGATGGAGGCATGATAGATAAATCAGTATCAAACTGTCATAAATCTGCAGTACAGGAAGCACATGTGGATTGAAAAAGCAATAGGGACATACATAAGAGCATTTAAGGCATATCTAAGTTCTACTTCTGCTTCTTATTCTAAACTACTATGGAGACTCATTCCTGAGAAGGTGACAGAAGAAAAACTACAGAAAGAAAGGTCTTTTAGAGTGAGATGGTGAACATGTAAATTATTGTTTCTTTTTTTACATTTGCATTTATGATCTTTTGGAGGTTATTCTTCAGGTCTCCTACAAGTCAGTATAAACTGACTATTTTCTCTTTCACTGTAAGAGAGAAAAGTCTAGTTCTTGTTCTGGGAAATTTTTAAAAGACTAGAAAGCCCAATTATTATTATTTTTTTTAAGAATAGCCTAAACATTACCAGTCAGTACTCTACAGTAGCTATTTAGGTACTTAGTTAAGTATATTTAACTAACTAACTTCTTCTGGCTTGACCCCCATCCCAAACCTGATGGAAATGTCACACCCATTTTCTTGTCACTAGAATGGACTTCCTTCTCCCCATGCATCTCATTCCTGGTAAACCAGGTAAAACTTCTTGGGGAAGAGGAGTAACCATTGTGGAAATAACGTCACAATCATGACTATGTAGTGATTGGGAATATGGAACAGTAACCTAGATTTACTCATGCATAACTGTTCCATATTTAGTTCCATTAGGCCCTTTCCACACATGGGAAAAGAACTGCGAAAAAACGCTACCAACTGGACTTCTTCAGCGTCTGGGCGAGTCCGTCGGGACGAGGAGCAGTGCGAGCTCGTTGCTCCGCACTGCTCTGGCATCCAAAATGGCAGCTACCGGAGAAGCTCGCCAGCCTAAAGCCTGCCCCGGCAGATCTGCAGGCATGCACTTGTGGAATGTGGGGACGGAGCAAACCCCAGCATTCCATAAGATGTTGAAAGTGGAATAATCGTGCTATAAGAGTGTAGTGCGGAAATGGCCTTAGATAACCAACACTGTTAGGCATCAAGATAATGTCATTGTTTGTGAGGCTCCAAAGAAGCCAGAGCAATTTCTAAACCAAATATGCCATCCAGAAGTAATGTAATTGTTTCCAATGAAGAAACAAACAATGTTGCTAGACTAGACTGGCAATGATCATCCAGAGGACCTTTTCATCAGCTGCTCCTAAAGTGTGGAATGGCCTGCTGGAAGAGATTAGACAGGAGAACATGATATCTGAATTTTAAAAAGTTCTAAAGACCTATCTTTTCGAGCAGGCCTACCCAGTTGATTTTTAACTATGAATTTTAAATTAGCATATTTTAAATAGTTTTAGCTGAATGTACCTCATCTTGAGCCCTGGGTAAAGGCAGGTAAGAAATAAATTGTTGTTGTTGTTATTACTATTTTCATTGATACCTTCCATAGAGATATATGGGCTGAAAGGGTGTCAGAATGATTCCTGCATAGTTAAAAGATTTTCAGATGTACATGGAAATCTGACAGTTTTGAAATAATCTAGTATTTTATCCTATATCCCAGAAAGATATGAGGACCCATCCAGACACACAGTACCTTCGTGCTATCTCAGAATGTTGATCGAAGAAAATAGCATGCTGGGAATTTATCCAAAGGAAAGCAACAGACAGCCTAGTAGTTCCCTTCAGTATGATGCCTAAAGGGAAGAGGAATTAGGGTTGGGTGGTGGATGGAAACTATCTGACCCCTCCCCAGTTCCCAGGGTTCCCCAGATCCTTTCAAGCAACTTTCCTTGACTTGGTCCTCTCTGGTATGCTTCATAGGCAAGTATACATTTTTATTTTTGTATTGAAGAGCCAGAGATCCATTACAGTGTAGTACTTTGAGTGTTGGATTAGGACACTGAGAGACCAGGGTTTGAGTGTCGTTTGTAATTTACACATCCCAAAAGTAGGGGAGGAGAGGTAGATGTGTCTGGTGTTTTTTTAAAAAAGAAGAAATGCACAGAAATGTTTTTCACATGTGTACATTGCGTTTGAGAGTTTTTCTTAGCACAACAGCATGTTTCTTTCTATGACGACAGATGGGTTACACAAGCTGTAAACCTGCAGGAGAACCAGTGTATGGTCAATGGCCACTCCTCAAACACTAGTGATGCATCAGAAGTTACATTATTTAGGGTACAAATTGCAAAGATTTTTGTAGCAAATAAAATAAAACTAACAAAAAAATGTTTATCAATTGTTAGCTGTTTAAAAAATTGTCCAGACTTATCTGGAAGACTGGATGCAGCAAAGACAGGCATTTCTGTAAAGTAATTGCTCCTCTTTGCAATTGATCAGATACTGTGAAGCTGAAGATCTTGCACCATGGATTTAACTGTAGTTGACCCTGAACTCCTAGCTTCCATCCTGAGATGGGTGGGTAGAAATAATATGGGATGTAGAGACAGTGGATGGGACAAGAACTGACCTGTAGAAATGCTTGTTGAAAAGAGAGGACAGAGATGTGTTCGTGCTATTCTAGAAAGCTGTAGAGCTACAAAATAAAGCATTATCTATTATTCACTGAGTAAAATCCAGAATAAAGGGATCAACTATCTGCACATCTCTTTGATCGACTTTAGTTAACATTAGGAGGAAGTGTTGGCAGTTTTCTTGTTTGGCAGCTATGAAGAAAATAAAACATGCTTCTTAATATTTGTGAACTGAATACAGGGACAGTGTCATCCTAGCCAAGTTCTATTCAGAGGTAAGCTCCATTGATTCCAGTTCTGCTTGCTCCCAGAAATGTAGATCTTGAATGGAGGCAACTAAGCTGCTCCAATGAAATTTCGTTTATTGCATAGCTATCACACTTTTCCTCCAAGAAATTTAGAGCAATATATGTTATGTTTTTACAAAAACCATTCTGGGAAGTGTGTTCTGCTAAAATGCAACCACTTAACCATGAAGCATACTGTCTTCGTTTGACCAAACTTTGGTCCAAATTCAATACTATGGTTCAGATCCATGGCTGAGTCATAATTAGAGTAAACTCACTGAAATCAATAGGAGTTAATTGTGTACCCTGACCAACTTAAGTCCTGTTAATTGCTATGATTAAGCTTTAAGTATGACTGAGGACCTTTCCACACTACATTGTTATAGTGCTATTATTCCACTTTCAACATCCTATGGAATCCTGGGGTTTGCAATTTACAAAGGGGCATTTAGAATACTCAGCCAGAGAGCTCTTTGGCCTTAGTAAACTACACACCCCAGAATTCCACAGGATGTTGAAAGTGGAATAATAGCACTATAACAGTGTAGTGTGGAAAGGCCCTAAATTTGGATTCGACCCAATGTAGTATATCCTACTGGCCCAACAGCGAAACTTTTAATACTTTTATTTATTTAACGTTTATTTTTAGAGCATCTTTAAACTAAGTTCCATAATTCTAAAACTTTGGTTATTTTAGTATCATTATCTGAAGTGGTTCCAAGATGAGAAAAACAGCACTGTCATAGGAGACTGGATGAGAACAGTCAAGGCCTCTACTAAGTGCCTAGGTGAGTATAGTATAATATGAGTATTTAGTTCACTTTTGGTCTTACAAGACCAGTTTTCCTTTCAAGAAATAAATAAAATTAATCTAACAAATGCAAAACAACCATTTGCACTTTAAACAGCCATTCATGTGTATAGTCATGCAATATTTTGTAATTTTACAGAAATAAACATATTTTATACAAACAATATGAATTATTGGTGATGATGAAAAAGTAAATGATGGACACTGTAAATATATGAGAAATTTACACTACAGTACAATCACAAAATCAATCGCAAAAGGATAAATTTAAAGGAAAAGTGGAGGATTCTGCTCAATTTGTGGGACTGGTAGATGAAAAATGTACTAAGTCATAGCTTAGCTGGACAATAACTACAAGAAGAGTCAGTCCAGATACATAAACTGAACTCAATCTGCTGTGTAGTGACTGAACATAATGGCCAGTATTCTACCTCAGCTACTTAGGCCCTTTCCGCACCGGGCTATTAAAATGGTGCACAGCGACCTCCGATGGAGGTCTTCTGCACCATAGAGTGGACTGGGGCGGACTACTTTTTGTAGTTCCGCACCTCAGCCCGGTTCAGAGGACTGGAACTGGTCATGCAGCGTGCTTTTTAAAAACCTCTTTTTCGAGGTTTTTAAAAAGCACGGAGCGCGCAAACCCCAGGATTCCATAGGATGTTGAAAGTGGAATAATCGCACTATAAGAGTGTAGTGTGGAAGCTGCCAGGATGCAGTCACACTACATAATGAGAATGCTCTTATTCCACTTTAACTGCCATTCCACCCTGTGGAATCGTGGGGCTTATAGTTTAGCAAGGCATTAAAAAGCTCTGATGGAGAATTCTAAATGCCCCTCCCTGAATTGCCAGTTCCAGGATTCCATAGGATGGAACCATGACATTTAAAGTGGAATGATAGCACTATAACTGTGTAGTGTGAATGGGCCCCCGGTATGAATGAGGTTGGTAGGGAGACTGGTTGTGGTTTTTTTTTGCCAAAAACTCTGACTAGGTGAACTTCCAACAAGATCCTTCTTGGCCTTTCTGTCCATTGTGAACACCCTAGGGCAAGGAAGGAACATGTCAAGACTCCTCAGCTATAACTGGAAGCATGACGGGTATGATTTCTTCTTGCTTGAGAAATGACCAGTTTCCTTCTAGAAATGTTATCTTGGAAAGCAAAAGGGCAGCTCTGATCTCCAAAAGACCGTGTCACTTGCTTTCATGAGTAAGACCAGAGTGTGAGGAAGTTACTTTTTTATTACTGTTCCCAGTGTGTACTAGGTGGGTACTATAGAGTGCTAGGGGTGTGGAAGTCCAAAAGATTTTCCTTCAAGGCTGGGTAAAGCTGGGCACTGTGATCTGGCGAGCTGAGGCAGTTTGCTTTCTGCTCTGTTAGGAACCAAGTTGGTAAGTAACAGAACCCATCAAATATGAATAGCAGCCTTGACCTTTGGAACAGAGGCCATGAAATCAGTTTTACCATCAGTCACATCCAATCAGCCCAGGGGATGGGCAAGCCATTTGAAAAAACAGAAACACAAGAGCCATGTCAGTGCTCTTTGGCAACAACTATGAACCTCTCACTTGAGCTCACATTGCCAGAGCCTTTCAGTTCTCTATCCCAGTCATTTCATCGAAACCAAATTAAAGGCAAAAGCGTTGGCGGGAAGCCAGAGAAGCAGAATCTGTAAGAAAGTGAAAAGCTATTCCTGAAAGATTAGATGACTATCAATCACTTTCTGCCACAATTTCCCCGAGACCCTTCATGTTAATTCATACACGAAAGCAGCAACATAAAGCAACTGTGCCTCAAGGAAAGTCTTTGCACGTTGCCATTTGCACATCTGCAGCAGGCAACTGATCCCCCGCCTTTCTTTTGTTCCAAAAGGATAATGTTGGATAATGGTCAACTGTTCACCTTTTGCAAAATCAGAGTCTCAGCTCCCATTTGTCAAATGAAAAGAATAAAACTTGTGGATGCATTTAATGAGGTGTATAAATAGCAACTAACAATCTATTATGCCCGTAAGGCTGAAGTACATCTAATAAAAAAATATACTGAAGCATAGATGAACTCAGAGTCTTCGGCTAGTAATGGCCAATTGGGAATAAGAGTTATTTCACTACAACAGATGTGGAGATTAAAGTTCACTGGAAGAGCATTCTCATAGCGAGCTCAGCATGTATTATTCTGTAAGAAGACCAAGACTTGTTCTTCAAGAGACTGTGGAACAACTAATTTCATTATTCAGATTAAATAAGAGAGAGGGGGAACAGAGGTAAAGGGAGAATTAACTCTTTCGAGATTATTATTTTTTAACGTTCTCTCCCCTGGCCCTCAATCCACTAAAGATGTGCTCTGCATGTTTCTCATTAGAGAAAAAAGTGTGGTGCTCATATGGACTCCCAGAGAGGCAAAACACATGTAGGGGTCTGCTCATCCACTTTTGTCATCAGTATAAAAATTCATTTTAAACAGATGTCCTTTCTAAAATTACCCATTTTACTGAACCCAACACTTGGCTTCTCAGAACTGAATCCTGAAGGCTGACAATAAATCAAGGGATGCCACTTGAGTTGCTCTCTGCAAACAATTACCACCTACCCCAACCCCTTATTCCCAGAGGTTTGTTTTTTTTAGCACTTTTAAAAAGATACCAAGAATAAAGGACATTGGCTAAGAACTTTACCCACACTGTTCTGTTGGGTTCTGCCTTCTGAGAACTTTACCCATATTATTCTGTTGTGTTATGCCTTCTAATCCCCGTTGAACACACTTTCCCAGTCCCAAATTGTGTCTCCCTAGCCTTTTAGTGGCTGGTGTGTGTGTTTGCTCATACAGGGTCTCGCTGTAATTCCTCAGCTAGAAAAAGAGAACAGGATTCCAGTTGCAATCCCTCCTCACAGTGGAGATCACTCGCATGAGGAGTGGAGTGGTGGGACCATCAGCCAGCTGCTTCCCAATAAATAGAGGAACAGATCCCCAGTGATCACAGAGGCTGCTCACTGGTAAGGTGGCATTCAGGGAATTCACAGTCACTATGTGTCCCCTAAATGAGGGGATACATAAGGATTGTGAACACAAAGCTGTCACAAATGCATCACTCTTAATCATGCATTCTTAACTGTACAAGAGGAATCTGGCCTTCAATAATAATACCTTTGACTGGTATGCCAAAGCATTAATTGTTTTGATTCAGCCCTAATTCAGTTTCAGTTGCAACTGAAGTTCTTTTGGTCAGAAAAAAGTTCAACAATGTATCAGGTTCAATACAGCGATAGCTGTTGTCTTCCATGTCAGCAGAGTGTGAATCTACTCTGAGTTTGAGGCCCTTTCTGCACTGCAGTGTTATAGTGCTATTATTCTGCTTTCAACATCTTACAGAATCCTGGGGTTTGCAGTTTAGGGAGGGGCCTTTGGATGTTGAAAGTGGAATAATAGCACGGTAGTAGTCTAGTGTGGAAATTGCCTTAATCTAAACTTTAAATTAACTATCTAAGCTGATGAATTTATTTTGGGGATAGGTTTCATCATCTTGGATAGTCACTTACCACTTAGACTGACATGGAAATGGATTCACTACTTTGCTGACATGGAAGTCACTAACTGCCACTGGCTCAGCAATTGGTTTGGTATAAATAAATCCGTTCCTGTTCACGTGGCAACATTTAATTATCAGGCACTAGACACCTTGGCTGGAATCCTGTATCATCTCCTAGAATGTGTAAAAATTAATTTATACTTAACTGCATAACAGAGGTGCTACAAAACCCTGTTACTGAATTGTGAAGTAGTGTAATGAGATACCAGCAAGAGTGCCTGATGTGCATCAGAACTCCCTCCTCATTGGGGGAACATAGAGCATTGGGGGACTGTAACACATTGGGGAACCATATTGCACTGGGGACCATACTGCATTGATCAAAAGGCACACTGATCAGTTTGCTGACTCTCCTATGTAACAGCAGCTCTCTACTGGATGCGGATGTTCTGGAACTACCCAACTCCAATTCTTGCAGCAGTAAGTCCACTTAAAGAGATGTAATTCCTGTACAGGATTCTGGCCTTTATTTGTAATGATCGTTTACAGAATGAGGTGGAATAAGCAGTACATCTAAAGCTGTTCCAACTAAAGTTGTGCAATAAGTTCTACGAAGCATGCATAAGTCAGAAAAAGAAATTCTAAGAACTGGACAAATAGAAGCTCGTTGTTATGTGTACTGATTAATTTGAGTTCCATACCCAGAGATGTGTAGAAGGCAGAGAAGAACCCCAGTTAGACCTAAAGACAAAGAAAAGCAGTGAGTAAATATGTCGACAGTGAATGATAATTCTGTCCTGCTTTCCCACCTCCTGTTGATACACTGCAAGGCCTTAAATTTCCTCCCTGCAAGATTTGTGATTCATTTTAACAGACCCGGCTTGATCCTTATCCCTGTCCTTCTATAATCTTGCTATTTCCTGTTTTCTTGGCCTGATTTTGGGTTCACAGATTAATCCCAATTTCAAACATATGCTTGGAGTTTTTTTAATGTATACATATATGTTCTTATTGTACAATCATTTAAGGACTTTTTAATAGATGTTTTGTTCTGTTAAATTTGATAAAGTTATCATACTCTCAATAAATTGTTGGGAGTGCTTTGATATGGGTTCCCGCATGGCAGGGGGTTGGACTGGATGGCCCCTGTGGTCTCTTCCAACTCTATGATTCTATGATACTAGGAAATTTTTTAAAAAATAACTTACTGTGATTCCTGTCCTGTATTGGAATTATTGTCTCTGGTGCTCTATACATTTTTCTCTTCTGTGTTGCAATGGACCAAACAAGCCCTGTCATAAAGGGGGTACAGACCTCCACTCTACTTCATGATTACCAGGCCCAGACCTTGAAGGCACATTATCAGAGAAACCCATATAAATTCTTCCTGATAATAGTTTTATTTATTTAATAACATCCCACCCTTCTCCTAACTCAAGACTCAAGGTGGCTCACAACAAGTTAAAACAACTAAAAAAAACCATATTAAAACATGATCAACAATTCTATTAAAAATGTGAAATTAAAACATTTGAAAACAGAATTAAAAAGACAGAAAACACAGCACACCCCATTAAAAGTGGCACCTGCTACAACAAGTTAAGAACCAAAGGCCTGCCTAAACAAAAAGGTCTTTGCCTGCTGACAGGAAGAGAGCAGAGAGGGGGCCAAGTGAATCTGCTGTGGGAGGGAGTTCCACAATCTGTGAGCAATCACCAAAATGTTATAGTGCCTTTCTTATTCTGGTTCTGGTACAGCCAGTGGCTAAAATCCAGTAGTATATTTTGGAACAGGGACTTCCTTCCTACTGCAGCTCTCCATGACATCAAAAAATCTACCCCAGAAAGTTTTCCAGTTCTCTAGTGAAGGTTTTTGGGGTGTGTAGTAGACTGCAGGAGGGTAGGAAATTGCCCACTCTGTGGGGAGCCACAAGATCCAAAAGATATATGCCACAGGATCTTGACTTTTCTGAACCTTTTGTTATTGTTTGAATCTGAATTTTGCCTTGCTCTCCACTATTCTGTTCCAGGCCAAATACAACAAAGACTTGCAAGAAATGATTCAGATTCTTTTCTGGCTCAGGAAAAAGTATAAATAAAAGTTTGTTCCAGGTTCAGGTTCAGGTTCAGTTTGACATCCTTATCAAAATGGAAAAGAATAATGGATGAAGATATTATTGGACCATGATGATCAGACACAGACTGTCAACTTACCATCAAGAGCACATCCTAGCGCTAGCAAACTGAGACCCTTTTTGCATGGCATTCGCCATGTGAAAGGGCCCCTGGAGTGTCGCGCAATTGTGAGGAGTGGTCCACACAATGCACTTGCAATCGTGCGACACTCCAGGGGCCGGCAGGCACAGATCGCGCACTATTTCATTTTCTGCTTTGAGCCAAAAATGGTGTGCGATTGTGCATCGCTCTGGGGCCCCGCGCACACTTGCCGTGCATGCGGAGCTCTGGAATCACTGCGCTCGTGTTTCCTGCCCCAGCGCAGCCTGGGAAAATAGCAGGCTGCACTGAGGAAGGAAGAGGAGGGGCTCTCACACTGCCCGCTCGCTAGCAGGCAGCGGCTACGAAGCTGAAGCAGAAGGGATGCGAGAGCCTCTTGCAAGAGGCTGCTTGCGTGATCCCCATGCCCCAGCTCCACAAAAAGATAAGCTGCGGAAAGGGCCTGAATCAATCTATCTATCTATCTATCTATCTATCTATCTATCTATCTATCTATCTATCTATCCAGCCATCCATCCATCCATCCATCCATCAAATTTTTGAGTCACCCTTCCACTCATAAGTGCTTTAGGCGATTTACAGTTTTTTAAAAAATAAAAAGATAGCATGAGAAAAAAAATCACAAAAACTAAAATAGGACAGATGAAATGTTACAGATGTTAACACTAAACCAGGGAAATTCACTAAAAGGAAGGAGTGTTATTAATAATTGAAATTTAGGAAAACAACATAGCTTTTACTAGTTTTACAAGAACTAATGGGAAGTGAGTCAACCTAACATCATTGTTTTGCACATAGAGTGGGAAGGAGGAACAGATTTAATCTGCTACAGAAAAGGCCCTGTTTTGAGTGTCTACCAAGACTGCCTTTCTAGGATGTGGGTGGGACGTACAACAGGGCTTCAAAAGAAGAATGAAGTCTCCAGACAGGTTTATATAGGAGGAAGTGGTCTTTCAGATTATCTTTCAGATAATCTGGCCCCAAACTGCCCAGATGTCCAAGGGAGTCTCCCTCATCCCTCTGTAGGTTTTTGCCTGTAAGAATTATCTAGATGCAAAACACCTACTCTATTCCTAGACGAACTCTCAACTTTTTGCTGGTAGGGAAGGATTATTGAGTCCTCATCTTCCTTCTTCCTTCAAGAGAATCTACTTGGTGCACCTCCGTTTGCAGTGTGGAGCACACTTTTTGAGATGTATAAAGTAATTAGAAGGCAAAAAGTGTTGCTATGGCAGCTAGATGCTTTCTTCTGCTGGGAGAGAACCCATGAGAAATTCTGACTGAGTCAGCAACAGGAATTCTTTCCTCCTGGGGTTGCTGTAGCTAGACACACAGACTCCGACTTCCTGTTTTCACCTTGGTGAGAATGTGCTGCCCCTGGCTGTTTCCTAAATGTTGCAGTATTTCCTAGCTTTTTAGGTTTCTGAATTTTGACAATGTTTTCTTTACCTTCCATTCTGTTGTTGCCATTCTTGCTGGAAATGAGATGAAGAGTTCCACGTTCTAATGATTTCTCAAAATCACAATTTTATAAGGATGTGGAACTCAGCTATGCGAACAGAAATAGGAACAAATTCCAAAAGGGTAGCCACATAATTCTGTAAGAACTAAAAGATTAACCTGTGGCTAACATCCTATCTGAAGCAGGTCCTACCACTAACAGTTGCTGACTGCCATGTGAGTTGGGTAGTGAATCTGCACTCAGTTTTACAGTATTTTGAAGGAGTTATTCAGGACATGGACCTATTTTGAAGACAAATTTAAACACTTTGGGTAGTTCACTTAAAATTCAGACTAAAAACCAAAGAAAATTCACCAGCCCACTCACATGGAACCCACCAGCCAGGTGTACTGCTTTAATTTTAGAGTAAATGTGCGTTAAAATATTTTCTTCGAATTGCTGTACTCTAACATGCTTGAGTGTTTGACAATAGCAATTGACAATGGACTGGACTGTGTGTGTGTGTGTGTGTGTGTGTGTATAAGTAATTTAATCCCTTTCCCTCTCCTGTATTTGGAGGAGGAATTACCAAAAATGGCTGAAACCACAGTTAACTGTTACATTAGTAGCAATGTTGACTTTGGTTAAAGCTAACTATGGTTAGTATTTAAAACTACCATTTAAAGCAAATCTTAGGCTAGACTCTTATATAGTGCTATTATTCCACTTTCAACATCCTATGGAATCCTGGGGTTTGAGGCCCCTCCCTAAACTTTAAACCCCAGGATTCCATAGGATGTTGAAAGTCAAATAATAGCACTGTAACAGTCTAGTGTGGAAACAGCCTTAGTCTTGGGGAAAGAAGTTTGGTTTCAACAGCACTTAATGTCTCTTGAGATATAATGGTTAGACCTGGTGCTGGGGATTCATGATCCGGAAGAGGAGATGGAAAGGAGAGCATGTGCAATGTTGCAGCCCCTCTCAACTGCTTAATCACAGTGAGGCAATCATTAATTTTCTGTCTGTACCAGCTCCATCTGCAGAGAGGTCCCCTGTATTTTTGTGTTGCAATAGTCCATGTAGAAGATGTCTGTTTCAAAGACATTTTCTTGAATTGAAGGTTCTATATTTCTTAATCCAACTCTCACACAACTAATTCTACTAGATTTACTTTGATCTTAATTGTACTTTATCTCATTGGGTGTAGGATTACAAAACCAGCTCCCTCTCCTCCACCGGGCCAAATAACAGCTTTGGAGAAGGGATATTTTTGTCTGGATTATAGTGTGTGTGGGAAGAGTCAACTCCCTTTCTTCTTTGTATGTTCCAATTATGATATGATCCCAAGACTGCTTTTATTTCTTTAAAAAAACACAACATGTATATAATGGTGAGTGGTGTCTCCTATGTCAGCAAGATGGTGAATTCACTTTGGCTTTTAACCTGAACTTCTAAGGAGATATCAAATGCTGTGGAACCTATTTTTCAGCACTTTGGACAGCTCCTTTAAAGATCAGATTAAATCTTGGAGTGGATTCACCGCCGCAGAGATATGAAAGCAACCAGCCCCCACTGCAGGTATGTGATGCAAATGAAGAGTAAGAAAGCAAAGCCAAGATTGCTGGGACATTGGCTCTTGCTAAATTCAAAATATGCCCCTGTTTGAAGTGAGTTGTTGAGTTACATATATACATGCGTACACTTAAATTCTGTGCATTAGTCTTTGTGTCAGGACCACAGCAAAGGAGAGAACTCGACAGCAACAGTGCTTTGTTATCTGTGATCTTGCAAAAGGTGGGGAGTTGATTAGGGCTGACCCTTAGCTCCCACAAAGCTTTGCATTATTTGTCCTTGCCATGGAGGGAAGGAGCAGCCGAGTCTCTGAGCCAAAGCAGTGGGAGTTGAAGCGATACGTGGAGTACGTCAGCTGCACAGCGACGTGGTGGGAATTTACAGAACACTCATGCTCAGCTAACAAAAATAACAGACAGCTTCCCAGACGTTATGAAAACAACAAGAATAGCAATAATTGAGAGCCCTAGGAGTGAGGAATGACATCACTCAGCTGCAGTTGGAGAAATGCACGCAGGAGCAGGTTGTATTGCCGAGATGTCTGCTCCGCAGCTGTAATTTTAGGAGCAGCTTCAAAACTGTGTAATGTAACTGTTTACTGATCCTAAATCCTGCCTTTTGCTCTTATGAAGGATCAACATTGCTGACTTAATGTGGGCAGCCTGGAGACATCAAGAGTAGAACTCAAAGACTGCATTTCCTCATTTTTGGTGAGGGTTTTCTGCGGCCTCAATGGCCTTGCAACTCAATCGTGGGACAAACAAATTCCTATTTTTCTTCTCCATAAATGACTTGAAAAGGTTGGCTCCACTGCGGTTAACCCATCCAAGGCCTCTTCCTGTAACTCAGAGGGCAGTGAGATCCAACATGTGATGGCTGTTTGGAAAACAAATTTGTGCTGAAACTGATATAGCTGTTTGGAAAGTTAGAAATATATGTTTTTTCCTTTTATAATGGCTGATCATCTGAAAATAGCACAGAAATTGGCACCTTTGCCCAATCCCTTCTTCCCATCTTCTATTCTTCTGAAATGAAGGGAGAATTTTACAGCCCTGACAAAATTTTATCTTTTGAGTCAGTTTCCAGGAGAGAACAAAATTCCAGATGAGCTGTTTTTGCTGTTAGTGCCCCATCATAGTTATGGGCTATCACAGAAGATATACATGTATGGTTTAATCTGGGCCAGAATCCTGGTTTGGTCTGGAGGATTAACTTCTCTCCATTGTGATTGTGATCTGGATCTTGGCCTGCTGTCCAATTGTGTTGGGAAAAAAAGTTCCCATCTTTTCCAATGGCAGCTTTTTTCCAATACACATTGCAGGCATGGATCCTTTGCTGTGTATCAGGTCCATAGTAGCAAACTAAAAGTTAAGACACTCTTATGCATCTGGATCCTGATCTAGATTGTCTCCTTTTTTCCCCACTGGCTATTTATGCAAGAAAAATCTTGTACTCAAGGGCGGACTATGTGATTAAGACTACATGTAGCTTGGTTCTAAGGTATTGTGTGGATCAGTGGCTGTTTGTCAGGCGAATGCTACATACTGCACATGTATATGTAAAGGCATGCCACCATGTTCTTCTCTGTAAAGCTATTCTTTACAAAAGGTTCATACAGAAGTGTAGCTATGGGATAGGGAGCTGAAATGAGCATTGCCCCCCCATAAGAATTCTGCCTCCCATGAAATTTTCCTTCAGTTTCCAAATTTCTAATATTGCGATGAGCAAGATGTTGAAAATTCTTCACACCTTAAACTATTTGCTGTCTTTGCGTTGTCTTAGGAGTTTTGTATGCCCTTTTGTTTGATGTTTCAAAAATAGTCCCCCAGGGAAAAAAAAATTAAATGATCTCAGTGGAATTTCTTTTTCATGTTTTTCATGTTTTAATCCTTGTGCATGTGTGAGTCTGTGCATACCTGTGCACTCTAGGGTTGCCAGTTCAGGATCATCCCAGGTTTAAGGTTTCTTAACCCAAATCTTGCAATTGACTAGCAGGGCACCAGCTGAACAGAACAGGAAAAGTCAACAGAAAAAGGCCTCTCTTGGCTCAGGAAGGTCTAAAAACATGATCAAAATGTTTTCCATGCCTCCTAGAAAGTGTGCAGGGGCATTTTGAGGGCAAAATTTGTGTTCTGTGGGTGTGTGCATGTGTGCATGGATCTCCAAGGCTACTTGGAGGACTAATGTGGCCGTCTAGCTTCCCACATTTGTCTGTTCCTGGTGTAGAGGCTCTCCACATGATCTGGAAACCTGAAAAAGCATCAGATGATCTGGAAGCCTGCTCCCTCTTCTCCTGTGTTTAGGATAACCCTTTCCTGAATGCCTGAATATGACTCTTGCTGCTCCCACATCCTGCTGGCTCCTTTCTTTCCCAACCAAGATGGACCAAGAGCACTAGCAGTTATCAGCTTCTTTTCCCCTCAGCTGCAGCTAGTGTGTGAACAGTCTTTCCTGGAGCAACATGAAGGCATATTTCTTCTTCCTGCCTGCTTAATACTTTTCACAATAGGGGTTGTAAGCAGCAGCACCAGGCATAGGCCTTACAACTGTAGTGTGATCACTAGTGTATTTTATCATAGCTCCCATGGTTTTCAACTGGGCTTAAGCTGCGCAGAAGATTGGATTATACCCTGAATTAATTAGCTGGCATAGGCTGTTATTGTTTTCCACTTTGAGCATCAAAATGATATAGGCTGGATTTGAGTAGTTTTAATGATGAAACTGTAAGTTGAAGAAATTCTCTATGGCCGCTTTCACATTACACAATGAAAGCAGTTATGATTCCTTTTTAACTGCCCTGGCAATACTCTACAGAATCCTGGGATCTGCAGCTTACGGAGGGGTTTTAAGAATTCTCAGCTGAATAACTGTAGTGTCTCCTGAAGCATGGTGGTCAAAGTACAAGTATACCTCAGTTAAGGAAGTAGGTATGTTCTTGAGTATGCAGAAATAACATTGGGAAAATAGGAATAGGTTCCTATCCCATGAAAAAGAAGAGCAAGTCAATATGCTTCCATTTTTTTTTTTAAAAAAAATTCAACTAACAACATGCCCATGTGAAATGAAACATTTAGGGTACATAAGCCTTTGAAAAGTAAACAAAAACATTTTGAACCTTCTAGAGGCCACTTGAAGGCTTCTTCCAAAATGCATTCAGATATTCCTTTTTGTTTCACCAGCCCCTACTGTTCTTATGATTTCTGGTTTGGTGGCCAAACTTATAGATCTATCCTTTTTTTTTTAAGCATGCTGGGAGGAGCTGGAGAGGTAGGGTTATTTGCTCTCCCCTTTTCTCTGTTTTACTAGCCATGCATGCCCAATAAGGGATTCTGGAGGCAGCTGCTGTTTACCTTGCCTGTTGTAGGCAGGCACACACAACTCTAGGATGATCAGCCAGAGTAGAATCCCATTGTATTCTAGCTCAAGTTTTACAGCATTCCTCACTGAAGAAATGTTGCTGCAGTGGCCCAACACCAAAAGTTCGTGCTTCTGCAGCCTTCCTTCACGTTCCTCCCTATTCTGATGATGCTAAAATAAACCTGCCAACTAGATAGA
Organism: Iguana delicatissima; assembly: GCA_948472985.1. Lineage (NCBI taxonomy): Eukaryota > Metazoa > Chordata > Lepidosauria > Squamata > Iguanidae > Iguana > Iguana delicatissima. The sequence goes on from CAOKZL010000205.1 coordinate 3,621,567, forward strand.
GGACAAGGAGGAAAAGCAGGGACTGGGCAGGAATAAAAGACTTTGTATAAAAGAGCATCTTTGTCAGAGGCTTTGTTAACTGAGGTATGCCTGTACTTGTAGAATGTGAAAGGGGACTATGACAGTGTGCAAAAACAACTTCTCTACAACAGCACAGAACAAATTTATATCCCACTGCAAACATGCCTCATTCATGTAATCAATAATGGCATGACTTGTTGCCACTGCCTGCAATTTACTTTAAGAAAACAAAATTGTAGGCAGTGGCAACTGTTAGCTTCCACATTGGTGGGGTGCTGAATTTCCTCATTTTTTTAGTCTGAACTTTAAAGGAGCCCTCTCCTCCAGGTGCTGAACCATATCTTCCATATGATAAATTCTTTACAATTTGGATTTACAACCCAGGATGGATTTGTTGCCCTACTGACATGAAAATGGCCTTTTGCTACTGGCTTTGGGACTCCAGTCCAGGTTGGAATCTTGGTCAGAGTAGATAGGGCTGTACATTGCTTTTGCACCCACCCATCTATCCATATTGTTAAGCAATTCAAATTGCATAAAAGATGCTGGGCCATTTCTGCACTAGACTGTTATAGTACTATTATTCAATTTTCAGCATCCTATAGAATCATGGAGTTTAGGGAGGGGCATCAAAGCCCCCTCCCTAAACTGCAAACCCCAGGAGAAATTCGAGAAATGAGAAATTTGCTAATTCCTCAGCCATAGCTGACCCACTGAAAACAAGCAGACTTAAACCTTGCTTAAGTTCCACATATGTCAGTGGGTCTGCTCCACCACCATGCAGATTTACTGGTAGTCTTTTAAAATGTCTACATGGAGTACTATTAGTCCCATATCCAATATGTTTAGATTCCAGATGTGAATGATACCGGCCACAGTATGTTTCAACTTTGAATATTCAGGCATTCTAATTTACTTGAGGCGTAGTTGGGGGTGTACAGGTTTGTTTTGAGGCTAGGCTGCAAGACCGATGTCTCCAGCAAAAGCTGACCCACATTCCAGTATATTAGAGTAAGATGTACTTGAGTTAAGCACTGCATGGATAAGTTGCTTAAGCTGGAAAGCAAAGAGAACAGCCAGCTTTGTCTACTCAACTTGTCTGCAACCCAGATCATCAGTACTTTGAAGCGGATTGTGGGGAGTACATAGAGGTGTAAAAGTAATCCTGGGGGAAAGGACACAATATAACTCAGCTTGATTTGCCCCCCTGTCCTTTTACTGTAAATGCTATTAAAAAAAGACCATAAAGTGGCATTTTGTAATAACTACGGGTCTTTGTCCTGAACATATCAGACGTATCAGCTCTTCTTTAGACTTCTTTAGACTTGAATAGGGATCCTCTGAGAAGGTCAGCACCAACAGTTGGTATTGTTGAGTACATGTTGAGGCCCTTCTTACCAGATTCCTGAACTGGATCTGTATCTCTGTCCCCAGACCAGGGGGAAGGGCTAAGCAAAAGAGGGCTGACCTTCCTGAAATGATTGGGCAAAACTAGACCACCAAAAATCCTATCCAGTTGAGTCTCATCTGGAGTTTATTAATGATCAAGTTCTAGGACAGCTATTGTTGTTAAGTCCTCCCAAAAAAAAAAAAATGCTGCCTGCAATCTATCTGATGCACATTTTCTTAGAAGTAAGCTACAGTGTACACATGAACAATGCTTCTAAGTACACTTTGTGCTTGTAAGTCTTTGTATTTAAGGATGTCTCAGTTATAAGGGATTTGAAAAGTCATTTGCCCTCCCTCAGCACGTACCTGCAAAGAGGCAAAATCAATAGCAACCTGCCTGTCTCTTGGTGCCTCTGAATATTTGCCTGCTCTTTCTGAATGCAAACACATATAGGAACAAGAATAAGAAGATGGGGGGGGGGATCATCCTCTACTTGCCTTATTTTCTCTCTCCTGGAAACTTGCATTAACTTGAGCCCAGAGTGAGATGGAAGCAGTGGTAATAGTAATAAGGAAAGGGGGATCAGAGGTAGGGTTAGGGCTGGGACAGGGAGAGAATCATGTTCAATGATCACCAGAACATGAAGCCAGTAATGTCACTGAAGCTGATCTTTGGCCTAGTAAACACAGACTGTGTACATTTGGGCTTCAGGAGAGACCATTTCAGGCACAGAAGAAGAGCAGGAACATTAGTCTTTATGGTTGCAGGAAGTAAAATGTCTCTGGATTGCTTGAGACTTGTGTAAAATACTCTAGGGCTGGTTTCTGCCTTCATCTCCTGAGTTCTTTCTGCTTCCTTTACATCAGGTTCTAGATCTAGTCAAATTCTTCAGGGACTCTCACCCAGAGATCCTGTGGAAGACCTCGAAAAAGTCAACTTTGGGGACTTAAACTCCCAGAATCCCACAATGGCCATGCTGTGTGGGGAATTTTAAGAGCTGTAGTCCAAAAAAGTAGCTTTTCTAAGCTCTGGGTTTAGACTTGGGTATGGCCACCCACCATGGGCTGACCTTGACAGGTTAGAAAGGAAGACTTTACCAGAATTAAACCGTCATGTATCCAAGAGTTTCTTAGCAGCCTTACCCAGCCTAACCCTTACCATCTCCAATCCCCACCAACCAGTAAACTAGGTGGGAAAGATGGAAGCTATAGCATAACAAATCTGGAGGGAAGAAGGTTGGAGAAATGAAATGAAGACTTGGACTTGAAAGATTAGCTATGAAGGAACTGGGTAAGATATTCAAGTCTAAAGATCTATAATTAAATATCTGTGTCAAGCTCATCCACGACATAGTATTCCTATGTATAGCTATGAAAGCTAGAGTGAAGAAAGTTCACAGGAAAGAATCAATTCATTTGAAGTGTGGTGCTAGAGAATTCTGTGGATACCAAAAGGACATACAAATGGGTCCCAGAGCAAATCAAGCCTGAATTCTCAGTAGAAACCAGAATGACTAAACTGAGGCTACTGTACTTTGAACATATCATATGGCTGACTGGAAAAGACATGATTCTGAGCAAAGTGGATAGCAATAGCAAAAGCGGAAGACCATATTACAGATGGATTGACAGAATAAACAAGCAGGCATGACCCTGGGCTTGCAGGATGTGAACAAGGCTGTTAATGACCAGGGCTCTTGGAAGTCACAGGGTCACCACAAGTCAAAGCTGATTTGACATCGAATAACAGCAACAATAAAAGTTGGAGAAGGCTGGTTTAGATGCTCTTATCTGGTGCACTTTCTTAAATCCTGCTCAGACTGTTAACGCCCTCTTTCCTCTTATTAAATCAGTGTGCTCTGTATAAACCAATCTTCCTTTCTTCCTCTTTCTCTTTAGCTCACCAAATTCCTGACTGTGTCACTAAGTTGTCTGTAGTTGCTTGCATGCAATGCCACTGATGTGCAGTGGGTCCTCCTTAGAGAGAAAGTGGGCCCCGTTTAGTGTTGTCACAGGGTGTAATTAATTCCAGAAATGATGTGCTAAAAAGATAAAAGATGAAGAAGGAGGGCTGCATTGAGAGAGGTGCAGGTAGTGCAAAAGGTGCCATCTAGCATGACGGAAACTGTTCTGAAAAAGATATTTGAAGCCCAGTGTGGTTTACCACAATGTTCTACTGATCAGCTGAGTGGTCAGATGAAGAGGGTGATTAAAAGTACGTTTATTTTCCCACAGTTAGAGAAAAGGGCACACATACGAATATGTGTTGTGCTCACATAAAACTTCTGTGCATGCACACAAAGGTCATCTGTGCATTGCAGAGGTTGGCCGCAGTGAGGCTTTAGACATTTTTTCACTCTAACCCTTGTGACTTAGACTTAAACAGAACCTTAGGATACAAACAAACTTCTGTCCTTTTAATTGCATCAGCCTAACCCTTTCTTCCTTTTACAATTTCACTTATAAACATAAGTAGGCTTTTGAGTAAATTACTGGTATATATTCTCTCACAGTTCAAGAAGTCATGAGAGCCAAGCGTACTCTTTTTCTCTGCGGAGAACTAAGGCCAGAAATGAACAAAGACTCCTCCATCTCAGGTCTTCAGACAATGGACCATGGTTGATTTTAACATTTGAAGAATCTTTATATAATAATAGTAGTCAAAGGAGGTCTGCTGACATCCTGTTGAAGGGTCCAGACCACCAGCAGCAAAGTTCAGAAGAGTTACTTATGTGGCCTACAATAGAATACCCCAGTTGTCATGTAGTCCATGAAATGTCTGTTCCAAGCTCTGCTCAGGAGGTCCAGCTGGGGGATACTGGAAGCTAGGGCTTTTAGTAGCAGCAAATAAAACCCCAATACCATTTCTACCTCAGGAGTTGTGGTGGATTGTGACCTTGCACATCAAGGGTGGGAATCATGCAGTCTTCCAGAAACGGGACTTCCAGCTTTCTTCACCATTTGCTACAGTCCTCCCTCCACATTCACAGGTTTGACCTTCACAGATTTGACTATTTGTGAGGCACGAACATACCTTCCCCCATTCTTCTCCTCCCATTCTCTTGCCTTTTGCCTGAGCTCATATACCTTTCTTCTCTGTGCCCAGGCAAAAGGCAAGGGAATTGGAGGGGGGAGCACCATGTGCAGAGAATGAAGGCACAAGTGTGCCTCCCCCACATTCCCTTGCCTGGGCAAAAGACAAGGGAATGGGGGGAAGGCACACTCGCTTCCTCTGCTGTGGAGAACATGTACCAAGTCAAAAGACAAAGAAATGGGGAAGGCATGTGTGCATCTTCCTTCTCTCTATGTGGTGCTCCTCCTCATTTCCTTGCCTTTTACCTGGATACAGAGAATGTTTGCCAGGGCAAAAGGCAGGGGAATGGGAGGGTGAAACCCTGGAAGGGAATGCGAAGGGGGAGCTATTCACGTCCCCCCCACTTTTGTGAGGGCTCTGTGCCCAGAACTCTCATGAAAGTGGGGCCACTGTACCATTTATGGCTGCTGGGATCTGCTAACAACATCTGGAGAGCTATATGCCTTCCCTCCCTTCTGTATAGTTTTAGACAACTTTTAAAAACAATTTTGCTGATCTTGGGCTTGGTTGGTTGTGTGATCTCTCTCTCTGTCTCTGTATGTTGGGGAGAGAGAGAGAAAGAGAGAGAGAGAGAATAAAGCTGGCTTCATTTATATAGTAGGGTTTAAAATGTTTTTGTTCCAATCCTTTATGTTGTTTTTTTACACTTACATCTTGTACCTGTTTCATTGTAAGGCACTTTATGAGTTACTTGCAAAAAATAACTTAATAAACAGGCAACATTAAGGTGTCATTACCAGGTGCTATTTGAACCCTTCATACAAATCCACTATTTCTCTTTGCCTGGGAACAAACAGTGACGTTAAAAGGTGTGGGATGCATGTGGAATACAAGGGGTTAAAGTATCATCTGCGACTGCAGCAATGTCTTTCAGCACTAATCCTCCTGTGCTGGGGGCTGGGAGGGGGAGTGAAAGGGCCATTTTAATGTAGTTCAATTTTCTTTTTATGATTATATGCACTCCAGCCGTTCCACTTGTAATTTAATGATAACCCTGAATTGCTTATCAAGTGGGACAGTTATCTCCCCTCACCCAATCAGATTTTTTTTTGATGGTGAACACAGCAGGGAGCTCAAAATATAATGTTGAAAATAATCTTTTGCAGGCTTTACTCTGTCATGAGATGATGGTGCCAATGGATTCCCCCCTCCTTTAGCTCCTGCACATTTGTGTGGAGGTGAATTAAGGGATGGGGAGTAGTGTGTGTGTGTGTGGAGGTTTAAGCCTTTCCTACCTTCACATGACTCACACCCATTGTATCTGCTACTGTTCAACATCATTGCCACCAATATCTTTGGTACCACTTAGGAGAGATGAATACTCTATTATGTTTTTTTTTTAACCAGGTCTGGAGCTTTCATGGTATGGACTTGAGTCACGCTGAAATAGCATGTGCACAAGGGTGTGCAGAAAAATTGGCAATTGCTCTGAAGTGATAGAAAGCAAGCAATAGTAGCAGATGAAAATACTGAGATCTGTTGCCATAAAGTGGGTGATTGTGCGTAGGTGTGTGTGTGTGTTCAAGTTTCCTGTAGATTTATGGGGACCACATGAATTTCATAGGGTTTTCTTAGACAATGAATACTCAGAGAGGGTTTTGCCAGTTTATTCTTCTGAAATATAGCCTACAGCCCCTGGGATTTCTTGGCAGTCTCATCCAAGTACTAACCATGGATGATCTTTCTTAAATTATAGCAAATCATAAAACAACATAACTGTGTTTGTCATCACATTTTTGACCATTTGTCCATTTATTTGCTTGTGCCTAATTTGGGAAAGAACTTGGAAAAGCTCCTTATCTGAGACCCAAAGTCCAGACTCTTCCAATCAGGGGCCATGTTGGTTAGAAAATTCTGAGAGCAGCAAACCCCCCAAAAGTACATTTTCCAAGCTTACTTTGGTTTAAATGTCTGCAGTTATACTGTAGAGATTTCCTATCAATCTCTTATAACAGCACAGGGTACACATTTCTGCCCTCTTTTCAGTCTCTAGTAGTTCTGACTGTACCTAAGAGCATGATAAACATTCATCCTCCTGGGTGGTATTAACGCATCCCTCTGGCAGCTGATGGCTTTAGGGCTGTGTGCCTTTCATTATGTAAAGGCACTTCATCAAACATATAAAAATCAAAGCATTTCCCCAGATAGTATTCTGGTACCCTTCTGGATGCAGATTGATTCAGCCAAAAGTGCAAACCTTGAACAAGCAGCTATTATCCAACTAATACAATGGCTAGGCTGAAGCTGACATCATCAGTGTCTCTGGATTTCAGCAAAGCAGCTTATCAACTGCACATCAGAACTACGATTACAGGAAAAAACAAAATAAAAAACAAAAACACCAACAACATCCTCCCATCTCTCAAAGCAAAAAGGACTCCTCTTTCTCTCCCATATGGACCCTTTAATCCTCCAGACACAATCACTGTTTGCAAGCACCATGCCTTAATTACATGATATTGACCCTCACTCTTCATTATTTCACTGCAGGTTTATCAGGTTAAATACACCGGAAAGTGGTGATGGGGTGGGGTAAGTACATCATCCCCCACCATGAGAGCAGAACTTAAAGGCATCTGCACTGTTCACTGGATTGTATAACCCCTTCAGTTCTGCATTTTACAAATAGGAACTCACTGGCTGTAACAATCTGCAATTTTAGGAGCAGCTCTTAAGAAATATGCACACTTCCGCTCCCTGATGTTTAGCTGATATTTAACAGAAGGATAGTGACTGGTCCTCAGATGTGATCTGAATCAATTTTCAAAGCAAATTTGTAAGTTTTTTGTTACAGGAAGTGTTGGAGGTATCTGGGGGATAGGTAAGCAAGCCCTACTTAAATCAAAGAGCAGGGTTTTCAGTCGACTTAAGCTTATCTAATTCAGAGTTAACTTTACTGTAATTGGCTTTGTTATGTCCCGAGTCTTTTTCACTCTACACAGTTGTAACACTTTGACACCGCTTTAACTGCCATGGCTCCATCCTATGGAATCTTAGGACCTGTAGTTTTGTGAGGTACTTTTGTGAGGGCCTCACTGAATTACAAACTCCAGGATTCCATAGGATACAACCATGGCAGTTAAACTGGAATCATAGTGCTATAAATTGTGATCTGAAGAGAAACCAAAGTTGTGCTGTGTGGTAGAGCCTTTGGTCTTAGCAAACAGATAACCTAGAGCTCACCTGGATGCATTTGTTGGCACACTACTATGTGGAATACACATAGCTTCTCATATACATGTCTCTCACATTATTATGAGTAGTCATTTGCTCACAGGATCTGCATGTGGACTGAGCAATAATTTCAGACTATGTACATACCCCTCCTGCTTTGCAGCTCACATTGTCAGAAAAGTTCACTCCCCCATTCAGTACTGTTGGGCTTTTGATTAAACTAGCAGGTGTACACTCTGCCCAGACCTGCAGAAGACCATTGTAAGGAAACCCCTTGCTACACAGCTGGTCATAGGGAAGTGTTTCCATGGTCCCTGTTTCCATCTATGAATATTAAACCTTTGTTTACAATGAACAGTATGTTAGGTACTTAGGAGGAACATAGTCTCTCATTAGCGTTCTCAGTATCAATCTAGAGGCTTGGATTCACCAAAAATGAGCTACCAGCTTTGTTGATCTTCCCATCTGAACATGCAGAAACACAAAAACTAAAGCTGATCTGAAAAGGAACTCTAAATGCAAACAAAAGAAAAGCCTTGTCAGGTCATTAGACCAAGGGTCCATCCAATCTAGCACTTTTGTGTTTAACTGCGGTCAAGTCCACACTGATTGGGCTCCAGCAATTGATATTCAAAAAGCCAATAAGTCCTTCCTAAATGGTTGTGCACCAGGAACTGTTATCCAGAGAGATATTATTTTTCAACTTGGTGGTCTCTTTGGTTATCATGGCTAACACTGTAGCTGTTAAGAGACTGATGCTCCGTGAAAATGGCTTATCACCTTTTGTAGATATTTAAGATTTATGGCCCTTGTGCCATGTGTGTACATTCTCTCTCCCTCTCTTAATTTCTATCTATCTATCTATCTATCTATCTATCTATCTATCTATCTATCTATCTATCTATCTATCTATCTATCAGGGAGGGGGAAGAGAGAGAGTTCTATATATTTTATAAATTATGCAGACCTTTCCTTTGGTTACTTTCATATTTATCACCAGTCCATTTCACCAGTTTCCCCCAAATCACTTTTTCCATACCACCCCTCATATTTATGCACATATTTCGTGCCCTGTCGGGTTCTCCCTTTAACTCCAAATTCTTTCCCCCTTGCAGAATAGGATCCTCTTCCCTGAACCTTTTGTCTACCTTTTTCTACATGTTTTGTGTACTATAGCTGCTGCTGCTGCTGTTAGTTAGTTGCTGTCTAGTTGGCTTGACATTACGGCAGCCCTAAGAATGAGAGACAGGATATTCCATTATTAACAGTCCTGCTATGGTAGTGCAAACATAGGACCATGGTTTCCTTGATTAGGTGTATCTGCCTGTAACATGGTCTTTCTCTTTTCCTACTGCTTCAACTTTCCCAAGCACTATCATCTTTTCTAATGTCATGTTACCTCAACATATGTCCAAAGCACAATGGCCTCAGTTTAGCTTCTAGGGCAATTTGAGTCTTGATTTGTTCTCAGACTCATTTGTCTTTTTGGCAGTCTGTGGTATCTGTAGAACTCTCCTACAGAACCACGTTTCAAATGAGTAGATTCTTTTCTTGTCACCTTTCTTCACTGTCCAGCTTTCCAAGCACACATAGAAAGCATTAATATTATCATATAGATATCTCTAGCTTTGATATGCAGTGGTATTATCCTTGCAATTGAAGAGCTCACCTAATTCCTTCATAGATGTCTTTCCAAGTCCTTTTGTTTTTCTGATATCTTGACTACAATCTCCATTTAGATTTATCACTGGGCCAAGGTATAGAAAATCTTTTTTGATATTCAATATGATGAGACAATCCAAAATAAAACACTACAGCACAGGTTTCTATAAAGACACATGTTTCAATTTCATTCCTAATATTTCTGACATGAAATTTGTCTCTCAAAAATGTTGCATGTTTCTGCATGATACAAAAAGCAAGGATCTGCAGGAAACCTTTTTACAATGTTGAATTAGCAGTGGTTGTCTTTGGTATGTTGGAATGGGACAATCTGGCCTGCTATCACATGAGATGACTCAGTAAAGCAACTGCAGGGTAAAGCAAGAGAGATCAAGTAGTGTTAAATCAGCACACTGCTTATTCATGACAAGCCAGGTGTTATCACATTGTTTGAATGCAAGCAATATGTAGGCATATTCACTGAATGTTCCTCCATGATCCCAAGATCTAATTGGTTGGTTGCAGTCAGGGCTGCTGCTCCAGCATGGATCACTGTGTACTTATATTGACTCTCATTTGCCCATTTTAAAGGGAATCATGAATTCATTTTTCACTAGTTCTGTCTAATCCAGAATCTTTGCTGCTGCACTGTTCACCCAGACTCTATTTGCAGGTGTTAACTGGCACTGATTACAATGCAATTCTCTGTTCATCTATCTCCTTCTGTCCCTCCACTGTGAAAGAAATAACTTTATTCCCATTCCTTTCTTCTCATCTTCCATTCAGTAACTAGACCATAAGAGTTCTTCTCTCTTATCCCACAACTGCTAAGTTTAATCAGAAGCCTACAGAGAGAGACTTTGTCAAGGGCTTTTGGGAAGTCTAGAGAAATAATATGAGATCATCCCTGCAGTGAATATCCACAATTATGTTGATCTTACTTCTCAAGTAATAATAGTGGATAGCTTTCTTGATGGAAATCAAATTAATGCCTTTTTGAAACATTTCTTAAATCTGATATGTTGAAATAAGACAAAAATACAGCGGTATGTGGCATTTATCCTTTCTGCTTTAAGAAAATGTTTTAGAAAGAAAGATAGAAAAGGGAAACTAGTGGACACACAGTGTATGGAGTTTTATCAATTCTGAGAAGAGTCTTTTTACTGGGTAATGGATGTGTAAGTGTGACTTGGGCACACATCTGTCTTTATGAATGGGGTCAGGGGGCAGCTCTCCACAGCTGTCAAAGGAGCCAAATTGGAAGAGAAAGAAGGGCTGGTCTTCATTCTGTGGGGAAGGCAAAAGATAGTGCACTCCATCTGGGACTATATCCTCATTTCTTTCCTCAGTGAGCCCAGATCAGCTGCATCCTTCCTGAATGGTTTCTGCTTTCCCTCCTCACTCCACATCAACAAGGAGAAGCTCCAGCAGCCCCTCCCAGGGCTTGATAGCTCACAGAGGGAAAGGATATGGAATTGCATGGAGCAGGCACTGAGTTGTGCCCATTTCATATAGGATCTTTGCCCCTGAATCATTAGAAGAAAGATGAAAGAGAAGAATCAAAGGTTCTAGCCACATAGGTAATACAGAAAGCAAGAGGAAGAAAAAGGTGGAGTGATTAGAATAGTAACCAACCTATTCTTTAGCTGCTTACATTTGGCAAAGATGCTTAAACACTATTAATGCATATTTTAGGTTTGGCATGTAAAAAAGGTAAAGAAGAAGACTAAGATATAAATAATGTAATAATAAAAATAAAGGATTGTTCTTAATGGGAAGACAATGTAGGTTTTTGGCAATTTCCTGCCTCCTCCTCAATGAGAATTCTGGCAGTCTTCTTCTAGGAAAAGAAGGCCGAACCAAAGACCCCACTTAGTGCATCGACTGGTGGGTTGTATGAATAGAATAGCTTTACTACCTTTTCAGAAGTCTGAATTGCTAGTTTCTAGTACATTAAGCCCACTGAAGCAATGCTATTTTTGTAACCATTGACTTATCAGTCACCAGTTGATTCAATGGGCCTGTCCTAGTGCAGACTAGCAATTGGATTTAGACTGTCAGTAGTTTTAACTGACTCTTTAATTGGTCATGCAGATCAGTAAAAAAAATAGTTAGCTCAATCAAGCAAGGACTATGAAAAGGTCAGGATGTGGTATCATGGCCACATTGACTAAATCCCATGGATTTTGGTAGATTAAACAGGAGTTGGGGGAAATAAAGTTAGGGGTGATAACGGCAATGACAAAGGAGGAAAACAGACCCAGAAGCAGCAGTAGGAGTACCCACCATCACCACTAGTACAATCAGGGAACAAAAGGATGCTAAACAGTATTAAGACTCCCCTACATGTATACTTTCACATAAATCACTGAAAGGGCACACAAAATTGGATAAACAATTTCTGCTTATCCTTAGTAAAGACTAAAATATTCTCTCTCTCTCTCTGCATGTATATATATCAATATGTATATGAATAAAATGATAGAGTGCCGTTTTTGGGGATGAAACATTTTTAAATGGAACGACTTTGCCATCCGCCATCTGGTGATGCACTTACTCAACCCCTAATGGGAACTAGATAAGTGCCAGCACCAGGTGTTAGTGTAGGCAAGTTAGCTCTCTGTCTGCTGGATCTTAAATGCTCTTCCTCAGATGACAAGTAGAACGCATGGTTTTCTCTTACAGCTGATGTTCCTGTAACTACTTTCCATCTGATGTATAATATGAATGTTCTTTGTAGAGGTAAGAGCCTCTACACCTGAGAGCCATGGTTTGGAATGATCACCATGTAGATAGATAATGCTTGAAGAGGTTTCCACCAGGCCATAGCATTAAGGAGACCATTTTCAGTAGAACTACCTTGAGTTGCTGATATCAGCATGTGCAGTACTTGGTTGCCTTGTATCTGATGGCTTCATGATTAGCAGCTGTATGTATGTATGTATGTATGTATGTATTTATAACCCAGCACAGGGCCCTTGGAAAACTCCTTTTGAGTTGAGCTGAAGAATTATGAACATTCTATCTGGAGTGTGATCTTTGTGATGATGTATTGCATTTCACCAATTGAGAAATGAATGTATGTGAATCAGACAAACCAGACCATCAAAATGCTCAGCTTATGTCATGCCCTGCTTCCAGAGCATGGACTCTGACTCAGAGTCTGAAGCAGAGAGCACACCACAGACTGAAGCAGGGAGCATGCCAGGACCTGCTGTACAGAGAGAAGTTACAGTGCCAGAAACAGAACAGAGGGCAGTGCCAGCTCCAACAGAGTCGTGCTACTTCAGGTGCAGAAGAACACTTACCTAGACTCAGCTTCACACAGCACAGGCAGCAAAGAGAAACCCAGCGTCCCTCTCTCAGAATTTATAACTGGCAACAATCAATCAAGGCACAGCTGTGCTAGGCTTTGGGTCTATTTATCTGGCATCCTTCTCCTCAAGGAGTTGTCAGAGCTTATCTGACTTGCTACCTTGCTGGATGCCTTGATAAATGCTTGGATTAACCTTGGACACTCTCTTACCATGAAACCCTGCTGGACTTTATTTATGTTGGACTTTTTTTATGACTCTCTGTGTTGGGTAGCCCTCCATATTTTAGTTATGAGATATGTAGTAGGAGTTGAGTAGCAGCTTGCTTGTAACAAGGTATGAGAACCAGAGACCATTAGGTAAACAAAGCTAGGAATGTAGTGATAAGAGCAGCCAGGCTACACCAGAAAGTTCAAGGTCTCTTGTGGGTGGGATGATGTACTCTTTACCTTTTTTGTTCTGAATCTTGCTAATTGCCTCCAGTTCGCTCACTGAAGTCCTGTACGATGTATCACTCTCCTAATCAATAGTGTTTATGCACTGTTATATTTGTGTGTGTGAATTCCGTTCCTGACACCCTGCTTACTGCCTGGAAGTAAGTAACAAGCTGGGAGATATTCAGTTTGTTTTGTTTTGATATATCAGCTGTGCCAGGACTGAGATAGGACAGCTTATTTGAATTTTCTGCTATGTTAACTGGTAAAATTCCTGTCTTCACTGGTTTTCAATACCTATGGGTATAAAACCATTTAGATTTCATCTTGCACATGGCTCTCGTTTCATAGGTTTTACATGTGGTGAGCCACAGAAACAGCCCTCAGGCTCTTGCTGTCCTCCTCCCTATAGCATAAAGAAACCTCATTGTGAAACAGGTTCTTTCATGTGTAACCAAACAATAAATAAAATTGTTTAAAAATTGACACCAGTAGGCCTGGGCTCATCTACTATGAAAAGGAGCCTCTCAAGTACGACAAGCTCTATGGAAGAAAGTGCATGAAATTGAGATTTGGTCCCTGCTTTGATACATGTTGGATCATGTGTGAACCTTTCCTTAGGTTTTCATACTCATACATTACTGCATACTTGGGTCACTGCTTCAGTTGATACAGCATTTCATTTAGTCTTGGGATAGCAGGAAGTCACAAAGGATGGCAGTGTTTACCTAGTGATTGCATATGAACTACTGGAACAACGAGCACAACCAGTACAAGCAACCTTAGCTTAACGTTTAACCTAATGGAGCTACGTCCAATTGTTGAGCAACTTATCCTGGTGCAATGGAACAGCCAGCCTGGTGCTTGCGCAACTGCTTGCACAAATGGAATCAAAGTACTGAGTTTCACATTTATGTAAGAGTGAATATGGAGGTCCTGCAAGCAATAGAACAGTTTTCTCCCACCTGCTGCTTTCCAGATGTTTTGAACTAGTGGCTCCCAGCATCCCTGATCATTGGCCATCTTCTCTGGAGCTGCTGGGGATGGCAGTCTAAAAGATCTGGAGGAAAGTAGATTAGAGAAGGTCATGATAGCTTTTTTGCTACCAGAATGATATAATCCATACTTGTTAAATATAATCCATACTTGTTAACTTTCTTGCAGACAATTTAATGTCTTAGAAAGACAAAGAATGCATGCTCCAGTAAGACTGGCATTAATTCCCTATTGACAGAAAAATATATTGTATCTATCAGATTTCAGAGTCAAATGAATCCCAAAAAGTGATAAAAATAAGCACCAGAGGGATGGAAGTATATTTGACAACATTTCTAATGAAGAAAAAGAATTGCTGAGATCCTATATTGTCTACTTGTTTACGTCTGCATAACTAAGTAACGTCTCTTGGCCTAATCCTCCCAGCCCACCTGAAGAGCCGGCTGCCAAATCAGGTGAAATGGGTCTGTTCAGCTTCTGATCAGGGCACAGGGACCACAAACTTTCCATTTCTCTCCTGCCAGTAAGTGAGGTTGTGACAAGGACTTGGGACTGGATCCTGCTCTTGATTGTCACAGGCTCACTTGCTTGTGGTGGGTGCGGCTGGGGATGGAAATTGAAGCGTCATCCTTCTTGTGCTCCAGCTGGAAGCTGAATAGGTCTCCTTTGTCCAATCTGGTGGCTGGTTCTAGGATACAAATCTGTAACTGCAGTACTAAATGCCAGTCAATATTCCTTGAGAACTTGCCTTTTTTCAATAAAGCAATATAATTGCAAAGAGGTTATCAGGGTCAATAATACTGTACTCTTTTTAAAAAAGATGTTTATTAACACTTCTTCCAAACACCAAAAACACTACAAATACATTAAAAAAACAAAAAGGATGACATGAACAAGCATAAAAACAAATAATTTCAAAATTAAAAAATAAGAGCAAGAAAAAGAGAGAAGAGAGAAAAGAAAAAGAAAAAGAAAGAAAAAAGGATTGGCCCCCACCGTTCTTTTGAACAGATTATAGCAATAAGATTAATTCAAGATTCTCAAAAAGAAATATCTAACATTTCTCTTCTTCTCCCTCTCCTACTACCTGCTTTTGAGAAGAAAAAGCAAATGAATTTTCTTCTACCAAAGCTTATCATATCTAGTATAATACCTCTATATTTGTTTCTATTATATTCCAGTACAAATTGCTTACATGATAAGCTGCATTAAATGGTAAATAACATTAATACTACTAAACAACATTAATGCTACTAATTTTACTAAATGTTGGCTTAATTACCCTTTTCACTAGTTAAAACTGTAAATCTGTTGTGTTTTTAATGACATCTCTAAATCCAGATATTACAATATCATTTTATATTACGAAATCCATTACAGAATTCATAGACCCTATCCGGTTATCATTATCCTAAATCTGTGGATAACTTCATAAATTGGGGAATCTCTCAACCTTGGAATGGCTGCAACCTGCAGGGTTTTTTTTATTTTCCTGGTCTTTAAACAGAGAGAAGAACTTATCCAAACCCTGGGAAGCTGTTGCATGGGCCTGAGCTCTGCTTTGCAGTCCAGGAAGCTATTGAATGGAACTGGACAAAGAAATGAGTTGTCTTCCCATGCCTGGAAACTGTTGTATTGAGGGTTACACATTGAATGAGCATGCACAGAATTGAGTTGTGCTTTGTAAGCCAGGTGGGGGAAAATCCAACATCAAAAGGCGATTTTAAGATGGACTGTAAAGAAATAATTCCAATTTAGCGTACCTTTTCTTTTTCCTGCTGTGGGCTCTCACTAGCGAGGATTAAAAAATGGCGCCGTTCAGCTCTTTGTGGGGCGGGCCAACTGCCGAAGCTGTCCACGCCCACGGCCCGCCCCCCGTTCATCTCAGGGGCGAATCAGCGCGAATCTGCGCTTCCACACAAGTGAGCAAGGACGTGATTGCGCGGATCAGGGGGAAAAGAAACATTTTTTTTCCGGTTTTTAAAAAGCACGTGCAAGCACAGTTGGAGACGTTTCTGAGCGGATTGACGTGTGGAACTGGGAAATTAAAGACGACTCAGCGCATTTTAAGGTATGGAAGACCTCCGTCAGATATCGCGCTACACTGCGCTAAAACGTTTTATTACCCCCGTGTGGAAAGGGCCTAAGCCTGACATCAGTACCCGGAAAGATCCTGGAACAGATCATTAAGCAGTCAGTTTCTAATCACTTAGAAAGCAAGGCGATAATCACGAGAAGTCAACATGGATTTCTCAAAAATAAGTCATGCCAGACTAATCTTATCTCTTTTTATGATAGAGTTACTAGCTTGATAGATGAAGGGAATGTTGTGGATGTAGCATACCTCGATTTCAGTAAGGCCTTTGACAAAGTTCCCCATGACACTCTTGCAATGAAGCTGGTAAAATGTGGGCTGGACAGGGCTACTGTTAGTTGGATTTGTAATTGGCTGACCGACCGAACCCAAAGAGTGATCACAAATGGCTGCTTCTCATCCTGGAGAGAAGTGACTAGCGGGGTGCCACAGGGTTCTGTCCTGGGCCCAGTGCTGTTCAATATCTTCATCAACGACTTGGATGAAGGAATAGAGGGCATGCTCATCAAATTTGCAGATGACATCAAATTGGGAGGGGTTGCTAATACGCCAGAGGACAGAATCAAAATTCAAAATGACCTGGATAGATTGGAGAGCTGGGCCAAGGCTAACAAAATAAAATTCAACATAGATAAGTGTAAGGTCCTACACTTAGGTAGAAAAAATGGAATACAGAAATATAGGATAGGGGACACGTGGCTGGATAGCAGTACGTGTGAAAAGGATCTAGGAGTCTTAATAGACCACAAGCTGAACATGAGTCAGCAGTGTGATGCGGCAGCCAAGAAAGCCAATGCAATTCTCGGCTGCATCAATAGGAGTACGGTGTCTAGATTGAGGGAGGTACTGGTACCACTCTACTCTGCTTTGGTTAGACCTCATCTGGAATACTGTGTCCAGTTCTGGGCACCCCAATTCAAGAAGGACATGGTCAAGCTGGAGCAAGTCCAGAGAAGGGCGACCAAAATGGTGAGAGGCCTGGAAGACATGCCCTATGAGGATAGACTTAGAGAGCTGGGTATGTTTAGTCTGCAGAAGAGAAGGTTAAGAGGGGACATGATAGCTATGTTTAAATATTTGAAGGGATGCCATGTAGAGAAAGGAGAGGGCTTGTTTTCTGCTGCTCCAGAGACCAGGACAAGGAGCAATGGATTCACGCTGCAGGAAAGTAGATTCCACCTGAGCCTCAGGAAGAATTTCCTGATGGTCAGGGCTGTCCAGCAGTGGAACATGCTGCCTCGGAGTGTAGTGGAGTCTCCTTCCTTGGAGGTTTTTAAGCAGAGGCTAGATGGCCATCTGTCGGGAATGCTTTGAGGGTGTTCCTGCATAGCAGGAGGTTGGACTGGATGGCCCGTGTGGTCTCTTCCAACTCTACATTTCTATGATTCTATGATTCTATGAATACGTAACACGTTTGGCCCTCATTTTCACCAATGTTAACAACTTAAATAATTAATTACCTTAAATAAGGTAATTAGCAAAAACTATAATTAATTTACTTGTTAGTTTTGGAAGAGACGATGGGATTTACAGAGAATGGTAGGGTGGTTGTCACCCTTGATCCTAGGGGCACTTTTTTTTTATTGGCATCTTCAGAAGCACTCTTTTTGTTGCTTTAATGTCGTCTCATCCAACTTTTTTTTTTCTCCAGTTGTTGCCTGGGTATGGTGGCAGTTCAATATGTCTGGAAACTGTTGCATTGGGAAGTCTATCCTAAAGTGCAGGATCTCATCTTACAGTTTCTTCAAGAGAGAGAAGAAAATGTGTTCTAGTGGTGAGGAAAACTTTCCCCTTAATTACTTAAGTGCCCAACACTATGAGAGCAACAATAAGCATGGTAAGGGATTTCAAAGTGGTTCAAAAGAATTTACTAAGTATGCATGGGGAGGGTTTAGCTAAATTACCCTTTTATTTATGGGAGTGAGTTTGAGGAAAACTTCACTTGATTATCCAAATCTTTATCAATATATGCACAATAAACACACTAAGATGTTGCTAAGGGGTTGATTGTACCCTATGCTATATATTATGTATTATAAAATAATATACTAGAAAAGCCAGTACAAATTCAATATAGGAAAAATGTAAAGCAGGGCTTCCCAAATGGTGCGTCATGACATGTTAGTGTATCACCTGAAGTGTGTAGGTGTGTCACCTCCCTGGGCTTAGAATGACCCCCTGCACCCAAGCCTTGGAAATGTATGTTATTATTTATAAATCATACATTTTTAAAAATATAAATGAAAGGTTTTCATGAGATACATTGTGTCCCCATACATTTCGTTATTACAATTTATGTATGTTCCTGTATCTCATAAGGGGTTAGTTTAACCTCTGGTTTGCTAGTAAAACTGAATTAGTATATCATGAAATGATGCATGTTTAAAAAGTGTGTCACCAACATGAAAAGTTTGGAAAGTTCTGGTGTAAAGAATTACAATGCACCCTCCCAAAAACTCACACAGGCCAAATTGGTAAAGGTGAGAGTGGAGGGATGAAGACAAATCAGTCTTTCAGGCCAAAAGGGCTTGAAATTTTGTAAGGGACATAGCATCTTGTGAGCTAAGCAAAAACCAACCAACCAGCCAGCCAACCAACCAGCCAAAATAGTCCCTCACACCACTCCATTCCATTCTTCTCCAATTGTTCCCTGTCCCAGGCTCTTTAGTTCTTCCCAAATCTTCTGCTGGTTTTTCCTGCCAACCAACAGAGCCATGTGATACATTTCCTCCAGTCTTAATCCTTATTCTCTGTATCCCTCTTTCAGAGGAAGAGCCACCCACTCCAACAAATTCCAACATCTCAAAATTAATTAACTTGTTAAAGTGCAAATTTAACTTTGGGGTCAATAAGGTAATTTAGTGCATTAAGCCAAAAAAGAAGAAAAACTTAAATGTGTTAACCATTCAATGATTCAAGCAACCAGTTCTTTCCAAGCCTTGTCTTTTACACCTCTGGTCCAGAATCCTATTGGTGCGCTATACCGGCAGTATTACTTCTTCAAGGGCTGTGTATTGGTAGCATGAGAAGCCAGTTAAAATCTGCTGGCTTTGAATAGCCTGTTGCTCTACAATGCCTTACATTCTTCACAGCTCCTGTGTCCAGGCCATTTTCCTCCTAGTGCCACTGCCTATCCTGGTATAGTTACTCTGGTGTTAAGTACTAACAAGATTCTAGTCCTGGATTTGTGGTAAACAAACATTGGGGAAATTTTATGTCTTCTCCCCTTCTTCGGTGTGCCAACATTTTTGCTGTGGCACAAGGAAGATTCTAAATGGAATTTAAAAACAAACAAAGAGACACTACCACATATATAAAGGGAATTTGCTCATCTGTGGAATGCCAGTAATTCCTACAATCATTTGTAGTCATATAATAAAAAGTTAGAAATTAGTCTATTATGAAAGTTTAAAATATGGTCAAGATTCTGCATAGTCAGATGTAGCTGCACTGACAGAGCTCTGTCATTGTAGCTATTTCTGCCAATGTGCCCCCCAAACACCTACCTCATAAGCTTGGCTGTGCCCCAAGTGAAGGGTCTCTGAGATTCTGCTACTTGGGAGTGTTGAGAAATGACAACTACAGTACTGTCCTGGCTGCAGAGTGCATTGAGACAGGCAGCTGGAGACATCGCTTGAGGTTCTGCTGCAACTGCTGTTCTGACTTAAGAGGTAGGTTTTTGGGGTCACATTCAGTCATTAAGGACCATAAATGTGAATCCCCAAAGTTAAAAGAAAGTAAATTCCACTTACAATCTCATAAATACTGGATGTGATGTCAGCCTATATTGCCTGGATCACTACTACTACTTGTATCATTGCACTGGGTTTAACCATCGCACAAATGGTAGAACAAGAGACAGTGTACACATGTTGTCCACTGTTTTTAACAGTACTGAGCATCAGACATGGTTGTTTTCAAAATATCTGTTTTCCTTCCTGCTGTTAGAGAGCTCAAGCAAAGATGGAAGCAAAACAAAAGAGCACAGTACTATATTTTAAGCAAGCTTTTAACAAGTACAATGGAAAAGTGCATTAAATTCTCCCCGGTGCTAATTCCAGAAATTCTTTTTCAGCGGCAGAACAGATACTGAGCTAGACAGCAATGATGCTGTTGGATCCAGGCTGGTTTCTTTCATCACCTTGTTCCTTTCTCACAAAGAACAGAAAGAACAGGTTCTCATCTAAGCATCTGTAGACATGGATATCTAAAAAATTAACCAGACTTCTATGAGACGATGTTGACCTTTTCAGTTTTATATGTTTTTTCCCAGTTTTCTTAGCCATTCTGGATGACCCAAGAAGCTGTGAAAATAAACACGTATATTTTTCATTAGATACCACAAAATAGGCCCTGAAGCAACACTTGGCAATTCATATTACAGTTAAGGAATACCTTGAAGATGGAGTTGGAGAAGATTTACATTAAAAT
Source organism: Iguana delicatissima (assembly GCA_948472985.1). NCBI lineage: Eukaryota > Metazoa > Chordata > Lepidosauria > Squamata > Iguanidae > Iguana > Iguana delicatissima. The sequence continues at coordinate 3,642,177 of CAOKZL010000205.1, forward strand.
TTTATTAACTTTTCCAGAATTGTTGGGGTAAATTTGACCCCAGCTAACAACAGAAAGTTAAACTGAGTTCAATGAGTTTTGTTTCAAGCTACTTTCTTTTGATGGGATTTTGATCTGTCTTCTCAAAACAATTCCTCTTTTTTCAGGGATGGGGCTACCAGATATCAAACTTTATTATGAAACATCATGTCTCACATGGTTAATGGACTGGATAAAGTTAACAGATGAAAGATTATTGAATCTAGAGGGTTTTAATATATATTATGGTTGGCACATGTAGCTTTGGTACAAAAAAAATAAGGCAAATAAGGAGTTTCAAGACCATTATATTAGAAAATCCTTACTCCGAATCTGGCTAAAATGGAGAGACAAATTTTACCACTTCCTCCCCCTTTGGGTTTCCCCACATGAAGCTTTTTATAGGTTGGAAAAGCTAAATACAAATGAATGGGTAACATATAAAGATATTCTTAAAATAGAAAACAACAATACTTATCTGAAGACAAGGGAAGAATTAATAACACAAGGATATACAACACATTGGCTACTACATAGACAACTGACAGAGAAATTTAAGATTGATGAAAAGATGAGAGGTATATTATTTGAGGATACTAAATTTGACAAAATAACAAAATAAGGAGAGTAACATCAATTAAGTAAAATTTATAAACTACTTTAACACAGAGAGATGGAGCAAGAAACTATAAAAGATATTATGATAAAGTGGGCACAAGAAATAGGTCATACAATAGAATTGAAACAGTGGGAAAAGGCATGGGAGAGGAACCAAAAATTCACAAGGAGTTTTGATTTAAAAGAAAACTTTTTCAAAATGTATTATAGCTGGTATTTCACTCCGACTCAATTAGTAAAACTGTCTAAAAATAATAAGGATTCTAAATGTTAGAAATGTCAAGAAAGACGATCTTTCTTCCACATCTGATGGAAGTGTAAAGAAGCAAAGAAATTTTGGATGCAAATTCACAAAAATATTAAGAAAATATTAAAATCTGAATTTCAAATGCAGCCAGGTGTCTACTTGTTGAATATGCTGGATAGTTTAGATTTGGGGCTAACGAAGAAATATTATAGAATTATATATTATATGATATATGCAGCAAGAATAATATTTGCAAGGAATTGGAAAAATACACAAATACCATGAATAGAGGATTGGTTGATAAAACTATACGACTTAGTAGAAATGAACAAATTAACATTATTAGGTGATAATACATCGAACAAACAATTTAAGCAGGAATGGAAGATTATAGCCCCCCTTTGGAAATCTAGATGGGGTAAAATGGCTATAATTGGTCTCGAAATATAAATACTCGTGTAGGTTATCTTTGATTTTTGTAATGACTTGGTTAACTTTGTCTTGTATGACCATGATATTCGGAAATGTATAATTTTTATACATTTGACTTGAGGATCAGAACTTATGTTAATCGGAAAGGAAGGTATTACGGAAATGTTTGGACAACAGGAATCAAAGGAAACGCTAATAATCACCCAACCAAAAAAAGGTTTTAGGAAGTTAAATTGAATGTGTATATATAGATATTATAGCAAGTAGAAATAATATATTTTATATTAGAAGTAATCTTTAGTATTTTATGTCTTTATGTTATGTGTACTATTTGATGAATAGAAGCTGGTAAGTTTTGTAAGCGTGAAATTAATATGAAATCATTATGAAATAATATGCATTTGTAGGTACGTATGCATGTTGTTTGTATATGTATGTTTTTGTACGTTTGTGTTTTTGTAAAATGTGTATGTGTTTTTATGTGTTTTTCTTTTTGAACAAATTTATAAACTTTCAATAAACATTATTTTAAAAAAAATTCCCCTTTTTTCATGGATATTGGAAGGTAAAATGGAGAGGATAAGTTTTGAATATGGACTCCTTAAACTATCTGAAGATATGCATTGTGAGTTTGGTTGAATTAAACTGGGTTAAATTATTAAGCTTCTTTTGGCACTCAAATACCAATCTACAGTACATGCAATGTTTCATTACAGTGATGATGTAAAAGGCTGTATGCTTTGTGCTGGTGTGAAAACTTGAAGGGCAGTGTAGGGAAGAAACCACAGGACCACCTCACACATCACATCATGATGTGACTTGCAGCCTAGGCCCAAATGAAGCTAGTAAATCAATGGATGCACCTCAGGTGTTTCACAGGCCTGGTTGCAAAGAATATCTGTAGTGGTAGAAGCAATATTGTGGTTCATACAAGATGGTTCTGTGTAATGGATCTTATATCAGTTACAAGGAGCATAGATAGATCCTGTGGTGCTTACCATTTTCTTCACCAGAGGCAGTTCTGAATTCCTGTCAAAATAAATATCCTCTCACCCCATCAGATAACTCTTCTTTGTTAGTTCAACATGTTAGAAGCGTATAGAAGTTGTCTCCAGGCTTTCAGTATTTTAAGCCAATACAGTTTCTTTCTAAACATGGGCTGAGATCCTTCATTGCATTCATAGCTATGTAAACATAGCTATGTAAACATAGCTATGAATTACCTAAGGAATCAACCCTCGACACCCACCTTTATCTCTGAGGAGTTGCTCCAAGCGATGGACATCTGTGTTATGGTCAAATGGGGGCGGCAGAATGACGTGGCCACTTTCCTTCTGCCACTGAGCTGCAGTATGTTGATGTCATGCTGTGTCTCAGGGACAGCAGGGGACCGGCCACATCATCTTGAAGCATCCCACTGAACCATGATGCAGACCTCCATCGCTTGGAGAAGTACCAGTTGGGGGGCATTTAGGATTGTAGCAATAGTGCCATGATTGTGAATATACAGCATAGCCAGATACGGGGCGGTTACAGATCTGCAACTCTAAACCACAAATCTGTAACTGCAATGCACTTGTTATTATCATAGTGATGGTACTGTTTTTCATTTCTTCTCCTTTTTTCACTTTTTAAGTGAAGGCAGCATCTTCAACAGGGCTTCTGGAACAAACAATGAAGATCTCAATAAAAAAGGCAGACTCGTCATGATGGACCCTCAGCTAGTACATTGTAATATATTCCTTATACTGTGTCCCAACATGGAAGACATTATGTTGTGACATGCACACATAAATATGACTATGCTATGTACAACTACTCTTCTGGGGGGAAAAAAGTTACATAAGTTGATGGAACATCATCTCCCATATTTCCTTGATAATGAATAAATCTAAAGCCCTGTTCAGGCGTTACAATTAGGGCACATACATTAAAAAGAAAAAAGGAATGGGACCACTGCCATTCCCACCCACAGCAGTAATGATTGTGAACTGTTCAGATGCCCACGTGAATATAGCATTAGAGGCCATTTCTGCACTACACTGTTATAGTGCTATTCCAGTTTCAACATCCTATAGAATCCTGGGGTTTGTAGTTTTATGGAATCGCATCTGAGGTCTCAGTAAACTACAAACCCCAGAATTCCACAGGATGTTGAAAGTGGAAAATAGCACTATAACACTGTAGTGTGGAAATGTTCAGAGAATAAGTAGGGTATCCAATGTGGAAGTGGGAGCAACCAGCATGACTCTTGTTCCTCTTTCAACAGGTGAGTTTTTAAACATGTGAAAGATTCACAATCCAATCTTATACACTTTTGTCAAAATTACCTTTGATGGAAATTAACATCAACACACTCTCTCCATCTTCTGGCAGCACATTCCATTAATTAATTATGAATTGTTTTTAAAAAGGACTTGCCTTTGCAATGTGGAAAGAGCTTTGCAGCTGAATGCAAAACGTCCAAGGTTCAGTCTCTGGCATCTCCAGATAAGAATGGAAAGTACTCCTGAAAGCAGGGAGCATTGCTGCCAATGAGCCAGATGGTCTAGTAAGTCTGACTCAGTATAAGGTAACTTACTACATTTCTGTTGTCTAGTTACATGAGAAGGGAATATTTAGTTTGCAGCCTGCTAGTAACTCCTGAGTGGTTCTCCACTCACGCAGTGGATCTATTTGGACAGATCTGGGGAATGGTAATGATGGAGAAATTACTGGGACTGTTCATTGCATGCCTTCTTCTGCGTGTCATATTTTACAGAAATCTGAGGATGAGGACACATCTTTTGTGTATTTTAGGGCATATTCCTACTTCATGCAGGTTTAGCGTTGCCAGGTAAAAAACAGTTTAAGTCTCCTGTATCTTTTGTAGTTATGTAGAAAAGAAAATTTCACCAAGCGTTGCTTCTCATGCAAACTCCACCTCCTGAAATTCCCACTTTTGTACAACCATTAAAGGTACAGGATCCCTGTCCTGTCCTTTAGCAGGCAGTCTGACAGGCTTCACTGGGATCCCCACAGAGACTGAATGGGTATGCTTGTCAGAATCAACATGCTAAGATTTTGTGGTCAGATGTGCAGAAGCTCTTTAGCAAATTAAACAACAACAACAACAACTAAAAAGGAGGGATCTGTGTTTTTGGAAAGTGAAATTGAAAATCATTTGACTGAGACTGCACACACTTCTATCTACATTGGTATTTAACCCCATCCATCCCTGAAACAATGCCAGCTACTCTCTAAACAGAACAAATGAACAATGTGTGCTTAGGGAGGATTCCAAGGTTATTTACGCCTAGTGGCAGGATTAATAAACAAGATAAAAGGTGAAGATGAATATGAAGATGAACTAATAAAACATTTATGTAGAACTCACTTTCCAGCTGTATGTATGCATGATAAATTATTTTTTCGTGGCTTTGATTTCCACTACTACTTTATGGGTAGAGTGGTTGAAGATAATGCATTTGCGTCATGGGCTGAAGTACTATAACTGAGAAAGAACTGGGGGCTGGGGTGTTGTTCTCTTGTACAAATGCTCCTGGGGGCATTTTTTGCTACATTTTTGGCTCCCTTGGATGATTTTAAGCCCAGAAGAGGCCTTAAAAAAAGGAAGTAAACAGAAAGTGACTTTTGGACACTCCCTGTTATTAAAGAAGGCCTTTCCTGGACCTAAAAACATGGTCCTTTCAAGGTCTCTGTGGTGAGGTAGGGGCCTAATATGGTCTTCTAGCCTTCCATAGTGAAAACAGGAATAATACTTTTGGAGCAGTGGAGCCAATTTGAATGCAACATCTATAATACAAATGTATTCAGTGGCGGCTGCTTGCTCCCATAGCAGTGGGATGGTGAATCCATTACAGTTTTAGTGTAAATATAACATAAGCTTGCCAGGGTGCAGAACCTGTTTTGGAGATAGGGTTCAGTATCTAGGTTAGCTCCTTTAAAGTTTGGATGAAAACCCAGTGTGGATTCACCACCTCACTCAGCTGGGAACGTCCAGCTGCTACTTAATAAAGATGCTTTGCATTGGGTACGAGCTCTAATATTGTCTCTGGAACTTGTCCAAATTTGGAACCTCTCTACAGTTTCCATGCTCTATGTTCAAGTGGAACTGGAGGACAAATTTTGCTGGCAGCCATGATCTCATCAATGCAATTACCCCCCATTCCCTAGTTCCTCAGAGCAGCTTGTAGACATCTTTTCGGTTATCCTGATATGGTATAATATTAATAAATTGTACTTTTCTATATAGTCCAGTATCATGATTTCAGACAGATTCCTATGGGATGCCAACAAAACCACTCCAAGGCTCTTTGTTCACATGCTATTTTTAAAGCATGTAGCTCACTTGCCACACATGAAGAAGGCTAAGACTTGGGCTTATATATAACACTGTTATAGTGCTATTATTCCACTTTCAACATCCTGTGAAATTCTGAGGTTTGCAGTTTAGAGGGGGACATTGAGAATTCTCAGCCAGAGAGCTCTTTGGCCTCAGTAAACTACAACCAGAATTCCACACGATGTTGAACGTGGAATAATAACACTAAAACAGCGTAGTGTGGAAATGGCCTGAATTCCTCAAATATGTTCCTATAATATAAGAAGCAAAACTAAATTCACATGGAAGGTGAAGTGCTTGTTGTGACTGCTCTTAAAACTCTTAGAGATTATTTTGTTTTACTTGTAGCCTCCTTTTCAACAAAATGCATCCAGAGTAGTGGACATGCCCAACATAAACAATCAAAATCCTCACAAAAATCTACCCACTGAAAGAGAAATGACAAATAGCTTAAAAGATTAGATGCCTGATGCCTGTTTGAATAAAGAAATTTTCACTGCACTCTAAAAGCTGGGACGTGTAGATTCCTTCTGGGATGGAGTTTCACATGATTAAGAGTAGCCCTTGATCTGGTATAAAGGATTTCAGAATTGGAAAAAAGTTTTGGGACTCTTAATTCTAGATGGGAGATGTTATTAAATGGTGCACAGATGTAAGTGACAACATCTGTTGTGCATGAAAATGGAATAGCTACTCAGCAAGATTCTGCCCCTGGCAAGGCTGTTAGAAATATCCCAGTGACAATTCCCTGTTCTAAGAAATCAAAGTCAAAGTCCAGGGATAGCTACACTAGTAGCACAGCACTGAATTGTACAGAAAGGGATCTTGCAGCACCTTTGAGACTAAGGAAGAAAGTCTGTTCCTAGGTACTTTATTCCATACATCTAACGAAGCAGACCTAAGTCCATGAAAGCTCATGCTACTAACTTCTTTCTCCCAGGCCACTTCCGCACTACACTATTATAGTGCTATTATTCCACTTTCAACATCCTATGGAATCCTGGGGTTTGCAGTTAAGAGAGGGGCATTGAGAATTCTCACCGAGGGAGCTCTTTGGCCTCAGTAAACTACAAATCCCAGAATTCCAGAGGATGTTGAAAGTGGAATAATAGCACTATAACAGTGTAGTGTGGAAACGGCCTTAGTCTCAAGACCCCTTTGCATACTGATCCAGGCTATGTCTTTGAGTACTGAACTGTGTTTTTTCATTACCCAGACATTGCAGCTGATGGGGGCCTATGCCTTTGGCTTTGAAAAGAACTACTTGCAGTAGCACCTACCAAAGTGGACTTCTTAAATCTGTTTCTAATAGGACAGAAAGGGGGAGGTGTTTATTCTTCTAATGCTGATCTATGGTAATATCCCCATGTAAATACAGAAAACAGCCTAATTTCCTTTGCAGTATCGGGTTCCCACAGTCCCCAAATTTCCTGTGCACAGTGCAAATGCTAGCCTCATACATATATGTTGTTAGACCTTAGAATACCTTCTGTTTTTTTTTTAAAGGTAATTTTCTGCCTGCAAGATGGAAAAAAAATTACTGCTCACTTGTGATCATTTGTCATCCTCAGCTCCTGAACAGGACATGAGGGCCGACAGTTTGTTAATTGAGCTTTCCCAACAAGGCATCGTAAAGTTTTATTTTGGCCAAAGCTGCGCTTACTAGGCAAACCTCCATTATATCACGCAGCTACTAACCCGATTTCTCAGCTGGACACACATATGCTTTTTATTTTTTTAATGATCAGCTTCTGTCAACTCCTAAGCATTTCCATTATTCTTATTCTCAATATTATTAACATTATCTAAATTTTACAGTCTACCAGGTGTAATTGAACTGGGGTTTTAGATTATCAATGATTTGGATTTTACCCAGAATCTAGATATCAGTGAAGTAATGTTGGATAACGTCATATATTTAAAGTCACGTCACTTTTTCTGATTGTAATATTGTGATCTTATCTGTACTATTTCAAATATTTCAGATATTTTGTCAATCTTGGCATTTTTGTCATTCTTGCTGCCACCACTGTCCCTCCTCCTCCTCTTCTTTCTTTTTGGAGTGGATTGACTGCCATTGGACTTTCTAATATGAGTTTCTGGGAAGGGCCACAGCAGTGCTTAACTGGGATGAACTTGAACTACTAATTTTGCATTCCATTTGTGACAAATCTGCCATGAGTCTCTTTGTGAAAAAAAGGCAGGATATAAATAAAGTGATTGACTGACTGCTGAATTTAATAAAAATAACTTCCAAGAGTTTTTTTAATGGGGAAGGTGGGGAAGAATTCATCAGCATGATCAGGAGGGTGGTCCTTCACTATTGGCAACTGTGATGATTACCTTCCAAGGATTGTGAAAAAAGAAGGCTTTTTTTTTTTTTGATTCAGAATACACCAGCCAACAAGTATCCAAAAGAGACAAGTAGGCATTTTTTTATGACATATACAAGTGCAAGTCCAATGTATTCCTGTGTATTCTTTGTCATTGCAGAGGTTGTTACTCTCTTCCTCCCTCTGAAACATCCAAAGCTCCCACCTCACTGCTTTGCTGTGATAACCTCCCCTCCACAGTCCCCAGCACAGAGGGCCCTGGCAGATATTAGTGGATTATGTGATTGGTTGTAATCTGGTTTAGAGGGACTAACTCTCCTCCGGCCACTAAATTGCTGTGGAAGAGTGGCTATCACAATGAAACAGTGAGTGTTGGCATGGTGAGAGGGTAGACACAGCACAGTTCCAGTTGCAGAGCTTTTATGCTTGGTGGTGAAGGATCTTGGCCTGAGAATTACTAGTGTAGCCCTTGTGATAGCTGCCATGCATGAGGGAATCCCAGAAGCACTTCCATTTTCCAGAAAGCACAGTTCCTCTCACCACAAAAACACTGTGGCCATTTCCATACCATACTGTTATAGTGCTATTATTTCACGTGCAACATCCTATGGAATTCTGGGGTTTGTAGTTTGGTGAGGCCAAAGAACTCTCCGGCTGAGAATTCTAAATATCCCTCCCTAAACTGCAAACCCCAGAATTCTATAGGATGTTGAAAATGGAATAGTAGCACTATAACAGTGTAGTGCGGATATGGCCTGTGACTCACAGGCAAAGATATGGAACAGATTACAGAGTACAATGGTAGATTAACCTGAAGTTTTAAGGAGGATGCTTCCTCATTGTTTTGGGAAAGTACACCCAGATCCACACCTGCTCTTCTGGGTATAAGAGTGAACTATTCCTCTAGTTTCAGTCTGAGGAAATGGCTTCAGGCATTCAAAGTTTGATAAACAATAGTTTCATTAAAGCAGGCATGGAGTTACTAGATTCTAAAGTTCCGTCAGCATGTCCAGTGGCTGGGGTGATGGGAATTCTAGTCTAACAATGGTTAGGGAGTTTAATTGCTATAATTTCACAGAACTGGATGCCCAAATAGTCTGAAATATAATCTTCAGTGAAATCATGTAATTATCTCTATTTCATAATGTACCTGTCCTTCATTACTGGCTTTGACTGGTACAGCAACTATCCCTGAACAGGGATAGCCATAGTAATTCACTGTTGGGAACTTCAAGACTGAACTATTACAATATGCAACCTGTGTTGTGTCTCCTTGGGGTTGGACTAGAGACAAGATAAATGGTAAAGACTGAGCCAGTCTTACAATGTTGCTTTCACATATAAGACACTATACAGGTTAGGTCCAGGGACCTATCGACACTGCACAAGTATAGCAGTTTGATATCACTTTAACTGCCTTGGCTGTATCCCAAGGAATTCTGGGATTTATAGTTTGGTGTGACACATAGAACTCTCTATTACAACTTCCTGAGCTACAGCACTAAAACGTTCTGGCAGAGAAGCCTAAGTCCCAGATCCCTGTAATCTACAATTTCACTTATATGCCTCCTTTCTCCTGGAAGTGGCTCACAAAAAGAATCAATAAAAGCTAATTATAACATTTTAAGAACAATTAAAATCATCACGTTAAAATACTATGAAATAATTTAAAAAGCAAACAGAAGTTGAAAAATAAATCACACAATCTCACAAGAAGCTTCCCTGTGAGCAATTACACATTAAAAGCTTGTTTTGAAAAAAGGTTTTTGCTCACTGGTGAGAGGAGAGTAGGGAGGGGGCCAGCCTAACCCTCCCCTGGGAAGAGAATTCTAGAGTGGGAGCAGCCACTGAGAAGACTCTCTCCTGTGTCCTCACCAAGTGAGCCTGTGATGGTGGCATGACTGAGAGAAAGTCCTCTTCAGTGGATCTTATGACTCTTGACATGTTCGTACGGGAAGAAACAGTCTTTCAGATTGTCTGGGCCCAAACCTTATAGGGCTTTATAGGTCATGACCAGTATTTTGAATTGTGCCCGGAAATGAATTGGTAGTCAGTGAAGCTATTTTAACAAGGGAGTTATATGCTTCCTGTAACTGGTTCCCATAGGACAGACCATGGCTGTTAAAGTGTTATCAAAGTACTGAAATGATATAGTGTGAATACATGCCAGGTTACCTCAGAGATGACTTCTTTCTGTGCAGACCACTCCAGTCTTTATGCCCAGTGTGTATGCGGGGCCATCTTTACTGCACAGCAGCTCAATGAGACATGTCTGGATGCAGTGCATAGGACAGTTTTTGCTGCTGTTGTCATGTGCCTTCAAGTTGTTTCCAACTTGACCCTAAGGTGGACCTAACATGGGTTTTACAGAGGCTGAGTGTGTGATGTTCCCAAGGTCACCCAGTAAGTTTCCATAGCCAAGCAGGGAACTGAACCCCTGGTTATAGTCCAATGCTCAAATCACTATACCACATCTCTTTCTATGCTGTAGATATGCTCATCATATGGCCATTTCCGCACTACCCTTATAGTGCGATTATTCCACTTTCACATCCTCTGGAATCCTGGGGTTTGCAGTTTCGGGAGGGGCCAGCTGGCCCCTCCTGAAACTGAAAATCCCAGGATTCCAGAGGATGTTGAAACTGGAATAATCGCACTATAAGAGTGTAGTGCGGAAATGGCCATACGACAAGTTAAGATTAGGTGGGCTCCCAGTGCTTGGTGTTTCTTTTAACAACCTATTTGTTTGCCAAAGCACTGCTCTGGCTCCCGCTTCCCCAAATCCCATGAATGTTAACACTTGCAGTGACTCCTGGTACTGAATGCATTGCTTTTATTAGATCCTACTGTTTCATTAATTTAGCTGCTGGCTTCATTGTATATTTTTAAATTGTAAAACTACTTTAAGATTTTTTTAAAACACAACATGGTATGGGAATGTTCTAAAATAAACAAAGAAATGAATGAATAAAAATGATTTCTAATGCCAGAGTCATACAGCTATCTTAAACGTGAAAGAAACAGCACAAGGTGGTATTTCCTTTCAACTATTTACATGGTACAATGGTTCTGAAAAAGGATAAGATTAAAATTTGCTGTGACAGGCTCCAAATGTTTCTTCCCTTATTTTCCTGCACAAGTAAAGATTCTGCTCTGCTTGTTTTCTGCATTGCCTGATCTTTTACAGTCATATCAGATCCAAAAGACTTCTTTTGTATCTCCCTAATGGGAGCCAGTGTGGTGTAGTGGTTTGGGTGCTAGACAATGACTCTGGAGACCAGAGTTCAAATCCCTGCTTGGCCATGGAAACCCATTAAATTACGTTGGCCAAGTCACTCTCTCTCAGCCTCAAAAGAAGGCAAGGACAACACCCCCAACAATGCTGGGAAAAGAAACCTTGCCTTAGGATCATCATAAATCAGAAATGATTGGGAGGCACAGAATAACAATGATACAATATAGGCTCCCCTTCCTTTTTCCCATTTCTAAGTGATGAATTTTCACCAATTTTGGAGTTCATATTGATGGGGACAGAAAGCATACTGTTTTTCTTCATGTATTTGTTGCACCCAACTAAGCTAGAAAAGTTATCATAGCATCCTCAAGGCAGAACAAATAAATAAGCACCATTAACTAGTAATGCAACAGATCTAAAGACTGGTCATGATTTATTTCTTAAAAATAGAGAACAATTAGGTCAAGTACATGAAGTTTTAGTATATTAATGTATAATTCATCATAAAAATAAGTTGATATTGGGAGAAACAAACGTAGGAAAAAATCCTACAAATTGGACTTCAAAGCCTCCACAATACTCATGGCTGATTCTATGCACCCATCGAAGTTGGAATGAATAAATCCATCACCTCCACAGACTAGAGATGGTTTTGTATGAAGAGTTATTTGTCCTGGACTCCCAGGGAAAGATTTGGTCACCTGTAACAGAGAACATGTGGGAAGAAGAATAAATAACTATGTAACTCCTATTTAAAAGAAAGCCTAGACAAAATAATCCCTTAATTTTAATAATAATTGGCATCTATCACAACAAATAGTTCACATCTAATGCTTTATCATTATCTGTTAATATGCATAGGGATTCATGAAGAAGAAGAGAAGGTCTCTAAAATCTACAACAGTCATCTGCCTAAAATATACTTCAAATACTGAATGTTGAAAGTTTACAATTCCCTGCCTTGGAAGTATTAATCTTATTGATGCTTGTCTCTAACAAGTATGAACAACTGAAGTCCTTTCTGTTTGACTCCGAACAAAGCTCCTCTTCTGCCTCCTATCTCAAAAATATCAAGTCATATGGAACCACAATACTTTTTTTCTACCAAGATGTGAAGAGCTGAAGTCCTTTCCTAAATTACTCTTTCCTCCCTACCAGACCACTGACCCAATTGCTTTCCTTGCTGCTCTGGCAGTAGTTAGTGGTGGAACGTAAGGAGTTCTCTCACTGTACCCTCCACTCTCTGGAGAACAACATGCTGGTACAACTGTGTGCTGGAACAATGAGAAAAGTCTTTTCACCAATATGGCCTTTGGAGCAGTAAGTCAGGTAAGTGAGTGGGTAAGCCAGACCAGTAGAGTTATGTCCACCTTACTGAAACTAAGCAGGTCTGGATTTGATTAGTACCTGTATGGGAGACCATTCAGGAAACACAAGTATACTGTCTCTAATCCATTATAGGATGGAACAAATCTGGGATGTCAATTTATCACACAAGCAAGCAAACAGAATGAGTAACTCCTATCTGAAAAGATAAAAAAGACGAACAGATTTTTATATATAAAAAACTGAACAGCTTGGGTAGTCCAAACTCATGTCTCTTACCAGTTACAACTCCACCTACAGCAAATTGGGGGACATTTCACTCTGCAGATATTTTGCAGTCCAAATCCCCCTTGGCCACCCTCTGTGTGTGTGATAGAAATTGTAGCCCAAAACATGTGGAAAGCCAAATGTTCACTATCTGATTTGCAAGTTATTTAATAAGGTACTACCTCTCAGTCTTATTTGTTTTGGTTGAAACTAACATCTCTTTACTACAGCTACCGTAATACTTATCTTACTTCATTATGACAGCTTTACATTTTTTTTAATGCTGAGCTTGCACAAGTTCGTCTATTCATTTCTCTTCCAAGTAATTTTTACCAGTGGAACACAGGAGAAGGGAGGCTGTTTTTAATCTAGTATCATTATTGCAACTTTGCTGCCCACAGAATTGTTTTACGGTTTCCCTCCCTTTCAGCCAAATTAGTGGTGTACAGGTCTGTATATTCAGCATTGTGTTTAAAAAACAAAGTGACTAAAGAACCCTTCAATATCCCAAGAGACAAAAGTAGATAAATACAAAACAGAAACATAGGTGCCAGAATCCTTTCGACAGACTAGATCAGATACTGTACTTTTTCCTGGATTACGCAGTGGTGTAACACAGAAAAAGGCTGACATCTTGGTGGTGACATACATAGGCATAACTGCACAGTACGCAGGAAGGGGAAGGGTTTCCTGTCAAGCTGCTCAGCTCGGGAACATTCCAATGGGAGTCTCTGTGTGACACAGAGAGACCACGAAGAAGAACTGAGTGCTACATTCTAAAATATGGTTTGTTGGATCTTGCAGAAAGAGGTATCCTATACCTCCTTCCAGTGATGTAGACTCGAGTTGATAGACCTGAACTCAAGTTGGACTTCAGTGACTTGACTTGGCCATAAATGATGCACTGACTTGACTCGACTTGAGACTTGTATATTTTTAATGACTGACTTGTTGCCCTTAGTTCAGTAACAGAACGCCCTCAACCAGAAACGTTATGACTTTGAACGCTTCCATCTCTTTTTGCCTACTAGTCACACAACAATCTCTCTCAAGCCGAAAGTGTGGGTGCATTTCTCAGAGGAGAAAAGCAAACAGGTTAGGCAATGGGCTTGAGGCAGGCCTGAGGTTGCTCAGCAGCGTGTTCCCGCTGCATATTGGAGGTGCCTTCTAAAACATTTTCTATGAACAAGAGACAAGACTTGGCCCCAGAGTGCAGGGTGAATTTCTCAGAGGGGAACAGCAAACGTGTCAGGCAACGAGCTTGAGGAAGAAGGATCCTTCCTTCTAAAGCTTTTGAATCTTAAAATGGGGAGCAAGATAGGATCCTAATCCCCACTTCTGAAGCTGCAGATGGCAAAATTGCAAATGTGTAGAGCCAATTCTGCTCAAATTGTTAAAACTGAATTTATTTCACTCTCTCCAACAATTCTGGAATTTTGGTTGGGATATAAAGTTGGCTTCCAGACTTGAGACTTGACTTGAAAGTATCTCCAAGGACTTGAGACTTGACTTGAGGCTTGAAGGTAGAGACTTGGAGTAAAAGACTTAAATACATCACTGCCTTTTACAAGCCCTCCTTCCTGGTGCTCAAAACTAGCCAGGGGACTAACTGGTGCAGCTCTGTCTCCCTAGTCAATAATCAGTCTCATAAAATAGCTGCTTTTGAGGACTGAAGGAGGGAGGAACAGCCTCATACTGGGAATGGAAGCAGCTCCTCCTTGCATTTATGCTCAACACCAGCTGGGATGAAGCCAGGTGTGCTCCTGCAAGCCATCAATGCCCTAGGAAATGGAACTGTGCTTGGCAGTTACCCCCTCCCCCAGTTGCTGTTGTGCAATGCAGAAGTAACTGGGCAAAAGGATCACTCTCTACCACCTCCTGCAAATTTACTGGTGCAAACAAACACCTCACTGGCATGATTTTGGTCACAGCAGAATTTTTCTGCTGGTTCTGAGCAGCCTATTTTCCCAATGTCTGATTATCTTCAGGGACTTGGAGACTGGGCTTTGTTCCTTCTGTTATGACTGCCTGCAATGGGCCCAGTTACACTGGTGCCCTGCACCCAGAGAATTCCAGTCAGAAACAACAGACATAATCCAGCACATCTAAGGTATAAATATATGTCTGGCCTAAGGCAGAGCACATGGTGAAATAATCCTCTAAATGGTGAAAAATGGCACTGCATTTTTCTCCTAGCCAAAATAAGCCCTTCATGTTTTCCTTGTCAATTGACTTTGTTGGGAGAAGAGGGAGACAGATTCTTCTTAGCATCAATAGACCTGTTTATAAAACAAGAGTACAACATAAATAAAAAGGACACAGATTGTGGTTACTGCTGAGGCAAATGGAAATAACTGTTTATATGTTTACAGATATGGAATTTGCCTAAGCTTTTTAAAAGGACAGATAGACAGATTAATGTCAACAGGGCAGAACAAATGCTATTACTTATCAAAGCCTCTGACTGGAGATGAAAGAAGTGAAGCAGAAATATTTGAACCTGTACTACGGAGATGGCCACAAAATGGTGGAAATGTGCATGGGAACATATTAATAAATGTGATACTATGGTTACATGTGTGATGAAATGCCTGCTTCTTTTTCTTTCCCCTTTGCTTCAGCTTCCTTCATTATGTATGCATGAACATTATTTATTATTATTAAATATTTATATCCCACTCTTCATTCAATGATTTCAGGGCAGCATACAATAAAACCAATCAAATTTAAAACAGTATAAACAAAATAGTATAAATAATTAAAATAATTTTAATTAAAATAATTTTAAAAGGCTAAAAACGTATTAAACACTTAACAAATTAAAAAAACAGATTAAAACTATTAAAATAGTTCAAAATGAAATAAAACCATGTGTATTTTTGTAAAACCAATTAGACCCCCCCATGAACAGTTTCATGAACAGTTATTTTTTTGAACTTGGCACTTGAACAGTAGCCAAGTTGGTGCCCACCGGGCCTCCAAGGAGAAGATGTTCCATAAGTGGTGTGCCACCACAGAGAAGACCCTCTTCCATGACCTTGCACAGCATATTGTTCTGACTGATACGACACGGAGGATCTTCCTTCCAACGGACCTTAAACCTTGAGCTGGTACATACATTCTGTAACTTTTATTCTATCAGGCTTTCTTGTTCCTTTTTTTTTTTTTTTGCTATTCATTTTACCCCATTTGCCTGTTCCATCTAGGTTTTGCTGAGAATTTTGTGTGATATATATATTTTTAAAGAACTCACTGAAATGCATTAATGTTTTCACAAACAGAATGGAGTAAAAAAGAATGAATGTGAAAGAAAGTAAAACTGATAAGAGTTGTTCACTTCCCCCACCTCTTCTTCTTTCTTAGCATTTCCATTTGGTTGTATCCTTCCTTCCTTCCTTCCTTCCTTCCTTCCTTCCTTCCTTCCTTCCTTCCTTCCTTCCTTCCTTCCTTCCTTCCTTCCTCGCTTCTTCCTGAAGTTTGGAAAAGTAACTTTTTTGATCTACATTTCCCAGCATCTCAACCACCAGGATTACTGGGATTCTGGGAATTATAGCTTTAAGAAAATACCTTCACCAAGTTCTGCTCTCCACCACCCCTTTTCCTAGTCTGCCACATTCTTCCCTGGTCTTTAACTCCCAGATATCTTTATTTGCTGCCCCTTTTGTCATAGCCCTCTGGATCTCTCTTTATGCCAGAATGATCTGTATCACCCCTTCTTCCTTAAACTCCATTCAGCCATAGCCATTTTTGTCTCATTTCAGACATATCCCAGATGCATGTTTACAGAGGTGCAGCCTTTTTAGGGTGGGTGGCTCCTTCTACAAGGAGCAAAGCCCTTTAAAACAAGATTTGTTTCCCCTGAAACCTATGAATTCTACCTCTAGAAATCCTGCCCTGTCATGCACCAAATATTTATTGCATCTGAGCAGGTGGCTGCTTGCTTCTGCTGGTCTGCATTTAAGTCAGAATCCTGCTGGTGCACTATGCTACTGGTCAGACGCTTTCCAGGGCCATGAAATGTTGGCAAGTAAATGCATACAAAATTTGCCAGCTCCAAGCAGTCTATTTCGATTGCAGCAAGGATGGTCTTCTCTCCTTCCTGCTGCCCCTGAACACATATTGAACCAACAAAATTCCAGCCTTATTCTTGACCACTGCTGTTATGCCATCTTTGCACTATGGACGGAAAGAACATTCTTAATTATTCATTCTTAGGTTTAAAAAAATGGATTTCCTGACAGTTGGGAAATCCTGCTGGGAAGAATAATAGACCAGAGAGAATTTTCTGCAATTTCCTCCTGGTATTTGACATTCCAAAGTACTGCAGAGGAATTATTCTGTGGAAAAAAGTACATTTTTAAAAAAACCCTGCCTTCTCTGTTTCTGTGTAGAAAATGGGCTTCTTCTACAGAAAACAATGCTTCCCGTATGGGAAGCTTGTTTTCTGTGCAGAAAACAAATTTTGGGACAAAATCCAAGATTTCTTCTCCCATAGAATAATTTCTCCACAACACTTCAGGACATTAAAATACCGAGAGAATACTGTGGAATTATTTGTGCTTGTAAGTATTTCTGCTTGCCTGCAAGGATGAAAAAAAATCCAGGACTTCCATCCCTGCTTTACACCTTGCCCATGTTATGGTAGGCAGGCACAGCTTCTGTAATATGGACTGGGTACCTGTACAAAATGCTCAGCACACTCTTCAGACAAAGCAGGGCCTTAGAATAAAGCAAACTGGTATGGGAAGATTGACTGGCTGCTGATACCATATTCAGACATGTTGTAGTGCTTCCCCATATTGCAGCTCCCTGGACCTTTTCTCTAGACTGATAGCAGAGGACTTTTTCCCGAGACCGACAGCAGCTTCAGGCGAAATTTGTTGTTATTATTGACGAAAGGGTCAAATCTAATGTATGTTGTGGCCCTGACCAGCCCTCTTGCCAACCGCCATTTATTAAAATCTAAAATGAAAAAAAAGAAATATATACACAACTTTCGGTCACACACTTTAAACTCATTCATATAGTCTCTTAGTTTATGTCAGCTCTGCACAGACTTCAGGTTTTACTTTCTAAGCTGTCTAAAGCACCACTTGTTCTAGGGTAGGCTGTATTCAATATTCAAAAATAGGGCTGGGTGTATCTAGTATTAAATAAATCTGAAAAGAAATAATTAAATCAGCTGAGTACAGCCAGATGTCTTCTTTTCTCAGGGAGCAAAGCTACTTAGGTAAAAAAGGTTTACATACTCACATAGGTACACACACAAATATTCACACACTGACTGGAATCCTGTTGGTTAATCAGAAGTAGACCTGTCTAATTAATTGTTGAATGGGGAGTCAATACAAAACTAATTCCAATTTTCTTAGTGGCCGTACAATAATTGGAAGGATTTAAGAAATTTTTTGTGGAAATATTTTCATCTCACATTCCCTTATCTTATGCCTGGTTTTATGGATTTCTTGGCAATGTGTAACAATAGTATGAATAATGGGTACAGCACTATAAGATAATACATACGGGCTAGGCAATGTGCAGCCCTGAAGATTTTGCTAGACTGTAGCTCCCAGGATTCTGTGCCACTGGCTATACTAACTAGGGCTGCTGAGCACTGCAGTCCAACAACACCTGGAATGCTGGATTTCACAAACTCCTAGTGGGGAGTGTACTTATTATTTTCAGTATACAGTCCCCCCTCACAGATGTGGGTCTGATTATTTGCAAGGTGCACATGTGCCTCCCCCATTCACCCCTCCCATTTCCTTGTATTCTGCCAAGCACAGTGAAGGAAGGCAAGTGCCCAGACAAAAGGTAAGCAAATGGGGGGGAGGTATATGGGAGCCTTCCTTCTCTTCTCCGGAGCTTTCCCCTCCTATTCCCCCCGCCTTTTGTCCTGGTGTGCAAAAGGCAAGAGAATGCGAGGGGGAAGTGCTGGAAAAGAATGGGAGGGGGATCATGAGGGAGGGGAGTTATTTCTGTTCTTTCCACTTTCGCAAAGGTTCTGTGCCCCAAAACTTCACAAAAGCGGAGGGGCTGCTGTGAATAATAAAAAGAAGATTTTTTTTTATTATAATTATCAGGAAATGTGCTTAAAGGTCAAATAATTTGGCTGGCTTATGCACTTTGACTTAGATGGGTGGAGAGACACCATTTGCTGCTCTGTCCCCACAGCAAAACAGCTTGGACTGGCCATGACTTTTAATATTTAATTATCTTTCTAGCCTTAAACTGGATGTAACTTCTTGCTAGAAGGATCTCTTAAAACACAGTTAATCCTGAACCTGAAGACTCACTGCTCCTGTATAATCAGCAAAAGTGCAACATGAGTTAACAGCCAAAGATCTTCTTGAGAATCTAATGCTCCGTCTCATGGTGAGGACATTTTTTGTTAACCAGTATCATTTTATTGATTTAATGCTTTATTTTGTACTTATTTATCATGACCCTTTTTTAAAAAAAATTATTTGGAAGGCAGTTGTTAACAAGGAGTATCAGCCTTTGTAGCACACAAATTGGCAAGATGTGGGAAAGAAATGTCTCGTGTGGCTTTTCTTATAATCTTCTGAAAATCTCAAGAATCAAGTTGTGTGGAGCTTAACTAGACAAAGAATCATGGCTCTGCTAATGGATGCCTGCGAGGACAAAGCAACAGATAAGATCTAATCTTAATGGAACATCTAACATTTGTACTCTTCCTCATTTCATATTTGCATTGTGATGTTAATTCTTGCTGACACTGCAATGCAAGCTTGCCTTGTCTCTTTTCTTGGAATGTGTGTGTGTGTGTGTGTGTGTGTGTGTGTGTGGGCACGCATGTGCATGCCTGCCTTCAAGTCACCTGTTGACTTACAGCAATCCCATGAATTTTTCAAGGTTTTTTTTTTTTTTAGGCAAGGAATAATCAGAGGTGATCTTGACAGGTCCTTCCTCTGAAATCTAGCCTACAGCACCTGGTATTCATTTGCAGTCTACCATCCAAGTACTAACATGCCCTGACCCTGCTTAGCTTCCAAGATCAATCATACTTGTCTAATATTTTATACATTGAAGATATAATTGTGGGGTATTCTGGCAAGACTACAAAGAAGACAGTTGCACTCATTGCACATTAACTGGGATCACTGAATAATCAAAGCTGGCTTGCTTAGTCACTTTTCTCTATACACAGAACATAAAGCTAAAACTAGCAACAAGCGGAAAGGGGCAGAGTGCAGGATCATCAATACCACATCACTAGAAAACACTGTGGTGGCATTGTATTGCTGGCCATGTCAAGGTCAGAGATCTAGGCGGTGAGCCAGCCTGGAGAAGGGAGAGGGAGAGACAGCAGAGTCCTGCCAGGAGGAGTCAAAGCAAGCAATTACTCATAGGGAATCCATTTACCTAAGCGACAAGCAAAAGTCATAGTCAGAGTCCAAAATCCAGGGGTCAGAAGCCAAGAGATCAATCCAAGGTATCAGGAGCCAGGTGCTAGAAGCAAGGAACAGACAAGGAGAAGACTTGAAGAAAGCTAGCCACAAGCAAAGGAAAGCTTCCAGGCAGGCAGTTATATAGCCCAAGGCACAGGTGTGGCTAGTCACTGCTTCTTGAACTTAATTAAGGAAGCCTCCCTTTGCTCAGCTCTCTTGAGTCTCCGTCTTGTTTGTGGGCTGATTGACGCAGGCTCCAGGGCATCCTCAGGATCACAGTTGAATCCCTGTTGCCCTAGAGGAGCAGGCAGAGGAACATCCGAGCCTGCTTGGTCCATGGCAGCAGGGGGAGCTCTTGAGCTGCAGGACTCATCTCCAGCCAGAGCCACAGGGACCAACAGCTGCTGCTCGTCATCTCCACCCTAAGCAACAGGGACCAACAGCTGCTGCTCGTCATCTCCAGCCAGAGCCACAGGGACCAACAGCTGCTGCTCGTCATCTCCAGCCAGAGCCACAGGGACCAACAGCTGCTGCTCGTCATCTCCATCCTAAGCAACAGGGACCAACAGCTGCTGCTCGTCATCTCCAGCCAGAGCCACAGGGATCAACAGCTGCTGCTCGTCATCTCCACCCTAAGCAACAGGGACCAACAGCTGCTGCTCGTCATCTCCAGCCAGAGCCACAGGGACCAACAGCTGCTGCTCGTCATCTCCACCCTAAGCAACAGGGACCAACAGCTGCTGCTCGTCATCTCCAGCCAGAGCCACAGGGACCAACAGCTGCTGCTCGTCATCTCCACCCTAAGCAACAGGGACCAACAGCTGCTGCTCGTCATCTCCACCCTAAGCAATAGGGACCAACAGCTGCTGCTCGTCATCTCCAGCCAGAGCCACAGGGACCAACAGCTGCTGCTCGTCATCTCCATCCTAAGCAACAGGGACCAACAGCTGCTGCTCATCATCTCCAGCCAGAGCCACAGGGACCAACAGCTGCTGCTCGTCATCTCCACCCTAAGCAACAGGGACCAACAGCTGCTGCTCGTCATCTCCAGCCAGAGCCACAGGGCCCAACAGCTGCTGCTAGTCATCAGCAGCTCTGACAAGGGCTTCAGTTATCACAGGCCATCTCTTCAGCTGATCAATGAAAATTGCTACAGAAGCACACCGAAAAATGTGTGAATCTTAAGGCTGTGTGGGCCATAGGATTAGTTTATTTTGTTGTTGTTATTGTGTACCTTCAGGTGGACTTTGACTTATGGCAACCCTATCCTAGGGTTTTCCTGGTATGATTTATTTGGAGGGTGTTTTCCATTGGCTTCCTCTAAGACTGAGACAGTATTACTTCCTATGTGAGTTTACAGCACATCTATCTCACACTTTCAAGATTACAATATTACCAGGGTGGCTTACAATTAAGAGAAAAAAAAGCAATTCCAAAATGCAACAAAATACAGAAGAAAAATACTATAAAGACTAAAGGCAACAGCAAATGCAGCAGATTAAAAACAAAAACAAGGATACACAATAGCATAAGCAACACCCCTTCCAAACATTTAGCAAGGAAGAAAATTGAAAATAACAGGGAAAATTAAAAAGAAGTTCTTTGCCCATTGCTGAAATGGTGTCAATTTAGGAAGCATGTGACTCTTCCTCAAAAGAACATTTATAAGGTGGGGGAACACTGAGATGGTTCTTCTACTCATCTACTGCTATTCACTAACCAAATCTCAGAAGGATAACGGCATCCAATGCTGATCCAAGTGAATCAGTAGACAATGTGGGAAAAGAAGGGTCAGATATCTGGGCTCTGAATCATGTAGTTTTTTTAAAAATAAGTATGAGCACTTTGAATTGAAAATTAAGAATTTAACTGGGAATGGGAAGCCTCTTTCTACATTACCAAGTTATTAACCTGTCCTGCCATCCGGAAATTTGTTTAAGCATCACCTGTGTGCTAATTTTCAATCCATCCATACTGTCTGCCCTGGGTTTGGATGTACTTCAGGCAGACCTGAGTGCCATGACTGGCTGGCAGTACTGAATAATGTACTTATTTTTTTACTGGTTATATTTCTATCCCACCCTAATTCCAATGAGTTCAGTGTGCTGTACTTTTCTCGAATGAGCTCTCCTCCTTCCTATATTATCCTTACAAGGCTGTGAGGTAAGTCAGGCTGACAGAAGATAACTGGCCCAAGGCCATCCAGTGAATTTCATGGCTCATGAGAGACTTGACTCTAGATTTCCAAGTCCTAGTCCATCATTATAACCACTGGCTCCCACTAATGGTATCATGGAATAGGCAAACCTTAAGTCATTTGCACAATATCTAAGCCATACTTCAAAAAAGTATGGCAGGGGCTACAACTTTTCTGAAACAGATAAGGTAGTATTCAGAAGAGAAGACTGAACTTCTTCTGTCCAATTGTTCCAGCTAGATATGTTGAAAGCTATATTAAGAATAAAGATCTTTTTTTAAAATGTACCTTTAAACACGGTTACACAAAAATGGTAGCTAAATGCCTTCATCCTATGGAAAGAAAAGGAGGTCCCTTTGAAATCCACAACTGAGCTGAACCATGGCAGAAACTGAATAGCTGAGCCAACAGAGTGAGTGAATAAAAAGGACAGAAAAAGTATGTAACACATGAGAAGGGGGAAAGAGAAGACAGGTCACAAAAACAAAGCGTAAGAGCAACAGGAACAAATAAAGCTTTGACAATAGACAGTTTGATCTTTTTGCCCTTTGGACTTTTTTCTTTTTTTAAAAAACAATACACTGTCAGTTTATCAACTCCTAAACATTCTACCTTTGTTGTTAAAGATTCAAAGCCCGGAACAAATTGTGTGGTAAGCCCACAAAGTTTCTCTTTTCCCTCTGCAGCGACATCCTTTAACCTTTTTAGTAGGCAAGCCTGTGTGGCTGAAAAAGAAAAAGAAATGACTTGTCTCTGCTCACTGCAAGCCAGCTGTCCTATATGTAGGCCACTGAACTTTCTTTAATAATGGAAAGGAATGTATGCTTTTAGGAAACAGCCTGAGACTTGACAGCCTGCAGTAGCCTGTTTGGCCTGCTTGATTCCATCTTTAGCAAATGAGCCCATGTAAAAAAGCAGCCTCTCTAGAGGGCAGAGAGTACAGTAGATGAGTCATGCAGAATATTACAGTGACATCTGCTACCATGGCTATCGTTATGGATTCAGAAGCCTGACTGTTTAAAGCCCCAATTCTGAAGTGAAAATGGGTGGGGGGTGATGGAGGATGCTATGATAATGGTTTCAGGGCAGGGAGGATACTCTTTCTTCCCTGAACTGTAATGCAATGCCAGACTGCAGTTTTTGAAGCTGCAGCTGCTCAGAGGACATGCAGAGGGGCATGATGTTTCTGGCACGGAGTAGCAGTGTCAGTTGGCAGAAAACATATATGCAGAAGAAATCTGAGTCTGCGCCTCTGGGAAACATGGTCACGGAAAGGAGGACAAGGCAGGCTTCAATGACATAGCCCTGGTATCAAAATCCAGGGTTTGAGAAACAATGAAAGGGAAAGAGGAGAAAGAAAAGAAATTATTTGGAGGGAGGATTAAAGGACATCTTGTCCAACTTCTTCCCAAAAGGAAATCCAGAGAGTGATACCAAGCCCTCCAATGTTTGCAGTTCTCCAGTAAGCAAGCTCCACCACTCTCCTATGTTATCAGTTCCACTGTCACACAGCCCTTATCATTTTATTACTAGTGTTCAACCAAAGTCTTCTCCAGGTTGAACAGACTCATCTCCTTCAACCTTTCCTTATATTACCTAGATAGCTTTGATCATCTTCCTTGCTCTTCTCTAGAACCTGTTCCAGTTTTTCTACGCAACTCTTGAAGTACAGAGCCCAAACTCTAGACAAACAGATAGTGTGGAAAAAAGTGGAACTGATTTTCTTCTAATCTGGAATCTTTCTGTTTGTGCAGCCTAAAATCACACTAGCTTTACTTCCTCTCCATTTTGTATGCATTCTTGTCTAAGCCAAGGACTCCTTTGTTTGTGTGTGTCTCAAACATGGAAGTTTGCTCTCCATTCTATTGAATTTGTTTTTGTTAATTTCAGCCTAGTTCCCCGTTACTCGTACCAGAAAAACTGATTTAAAATAGAAAAACATGCACATTCAAACTGCTGCATATATAGTATGATATTCTTCAGGACAATGAATTTTCTAAAATGCTAGAGTTCCACTGGAACACATCTGTTACTGCTATCCATTCTCTCCTCCTATTACTGGCCCTTCTCCTATAACTATTCCTTCCGGAGAAACTAACATTGGTCTTCCTTCTCCCTGGCCTAAACATTCTCAGTGTCATGCCTTGGTGGTATACAAACTGCACTGCTGTTACCCCTCATCCCCGCCTTTGAAGAGACAAAATGTCGCTGCCAGACTATTAAGTGGTGTGGACTACAGAGAACGTAAGATATATGTTGGTTGCTGATTCATTTTGGGACTAAATCTTAAAGAGCTGAGGTGAACCTTTGAATTAGACATGGGAACCACATAGTCCTCCACATGTTGCCGTGCTGCAATTCTCATTAGCCCCAGCCAGCATAGCCAAAAGTAAGGAATACTGGGAGTTGTGTCCATCAACGTCTGGAAGGCTGGATGATTCCCACCCTGTCCTCAATGGTCTGGGTTCAAGCTATATAAAGGACCAACATCTGCCTTACTAATCAATGTGCTTTCCAGGCGATTGTTGATTTATGGTGATCCTATAAATTTCATAAGGTTTTCTTAAGACAAAGAATATCAAAGATGGTTTTGCCAGGCCTGGTATTCGTTGGTGGTCTCCTACCTAAATACTAACAAGCACCGACTCTGCTTACCTTCCAAGATTAGGCAGTACCAGGAGCTTTTAGGATATTTAGGCCCCTCTTACAAATCTACCTGTCTTTAAATAAATTACCTGTCTTTTAAAAAAGAGAGACCATTCATTTGTAGAATGGTAGGGGACTAGATGTAATTTTACCAAAATATATTTTTTAATGGTTTTGAGGTCTTTTAAGCTGTGTCTCAGGTAAACAACATGGTGTTTCAAAAGGCTTTGTGGCTTTTACAGCTGCAATTTGACTGTCTGTAGTTTGACTGTTAAGTTGCCTTGGCATGCCAATAGGGAAAAGGTGATATATAAATATTTTAATAAAAACAAATCAATGAAATAAAATGCTGCAGCATTTGAAAACAACTTCAGCATCACTGACTTGTAAAAATCTAGAGGAAAAGTCAGACAATCAATTGAAAGCCATTTTGATAATACTGCAGAAATGAACTGTTCAGAATCGTTATTTTGCACAATAGTCTCTTACTGGCTCAGACCAAAGTTATTTTTTTCTCTTCTTGATATATCAAAAGATCTAAATGTATTAATGAGACTAAAGGATAAATCTAAAAATGTTAAAAAGAAAGAAAGAAAGAAAGAAAGAAAGAAAGAAAGAAAGAAAGAAAGAAAAGGAACTTAAACCATCTGAAAGATTTAGTTAAGGAATCCAAACACATTTTTCCACTTTAATCTTTACTCTTTCCTTGATGTTGTTGCTGATGTTGAATTCAGTTTTTTCTCTTCTGCATCAAAGGTTTGTTTAGTAGTGCAACCAAACTATAAATGTCAGGTTTACTGCTCTAGTTCCCTTGCGTTATGTTTGCTACTGGGAACAGGAAAGCATAGAGATTCATCCTTGGTAAGAGACCGATCAATCTGAGTAATAACACTTCTGGTAAGACTGCATTGCCTCAAACAACAATAACAGCAAAATAGTCCAGAGGATAATAAACCATTTGCCTAGTGTGCTTAACTGGGGCTCTGAGTTTAGAAAAGTTATTTGCAGTGATAAGGATGAAAATGAACAAAGCAAGAAAGGAGTGGCTTAACAGGGCAGGGATGAGGAAATGGTGGTTGTCCAGAGGTTGCAAGACTACACTTTCCATCATCCACAATTGGAAATGTTGGCTAGAACTGACGTGCTCTGGAGTCCAATGACATCCAGAGGAACAAAGGCGGCATAATCTTGTGAAAGAGATTTTGAGGGAACTGGAGACTAAGGCCCTTTCCGCATGACGTCGCTGTTGTGTTTTTGCCACAGGATGGCAGCGGTTGGCAGGTCGTGCTTCCACATGACGTTGTCGCCATCCCGCTGCCATCCTGTTGCAGAGCATCGCGCTTGCGCAGTTTTTGCAAAACGGAAAAAATCCGTTTCACACCTGTGATCGCACAGTGCTCCCGTGCCACTTCTGGCCATGTGGAAGATGCGGAAGGGCATTGGCAACGCTTCCTTCCACAGCGCAGCAATGGAAAAAGCTCGGCTGTGCTGTGGAAGGAAGACGTGGCACCACTGCATTCTCTTCCGCATGGAACGAGTGGGTGCAGAGGGGAGCGTTGCCGACGCGCTCCCTTCTGGACCTGGGACTGCAGCAAGACAACGCGGAAGAGCTTCGTCATGTGGAAATGGCCTAAATGAGGGATCAATCTAAGCTATCTCACTATCTGTGGCGTGAAAGCCAAGCCATAGGGTAGTAATTAAGCTATGAGCTTGGTGCTGGAAAATTGTTCAAACCTCAGCCTTTTTCCTATAAAATGGAAATAATACTAGACTTATGTTACAGGCTTGTTGGATAAGGACTGTCATCTTTACATTTCTGGGTGCTTGATTTGTATTGATTGCCAGACACTGCAGTATGATATATATGTATGTGTGAGCTAAACATTTGCTTATATGTGTATTTTTGGTTCATAAATCCTCCAAGAAATAATGGCTCCTACTCTCCATGGGATGTACGTCTCTGCTTAATGTGATGCTTTGTCCTCTCCTCTCCCACAAGCTGTCCCTTCCTTCTTCCTAAGGACAAGAAGCAATGGCACTGACAGTTCTTGAGAAAGTACGTCACACAGGAATGCACAAAACTTTCTTTTTTTCCCTCAGACTACAAGTCTTAATTTAACATGACAAGCACACTAACTCTGTTCTCTAGAGAGGGGCCTGGGACTGCTCCTCAGAGATCAGAATATTACTTGTACTGCTCTAACATTGCTCCTGATTGCCTCCAGCAAATCTCCCAAGATATGGCCAGCAGATATGCAGATACAAGGAAATAAACTTCCAAAGGCCTTATCAAGCACCATATAAACTTTAGCCTTGTTTTTCCCCCATCCACTGATGCTAAGGGGGTTGCACCAAGGATGACAAGATACAAAATGGGACAGGACTACAGTACTTTTTAATTGTGTAGAAGAGGAATTCCAGGAAGCGTACTTCACAATGCAGCCAACATTTGCTCCAATTCTCTCTTCTACCTAACTGTTAAAGGTACTGGAGCTTTGCTCTCTTTTCCATCCAGTTATCCTAATTACAGCCTTGGCTGGCTTCCATGGATTTCCAGAGTCTGTTAAAGTGTAATCCTACTTCCCACAAGACTTGGGTTTTTTCTACAGAATATGACTTCATATTATTATTATAAATTGACAGTGGTCTGTTTTCCAACTAATATTTGGTTATATCGTAAATCAGCTGTGGCAGAGATTCTTTTCAGATACAGCAACAGAGTCCAAGCCATTGTTCCTCTTTATCCTTTGTATCTGGAATTGGGGAGAGGGGCAGGTCCAGTTTTTAACTGCTGTTTCCTCCAAATTTCCAGAATGTTGTGTGTGCAATATACTATTTTAAAGATGCTGCCAAGATGACAACGACAACAATGATGATGATATTCCAAAGACAATACCCCTTGTCTCTCTAGGTATGTTACAATCATATTGTACTTACACTGTGCTTCCACCACACCACAAAATGACTATTGAAAAGACTTTCTGGATTGAGAAGACTTGATTGCTGATACTAATGTTGTCTTATCATAATTAAACCACAGAATACAGCACTGCAGCTGTGCTGCTAAGTATTATCAATAGAAGTCGAGGAGGACTAATCCCATGTCTTCCATGGATAATTGTAATGTCTGCATTTTAATCCTGGGATTGTACTTGGCCCATATGAAGGACATAATGGCTCTACTGAATTAACAAAAAGCAATAAATCCCACTTGAGAGGCTCTGGGAAGGGGGAAGGGGGAGAAATCCCGTCCATTGTTCACCCCTCCTCTTTGCTGTGGTGTCAATAGCTGATTGGAATTTTAAAGCAAA
The DNA here is from genome assembly GCA_948472985.1 of Iguana delicatissima. Taxonomy (NCBI): domain Eukaryota; kingdom Metazoa; phylum Chordata; class Lepidosauria; order Squamata; family Iguanidae; genus Iguana; species Iguana delicatissima. The sequence goes on from CAOKZL010000205.1 coordinate 3,670,564, forward strand.
GATGGCTGTAAGGTAATTAGTGAGGGCCATTGTATAGTACTTAATTTTTCACAAATTTATCAGGCTAGCTATGTAATCAATTCTTGGACACAGCTTTCCTTCTGAGGGTGCAGCCTGCCGTTAAGATTCACTTAATATTAAATCTGAGAGATCTATGGGTGCCCAAGTAAGCTTCTTATGAATTGGCCACATCTAGTACATAACCAAGTATGGATTAATGGGGCAAGTGAAGGCGTCTTGTCTTTATGACTTCATTTGCAGAGGACGCTATATAGCACATGAGTTATTGCAACAAACAGAAATGTCATGGAGCAAATGCCTCCATCCCCTTTGATGCAGCCTTGAAAACACTGGACAAAGGCAAAAAAGAACCACCAGAGAAAATGACAAACACTACTTTTTGCTGTATGAGTTTTGGTAGGAAATTTGGATACTTCAGTTCCACTTTTTAAAATAACCACAGCTTAGTTTATTGTTTGATATCACCCTTAATTTATACTTCCAATGACGTATAGGTTCTCCTTATAAGATTCAGGCGCCTAGGAGTACACATGCAGAAACTTATACTTTGATATAGCCCGTCACATGAGAGAAAATCCCATGGTTTGTGCCTTTGTTGTGTGATGCAACTTCTGTTTGTCTGCTCTTTAATTTGTAAAGGGCTTCTTCATGCATTGCTTTTTTCAGCAAAGGAACAGAGGAAGCTTGCAATGAGTCAGAGCAGCCGTCAGTCTAATTCAGCACTCTCCATGCTTAACAGCATTAGTTTTCCAAGATTTCAGGCACAAGATATTCTGAGCTGTACCTGGAAATACCAGTGATTTAAACCAGGAGACCTCTGTGTGCAAAAGATGTGCTGTATCACTGAGGATATTTTAAAACATGTATTAGGAATTCATGCTGTAAACATGCAAATAAGAAGCGAGGTATAGTAGGTGAAATTTATTAGACTCTCAGCTGGCAGGGAACCCCTTTCTCTCCTCCTGTGATCCTCATCTTAAGAGGTTGTTTGAATGCGATTGGACAGCCCCCACTAGTGCCAATGGAAAATTTCCTTCCAATAGAAACAGCTTCTTCAACAAACAATTTTCATAGTATCACAAGCAGAGAGAAAAGGGTTAAATTTCCCACCACAATGTCAGCTATGACCGTAGTAGTTATCAGCCCCACCCTAAATCTATTTACTCTATTTTCTTTTCTTTTTTTTAATGCAAAGAAACATTTAACATCTTACATTTGAGCCTAAGCCATACCTCTAAATATCATGCCACTTTACTCAAAAGTAAAACCCCAGTGTGTTCCATTCCTGTGTAATTATACCTGAAAAGTGTGGGATCTTAGGACTGCAACCTTTGGTGTGCACCTAAAAGATGAACAGGACACATCTGCATATCAACACATTTATGTAGCAAGTAAAGTACTCAGGAGTGGTTGTCAGAGTGGCAGACTCAAACACTGCTCCGTGGATAATGTGAAACAGCCCAAAGATAAATGAATTTTGTGCAGAGTTGTGTATGTCTCTCTCACAGCTCCAGGGGTGCTAAATACCATGCCCCTAATTTCAGCAAGCTATTACAATGTAGGCACAGTGGGCACTACAGTAGTACAAATGATGAATTATTATAACCACAATAACCCTAATTAACAAGCTGGTTTTTTTTAATCTTTATAATAAAATTGTGCTACCACAATGATAACCACTCTGGAAATCCTACTGCTATTATATTACAATCAACACAGATTACCTTATGGTGGTATTTTTAACCTCAGGTCTTCTGACAGCTTCTTGCTGGTTTGCAGACTGCTTCCTGCCACCCTGTAGCATGTGTAGCACTCCCACAGCCAGAGGAGAGTGAAGAGCGGTGCAAGTGATAAAGCTCAGTTCATACAAGTAGTGACAAGCTGTGCTAACCCTTTAAAGCAAAAATAGGGAATGTGTGGCTCTCTAGATGTTCTTGGACTGTAATTCCCAAAGGTCCGGTTGATTCAGGCCAGTGGGAGGGCCACATATTCCCCATGCCTGCTTTGAAAGTTAGTGCATGTGTGTGTAGTTGTAGCAGTGGCCTTTAAGAACAAGGTACAAACCCAACCCATGGAATCACAGAATCATAGAGTTGGAAGAGACCACAGGAGCCATCCAGTCCAACCCCCTGCTATGCAGAAACCACATCAAAGCACTCCCGACAGATGGTCATCCAGCCTCTGCTTAAAAATCTCCTAAGAAGGAGACTCCACCACACTCTGAGGAAGCATATTCCACTGCCAGGCAGCTCTGACTGTCAGGAAATTATTCCTGAGGTTTAGGTGGAATCACTTTTCCTGTAGTTTGAATCCATTGCTCCTTGTCCTATCTCTGGAGCAGTGGAAAACAAGCTTGCTCCCTCGTCGACATGACACCCCTTCAAATATTTAAACATGGCTATCGTGTCCTCTCTTAACCTTCTCTTCTGTAGACTAAACATACCCAGCTCCCTAAGACGCTCCATACATGGCATGGCTTCCAGATCCTTCACCATTTTGGTCACTCTCTCTAAACTGCGAACCCCAGGATTCCACAGGATGTTGAAAGTGGAATAATAGCACTGTAACAGTCTAGTGCAGAAATGGTTTTAGATTTAAAGGTGTTGCTAGATTTCTCCTTCCCTTCCCTTCCCTCCCCTCCCTTTTTCATTTTTATGTTGCAACAGACTAACACAGGTATCTCTCTGCAACTGAAAAACAGTTGATTTTTTAAAACAGACAAACAAACAAACAAACAAAAACCCCAACTCCCCACCCAAACAAACCAAAAACCCTCAAACAGACAAGATCTGTTTGAGTTTAAAGTGAATGCCACAGCAGGTGTCTCATGATTAGTATTTCCCCTCATCTATAACATGTTATGAAATTCATGTTATGATTTAATATTACTATATGCTAAATTTCCCCATGGATGGTGGAACTTTATGTATGCTAAGGGAGCAACAAAATGATGCCACCATGTTACATGTTAAATATCACTATCTGTGACAGCAGAGCTAGAGAAGAAGCAGTCCTCTAGATATTGACGAACTATTACTTCCATAATTCCTCAATACTTTTCAAGCTGGCTAGGCCTGATGGGAAGCAGAATACAACAACATATGGAGAGCCATAGCCCCATATTCCTCGGCTGTGTACTAGTGAAGAACTAGACATTAGAAAGCATTTTCAGCTACAAAATTTGATTAGGCTTGTACTTTTTTTTTTTCAAAAAACCCATATATTTGAAAATAATCAAATGTTAAGTGAACACTCTACACAGTACATTCATGTTATTTTTTGCCCATGCAGTCGAAATAAGATGAAGAAAATGCCACGTGATATTTGACGATTTCCTAAAATACATCAAAAGTTTACTTTCTTCCACAAATTGTTTGATTCAGTTTGCTTAATGTAGGCAGAACAGATCAGGAACAGTCATGAGCCACCGAGAAACAGAAAGAGCACTAGGGAGAATTCCTAAGAAGCACTGGAACAAATACTGACCACTACTTCCTTTCTCCCTCTTTTCCCGAGGGATAGCACAATGGCTAGCCAGGGCAGAACCATGGTTGCAGCTGGTATACCTAACAGCAGGTGCGCTAGAGGACAGGCACTAGAGCAGCATGCATTTGAAGAAAGGAAATATGCAAGAAGACAAGACAGTGAGAGCATCACCTCCCCATTTCATACATTTGCAGCAAAACAAAGAACTGGCCAAGAATAAAGTAGAATAAATAATCTGCGCAAGGACTGCTGTTTAGCCAAGTTTTCCCACCATAGTGATGGTGCAGTAGCAGGAACTGTCTGTGTGATCTGCCTTCCCACACTTCACTGGAATTGATGATACTGCACAGCACAGAATGCCAACTATTTGGGATACTTATGCTAAAAGAGTATGAATGCTTAAGACTAAGCCAATCCCACAACACATTTAGCCAAACATTATACACCTTTGAGAGTATCAGGAAGACATTTCCTTGTCTGAGACAATGCTTAACTGGAGATGCTAAGTCTTCAGTTTATATTGATGAGGCAGGCTTGTTATTTATTTCATATGTGTCCACTAACATATTCAATCACATACATGTTTTTTTTTAATGTGATCTTCCATCTAGGCACTGACTATTTCAGATCAACTTAGTTTTAAAAAGGTAAATGTTTCATGAGTCCTCAAACATTGCCCTGGGAACCACGTGTACCAATGAACTTCTACTAGGGTGGCGAGATATGAATGATAATGGGAGAAATCATTTTGTTGGTATCATTATACAATCGGGAGTCAGAAAGCCTTGCCTAGAAATCTATCAACATTCTATACAATCTTGGTGTAGAAAAGTGAACTTGCACAACTCATAGAAATGATACCTGCTGAAATTCCCTCTCCTTCACAACTATCAAAGATGCAGGAGCCTTTTCCTCTCATGCAGCTATCCACATCAGCTTCAGGAAGGTTCAAGAATCTCAGTATAATGTTACTTCCCAGATGTTCCAGTGGCAGCTTTTATTCAGAAGCCTCTCATAGTGAATGGCTGTTGAAATGTTCACCAATGTAATAAAAGGAAATTCCTTCCCTCAATACTTGAAATTAGAGATGGAAAAAAGTTGACTTATCCTTTATTAATTTTCACTAGATATTACCTGAGAATATCTCCATCTTTGGCACTTGATACTTGCTGGTTCAGGCAAATGAGGCATGATCTTTTTCAACTGCTCCAGGATCAACTGTTGTACCTTTTCCTTATCCCACTCCAAATATTCTGTTCCAAAGGATACACCAGTGTGGACAACAACAGATGGGCCAATGTCAGGGGATTCTGCAAAAGAAAAAAAGGAGGAGGATCTCCATAGGTGGTACTGAGCAACATTTTTATTCCCAGCGAAGTATTACTTACTAAATTCAAAACAGGGATGTCTGCCCACGCAGAAAATGATAAAAACTCCAGAGATAGTAGGCTTCAGGGGAAAAAAAAATCTCATGCCTGTTAAATGGGTTTGTGAGTAGACTATACAAGTAAAGAACTATGGAGTAGATCTCTAAGAGTCAACAGGGCTAGTAAAAAGCATCTGTTCTCATTTGTCTTCTCTCCTGGGAGCATTTAATTCTTTACCCACTCTACTCAGAATTTCGGAGAGTTGCTAAATCTGTTCAAACATCTGGAAATATTCCAGGATGAGTTTCAATTCAAGCTCATGTAAGGCTGTTTGATGCAACTCTCAACATTATTTGGGGAACGAAGTTTGGAGCTGCTAAAATTTAAAGCCATATGTCTGATTATAAAGCCGACGCCTGGAGTTCACAATCGAAACTGACAACTGTGATCATGCCTCCTTTGAGACTTTGAGAAACTCTTGCCTTTGCCAAGCTTCAGACACTCTTAAATATTTTTGGAACCTAGAATCCTTCAAGCCACCTGAGGCTGCTTTTGTCCTAATTTTGTGCAATGTGTAAGTGATTTGCCAGCACAGACTCTTCTCAGTTTGTACCCCCAAAGGGGTGCTGTGGCAGTTGTGTTGCCCAAAAGCAATGAACCCTAGTGAAGACGGGAATTTTAAAGTAAAGTGAATGAGGAGATAGCTGAGAGGGACAGTGTGTGCTCACTCACCAATAAGGAATAGCAATCAAAAAGCTGTTTTTGTTGGGATGGCAGCAGAGAACTTTGTTTGACTTTGGCTGAAACCTAAACTGCTATGGATTTAACACTGAGGTTATTGGAGCAAGATCCTTCTTAAAATTAAGGGTTATTCTTGGAAGTTCACATTCAAAAAGACACTGAACAGAATAAGATTTTGAAACCAATGACAACATTTTTGGAAAAAAATATCAGTTAAATTCTGTGAAAATAGTGGTGAGCTGAAGCATGGAAGCTGCCCCAAAAAAGAAAAAAGTGATATAACAGGATTGCATCTTTGTGTACTGTATATTTGGTGCTCTTTCTCCACTTTATTTACCATGTGTCTCATCTGATTGCAGCCACACAACTCATTAATCACTAGGAAATGTCAAACACAGTTGCATTTCTGGCCTTATTTTGGAGCCAAAACGTAAACAGCACTCAAACTTTGGGTACCTCCCCCAGTTTTGTTGTATATGACCACCATAGCATTCTACAAGTGATCTTAACAGGCTTCTTACCACTCAAGAAGAAGGGCGATTATTTATCAGGAATCAGATGCTTATGATACTGAAGTATCACAGCTCACTTTAAAAGAAGGCAGTTGCCAAATGGGGAAAAAATAAGCAAATAGATTCAGCAAGTCTAACTGAGACAAATACACTGAACAAAGGGCGATATATACTTTTAAGCACAATTTTAAAAAGCGAAATTTATGAGATCTTTCTCTGCTGCCAAAGCACCAAATAACAGTACTTAACTTAATTGTTATTGGAAAATTTTTGATAGCTAAAAACTGGAAAACTGATAAACTGCCCACTACAGAATTATGGTTAAATAGCTGTTAGTATAAAGTGTTCCATGTATAAATTGACATGTATAAAATTTAAAGGGAGAGAAGAATAAGCATGGCTAACAAAGAAGCAAAGGACCCGTGTGGTTTAGTGGTCTGAGCATCGGACTAGAACTCAAATCCCCACTCAGCCATAGGAACCAAATGGTTTTGGCAGACTACATTAGCTCAACCTCAGAGGAAGGGAAAAGCAAACCTGCTCTGAACAAATCTTCCCAAGAAAACCCTGTGATGCGTTTGTCTTAGAGTGACCATAAGTTGGAAACAACAACAAAAGAAGCATGGGACTTTACACATGCCTAATAATGTTGCCAAATCCACTTTTGTAGACTTAGCGTGAATAAAGATAGAAATCAGAAAAAAAAACTTTGACCTTAGTTCAGGAACTTAACTACATAATTACATTTTAAACTTCAATTTGTTTTGTTTCACAGCATAAACAATGGATTAGCAGCAGTACTCTACATTGTTGTTGCAGATAAGTGGTCTAACAGTAGAAGAATATTCAAGACTGCATTAGACGAATGCATGTAAAAAGAAATTGTACAGATATCTGTATGTGAATGTACATATAACAATGATGGCTGTAATCCTCTATGGTAGTTATGAATGTGTAACCTGGAGTTATGGACTTGTGACTGTTACATATTCATAATCCCTACACAGCTCCTAGTCTAAAGTCTACATAGGGACTGTGAAAGTCCCCCAATCCTCACTCACTGGGAAGCAGCTGCTGTGATGGATGAGGACCTGTTCCGCTGTTATTGGGAAGCAGCCGGCTAATGATTCCACTTCTGCTCACACAAGCAATCCTGGGAGCAAGGGACAATTGTGCCTGGGGCCCTGTTGCTGCCTATTGCATTGGATATTACTCATGGGAGGGGTGGGATTGTCAGTCAGCTGCTTCCCAAGTGACAGGGGAACAGATCCCTGTCAACCATAGCAGCTGCTTCTGGGTAAGTGGGGACTGGGGAAACTGGAACTGGAGTCACTGGGTATTACCAAAACTACATAAATCCTAAATGATGATGATGATGATGGAGGAGGAGTAGTGGTAATTGTACTGGTGGTGGTGGAGGGAGGAGGAGGAGGAGGAGGAGGAGGAGGAGGAGGAGGAGGAGGAGGAGAAAGATGATAATGATTTCAAAAGAAAGGATGAATAAATAAAAGCAAACAGGCAATAGAGAAGAATGACATCTCATTTCACAATAGCTAAATATGTTTCTGTATTTGAGACGGAGCAGTGCCCTCCTCCATCCAAGTCAAGATGCATGGCTGGTAAGAACAAAAGAAACAGCTAACAACTGCTGCCCTGTCATGACATCTCAGATCTGCTTGCCTAATGTGGCTGCCTTACCTCGCCTAACAGTAGAACTGGTCTTGCCCTGTTTTAGTATTAATGGCCTTCAGCCTGTTTCTTGCCAACAAAGGCTTGTCTCAGTTACATTCTAGGAACTGGATGTTTCCCAAACTATAAATGAATTATCTCTTTTCAACTGCATGCAGGAGCATTTGAGTGGTGTTGATAATCCTGTTCCTTTTCTTCTCCCATTGCATCATGGATCTTCACCTATCACTCAGCTGTAATTTCATTTATAGGCATACACCAGGGATGAGAACTTGTGGCCTTCCAGATTCTGTTGAACTGCAGGTCCCTTCAGCCTTAGGCAGCATACTCAATAAGGTGGTCATGGGAACTAGAAACATCCCACCTTGGCATACATTTTAATTCTTCTTCCACCCACTGTAAAGAAGTCATTTTCTTTTTACCTGCATTTATTATTTTTTTTCCTTTTCCTGAACAAGTCACCTGGAATTATCTGTTCTGGACACATTTTTCCATGGCCCACCTTGATCATGTTTGAGGAACACTTTGAGTTGATAGACGAGTGCTTTATCTCAAGTGGGTACAGGGGCATTGGTCCCTTTCATTTACTAACATCTAAAAGGATTCTGTTAGTATTTTGTTTTCATCCCACAATATTCACCCCATGATCTGTGAAAAGGCAATCTATTTGAGGTTTACTATCCTTTCTATAGCCATGCTGCTTGCATGGTTAAAATATCTGAGAATTAGGCATGCGAAACAACAACAAAACACAAATCTTTCACCTCCCACTGCCAGAAGGGAAGTAACGCTGGGGTAAAAAAAGCAAAATTCATCTGATAGCCCAATTTTTAAAAGAAAATTACTGAGATTGCAGAGAAATTGCAGACGTTTTTCTCCCCTTACCAACAAATTAAGAACCTTACAGATGCCGTTTTTAATACATTTATACACAGAGCTGTCCCTGCCAATCATTGAAGAATTTATACTCTGTACTGAGATGCTGTGGGGTAAATGAAATGTCATGATAACCCCTGAAGATAGTTATTTCGGGCTAGTAAATCAGATATGGTTTTGGTTAGGCTCCGGTGATGTTCTAAGGATTTTTGCTGTGGCTGAATTGCTAACCTGGAGCTGGCTACAGGGAGCACACAACTCCCCTGTTGCAACAGCTCTACCGGCTGCCCATCTGTTTCTGGGCGTAATTTAAAATGCTGGCAATTATCTATACAACTCACATTATCTGAAGGACCATATCCTCTCATACAGATCTGCCCATGTTTTGAGGTCTTCTGGGAAAACCCTCTTTTCTATCCTTCTACCGTCACAGGTAGATCTGGTGGTAAGATGGGACAGGGCCTTTTCAATTGCCACTCCCAAGATTTGGTACTCTCTTTCCAAAGTGATTAGACTGGCACCCACTTTACTCTCCCAAGGTTTGGTACTCTCTTTCCAAAGTGATTAGACTGGCACCCACTTTACTCTCTCTGCAAGCAGATAAAAACCTCTTTTTTCCCCAAGAGGCTCCTCAGAATTAATTTTTAGGTGAAATAGGCCTTGCATAATGTCCGGGTCTTTTGTTGTTTTTGCTGTGCAATACTTTATGTTTTTAACTAGTTTTAATTTTTTGATGATTTAATTGTTCTTTAATTTTTGTACACTGTGAATTTTTAACTAGGTTTAACTGCTGTAAGCTGCTCGAGTCTCCACCTGGGGAAAATGTGGGATACAAAAAACAAGGATGATGGTACAGTAACTGTCTCTTTGCCACCTGTTTCCCTCCAAAATTATAGCTTCCCCATCTATTTGACTGGTCTTCTCATCCTCTTCATTCTAGATTTGTTCTTTCAATTCATAAACAGACTTACAAATAAAATTATCAGTTACCAACCATTCTGTGCATCTGTTTGAGTATTCCATGAAGCAAATTCTGATCCTGATCCTACTCCCAGAACATGGAGTTTACGTTCCAGATAACTAACAACTTTACAGGTCAGTGCTGACACTAGTGACAGAGCAAATAAAACTGAAGGTCAGCATATGCTCAAGAGCTTACAGCAGGACATAGGAAGTCATGATATGGACACAAACTGAATTCTCACACGTAAGGTCAGAGGAAAAAAGCTAACTCTGTTGATTTTAACTCATTGTTGAGGAATGGGTTTTTCATGTCTGGTTGGCATTGCTGTTCCAATTTCTAAGGCGGTTTATGAAATTGGGAAGCTGGTTCTTGTGCTGACTGCCCACACTAGCTGCCAGGCTCTGGGATTTTTAGCTTCTTCAAGTTCTTTACCTAAGTAATTATCTTCAAAGTAGTATGAGGCCATTTCTGCCCTACATTGTTATAGTGTTATTATTCCACTTTCAACATCCTGTAGAATTCTAGGGGTTGTAATTTATTGAGGCCAAAGGGCTCTCTGGCTGAGAATTCCAAATGCCCTTCCCTAAATTGCCAAGCTCAGGATTCCATGGGATCTTGAAAGTAGAATAATAGCACTATAACAGCATAGTGCAGAAAGGCCTATTATCAGTAATGGAACTTTAGGCTGCCCAAATGGCAGTAGCAGCTGGTGTCTTCCGTCTCATCAGTGTGGAGAATCTGTTTTGCCTTTTGGTCTGAACTTTATAGGAGCTATCCAAGCTGCTGGACCTTAATCCCCCAATAGGTAGCTCATTTACAGTTTGGACTAAAATGTGAGCAGGATTCATCACTCCGCTAACATGAAGCTTCCAAGCTGCCATGTTTAACAGCCACCCCCGATGGCTTTCACTTTCCACAGCAAGGATAAGCAAGAAAATAAACTGATCATGTTCCTTAAGAAAGTTTTCAGTTCCTTCTATTTATTTCCTTGGATAAAAATGTTGCAACCCATATATTCAAGAGGGCAGCAACAATCTTATCCCTTAACTGTGCCAATTTGACAGAGACAGTTCTGATCAATCCTTTATCATTGCATTTTTTCAGCTGCTCTTAAAATGTCCCAGTTTCTCTCTCCTCTTCCCACTTTCTCTCTTTGTCCTCAGTTTTCTTCAATGGCTGCAAACTGAGGCCATTTCTGCACGATGGGGCTCTAGCAGGTCGTTCCATTGCAGCCCCAGCAGGGAGGGTGGCAAGCCAGGAATGCTCTCCTCTGCACCTTGCTGGGTCGCCGCAGAGGGGAGTGCGCTGGCCCCGTCTCTTCCCTTCTGCAGTGTAGCTGAGCACTTGTCACTGCTGTGCTGGAGAGGGAGGTGCTGCCAGTGCACTTCCACCCTTCTGCCTGGTCAGGAAAGGCAGCAGCACCGTACTATGTAGGTGTAGAACGGATTTTTTCCTGTTTTGCAAACACTGCATGTGCGCCACTTAGGGGCAAGATGGCAGTGGATTGGTGATGACATCGTGAAGAAGCATGGCCAGTCAACTGCTCCCATTCTGGCCCCACAGTGGCACAGCCCCCTCACGCAGAAAGGGCCTGAGTTGAAAGTGCTAAAGTAGTTTGCACTTAGTTAACTCAGCAGTGGAGAGAGAGCTGGGGGCAATCTTGCCACTCCTAGGAGGCTCAGGCAAAAGCAAAGTGCTGCAGCCTCTCCAAGACTGTCAGTTCTTCCTCATTAATAACTTTTTCCATCTTGACCAGACTTAGCTGTTGTTTGGCCATATGTTCTAGTTTTCCTCTGTGAAGTGCTGGAGGGTATTTAACATTTAGTCAATTGACCAGATTAATTAATATATTAAAATATTTCACTTTGATCAGAAAGCCGCTACTGATTAATTGGGCAGCCATTAAAGGCACCTCCTGTTTCATTCCATGCACAAATAAACGCTTTTTACTAAAGGAACTTGCTGTGACATATGCTTGCATCATCCCAAATTTCTTAATTTTAATTCTATACTTTGTTTTATTCATAGGCAAATCCATGCAGAATCCATTCATCCATCACTGTCATGAGTCATCAGCTAAGGCTGTTTTCCCAGTCATATAAGAATCATTATATTTAGGGTTGTTTTCTGAAATGCAAAGCAGAATGACACGGCTATAGGGATGTCGGGTGAAATGTAGGACAGGGAACCTGAGCATAGAACTGCAGACTGAGAACTAGAGAAGCCCCCTGTGCCTTTAATGCTGTGTAGAAGAGGGAATTTCAGCAGGTGTTGCATGGCATGCAAGAAGATAACAATACTTGCTGAATTTCCCTCTTCTATATAATCATTAAAGGTACAAGAGCCGTCTCTGATTTTTACCCTGGCAACCTTATTAATGGTTATGTAAAAGAGGGAATTTCAGCATGATAAGGAACACCTGCTGAAATCTCTTTTTCTTCACAAGTGTTAGAGAAGCCCTGTCTCTTATTTCACTTGGCAAAACTAAGGGACATAGCACATAAAAATAAGTATTTTTTTTAAAAAAATCGGCCCTACCCCCCTATTTTTAAATTTTAAGTTGTACTTTTAGTTAAATAAAAACGGATTAAAACTAGATCTTTAAAATGGAGAACTAATTTGACCAATATAATTAATTTGCATAAAAACATGTCAGGCTAACAAGCCTAAATTTGAATCAAAGTCTTCTACCAGATACATTTACTTAAATAAGGCTTTCCTATGTAAATAAAGAACTCATGAGACTGTTTCTCAAATATCATTGTTCATACTCCACTTACCAAGAAGAAACATTTCCTTTTTACCTCATGAAAATAAGCTATCTCACCTGGTTTCAACCTATCAACCTATTTCAACCTGGCCATTTTTGTTTGCTTTGTTCATTTTTGTGAGGTGCAACTATACTAAGGGAGAGGCAAACAGAAAGGAGAAGCACTGTGAAGCATGATAAAAAAAATTGCTCTGGTGGAAAGACCTCCTATTCTCTTGTACCTCTTAAACCTTTGTGGCTACTACTCATTAAGACATTCCCTCTATGGGAATATTTTAAAGGCATTCTTTTTATACGTAAAAGAAGGGAAAATAGACAAATTGTTTACAGAAGATGTAGGGCCTACTTATAAGAACAAAGTCACAATGCAAATAATGCTCTCTTAACCTGCAAATCAATATGGCTTAGTGTCACATTTGCAGAATTGTTAGGGAAATACACGAAATAGTATCAAATGGAAAACCTGACATAACTTCTGCACCCCAGTTATTGAAATCATTTATTTAAATTTGCCATTTTGTAATAGGCCAAAGTGAGATATGGACCAGAAGCAAAACCAATCTAGTTTCCCAACAGTTCAAAATTTTGCATATTTACACCAGTAAGTGCTTTTGAACTAGTTATTGAACTACGTATGTTTGTGTTTCCTATGAATAGTCCTATGACCAACATTATGTAATGGGGATGGCGCAGAATATGAGTCTTAAAAACAATAAAGAACCTTTATTGCTGTAATATTATATAAAAAAAGCACTTTAAATGTGTTTTTAATTTCCATTTGGTCATCAGATAAATTGTAGAAAGATCATAGTACATTGCTGCTCAATGCCACCAGTGAAATCTCAGTTGAATAATTCAGTTTAACTAATGCAGAAGCTAATGGTGTTGCTTGCTAAGTTATTGCTTCATGTTTCTGATAAAAGAAGGACTTTGGGATGAACAGAAATGAATCTTGCACACTCTCTCAAATATCATACAGAATGACTTCGTCTATAGATTTTTTTTTTTGGTACAATAGAGATGAAAAAGAAGAGTCACAAGAATGTTGTTGTTAAAAGCAAAAATCTGGTAACATAAAGTTAAATAATAGTTAACGTTAACAAAATCTTCAAACATTTGAAAAGTTGTAGCAGATGCAATCACTAATGATTGGTTTGCTAAATCTGTTGATTATTAGAAAACATTTGTGATTTTTAATAAACTTTTGAAACAAATATGTCTTCTGGAAAGGTATGTACAAATAGTCCAGGTTAAGCCAGAAAGCTGAGTTCACTTAACATCAAACTGTCTTTGCAGATTGTAAATCGTGAAGAATTAAGTTTTTTTTTTTTTACTAAGCGTCCTCCGAATACACTCTATAGCCCAAGAACACCATTACTGGGCTGCAAGAAATAGAGATCATGTACAGTCTTTGAAAACAGAAAACAGTACAAAGATACAGAAGACACAGTAAACTTTTGAAAAGTCTGCAACAAGTTCAAACAGTCCAGAAATCCCTATTTTTAAACAACTAGAAGCCTTCTTTGCAAAACCCAACTCCATGTACCAACCACTTTTTGTTTATACCACACCTTTTTAGACAAGTAAAAGATGGAAACAATAAGAGCCCTTTGCTTCTCTGAGGCAGCAGAACTATCCAAACATATGTGGGATTAAGTCCCAATAAATCCAGTGGGGCTTGGTTTTGAGTAGACACGTACAGGATCACAATGGCCTTTACTTATGAGACATTGCTATAGAAAGTGTTGGTGGAATAATTCTGACTCCTCTGGTTTGCACAGGACAAATATAAGGTCTGACTGGCTGAGACATCAGTCAGTCTTTAGTGAAAACTAACAGCTGCTCCTCTTGTAGCAACTGGGTTTTTGTTAGCAAAGCCCAACCTGATCCATGCAGCTATTATGTGCCTATAAGTCCCTAAAAGGCCAGAGATGGCTTTCCCTAACCACCCTAGATATGCGCAAGCCCCTCACATTTCCCACTCCCTGAAGCCTGGCTCAGCAGCTTCCTAATATTACCTGGCCCACTTATAAGGCCAACCAGTTTGATTTCATATTCACATCTGCTTTCTTTGGAGCCCTGGTTACTACTTTGTTACTGATTCCAAGGACACTTAGGACTATTTGAGACCAACTTCCAGCTTATCATAGCCAAGGGGTTGTGATGGGATCATATATTTGCCTTAAGAAGCCTGCTGGTGGCTGTCCCATTGACCATGCTGCACAATAGCAGGTTTTGAACATCCATTCTTCCCAATCAGAACCCTTAATCATCCATGTGAACAGCTCCTTCCTTACTAGGTGCCACTTTGAAGTCCAAACAGCTCTCTCCCAGGGATTTTCATATACCTTCATTCAGGATTGGAGCTACAATATCTGCTCCAAGCTGAGGGTTGCCTACAGCTCTTGTTCAGGCTACAGAGAGATGGAAAACATTGGTTTACAAGTTGCATATACACCTGCTGACTGAAACTTGTGTATCAAACATTTCTTTTGCTATAGTTCCAGCAGAGTATGTCAAGTTGGTATGGATCCATGGATTCAGCAGAGATCATTGGGTTGGCATCTATGTGACATCAAATGGCCGTGGATTGCAAGTGGGACTAGAAGGTTTGGAATGAACTACTGCAGCTAGTGCAAAATGTGATAGCTAGACTAGTGCCAGATGTGTATTTCACAGACCACAGAACATCAGTCTTGCAAGAACTACACTGGCTTCCAATTTGTTTCCAAGCTCAATTCAAGATGCTAGTTTTCAATTACAAAGCTGTAAATGGCTTGGGGCTAGAATATCTGAATGACTGCCTCCTCCTATTAGCCTGCCAAAAATATGAAATCTTCAGGGCAGGTCCTGTTTTGTGTCCCAATACCTTGTGAAGCTACTTTGGTGGATACATATAACAGGGCTTTCTCTGTAGCAGCGCCTCAACTGTGAAACTCTCTACCCTAGGAAGTTAAGCTGGCCCCACCTCTTTTAAAGCTTCTGGCAGACAAAACAGTGCTCTTCTGCATGGCATTCAATGTTTGAAAACGGTCTCTTTTTCCATTTTAACACTGAATTTTAGGTTTGTTTTTAAAAGACAATTTTAATGAATTCTTAATTTTTTAAAATCACTGTATGTTTTGTTTTTTTCATCATCTCAATAGCCCTTGTGGGTGGAGAGATGATAAAGAAATATCATAACAAATAAATAAACAAATCTGCTGTAGATCTCTTGAACAGGGCAGAAACGACTGCTGTAGGTCTCTTCTGCCAATGACATTTTGTCAAATCAAAAGCAGTGTCCCACAGATGCACATAGCTCAGAGCGGCCCACATGTTGACTTCTTGGTCACTTCCGTTTGGAAGAAACTGGTAGGTGTTACATACACTCTTGGTTCCACTTTGGCAGGAACTGGACATCTCTAGCTTTGTATCTCTTGTAGTTTGAGCTTTGGGTTGGATTCATTTTCGGGGAAAACTTGAGTCCTACATGCTCCTTTCCCTTACTTTAAGGATTTCAATAAAGGGCTGAAGTGTCCTGGGACAGTGCAGCTCTAGGGTCTATCTCACTTACAGGGAGCAAGAAGAGTCACACACTGGCTTTGGCTTATGTGGATTCCAGCTATTGCCATTGCTCAGGATCCTTCCTGCAAACTGGCAGATGGGTCATATCATTTCTGGATCCATACTCTGTGCTGTGCTATGGCTCTAATAAGTCTATATCATAAAGCTGTGGCCACTTCAAATTTAGCACTGCATCATGTGTGTTTGAGGGGTTTTTTTCTTGCTTGAGTCCTGCTCTTCATCACTAGCCTGGCAAAGTTAAACCACTCTGTCCTATAAAATGAGCTGTGTATGGAGGATGAAGTCTCTCTCTCTCTCAATGTGCATGCACATGTGCGTCTTCCAGGCCCTCAGATGAAATTGGATGTGGCCCTCAGGACTGAAAAAGTATACATGCCTCTATTAATAGGCGTACAACCTATACTAACTTCTTCTCAAATCTTGATAAAACAAAAATTACTCTGCCTCTGTTCATTATTTTTAATCTTTTCTATGTCTCTTGATCCAAGTTTTCACAGCACTCAAGATTTTTAATACAACAACAAAAATATTTTTAAAAATAACTCTATCTGCCCAATTACAATTACAGGTTGGATAGAGTGAATTGGTAATTGATACTCAGTCCTGATCTTAAAAGGGTTGGTGGCACATTTGCTACTACAATCAACATCTTTGTTCACATTCTCTACAGGGATGTGAAGAACAGAGTGCACAGAAAAATGAAACCACACTGTTGTTAGAAGTGGCTGCTCTGGTTTGTGACTGAAGTAATGTTTGTAGGGCAAACCGGGAAAAAATATGCTCATTTTCATATGCGTACTGCCCTGTAGTTCATAGAAGAAACCTTATTTAATTTATTGTGTAAAAACGGAGTAAGACTCAAGAAACTTTCTGAAGAACCATAAACACTTAGAAGTTTCAGGTCTGGTTCAGTTATTCAGTTCTGTTGTTAAGTGCTTTGTGTAGTATTCACTTAACCAGAGTTACCATGAGGGTTTGGAGAAACATCCACACCCAGCACCCATGCATGATACTGTAACCTGAGAAGGCTCCTGCTGGTTTGGGCCAAAGGCTGATCTTTTCCATCACCCTACTTCTCAAAGAGGCCAGCCACATACCTCTGAAGGTATTGGAAAGTAAGGGCAGCTGGTAATTCAGAGACATACTGCTTTTGAAGCTAGAAGTAGCGTATAGTCATAACAGCTTATAACTTACATTATAGACTTATGTTTCATTGATTGGTTCAGTACTCTTTTAAAAACATCAAAGCTCATGTGCGAGCCAAGAGACTCCATGTCACATATGCATGGTATGCTGACCATATATGCAATGATCAAGGTGAGCAGTATCATAAAACAAATAAAACACTGCTTCCTCAAGTGGGCTTGTCTACATAGCATTATTTCTGTGACATTCAGCTTGTATTCAGCTGAGACTGAGTCTTTCCAACCACCATGCAAGTACTATTGGCAAAGGGCTGAATAACCAAATATATTTCAGTCAGCCACTTGGTTTGAATTGGCTTTATGATACTGTCTGCATAAATAGAAGTGGTCACAGCATTTGTTTGGGACTTTAAGTTATACAAAGGAACTCTCTCAGACTGCTCCTTAATGCAGGAGTGCCCAGATGGAGGCTTCATTTGGTTGCTGTATGGCCCCCAAGGCTAAAGGAACCCTATACAGTTTGCTGGGGGAACAGTGGGTATAAACTTCTCCCTTCAGACACAAAAAGAAGTGTGTGGGAGTAAGTCTATGTTTGTGTGCATACACATGTGCGTATGCACATATTTGACCACCAGCTGCCCAGTGATCCTGAATGTGATCCTGAAGGCTGAAATAATGTACAGCCCTGCTTCAGTAGGTGTACGACTTTTACTATCTTGTCCACATGTGAGACTAAAACACTGTCAGTTACTCTGTTTCTGGAGCATGATTTTTACTTTTACATTTCATGTTTCGTAGGTGTTCTGATCTGGGTATCTGCTTGGGGGCAGCAAGCTCTCATATCTGCTCAGACTGTACTGGTTTGAGGGGCTTCTCCATTCACTTTCACAAAGAATATTGAACATTCAGAAATATGGATGAACTCCTGTGCAAATTAATGGGGTGCCTGTAAGCACAAAAGCTATGTAAGTAAACCAAGTCTCTCCTGGAAGTCTTGAGACTTTCCAGTTCTTTTTGTTTTGATTTTATTCGAACATTCCCTCATATGCATCCAAATTCTTTCTTGAAATATCCTGGATTTCCCTCCCTCCTCTCTCTCTTAAGACTCTTCCCTGTCCTCTTCCCACTGATCACATGTCGCACTGAGACTCAGGCAATGTTTCAGAAATTGACTTTCCACCAATCTCCACTGAACCTTTTAAAATTATTATGGAGAACTTTAGGCATAGTGTTGAAGTGTTTTAACAGTATGACATTAGTTAAGCATTAGGATCATTTTCTTTTAGTGCTAGCATTCCTCTTTGCTTTGTTTGATCTCTGTTAAACCTGGGTTTTGGAAACAATTACTGTGTTTCTTGGTGGCAGCCATCTTAGCTAGCTCTGGGATAACACAAACAGCCACAGTGAGATACATTCCATTTTGGGAAATAGTGACTTAGTTTAAACTGACCTGGGACATGGGCTGTTTCTGCACTACACTGATATAGTGCTGTTATTCCTCTTTCAACATCCTGTGGAATTCTGGGGTTTGTAGTTTAGAGAGGCCAAAGAGCTCTCTGGCTGAGAATTCTAAAGGCCCCTCCCTAAACTGCGAAGCCCAGGGTTCCATAGGATGTTGAAAGTGGAATAACAGCACTACGACAGTGTAATATGGAAATGACCATGGGAACGAAAAGACCTTGATAATGCTGGGAATTCCTTAGGAATACTTCTGAATGGGAAAAATGTAACACAGATCTCCAAAATAAAGTTGGTTTGTACAGGAACAGAACCTGGGTCTTTTAAAGACTATTTTCTTGCCTGAAAAGGCTCCAAGTTGGCTGCTCAAAGCTCACAATGAAATAAATGTGACTTGGATCAACCAAATTCTTCTGGATTCTACCTAATGATTTTTTTCTACCCTACATCTCTATATCATATCAGCGGTGAATATAAAATCAATACAGAAACAGAAAGATGATGATTGAAGAAAAACCCAGGTTGAGTAACAGAGAGATCACCGTTGTATGGACAGGGGCAATTCAATCCCATGCCTTGCCAATGGTGGCACTCCCTTTCTAGATCTTCCTCCCTATGAAAGCACATTTTGATAACATTCTCCCCTGCTCCCCTTTTGTAAAGAGAGCTTGATCTTGGACTCATTGCCATATGCTGTTGCAGGGGCTTTTGTACTCATACTTTTCTATATCTTCATGTATTTATGGCCACTTCATGAATTTAGAGTATAAATTTTTACATAAATATGAAAATGATATAAATAAAGCAGGAGATTATCACAAATTCTTTAAATTGTGTGGGGAGGGATGAGATTGTTTCCTTTCCCTTGCTCAAAAATAAGAAATTAAGGCCTGAAAAGCAATCTAAAAGGAAAAATGACACAGATAAAAACGGAACTCCTATAGCCAGTAGAATCAGAGAATCCTGGCTGATCAATTGCTTTAGAGAAGTGGATGTCTCTTAAAATGTCTCAATATTTTTCTGCAGAGAAAAATAGGCTCTGATTTAAGAAGATGTATCTAGCTATGAATAATGAATAAAAATAAATTCCTTCGAATCTAAAAATAAACTTGGAATTTCCTCTGAAATGTCAGCATTGACGTTAATGTACTACTTTGCAAGCGGATGGGCCGCTCTTGATTTTTCTATTAAAAATTCACATGGCTTGCTGAGTTTCTTCTATTCCTCATGGAATCACTGTAATGTATAGACCACATATTAGAGGGACTTGTGTGAAGAGAATGCTGGGTAATGTATTCAGTCACTCCTTATCTTCGTGAATAATTTCACAGTAGCCTTGTACAGAACTAAAAAAAGGGGTTATAAAGCAAACTGATAAGTGAAGAGGAGGTGAATGCATTGGTGAAGTGACATGCTAAGGAAGGCAGAAGAAATAAAAGGCTCTCCTGCAATAAAATTAAATATACAGCAATTACACTGAGCTTGAGAAACCTGAAAATAGTTCATTCTGTATTTCACTGATGCAAACCAAGATGCATGAGAGGAGATGTCATGCTATATTTTAATGAAGAATAATAGTCACTTTATTATTATCAATGTGAAGGAATTGTTAGGCTAAGCTGGCCCACATTTTAATGGTATCAGGGTTTAAGCAATAACAAAGAAATGTAAACATAAGCTGTATTTCTGCATACATATGGATTAGACCAGTGGTTCTCAACCTGTGGGTCCCCAGATGTTTGTGGACTTCAGCTCCCAGAAGCACAAGCCACTATGGTCAATGCTCAGGGCTTCTGGGAGCTGAAGTCCACGAACATCTGGGGACCCACAGGTTGAGAACCACTGGATTAGACTGGTAATTCATGTTGGCAAAATCACATTTTCCCACAGATCTGATTACAAATACTGAAGCACTATGTTAAAAAACATCCTCTTCTGCAACCATTTAACATTCACATAGCCTGCAAAGAGATGTCACCATGCCATGTCAAATGCATAGCTGCTTTATGTTACACAAACTGAGCATGATGCACCTGTGGGCAAAGGGTTCTTTAATGATAGAAGGTCTGATCTGCATTGATTGGCAATATTTGGCTGTGAATCATGTAAGAATCTGAATGATCATGCCGTATTCCTTTACAAGGGCATAACTTCTGATGGTTCAGTTATAAAAGCACACCAAGATAATGTGCCACGTTATATTCCATTATGGGTTTTGAACATATAAAAGGATTAGGTTCATGACAGTTGACTGGAATAGTCAATGTTTTCTGCACCCGAGCTTGTTTTGCTCTTTTGTAATGAACTCAGCAGATGGATGGAATACCTACTCATGCAGTCATGAATGTACTGATATTAGAATATCTCTGTTTATAAAACTATTTCTACTCCACCTTTTGGTTCCCAAAGGGGTAAATCAGGATGCTGGCTTACACCACGAAGTAAAAACATAACATAGTCAAAGCAACAATATGAACAAAGAGCTTTAAAAACAGCCAGCTAAATGTTCTCCAGCAAGAACAAAAACAAACAAATTATTAATACAATCTAAGGCTTAAACCCTATTGTTACTTCCAACTAAAGTAGACTTACACAAGCA
The DNA here is from genome assembly GCA_948472985.1 of Iguana delicatissima. Classification (NCBI taxonomy): domain Eukaryota; kingdom Metazoa; phylum Chordata; class Lepidosauria; order Squamata; family Iguanidae; genus Iguana; species Iguana delicatissima. The sequence continues at coordinate 3,691,759 of CAOKZL010000205.1, forward strand.
CTGACCTACCACACGCTTACTGCTTCAGTGGATCTATTCTTGTTGGGACTAATAATTGAATTTATGTATAAATATGTGGCAAAGCAGAAGAGTATTTACCAAATGCCAGAAATGATGGGGCCATCTAGACTGTTCAAAATGGAGAGTTCCATAATTGCTGCAGCAACCAAAAAGGCCCTGTTACATATGTCAGCTAGGTAATCCTCAGATTGTGGGGCCCATATTTTTGGGTCGGTAAGAATGTGTGGGAGGAGATCTTTCAAATATCCTGACTCTGAATTTTATATATAACAGCCAGAACTTCAGATTGTTCTTGGAAACTGGTGACCCATGCAATCAATCAATACTAATAGTTCAAGGCAAAGAAAAACAAGTTCTAGAAAACAATCTGAAGTTTACACTAACTGAAGTTTGCATACACTCTAGTGATATGCTCTGAAAAATGAGATCCACTTAACAATCTGGAGGATAAATTTTGCACAAGTTGAAGTTTTCATTTTTTCTTCCAGAGGCAGACCTACAAAGAATTGTCTTTTCAAGTAAGAGTAGCCAAATTTGTAATACTTGGAGAGGGTGTATTTGGTGTGTCAGCTGAAGCTGTTCAAAGGTACTTTTATGCAATCCAGGAATACCTCTAACCCTGTGAACCTGATTCTTCAAAGTGCATCTAACTCTACAACAGCCTGTACAGCTTTTCCCCAACAACAGCACTATAAACGTTGTCAGTTGCAGTAGTATTTTTTTTTAAAAATACTGTAGTGGCTAACATGTGATTCATCATGCAATATAAAAACTGGTATCTATTATTTTTCCTTACTTGTGGGGGACATACCAGAATGAGAAGCAAGTGTCTTCTGGCAAGCACAAGTTACCTCCATGTGGAGTAGGTATAGTACAGACCAGCTGCATGGAAAAAGATAAACAATGCTTTTATTTCTTCTCTACTCCACTCTCTCTCCTGATGATTTCATCAAGGCATGGTCCTTGTTGGAATAATTAGATCTCACTGTCATTTATTTGGATAACTCACCGGATGGCAGTTAAACTGTCAACCAAGACTGCTAACCTACTGAGTCAGTCGAGGTCATGATAGCAGCACTCTGCCAATAATGCAGGCAGGTACCAAAAAAACTTGAACCAAAACTGAGAGTGAGATTGGTGCAGCAGGTCTCATAGTTCTAGAGATCAGCAGTCTTGTGACTGGGTCCTATACTGACCAACAATGCATAAGGGGCACATCTGGACATTCACACTGCATGGACATGGTAACTATGAAGAAGCTTCCAAGCAGAACTAATATCCAATATCAGCCTCTGAGGTCTGGTTAAAATACCCCAGTGTTAGATAGGCCACAAGTGTAATGCTAAAGAACTAACATGCGGACTATCTAGTGAAGAAAATGACACAACTATACTCCATTTTATTCATATAGGTCTGAAATCTAGAAAGAAACCAGATTTCTTTGACTATCCTTTTCTATAAAAGGCTCAGTCTGAGATCTGTTATTTTTATTATGCCTGCTAGTTCTATCTTTCCCAGAAGCAATGCCTCAAATATAGCAAGCTGCTAGTTACTAGCCCTTTTTTAGCACCAGCTTCCACCTCAGAAGCTACAAGAAACCTGGAACTATCAAAGACCCTGTGGTGACTGTCTCTCCTTTCTATGTTCACCTGCCTTTATCAGGCAGCTTTCTGAACAAATGTCTTGCTAATGGGATACTGAATCTGCCATATAGAATTCTGAGGTCTACACTGAACATTCTATAGTTTCTTCATATCTGGATGCCATTTGCTCATGTTATCCAAAACAATTTTTTGGTATGTCTCACAAGGCGAGACTAAGACCTGCAGACTAAGAAACACCATTTTCTGTTGCCTTTCGTGTATGTTGGTGCGATGCAACTGGCACCATGTCAGGATGCCTACACAAAGCAAGTAGGCAAGACAAAGAAGAATGCCGCCTTCTGTCTGCATCCTACGGTTTGCTTCTTGTCTTGGCAAAGCCCACTCTCTGTAGGTTCCATACATCACACTTGGCCAAACATGCTACGCAGTGAAATGTGAGAACAATGCTATAATTTCAGTTCTAAACATGCACATGTGAAGAATCAATAATGTCTCTGTGTTTAGTATTTGGCAAAAATGTCCACAGTGCTGGCTCAATAGTCTTCATTATAAATGCTTGCTGTAATACACAGTAAATGTGGTGAGCTAAGTATGTGCTTAAGGACAAAAAATCCTCTCCACTCTTACTGTTCTCCTCATTCAGTAATTTCGATAGTTTTTTTTTTTTAAAGAGAGAATAAGGCACCATCTTCCAAAACCTCTTGAGATTAAATAGAAGCACCCACCATCACAACTATTTCTGTTTTGCTGCTAATAAGCAGTATTGTCCTACTGCTGTTCTTGGAACAGAATTGCAATTTGCAAAATTCAACCAAGTTAACAAGGAACAACAAGAGTACAAAAGAGAAGGAGGACCATATGTTGTAATGAGGTCTTGTGGGAAGCAATTCATCTGCAACTGCTGGTCTTCATTTTTTTTTAAATAAAGGATACAACAGTTATATAGTTCACTCTCCATGAGAAAGCTGGTTTTCTTAAGGGAATTACTACCAATGAATATTCCCACCGAACATTCATTTTATAAATCTGTGTCATGTAGGGTGAGCATGCTTTGGTAATGTTGTTGCTTCCTTTTAATCCATCAGGAGCAGCTGGCTGAATCTACTAAATGAGTATATTGACACAATGGTCAACAGAGGAAGAATATTGATATTCTGAGGCAAAATCCAAGATGGGTGTGGTGATCAGGCCTGCTATGGGTAGGGGAGGGCTATGGCAGGAAGTAAGATGGAGGATGAAAGTCCTGAATATGAGTTCAGTTCTCGGTACCCCAGGTGCTATCATGGTTTGGGAGCCACTCCAGTGGTGGGGGGAGGGTTCAGGGGTGCTGAGAGGTGTGGTTGTGCCCAATGTCATGGGGGTGGCAGTGCTCCCGCACTCCCTGGCTGCAGGGGAGGCCACCAGAGCTACCCCTTGAGGGATGCCTCCCCTGCTGTCCCAGTGGTTCCGGCAGCAAGCCGGAAGGTTGGGCTCATTGATCAACACGCAGGTTTGTCATTGCTCATATCTGGACCCGTGCATATGCCAACCCTATTTGGCAACTGTAGCCAATAAAGTTGTGGCCTTATTTCTCCCACTCCTGTGTCCGTGTGGTTTAATTTGGTGGCACTCATCACCCCTGAGCATGCAAACAGAAGGATGGCTAAAATTCCTTCTCCACATTGTAAATATATAATATTGTCCAGTTTAAAATCAACTGTTCTAATAGTCTATCCAAAAAGGAAAAAAAAGTGTCTGGAAGTATCAAGACTTTCCAGTTCTTTTTGTTCTGATTTTACTTGCATACTCCCTGATATACATCCAAACTCTTTCTTGAAATATCCTGGCTTTCCCTCCTCCCTCTCTCCTTTGGGATCTTCCTTATTTTCCTACCACTGATCACATGTCACATCTAGACATTACAAATGATTCAGAAACTGACTTTCACCAATTTCCACTTAGACCTTTTAAATTATTATTGAGAACTTTTAGTCAAAGTGTTCAAGTGCTTTACCAATATTGCATTAGTTAAGCATTAGAATCATTTTCTTCTATTGCTAGCATTTCTCTTTCTCTCACTTGATCTCTGTGAAACCTGGGTCCTAGAAACAATTGCTGCATTTCTTGGTGGCAGTCATCTTAGCTGGTTCTGGAAGCTATTAAGAGGTACTTTTTATTTTGGGAAACAGTGGGTTAATTTAAACTGGCTTGGGGAGTGGGAATAAAAAGTTCTTGATAATGCTGGGAGTTCCCTGGAAATACTTCAGAATGGGGAAAACATAAGGATCTCCAAAGTAAGATCAGTTTGTATAAGAGCAGAACCTGAGACCTTCAGAGATGCTTTTTGCCTGTTTGGAGAGGCTCTAAGTGGTATTGGAAGAAATGAGAACTGGACCAACACCCTGGGAATTTGATCAATGGGCACAGATTTCTAACATAAATGTAGTACAAGGTGCCCTTGATAATGAACTGAGATGCACAGAAGTAGCTGCGGTTGCCTGCATAACCTCACCCACTGTTAGAGATGGGAAGCCCCTTCTCCTTGTGTTGTGAAGGGGACAGAGATTTCAGCCACTGATATAGATAAAACTGCAAGATTATAATATAAAGCTCTTTTACAACGCAAGCCATATTCACGTCTATTTGACATAAACTCCCTTGTGTTCCAGGGTCTCACTCTCTACTAAATGTACAAGACAGCTTTGCAGGGACACATATTCTTTTTTACCGAGTCCTGGTCCATGCCATTTTTATTCAGTGTACTTATTTTGAGGACAGATATGAACACTGGGAAACCTATAATCCAACCATCTCTGAATTAAGACTAATGTATATAAGTCATCCATCTATGAAACAGCAGGCTGCAGCCAAAAGCACAGCACTCTGGTGTTTCTCATGCTTCATTGCCCTTTGCTCAATACTGGATTTAGGTCAAGGTCCAGATCTTGACCTTCTATGCCCCTGTAAGCTGCACCTCTGATGGCCCTGTGATAGGGCCTATATGACAGCTGCATGCATTAGGGATGATGCAGTTATAGGACCAAGGGTGAATGGGTAAGAGCAGAAAAAGGGGCAGTTTTGCCTGGCAGATGGTCCACAGCTGGGCCTTTAAACAGAAGAGGCTCAAACAACCACAGATCTTATTCTAACCTTGCTACTGCAGCAACATATTTAAAACAGCAGCTCCTTTGAAAGGCTAGGCACAATTTACCTGAAAGAATGCATTCTTGAACACCATATGTAGCCTATGTCTGTGTGTGTATGTGTGTGTGTGTGTGTGTGTGTGAGGGAGGGAGGGAGGGAGGGAGGGAGGGAAGAGTTGTTTTTGAGTTCTATTCTGACAAAGTTCATCAAATTCATATCATGAGTATGTTGCTATTAAAAGTTGTGTTTTTGTATCCCAGTACATCTAACCGTGTTAGTGGAAAAAGAATGTTATCATCTCTTTTTACCTGAGATAAAAATAATAATACCTATATAAAAGGCAAGTCCTTTTCATGCTGGAAATATCTCTTATCTATTGAATCTGACTGGTACTTAAGAGATTTTTGTTTTACTTTGTTTTTGAAGAATTTACCAAAAATTATATGTCACATACACAAGACAAAGAGAACCTGAGGTTTACACAAACTCACTGTGAGAGACAGCAAAACTGGTGGGTTTTCTTCTCTCATTTTCTGTCTGTCTCTGTTTCTGTCTCTCTCTGTCTCTCTTTAATGGCCTGTCTCTCTCTCTTTAAGGTGAGTGTCAGTTCAACAACTCAAAGAGGACAGCTTTGATACATACAATCTAGATAAAAGTTTTAATGAAGAGAACAGTCAAAATTTAGACAAACGCTGATTCCTACACATACACATATTCATCATTAAGATGAATAGAAAGATTAGGGGAAAATATGATTGGCTTCAGGAAATTATTATTCAACTTTAAAGGTAGATTCCAAAAATCCTATTTACTAAACTCATGGGGTCAACAGCATATACTAGCATAGTGGATTACATTTGGTGTCAGATGAACATGAATATAAATCGTAAATTCCTCTTTTACATGGATCAAGTTAGTTAAAAAGAAAAAAAAAAAAAAAGGAATTAATATCTAGTAAGCCTCTTTGAGAGCCTGAATAGGCTACTTAAGTGCTGGAAATATTTAAATAATACATTTAATATATTTTAGTATTTTTTAAAATCGGATTATTTAAATTCACTATGCATTAATCGACCAGATTCACTAGTCACACTGTACATCTTTATGACCCCCCCCACATTAATGTGTGCATGTACTAAATGAAGATGTCCATTTTCCTCAAAGTTGACACTGGGTACTTTTGGAGCAGAGGCTGTAAACATTTTCTACATTCTGTCAGTTCAGATGGGGATGAGAAAGGAAGCATCTGATCATGGCTTCATGGTCTGATCAATTTTGCCAGTGAAAGCACTGTCATATACACACATCACTGGGTCTATGGCAAAATGTGCTGTTTTGGAGACTTTGAAGCAAACAACGTGTGATTTGCATTAGTGCGTTTTGTAAGGGTTAGCATAAGGTGTATCGGAGGAGCAGGGACTCTGGACTTTCATCCTTTGTCTCCGTGCTACAGCCTTGATGCAAGCTTCCCTTCACAATTAGGCATTACTTGGGATGGAAATTAGTAGCACAATCTTCGGTCCGGCTGCCCTCTGATTCTTCAATTTGCTGTTCTTCAGAGCTCTTTTTCACATTATTTGTAACACCATGGCAGCACCCTCCCACCCCCATGCAGAGAGGAATCGCTATGTCCACATTTGCTAGAATAAGGACAGGCCAATTTTTAAGGGCCCAATTTTCAGCTTCAGCTTCTTGGATACTGCATGGGCCACATTAGGTTCATTTTTAAAAAAGGCAAAGAATTTAAAGCCATGATGGATCCTGGTTTGTTTCTGGTTTAACTTTTTAAAAAATTCTGGGGCTTCTCAGTAGTTTAATGCTCCCTTCTAATCCAAAACATCCCCAGGAGCAGAAAATTAGGTTTTGTTACTATATATTTTTTGGGAGTGGTGATTGTGGGAGGGACTGAGAAGACACTAGGATTCAACATGGCTGACTTTAGAATCAGAATGGTTTTGGTATTATAAAACATATTGAAAAATTCATCCTATGATGTTACTGAGTTCCTCCAGATGTATTGGGAGATTGCAGTATTTGTTCTTGTAATTCTCTTGAACTTTCAAATATCTAAACCATGTTTATTTTGTGTGAGACTATTTTCTGATATTCCTGGGACTAGCTGCCACATCTTATTTCCACACTTGAAGGGAGTTCTTTTTAATTCCAAGATATATGAGAACAAAAAATATTTTTCCTTTCCCCTCCTCTCTCTCTCGCTCTATTTTTTCGAATTATAGTGCTATAGTGCATCAGTGAAGTAGTACTTCAAATGTTATAACTCTAAACTGAAAAAGAACCAGGGAGGCAAAAATTTGCCCATGAAACTATAGGTTCAACTCAGCAAGCCATACTCCTGGTTTAAGAAAGCTTTGACAGGGGGCTGGTGCAGAAACAGGAATTTCCTATGAACAGCCCACAGAAAGAATAGACTGAGTAGATGCAGAGGCAACAACAAATGACAAAGTCCAGCAAAACCTAAGAAAGTATATTGTGAGAATTCCCATTTCTTTAGAACACTCTGGAAAAATTCATTGACTAGTCCAATCAGGACTTAGAAAAAATCATAATATATTTAACAAAATGGTACATAACATCTTGCTCACAGCTGTTTTCAATGGCATGTTCTGAAAGACTCAAAAAAGCAGTGACCTGCTAAAGGTTGGAACATCCTTACAAGTTACCCTGAATTACTGTAACTTCATGCTTGTTTGTTTTGTCCATGGGAAAAACATTCTGATGGTGATCTGGGTTCAGCAGACATGACTGTATGATACATCTCTAAATCTGAGCATGTTCAGCTGAGGATGGGCACAGAGTTGATGAGGGGTTGTAAAACTGTGGGTGGATAGTGGAAGAAATCAATGCATCCATGAATCAAACACTAAACAACAGGATAAGGGCAACTGCTTGGAACAGCAGCATTTTGATGTTTTTTCTTCCTTCCTTTCTTTTTTTAATAAAAACCCTGTGACACTGCTTTTATAAAAAGCTGTAATATGAGCCACGTATATTTTCTTTTTCATTCAGAAAACCCTCCTCTGGTTCACTGTGCATTTTATTATGGGCCAAATGTGACATTACTATTTTTTTAAACTATGATTATTATTCCTTATGGCATGGAGTTAACTTGTGCCTTTCAGAACAGCAACACTCAATTAAGTAGGATTCTCTCTGCCATCCCCACTCCCCCCGCCGCCATGATCGACACCCTTCATTGTTATTGTGTTTAAAAGGAATAATGGGAGCACTGACCTATATTGCGCTTCTTATTATCGATGGAGATGAAGCGTATGCAGGGATTATTGGAGATGTACTGTGCTGCCCAAGGGACATCAATCTGTGTGCCAGCTTCATAAAAAAGGCCCAGAGCATAGCGAGAGGAGTAGCTCACAGATTCCAGTTGTTGCCTTTGACTTTTGTTAATTACTGTGGAGGAGGGGGAAAAAAAGGAATTAGACAATTACTTTTCTCTCAGAGCATTAAACCTGCAAATAATACTACGGTTAAGCCGCTTAATCTTCCCCTAAAACGGCACTCATCTGTGCCTAGAAAAAGGCTATGCATCACTTCATAGTTTTAAAGAAATAATAAAACAAAGGAATACTAGCTTGGCCTCAAGTCTTTGTTATTAATGCAAAGACATTTGCCAGATAAAGTTTAGAAAATGTTAAAGAGCCTGAGCCCTTGACATGAAATCAGTTTTTTTGTACACAAAGTGGAGCAAAAAGGTGGCAGAGAAACGTGAAGGAGGGGGCAGAGAAAGGGGGGAAAGGAGTAGATAAATCCACTGAATAAACCAAAAGGGAAAGAGATTACCACAACAGTATCTTGAGAGCCTGTTAGGATTAAAAGGAAAAGAGTGTACTATAAAGTTAGATTATATATAGAACAAAATACATTTAAGTGTATTACTAATTAATGGCAACAATATTTGGGTAAAGAACTGCATGTCACAGAAATATTATATGATGAATTATACATTTAACTTACAGCATTTAATGAATATTACAGCAAATTCCAAAAGTCCTGAGACCTTATACTTTCTTTAAATCCGATTGAAAAATGATATGAGGTCAATATAAATCAAGCCCTTTTCTCCCTAAAGGGGGAAAACTATGAAATCAAAAGAAGCAGTGTTCCTGAGAAAATTTTCATAGTTTAGGTTTATAGCGACATGGCTTACATTAGTGGTTCTCAACCTGTGGGTCCCCAGATGATTTTGGACTTCAGCTCCCAGAAGCCCTGAGCATTGACCATAGTGGCTGGGGCTTCTGGGAGCTGAAGTCCACAAACATCTGGGGACCCACAGGTTGAGAACCACTGGCTTACATCCTTCCTTCAAGCCTGATGAAATGCAATCCTATTTCTTAACAAAGTCCCATATTGAGATCTCCCATCAAATCTTTGGAAATTCTTCTGTTTTAGCATCACATATGAATTCAGAAATCTCAGATTGTTGTACATGATGCTGCAAATACAACCATGGTTTCTAGAACACTAATTTTCCTGTATACAGAACTCCAGATTAGCCACTGGGTCTGATAAAGCTCATAAGGCTTTGTCAGTGACAGGCTCTTATTAAATATTAAATCTGATATCCCCTAGTGCACAAATATAAAGTTGTACATGTGTGACAATGAACCTGTGATGCTATGGGCATGCACCATACCTTCTTTACTGCAGTGGTTTTTACTGGTGACCCATGGACGGGCTTTAGGGAGTCAGTGAACTGGGTAAAAAAGTGGTACCTCTTAATTTTCCTTCATGTTATTTTGACTTTTTTCCCTGTCATGGTGAATTCTAAGGTGAACATTTTAATCTTTTCAAGTGTTCATTGTAATTCTTTTCCTCCAAGCTACTCCATATGAGTGATAGAATCATAGAGTCAGAAGAGACCACAATGGCCATTGAATCCAATGCTCTGCCATGCAGCAACACACACTCAAAGCTCCCACAGCAAATGGCCATCCAGCTTCTGTTTAAAAACCTCCAAAGAAGGTGACTCCACCACAGTCTTCTTTCTGATGTTTAGGTGAAACCTCTTTTCCTGTAGTTTGAATCCACTGCTCTGGGTCCTAGTCTCTAGAGCAGTAGAAAACAAGCTTGCTCTATCTTCAACATGACATCCCTTCAAATATCTGAATGTGATTATGATGCTACCTCTTAACCTTTTCATCAGGCTAAACATACCTACTTCCCTAAGCCTCTCCTCATAGGGCATGGTTTCCAGACCCTTCACCATTTTGGTTACCTCCTCTGGACAAGTTCCAGCTTGTCAATAACCTTCTTGAATTGTGCCGAGAAGGAAATCATTTTTAAAGGCAGAAAAATAAATCATATGAAACTTCTGCAATGTACACAATTATGTGTGCTTTTATGTCATGTGAGTCTATAGCTCAAAGGAATTCATAGAAGGGTAAGAACCACTACTCTTCTGCAATACAGATACTGATTTCTTTTTTAAAAAATCAAGGTTTTATAGTCTCTCCAAATTATCACAATTATTAAAACTTTGCAATAAATAAAAACCCAATTTGAGACAGTAACTTGTGCTCAGCTAGGTTGCAAATATAAGCAGATTAGCCTAACTGCAGAATTACTAAAATTTTGACACTTGAGCAAGACGTGCATGCCCATATTTTTAATGAGAAACGAAAGCAGTGAAAAGCAACTATCTTAAGTACCAAATTATCTTTCAGTGGTAATGAACAACATTCTTAACATGAATTCTGTTCTTACTGACCTCAGAACTGGGAGGTATTTAAGTCCATGTCTGTGCTGCAACGCACACAGGTCAAACTGTGAGCCACTTTAATTTTGATCAGAGGGAAAAGAGATGACTCATGCCAACATGGCTCCAGTATAATTCTTCTGATGGAACACACACACATTTATTCCATTTTCCTTCCTGACAGCATCCTCAAAGTGAGTTACATCACAAACATAAAAACATAGTGATGTTTAATAATTGCAGACCCCTTAACAAATACACTTTCAGTCGAGAACAGAGAAGACCAGTAGCTTAGTGAGTAATCTTTAAGTTGTTCCTCATTTTCAAAAACATAGTGGGAGAGAAAAATCACTGCTTATTTTTCTAAAAAAAACCCCAATAGTGCTATCACTAAAAAATATTACTAACAACAGGCAATCTTGCTTTAGCTGACTGTGCCACTCAAAAGTTTTACACAGTTAGATTGTTCTCTCAGAATCCTTTGAACCACAGGTCAGATTCCGAAGGAACGCTGTTCCTGGGCATATGCGCATTGAGAGAGACCCTCTGTGCAATAAATATCCTTCCTTCCGTCAAATGCAATCAGAAAAATAGGAGGGAAAAGGGGAAAAAGAAAATGTAGTACTCTGGTCCAAGACTCAAGAACTGGGGATGTGATGTTATCTAAGCAGGTCTTCAGAAGAAAGCTTTAGACACAGTTAAGGGAAAAGGATGGGTCAGAACACTGAACAAAGCTCCTTGAAACTGTGGGAATTGTCAGTGTCCTCAGCAGTTCACTGCTTTGCCTCACCCAGTGGCAATGCTAAAGCAAACTAGAGAGTTGCAGGTCCCACAGGGCAATAGGAAGGGATGCTAATCCAGAACTGTCATACACTTTGACTGCATATGGAGCCTCCATTCTTATCACTTGCTTCATCACCTCCCATGTCACACATGGGCAGAGAGGCTGAATTGCTCTTTAAAACAGGGCATGCTTCTCTGCACTGTGCTTTTCACTTGCTAGCCTGCACCTCCTGTCTGTTCTTGACAAATATACAGCATCTTGCACAGTGGCTCATATTTAGGTTTCAGTGACATCTGGCCAACAAAGCTCATGATCAGAAGAAAGGCATTAGGAAAGGCTAAGGATTCCAGATTGTAATCTAGAGGTTGGAAAGATTAATTTTTTTATTCTACAATTCCCATAGTTCCTGTATGGCCACAGTGGCTAGAGGATTTGGGAAGTACATTCAGAAAAGATAATTTTTCCAAGTTCTCTTGTAATCTGGAAATACATTTGTTAGTTTTACAGCCATCATTTAAGCAAAAGAGCATCAGTGACCAAGGCTGCCTGCTCACGCCCCCTTCAAATACTCTTTGTGTGCTTGTTTCCTATCTCATCTATTTGGGAGTCCTGCTCACTACAGCGTATCTACCATATCCATCAATATCAATTTACCAATCAATGCAAGAAATAAAAAATGTACAGTATCTCCAGAGGCTTGAAGGCCTGCCGTGAGAGAAAGCCCAACCATTCTTCAAGGTAACTGGTTCCACCATTATCTCCTCTTATTGCTATTAAGCTTTTCTTTATATTTAATCAACATTTACTTTAATTTCTACCTATTAGTTGTAATTCTGCCCTCTAGGGCAGCACAAAACCATTTTTTATATTCTTCCATGCCACAATCCTTCAGATATTTGAAGATTGCTACCCCCACCCATAACTTCAGTATTTTCCTCGGCAGACTAAGCAGATTCAGCAACTTCAACCTTTCCTTGCCCTAGCTCCCAAACACCTTTATTACCTTCCTTTGAACTTGTTCAGACACAAATGCATCCAACTAAAATGGAACATTGCTTCTTGCAACTTGGATGTTATGATTTTGTTGGACTACGTAAACTTTGTATGCCAATCTACTAAAACTCAGGCAGAGTTTATATTCTACCATGGTGTAGTTTACTGTTTATATGCTACCCTCCCTTTAGCTTGTTTTCTTCATGGGTGTCCTCTCATCTTTGTCTTTGCAGCCCCGATCATGGCTCTAGGCCAGTGGTTCTCAACCTGTGGGTCCCCAGATGTTTGTGGACTTCAGCTCCCAGAAGCCCCAGCCATTATGGTCAATGCTCAGGGCTTCTGGGAGCTGAAGTCCAAAAACATCTGGGGACCCACAGGTTGGGAACCACTGCTCTAGGTAGAAGCAAGAACTAGCTGCTGCTCCCTCATTAAAACCAAAGTTAGGGAACCCAAATAACTTCTTCCTTTCTTTTCTTCCAGAGTTAAGCCTCTGTCTTTGTACACATGAATGAAGTAGCATGTAAACTATTTTATACACATGGATAAAAGACATCTGTTTACTTCATTCTACTAGCTGTGTCTGCACGTGTCTCTGTGGAGAAGATGGCTGATTATTCTGTTCAGCGGCAGCTGGTGTTACTTTGCTAGAGAGATAAGACCAGCATCTATCAAGTTCCCAATAGGTTCTAAATATTCAAACTAACACTGCATTAGACTTTTCTGCAGCTGTATCACACTGCTGACTCATATCCAGCTGGTCACAGGCAATGATTCCATAATCTTTTTCACAAGGTTTACTGCCTGGCCAAGTCTATGCTTGCCTACTATTGTTGTTCTTTCATCAAGATACAGAACTCTGAAATATAAAACTGTAGATAACAAGGTAGCTGGACTATAGTTTATTCTCATAAATGGAGTGAAAACCTAGGTTGTGGCTCTCATGAATTATTTAGAAACAATATTCCATGTAACAGACACGTTTACAAATTGAGCTGAAGGCCCAGCTGGCAAAGAGGACATTCATAAACAACATTTAGAGATTGTGCTCTCTACATTGAAAAGTGTTGATTTTATGTACAAGCTAAGTAAGCTACAAGTTATGGCAGGGTTAGCAACTATTGTTGATGTGAGGATGAATTCTGCACTTATTATGGACTACATGATCACATTTTTGTAGCTGAAAATGTGACCCAGATGTCGCCAAAAGTAATTTTGAGTTTGGACATCTGAGTATTTAGGGCCATGCTTTCCTTTTAACGTAAGCTTTTTGGTCACGGGTAGGGTTACTGCATGACACTGCTTTAGATTTTTTTGTTTTGTTTTATGGGTGATTTTTTTCTCTCCCCACTTTCTGTGTGTGGGGCTTCTGGGGGTTCGGGGTAGAAGTCACTTGTAATTTTCAGGCTGCATGTCCTCCACCCTGGCTTAGGATGTCAAACTAGAAATGCTATGGGATTTCTTGAACTTTATGTCTTTTAGGATCTCAGCATATTTTAATTCAGCCTTGGAGTCTCCCTATATGTTTAGACCGTCAAATCAAAGACCCCTGCCTCCATTTATTGGAGTTCTTAAATTACATTAATCTCTAAAACAATGATTCTACAGGAACATGGCTTCAACCTCAAACTGAAGTTTCACTTAAACAGTTAATGCTAGAAGAGCATATAAACCACAAGCTCTGCTTAAGGTAGTCTGTGCCAAGCAAAACAATCTTCCACCAGTTAATCTTTTAAAGTAAAAGGTTATATGATTATTCATTTACTAGTGTACTTGAAAGCGCCACAAAATATCCTTCCTCCCTCCGTTTTTGTAAAACCAGGTAGTACGGTTTAATAATAGCTTGTATGTGTGTGTGCGTGCATGGGATGAGAGAGATGTTTTTAGATGGCATGCTTACATAAAGTACAAGATGCTGGCGCACTGAGTGATTTTGAAAATATAAGGTAATAGAACAAGCCACTACAACAGAAGCAGAAACAGAAGCCTCATGCATAACTGTTCCACTAGCAATTTAATTACTAATGGAGAGACATGTTGTTGCATTCACCAGAAGCCAATAACAAAATTGCATTATTATTGGTATGCAACACCTCTTCCATTTTTTGAAAAATATATCCCTATCATTTTGAAAAATACATCCCTACCTACTGTAGGATCAGTACTGTAACATCAGATAAACTCATTAACATTTGGTGATAACCCACTTTAGGGATGCTAACGAGAACCAATGCTTAAGTTACCTTTTTTTTTTTTGTCAACACATCCCATAATCACCCAGACAGCAAGTCCAATGGCCATGCTGGCTGGAAGAAATTTTGAAAAGTAATGTTTCCAAGCTCTGGATGCCAAGAGATAAAAATATAGGTACCAGTGTACAGAATCCAGAAAGGCACTCTGATGAATAATAAAAAGTGAAGCTTGCCAAGTGCTTAGAAATCTAGAGGACAAAGAAACACAAGCAACTCCCCTGAGAATGAAGCAAGAAGTGAGGCTGAATATTTGATGTTGACTTAGAAGTTAAAGAACCATGGGACAATGGTCACCAAAAGTCATATCTGAGGGTCAAAACTAAGGCTAGTTTGTCAGATTAGGTGATCAGTGGTCTTGGAATTAAATACAGCCATGAAAGAGACAAGAGAGGACCATCCACAATACTGGCTCAGATGGACCACTTGTATGGTATAAGGGTGTTTCCTGTCTTCTCGGCAAGGATGGTGGAAGAAATGAAAGGAAAGGTGAAAGGAAAAAGGAACATTTTTCTCTTTCAGGTGGCCAGTTCCCTAGCTTGCCTCTTCATAAGCAACTGTCTGCTTGTGAGTTAGGATTTATTACTGAAAAAGCTACAAGAGGGAACAGAAAGTAGCCAGAGCTGGGAAGTTGCATGCAAGAAAGGGAGATCTTTGTTAGCAGTTTCAATCAGCAAAAGCATCAGGAGCTAAAGACGAGAAACAACAGAGTCTCCTTCCTCCAGCTGAAGCCAACTTATTACCTATTATTAAGACTCACATCCCCACCTGTTTAAGAATGTAACATCCAAGAAACCTTACATGATTGTGGGGACACACAGAATTTGCTTCATGACCATACCTTAAGATACAGTCATTTTCAAGTGAAACAGATGTAAGAATCTGACACATACTGGCTCATACTATTTGTTCATATGGTCTAGTACTGTCTACTCCAACAGTCTGTGACTCTGGAGTTGTAAGAAGAGGTCTTTTCACATCATCCACTACTTTGTTTCAGGTTGGACTGGAAACCAGACAAAGGAGGAATCAATACAGTCAATACTAAGCTATAACAGAGATATAAATCATATGGTCCTCTAGATCTTGTTGAACTGTAATCCCCAGCAGTCCGATTTAGCATGCTCAATAGTGAATGATATTGGGAAATGTGCTTAAACATCTGGAGGGCTATGTATTTATCATCCGTGAGTTTACAAGGACTAACAGCTTCCTATGGCCTAAATCCAACTGTTATGTCATTTCCACGCTACACTGTTATAGTGTTATTATTCCATTTTCAACATCCTGTGGAAATCTGGGGTTTGTAGTTTATTAAGGCCAAAGAACTCCCTGGCTGAGAATTATAAATGTCCGTCCCTAAACTGCAAATCCCAGGATTCCATAGGATGTTCAAAGTGGAATAATAGCACTATAAGAGTGTAGTGTGGAAGTGGCCTTGGTCCGAATTAGAGTAGACCTAATGAAACAAGAGGTGTCTTATAAGTCAACACTTACATAAATTCCACTGATTCAACTGGTTTACCATTTTCAATAAAAATTGGATTTAGTTGAATGCTTCTATGACAGCCCTTGCTGCTCTTATGCCTTCAGGTCATTTCCAGCTTATAGTAAACCCCAGGGGAGCCTATCCCAGGATCTTCTTGGCAAGATGTTCAGAGGAGGCTTTGCCATTGTCTTCCTGTGGGTCTGAGTGTGACTTGTCCAAGGGTACCCAGTAGGTTTCCATGGCCAAGCAAGAATTCAAACCTGAGTCTCCCATAGCCCACCACTCAGACTAGGTAGGGAGTATATACAGATGAAAAAAGGTAAATTTTTTTCTGTCAAACTGTCAACAGGTAGTTTTATTTAGAGTTTGGAAATATTAATTTTTGGATGTTGTCTCCCAGAATTGCAGCTTGATTTCTAACCAAGAATTCCAATCTCTGCTTTTGTCAACAAGATGACAAAACAAATATATGAGTTCAATACATGGTTCAACCATACAGAAGAATTAACTACTATTTTGTGTACAGGGCCACTACATTTTTTTTTGGAAGTAAATGTGACAGCTCAGGAAGAATGCTTGAACAAATATCCCACGAAAACAATAATAACTTTTGCATTTTACATTTGTAAAGCAGATAGAGTGAACACACTTGAATGACTGTGAAAATACTTTACTTCCTTTTAATGTGGAACAGTTAACATAAATACTTACATGCTGTCACTGCAAAATGATTTTTTTTTTAAAAAAAAGACCTTTCAAAATAGAAAAATAAATTATAACTTAAAAAATAATTCAGGCTTGCACTGTAACTATCTAAAACCTTTTTAAAAAGGAAGGGCTCTGAAATTCCCTACATTAAACAGTCAAAGCAAATTTCCTAAACTAAACTTTGAAAGCACAGTTCGTCTAAACACAATAGTCACAACCATGGACATGCAATAGGCAACAGAGATTTAAGATAAGTAAGGCACAGTTGTAGCAACAGTTATATCCCAAAAAGGATTCTGCTTTAAGGATTATAATGGCTAACATGCAAAGCTATAAAAGCCACACTTGCTTCTATATTAAGACGGTTATTTGTCCCCAAAACCTTTTTATAATCTTAAATAAGCTTCTGAATCAATGTATATTTTCTACCATCTCTTTATTTATGTTCCCTCCATTCCCTTTAAAGAGCTTAGTTTTCTTTCTCATTTTATCTTCACAACAATCCTGCCAAGTAGATTAGTCTAGAAAACACTGACAGACCCATGTTTGTCAATGATCTCTTTGGATTTGGGGATCTGAATATGGTTTTCCGTAAATCTAATCTGACACTGTAAAGGACTAACACTTGTAACTTCCTGGGGCTGGGGAGTTACATTTGAACCAGGAACTCACAGGGCTGCATTGCTTTTTATTTTACTGCTGACTGCCACTGCTGCAGTGGTTCTCTGTGGTGCAGGAGAATTACAGGCCATATCTTATACCATAGAGTCCTTCAAGAGCTCAGGGCAGAAAATCTATTTCCCTTCCACGCACTTTTTCATTTTCGGCTCTAAGCCGAAAATGGTGCACGATTGTGCATCATTCCAGGGTCCCGTGTGCACTTGCCGTGTGTGCGGAGCTCTGGAGCTGCGGCGCTTGCGCTTCCTGCCCCAGCGCAGCCTGGGAAACCCCCAGGCTGCACTGGGGAAGGAAGAGGCGGGGCTCTCGTGTGAGCAGGCGGCAGCAGCGGAGCTGATGCGAGAGCCTCTCGCTAGAGGCTGCTCACGCGATCCCCGCACCCCAGCTCCGCGAAATGGTGTGCTGCAGAAAGGGCCAGCGTGAACCAGCCCTTAAACCATGACAATCCTCCAGCATCACTTAGAGAGGCAACATCCTTGCAAAGTAACTAAAAAAGTTAGTGTTATACTGTGAATGAAATGTCTTTATCTCTTCCTAAATTACTATTATAATCCAATTTAGTTAAACCTTTGTTACCAAAGAAAAGGATCTAACTCTAAATAATTCATGCTTTGGAGCTGTGCTGTCACTTAGCACTTTTAAAGCATATATTTTCTGGGAACTGCTCCTGTGTATGGCCTAAAAATGTGATTCAGGAAGCCTAGTGTTAATCTCTACTCAGTGAAAAACACAGTAGGTCGTCTCTGGCAAACTATTATCTTTCAATTTCTGTCCTCTACCTTTTAAACAGTATGGGAATATAAGTAAAAAGTAAACCTACCTTATGGTAGGCCTGATATAAGAGTGAATGGAATCATGAGTTCAATGCACTTTAAAAACTTGATGCGTGTAATATAAAAACTAAGCATTACCAACATAAAGATTTCAGAAAATTTCCATATTTAACCTATCTTGCACTACATAGAACTAAGTTCCACTGAGCTTAGGGTGGGGTGCTTACATCCCAGTGCACAAATCCAGAACTGCTGCCTTATTTTGATACATGCTGACTTTCCATGTGACTGATCAAGGGAATATGCATATGTGTGTGAGTGTGTGTGTGTGTTAGAGAGAGAGAGAGAGAGAGAGAGAGAGAGAGAGAGAGAGAGAGAGAGAGAATAGAAATCATGTGCATTACAGTACGTATATTATTTCTTCCTTCAGCAGATTGTTTTGTTTAAGATGATTTTATTTGTAGTGTCTGATTAAACTGTACTTTGGCAAAGAATCTGAAACAAGTCAATTAGATACAGATTGTCTGAACAAGCTGTAGTATTTTGAAGCTGCTGCTGATTGCTGTTTTAAGTTAAAAAGGAAATTGTGGTTAAACTGTAACATAGGTATTTTTAGCGAGGGCATTATGTTAACAGAATTCAGAAGAACACAGCCCTGTCAGATTATGTAGCTAGATTTAAGAAAAAAAGTTTGGAGCATATGGTTGCCAAGAAAAAATTCACAAAGAAAAGGGATACTAGAAAGATGCAGTTTTAGTTCTGCAGGTTGGAATGTTCCAAAAAACAAGGAGCAATCTACTGTGCCATAAGTTGTGACAGGATTGTTGAGGTCGTGCCCAATTAAATGTTCTTTTGGGATGACTCACTGGATGGGATCTGACCGATCAACAGACTTCAAGCTGGGAAGGAATCCTATTTCTCACCCACCCCTGGATAAATTGGCTGGAGACTCTGGGAAATTTATGTCTTTCCCCTGCATTGTGCGGTTGGGCTTTCTGCCTGAATCATCTGCAGCTATTTGCAAGTATCTTCTTGCTCCACGGCACCTGCTCACTGCTCGTTGGCCAACATGGCCTGGATTGTGAGGTCTCTTGGGTGGGTAGATGGCCCTGAGCTTTGCTCAGGGGACTGAAATACATCCCATTTACTCGCTTCTGCATTCTGTAGGAGCAGTGATTGCCCAGAATATAGAAAAATGTTTGGAAAGGAGGACCACTTTCTTCTGATATTGTTGTTGTTTCAATACCATTTTTCCCCCTGTAACATATTGATGGATTCATTCTTGTACTGAACAGTTATATTAGAAGATAAAGTAATGGGGATGCTATCACAGATGGAACAGCATCCTAAGTTCTACTCATAGTACATAAGTGAGGTGGGGAACAGTGCAAGATGAACATCCATCACCATTTCTGTTATCCTTCTACTTGTGGAAGGAAAAAGTCTGAACTGGAGAGCCTCCTGTACTGAGGAAGGCCATTTCTGCACTACACTGTTATAGTGCTATTATTCCACTTTCAACATCCTGTGGAATTCTGGGGCTTGTAGTTTATGGAGGTCAAAGAGCTCTCTGGCTGAGAATTCTAAATGTCCCTCCTTAAACTGCAAACCTCAGGATTCCATAGGATGTTAAAAGTGGAATAATAGCACTATAATAGTGCATTGCGGAAATGGCCAAAGTTTTCAAGTTCATACTCCCACACTCTGTGCCCAACGGAAATAAGGCTAGAGGTGATGTGACATGTTTACTGAGTTACTCCCTGTCTTATGGAAGTCTCTTTTAGAAGCACTTCTGAGAACCAGAGTCATACTACAGGAAGCGGACTGACACGAATAGAGTTGTGTTTTTAAATTGCAATGTGAGAATGAGCCTGTAAGGCCTCCTCTTTTAAACAGGGGACATTTTGCAGTCAGCAGTGACACTGTTCCAACCAGCTTTAATGGTACATGGCTTTACGTTGAGGTCTTGAATTATACAAAATTACACATTACAGCAAAAGTTGATGAAGTCAGCATGCAAGACAACCATTCCTCCTTTTGTGGGATTTCTCTACCAGAGAATCAGAAGCTGCTTATTAAGATACTATCTGTGAGGAGGCTAAAAAGAAGAGACTCTTAAAGATGGGGGCGGGGAGCATTTGTTAATCATTAAGGATTTTTTTAAAAAACTGACACAGTGAAATGATGCTGGCTTGGTGCCACTGCATAGGCCATTTCCAGCTGTAGAGCATTTGACTGTTTTTATACTTATGTAGGAGGTAGCAAAGGTTATGAGAAATAGTCCTCTAGCTCTGTTTCCTTATCATGTCTCAGATTTTAAAGGGCAGCATGGCAGATATATTCAGCCACATTATGTCTGGCTCAGTAATGAAGATTAAAAATATGAAAAAAATATTAAGAGCATACTGAATATTCTCTACGTATATTTGGGTGTATATACTGAACACTACAGTATAATAATTATCCCTGCAAGAACACAGCACTTAGAAACACTCTGGCAATTGTCTATTAATGAGCAGCATTTTCAAATCACTTTCGTCATGAATGGTTTCCTATAAAGTTTATTGCCTAAAGTTTGTGACACATGAAAGATGTGTAAAGGGTACATTTATGGACTTACACAATCAAAGTAAGGGAAAAGGCACTAAAAAAGAGTTGCATTACAATGAGTTTTATGAAGTATTGTAATGGGTTATGACAATCTACTGGATGCATGTAGCAATCTACAGAATTTACAGACAAAATTTAAATCTAGCTAACAAAATAAGAAATTTAAGTGCTTATTCATACAAGGCCTTTATGTTACAGTACACTTATGTACTACCCAAAACCTCAAAACATCACATGGGTATATATCTCAGTGTTGTCAATGCAATATATTTCTTAAGATGCTACATAACTAGATCCTAGTGATATTCTAATGATATTGCATCCTAATAGGAGAATTCTGGAGAGCTGTGCATTCCTCTTATGGTTATATAAAAAATGAAAAGAGTATAAGGAATCTCACATAGCCACTCTGTTTCCCCATGGGTACTAATCATGCTTCTACTGGAATTAGGGATAGGTGGAAAGAGTCTCCTTCCTGCTTCTGCAATACTTGGGTTTCCCTTGAGCATGCTAACGTCTTTGTTTCTTTCTTAGATCCCATTTGGGAGAAATGTGGGATATAAATTTAATAAATAAACAAACAAACAAACAAACAAAATGTTTGTCTTTTGGAGGGGGCTATAATTCTGACAGTCCTTACTGTATGTCATAAGAAGTAACTCAAAGATTGATTAGATTAGGTTTATAGAATCACAGAATCATAGTGTTGCAAGAGACCACAGGGCCCATCCAGTCCAACCCTCTGCCATGCAGGAACACACATCAAAGCATTACCAACAGATGGCCATCCAGCCTCTGCTTAGAAACCTCCAAAGGAGGAGACTCTATCACTCTCTGAGGCAGCATATTCCACTACCGGACAGCTCTGACCATCAGGAAGTTCTTCCTGAGGTTCAGGTGGAATCTCCTTTCCTCCTTGAATCCATTGCTCCTTGTCCTGGTTTCTGGAGCACTGGAAAACAAGCCCACTCCCTCCTCAACATGACATCCCTTCAAATATTTAAACACAGCTATCATGTCCCCTCTTAACCTTCTCTTCTGCAGACGAAACATACCCAGCTCCCTAAGCCGTTCTTCATACAGCATGGCTTCCAGACCCTTCACCATTCTGGTCACCCTCCTCTGGAAACATTCCAGCTTTTCGATATCCTTCTTGAATTGAGGTGCCCAGAACTGGACACAGTATTCCAAATAAGGCCTAACCAATGCAGAAGTGATACACTGAGGGGTTCTGTCCTCAGTCACTTATTCATAGCTGAATATCAAGCCCAGCTTCCCCTCAGATGCATGACTCCTGTATCTTGCTTTGTGCATTTTGAAAAACAGGTAACTTTTTATCTAGTGAAAATATTATGAATTCCACTGTTTGCCTATAAGACAGGAGCAGGCAACTGTGTCTGGCTACTTTTATGTACCCTGGACCCCTCTGGTGGCCAGAGAGACTACCAAAAATTGTAAAAAACCAAACCCAAATCCGGCCCAAACCAAACAAACTCCTCAAAACCAGAGATGTTCAGAATAATATTTTGATGTTATACTGTGAATTGAGGAGTGAGGGTGGAGCCTATTTAAAAGGTGAATTGTCTCCCTTTGTGAGGGCAGGGCAAGGTCAGTTTGGAGAGTCTGAGGATTTTAGAAACAGACTCTGGAGTTGCATGTAGCTGTACTTGCCCCTGGTTAAGGGTCATAAACTGGCAGAGTGTGTGTGAAGCAGCAACATTTTACCTTATTGATATATTTAGTATTTGAGCTGGAATCACTTTATGACCTCTCTAGCAATTTGGAATGCGCCATGACAGTTTTGTTTCCTACACCAAAGCGCAGAGCTTTAGACAATCAATCTTCTCATGGTACATGCCGTAAATGTAAAAATCTCATTGCTTATATAATCTTAATTACAAAGCACTTAGCAAATAACTTTTGCATAAAGCATAGCATGCCTCAAGCAGTTGAGGTGAACAATGAGATGAGAGCATTCATTTTCTTCATGCATGACACTATTTGCAGAAATGTACTAACAGCCTTTCAAGTCATACAAAAGAGAATGTGAATTTCCTATATGGCCCCTCCCTTACTAAGGAACAAAGGCACGTCTAGTCATCTTGATTGACCTGTTTATCTCCTCTACACCTGTGAGGAATAGAAAAAACTACCTTTGGTTTAAAAGAAAGAGTTAAGGTGCTCAGAATTTCACTCATACAACAAAATTGTCAGTTGTGGTATCTCCCTTAGTTTTTGGACTACATATGAGCAAACACATTCAACGGTAGAGTTGGGCCCTCCAGATGTTTTTTTTTGTTTAATTTAAAGTGTTTATGGTGTTTTTGGGTCTACTTTGGCTCCAAAAATAATATATATTATATAGGATTCGGTAAGTCATTTAAGACAGACAGTCCGGGGTAGTGATTTGACCACTGGACTATGACCCTGGAGAACAGGGTTTGTTTCCTTGTTTGGCCATGTAAACTCCTTGGGTGACCTTGGGCATGTCACATACTCTCAGCCCCAGAAAACCCAGTGAAAAGTTCGCCTGGGGGTTGCCATAAGTTGGAAACAATTTTAGGGCACACAACAACAACATTTAAGAACAGAACAGAAAGGAAGTAAACAATAGGTCTAAACAGGCTATTGTCAAAAGGGAGTGACACAAACCACACAATCCCCCAGAAACTAGATTAGAATCAATGGCCTGTGTTATTTTGTTGGTTTTCATATGATCTTTTGATGAATTTTAATGGAATTAACTTTACAGCTTGTTTTTAAAACCATTTTTATATTCATACTTCTTTACTGTTTTTGTGTTTTTTTTAATAGGTACTATTTTTAGTAAGTTGTAAGCTGCCTCAAGTCTCATTACTGGGAAAAAGGCACAATATAAATGAATAAAATAAATTAATTAATTAATGCTTGTTTACATGGTCATAAATAACCCAGAATGTGAGATGAGCAAAGAAATAGGCAAGTTTGTGGTTAAAACGAAGAAGAGTTGTGAAGAGCTCCACAAAGTTCTAGTAAAACCAGCTGAATGGACATTAAATAGGAAATACAATTCAGTGTACGGAAATGTAATGTGATTCACATAAGCACAAACAATTCTAACATTATTTATTTGCTCACTAGGCCCAAACCGGTGGTAAGTGCAGTGAGCAGCTTAGCGAAGATACTGAACCTGTGAAAAGCTGTTTAAAAGGAGATATTACTGGAAATTTATAAGAAGCAAAACAAAACAAAAAACTGAAACTGCTAAATCGATCACAATAGATTTTATACACATGTATTGTTATGCAAACCAAAGCTGGAATACTGTGCACATTTTTAACCAAACCAAATGGAGAGCGACTACCTTGGTATTGATTTGAATGACAATTCTAAGAAATCTATGTAGCATCATTTGGCTTAAAAAGAAGGTTCACATTCCCCATATGTCTTCCTATAAAGGATTCCCCCCTCCTTTTTTTGGCTACTGAGAATACATAGGCAGTGGCCTGAGTGCTCAGCCCTGCTGGAATCCTGTTGATGATATCATTAAAAACAAACAAACCCTATGCTATTAAAAAAAACCCTGCCAGCTGCATAAGCAATTCTACTTTTCTCTGAGTCTGGGTCACTGTGGTCTCTAGTGCAGGGCACTGCTCCTACTCTTCTGACTTGGTGGGTGGGTAGCTAATCAGGATGAGCTCAAGACTTTGGTGTCTGGTGCAAATCAAGCTGTGTGACTGTGAAATCGATGTAACTATGCTGCTACATATTCACACATATTGTCTCCAGTACCAGAAAAGTATGCCTTTAAATACTTTTAGCTTATGAACTCATGGCTTGTTCGAGGCTTTCACAGAAGCATTTGGTTAGCCAATGAAGAAAGAGAATTTTGGTTTATTCTAATCTGTTAAATACTGGTCTGGTCTGGCAGGCCTCTTGAGACTACTTTACACTTCAAAACCAGGGGTGGGTAGCTGTGGAAAGGGCAGGGTCATTTTTTGCCCCAGTCTCTCCATGGTGGGCTCTACTGTCAAAGCCCCTAGAACCCTTCAGAAGTTTTAGGTGATTTTTCACCTCAAGCCTCCCCAAATGGCTCAGAACTGAGGCAACATACAGTAGTTTTTCCCCCATGCCTCTAAGTTCCTCACATAGCTTGAAAAGCCCAGGAAGGAACAAAAGATCACAACAGAAATGGGGAAAAAACAGAAAAAAAATCAGCCAAAATAAACAGGAAGTGAGTGATGTCACTTTCAGTTTTGAGTTCAGCTGAGTTCAGCCAGTATTTTTGGCTTCTGTTCCCCGCCCCCGTCAGATATGTGCACAAGGGTTGTTGGGTAAGCCATGAGGGAGGTTTGAGGAAAAGTGCCTGGGATTTTTTTTTTTTTAATTTTGCAGGGCAGCGTGTTTGGGGTAGTTTGCATGATTTTGGGGGCTACATGGAGCCTACAGACTGCACTTGGCTCACCCCCGTTCTGTAGTGACTACAATTGCTGAAAAGCATAAGGTATTGATTTATACAAGTTGAACTACTACTACAACAAATTTCCAAAGGGCAGTGCTAGGAGAATACTCTTCTCTAATGTTAAAGCTGTCTTCTGGAATTCCAGAGATCCCTCTCAGCTCACGTTTCAATGGCAATATGGAACCACTGGGAGGAAGTATGTGGAATTTCATCAATATAACCATATCCACCATTCTTTTCCATTCGGGCCACGTGTGGTTTAATAGAGATGTGCAAAATATGCATTGTGTCTTGAATGCTCTGACATAGCATAGGCTCAACAGTTTACCAGCATGTTAATTTTGCATCTCTCAGTCTTTGGGAATCAGCATGGCTACACCAAACATTCCTTATTCTACATGGTCCCTCTCTCAGCCTGAGCTGTAGCCACTGTCCGTTCATTTGTGCTACTGGATCTTCCAGTAACAGTAGAAGATTCCCAGAAATATCACACGGAATATTGGAAATGAAATGGTTTGATACTACAAGCAGACTAAACATCATTTCCATTCCTTTATTTTTGATTCCCTATTATCTGAGAGGGTAGCAGACAGAGTAGAACCTCACATGTGAAAACACCCAAGGAACAAAAATCTATTGACCTATCCTATCCATCTGGGATCTCTTCTGGAGAAAATAATGAGAGCAGTACAAAGAAATGACATCTACTCCCACTTGAGTCCTCAAGTGAGTCAGCAAAACCACATCAAAACACTATTGGAAACAGCTGATGGGCAGAACAACACAAAAGACAAATGCATAAAACAAATCTTTCATCACTTTTATGTATGTGCTGTCAGTGTGTTCAATCCTTGGTATTTCTTGTCATGTTTGCTTCCTTGTTTTTCTTCCTCTGAAGACCTTCCTAATACTGTAGATACCACTCACTTCCATTATCTCCATAAATGTTGTCTTTTTGTATTGTTTTTCCAGTCCACCCAGTGACGTTTTAACCTTTAGAGCACTTTTTCCCTTTCTTTTCATACCTAGTAACATATACTTTTTTCTCTGATAATTTTTAAATACTCAATATTTCGGTTGGTTAGTTCTACTGTCTGTGATTTATTTTTTTCCAGAAAGGCATTTCTATTCAGAATTACTTACTTACTTACGGCTACTATTAATACTACTACCACCACCGGTATTACTACCATCCGGCTCCACTCGGCCTCTTCAGAGCATTCATGGGAAGTTGTAGATGTATATCTCTTACAAAGAAACAATTCATATTTGCACAACAGGGTTCCTTTCTCTTCTGATTCCTTATCATGCATCTGAGCTGGGTTCCTCTCCACGAGACTTGGCCCAGAAGAAAACAGACTTGCTTCTGGAAAAGTATGGTGCTATTTTTCTTTGGGAGGAGATTTTATTTATTTACTTATAACTAGCGTATTTACCCTGAGTTGCCCAGGATTTTATTTTCTCCTAGGTAAAATCTGTTATAAATACTTTAGGAATTACTTTACCTCACCTTAGGAATTAGATGCAGTTGAAATATACAGATTTGAAATCCCGTGTCTCTAATTCTCCAAACTGCCTTGATCAGTACCTGTAACTTTTCCCCATATTCCCCAAACCAATCTGTATTCAGAGTTATTAACATACAAAGTTTGGCTTCTGGAGGGAATACACTGTCCTCCTTCTTGCTGGCAGGCCTTGTCTCCATGGCAACCAGCCTGATCTCTCTAGCTGAGAATTCTAAAGGCCCCTTCCTGAACTGCCAACCCCTGGATTCCATAGAATCTTCACAGCCAGCCAATCATATGAGGTCTTCTTGCCTCACACAGCCAATCACACAGACAAACTCACAAACTCACAGATAAACTTTGACTTTTATACAGTAGATTTCCATCCCACTTTTCAACCTGATGTGACCTAAAGTGGTTTACACCATACATTAAAACAATACAGTTAAATCAATCTGTTAGACAAAGATGAAAACAATAAACAATCCACTTATAAACATTAATTTAAAACAGTTAAAAAAACATTAAAGCCTCTTACACATTAAGAACATATATGTTGCACTACCCCAACCAGTTAAAAGCTGAAGGGCTTTTAAAATAAGAACGTCTTTGCCATGTGGCAAAAAGTGCTCAGAGAGCAGGGAGAGGGCCAACCAAACCTTCCTTGGCAAAGAGTTCCATACATAATGTGGGAGCAGCCCCTAGAGAGGTTCTCTCCCAAGTCCTCACCAGTTGAGACCCCTTCCCTCTCATTCAACCTTATTCCCTCCCCTTCCATTGTTCTCCTATCTTTAAAAACCGTAACAAGAAAATGGTTGGCACAGTCCTGCTTAAGCTGGGATGATCCACTCTCTTGAGTCTGTTTAGCACAAAACTCACAGCAGGAAATGGCTACAAGGTTAAGTCCATGTCAATATCCATTGACTCCAAGCCACAAAGTGAAACAGGAAACCAAATATAACTTCACACTCTATAAAAGCGATATGGGAATTGCTGTGGTAGAATATAGAGGACAACTTTTGTTTCCTGCTCCCATATATTTGAGTGGGCTGTGTTGGACAAGGAGCTGTTTTCTTCTAGGTGGAGTCACTGAATCAAATGGAAAAACCAGAGGAGTTGGCAAGCATATGCTAATCTGCTGTACAATTTGTTCTCCTGACATATATTAGGAAATTTTAAATTATATATCTATTTATCCATATATCTTTCTCCTTGTTCCACCATATGTCTTCTGAGCCAGCTGGGTTTAACTGAATCAGTTTATTATTGAAATAAAATTATTCTTACTGTCCTGGCCAAAAATCACTGCTCAATAAGGAAATTAAATTCTGTGCTTTCTCCTCAAATTTGATATCACGCTGATTGGTTATATTACAGCAATTGGGCCAGATAAGCGGGAAGTAATTGGCATTACTCAAAACATGTATTAAATTACCTGTGACTGAAATGTATCAGGTTATTCAAACCCATCTATTAGAAATTAATGAAGGATGTGCAAAATTTGATAGTGAAGCTTCTAGTTCTTTCACAGCACCCCAAAATTATTACACTTTCCCTATTAGCATCTCAAATAACCTCCAAGGTTCCTGTCCCTAAGTTACGGGAGGCTTGTTCAACCATATCTTCAACCACTTCTGAGATGAAAAGCGGGGCAGTTTTGTATGTGAGTGTTTGGATAGATCCAGGCATGAAGTCTGAAGGATAAAGATGAATCAAGCAATGAGGCATGTGAGTCAGGAGTCAGATATGCAGAAGGTACAAAAGACTTGGGAGAGAGAGAATCATGGATCCTGGTAACAAAGAATTTGACACAGTACATCTATGATGGGCAAAGTGTGGCTGATAAGCCCAGTGTTCCCTATACCACACCAAAATTTTTAGAGGTGTCTTTTTCTGAAAAAGACCCCCCAAACCCTTGGAGAGGGACAATGTATGATTCCTGAAGTTCCTGTTCAAACTAACCAAAATGAGTCAAAATTACTGCAGAACGCAGCCGTTTTGCCCTCACAACCCCCAAAACTTAACTCCCCCAAATCAGTTGAAATTCAGTTGAACCAGGAAGCAATGTGACACCATTTATCATTAGGTCTGCTGTGGTGTGGAATAAGGAGCAAAAACATCCCTCATCTGCTCTGTAATTCACCATCCCTGGTCTAGAACTGGTTACCTCCCCTCAAAAATAGAAGTCACGTCTTGTTTTGAAAAAACGATCCTCTTGAGTCTACATCACACCAGGAGGTCCCCAAAACCTGGCAATATTGCCCCAATGGCCTTCTCACAGCTTGGAAGGCCTTTTTTAGAATGTTCAAATTTAGAAGTTGGGGAAACTCCCCACAACCACAATAGATAAAGAGTAATGTGAAGACTATTTCACATTAGTGATAATACAGCACAGCCTGTGCAAGAACGGTCTTGGCATTTCAAATGATCTGGTACTGCAATCCATTTCAGGTCTCAATCCCAACAACACAATCACAGCTTTGCAAAGGGAATTGTATATCATTACTTTACCTATCTACAAAAGCAAGTCAAATTTATTGCACTGAACTTTGACAGCATATGAGAAAATACGACAAAATAACCAACTGAGAAGAATCTTCAACCATTCTTGTGGCATCGGCCATAGCATCAACAAGCAGACCTCAAATCTGCAGTTGTGCCCTTGCACAGTATTGGTTGCAACACCAACATTGCCTCAACAACCACCTGGCAATAGACTGCAAGGTTTGGAAGGCCTTTCTTTCACTGCCACTAATGGTTCTGACTAGCAAATTGCCTTCCTGGGAAGCATAGGGAGAACAGAGAGGAGAATTAATGACATGCAAAATCAAGCACTGTGTTTAATTCTTAAATGAAAGAGTAGAAAAGACTTGGCTAATATGTCTATAAAGAGCAGCAGAAAAGCACAAAGAAAAGGAAATACATTTTTTTTTTACTAATAAGAAGTTGGGTGAGGAGCTGAATTTTCCTCTGCCAAACTGTTCTGTTCTCTCTCTCTCTCCCTCTCTTTTTCTCTTGTTCTCTTTTTCTGTTTCACCACTAGTACTCCAACCAAAGTGTACGCCATAAAAAGGGAAGTATCCTCTCCCTAAAGATGTGTAAATTTACATAGAACTCTATCTCTTTGCTTCAAAGCCATTTAATAGTACAGTTAGCCCTCCACATTTGTGGGTTTCACTTTTGTGGATTTGATTATTGATTATAATCAGAGACTGACCTCTGAAGTTTTCTTTTTTAAAAAATAATTTCTTCTATTTAGATACTAGATTTCCTCCAGTGAACTCAAGGGAGCTTACACTTCTTTATCTTCTCCACTTTATTCTCAGAAATAAGAACCTTGCGAGGTAGCCAAGACTGGCCTAATGTCCTAAGAAATATCATGCTGACTAGGGATTTGACACTGTACAATGCAAGGAATGGAGAAAACACTCCCAAAAGTTCTCATTGCCAATGAGAAAGACGGTCTCAATATATCAAGATACCTGTTGAGAAAAGGGCAACTGCCATTACATTTTTTTAAAAAAATTGTACTTCTGGACTTTTTTTCGCTAAAAATTTTGTGAAGGAGGATTTTCTGCAAAAAACAATGTTCTTATGAAGGAAAAAACCCACCTTCGTATATATATTTTTTTTTGCAAAAAAGGCTCAAAACACCCACAAAACAGAAAATAAATAAATAAAAGTAAAATAAAATAAATGCACAAAAATTTACAACCTAGCAATTCAGAATTTAACGGTGGTGACAACATAAAGTAAGATGAAGAAGCAAGATATAAGGGATGATGGGTAACAGAGAATTTGTAAGAGGGAACAATTTTGGAGGAGGAACGAAGTTGCATATTGCCCATTACATTCTAAGCCCTGCTGGCCCAAGTGTTCTTCACTACTACTACCAATAGCTTTTCTTTTCTTTGTGCGCTGTTTGTTTCAAGAAGATACCTACTAAGAATCTGATGCTGGCATAGGTAATGTACCTAATCCTGGGCCTCATGAGAGGTAGGACTAAGGATAAAGTAGTTTCAAGGCTGTCTCTGACCACACTTGGGCCCCATATGAAACAAAACAGAGGCCCTTTCCACACTAAACTTTTATAATGCTATTATTCCACTTTCAACATCCTGTGGAATTCTGGGATTTATAGCTTATTGATGCCAGAGAGCTTTCTGGCTGAGAATTCTAAATGTCCATCCCTAAACTGCAAACCCCAGGATTCCATAAGATGCTGAAAGTGGAATAATAGCACTATAATAGTGTAGCGTGGAAACGTCCACAGAATAAACAAAAATGAGCATGTTAAAACTAGAGTTGAAATGAGGTAATGTCAAATTAATTCTTCTACCTTTTAGACTGTTTCTACTTTTCTAAGAGAAATTTTTTTTAACACAAATTAAAAAAAATTCAGCTGTAATATAAAAATATATAATTTAACTGATATTAAATCTAAACACAGAACTTAGCTGAGTTAAAATTAAGGAAGCACTGAGAGTTTCAGAATCCTTAGATCTACTCCTCATAATCAGGCACCAAAATCAAAATTCAAAATGTTTCCATATTCTAAATGTGAAATTTAATTTCTGAAATATTGCCAGTTTTCCACTGGTGTTGATTCATCTCTAGCTAAAGCAGAAAGCTTTCCACTCATCTTCTCTTTTTCAGACCACCGTCTGCGCTGAATTGATGAGATGAAATTATTTTGAACTGAAGCTATTTCAAGAGTAATCAAGGGGAAGCTAATGCCTTACTTACTGAAAAGGAGACATCAATGGATGACAGGGAGTGTTTCAAAAATTCTGTTCCTTCATTGTTCATTTCAGCCAATTTTTGAAGTTTGAAAGTTCTTGGTTAAGGAACAACACTGAGTGGTTTCATTTTTTTAGGATTCCTAAACACTTTAAATGCTACTGGATATGCTCAGTATTCTCTTGCTGTACTTCCCATTTCTGACTTGCACACAAGTGATCATTCACATTAACACACACTGTTTTGTTATAGATACTGGAAAGTGCAGAAGCTTAAATTTAAGCTCCTTTTGATTGGATTACACTGAAAGAAACAAAATTATTGAATTTGGAAGGTTTCAATTTATATTATGGGTGGCATGCGTACCTTTGGTACGATAAATTTAAAAGTAATAAAGTATTCGTAGATCATTTTATAAGGAAGGCTATATTAAGGATTTGGTTAAGAGTGAGGAAGAAAATATATTTGAAACTCCCTTATTGGATTTCTGTGCATGAAGCGTTTTACAGATTAGAGAAAGTTCAAATAAGGGAGTGGTTAACATATAAAGATATACTTAAAAAGGAAGGGAATATGATTAGATTAAAAAATAGAGAAGAATTAATGAGGGAAGGCCACTCATCGCATTGGTTATTATATTTACAATTGGCGGGGAAATTTAGGGAAGATATGAAAAATAATGGGATTTCTTTAGAGGATACAGAGTTGGATGTAATATTGAAACCAGGGGTGGAGAAACCATTAAGTAAAATATATAAGTTGCTTTTGAAGTTAGAAATGGAAAAAGAGAGTATTAAAGAGAATATGATAAAGTGGGCACAGGATTTTGGACATACAATAACAATAGAGCAATGGCAACAAGCTTGGAAACTAAACCAAGATTTTACAAGAAGCTATTACTTAAAGGAAAATTTCTTTAAAATGTTTTACAGGTGGTATCTAACCCCGATTCAAATATCTAAAATGTATAAAAGTAAAAAGCTTGGGAAATGTTGGAAGTGTCTGGGGATGGGAACTTTTTTCCACATGTGGTGGAAATGTAAGAAAGCAAAGGTATTTTGGACGCGAGTGCACGAGTTAATTGAAAAAACATTTAACACAAGATTTGGTATGCTTCCGGAAATATATTTATTGAATATTTTGGAGGGGATCGACTTAAAGATTAGAATTAAATATTCAAGAATCTTATGTTACATTATATATGCAGTGAGGATTGTTTACGCAAGATATTGGAAAGACAAGAATATACCCTCTCAAGAAGAAATTATATATAAAGTTTACGAACTGGCTGAAATGGATAAGCTAACATGGATGTTGCAAGATAAGTCGAAAGAAAGTTTTCAACATGAATGGGAAATCTTGAATCAATGGTGGATGAAGAATTGGAGTGAACATGCCCTGACAGGATTGTATTATTAATTTCATACGTTAAGAGATTTAATGAGGATGATAGTAGATATAAAGAACACAAAGAGAATAATTATAAAAATATAATTATGTTTAAATAATATCAAGATACTAAGATAAGCAAGATCAGGGAAAGAAAGTAAAAATTTGAACGATAAGATAAAGCAATCTCTAATTCCCTCCAATTGAAATAGTCAATAATCAATGAGTTATATATAAATATATATATAGAAGGTAAAAATAAAGAAATGTTGATTTAGTGATGGAAAGAAGTTAATTTTAGATATTATTAATATTACTAAAATAAAGATAAGAAAGAAGGATAAGATGTGTAGATACGTAAAAAATAGTCTAAGTGATAATATTATATTAAGTAATAATTGGTCCAAGTGGAGTTGATATTTCAGATAGTGTAGAACCTAGATTCATTTAGAGTGGTTTTTCCCCCCCCCTCTTTTTCTTAAAGATATAGATATAAGAACGAGGTTTATATTATTATGGTAGGAGAAATATATACTGCTTGCCGAATAGAGGTGGTTTTATTTGCTGTGAAATTTAGGTGAAAATGAGTGAGCAGGATAGATAAAAAGGAATAAAGGTAAAATAACACCCCCCGGCGATATTAAGTGAAGTCAAAGGATGAAAGTAGAGAGAATGTGAAATTTTGTAAGTATGAAGGTGATTATTAGTGTAAAATGTGGTATTAAATGTAATATAATGTTGTGTTTTTTTTTTCTTCTTCTTATGTTTTTGTTTAGTTTTGTTTGTTAGATTTGCTAGTTATATTAGTTTGCTTTTGTTATTGGTAGAATGAATGTGTTTTGTAATATGTTGTCATGGATGTTTTTATATTTTTTATGTTTTTTATGTTTTTTTTCTTTTTTGTCTTTTTTTTTGTGCAATTAATAATAAAATTTATATTTTAATAAAAAAAAATTTAAGCTCCTTTTCTGTCCTTGAACATGTCCCAGGGAGAAATGCTATTTCCCTGCTACAAATATAAACACAATACAATAATTAATGCTTAGAGAGGCCAAGCTGGTTTCACATTTTCACATCTAGATATGACCTGCATCTGAGTGCATACTGAAGATCAGCTATAAAAACCCAGTTACCATATTTGCCAGCATATAAGATGCACCTGGGTATAAGACACACCCCATTTATACACTGGCAAATACTATTTGCTGGCTTATAAGACACACCAGTGTATAAGACGCACTCCATTTTCAAACATTATTTTTCAGGGGGGAAAAGTGAGTCTTATACGCCAGCAAATACAGTAATCAGAGCAAGAATGTACAAGACCATTCCATAAGTGTGATATTCTTAAAGGAAATCTTCACAAAGTATCTGTTAGGGAAGGTCCTGTGCACGCATGCATGAACTCACGTAACTGTGCGCACAATCAGATTTTTTTAGTTGAAAGTATTAGAATTAGATAGATTAACTTGAGGATCCATTTAAATGGAGTAAACTGGTGGACAATGTTTGACGCTTTAACAATTCAGTTAAACAAAAAATGACAGCTAATCTATCAAGCACTTTTTATTCAAAAAAGGATCATTAGAATGCAATTCTATGTCTATTTGTTCAGAAGAAATACTGGTTGAGTTCAGTAAGATTTACTGTGCCTTCTATTGTTAAATTAAGCAGGATACTTATGAGTAACTACACTACTTTGAGTGATGATCTATGTACTCACATGTGTATATTCTAGAATACATTCTGCAAGTATACTTTGAAACATTCTAGAGATGGGTAGACTTTTAGCAGGAGCTCATCCCTTCTCACTACTATGCATACTGCAAGGGTAGGACTCCAAGAATTTCATTCAATTCTGATTCTACCACTCAGCGTAGAAGAATGACACATTAAACACAAAAGAATGCCATCCTTTTCTCCAGCAGGAACATGTATGGCTATCATAAAAGCAAAGCTGTGGTGTGCCACTGCCAGAGGTTGAGGGATTGAATGTATAACCAATGCTCCAAAATGCCTCCTCGCAAAATCTCTGGGCAGAATATTGGCCGAGCTAGGTATAGGCTAGGAAGACTATGAAGAGTAAAATGAGGCAGTTTGAGTGCCTAGAACATCTTGTGGGGTATGTTTTTCATTTTTTTGGACATAGTCCAACATATCATATGACAGAGCCTACCATCAAAGGATAAAAGTTTAACTGTGGAGTAGGCTTAAACCTGTCAATCATAGCAAAATGGGTACCACAAGTTTATAGCTCACATGAGGGACCCACAATCAACTCTGTGTCCATTAGCTAATCTGTTAGCTAGCTAGATAGTGCACTTCAAATCACCCATCTGATTTTTGGATAAATGATTAAAGAAAGCGTCAACTTTATCCCACAAAAGCTGTTGTTTTGCAGCTGTTCAGTCTTGACAGTTCAATGTGCTGATTTCCACAGTGGCTGCTGAACAGAAAGAACCTACCACAGTGTCCAATTTTCTGGTTAGGCTACCAGTACCATTTAAATGATCAGTTAATTGAATCAGTTATACACTAAGAATTACCTCAACACACTGTTTGAGAATGATTGCACTAAGGATGGAATCCATAGTCCAGTGAAGTCAATGGAAAGACTCCCATTAATTTTAATAGATCTAGATTTCACCCAGTATGACATGTTTCATTAAGCTCCATGCTTATGAGTTTTGCTCTGTATTGAATTTAAAAAGGCAGTGTGACATAAAATTACATCAACAGAATAGGGGCAGGAGTGAGGAGATCAGATTCCTAGGAGCATACAGAAGTGTTTTAGATGGAAATTCCTAATTATTTTCTCCAGTTGGAGGTCATTATTTAATCATTACACTCAACAAAATTTGCCTGAGGAATTAGTTGCCAATATTATATGAATTCATTTCGACACTGGAAGGGTTTGATGCATCAAGAAAGAAAATA
The DNA here is from genome assembly GCA_948472985.1 of Iguana delicatissima. Taxonomy (NCBI): domain Eukaryota; kingdom Metazoa; phylum Chordata; class Lepidosauria; order Squamata; family Iguanidae; genus Iguana; species Iguana delicatissima. Next base: position 3,727,531 of record CAOKZL010000205.1, read on the forward strand.
GGATGAAAGCACATGTCTCAGAAAAAGAAACAAGGAAGGAAAGAAGGAAGGAAAAGGGAAAAAAAAATAAGGAAAAAAATGATGTGTAAAGGAAGAAATCCATAAAAAGGAAACGGAAGGAAGTACATAATGTGGGGAAACAGAAATAAATATGTAATTAGAAAACTAGCCCCAGCAGATTTTTTCACTGGCTCTTAAGCACATACATCATGATTAATATAAGAGGTATATGTGTGCGTTGGGGGGGTAAAGAGTAAAGTGTGTGTGTGTCTGTGTGTATGTGACAGAGAGAGAGAGAGAGAGAGAGAGAGGGGCACACTGTGCTTTGAAGTGGTGGCTATATTTTTGTATATTATTCTAGTAGTATCCAGGGAAGGTTCTAGCATGTCTCCCACCATTAAAAGAAAGAAAGAAAGAAAGAAAGAAAGAAAGAAGACAAAAATAGGGCTTTTTCCTGGATGAAACACATCTGTCTGAGTTGGAAACAGACAAATAAAAGCAAAGAAAACTATAGTCCAACCTGAAAATCAAAGACACTGGGAAAAAGTAATCCAGTCTGATTAACTGAGCTTCAACTCCTCTCTAGAGAACACTGTCATTCTGTTGTGTGCACTTGCCCTACTTGTGAACCTACACTTGCCCTGCCATTGTTACAACCCTCCTCCTTCTGTTGGTATCTGTTACAGTACAGTTGTCTATCCCAGACAGTGCATCATTGTCATTTCAGTTTTAAGGAAAGCAAATCAGGAGAACTTTTCTCGACTCAATAGCAGGAATTTGAACTTCTTGGAGACCAAAATATAACCTCATACAAAGTACCATCCTATCTTGATAAAAACACTTCTGTGGAGGATCACTACATTAGTATGTATAATTTAAGAGTGTTGTGGGTTCTGAAGTTTTCCAGGACCCAAATATTGATATAAATTTGCATAATATTGAAATTCCATAATTTATTGATGAAGGAGCCATTAAATAATAGAGGTGATGCTTGCAGCAGTTAGAAAGCTAATGTATAATTTACAAACCAAAACATAGGTAGAATTCTAGTTTACTTGCAGGGAAGTACTACGAATACTATACATTAAGAAGTCTCTACTCTTTATTTCCATGGGAAAACCATCAAAAATTTATTTTAGCAAACTGTAAAGGAAAGACAGCTCTGCTAGTTAAAAATCTGTCCCAGGGTTATAAATTCCTATTAGTTTAAAACTGCCCATATGATACTGTTCCCTGTATCAGGCACCAGGCAGAGTAGAGTGAGGTAGACAGTTTGAGGTTATCATTAAAGGGAACCCTGCCCTCAAAGGTTGTTGGCTGCTAGTGAAGAGAAGACCTTTCCTGCAGTGGAACTTGCGTGGCAGTGTATCTTCCCCATGCAAATTTGTCTGGCACTAATGTTAATGTCCTCTAGATGCCAAAGGATTCCCTCTTCACGCGTGCTTTAAACACTGCATGTTTTTTATCTCTGCTTCAACTATGTGATCAATTTGGGGCATCTGTTTCCTTTTTCTTTTTCAGACTGTATTGCTGATTGTATCTTTCTACAAAGTGCCTTGATCATTGATATGAGGATAAGGATCACTGTAAATTCTGTAAATAACTAATTCTGTTTACTATTGTGATGATATAAGATGAACATCCTGATCAGATCAAATGACTATTTAGTCCAGCATTTTGTTATTGCAGATGTTGACAGATATCTCTTGGAAACCCCACATGGAAGACAAGCATGCAGTAGCAGACATGCTTATGCATCCCAGCAATTGATACACAGAAATATACTGCCTTTGAAACTGAGATAATATATAGCCATGACAATTAATGGCTGTTGATAGCCTTAACCTCTGTGAGGATATCTTCAGCCATCTCAAATTACTTAAGATAAAGACATTACAGTTAAAATGGTATCAAGCTAATAACTGTTTAGTTCACCTCTAGCCTTTGCAGAAGCCAAGATCTGAGGCAAAATTTGCGGTCATTATTTGACCCAATTGTTCTGCAAGAAACAAACATGCTACTGCCTTTCAATGTGTTTAGCCAATGCAGTGGTTCTCAACCTGTGGGTCCCCAGATGTTCGTTGATTTCAGCTCCCAGAAGCCCTAGCCACTATGGTCACTGCTCAAGACTTCTGGGAGCTGAAGTTCATGAACATCTGGGGACCCACAGGTTGAGAACCACTGAGCCAATGAGTGAAGCTGTAATTTTGATTCACATCATATTTTGAGGTCTTAGAGATTTAAAACTGTAGATGGACTCACTGATCTCTGTACCTACTTATAGTGGCCCTACTACTTGAAGGATTCTGGGACTTGTAGTCCAGAACAGTAGCATGTCAAGCTGTTTCTTCTCAGAATATAAAGCACTTTTCCTACATTAGTTAAGTAATCCTTATAGTAACTCCAAGTCTGCTCACTATGATTGTTACCATTTTACAGATGGGTGTATGAAGCTAAATGAAGGTACAATTAGGTAATTTTAGATTCTTCAAATGGGATTCCAAATTTTGTGGAAGCCAAACTCCTCAGAAAGCTATACCTGTTCTATATCAACAATTTCTGCAGTTTTAAAGGTGCGCGAGCCCCATGAGGAGAAAAGTTGGCAAAAAGGATTTATGGGGCACAAAATACTTTGGGTTGTGAGTTATGAACCCCTGGGTTAACTGCAAAGAAGCTAAGAAAACTTAGTCTTCTGTTTCCTATCTCTACAGCTTCTCAGTGGGCAAGTAGTGTGTAGGTGCAAGTACACTGGTCAGCCCTTTCATAACCTACCATATGATCTGCACGACTGGCAAATAATATGTAGATGTGGCTGCCTAGATTTGGGAAACTAGGATACGAAAACCAAGAGGGGAACTTATGGTGCCTAGTAAGGATGGGCAGGGAGGACAGGAAGAAAAAGGCCATCTAGGTGGAGATTAGACGTCGGAGACAAGTGAGCAGAGGGGAAAAGAAAAAACTCGGTGGGGTGATGAAGATGTTTCTAGCCTAAAGAAAACTGATACAAGTTGAACAAATCCTTGGGCACAGAAATAATTCTGTGATAGGAGCATGACAGTGAGTTTGGGCCCAACTGAGGCTAGGTACACTCACTAGCTTTTAATGATGTGCAGTTTTGTTGACTTTTTAATATTCTTTTAATGAATTTTAAATAATTTTAACTCTATAGATTTTGTTTTTAAATTTTATATGTATGTCTGTATATACGTATATGTGTATGGATGTGCATAATTTAAAAACTACACAACTGATAGAATTAAAACAATTTAAATTCATTAGTTCATAAATTAAATATTATTTATGTATTTATATTACATAATTTTACACATAATGATTATCATATAGAATACAATTTATACATAATGTTTTTGTAGTGCTTTTAAAACTGTACTGGTTTCAATAATTTGTAAGCTGCTTTGAGTTCCACTGTCGGGAAAAAAGGTAGGATATAAAGTAACAACGATATAATAAAAAGTGTCCAAGAGCCTGAAATGCCCAGCCAGAAAGGACATCCCATTGGTGTTCGTGCATGATTAACTGCTCTTGCCTCTTACAAATCAGCCACCACTGAAGACGGTAATTTGGCCATACCTCTGTGTTGGAGGAAGAAGCATGGCAGAACTGCTGTCCCTCAAAGGTAGCTGATCTCACACATCTTCATGAGGCTAGTCTTCTAAATCTCTTCGTGTTCAGATAAACACCAAAGAAAGAGACCTTCCAAAAACAACTAAATCTAACTCTTTCATGATCTAAAAGCACTTAGAGTTTAGATGCTGACAGATCATGAGTTATGAACAGATATCAGACTGCCACATTTTTAAAAAAGTAAATCCATGGCCTAAGATACTGCAGTTTAAAGACCCTTCAAGTTTAGGTTTTGCTTGCTTGATCCACCTTGTGTGCCCACACAACTTACCCCTAATTTTGCTGGTTTTGATTTAATTAACAATTTAGGGAAATAAACAATAATTTGATTTCTTGCAAAACAAGAATCTTACTATTTTGCTTCTACCATAAAAAATACTGAGATTTTATCTTTTTCTCTCTCTTAGACAAAAATAATTAGAAGTTGTACTGTTCTAAGATAGTACCAGATTCTGTAGTTGTAAAACTTTCATTGTTTTGATTATACAACGACACACATATATCAGTTTACTTTGGATTTTTATATTTAAATTTCCACTTATCACCACATGCAATGTCACAAAAGTCTTTCATGTATGCATCTGTACATCAGACTAATGTGTCACGTAATGCTAACGTATGGTTTCACAACATGTTGTCCCAATTCTATACTTTTTTTAATGCAGATTTTAACCTTTGAGTGAAACATTATGCCTAACATTATCTTGTCTTCAAAATTCAACTTAAACTGTGTGGTTCCAAGAACAATTCTACAACTGTTAGTCGGTAGCAGCCATGTCAGGTGCCATTATTTGTTTTAAAGGAGCACTAATGTGAACTACTGAAATACAAACTGAATTGGATTAATCAGGTCAAAAAAGTCAAACCACACTAAAGCAAATAAATTCCCTTCAAATGAGTTAGGAAGCTGGAAAATGGTTACTTGGAGTTTTGAGTCAAGAGGACGTCTGTTACAGACTTGGTTGGAGGACAGATTTCAATTTCCTCCATTTTGTATCTCAGCCTTCTGAAACAGGAAAAAAAGTATTTGAAACATACAAAGCTACTGAAAGGGTTTGCATGCACCTATTTCTTTCCATAGCAGCATCTCAGAGCCAGCATAGTCTCACTGAAAAGTAAGGCCATTTCTGCATTAGCTTGTTATAGAGCGATGATTCCACTTTCAACACCCTATGGAATTCTGGGGTTTGCAGTTTTGGGAGGGGCCACCCGGCCCCTCCCGAAACTGCAAACCCCCCAGGTTCCATAGGATGTTGAAAGTGGAATCATCGCGTTATAACAGGCTAGTGTGGAAATGGCCTAAAAGAAGAGGGGTGGGACACATATGACAGACGTTGTTTGTCTGCAACTCCAAGTAACTTTCACCAGAATAACCAGTAGTGAGGAACACTGGAAATTACAGTCCAGCTCCACAGTTCTCAGCAGTGAAACAGAAGAAGGGTAGCACAGCAAACAGAAAATAACAGAGCAAATGTATTGCCAACAATGTCATCGCTAGACCACTCTCTGTACCAGGGCTGTTTCTAGACAGAGAGTATGAGCCTCTCTCAGTAATATGTAAGGGAGGTGGTTTTCCTAGGCCCCAAGTACACTTGTGTGGGCAGGTGTGCATGCATGCCCACACCCTATTGTTATCTCTGCATGTTCTTGCATATCTTGTTTTAACCACACCCTTCAGGAGCAGTGTGTGAGAAGTTGTGGCTTTACTGTTGGTGCTGTTCAAGCTTACTCAGCTTGCTCAGGCCAAGATTTGACAGGAACACAAAGGGAGTGGCAGCCAGCAGCACATGCATGCTGCACTTTTTTGCTCATTGGGCTGGTGTTGTCATTCTCCCTTGATGCTAACTGTCCTCCAGACCACCACCAAAACCAAGACATTTCCTTGGTGGCTATTGCATGACTGCCACTGTTAGACAGAGACTTCAGGGCAGAATGAAGGTGTAATATATAGCAGTCTACTGCCTGGTTTGCACTTGTTCTGCCAGTTCTTCCCTTCCTATTTCTATAATTTCATCTCAAGCTTGAGCTACAGAAGCAAGGAGAAGATGGGGCTATGTTTTCCTTCTCCAAGCTAACAGCCAATTAACTCTATTTTTATTACTCAGCTGTATGTGCAAAACTCCCTTAGCAAATAGTTTATTTCTTTAAGTTTACACTTACTACCTTTTCGCACCTTACCTTTTTGTGGAGGTGTGGGGCGGCGCTCATGCGAGAAGCCTTCGGAGGAAGGCTTTCGCGTCCCTGCTGCTTGGGCTCCGCAGCAGCTTCCTGGTTGCATGAGCTCGCACCGCGCCCCTTCCTACCGCAGCGCAGCTTGGGAGTTGAAGGCTAGCGCTGAGGCAGGAAGCATGACCGGCATGGCTCAGGAGGCTGCGCATGGCAGGTAAGTGCGCTCCACGCCCCTGAGCGTTGCGCAACCACGCGGTATTTTCGGCTTGAAGCCAAAAATAAAAAAAATCCGTCAGCGGTTCGCGTCACGCTCTTGAGCATCGTGTAAATGTGAGTGCATCATGCAGACCACTCCTCACATTTACACAACACTCACGGGGCCTTTTTGCTTAAGAAATGCCGTGCGAAAAGGCCCTTTGTCGTGTAGTTTGATTTGATCAGAACCGGTGGGGCATTTTTATTTACCTATCTTCCTTTTATCAGTATTCACATACTACTGTTCATTTTAAAAATCCTAAAAAGGTTCACAAGAAGAATAGGTGCAATCAAACAGTATTTAAAAGGATAAAGGGACAAAACAACAAAAGCAATAAACACTAAATGGTGAAATCCGTACAACTATTCATTTAAAAAAAACCCTAGGTTTATATATTCTCCAACTGTCCTAATTTGTTAGGGACAGTCAAATTATTCTTCTGTTGTCCCATTTTTTCAGATGGTTTTAAAATGTCCCAGTTTCTCTCATCCCCCAGCTTTCCTCAGCTTACTTCAGCTGCTGCAAAACAAGTTACAAGTGCAAGAGTAGTTTGCAGTCAATTAATTCATCAGGGAGTGGAAAGATAGGAGGGGGCAGAATCTTGCCCTTTCCAGTAGGCTCAGGCAGCTGCTACAGGTTTTACTAGCTTATGTGTTCTCCATCACTAGTAATTTTGCCACCTTGACCATGTTCAAATGTTGCTTGGTCACTTGTGTCCCAGTTTTCATCTGTGAAATGTTGGAGGGTTTGGGTTTATGCACTGAGAAAATGCCAGGTAAACCAATAGTCCTTCAGTTGATAGTTGAAATATTCAACATTTGGAATGGCTTGATTTCACTGGAGAGGCCATTCCTCCTAGTAGGAGCCACAATAAGCATAACACGCTCCAAAATAATTTAATCACCAGTGCAGTCTATATAGGAGAAGGCAATCTGGTAGATAGCCTAGTCCTGAACTAATAGTTTAGATAGAAAGAAAACTCACCATTATTCACCTCCTGGCCAAAAAACAGATTTCCCAACTCCAAGGAAATTAAGTAAGGAAGAATATTACAGTAGCTAGAATTTGTACAGCTATTGCCCAGTATTCACAAATCCTGCAGTTTGGGAAAATTAAACAGCAACGACACACATTTTTTTTTCATAATAAATGTGGAGCTTTGTCTAAAAAGCACTGTTTCAAGACAGTTTTTGTACAATATTGCTGTTTTCTGCACAAAACTCCCCCAGCAATTTTGCACATCAAAAACCTTACACAAAAAAAGCTTGCACAAAAAACAACACTTTTGCACAAAAAACAGGCACATAGTTTTGTTATGAAAGATTGCTCTTTTTGGTGCAAAGTTTGTGTTCCTTAAGATTGCTGTTTTTGAAAAAATATGGGACTGTCTGAAAAAAAAAGAAACATATTTATTTCTTGAAATACTCTGGGATGTGCACATACCAGGTGAGAACTACGCCAAAATATTATTTTTTTATGCAGTAGGGAGAAACCTATGGAAACTATTAGTCTGCACTTGTGACAATGAAACAGTTGAATATTAATACGCCTACTATAGATGGCCTTAAAAACAAAAAACGACACCTTGAACATGGCCCAGTATCTAATAGAAATCAGTACAGATCTTTCAGTAAAGTTGCACATGCACAGCAAGAGGCTCCAGTAAGCAGCCCAGTTGCTGCACTGAGCAAAACCAAACCAAAACCAAAGAGTAGCACCACACAGAGTGTATTACACAGTCCAACCTCATGGTTACAAAATAGGGATAACTGAATGTGAGACTGTTTCTGTCCAGCAATGGTAGTACCTGTTGGTAGAAGGTGCTATTTGCTGCTGAGGTTACTTGGGCCTATAGTGGCAAAAATGAATCCAAGAGAACCCCAAATGATGATGACGATGATCATCATCATCATTATTTATATCCCACTTTTTTCCTTGAAAGGACTCAAAGCGGCTTACAACTTTAAAAAGGAACACATAGTTTTAAAAAAAGTGATGTACGAAAGTTAAAACTCTAATTAAACAAACTGTACTAGTTAAAACAAGTTAAAATACATATTAAAATAACTAACAGGTCACAAAGAAAATAACCAGCACCTTTCTTCAGACTACTCACATCTCCTCTCATATTGGGACAACAGAGCTAGGGTTCTCCCTGCTATAAATGTGTGGAAGCTCTTACAGAAAGGACAAATGTGTTGGGGGCTTCTAAAGATTGCAATATTTGTTGTAGTTTTCAGTGTTGTTGAAGAAATGTCCAAATTATGTTTTTTTTGCTCTGGACTATTTTCCAGCAATTCCTGGGACCTGCTGAAACATTTTATTTTCACTCTTGAGCAGGTTTCTTTTTAATTATGATACTACACTTGATCTTAGCCAAAAGGCCGAGAAGCCCTCAAATAGTTAATAGTAGTTGATGTGAGTTATCAAAAATTATCTGTGTTATCTGTTTTGTTACCAGTTTCTATGACTATATTTATTGTTTTATTGGTCAATGACCAAAATAAAGTGTTTGTCTGTTTTTAATTATGAGACATATTGGAACAACAAAGCATCTTTCTCCTCTACATCCCTCTTTCAATTTTTTTCTGTTAGAATCACAGCACTGTAGTGCATCAGTGAAAAGGCACATTTGCATGATAATACTATAATGCTAAAATGGTTTTGAAAAAATCAGAGAAACGAAATGCCCTTTCAACGATGCCCCCTGTTGAAAAAAATCTTGTTTAGAGCCCTAATGCAGATTCCAGAAATTATTAGGAACAGTCCCCAAAACTGGAATAAATAGACACACATACCACAACTACCCAAGAAGCTAGACTGCAAGAACTCTTACTTCTTTAGACCAATCAAGATGCTCTGTGTGTGTCTGCGCAGATGCAGCATGCACATATATCAGACATGTGGTGTTTGTGTGTTTATGTGCTCAAGTTTATGCAGGAATATTGGCTGCCTGCTGGGAGGGTTTAAGATATTTTGTTCTTTTCTGTATGTTTATGTGACACCATCCCCAATTATGCATATGAATCAAGAATGTGATTTTTTAAATGCATGCTATTGTTTTAAGATGATAATGTGAGGCAGGGAAAGAGATATAACAACACAATTCTATATACATCTACTCATAAGTAAGTCTCACTGTTTAAAGGGGCTAAATCCCCAGCATATGGATACAGGATTGCAGCCTCAAGCTGTGCATCGAATTATTCCTCGGAGAATCTTTCTTGTTGCTAAATTTAAGATAACCCTGTGGTGCCTTAAAGACTAACATAGATTGTTGTTCCAGTTAAGACTATAGCTGTATCGCACCAATCTGAGATGTCCAATCTATTTCATAAAGCAGTCCTACACATATCTAAAGAAAAGAAAATCTTATACAATTCAGTGGAGTTTAATACCATGTATGCATGCACAGAACTATATCCTCCATTTTGGGGAAGCACTTTGTCGGAATTTGTATATTTTAATTTAATAGTTCTAATATTAAAAAGGAGTTGCTTATCATAATCCAAAGGCTCATGATAAACTGAAAAAGTTCAGTAGGAGAAATCACTATCCCAGGAAAATTGTGCACTCCCCTGAACCATTTTATGTTGTTCAGGGAACAACACCATTGATGTAAGGTGTGTGACTGAATGTTACACGAGGCACCAAAATACCTTGAGATAGTCCAGTAAGAAATTTTGGTTTTAGAAGCTGTTTCAGGTTTTACAGCCTTGGAGCTTTCTTCTGTTGCATTTCTACAGCTTTTTTCTTTCTTTCTTTCTTTCTTTCTTTCTTTCTTTCTTTCTTTCTTTCTTTCTTTCTTTCTCTTTCAGAGAAATGACACATTTTTGTTTGTGCTTTTTCTAACATATTGAAAAAGGAACAGGGGACATCCTCACACAAAAAGGATTTCACTGGGAGATATACATATTTCCTAATGAATGCTTTCTTGAATGCAAATAGCTCTAATATGCATGTTTTTGAATGAATTCTTAAAATCAGAGAGCTGTGTTGCAAAATTTGGGGAAGAACAGAATCTGTGAAGAGTTGTGTCCTTTGTCTCTATTTTGTGATATAAAATGCGAACCAAAAAAATTCTTCCCCATCTTTTCTCCCCCGCCGCTTCTCTCTCTGTATCCCCTTTCCCCATTCTGTGAATGAGGCATGGGAATTTTGCAAGAAAACTCTCATCTAGGAGCTTTCTTCAGTGTCTCAACTGCACATTAATGTCTAACAAAATTGCAAAATTGCAACCTCAAAAGACATCAAAGTAACAAAGGGGTAACACTTTGACAATGGCCAGTTGACTACATGGTTGCCCTGCAAAAAGTGAATGAAAAGAAAACATAGCTATTGTAGGGTTAAATGACTTCTATGGAAGCACCACAGTCTTTCCTTGGGCCATTTTATTTCTTACCACTAAAAGCTAGACTAAACTCAAAAGATCTATCTACACACATCTAGAAGGTACATCAGGCTCAGAGTTTAAGGAGCTTCAAAGAGTCACCAAAGCTTGGGATATATTTTTTCCCCCTGGATTATGACTTTCAGCATTGGCTTTGCTATCTGGAGGATTTTGGGGAGCTATAGTCTACAAAGCTCTGAAAACTGCAGGTTAGGTGCCGCAAAGAACCTTTTACACGCTCCAGTACAAGCTCCATGCACTACTGATTGCTCCCTTAGCTAATCATAGGACGTGCGATTAGCTACAGGGTGGAAGATTATCTTTTAGGTATGCAGAAGCAAAACACTTTATAAAAGTACACCTTGCATTAAGTAGCTGATGTAAAGTCACTTCAATTCACAACTCTTTGTTGCAGACCATAAAACACAAAACTGGGCTCTTATCTGAGAGATTATATAGTTATATGCAACTGGAAAACAGTACCTTTGAAGCCATGTTTGTGTACCTTTGAACTTAATTTGTTTGATTTTGTCAGAATTTGAGAAAATGTTTGCAGACTGAGACATTATGCCTGGAGCATTTTTTTTTTTTACAACTGAGCAATAAACCTCTGAAAACATGGTCTTTAATGGAAGTCCTGTCAAAGCCTTAATTAAAGTAGGCGCCACAACAGCACAACCGCTTAAGACAACAAATGGATTCTGCTGAAAATGCTGGGCATCTACTGACCTGCCTGCTTGAAATGTTTCCATTTCTATGCAATTCCCACTCCTTTGTTCCACTATTCCTAACTATAGTTGTAAGAAGATTGTCTATGAATTGGATCTTTTGTCCATCCTGTAGCGGAATCTGTATGACACTTTTCAAAGAGAGTTAGATGTACTTGTTTATAAGGATGTGAAGGCTAAAAGTAGAAACTAGTGCTAACACACTCAGATACACGCACACAAAATAGGAAGTTCAAATATTTAACTTTCAGGGAAGATTTTCTATCAGACCTGTGGAGTCAGTATACGAAACTTTTGACTCCCCCTCCACCTCCGGTATTTTTCTACTGTCCAACTCTGACTCCTCCATAAATAAAAAACGTATATTAATTGGTAGTAACAAGTTACTGTAGTAAAATTGTAGGACATGGCATTTCAACATCACCATATGAATCATCAGGCTACTTAGGCTGAGAGAACATAAAATATACTTACTTGATTAAGTATAAAATACAAGTATAAAATGACCTATTTTCTATATATTGTTATAATATTGTAAGTTCTCATTTTAAAACTAGAGTGGGAGTAGGTAAATTTTTACCAACTCTGACTCCCCTGAAATTGTTTCCAATTGACTCCAGCTCCATAACTCAAAGTCTGACTCTACAGCCCTACTTCCTGTATCAATCTATCTATTCAGCAACATTTCTGAATCACTGTGGAAAATATTCTAGTAGAGAGTGCATATTCTGTTGAAGTGGCAAAGCCTCTTGATTCGCACCATTCCTCCTAAAAAAGAAGTGGAGAATCTTTGGCTTTCCAGATGTTCTGGGCAACAACTTCCATAAGTCCTTACCATTGACCATGCTGACTGGAGCTGATGGAAGCTATAAGCCAAAATATTTGGAGTTGTCGAAGATCCCCTAGTAGGATTCCCAGAGTGAAAACTGGAGAGGGTTCCTGTACCTTCAATGGTTGTGTAGAAGAAAGAGTTCCAGTAGGGGTTGCTTGTTATCTGGTTGCATGCCAATAAGACCTGCTGAAATTCTTCTTCTACACAACTGTTAAAGGTGGGCAACTGTAGGATGAAAGGGGAGCACACTAGCCCACAGGAGACCCACAAGATGGCGAACCTCCACTACACACTCATGCAATCCTCCCAATTTTTGCCCTCAAATGCCCCCAACACCCTATATGGGGGCTTTATGTGGTCCTGTGGGTCACACTTGGTCCACTCCTGCATTAAAAGTACAGGAACCCTCTCCAGTTTTCTATATGCCAATCTTAGACCCTTTTCGCACCTTACCCTTTCGCGATGCTGGGGTGCGGGGCTTGTGTGAGCAGCCTCCAGAGGAAGGCTCTCACTCCTCTGCCTGTTCAGCTCCGCATGAGCTTCCTGCTCGTGCGAGAGCCCTGCCTCTTCCTTTCACATGCTGCTTGGGACCTTCCCAGCCTGCACTGAACAGGAAGCATGACCAGCCCTGCTCCCGAGGCTCCGCATGCCACGTAAGTGTGCGCGGGGGCCCGGAGCGATGCGTGACCGCGCAGCATTTTTGGCTTCAAGTCGAAAATGAAAAAATGTGTGTGTGGTCTGCATCAGGTCCTTGAGTGACGTGCAAACGTGAGTGCGTCGTGTGGACCGCACCTCACATGTGCACGATGCTCAAGGGGCCCTTTCACATCAGAAATACTGCGTGAAAAGGGCCTTAGTTCCTAGCCCTGCCTTATGATTCTCAGATCATCCTCTTGTAGCTGCATGTTGCAAGGCAAGACTGATTAAGTAGAAGATTCTATAAAACAGGAGTGGGAATAATGCAGCCATCCAAATACTGTCAGACTATGTTTCCAGGCATTCTCCAGCACTGGCTATGTTGGTAGGGGATTCTGGCAACTGCAGTCCAGCAGTACCTTGAAGGCCACATATTTCCACCCAGTGCAGCCGAGAGCAGATTTGGGCCCTAGTGAAATTTTTTCCTTCAGGTCTCCTGACTAGGGTTGCCAAGTTTTTCAAACAGCAGTACAGAACAGCCCTTTCTGTTGTCAGGCCAACTTGAGACTGGCTGATACAAATGAGACAGGCCTATATAAAGCACAACTCAAGTGTCATTAGAGTTCAAGGCTTGCATGAGATTAGAAATCTTGCAGGAACCTGGAATTCTTACAAGAGGCTCTATCCTCATGAGACCTGTGGTAGGCTTTACACAGGCCTGCCTCACATGCTACTTGCTTCAACTGCCTGAGCCTCTAAAGCTGAGATTAGGAAGAGTGGACACCAGATGTGCTCCCAATAGACAGACCCCTGCAACATTTGGTATGTAGTTTGAAGTGATTTTGCTGTACACCAAATCCTTAGGGTCAGTCTGTTGGCAGAATACTTACAGCCCATTCTTACTGCTCTCAATGGATGGAAAAAGATTCAGGACTTGGTATTGTGCTGCCCTAAAGACAAAAACATGCAACATGGTCAGGTTCTGAGGACCAGTCAGAGTGCTAGGTCCCAGTAATTTGGATTGGTTGTCCCTCCATTTTGTCAGCCCTGTCCCCATCCCCATAATATTTGGTAAATATAAGTAAGAGAGAATCAAAAATGAAGAAAAAAACTACTCAGTGGCAGAGGAGAAGACATAGACTGAAAGAATAACTATCAGAATATGACTCAGCGAAACAACAAATAAAAGAGACTAGAGATCTTTTTATTAAGGAATATTGTTTTTAGATAGGTCAGGTCTGGCTGGATTCATTATTGCAAGTTTTTTTCCCCACTATAGCAATCTGTCCTTTGGCTTAATCATCTTCTCTCACTTTCTTACAGAAGTTACTCAATAGCTTAAGGAACTCCAAGCTTTTTAAAACACAACAGGAAAGGCTGGCATATTAGCACAGGCCATGGTAAAGCCCTGTAAAGCTCTGTTCCTAGTAGAGAAGTGTGGCTGCTCCACATCACCTGAAATTGGAAGAAGTGTCACCATTACAGATAAATGCTACATTCCAAAGGAGGGGACCATGCCACTGATACACTGAATAGATGTTCAGCTTACCAAGTGGAAACTGAAAGCAAATCAGCCCCCCCCATTATCCACATATTGGCTATACATGAATATGTTGTCTGCCCACGATTAGCAGGGAAGACAATAAATCCATGTCTATGCCTTATCATCCATTATGCCAGGGAGGCCTGGAATAAATTTGTGAGGAACACAGGGAAACCTTGGTCAAGTCATTAGGTCCCCATTTAACCTATTTCATAGACTTAAGTTTTCTGAAGAACAAATAAAGCTTCTCTGGCCATTATAAACCCATTCATAGGGAGAAGCTCTAATCATACCATGACCTGCAACCAACTCTTTCTTTCCATCAGACTGAAGCTCACAAGGGCATTAATGATCAATCTTATTTAATAACCTCAACCAAATGGGAGCATTAATGACCTATATCTCACAGGCTTGGCATAAGGTAGAATGAGGTCATCATGCTTATAAAGCATTTTGCCCATTAAATATGCTATAAACATTATGAACTATTTCTTGGCACAGAATGGTACCAGTGACTTCAGACAAAAAATCTGTTTTTGAATAACACACACTATTTGTACTTCTTATGAGAATCACAGAGATGCTACTGTTTAAATGAATATTTCCCAAACTTTGGTCCTTCAGATTTTTGGACTTCAACTTCCAGAAGCTCCAGCCAGCTTGTCCAACTGTCAGGAATTCTGGGAGCTGAAGTCCAAAACATCTGGAGGACCAAAGTTTGGGAACCACTGGTTTAAATAGTAAATACTGCAGACATACTCATATCCTACTACATTGTTGTTGCTATTATTGTGTACCTTTAAGCAGTTTCTGACTTATGACGACCTTAAGGTGAACTTATTTGTTCATAGATGGGTTGCCATTGCTTTCCTTTCTAAGGCTGAGTGAGTGTGACTTGCCCCCAGAGTCAGCCAGTAGGCTTCCATGGCCAAGTGGGGATACGCACCCTGTAGGACAGGTCCTTTATTCTCTCTCAGATTGGCATGGCAGTTCCAGTCCAAAAAGGTGCCCTGTCAATATCACTTTGCCCTGACTCCAGCCTTTTACCATAACTTTTGTGTAAAAGGGCTAGGGTTTTAATTGTTCCTCATAATCAAACCGTTTATTTAAGGTAGCATGTTCTCTTTATTACACCAACCTTACATAGCTCAAGCCAACTCTGTAGTTATAAAACAAACTGTAACATTTATTACAGTAACAGTGGAAATAAAGTACCTTGCTTGAGTTCAGCTGCAGTCCAGTGTTGATACATTAGCAGTTAAAAACTTTTTTTCTGTTTTTTTCTTATTAAAACATTTCTTATTAAACAGGGAAAAGAGAAAAAATAAAAAAGAACACTACATAATACCACATAAAACTACAAACACATAATAATAATAATACAGTGAAAATAAGAAAGCAAGAAATACATAACACAAAGTATCTAACAGTTTAGCAGTTAAACTTTGTTAAATGACTTTGTCATTTAAATCCTGCTTCAAACACCAATTCCCTGTGTCTTTTCTTCAACCATGTAATCATAAACCAAACCACTCTGTTTCTGGTTTGTTCTCAATGACGGTCCAAACACACAGAGAAACTTTGCCTCATTCAGAATTCCTCACATCCTTAAGCCCCTCCCACGCACACCACTGTGCTGGGTTTCATTCTCAAGGTGCCATTACCATTGCCTGGCAACCAGCCATCAAGTTGCTTGGCACTGCAGATAGCTAACCCCCAAAACAACTGTCACACCCTCGTCTCCCAGAGTCCTAGTTTAACACTCAAACTGCTACACCGCATTAGCTCATCCTCCTCCTATGTACAAATACCAAAATTCATTTAGCAGATCATCTTGTTTGTTCCTACCTCAATCTGAGTAGCCCTTAGAGTGAAAACAACAAACGTCGTGCGGTGAGAAATCGCTGAGTAGAAATATGCTTCCACTCCACCAAGTTGGTTTGAAAACACAGTTCCATATAGCAGAAGTCACAAGGATCAAGGTCTCATGCTTTTCATAAGCTGGATTTTTGAAGCTTGTTTATAACTGATTACATTTAACTTCTGAAAATTGTGCATCCCCCCACAAAGGTCATCTGTCTGTCCTAGAGTATGTTAACAAAGCAACACAGCAAGCATGCAATTTAGAGATTTTGTTTAGTTCTGCCCCAAGGAATTTCTGCATCTGCTCCTCCTCCTCTTTTATTTCCTTTTGCAGAATGGGCTTTTTTAAAAAAACAAAAAGCAAAAAAACAAAAACTAAATTGATATTTCAAAATTATTGGTCAACAGCATGGCAATTTTCATACTGGATAGAAAGCCACAGGAAAAGGTCATTCTTTAGAGTTCACTGACAGCCAGGAATAAAACAAGCCGAACTCAAAAGAGCAGAATGACTCACTAAGCTGAATTGATATAAGGAGATGGAAAGAAAGGACTCTTAAAATTCTCTTGTGAATTCCTGGGACAAGAAATGCTACTTGATTTTGGAATTTATTTCCATGAGGCTGGGAAAAATTGTGGCATGTGGGCTAAATGTAGCCCCTGACATAATTTTTCAAGCCCCCATGGCAAAAGAATACCACTCTTAAAAAAAAAAGTAAACAGGCATTCAATCTGTACTGGAGCTAGATTCCTCTTGAAAACACAGTTTGGATTTTCTCCTGGATTCAGCCCTAAGCCTGAATCCTGTTTTTGGCAGCAGACAGGTATGAAATACATCTGTTGCACCTTTTCATGGAGATGTCTGCTCTGGCCACAGAGATGCATAGCTAAATTAATGTAGTATGTTGTATACAGGGTAGCCATGGGAAACGTTCAGAAATTTCAGTCCATCTAAAATGCAGTGGTCAGTTACAGGAAGCAACCAAATGCATTGTTTAATTGCTTCACTGACTCCTAATCTATTTCTGGGTATGTATCAAAACCCTATATATCTTGGGTGCAGGTTACATGAATAGCCACTGGGCCTTTCACACTGCAAAGTTATAGCAGCTTCACCCTCTGGAATCCTGGGACTGGTGAGGCACTATAGGTCTCTGGTGAAGAATTCTAAACATTTCATAGAACTACAGATCCAAGGATTCTACCAGATGGAAACGTGGCAATCAAAGTGGTATAATTGTAGAGTATGGAGAAAGCCCTAAAACTTCACCATATAAGCTGGTCTCCTTTTTAAGCAAGGCCCTTTCTCCAATTCCACTACTCTCAGTCACATTTAGTGAGAACATGAGAGTGTGTCTTCTGAGTGGCTGGTCCCTTAACAGGCCTTCTGTGTCCAGAAAGCTAGAGTGGCCCCTCCCTGTTGTACTTCCAATGGCAGGCATAATGAGTGGCTATTGAGGAAGAGGTTTTAAGTATGTGTGTGTGTGGGGGTACTCTCCATTTTCTTTTCCCTGCTTGATGTACTTTTTATCTGTTTTAAGATGAATTCTTGTTTTAACATGATCACCAGCTTCATTGTTTGCTTACTCTTAGAATGCATAAAATTTTATTTTACCTGTTTTTAAAATCATGTTGTAAACCACCTTCAGTTTCACTTTCAGAGATACATGGGGTATAAAGTAAGTATTTATTGTATTGCTTCCTTTCTCTTTTTCTCCTAGGAACTTAGGGTAGCATACATTTCTCCCTCTATATATTTTATTCCCTTGATTAAGCTAAGAAACAATTACTTTCTCACCCCTCAAGAAAATAATCACCCATCAGGATATTTTTATGACTGCAGGACTTTCTTAAAAAGATTTTTTACACAACCTCCCATCTGTTACAAAGAAAACATATATATGTGTGTGTGTGCGTATGCGTACCCTCACACACACAGTGAGCACAAAATACATGGTTTCTGCACAAAGAAAGGGTTTTGTTCAAAATCAGATTTGTGCAATTCTCCAAAAGTGCAGAAAATTCTCCAAGAATGCACCAAGAAAAAAATAAAACACCCTTGAAATAATTTATTCTTGCATGCAAGAATGAAATGAACAAAGATTTACAAACCTAGGCCAAGGTCATCATTGCACTGGACAAAGTTCCAAGGGCTGAGATATTTGCAAAAAGTAATAATCATGCCTCCAGTTATAAACTGTAACCCTTTACTAGTCCAAGAGCCATCTATTCAGTGGATAGGATGCCCATGCTTTCAGACTGAAAGTCAGAGTGACTGTTGCTCCTTTTCAGAGTTATTATGTCGACTTGCTTTGCAACATTCAACTCTCTTTTCCCTATGCATAAATTAAATAATGTGTGTGCATGGGCTACATTTAGAAGAAAAGCAGGTAGGGTGGAATGGGTTAAGCATTTGCTCTCATTAGGACTCTCTCTGCTTACAGTGTTTTTTTTAATATTATAAACAAACAAGCCCTTCAGGAGACTTATTAACATGTATCTATTACTTAAATTCAGTTTAGCTTTGAGGCTGTAGGGTAAGACTGTACTGAGGTATGTCATCATTTAACATCAGTTTGTTCATACATAGGTGTACATCTCATTTGCGTCTCTCACAGACTGTAATTTATAAAAAGAAGGGAATTAAACATCATATCTGACAAGTGCTGCTATACGGTTCTGGCCACATGGTGATGGCACAAGATGCAGATGAGACAATAAGAGCTTTTCTCCAGGTCCAATGGGTCCCTGGGCAAAACATACTCAGATTAGACGCAGTGGTTCTCAACCTGTGGGTCCCCAGATGTTTGTGGACTTCAGCTCCCAGAAGCCCTGAGCATTGACCATAGTGGCTGGGGCTTCTGGGAGCTGAAGTCCACAAACATCTGGGGACCCACACGTTGAGAACCACTAGATTAGAGCCACTGTCTGTCAATGAGCCTTGTTGGCTTTCCTGACTGGAGAGGTAGTACTCTAATAGCATGGATGAAGGACTAGAGCCAGTTACACTTTAAATTCCCCACAACTCCCCAGACTAGGTTAGAAGCACTGTGGGAAATCTGGAAAGTATGGCTACCTCTGGTCACCTTTAATTGCTTACAGTGACAGGACTGAAAACTGTACTGGATGACATGGTGAGAAAAAAATTATGAAGAAATATGTCTATTAGCAATGACCTTTTCTTCTTCTTGCCTTCTTTAGGCATTAAAAAAAATTAAAAAATCTGAAAAATTATCAAAAATGTACTATTCAAGCGCAAGGAAACCCTGACAAGGAGAATCCTGAATTGACAACAATCTTCAGAATTTCAGATTTATTCTGTGCAAAGTTCACTAATTTTCTGGTACCCCTCCCTGCCTCAAAAAAAAAAAAAAATCTGCATAGAAAATATTTAGGTACAGAAATACTACGCTCAGCTCAAAAAAAAGAAAAAGAAAGAAAAAGAAAATAAATTGCTGGCTCTGCATAGAAAATGCTGTTTTCTGCATAAAAAACTGTATGTGAATTTTGCACAAAATAAATTCCTGCCTACAGAATTTTTTTGCACATTTCTCGTCTTCTGCACAAAAATCCCAACTACAAATTTTGCACACATCAAGTCACAAACTGTGAATAAATTTTGTAAACTGCACAATTTACAAGTTGCACAGAAGAAATTTCCTAAAATTACTCATTACATCTCTCTAGAATGAAGGTAACACTCAGGAGTTGGCCAACATCTACAGAACAGTGGTACCTTTGTTGGGCTTGCATGATATATTTTGTGTTTTTTTAGTTGGCGCAAAGGTATTGCTGTCCTGGAGATTAGTGACTTAGTGAAGTTACATCCCTAGCCTTCTTTTTGCCCATCCTCCTCTTGTTGATGCAAATTAATATAAGGGCAGATACTTTTTAAATTTTCCATGATTAGAACAGAAAGAAATAGAGAAGTGGAGCAGGAGGAAGTGGAAATAGGTCCTATCAACCAGTATACGAGATGGAGGATAGGTAGCACCTTTGAAGTAGAAGAAAATTGATAATGATAATGGTTCTAGCGATGGTGCTAGAGGTAACATATAGCTTCCAGCTAATATAGCTAGCAGCTACTCTGGAGAGGTCATCGTCTTAAACTAGGAAACAGGGAGAGACAAAAGGAGAAGTGAGGAAGAATCACCAAAGAATTTTGGCAAAGAGGAAATAAGAATCATTAGAGATTTGTAGACCTCAAAATTACAGCCAAATTTCTAATGGTTCACTGAGGAAAGAAGATTAAGTTTGTAGTCTATATGTGCCCTGGACACCAAGGTAGCAACAACAGAACTAAGGAGAAAAAGCACAACACTGCCTATGGCTGTAGCAACCAGTATCATGTCTGTCTTGTCGATGAACAAAGCAATGATGGTATAATTGGTGTGGAGAACGGAGTAATGACTTTTTGATTTAAGTCTGGATGAATGCATCCTATGAGATGTCTGCAAAGAGGATATCGAGCACTGATGTCAAACTGAGTGAGAGGTGGTAGAGGTGGAAGAGGAGTTTCCTTTCTCAACAGATCCAGTGGTGCAGGAGAATGAAGCGACTGACACTCACATGGCAACCCAGGGAACAGTTGTGGAGCACCAGGAGGTGATTCAACTATCTCTTCCTCTGAAGGCATAAATCATCTGAGGAGATTCCGCCACAAAGGGACTTGCATGTGCTTCTTGAACTGGAGAAGAGTGACAAGATTCTACCAATACCAATACCAATACCAATGATTCCCTTTCTTGTACCTGTTCCATACAAGGAGGCTGAATCACACACCTCAGAGAGGATGACTCAGGCTTCAAAATGTCCTTTGCCTTCTTTTTCTTCTTGTGCCATCTCTTTTCAGAGTGATGCTTAGGAGGATCATCCCAGTGTCGATGGGACTCAAGGCCAAGCCTCCAATTCAGCCTCACGAATTGGTACCAACAACTCTTCTGAATTGGAAGCAGGTCTCTTGGCATTGTCACTAGTATCTGAGTCTTGTAAAGACTTTTTAACATCAAGACAGACCAAGGAGCGGGAGGCAGTTGGGGACCATGGAACTGAACCATGTCCTGAATCAGAGGACACATCTGTAGCCATCAAGACTTGCTCATACAAGAAAGCTTTAAGTCTAGATATAAATTTTTTGCATGCTTGAGAGGTCATTACTTTAAAATCAGCACACAACCCAACATTGTGGCCTCCTCTCAGACACAACAAACAACACAAATGCCCATCTATCAGGGATCTTAGCCCTGCAGGAAATACACTTCTTGAATTAACTAGAAGACACTTAACCACTGAAGGAAACTGTAACCGAAGATCTGCAAGCCAGAGACATAGGGCAAAACCAATCTGAGTTAAACGTCAGACAAAGTCCAAAGCCAAAACCAAATCAAAATCAGAAAGAGAGGAAATCAAAAAGCAGTCTGATAGAGTCCAGGAAAAAGTAGTAAGAATAAGCTATATAGGTCACCAACAGTTTCTTCGATGCTGCTGCTATGGTGGACAAAAACGAACTGAGGGTTTAAGTGGGAATATGGGAGGACCAGGGCAGGAGGGGCTATTTGCCAAAATCCTTATGTAACAGCTCTAGAAGGTTCTGAATGATGCACTGCACAGTCCCAATAAACCCCATTTATGTGAGTCACAGAGACCATGAAGAAGTAATGGGAAAAACAGCATCACTTCTGCAAAATCTCAGAGGGTAGGGGTATTCCATGTGAAATGACAGAGGGGCTGAGTTTATAGACAGGACTGGCCCATTGCTTTGGGAATTCAAGAATATAAGAAGGATGTTATTTAGCTGCATCCTTAAAACATATTATATGCATACTTTACAACGTGGTATGTTGTATGGTCCTTCAGCTCACTTATTTCTTTGCATGAAATAATAACTGCATTTGTATTACTCGCACAGGTAAAATGCAATTACTCACATAAGTAAAATGCATTTTAAAAGCTTTTTTATTATTGTCAGGCAAATATACTGTAAATCTACAAGTTAACTGTTGCAATCACTTGTAAACTATCTCAAAGTACAATTTGACTAAGCCTTTAATGGACAAACTGTAAACCTTAACAGATGCCCTGAAATATTTAAAAGCGCCTTATGACCTACTTCTAATTCCATTGTTTCACCCCTCTAATGATTTTCTGAATTACACTATAACCATGTAAATGCTGTTCCTTCTCATAATGATGGCAACTTCTCAGAGTTTCAGCATTATGACATTATTACTATTAGCAATCCCTTGCTGGTATTATGTTGGAATTATGTTCTTAAAACATCCATTTTAAAATTACGTCTGTAAAATACCCTGAGAGTGCGGAGGAATAATAAACCCCCACACATGCAGATTTCTTTGTTGTAATTTACCAACAGCACAATCTGCTGTACCAAGCACCAGTCCTGTTCCAACATTAATTTAATTTTAAGAAATAAATGATAAGATCTTGCTGTGTCCTTTTGAAGCCTACATTCCATCTATGGAAGAAGATCCAAGTTTCAAGTCAAGACCCTTCCGGAAAACTATTGTGACACAGCACAACAGATTTTAAATGGATAAACTAGCCTCATTACATGAAGTTACCAAAAGGCTTTTTGAAAAAAAATGGCAAAAAATGACGAATAGTCTACCATACAATGGTGCAACAAGGCAAGCTGTTGTCAGCAGTTTCTTTGAAGAGAAGTTTAGCCACAGAGATCTAGTTTAAGAAGAAATAGTTTCTGTTAGGAGTAAATCTTTACAGTGAAAGAAGAAGAAGCAGAAAACGAAGAGGAGGAAAAGGAGGGAGGAGGAGAAGAAAATGGTGACAGCTGCTTAATTGAGAACAATAATTCATAATATATTCCAAGGGATTCTTTAATTACAGGAAGCATCCACACCTTGGTATAGAAGTTTCAAGTTTCATATATTCATCTGGCATCCCTCCAGTTCAATCTGTTTTAACGTATGATTTTAAAACAAACAAGTCATGAAGTCTTTCAAAGTGCATTCACACTGCATACTTAGCACACCAAACCTATAGGAGACCTGATTAAACCTTAGATTTCAAGTCAGGTACCATTTTACAAGCATTGGAGCAACAAAAAGATAAGCATCAGATATTACTCCATGAGCATGAATTTCAGGCCATTTTTTAAATAATGTCTACCATTCTGGAAATGAAAATGGGGTTACTCAAAAACAAGACAGTACTTTTCTGTATGCTCAAGGGGCTCTCAGGTAAGGAAGCTTAAACTAAACTGTACTTTACAAATTAAAATAATTAAGTTTTAAACTCTCCGAATGAATCTGGAGCACATCTCCCATTGCTTTGGTTACACAACGTGCGGAATTTTGAAGGCATTTATACTGGGAAGAAGAAAAGAAAAATGGGAGGGAATAGAGGAAAGCAACTGCTTGAATACGGCAGCTTACAGAATTCTGGAACTGGCCTGCTAGAACACCAGTTTATGGTATTCTGGAGGTGTACCCAAGGTCAGAGGGATTTATATCATTAGGTTAGAAAACTACTCTCCATGTATGCTGAAGAGGAGAAATTCCAGGTAAAGAAAATATATACCTTTCCTTTTTCCTGTTCTCCAGAACCCTTTTGCCCAATGTACTGTGTACAGAGTGGAGGTGGGAACACCTTGATCCCCCTAAATGAACTATTCTACTTCGTCATACCAGGAACTAGAAGCCTGGAACACCTGCAAGGTGAAAAGTTTCCCCAGTTCTGCTATATAGCAAAAAGTTTTTCAGGTTAAGATCTACCATTCAGTTATACATTTGGGCTTTTTAGAAACAGTCATCAAGGCAAGGCCCTGCCCTCTTGTTCATCTCTCATCCTTCCCAATGAAAGCCAACTTATACACTACAAGGCTGAATGGAAGCAATCCTATTATAAGCTGAGAGTATCTGGCAACACTTTGTCCAGGGTTCACTTGTATTAATCCAACAATCTAGCCAGTATAAAAGCCTTAAATCAAGTGTTTTACATAAACATATGAGAAGTGGACTGTGCTGGTCCATTGTTCCTTTCCTTGTGTGGTCTGATCAAGAAGTCAGTTGTGAAGCGACGGGGGCGGGTGATGGGGCTCTTTGCCCTGGAGGCAATGTTTCTGGGACATCCTAGCTGGTAGCCACCCCCGCCTCCCACCCCCCCAACACTCCAAGCTCTGCTACTGTAAGAAGTCCTAGGAAGAAGAGTGCTTCTTTTAACTGCGAAGGCTCTTTGACTGAGCCAGGCCGCAGGCAAATTAGGGTTCTAACTCACATGGAAATCTTCCATGGATAGATATTTTTCATGCAAGCAAAATGACAACAGAGAGGGATGGCCTAGTTCCTCCTTGCCTGTTTTAATCTATATGCTTCCACTTATTTGAACTGGGCTACACTGAAGCTCAGAATGGGATGTACTGAATTACTCTTTATTTTCAGTGGATATGCATTTTTAAAATCATATTTTAATTATATTTAATTTATGTTTTATTGGCACTTTTGGCTTAGGATTTTTTTTTTAAAAACCGCACTAGTAGGATTCTGGCTATAAATATTTTACTGGTAAATTAAGAGCTAAAAATGAAAAATACAGTCTCTCTAAGGAATCAAGCGTTTACGGTAGGGTGCAATGCCTGCTCTACTAGCATGACATCTTCATTTCGTCTAGTAGTGAAGGTGTTGAATGCCAGGGTTGCTGAGATGCACAAGGGCTTTTAAAAGCTGCATGATGGTGACAAATTTTCTTGTCATGCTGCTGAAGACATGGGCACCGATAAAAATTATCTCCACTGTGCAGCTGCTAAGAAATGCAAGCAGCTTTGTCACAAATCAAAATGGCGCTCTTTATTATTACCACTAGATACTTTGTCCACAACTATTGTGAGATGCAGCATTAGGCTGCAGACTAACAGTGACGGGTGTGTGACCAGATGTATACACTTACAAAGTTTCCCGAAGGCACTCCAGCCACCCACAGAGCCAAATATGTTGGCACAACTCAATACAACTAATATTCAATAATAACCTTATGGCAACATAATTAACACATTGCCCAAGGACATACTGTTTCACCATGCAAACCACACTGTGCCACTATATTTAACTATATGAGCTACTTCATACAGGACTATAGGTATAGCTGTTGAAGATAACAATTCCTTATTCATAACAAGGTGTGTCACAAAAACCTAACGAACTATGCCAGTGTAAGCAGATGCATACATTGTTCATTTCAGTCTGGCCTTTCCATGTTCTATTTATTGAATGTCATTGCTTTCCCAGTCTTTAGCTATAAGAAAGTTCAGAACGAAGAACAATCAAGTATATTCCTACACCATGAGAAAATGAAAGATCTATATAACTTGGCCATGTCCTCACAAAATCTTTGGAACTTTCAACATGTTTTGATGAGGGAATCTCTATCCTTGACACACAAAGATACTAACTGGGAATTTTTAAACTCTTTACTCACCTTGAATTCTCAATTAGTTGTCGTGTCTCACAGCTAGTTCACATGAAGTGTTATTTCATGTTAACAAGGTCTTAACTCACAGTACACCCACCAAGTACTGCATAATCAGGAAATGAATAATATAAGTTATGCTTAAAAGAAACTCAAACAAGTTTAAGTGTGGTCATACCTAGCTAAAGTAGAGATTAATTTTAAAAATCAATTCAAATGAGAAAATAAAAATTAGAATTAAAAAATAAAAATTAAACTAGTGGTTATGGGTGTCAGTTAAAAGCTTTCCATTTAGATCTCACCTTAACCAGGAAGTCACTAGACCATTACTGTCTTACTAACAGAACACACCTGAGTTCTTCCGATTTTGGAAGATAAGCAGGGTTCAGCCTAGTTAGCACTCAGATGGCAGACCACTGGGAAATAACAGGGATCTCTAGGTATGGCTAGGAAAGAATCCTGACTGAAATTCTGGAAAGCTGCCCCTAGTCAGAACTGATAATGCTGGATAGACTAGATGGATCACCGTACTCATTCAATATAAGGCATACACAAAGTGTCCCTTAATATGTCCCCATGCACATGGGCTCAGCCTCTCTTTCAGACTTGCGTCTTCAGTATGAAGCGAATTATTATTCTGCCTTCATCTAAGCTGTGCACCTCACAACAACTTCTGTTTAGCGTAATAGGATTAATACACAACTGTTTTTCTCAGTCGATTCTGCTGATAATGTCACATAAATTGAATAAAATAGGTTTTTTTCCATTGCATGATACTGTTGGTACAGGAGATGAAGACTGATGTAGTCTGATCTTTTGCATGAATAAGAGGACACAGCATTTTCCCTAACATTGTTGCAGAAAGGGTACCTCATGACTGCATAGAGCAGAGATAATCCCATTTCTCCAGTAGCCCTTTCAGCTCCCACACGTGCCACCTCACATAACCACTGGTAAGGAATTATAGGAGTTATGGGAATCCAAAGGTTCCTCAAACCCTAAAACAGAATTTCCTGTGTGCATGGGACCATCTGTGGCAGATGAAAATTGGGCTCACTGTGTATGAAATGAGAGATTCCAGTTCTATGTCACTTTTTAAAAACAGCAACAACAGAATGTTCTCCAAATTCTAGAAACCAAACAGACCAGAAATACTCCCACTTATTTTTACATGATAAGTAAAACCTCTGTTCATTAAATATCAGACAACCAATTTTCATTCTACAAAAGATGACTGTTTGGACAGAAAAGGCATTCTTTTCATCTAGTGATGTCTGGACATTCTGTGTTTATGAGTGGGAGTTCCCTTTAAAATGAACATGAAGGAACAATACTTACACAAGATGCCTGTCCACAGTCAGGAAAACAATAAATAACAGAATAAGATCAGACAGACAATGCAACAAAACTTTGCACTTCTCTCTTTTTTTTTAGTTCAAAGGTCCTATTTCTCCTTAAACATGAAAAAGTCTACATATTGTAACAATCATATAATCAAGATTTCAGAACAAATGTGGGGGGGGAGTTATGATAACAAACGCCCACTTTTAGCATGCTTGGGCAATAAAGCCCACACAGCAATCAGAGAATGCAATCATCTCTATCCATGTTGGGATTCCCACAAAGTCAAAAGAGCCTCTTTTTTCTTTTTTTAACAATAACTGTGGGGTTTCATTTTTTCCAATAAAACAATAGCTGAGGCTCAGAAAACCAGAAAAATAAAATGCATAACTACTACCTAAAATAGCTAAATCAACCCCCCACAAATTATTTTGGTCTGGGTTGCCAATAAGGGGAAAAGAAAAGAAAGCTGAAAACAAGCAGAAAGAATGTCAGAAAGAACAAAAATCAAAGGCAGATGACCATGCATCTATGATGACAATAATAACTAACTTTATTTATACCCCACCTGTCCCCCCAAATCAGGTCTCAAAGTGGCTTATAAATTCAAACAAGACAACATGCAAAAGATAAAACATTTATCATTGGTGACACTAAAAATAATTTAAAACATGCAATTTTAAAAACAGCACAATTAAAACAGTATATCATGCTCTCCAAAGCCCCTTCAGTTCTTAAAAGTTCATCAGAATAAAGAAAGTATTTGCCTGTTGACTGAAAGACATAAAAAAAATAGGGCCATTCCAGTCTTCCTTGGCTCTCTCTGTGACTTCTCTGCAGTTAGTACCAGTCCTCTAAAGCCTGGACTCAGATTTGGCAATTTGATTGAGAGAGAAGATGCAGGACAGATCAAGGTGCAGCTGGGGAACGCAGTTGAGTGCCAGAAAAGGTGATTTTCACCAGCAATAAGAGTGTAAGAGTGGAGTGTGAAGCAAATTCTTCTTTGAGCATACATTCCTTTGGGAGAAGCAACAAAAAGGTGGGAATTATGTAGTTCTCTGGCTATTGTAGATTGGCTGTGCTGGCTAGGTCAGATGACATCTGTAGTCCAACAACATTTGGATGGCAACAGCTGCCACCTTTCCTCTATGCGAAGAAGCAGATCCAAAGTAACTGAAAGTCTTGCCACCAGCTAATACAGGGGAAGGAAAAGTACAGGCTTCCAGACGCTGTTGGACTCTTAAGCCCTATCACTGTCAACACTACCTCCATCTTACCCATCCCCAGCCTAACAAGTTGTGACCATAACTTAGGATATGCAGGTGTCCAGCTGCAACATTTGTTTAAAGCATTTCTCTTCCATCTATCTAAAAGTTGGTTGGAGCCTCCCAACAAGAATCTAAAATCATGCCAGCTAACACCTCAGGGATGAACACAAGGAAAACAAAGGAATCTATCATTATTAAATGAAAAAGAAAAAAGAGCACCCTCCCACCATACCATGTTGTTATCAAACTACTTCTTCCCTCTCTAATAAATCTGTATTACAACCTTTCCTGAATGACAAGGAGGAACACTTCTACATGAACCTGTTCTAGGACATAAGTCCATCATTTGGGAACAGGAAAGGGCCTAGTCAAGTCCATGTTAATGGGTGGAAACTCATTTAAAGGAGGGCCTTTGCCAAAGAACTTGATAAGTGTCAAATGGAAGAAGACAGGATGGCTCATTTTGCTTGTTTGATGCCAGCTCAAACAAGAAACTGGTTTCTGTCTGCAGTTTCTTATAGGAGAGAGGTTTTTCAAAATGGAGAAAATTCTCCTCTAAAATAGGTCAAACCAGTTCTCCTCACTGGGTAGATCTGGGGATTATGTCTTACATTTATATGCTCTGTGCTTCTTCCAAAGAGCTCAAAGGAGTGTTATATGCATCCCCAGAATTTATTTTTACAATCGGTTTGGGTGTGAGCGAAAGAGACTGAGCAATCAGGAGACTCTTCCAAAGTTACCCGGAAAGCTTTGTGGTAGTTTCAACCTGGGTTTCCCAGCCTTAGCATACTTTCACACTACACAGTTACAACATCAGGATTCTGTATTGACTGCCATTGTTCTATCTTATGGAATCCTTGTGTTTCTAGATAGCGAGGCACTAAAGTTGCTCACTGGCTCTAAAACATAGGATATCAAAGGATGTTGTCATGACAGTTAAAACAGAATAATACTGCTGTTACTGTGTAAGGATCCCTAGGCTGATATCCAACAATTAAGCCACACTGGCTCTCAAATGCTCGTTTAGCACTCACTTGTAATGGCAGGGCAATGATAACTATACCTAATGGTATTACTGCTTTGTTAAATATATTATGTGGGGTTTTTTTTTTTAAAAAAAAACTAAGCAAGATTACAAGCTGCAAAGCCTATGTACGTAATAGAATATTGGTTCAGGTAATTTGAAAACCTAGCAACTTTGTCCCAAAGTATTTCTGTGTAATCTACCCATGCAATCAACTAGCGGATTAGATCCGAAGAACTGTGAGTAGAAAGAAAGTATTGGATCCAGACCCAGTCATGTTTACAGAAGACTCACTGAAATCAGTGGGCCTTAGGTCTGTTCTTTTAGCTCAGTCGGACTACTTATCTATAACTCAGGGTCCAATCCATTGTTCAGTAACATTTGAGAGGAAAATCATTGTGCCTTAACATCAGGGCTCTACACTTTTGCAATCACATTTTTAGATAATAACAATACTGCTTTTATTTGAAGGCTCAAAATTCTCCTTTAGCCCTTGCAGCACTCACTGACATTCTCCTCACCCACCCACAAATGCAATGCAATAACAAAGTTGCCTTGGGTATAAATTAAACAAACACAAGAATTAAACGAATTGGATTTAGATTGAGCTTATGATCCTGCTGGGTAAGAACTTATTTCTGTGAACATATAGGGCTGTGATTCAAAAATCTGTGTAACTTAGTTTTACATTGAATGCAATGAGATTTAGGTTATTTTGCAACTTAAGTCTTTCCCACTCATTTCAGTGGAACCTAAATTTAATTAACAATCTGGATCCAATCTAATGCGTAAGTAGGTTTCACTGGTAGAGATAATGTGCTATATTTTAATCCAAGGCAAAGGGAAGATTTTGAAGTATGGATGGAAGACCCTGTAAGAATCTGGGTGATTAGAACAGATGTTTTATCTCCAAGTTGGATAAATAACTCACTAACTTTGATAACTCAGACTTAACAATACAGTGCAGCTATGTTGATGATAAGTATAAAAGAAAAAGAAGGCCTGCATAAAAGGCCTTCTGGAGAGGCACATAAAGTTCCTTTGCACTTTCTAAAATATGGCTTCAACAAATAAATAATGGAAAGAACTATTCTTAAAAGAATTCAAAGCAAAAGCTTGGGATGGGTAGGGGGAGAAGAATGGAAATGGGAGAAGGTAGCAGGAAGGAGCATGTTTATATGTCAGTGCAATTATGACACTGCTATTCCCCTGCATCTGCATTTTCAGATGGTCACAGAACATCATTCAATGAACACATTAAGAAATCATTATTTTCCTATGCAACACAACAGCCCACAGGAAATTAACATGGCCCTGAGAGACACATGCTGTAAAAAAATTAATTCTTTGCTTTTTTCCCAATCAGATTTTTTTTTTAAAAAAAATATCTTTAATGTATCAGAGGAAAATCCAGTGTTTCCACACACCCGCCCCCCCCCAAGCTGATTGCTGGGAAAAGGCTGAAAGAGAGTTCTCATCAAGAATTAGGTTTTTAAAGTCAGGAACAAGGTTTTAAAATCCTAAAACTGATGAATCACAAGCTGTACTTTCAGAAAGTGAAACTGACTTCTAGCCAAACTGCTGCCAAGGTACAGAAAAGAGTAATTACACATCTTTACTGCTAGCCATAAGCTCCTACAGGTGGAGATGGAAATATAAAATCTAATTTCTAATGACAGATAGTTCTGTTTTTAGAAAACGGAAAGAATAAAAAATACTTTTATACATTTATTTTCTATCCTACTTCTCCTCACCCACCTATGGACTGCTTTGGTACAAGCTGATTTGTGTATTGCTTCCACGTAAGCAATTGACTCAGAACCCAATCCAATACAAAGATGGTGGTGATGAAGCAACTTAGGGAACTAACTGTCAAGGCATCAGATCAAATTTAAGAGGGCAATTCATTATTTCTGGTAGAGTTGGCAATGAACTCTAACAATAGCACTGCAGCTGCTATTGTATTGCCAATTGCATTGCCAAAAATCCTCCTTTCTTTTTTTTAATGTGAAACACACATGTGTTAATTGAAAAGCTCATTCCTATGATGGCAGTAATAGCTATTCCTGACTTTTTTTTAAAGTCAATTTAGTTTGCTAACCATGATACAACCAGGCCACTGAGGACCTCTTTGAACAATCCCAGCATAAAGTTCCAGTTTATTCCACAGAATCAGCCCATATATGTCTAATACTGATTTCAATGTCACTTACTTCTAGATGAGTAGATATACAGTAGCTGCATCATACCCATGTGACTGGTATCTATAGTTTAACTTATTCACAATTAAATGCAGTCTGAAAACATTTTGTTCCCGTATATTTTTTTTGGACCACATGTTGTTAATTTTTATGTTTTTATCAGTTGTGCATTGGCTTTGGACTGCAAAGTATTGTACAGCTACAGTGCTGCAAATATTGCCATGTCAGAACTTTGTCTAAAGCCTCTCCTTTGACTATTTGAGCTACACACAACGTATTTGATGGTTGATAAGTGGTTAACATAGGACCACAATTAACATAGGATCATGGAGGATTCAAAAGCAGCTTTCTGTTTCCAGCAACAATATAAGAATCTGCCTATCTGAACTACACAATGTGTTCCACCTGTATTTAAAGCTATTTTACCTGTCTCGTTGTGTGAAATAAGATTATCTACCTACTTCATCACCTGCCTTTAAACCGGCTGGTGACTCACATGTCAGTGTGGTAGTGAATCTGTTCCATGTTTTAGTTTAGTGCACACATTTGGGGATTGGATTCAGCACCTTGGACAGATCAATTTGGATGGTTGGATAGAGTTGATTCACTGTCCCACTGAATGAAAGCCACAAATTGTAAACCAACATATACTAAAAAAGGCACTTATTGCAGATAAGAAACATAAAAACAAATTAAGCAATGAAACCATTAAAACAAACTTTATAAAAATAGAAAAATACATTCATAATACTATGAATGACACAATAATCAACAGGCAATAATCAATATGACTGGAATCAAACTGCAATTCTGCTTGGGAATTCTAGTTTATGACATCTGTTTCAGTTTCTTGTTTCTGGCACAGCAGGCAAAGCAGCCATGAGAAATTCACCATTATTACCCCAGTCCTAATTACCCCTTTTGATCTATTAGAAAAGTGGTTCTCAACCTGTGGGTCCCCAGATGTTCGTGGACTTCAGCTCCCAGAAGCCCCAGCCGCTATGGTCAATGCTCAGGGCTTCTGGGAGCTGAAGTCCACAAACATCTGGGGACCCACAGGTTGAGAACCACTGTATTAGAGAGAGCTGTAGAAGCTGGTGCAGTTTGGGATATCACTTGCTTTAGGCTTTACTGGACAATTTCTTATAAGCAGTTGCCTTTTTATTCCTGTTCTTATGTGTAATGACAGCTCAGGATAAAAATATTTAATACAGATAACACATTCCCTCACAGTACTGCATACATTAGAAGTATTTGATAAAAGTAATGATGGCTGGTCACTCTCAGGACAGAGATTGCCAAATCTGCTCTAGATTTTAGTCCAAATATTAAAGGATCTATTCAAGATGGAAAACATATTTTATTGATAGAGTTCGGCACTTCCAATAGCTCTCTAAAGTTTTGACTAAAACCCAGAGAGCGTTTACAACTCAATGGTATGGAAGTGACCAGCCAGTATTAGACAAAAGACTCAAAACCCTATTTCCAAACTGTCCCCTCCACACAGAACTGCTTTACATTTCAAAACTATTTCAGCTAGACTGTTTGCAATAAGAATGATCTGATCAACAAACAGAATATTCGGTGAGATGCCTGAAACCTAGAGGAACCACACAGTGACATGGTGTGAGGTAGGGAGACAAGTGTTCATTAATTTCATCCTTGCAGGGAGGAACATATTATTTATTTAAATTTCTTTCTGTTGCAGGAATGTCTTCCACACAAGAAACTTCAAGGACTTTCCTGCAGTTTGGGATTATTCACCAAATACTGCTTCATGATAAAATTACTACTGGAATATACATTTCACCAAAAAGATAGCTTGCTCACCCATACTAGTCTTCTTCTACAATAAGTTCTTTTAAGGTAAGCAGCTCACATAAATGCAAGCCATGACAACTTTGAGACAACACTATGAAGATGGGAATGAAGGCCATGGCCTTTCAGAAGTGAAACCTACTTTGCTCAGATATATCTTAGGAATGGACTGAATCTCACCAATCCATGGTCAATACTTTGGGACATCACAAAATAGTTAAGAAAACAGCAACAGGAGAGATAGATTGGAACTATCACTATTCATTGTGCCCTAATATTATTTGGGCACCAGGACCCTTACTGGTTTCAGTCAAGTTTTGCTGCTTCTCAAGATGACACAAAGCATCCACCATGTAGGTCCCATCAACCTGCAAAGGCTTCTGGGTACGGCTCACAGACAAGTTGACTATACTAGACCTCACCCCCATGTACTGCTTCTGACAAGGCAGGTACATACTGTATGTGCTGGCAGAGATAGAGGCCCAGCTTACTTTGTTTGCTAAGATGATCCTGATTTTATGCAAGGCTCAGAAAAATTACTTTTTTGACTACATCACTGATTGTGAAATTCTAAGAGTTGTACCCCCCCTAAAAAAGCAACTTTTCCAAGCTCTGATTTTTTGGAGCATGGAATCTGTCCCCTGGGCAGAGTCTAAGAGTTGAAAACATATAAAAAAGAAAAAGAGAAAAAAAGCAAAGCGTTGACATAAATCCATACAAAGGACTTTAATCACTGGTAATATAGATCAATGTAATAATGAAGAGGAAGAAAAATATTAGCCTTAGTGTTATAAGTTGTCTTGTATTAATTTGTTCCCATGAACCACTCTTGTGAGCCACAGAAACTCAGTTTCTCTCTTTTAATTGGAGCATATGATTTACAGCTTTCTTCTGTAGCTTTTATGAAAGACATTTTTAGCTGTCCCGCATGAGTTGCTAACATCTGCACTGATGAAGAAATTGCAAAAAGAAAAAAAAATGCATCTCACAAAGGATTACAACTATCAGATTTTTTAAAGAGCAGTTATATATTATAATTTGATGTGCTGATAGTTTTTGAAGTACAGTCCAATGTAAACTTCAAAAGATAATGAATATTTCATTACCATGGAGCTGACAGAAAAAGTTCAAAATTAGGACAGTTAGACTATATATATCCATTTAAATCTGCCTCTACCATATTTAGAGGCTACGACTGTGTTTCCTGATTGGTTCTGAATTGTCCTTTTCTGCCCTGCAGTACTCGGGGATCTGGGTGAAAACTGCAGGCACATCAAGATATATCAAAGAGGGCACACTAAGAAGCCCCTATGGACTTGGGATGTTTCAGCTACCAGCTTCCCAAAGCCTCTGTTCTGCTGCCCCACAACAGCTTCTGCTCTTCTGATCTCCAAAATAAATACTTTAGTCTTCTCCCACTCAGCATCTTTGACGTTGCTTATTTTAATTTTCCCTCTGTTGTTTCACATTGGGTGGGCCTGCAACAAAATAATGCCAAACAAAGGTCTATTTTTCTGAACTGGTGATATCAAAAACAGTTAATCTTATGAACCAGCTATGCTAGCATGGACAAGTCGTTTGCATTAATGTGTAAAGGGGAGAGAGAAAGAATCCTTGCAAAGATCATATTGCTTGGTTCAGGCTATATAGCAAGGGTGTCCAACTCTCAGCTCTCCAAAGGCTGGTGCCCAATTATTCCCATCATGCTTCTCTGTTGCTTAAGCTTGAGAAGGCTGATGGGGACTGGCGTTCAACATCATTTGGAGTTTTCTTTAGCCTTGATGAAGTGAATACAGGAACCAAGCTTGAAAGAAGAATTATCTGAAGGCAGCAGCAGCATCTGAAGCACTCACTAATGATTAAGCCTCACTGTATCTGCATCTATGACAGGGACACTATCCCCATATTATTTTGATCATCAGTTTATGTAACAATGATATGTATCCACTTCTGTGCTATTGCCCAAACAGAAAACCCACTTTTTCTGCAAATTGTCAGGATTTATTATTTATTTTTTAAAATGTCTATGCTATCTCTCAAAGAAATATTTCTAGCCACAGTAGTCCACAGACTAGCAACTTCTTAATTACACCACTGCAATGCACTCTACAAGAAGCTACCCCTGGAGGTAACTGAGAAACTATAGCTAATGCAATGGGAGGATTACTAGCTGGAGTTCCATACAGACATCACTTCACACCAGAATCGTTCTGTTTGCCAATATGTTTCCAGTTTGAGTTCAGTTAGTGGTTTAAGGCATTCAAAGCCTTAAAGCAGCTTGGGACTTCAATGCAAGAGGAATGCCTCTTTGCATAAATGCCCATTTGAACACTGAAGTCTACTGGAAATGCCCTATCTGTCCCCACCAGTGAGAGCAGTACATTGTGGGAAGGCATGGGAAACAGACTTCTCTACTACGGCACCCTATTTGTGGGATGCCAATCCTGTGGGGGGTCCAATTGGTGATAATGATGGATTCTTTGGGGCAAGAATTCAAAACAGGGCATTTTATTTGGGGCTTATTTTGCTTTTCTAAACTGTAGATAAACATGGGTTTAATTTTTAAGCTGTTTTAGCCTGGTTTTAATCTCTTCAAATTACTTTCCAACTTAAATTGCTTTTAGTTCCACATTGCCCTGATAGCCCACAATATAGGCCAGAATATAAGTAGTTCAGCTATATATATATATATACATATGTATGTGTGTCTGTGTATTTGCTGGGAAGGTTTTGCAAGTTTGGAAGTTTCAATAAACATCTCAGCATAACAACTACAAGTCATAAAATGTTAGATAATAACAGAAGTAAAACCATGCTGGATCAGGCTGAAGGCTTATCTAGTACAGCATTCCATTCAAACAGTGGTTGTTCAGATGCTTAGGAGAAGCCCATCAGCAGGATGTGAGGGCTACCATATCCTCTCATACTTTTTAGCCAAGTGATAAAAAAGGCATACTGCCTCAAATATTGCTCGGGATACCAAAATGTAAAAAAAGAGAGAGAGAGAGAGAAAGAGAGAGAAGAAGAAGGAATAAGTCCTCTACCACCATCACCACAACCATAATCCCCGCCATTCCAGTTAAGCCAGTTAAAAAGACTTTCTCTATTGCACAGGGAAAGAGAGAGTGAATATTTTTATACTTTCTGCAATCTATGCTTACAAGCCCAAAGGAAACTCTTATCGCCTTCCTTTTTTCCTTAGTGGTTCTGTTTTGGATACAATCCAGTTGGCACACAGCCAAATTTGTTGTGAGAGGAAGTGATGCCTTTTTTTAAATAAGAGAATTGTGAGAAATAGAAGGTGCCACCTCCAAAAGAAAATCCACCCCTATTCTCCATGCCCTTCTATGAGTGTTCCCACAGGCTCTGCATTAGAGGAAGGAACAGGCAAAACCCTGAGCATTTCTTGCCTAAGAAAACTCTTGACTGTGACTTAAAGCAAATTTATAGCAAATCACACAGTTAACTCTTTTCAGCAGACAGAAGCCATAAATATGATATCTAATGCAACATTTAAGATGCCTCTCAAAATGGTAAATAGGTGAGAGGAATTAGGTACCATCAGGATAGCAAGGCATATATTATAACAGTATCCCCAATTTTAGGAAAGCAGACATGTTGTAGTGATTTGAGGGTCTGACTAACATTCTGGAGAACATGATTTGACACACCCCCCCGTTAGCCACAGAAACCCATTGGTGACCTTGGTCAAGTCACACTCTCTCAACTCCAGAGGGAGGCAAAAGCAAGCCCCCTCCAAACAAATCTTGCCAAGAAATCCCTGTGATAGCTTTCTCTTCGTGTCACCATAGTCAAAAACAAAACAAAACAAAACTTGAAGGCACACAATAACAACAACCCCCATCTTCAATAATAAGTGCTATATAGTTGTTGGCCTTTACAAATCCATACACAAATCCAAAATACGTTGACCTAAACATACCTATGATATCCCAAATCCTTAGTTAGCAATCTGGCCGATCCTATACCATTATAGCCGGTCATTTTTGCTGCACTGAGATGGCAAATGGTAATTTTCCAATTCCTTGCTGTAACGAATGATCTAACATATCTAAATAATAAAATTAAAGAGTTCAGCAGTAATATATAACCTGTCATTTCTGATATATGAATGGAGACTGACTTCCAGTAAACAGACTGTTTAATATTACCTGCTCAACTTCCCTTTTTGGCACTCACCCAACTGGAAACAAGCCCACGTGGGACTGAGATGGGAGAAGCATTTTGAGGAATATGAATGGGCACAGGTAGGATAAAGCACCTCTTCCATCTGTTACACTCTCCCCAACACACACACACAAACATTCTTCACTTCATCTGCACTGAAGATCTCAGAATACAGGTCTGGGAACACCCAGCTGTCAAGGTAACTTGTAAACTCAATCCTGAATTTCCATGTAGGGGAATGCATAAACCTTCCATCTGTCAGTGCACAGGTTTTGTTACTTTCCAAGGTTGTTAAAAAGAGGTAGAGCAGCCAACAATGTTTTCAAATGTGAGGAAAGCATACCGACTAATATAGAATGAGAGGTAGTTTCTATTCCAAAAATATTAATCTAGCAGGAAAAGCTTGTAGGAAGTATATCAATGACATGGAGTACCTGGATTTAAAGGTGCTTTGTTGCCCCTGACAGCAATGGAAATAAGTTAATTCAACTTCAAAGAAAGATGTTCTGAAAATAATAACAATTCAATAACTGAAAATGAATGTGTAGACTTGTATGACAATATATGTTTCATTTAGAATTATTCTAAGGGCCAAAGAAGACATGATGTGAGAAATCCATGATGAGATTCATCAATTGAGAGTAGAAACATGGAGAACTGATGATCTACACAAGAATGTAATTGCCTTGTGGGTGAGACCAACCTTATCTCACATCCTATTTGGCACAACTGTCAACCAAATGTCTATAGGAAACTCACAAGCCAAACATGATAGTACTGTTGTTCTTAAGTGCTGTCTCTGATCCTCCTAGCATTATACCTCTGATCCTAGAGATAGTTATATAGCCATCATCACCAGTAGCAACAGATAGTTTTATCCTTCATTAATGTGTCTAATTTTCTTTCAAAGCTGTCTTAAAAGTGACTGACTACTATATCTTGTGGAAGAGAATTCCAGTAGGAGGAAAGGGGCAAGGGTGAAGACAAGTAAAATACTGTTCTGTAAGCTCTGATTCAAATCACTCACATATGGATTCACATACTTTGTAGTTGCTTGTATTCAAAGCAAATTGGATCTCCCATTTGAAAACTAGTTTGGCCCCGAGGTTTCATCCAGAAATGAACACTCATCATATATTCACACTGCAGTATCAAGTCTTCTCATATGAGATCACAGAGACACAACTTTCATATCGCATCACGATAACATGCACAATTCAAGTATCTGACATCAGCATGAACCGCATATGAAATTTTGAGCAAATTAGGATCTGTGCAATTCTGCTATCTCTAACTTGAGGTCAATTTAATCTTTTATATAGAGATCATTCACTAAGTGAGGGATGTTCTAAACTCAAGGGTGGGCCCTTTTATTCATATGTATAGACATGTACTGTTGGATCAAATGTTTTCACTGGCCCAATATTTTTCAAGGGAGACTATGTGACAGCCATAAAGTGATGGAAGTGATGGACAAGACAGTGTTGGTTTGTACAATGCATGTGTCAGACATAATTTAAAAAAAAGTATTGTTTGTTGTTCACAACATGCAGTGTGATGATTTTGTTGGTGCCTGGAAAACTATATAGTTAATTTCTCTTGCAGACGATAAAAACCACAAAGCTGAAAGAAGAGACCAGTAAAACTAATTAATCAAGGAGATAACCTTTGAGTGCATCTCTTTGTTCAGAAAGATGGTTATAGTTAAATGGGAACATCTGGGAAACTATTATGAATTCACTGGGCATAAACCTACTGACCTGTACATACAGCTCCATTTTATTAGAAAGAAATT
Organism: Iguana delicatissima; assembly: GCA_948472985.1. Lineage (NCBI taxonomy): Eukaryota > Metazoa > Chordata > Lepidosauria > Squamata > Iguanidae > Iguana > Iguana delicatissima. The sequence goes on from CAOKZL010000205.1 coordinate 3,766,669, forward strand.
AAACACAGTAAAGAATTAAAAGAACAATATGCTTTCCTTGTACTTCAACCATTCTAGCCCCCTGCCCTAACAACAAATGACAGCAATACTTTGACAAAAGTTTGAATCATTTTCTCTTGATCTTGACCAGAGAGACACTGTTCAAATAACTAAAATGCTCCGTGCAGTGCAGTCTCAAGGTTCACAAAACTTGCATGTGCAAGGATAAAGAAAATCTACATTAACTGACAGGCAAAATCTTAAGAGAGAACAGGACGGAATTATGATCTTGAATTTGACAGTTGTAATGCAACTACAGTTTGGAAATGCGGTTTATTATGAGTTGAACCCCAACCCCTAGAAGTTCAGAGAGCATGGTGATTTATATCCATTGTGATTCCTACTGTCATGTCCATTGCATTCTTCCTGCTCCTACCCAAGCTTGCTTGACACATGGCACCAGAGTCTCTTAGAGTGTGTATATGTGCCTTTGTCACCTCTTGACTTATGACAACCCCATGAACTGGGCCACAGAATTTAACGTCATATGTTCAGGGCCACCAGGAGTCAAGGATCTCATGGTCTCAAATCTAAATAAGAAAAGCGGAGACTATGAAAACCAAATGTAGTAGCCCCTGACGCTGCATACCAATCTCTAGGGATTAATAAAACCTCCACTAAAGAGGGAAATATTCAGAAATCTTTGAAAAATGGTTGAAAAATGGTTTGTTGAGAAACAATGCCAAGGAAATTCTAGACTGACAAGAATCTTCACAGTTGAGGACTTATTCTATATAAAAGTCATACTCTTTTGCATAGAATACAGCGTATTCTGGACAGGACGCATCATTTTCTGCACAGAAAATAATACTTCTTTGCAAAAATGATGTGTTCTAAACAAAAAATGCTGTTTTCCATGCAAATATTTTTGAAAATTTTGCATAGAGTGTCTTCAAGTACAGTATTTTCCGCATAGGAAAAAGTATTTTCTGAACAAATATTTTATGTGGAGTAAATACGTTTTCCTATGCACAAAATATTTGTGCAGAAATATTATTTTATGCACAGAAAATGCTGTCTCCTGCACAAAGTGCCCATGTCCAAAATTTTCTCAAGATACATCATGAACTGCAAATAGTCTTTGAAAACGATGCAGTCTACAAAGCTGTTCCTCACAGCCGGAAGCAAATTTCCAAAAAATTACTTGTTCCTTCTTTCAAGAACAAAATGAGCAAAGAACTACACTCTAGTCTCTGCAACCATCACCCTCTCAAGCTGAATTATACTCCTAGTCTTCTTTAGGTGCAGTACTCATTAACATCAGGGGAGAGATGGACCTCCTGAATGAGGCCATACTTAAATGTGCTCATTTGGAAAAAATATAGGGAAGCTTTACTACTTATAAAGACTCTATCACACTTTGAAGCTTTATAGTTTTCATTAATTTAATTAATTTCCATATTTATTGACAGGCTATTAAAGAACACTCAAACACCCTACAAAAACAACACAGAGACAGCAAAACTGGTTTAATACTGAGATGTCATTGTAGAGATATGAAGGTTCGGGAAAAATAAAACAAAATTTAAAGGAAAGAGGTCCATCCTTCTTCCATCAGGTCTTCATACTTCTGCCTGTGTCAAAAGTATAGAGGGCAACTTTTGTTTGGATTCATCCCATGATACATTTATACTATTTTAAACTCCAGCACCATAGTAGTAGAACAAATAACACAGATGCTCCATGAAATAAACCATTGCCTAGCCAAACTGGGGTGGGAGAGTGACTAGATGGAAAGATCGACACTCATTACACAGGTAATGAGAGCCCCTTTTTAGACACAGAGCGGTGGTGTGCTGTGGCAACTACAGCTTTTCTCCTTTTAACATTTTTAAAGGTCCTGAATAATACAAGAAATAGAATGCAACTGATTCAACAGCAAGAAAATGGAACTCTATGGTGGCAACAAAGACTGACAGATTAATAGAACAGAAACAGAACTGTGCAATAAACACTGCAATGGATCTTGCTAACCATTGTGCTGTTGTAGGTGTATGTGCACATGTTTAATGATGTTAGTTTTAACCTCATTTTAACGTTTGGATTGTTTAATATTGTTTCAACTGCTGTATCTTGTGAATTTTTAATGCTTTGTTTTTTAATTTGTTGTAAGTTGCACTGAGTCCTGAACTGGAAAAAATTGGAATACAAGTTAGTAGCAGTAGTAATAATAATGATAACAACAACAACAACAGGAATCATAACACTATAAAGTGTGTTCATAAATTAAAAAATCAGGATACTTTACAACTAATAGTGAAAACAGAAGACACCTTATGCTCTTTCAATCTGAGAAACAAATATGAAGTTTGTTACTTAAAGAGGGGGAAATTGCTAAGTTCAAGTTTCTTTCATCGGTGGCCACCTTTTAACAATTAAATTATGTGTTCATTTACACTCACGCACGTACTCTCATCTATGAAGTCCAGAGTCTAATGATACTTTGCCAACACTTCTTCAACTCCCTACTGATTCATTATAAATTATTTTACATGACTTTTTAAATGTAAAGAAAATAGTGACATAGAACAGCCTTCTTCACCAGCTGTGCTGACTAGGGAAGATGGGTGTTGTAATCCAACGTGACTGGGAGGGTATCAAGTTGGTGAAGGCGAACACAGAACAAAGCAGACTCAAATTAAGAAAACAGCTAGTTACTTCTGCAGTACAGCAGTAATCTGCTACAGTTTTATATTTTTTAGTCTTCTGTCAACAAGCCTAAGGGGAAAAATTCCTCCCTTCCAGTCTCAGCTTTCTTTCACTTTTGGCATGGGAGGGAAGTGGCTTTTCATAAATTTATTTCATTTATAATTTGTCTTTCTCTGACTGCTTGACACAGGCAGCTCACAACACGATTAAAACACAAACCCAGATGAAAACATGTTGCATTATAATACTACTTTCTCATTTATATCCCACCCTTTTCCCAATATTTAGATCCTTGCAAAAGTTAAAACAAATGTTAAGTAAAGACAGATTAAACCATTTAGCCTATTGCAACACTTACTGATTTAAAAACAATTTGAATATTCATTTTAAGAAATGGAGAATAAAAGAAAAAGTATTTATTGCTGCTAATTGCCATCAAGTCAGTTTCAACTAATGATGGCCCTATGAATATGAGAATTTCAAGTCTTTCTGTTATCAATGGTCTGACTCAGGTCTCGCATACTCAAGGGCATGCCTTCCTTGACTGAGTCTATCCATCTGTAATGTGGACTTTGTCTTTAACTACCGCCTTCCACCTTACCAAGTATTACTGTCTTTTTTGATGAACTATGTCGTCTCATTACATGTCTAAATTCCCATTAAAGTTCTTTTTCTAAGTTGCCAAAAAGCCTGCATGAATTAAAAGATCTTTCCCAAGCGGCAGAAGCACATCTGAAAGAAGTTTGACCTAGCCTTCCCTGGAAAGAATTTCCAGAGCCAGACAGCAGATATCAAAAAGTCCCTAGCTTTTGTCCTTATCAAACGTGCTCTGAGGGCTCTACGACCCAGAGAAGAGCTTCTCCTAGATAGCTTAAAAACTAGGGCAGGTTCATGGGGGAAATATTGTCTTCTGAATAGCTTGGCCAGAGCTCATACGGGGCATTGCAGGTCATAACAAATAGTTTGAACTGTGCCTGGAATCAGACCAGTACCCAGTGACACTGTTGTGGAAGAGAACTTGGGTGCTCCCGAAGCTGGCATTAGCACTTCTGGTAGAACTAACAACAGCTTCCCTTGTGGGACAAATAGCAGCTAGGGAATGGGGCTGGTGGTGGAGGTACAATAGGACTGTGTGAAGCTCTTTTTATGCTGCTATCATGATGGTCCTTCCTACACTTCTCTTTTAGAAAGAGAAAACACACATGCAAACTTTGGGTTGAATTAACATGCAGTTTGGGGCCTACATGCTGGGCATTTTTTGCTGAAACATGGAACCAAGCCTGTATAACACCACTAAGTCCTTTTTTTTTTTTTAAACAGCAGTATGTTTATTATCTGTAAGAATAAAAGTAATTCTGCTTTGTGGCATCTTCACTCTCAGGGCCTGACCTCTCTTTCCAATCTTCAGAGCAAGGAAGAGGTATCTCAAGATGACAGCACTATCTTTAAACACGTGGGAATGCATATATGTTTTTTCTTCGTTTGTTAGATTTGGTATTTATTTGAATGCCATACTCTCTGTAATTGTGTTTATCACTTTATGTATCATGCTCGAATGCCCTCCCCAAGAGCTGTCACCCATAACATCACTATTGTGATATCACAGAGTTGCCTCAGGTTTTGGCCCTGAAATCCCAGGGCCTGGTATAGTCCTGACCTGACAACGCTGTTCTCAGATGAGCTCTGGTCTAAAAAATACATTCAATTTACTTCAGTCTTCATCATCCTGGAATGTTTATGGACTCTGTACATATATCATGCATTCATTCATTCATTTTCAATCCCAACATTTGCTCAAAACTGGGAGCCAGGGCACATTCAGGACAACTGAAAAGTCCTAGATTTTGTTCCTGTTCCTACCAATTTTATACTGGGTTAAAATAAAACCATCTGTACAGCTGGTATGTCTCTTATTATACCAGGAGCTGGCAGAAAATATTCTGGGATAAAGAAAATGTGTATGAACCTCCAAAATCAATCAATCAATTAATCAACCTGGGACTTTCTGGTCTTTTTATCAGTCTGGATGTGACCTCAAGAGAGGCCGCTTATAGCATCCTTGGAAAAAAAAACTCCTACACCAAGTTATAATATGAAAATACACTTTAACAAATTGCATTTAAAAATCCAATTAAACAAATTAGAGTATAGAATAACATAGAACATAGAATAGAACAAATAGAATATAGAATGAATAGAATATTAAAACACAACTGAATTAAAAGAAGTTTAGAAACACAACAGTAAAAGAGTACAGCACCCACCTATTCCATTAAAAAACTCCTTCCTACAACATGCAGTCAATTGCCAAAAACCAGTTTGCATTTTTTTTAAAAGGTCTTTATCTGTCAGCAGAACAACGAGGGCAGCATAGCATTCTCTGGAAAAAAGGTGCCACAATGTGGGAACCCCCTTAAGAAGTCTCTCATAGACTAGGGTTCATTCCAGGATAATAAACATGGCAGTGAGTGCTGCAGTTACTTTATTCAGTGCTTCTCTAGTGAGCACTTAACTGGAGGATTTTTTTTTTTTAAAAAAATAAAAGATAGGAGGAATTTCAGCATCACACTTGGTGGGATCTCTGGGAGCATGGCATTTTCCTCATCATGCTTGATCCAATACCAAGCCTTGTACTTTTCCTGTGTAAAAGAAACAGTATTCGCAGAGAGAGGCTTTCTTATCTAACCTTTACCTCTGCAGTTTTTTATGCCCGTCAGATGTTAGGGGAGAGGAATGGGAAATATAAATGGAAAGACTATTTGAAAATATCCTAAAAATGTTTGAAAAACATGTTGAGGAACCCTAAAAAAAAGAATCTTGGACTGATAAGAATTTTTGCAGTTCAGGACTTATTTGGTACAGGATTCACTTGCAGCTGTATAATGTGGAAAATGCAATTTTCTGCATGGAAAATAGTATCTTAATGCAGAAATATCAATTGCTGCACAGAAAGTACTGTTTTCTATGCAGAAAATGCTATAAGCAGGGATTGATTCTGTGTAAAGTTTGTACACAATTGATCTGCATAGAAAAGAGCATTTTCTGTGCAGAAAACTGCATTTTTATGTGCAAGAATTGAAATTTTCACACTGAAATATTTACCAGACAGAAAATGTTATAAGAGGGATTTATTCTGTTTAAAATTCACACATGGCTGATTTGCATAAAACATATCATTTTCTCTTCAGACAACTGCATTGATATTTCTGCATTCAGACACTATTTTCATAAAGATGCTATTCCCAATGCAGAAAATGTAATAATTGGGGATCTATTTGCACAACGTTGATTTGCATTAAAAAACAGCATTTTCTGTCCAGAAAACTGCATTTTCTGCACATGAATGGATATTTCCGCACTGAAATGTTATTTTACCTTTTGTAAAATTCACAGATGACTGATTTGCACAGGAAACAGTATTTTCAGTGCAGAAAAATACATTTTCCTGCATGGAAAGTACTATAATAAGGGATTTATTCTGTATAAAATTCACACATCAGTGACTTGCACAGAAAACTGCATTTTATGCTATTTTCTTGCACAGCATTTTTTGTGATGAAAACTGTATTTCAACACAGAAGTAGTAATCCCTGTATGTAATTTCCTGCACAGCAAATGCTATAATTACGGATTTATTTGTACATGGTTGAGTTGCACAGAAACAGCGTTTTTCATACAGGAAACTACATTTTTTTTCCCCACACAATTTGTCACTTCTGTGTTGAAATATTATTTTCCATATAGCAAATGTTGTTTCGCCCAAAGCCTAAAGCAGGCAGATCAGAATTCTGCACAGAATAAATCCTGAACTGCAAATAGTCATTGAAAATAGTGAGTTTTTGAAGATTTTCTCACAGTGGGAAGAATACTGATGAAAATAGTCATTGCTATCTTCAAAGGAAACTTAGTGAAGAATAACATCCCTAATGGGAATAACGTGGGATACGGCATGAAGGGCAGGGACAGAATATGAAAGGAGGAGTGGCCATTGTATCCATTTAGGATCCAAAGTTTGTAACATGGATATAATAATCTAAGGTTCTGATGCAACAAAGCATGTGGCAGAGAACAGCTAAACTTCAATATTCTTTCTTTCTTTCTAAATGAAGAAGCTTTAGCTGCTGCATCAGAGCAGGAAAATAAACACCATGCACGCACAGGCTTATAAATCCAGTAAGGAACAGACACACAAAGACTGCTTCTAGTCTCAGCTGGAGTGGGACATTAAACACACATGTAGCCACTCAGCAAATTAATCTTTTAAAGAACACTGAAAGAACAAATGCTTAGGATAGAATAAAGGCGTCTTTATGAAACTTGTGCATCCACAAAGGCCAATCCTACAAAAAGGTTCCAAGCATTACTGTAGAAAATATTCAAATTCTCTTTTAAAATCTCACCTTGATCTCACCCACCTTGATTTTATTGTTTATTTTTAGATGGATCATAACCAGATTTTTTTTTTTTTGGCCTGGAAAAATTCTTAAATGAAATAATCTTTCTTCACATGTGCACAAAACAGCAGGAATTTTAAAAGGAATAACTCTATGCACTGGAATATTACTCATTTCTAGTGGGAAGAAATCAAACTAAATGAAGCTGAGCAGTTGATTTTAATCGAGAGGATATGAAAGCACTTTCATACTTAAGAAAAACTAAACTTTGCCAGTTCATTTTACATATACTGCTACCTTTCACGTGCAAAGACATTTGATCATAATTATGTCTCTTCTACCAAAGAGAAGCTGAGTAAAAGGGAAATTCTGAAATGAGACTGCCAACTGGCACTATCATTTTGAACCAAAAGGACAGACTGATACAAATTAGTTCAGAGCATGCTGGAACTTTGCTTACATGTAAATGAAAATAAAAAGAAAGGGAAGAACATATCAGAAAGCCCTTTAGTTTTACATCTAAAATTGAAATTGGGGAAGAAAAGCATACAGCTCCATCGTTTCTGAATGCTACGATTCAGCAACATTGAGGGGAGGGCTTCCCACTTCAGCTAACACTACCCATTTTTGTTTTCATAAAGCAAAGCCTGAGCTGCACAGAAAATGGCAGCAGCAGAGGCAGAACATTTGAAGGGAGGAGATGGGAGAAGTAATTCTATGAAATAATGTTTACAATCTTATTCTTGCTAAGTTTCATTTTTTGAGAAACTTTTATTGAAAGAAATATAACTTTAAAAAAATTCAACATAACAAAATAAAATTTACAGACTGTCAGCATTCTTTAACAACATATGTAACAAACACATGTGCATACATTTCGATTTTGTTCTAAAGGCTGACATGAGAGCCAGGTGGATCTAGAGTATCTCTGTTAATAAAACAAAATAAATGGCTATCAATCTGTAATAAAGGAGTCATCATGGAGTTCTTTTCTTGAATTGCTAACCTGTTATGTTAGATTTTCCATGAGAACAAGAGACCACAACTTCTCATACCAACAGTTAAAGATAAATTATGTAGGCCTTTTAATTTTTGAGCAACCACTATACAATCTGCAATAACAAACAAACAAAAATGATGCTAGTTTTTCTTATTAATATGATTTTTGTTTTCTTCTGAGAACAGTGTATTTTTTGTTATTTTTAAAACTCATTTCAATGAAAACGTCCAACCATAATCTTTGGACTTTAGCACTACACCACCACAAGTGAAAGGAAAGGTATCTACAGCATTATAGTTTCTTCAGCACTTGGCAGGTATTTGTTTATATATATAAATGAGTTTCAGTAGAGTACTATACTACTGATAAAGCATTATAAAACATTGTTCACATATCTGAGCTGAAATTGATTTTAATGGAGAAGGTTTCCATGGCGAGGACCATAAAATTATCTTCTGTTACATACCCTAGATCTTTTCCCCAGACCAATTTTGGGATTAAGCGTCACTGAATTCCGTGGGACATTTATGCATGTAATGGTAAAACATGGTTTAGCAACTAAGCACATGAGCAGAAAAAAGACTATGTTTGCACACTTTCCTCTCCTCCTCCCACACAGGATTGAGTTCCCACTTGTCCAATCCCTGGCTTCTTGTTCCATGCTCAATAGAAACTGTGGTTTGAAACAACTTGTAGTCAGTTGCTAAACAAGTCAAACCCTGAATTGTTCAATTAGTTTATTTAAGCAGCAAATGCTTATCTTAACTACAATTCCTAGTTTACAGGTAAAAACAAGCCAGAAATCGGACAAAGGGAAATGGAATTCTGAATTCTTCCCCTTCCTGACTGTGTGAGGGGTGGAAAGATTCTTTTTCTTACGCACACAGCACAACTCTATGGTTTAGTGTTTATTGCAAGTACAATCAGTGGGAGGTACTTTTAAGAAGACATGTACAGTGTTACATTACACTACTTAGGAACTGCTGTACTACCAGTTACTTTCTCTAGCTAGGCTTCTTCTACTTAAGGTTGACAACTGATTTTGTTCTAAAAATAATGTGTGTGTGGGGTGTGTGTGTGTGTATATATGTGTGTGTGTGTGTATGTATGTATGTGTATATATATATATACACACACACACACACACACACATACACACACACACACACACACACACATCCTAAAGCATCTGGAACCCTTTCACACTGCACAGTTACAGTGCCAGGGATTTGCAGTATTCTCAACCAGAGATTTCTAGTGTCTCACAAACTACTAACTTCAAGATTCCAGGGGATGCAGCCATCACAGTTAAGGTGCTATAATTATCGCAGAGTGCTATAATTCTGTAGCATGAAAGGGCCCCTGGCTACTTGAAAAGCAAAGGCCTGCTTGAACAGATAGATGTTAACTGCTCATCTCAAAATTAGAAGAGAGGAATACCAAGGTTTTTCCCAATTTTCGTATAGCAAACAAAAAGTTCCTACATTTTTTTTTCCAGGTCACTGTAAACCCAAGGTAATAAGACACAAAGCAAACCCCACCCGAGGCCAGTCTAAGGACACAGATAAGGTTTCTTAAAATGACAGATATTTGGTGAAACATAATCGCTCCATCCGGTATTATTCATACCATTCCAGGTTATATTTTTATCTCTTCAGGTACTATTTCATATACAAAAATAGTAAAAAGGGGTCAGGAGCAGAATTTATGCTGCTTACAGTACATCCATGGTAACTAAACGGTTTGGAAATCAAGGAACTATTGAACAACCTAATACAAAACAGAGCAATTGAGAACAAAGTAAAGTAGAGGGCTTATGCTTTTTTGAAAATACATGAACTGTAAACTCATGCATGAACCTCACCTGTTTTAACAATTCCTGTTTTTATATTTTCCTCCAAATTATAAACAGTAATTTTTATAAAGTTTTGCAGTGCCATTCCATCTTGAAACAGCAATTGCTGCAATTTTATAAACTCCAAAAATTTCCTATGCCATTTTTCAGCAGATAATTACAATTCCTTTTTCTGATTTTTTTTTGGGGGGGGGCGAGTAGGTATAATTGTTTCTTATTGGTTCACAGTCATATCACATTTATGCTGGGGCCTGTATATTTAAATTTTGTTTTAAAATATAATTGAAAAAATATAGATATAATATAAATGTTTATAAAATGTTTATAAAATATTCATAATATAAACATAAATATATTCAAAATGTAATTTAATACATATATATATATATATGTGGGTGTGGGTGTTATAAAAATGTTTATAAAATAAAATATTTATAAAATATCCATAATGTAAATATTCATAAAACTAAAAAACCAGTCTTTATGCTAAATTATCTAGTATGCAGGGTAACCCTACACATACATACATTCATACATAAGCCCCTGGGGCTTATCCAGTTGCTAAACCCCTTATTTCAAAGGATTTACCTCAAAACAATTAATGGTAGGCCACTACCATGACCTAATTTATGACTGAGCATCCTAGTCTTTTCCAGCTCTTTGGAGACTTTCTGAGCCCTAGGAAAAAAATAAATAAAAAGAAAGGAATTTCGTACTTTCTTACCTAACCCACAGAAGCCAGAAATTATGAAAGCCAAAACCTTATGAAAATCCTGAGAACACAACGAATACTTGGCAACCACGCAGTCTTAAATAAGGAAAAGCATTATGCTAAAAAGTACTAAAACAATGCAGGCACATGTGCAAATATAAAAAAGGAGTTTATCTGGAAAAAGAAAGAAAGTAAGAATTGTACAAAGAGACTTCCAAATAAAAAGCAATAAAATCATGCAACTTAATTTGTTGCAGGATGTGTAGAATATTCACAAACTTCTCATTCTTAGTGAGAGAGGCTGTCTTGATACATCAGGTTGCCTAATTGATGTAGGCAGTTTGTCTCAATCCACTGAGTTAAATGAGATTTGCTAGTATATAACTGCAGTTCCAAAAAATGCTTACTGGAGAACGGGGATAAGGCTCATTTATCTCAATGGGAGCAACTTCTGAGTAGAGGGGTTTAGGACTGCTCTGTCAATTATATTAAAATGTAGCAGAGAAACTGTAAGTGCATAGTCCTAAGATCCCTTCGTAGCTTCTTATCACTGGCTCTAGAGATTTAGAAATGTTTCCTTTATTTGGAGTTTTCTACCCTTTCAGTTTCTCACACTCTTTTGCAGAATGAGAGTTTGAGAGATGCAATGAAACAGATTCAATATAGGAATAATTAACGGGAGAGCAAAATCAGGCAAGTGATCCTCCAGTGATTCATTTCTGGCCCTTTATGTGAAAATAAATGAAATTAAAACACAGCTGTAAGTTGCAAAAAGACTTCCCCTTTTTTGTACTGTGAGACATCGTGTGCTCAAGAGAACAGAGCTGTGGAAACGAAAGTCTGCATGCATGAGCAGCTTGGGCTGTTCAGAAGAACTGGTTTATAATGCTAAATAATGGAATAATTTTCCTAGCAATGTCCTTGGTAAGCACACGGCGCGTGGCACGCTAACATTAATTATACAGTCCATTTTCTTCTCAGTTTCCCTGAGTTTAGCAGTTGTGAATTGGTGAATCTTGTTCACTGAGATGAAGCTCTTGAGGGCGTCAGATAAAGCACTCAGCTAGTGGGAAGGTCTGGGGAAGGCCCTTTCTCCTGACATTACATAACAGATGTTCATCCTTTTTCATGTTAAAAAACAGTCTGGGAAGAGTAAATACTGACTGCACGCAACATGGATGGAAAAATTCCACAACTTCATATTCAAATTAAAATTTCAACAGATGGGAGGCACAGCACAGTTCACATGACTTCGTTAATATTGTTAGCTTGGCTGCTAACAAGCACCACTGTCGTCTCACTGATAATTGTTCAGCAGTTTGGCTTTAAAGACACACACACACAAAACACGCACACGCACACACGCACAACTGCACTTCTTCCTAATTTCTTGTATTCATACATCCTTTTTTTAAATGCAGGATCAGACATTGCAACAGACAACTTAGTTGTCACTCTCTTTTGTTTCCAGGCATCCAGAGACTCAGATTGTCCTCAAGTTGTCCATACAAACCTCAATTCAGCTCAACACAAGCTGACCCAAGCTGCCGCAACCTAGCAAGTTATATAACTGCAGAGCCTAGTGTAGGAGGTAACTGACTCAGTGCTTATCCTTAATAACCATTAAGAGCAGCACACAGATACACGCAGCAGGAGCTCTGCAAGAATAATTCCCATGCATTTCAAGTTCTATGAGCCAAGAGAAGCCATGATGACCCCCATTGAACTGCCATGTCTAAAAGTATGCCTTGGGAGTCTTCACACGTTCAGTGTATGAAGAATGAATGGTACGAGAATGTTTCTTTTATTCACTGACACACACACACACACACACACACACACACACAAATGAGCTGTTTCAGTCATCTTGTGCTGAATGTGGAGATTCAGTCAACAGCATCTCTCCCATGTGCTATCCTAATGGCTATCATTAGTTATTTATAATGCTATAATGTTGCAATAATTAACATCCGTAGCATTCTTATGGCATTTACAACCATGTGCTGAATTCAGATCTTGGCAGGGGGGAAATGCTCAGCCAGCCGCTCAGCCACATCCACTTTCTATATAGGTTGACAAGATAGGCCACATCTGATTGAAATCAGACCCCCCCCCCAGTGGCTCTTCCAAGGAACTTCCAAGATTCTGTGGGCTTGATTTCTAAGGAGAGCATCCACCTTCAAGTTTAGAGAAAAAGAAACCCACGAAGGACAGAAGATGTTAAGAAGTGAAATGACGTTTAATCCCACATGTCTACATTTCATTGTGAAAAACCTCACAAATCTTACAAAAATTCAGAAATTACACTTCACTGAACATCTAAATCCTACTGATAGTCCCAAATAAAAAGATCCACGGAATCAATTATCAGGTTCCCACTGACCCAACAGCTCTCTCCTGGATAAGAATAATAATTAGGTTTTGGCTGCCTATATTTTATATATATGTATGTATGTATGTATGTATGTATACATATATAGGCAGCTGAAACTTAATTATTATTCTTATATATGTTATATATATTATACTTATATATATGTTTTTATATATATATCTGTATATTTACAGAGTCAATGACATAACATCTTCTGTCTTTGTATTGTTAAATCTTTTTTAGAAGTATCTGCACTGATCTAATATTAGAATGCACACTTGCTAGCGCAGTAGGTGCACGTAACACCACACACACAGTTGTTATAACAGAAATTTTTGTCTGCCATGTAATAATTAACAGGGCAAGTGTGAAGAAAAAAGATATAATGTGCTTTAAAATAATCCAGTAGCTTTGTTTCTCTTCTTTTTTCACTAGTTCTGTATCACGTATCTACTCCATCCAGGCTTCTCCAACCAGGGGCCTTCCAGATGTGTTCAATTATCTCAAAACACCATGGATGAGAATAATGGGATTTGTAGTCAAACACATCTAGATGGCACCTGTTTATTAAAGCTGCCTTAAAAACAGGTTTGTGAGAAATTAGACCAACATCCCCCAAGTCATTATCAGCATTTTAATGCACATTTTAACGCACATTAAAATGTCAGAGAGTCAAAAAATGAGCAAAATTATGTAAAGCAAGTAGGTAAATAAATGCTTATTTATAAACACATTGGCAGGTTGCAGAATGATGAACAGAAGCTATTACAAGTGGAATAATAGTGGAGCCTGCATTTAACAGGCAGCAGCTTGCAACAGATATATACAATGACTTGTATATGACAAAGAGGTCTGCTCTATTTTCTTAGATATGGGGTAGGCAACTGTGTTGGGGCCAGTAGCTAATTTTGCTCTCGTTTCCAACACTTCTGCAGACTGTATCCTACCAACATGCCAAAATACAGTTTTCTTCAGTGTCTCTTTAAAAATGGTGAGTGGGGATAATTTTGAGAGTGAATCCAACAAGAGAAATATTTAGGGGTGGCCAAGGGTAGTTTTGCATGTTTTGGGACATTTAAGGGGGCTTTCTGTGCAGTTTTTAGGTGAAAAATCACTTAAAAACCATGATAATTTTTATTTTAAAAATTGGGGAGAGTTGAGGGCTTGAGAGATTGGTGGGGGGCTGCAGAAGCCATGAAACCAAAGTCCAGAGGCTGCATGTGAAGCTGTGGGGTACACCTTCCCTACCTCACTCACAGTAATCATCTCTGGTTTCTGAATCTTAACTTTTATTTTGCAGAGCATCCTCCCCAAAAACTGAGAGCAACACACTTTCTTTTTAATGATATATTCAGACCAGAAAGACAGAACTAGTTTCACAGTGCAACCTAATTTCTGTCCTTTCTGAGAGAAGTGTTCAGTTATGCAAATCTCCAGAACCCTACTACTCAGCAGAAACAATTCTCTCCTTGCTGACCCCCCACCCAAGAAACAATGTGAACTGAAAAATCTCACTTCTTTCACAGACGTGTTTCCTTCCATCATGGCTGTTTAGAAAATGACGTGCCAAGACTGCAATTTTTCAGGGACAAACATGCAGAGAACCTGCAAGACTGTATCTTCCAATATGGCATGTGTGATAGTGAAATTTCTGTCAAAAGGAACATGGAAAAAGCAAATCCCCAGTGTTATGAAACCAAACAAACATGGTTACCATGTTTTTATTAAATAAATTTGGTTGAGTGAGGAGGGCTTCTCAAGTTAAAAGTATGGTGTGGTACTTCACAATAAGAAGGAAGCCTGCTTGAACACTGTTGGATCTGAATCATTTGTGACCCAACAAGCTGTACACAATAGGTCAATAAATCTCCTATTTTTACTTGACTGCCTGAGAGTGCAAAAACAGGAGATGAAACAGCAAATGGGTTTGGTTAGGTGTGTTGCAAGCTGTACAAGTCTGCACTCACACTTTTTGAAATTTAAGTATAAAGTGTCATTTATGAAGCAAAAAGCATATGGTTGTAAACTGTTGTTAGACACATAGGTTAAAAATTCAAATTATATTTATTGCAAAATGATGAAAATGCATTACTACATATTTCAAGCAGAACAGCAACTTAGTGTCATCAGCAGCATCAACAGTTTTATCCCACTTTTCCTCCAAGGAATTCAAAGCAGCAGTGATGCCCCTCAGCTTATTCCCATGCAGGCTATGCTGAAAGTGTGTGACAAGCTCAAAATCTTCCAGTGAGCTTCCCAGGTGCGGTTTGTGAATCCAGGTTTATCCAGACCTGGTTTGAGCCTCTCCATTATAACATATGGGTTCTCGTTTGGAGCACTTTTTTCTTTTTTCTTTAGACAGGGAAAGCTTTCTAAGGATGTTGGTGGTACTATATGTTTAGAAGGAGAGGAGGGAAATAATCAGTAAAAGGTCAAAGAAGGACAGAACTAAGGAAATTCTGGTCTTCCAAATGTTTTGGATTTCATAATTCCTTATCACTGGCCAAGGAGGCTAGGGACTTCTCAGAGTTCAAGAGCATAACATTTACTGCTTCAGGTTTAAGAATGTCTCCATACATGAGTCATGAAAAAGGTCTGGCCTCTCGGATACATATGACCGCTCAGCCCCTTTTTCCAGCCTCCCAAGTATCCCTGATGATAATGGGGCAAAGCCACTGGTGAAATCTGATGATGTAATCTACTGTTATTATGATCTGCCACTGAAATTCAGTTGCAAAACTGTAAGTCAAAATTGCAGATCAACAAGATATATAGAGCAATCCAAACCCATCCTTCCCACCCTAAGAAGAAAACCCCATGACCAAAAGCTAGAGATTGGCAGTGACAAAGCATTAATAGATGCAGTAATTCATTTAAAGTGGCAACAAGGAAGTAGGGATTTAAAGAAGAAATGACTTTACAGTGAGAATCGGGGTTTGGGTTTTTTTTAAAAAAAAATAATTAACTTTTCCTTAATTTCTTAATCTAGCAGCTCTTTTCTTTAAATCTAGTTGTATGTCAGACAGAAATTAAAGCAGGGACTCATTAAAGAGGGAAGCAATCAATTGTCTTGAACGCAGAGGCTTACAGAAGAGAAAGGATTAATCACAGAAACTTCCCAAATGTCAAAGCCATTTCTTGACTGCAAATTCCTTGCCTGTATGGTGCATTGGACTCTTAGTCCCCCAAGAATCACACAGTTTTACCTGCCTATAGTATGCGTATTGTGTGGCTTCCACTGGGTTGCCCCAAGTTTGGATTAACAGCCTAAAAACTGGAAAGGGCTCCTGTCTCTTTAATGGTGGTACAGAAGAGGGAATTGCAGCCGGTGCTGCTTGTCACGCAACCCAGTATGCCAAATATTTAAGACAGTCAAGATATTTTGTATTTAAAATCCCCTAGTTAATCACAGTTTATTATAGAATTAATTTTTCTGTATTTAGTTGAGGTCAATTTATTTCATAATACATCACAATAAACAAACAAATAAACAAATAAAACAATAAAGTAAATAATGAATGCAGTAAATATAAATAGTCTGCATACTGACTAAAATAAATTGATCAAAAACAAATAAGCAAAAATGTATAGGCCCTCAACCACTTGGCAATCTCTGGTCCCATGTAGTTGCCCACTCCACCATAAATAGATTTTTCTCCTTTCTTTGTATGGTCTATTGCAGAGGTGGGCAAAAGTGATCCTACAGACCAGGTGCACACCCCCCTACTGTCAAAACTTTTTTTCCCGCCAAAATACCTTCTACAAGGTATGGAGGCATTTCCACCACGTTTTGTCCCTCTGGGCCATTTTAGGAGATCCCTTTTTTGAAACAGGAAGGGAACAGGAAGTGACTGTTTTCTATATAGAAGGCCAACCATAAGCCATAATGGCCTCTTTTTCAATAGGAGAGGGGGGGGAACGATTTCTCCCAGCCTCATCTCCCTTTCCATGTCTCAACATGTTTTTCACATGAAGCAGATAGAATTTTGGACATCAGTCTTCCATCCAGCTTGTAGCAGTACATCTCAGAGCCACTCCTGGTGAGCAAGCAAGGAGGGCCAAAAACCCCATATGTGACACGGTATCTGTCAGACTGACTAACAGTTGTACAAACAAAACTCGAGAATAGGGGGAATGAATGTACACAGAAACACTACTACTTTGGACAAACTTTCAGAACCCCCTACCCAGAATGGCAACTGGTCATGCTCACTAGGTAATTCTGTGAGCCATAGCTCCCTAATAGTACCTTTTCCAAGCTTTCAATATAACTTCAGTAGCTTACATACAATTTCAATTGTTTTGAAGTGTTCTTTTGGCTTGGTTTCACAATTATACTTTCCAATATTGCTGTCGGGGAAGTTAACCACACAAGTGACTAAACACACATGGGAGATAGCATCACCCACTGTATGAATGGCTAGGACAAGCATAAGGCACACAGTGAAACAGAAGAAACCATCTGATTACTCTGCCTCAATGACTCTCCTTTTTCTCAGTATGACAGCTTGGCTACTTCACTTCATCCCCAACCATACATTAAGATGGGAAAGACAGATAATTGACTGAAGATTCTACAGATGACTGACTGTGCTATGGAACAATTGCGTTGTGTTACTGTATGGAACAAAGGCGTGCGGAATTCTTCTAAGAGGTATTTGAGAACAAAAGTGAATGATCATGTCTACTGGCATTTTCATTAATGCAAAAACAACTAAATGATGTGAAACCTAATTAAAAAGAGAGCTGTTTTTTTAAATTATTATATTATTTTTAACATCCCAAATTCTCCCATTGTAAAATGTTGTTCCAACATAGTATGGAGTACATTTGCTAAGTTTTCAAAACAAACTCAGATGACAAATGTTGAGACGTACATGGAGTTTGGAGTATCTTCAAGAGATTTGGGATGGAGAAAAAAAAAGTATGCTTTAGAAATAGGAAGGTGGCATTTATATAGAATAAGAGCATAAAGGCACTCAGGCACAGCATGGCACAGACGTTCACTGCCATACAGATGCTTATTTCTTATCACTTCATCTCGCACATAAGATCAAATGAGTATATTCCTTTGCACCCAAATGGGGCATGGGGGACAAATTCTTTCAACATGCAACATCAGTGAAAAAGGACAAAGAAAGCTGGTGAATCTAAAGTCAGGGGCCACAAATGGAGCCAAATAAACCTAACTACCTTCCTAAAATTAGGAAAAAGGCATATCTATCATTCTTCCAGGTGGCAGATACACATGGGCTTTAATGTTGAGAATGAGGAATGCTGGGGTAATAGACATTTACTGAACTTGGAAATACGTTTCTAAATCACTAAAATTTCTCTGTAATTTTTTTTTTAAAAATAGCACTCTTAGAACTGGTTTGCACATGATTTGGGAGTCACGTACATGTACCTGGTGACCTGCATGTGTGAACATGCCATCAAAAATCTGTCACCACAGACAGAACTTTCACATGGCATCTCAGCCATAATGCTATCCTCAAATCAGCTGACTTGTTGAGCTGGCAGTCAAAGTTAAGTCTATAGAAATGACATGTAAAAGCTAAACAGGATAGAAGATCTGAATCTCAGTTCCCCAAATTAGCACAGACTTTTTAAGTGGGAGGGGGAACAGTCAATACAGATTATAGATATCTTTTTCAAAATTTTCATAAAACCTGTAAACAATTTTTGCTACCTTGCATTTTTATTACTGAAAACAATAACTTAAAGGCAAAATTCAGCTGCATGTAATAGCCGACATTCAGTTACAGTGCTCTGATCCCAGCTTACATGTTTTAGGACCTTTTTATTTAGCCATTTCAAAGATCATTAGAATGCTGCCATCCACTGTCTCTTTAAAATATTGCAACCAGCTACAGAATTGCCTCATCTGCAACAAGATTGGTTCCAGCACAACAGGTAAAATACTTCCAGATTAACTCTCTGCTAACCTTGAAACACCAAACCTATTCTACACACAGGAAATACAAAACAATAAGTCCCAGTCCAAACATGTTTTGAGGTACATTTCACAAGAGTATTTACTGCACATAGTTCAATTAAGGTAAAGCTACTAAAGGACAATTGTGTTAAAGACAAAGCAAAACAAAACTTTAGGCACAGATCCTTTAAGTTTCTTCCTACAAGAGTCTAGTTCTCCTTATCTGGTACAACTAAGAGAAAAATAAAATCCCAAATCATATCTGTAATGATCAAATAGGGTTTTTTTCCCCTTATCTTTTTCAATACAGTTTGGTTTGGTGGGTCAGAGCCCTTTTGTATTTAAGTTAGTGCTTAGAACTCTAATTCTGTTTTCAGTGAGAAGACTCACTGACATAAACAATGAACTTTATGGAGTCTATATCCATGAATAATAAGCAAAATACAGATATTAGAAGGAAACCAATCAGTGCACTTGAACAAGAGTTGTTTGATAAAGCCAAACCATTTCTTCTGCTAGTTGGCTAGAACTGCATGTTGCATTAAATCTGTATCTGCTGCCCAAAGTAGAATGCCGACCTTTAATTTTCAGTTATCTTAAATATGGCTAAGACAACAGATAAACCATACTCAAAACTGGTTGACAAGAACATTCTAGAATGTCAAACAGCTAGAAAAGTTTTTGTCTCCTGCCCAAGTTATCAAGAGGGCACAACCAAAAAGACTGACACCATCCATCTAGCTTCACACATCAAACTCTGGTGCTAGCCACAAAGTTGGGCAGGTAGGGATAGTAGAGGGTACTTCAGGTATGTGGGTCCCAAGCCACATCCAGTTTCATATATAATTATCAAGACTTTGGAGTAAAGTTAAATATGTGGTTTTCATTTTCAGCACCTATCTGTCAACTCCTCTCTGATCAAGACTGTAAAGCAAGAAACAGGCAAACTCTCAGTGTTTAACTTGATAACGAATCAATCGTTTTTATGTTTTCAGTTTGACACAACAAAGTTCTATTTTACCATAAAAATCCCAAGCCTTAGCACACTGTGAAATAACTATTTTCTATCCGGTCAACAGACTTTCAGTTGCTGTAAGATATGTGAGTCCCAAGCCACATCCAGTTTCATATGCAATCATCAAGACTTTGGACCAAAATTAAATATGTGGTTATCATTTTCAGCAACTATCTGTCAACTCCTCTCTTATCAAGACCGTAAAGCAAGAAACAGGCAAATTCTCAATGTTTTAGCTCGATAAGGAATTTCTCATTTTTATGTTTTCATTTGACATAGCAAAGCTCTATTTATACCATAAAGAAACCCCAACCTTAGCATACTGTGAAATAATTACTTTCTCTTTGGTCAACAGACTTTTAGTTGGTTTAAGAAAAAGAAAAAGGTCACATTAACAATTCTATACTATGCATGTTACATACTGATATTACACCTTCAAACCACAACTCTCATTTTTTGAGCAGAGTGCTGTACTAAGGTCAGGAAGACTAGCGCCATTTCTGCACTAGACTGTTATAGCGCTATGATTCCACTTTCAGCATTCTATGGAGTCCTGGGGTTTGCAGTTTCGGGAGGGGCCAGCTGGTCCCTCCTGAAACTGCAAACTCCAGGATTCCATAGGATGTTGAAAGTGGAATCATAGTGCTATAACAGTCTAGTGTAGAAATGGCCTAAGGTTCAAATCTTACTTGGTCAAAAACTTACTAGGTAAACCTAGGACAGTAACAACTTCTCAAACTCATGAAGCTCACAGGATTGTTGTGAAAACAAAACAGAGGAGAAGTATCACAAACACTACCTTAGGCTGCTAGGAGGGAAACAGTTATAAACACAGCAAGTAAATACAGTAAATAAATAAAACTAAATGTTAACACTTACTATTCACAATGTCTCCCTGAAGCTGAAGAATTTGTGGGACTGGCATTGTAAGAATAACCACATCAAACTGGTCTGATGAGCCTGTATTAACAAAGACTTCCCATTTCCCATCTCTGAGGTTGATCTGAGTAACTTGATGATCGTAGAAGACATCTGCATCTGCTTCAGAAAGTAACAAAATTACTGTATGTTTGAGCCAATTAAAGACTTAACAGACACAGAAAAGGGCAATCAAAATGGCCAAGGGTCTGGAACTATTTCCATATATTGAAGCATTACAACTTTTGACTACAATATTGGTTTTTAAACTGAACAAGAAGGAGAGGTAGCAGACAAGGCAGAGGTATATAAAATTATACTTGGTGTGGAGAAAGCGGGTAAGGTGAAAACTATCTCCTTCTCTGACTGTTGTGATTTTCAGGACAAGCAAAAAGAAGTATTTCTTCACATGGCACAAAGACAAACTATGGAATCCACCACAAAAGATGCAGTGACGAAGGCCAATAGTGATTTTTTTAAAAAAAGATCAAATTTGTGCAAAATGGCTGCTAGTTAATATGTTCCATTCTACAAAATTAATGTACAAGGGCTATCAACAGCTACCAATTATGATGATTATCTATTAACTCCAGCAGTGGGATTATCTATTAACTCCAGCAACTATAACAGTATAGTTCAGAAATGTTTCTAAGGCCATTTCGGAACCATACTGTTATAGTGCTACTATTCCACTTTCAACATCCTGTGGAATTCTGGGATTTGTAGTTTACTGAGGCCAAAGAGCTCTCTTGCTGAGAACTCCAAAGGCCTCTTCCTAAACTGCAGGATGTTGAAAGTGGAATAATAGCATTATAACAGTGTAGGGCAGAAATGGCCCAAATATCAGATGCTTGAACACGTGAGTGAAAGGATGCTATTGCTTTTATGTCTTGCTTTGTGGGCTTCCCACAGACCACTTTGAAAACAGACTGTTGAATTACACAACTTTGCTCTGATTCAGCACAGAAGTTATCATTACGGATACCTGGGTCTTATCCAGACTATGCAGGCTATGGCAGCATGCACTGGTAGCTGGTAGCTCGCATGTCAACAGGACAATGAATCCATTCTGGAGTTTACTTTCAAGTTTAAAAGAGCTATCCAAGATACTGAACCCTATCCTCTCCAATAGGTTCCTTTAAAGTTCAGACTAATACTCAGAGGCGACTCACAATTGCACTGAAATGGGATTTGGAATGTAGATCTTCCTAAATTTTGTTCCTGTAGGCAAGAATGAATAATTTTACTTTTTTTTTTTTTTTTGCTGTCCAGAAGTCTTTGGAAACCACAGCTTTTGAAGACAATTTTCATTTCAGGACTTATTCTATGCAAATTTCTGCAGTGAAAATAGCATTTCCTGTATAGAAAACAAGTATCTGTGCAAAGCTGTTATTTTCTGCACAGAAAATACTGTCTCTTCTATGTAGGAAACCTGTCACTTTCTGTGCACAAAACCACATCCATTTTTTTGTGCAGAGTAAGTCCCGCATAACAGAGATTCTCACTCAGCTAGGATCCTCCTTGTCAGGGTTTCTCAACACTTGAGAAACTCATTTTAATATCATTTTCAGATATTTCAAATATTCTTTCCATTTCTACACAGAAGCCACCACAAACTTCCACTGACATCATGCTGTGTCAAGAGTTGACAAAAGCAAGATGGCTGACTTTGTCTCTCAATACTGAGAAGCAGTATGTTTCTATGTTTCTAGAATCATATTAGCCTACATGTGCATGCAACTTATCTAGATCAGGGTGAGAAGATCTGCTGGTAGAGCCCCAGGTTATTTCTAGCCAAGGGTTTCAAACTCTTGACTGCCTTAACAGCAACAAAAACTAGAACTCTTTCCCCATCCCATCCCCAAAATTAGATCCCTGAACAGCAACACCTGGGGGAAAATCAGGAATGGATTTTTGGGTTAAAAGATTTGTGAACTTGGTTCTGATAGTGATCACAATTTCATGGGCTGAGCATAGGCTCAGACATACTCTGCTCCTTAATCCTGCCCTTCTGAGCCACCATTTTACATGTGGCTCTGGAGGTTTTAAAGAAAGGGTGGGTAGCCTGGAGATTTTAGCTCTGGACTCCCTTGGGGTCCCTTCCAAGTCTACATTCCATCCCTTAAAAGTCTACTATTCTCTGCTTCTTTTAACTAGACATCACGATTCCGTTAAAAAAAATGGATTCTGCAAACTTAAAAGATTCCACAACTCTGATACAAAGACACCCTCTCCCCTGTGGTGTAACTTGGCATCTACAACTTTAGTTGAGGGAATTCCAAAACAAAGATGGGAGAAGCCACAATTCAGTGACCTCTTCTCCTGTTGTCTGTTTTTGGACTACAGCTCCCATAATCCCTAAACCAGCACAGCCAAGACCCATGCTGGCTAGGGGGTTCTGAAAGTTCCAAACCTATTATACCTAAAGTGGCAGAGCTGCCAGATGTGTGTTTGTGTGTGTACATATCAAGGGTGTGGAGGCTTGCAGAATCCATCATAGTGATCCCCTCTTACCTGCAGTCTCGCTTTTTGTGGTTTACACTTTTCCCCAGTCTGAAAATATTAAATATTAAATGGAAAATACCAGTGTCCAAGTGACAAGACCCACACAGCCTATACTACTGGATAGTATGAAGCCCCTCTATGGTCCCTGCAAAACTAGAGGGACACTTTCAGTAATGCCAGAGCCATTTGGCATTTACAACTTTGCAGGGACCATAGAGAAGCTTCATATCATCCTGTAGTGTGAAGCCTCTATGGTCTCTATGAAGCTAGAGGGTTTGGTACTATTTGTGACTTTAGGTATCCATGGGAGGTCTTGGAACGTACCCTCTGCAGATAAAGGGAGATTACTGAATTTTTTACTAGAAACATGCTAGCTACTGCAAATCACAGAACTGCAAGTTGGAAGGGATCCTGAGAGTCATCTAGTCTGACCAGAAGTCAGTGTAAAGTTCCATTAAATGTAACAGGACTTGCTCCTCACTGAGTACAGAATTGTGGCCCTACCTACCCTGTGTGTTCTTACCAGACAGTAAGTTCCAATAAAACCAACAGGGCTTGCTTCTGATTTGACTCACATGTTTGGATTTGAAACACCTTTTGATTTCACTTGCCTTATTGGATTCCATTCTTTCATATTGGTTTGTACTGTGTTTTTTTCAGTGTCAGGTAGACATTGATTTTTTTAATTGCACTCTTGTATTGATTCTTGTTGCTGCGTTACATTTATCATTTTTGCTTCTTTATGTTTTTGTTAGAATATTCCTGTAAATCCTTATTAAAATGGTGTCTTATTAATTCAATGAACAATGAACAATAAATACAATTCCAAGTGCTAATTATTAATGCTTATAAAAGTTACTTTTTTAGACTGTAGCTCCCAGTATCCTTAAACTAACATGGCCAATGCTGATTAGGGGATTCTGAAAGTTCTAATTCCAAACAAGTAACATTTCCAAGCTCCAAAAAAGTTACTTTGAAAGTCACAGATAGCTTAAGGCCAGAATCCTTAAAGTATACCCACTGTGTACTCACTCTGACATCATCTAGTGACAACTGCAAAGAGTCTGGGGGAAGGCACATAAACAAAGAAATGCCAGAAAAACTAGAAGCACTTTCCCCTCAGAACTGAGGAAACCACTACTCACAGAAGGGATAAAAAAACAAAGCGATGATCGAATATTACTATTTATACCAACCAAAATCTTAGAGTATATTCTTAACAACTACATATCAAACATAACATCCATATACATATACAGAAAGAACTCATATACAAGGTTCTGAGACCACAATGTTATAAAAAAAATGCAACAAACAAACCTCTACACACACACACACACTCATTTTTTTATGCAAGATCATGCAAAAGATTAGTAACATGTTTAAAAGGAGAACAGCTGCTCCTGAAAGATTCCATAAGGCACTTCACTCCCCTTTTTTGGGAATGGGAGAAGGGGTAGACTGGGAGGTTTGGTGTGGCCCAGGGCTACCCATGGCGCTGGGGTTACCCTTTGTCCATCCCTGGTTTATAAGAACTTATTACTGGCCCTCTTTGTCAGAGACTGGAAACAACAAATTGATTAACAAGTTTGGTTATTATTTCAAAAGAAGTTTCTAATGTTTGGGCTCAACTCATCAGATTGACGGATTAGTCCAGAAGTTAACTCCATGCTGTAAATTCACTGATTAACATAGAAGTTAATCCCGTGTCATAAATTCAAAATCAAGTTAATTGATTTTAGGATTTTGAATTCACTAGAGTGGATGGTTTTTCCTCTGGCAGACTCAGTAAGACAGAAAGGCTGGAAGAAGAAGAAGGAGGATCAGGATTGGAGGAAATGGCTTTGTTACTAGGCAGGCTACTCTGCTTGTTGCTATCACTGCTACCACGGATAGAGACAGAGAAAGTTCTGGAAACCCAGCAGAAGCATAGGAAAGGAAGGGGTGGGAATAGGATGGGGGATGTATTTGTTTGGTTAGCTTTCACCTAGCTTTTGCAGAATGTCTGGACATTTTAGGTCTGAAAACATGGGAGTCCCCTCTCTTCACCTGTATTTTTTGGGGGGGCATTGTAGCTCTTCTGTTTTCATCCACTACTGATCTACTCCGGTTTGTACTGTATAATATACAAAGTGAAAAGGTTCAACTCATCCTCATTTTCAACTCTTTTTAGTTCTTCCCTTTTCCCTATCTTCTGATTTCCACCCCCCACCGACTTTGTATATTGCACACTTTGAGGAGAATGGTGAGGCTGAAGTTATTAGTTTGGAGCCAAAAGATTCATTTATTGAAAATCATGGTCTTCACATGTCAATGCCAAAGTAAATGCCATTCAACCTCTTGGTAATTGTTTATTACTCACACAATGCTGGAAACCTAGATTTTAAGTGGAACATATTCTTTAACCCTCCTGTCATTTCCTTTTCTCAGCTTTTCCTTTGATCTAGCATCCTTACTTCTCCATTCTGTTTTCCCACCGACACTCTTCTTCAGATTATCATACATTCTGTGGCAGGGACAGAATTATTCATTTTCTGGTCAAAAAGCAAGTTTCCTGACAGTTACAAAACCCCATGCAGAGGAATAATAGAGGAGGAAGACCTCTGCACCATTTCTCTTGGTATTACAATTTCCCAAAGTGTTGCAAATAAATTATTTTGTGGAGAAATGGATTTTTATGTACAAAACCTGCTGGGGGTTTTTTTGCACAGAAAATGGTTTTTCTATTCATAAAAACCTGTACAGAAACCCTACACAAAAAACCATGTGAATTTCTTCAAAGAATACCAGATAATACTCCACAACACTTTCATAAATTTGAATACATGGAGGCTACTGTGAAGAAATATTTATTTTCTCTCACAGTGGAGAGAAAACTACTCTACTTATTCTTGCTCATATGCAAAGGTGGAATAATTGAGAAATTACATCTAAACTGTGAAGAGATTTCTAAGGTTAGAGTTTATCAGCCAAAAGATACAGCTAGCCAAAATGACACCTTCCCATCTCTGGGAGTGAAAAAAATACACTCAGAAAGTAAACCCTGTTGAGTTAAATGAGCAAAATAGACTCCTGCACTGATCTTTCCAGATCACACTTCTTGACTGGGAGTGGCAACGCAGTGATCCAGCTATGAAGAAAAATGTTCTGCATATGCTCAGAGGCACTCCAAACACTTCTGGTTTAGAATTCTTTATCCTTTATTCAATGACTGATCTTTGTAGCTAGTGACTTGTAGTTGCACTTGAAATGGATAAATATCCTCCAGCTGAAAATAACTCTTTTTTACTACCCTTTAACAAACAGCAGGAATCATATTGCCTGCCAGATGTACTTGGACTACAATTCTCAGCAGCCCTAGCCAGCATAACGAACTGCGAGGACTGTTGGAAGTTGCAGTGCAACAACTCCAAGAGGACCTCATAGTTCCTATATCTGCTTTAACATCTCTCCTTATTAATCTTTCATAAACAAGGTGTTTGAAGGTGAAGTGAACAGGCTACATGCTGATGGGTGTGGAAGCAGGTTAAAAGAGGAAGAGGGATACAATGAGAAATTTAGCAGGTTGCAAGATGTAACCTTGTTGTTTAGGAACACCCTGAGAATTTTCAGGCATGTTGAAATGCTAGCATACCCAGGCAAGCATTGTATTATGTATTTTGCGGTCCACCAAGAGAATCCTAGGCTGGAAGAAGGCAACTTTAAAAAAAGAAATGGGCACTTTTGAAGGTGTCAAGAAGAAATAAATCTCCGGGATCAATGGGGGTAACCTCTTTGCCATTCTCTGTAAATCCCTGGATCTACTTGTTTGAACAATGATAGCTTAACTGATTAAAGAAACCTAGTCACTGGTGGTAATGAATTAATTCTCCAGTTTCTAGCATTTAACTAATGTTGAAACTCTGTTCTCTGTAACTCTGCTTAAGGTCTTAAATGCCCATGTTTCATCCTTTTACTAGTCATATTCTAGAGTTAGGAACTCTTGCTCTTCTATGACAAAGCACTGGAAGATCTACCAGTAGGTCCCATCTATTTTTTTATATATATATATATATATATATATATATATATATATAATATATATATATATTTATATTATATTATCCAAATATATAGGATTGCATTCTTAATATTCACTTTCAAATGTTTCCACAAAAATCATTTTAATATCTGTGCCCCAGAATTTTTCCCAGTTACTGCAAGTCCCACATGTTTTCAATAGACAGGTATTATTCCAGAAACAGTCAATTCTGGAAACCATCCCTGTCAAACATGCCAGATCGTTATTACCTGACTGCTTTAAATAGTGCTTGACAATTGATGAAATTCCCTGAGGTGTGACAAAATTCTCTGCTCCTTCCTTCATCATCATTCCTTCTATCAGGGCAGTCAATGGCTTCAGTACTCCATGAGTCAACAGATCATCATAAAAGCTTTAAAAAAAAAAGTAAGCAAACTCATAAACATACAGATAGTGCTTTAACTAGCCAAGTGGGCATTTACGTTCCAAAATGGAACTGTGGCATTTTCTTCTGAAATATCTATCAAGATGTGATAGGTTCTACAACCATTAAAATAAACAGGAGAAATTTTATACATATACATGTATGCAAATGGGCTTTCAGATTCAATGGAAGATTATTTTATTTTAGTTCAACAAAAAGCACTGAAGACTGGTATCAGAGCTTTACAACCCACTTTGAAGATTTGGTTGACCAGCTCACATGTACTAGAAAGGCAAGTGGTGTGTGGAAGTCTAAGCAACTATTTCAGCACTATGATGTAAGAAAGGGTGAGGAACATTGGTCTTTCAGATGTTTTGGAACTCAAGTCCTATAAATGTTGGCCAGCATTGTCAACAGTGAAGGGATTGTGTGAGATGTAGTCTAAAATGTCTGGAGAACCATAGGTTCCCTTCCCTTAAGGTAAGACAGGATAGCATTGTGAGATAGGATAGCATTATGAGAACTATGTCTGATGTAGAAGCTGCAAAGCTGGGGAGGGTGTGCACCAGGACAAATGCTTTGGATGTAGAAGTTCCCAGGGTGCTGCAGGAAAGGACCTCTCTCAAGTTTCCAGAGAGTTACGGCCATGACTGCACACTTGACATTGGTCAACTGTGGCCTTCCACATGCGGCCCATCAGCCCTAGTTTGCCTAGGCAATAGAGAGATGCTAGGATTTGCACTTCTAGCAGAAGCTGGTGGCTCCAGTTGCTCATTCTGCTGAAGACAGTGTTCAGATACATGGAGCCATGCTCTCACTCAGTTAAAGGTATCTTCAGTGTATTAACATTTATGTTTAGGGACCTCCACTGATGCGTATGGCCTGTCAGTGTCCCTCCAGAAACAGTAAAATCAGACCAGACTATTATTAGCCCAGGATTGTCAACTCATGTGCACGCAAGGGGAATTCAGTCTGCCTTGCTCTTGTGCCTTTACAGAAGTTTGGTGTGTAGGAAGAACAAGTGAAGCTGCCTATAGGATGGATATAAGCACTGTCACCAGTCAGTGTCTTTACACAGAGCTGTCATTAAAGGCATTGTTAAAACAAGAAATTGAGAGAAGTTGGCTGACACCAGGTTTAGGGTGAGAAAAGCCCTGAACATCAAGCTGAAGGCCCCTCCAAGCCAAATTCAATAGTCCAGTATCTGTTGAGTGTATTGGCTGCACTGAGCTGATAAATTAATTTTTCAAACCTGCCCCTAATTCTTAATTGGTAACTAAAACCTGGATTCTATGTCCATATTGATCTCATGTATGAAAATATAAAAATGAGTGGTGGAATATAACTTTATTTTGCTGGAATCTGCAGTTAATCAACATAAGCTGTAGAGTTTGGCACTGCTACAGAAGAAATGGGCAAAGGGGTGCAACAAAATCACTCCTTGTTCAGGCACTTCTTCTCTTAGGGTTGGCCCCACCTGAGCTAGCTGCTGTGGGAAGCAGAGTGCAAGACTTCACAAACTAACCTCATCTGGTCTTTCAAGGGACTCTAACTTAAACTCCATTTTGGAACAGGTACCACAAGCTCTTTTGTTTAATGAGAATGTGTTATACTTGTGGCTAAAGTCACAGTGAGCCACTTTGAGTTTCAGGATGCTTCAACACAATCTCTCTCACATATATTGATACACACCCTCAGCACCACTGCTGTTTAACGAAAGATGCTGCAAAATGAGACCTTTGTTTAAAAAAAACGCATAAGCATCCTGTTTCAGGCACAGGATTCTATTGGATGCTGGAGATGACATCATCTCCCATCTGTAACCCTCCCATGTTTTCTTTCTCCTTTATCACCTAAGGAGCAAAAGATGGAAGAGCAGCACAGTTTTCTTTGGACCCTGTAGTGCTAGGGAAAATCTCTCAGAATGAAAAATGCTATGATGGTTAAATAAAAGGATATATGCAAAACTAAAGGACTCTCTTTTCTTTTCAAAAATAATTCCTGCAGCCAACAACTGGAGGATGAAGAGCGCTGTGTAAAAGAAATGGAGACTGACATTCTGTTTCAAAGGCTCAACAGGGCTGGAATTTGAAAAAGCATCAAGTCGCGCGGTTTTTCTCTAAAAAGTTCTTTTCTCTGAATTCAAAGAGCCACGATCTAAATTGGTTTGTGGTTTGTTTTAAAACGGATTTCGCTTTTGGGGGGTTTTGCAGTCCCTGAAAACGTCGCCAACAGGTAAGTCCCACCTGTTAGACTACCACGGCACCTGCAGGTCTCCTTCCTCCGCTATCCAAAAAAAGGGGAATGCTAAGCAAAGAAAACACACACAGAGACGGACAGAGACCCTCTCGTCTTTTGCTCCCCTCGCTCACCTTTGATGCTTTTGGGCGTACTCGGGGCCACGCGTGACGTACTGGGCTCCCAGATCTGCCGTGCACTTCGGATCTTGAGCGCCGCGGCTCGTAGCCATTCTTCCCCCTTCAAATCACGTGCGTGGAGACAAGAAGTTTTTTTTAAAAAACGAAAACCCGCGCGGGTCCAATCAGCTTCTTCCGTGGGGCAAGACTGAGCCGGCGGCGCCTAGTAACAGGGGAAGCGGCAGGAACACCACGAGTCAGCCCCTCGGAGGAGGCGGGCGGCGGCTCCGCTCGGCCTTAGTAACAGCGCGTTCCCACGTCCGAGGCGGCTTATTCCCCGGGAGGCGAGAGGGTGACGGCCCGGAGACGTGGGTAGGATTGCTTTTGGGTTAGGGATCGAGGCCATAAGACATCCCCCCAACACACACACACACACACACACACACACACACACGGAAAGTCAGTGTCTTGTGGAAAGGGCCACGTCGTGCTGGTGCCACGAAGCCGGGTGCTGGCCGCGCGGGCTTGCAAACAAGTCCGCTGAGTTCCAAATGGGATTTAGTCTAAAGTCGTGCGCTATAAATAACCCCAGCAGGGAAGGAAATCCCCTTTCAACTAACTTCTGAGCAGATCGGTTGAAGATTCACACCGGGCTGCAATGCCCTCCCAGCCACGCTGTGCATGCTTACCTGGGAGTAACACCCGTACAACTACTACACAACTTGGCTTCGAGCAAACGTGCAGAAGCGTGCGCTCTTGTCTGCGCAGCGACTGGAAGCGGTCGGGGTACTTTTACCCCCGGGGGCTGCCTGTCGAGCTTTCCGCCGAACCCCCGCAGCCTGCCTTCCCTTTCCTTCAGCCCGCTCTGTGGCCCGAAAAGGAGCGGGGGGGAGGAGACACTTACTCACCTGCGCCCCTCGCCTTGTCCCAGACCACGAGGCGCGCGAGGCGCTGCCGGGGAAGCTCCCTGCGCAAAAGCGCCGCGCACAGGCTGCCCGTCAGCCCCGCGCCCACGATCAGGACGCGCGCCATGGCCGGCAGAGCCGCAAACGGACGGGGCGGGCACACCGGATCTGCCCTCCCTTCCTGGGACTTGGCAAACCGGGAGGGCCCAGCCTGCCGGAGCCGTTCTTGCCTTAATCCGCCGGCAGAGGGAGATGGTGATGGAGACGATCGCCGTGACACAGCAGCGCTCGGCTCTGCGGAGAAGGCCTCCCCGACTGGACTTCTTGGTGCCAGGCAGTTGGAACGCGTAGCCGTAGAGGATTCAAAACTTCGTAGAGCGGGCCGCCTTGGCAGCTTGGAGAGCCAAAGCTTGGAAAAACTGTTTTTCCAGACTCCAGCTCCCCGAATCCCTCCGCAGCCCACGGCCACTGCCTGCCTGTCCGTCGTGGCTTTTGGAATAGCTGTCTCAGCCACAGCTCCCTTTGCCGTTTCGGTACATAGATCGGAGGGTACGATAAAGTGTCATCTTTCCATGCTTCCTTTTCTGTGCACCTTATAGCAGGATGCCGTATCCGATTAGTTCCTGATGAACAGGCCTTCGGAACTGTTTTTAAGATCTGTCACCTAAGGCGACCCCATGAATTTCATAATGTTCAATTTTAAAGAATATTCAGAGGTGGCATTGCCAGTCTGTTCCTCTGAAATATAGCATGCAATACATGGTATTCGTTGGCAGTTTCTCATCCAAGTACTGACCACAGCTGACCCTGCTTAGTTTGCAAGATCAGACAGGATTTGGTGCCTTAAGTGTGTGTGTGTGTTTGTGGGGGGTGGGATCACTACGGGCAGGCAAGTTGTTGTTAATTTTGCTTAGTGATAGATACTTCCAGGAGGAAGCCATATCACTTTTTCCTTCCATTATCATTCAGAACCCGTAAATAGGAAGACTCAAGCAAGCATGGTGTAGTACTCATAAGTGCCCTACACCTGCTCCAGGTAGATTGTTCTTGTTGTGCACCTTCAAATTATAGTGACCCTATCATGGGGTTTCTGGGATTGAGATTGTGTGATTCATCCAAGCTCACCCAATGTGTTCCATTGGCGGAGTGGGGAATCAAACCCTGGTCATAGTCCAGTGCTCAAACTACTACATCACGCTGGCTGTCCCAAGTAAATGTGCACAGGATAAACTGGAGGCAGCCTTTATTCTTTCTGGGAGAGGTCAACTGTAACAGCTGTCTTAATATTTCTTAGCACTTAATCATTTAGTATACTTTTGATTGAAAATTTCTGAGAAGGCTCAACTACTTAGAAATCTTGGTGGTCCAATTTTGCCAGATCATGGGGAGGGCATAGACACCCCCCCAGTCTTGTTTTGTGGGAAGCAAAGCCTCCCTGTCCCTGGGCCTATGTGATAAGGCAAAGAAGGCTGGAAGAAACCCCATGAGACACCCTACCTGTCTGAAAGTAGCACAAATAAAATGCAAAGTAGAAGAAATGAGTGCACATAACCCAGACTTGTTGGTCCAAACAAACAAACAAACAAACTAACTCAAAAGAGAACATAAATAAATAAATAAATACCTTCCACTCCACACCTACCCCCAAACCAGTTTTCCATGTGCAGAAAGCCATAATTTCCCTTTGTAAGGAGGCCTGGCTGTGGCTCCAGCATGTGGATATTCTCCCTCTTCATTTGGAAGGGGACAATGAGTAGTGGAAGACTGAAGTCAGTAGAGCTTGTGTCAAACCAAATGAACTGGCTACTAAAATACAATTCCATCATCAGGCATTGATAAAGGCAAGATAAATTAATACAGCTGACAGACACTCAAGAACTGTTTCTGTGAGGATTTAGCAAACCATAGAATAGAACCATACAATGGGTTGAGTTTTAGGCCATTTCTGCACTACATGGTTATAATGCCATTATTCTACTTTCAATGTCCTATGGAATTCTGGGGTTTGTAGTTTACTGAGGCCAAAGAGTTCTCTGACTAAGAAATCTAAATGTCCCTCCTTAAACTGCAAACCCCAGAATTCCATAGGATGTTGAAAGTGGAATAATAGCATTATAACAGTGTAGTGTGGAAATAGCCTCCATATCAAAGAAGTTGTAGCAGCTCACCAAATCCAGGGTTCTGAGGCCTTTGGAAGGACAAAGAAAGAAAGAGGACAAAGCGGCAGAGGGTTTAGAGACTCGTGTAGGGGGATAGGTCCCAGGTGATGTAGAAGGGACACCGAAGCTAATCCTAATGTTAGCTTGCAGTGACAAAACTAAGGGAAGATACCAATAGGATGGCTAGTTCTAATTAAAACAACTCATGCTTCATCTTACTTCATCGTCAGGATTGAACCATGCAGGTACTCTTGCTTTGCCAATGCAAAGTTCAGCAAAAGTATTGTCAGGGAGAGCACAAGAGCATTGGGGAAGAAAAACAGAAAGGCACCAGGAATGCAAAAAGTAGTGTAGGATTTTTTTAAAAAGTGTTTTTCAAGGGAGACAGTTGCAAAGACTCTAGACTTGTTTTCCTGACAAATGGAAATAGGGCATAGGGTGAGCCAAAGACGGATGTTTGGCAGGTCATTTTTCTCCAGTGAAAACCTTAAATTAGAGGCATGCCTCCTACAGGTTTGATGACCTTTTCCAGCCACCTTGGAAAAACAGAATTCTTTGATTCACTATTACCACTTGTAATGTGATTCATGGTGCTATAGGACTTTGGGAGGAGTCTTACTTATTGCAGTGGCTAATTGGAGTTCTGTGTAGTTATATCCCTCTTCTGTGTACGTGACCACCCGCTGCTTTCAACAGTGGCTGTTGACTTCCGTGTCTGTGAGACAGTGAAGCTGCACTAGGTTTTAGTTGAAGAATTAAAATGAGCTATCAAAGGTACTGAGTGCTATCTTAAAAATAGTTTCAACATGTTATATAGCTGCTTTTAAAGATCAAACTAAAACCCAAAGTGGATTCATCTTCCCACTGATATGAGAACCAACAGTCTCTACTGGCTGCATTGACCCCACAAGACAGGCATTTGCTGCCTTTGGATTTTCTTGGTCTCTCTCTCACTTCTGTGTGATCACTGCCACTGCTGCAAATCCCCTGTGACCCATTGCATGGGACAATTTGGAAGCTGCACAAACTGCTCTAGGCCATTTCCACACTACCCTGTCATAGTGCTTTTATTCCACTTTTAACATCCTATGGAATTCTGGGCTTTATAGTTTACAGATGCCATAGAGCTCTCTGGCTGAGAACCCTAAATGCCCCTACCTAAACTGCAAACCCCAGGATTCTATAGTATGTTGAAAGTGGAATAATAGCACTACAACAGTTGTAGTGCAGAAATGGCCCTAGGAATCAGAACACAAAAGTGTGGTGCAAAATCACACATAGAGATGGAGGGGGGAGATATTGCATGGGTTCTTATGGTGCTCCATGGTAGCACCTTTGAGAGCAGCTATGCAGTATTTAATAAAGAAGGGATAGATTGCACTGCTAGCTATTGTTGGAGATGAGGAACACCGTTGCCTTCATGTTTCTCAAAGTGCTGGAGATTAGCTTTCATCATTTCATTTCTTTTATTATTTACATTTGTTTTGCCATTAAAATTGAAGAAAAGGCTCTTTCCCATTCAGAGGTCAACACTAAAATGATCCTTATTGAAAGCACAGGGAAAAGAAGCAGTTTAAGTTTGCGATGTTCCGAACAAAGACGCAGGGAATAAAATGATATATAAAGACTGAGAGAGAATTTATACTGTTACTATGATCAGCCAGCAGAGGGGAGCATTGTCCTTTGCAACTATTCTTCCTAGCAGCAAAAGCACTTACATCAGTGCAATTCAGCTATAATTTGGTAAAGAACAATGGGCTACACATTCTGAGGCCATCTTTCAGACGATATAATTTCTGTATTGGCTTAATTAGTTAGTTAGTTCTTGTGAAACAGTAAACTGAATCTGCAGAATTGTTTTGGAATAATTATGTAAGTCAGACTCCATTGTTTTCAGACATTCCTTACTAAGGCCATTTCTGCATGACAACGCTCTTCCGCTTTGTCACGCTGCAATTCAGGTCTGGAAGGTGCATGTCAGCAATGCTTCCCTCTGCACCTGCTTGCTCCCTGTGGAAGGAAGTGTGATTGTTCTGCCTCTTTCTTCTGCAGCGCACCTGGGCACTTGTCATTGCTGCGCTGAGGAGGTAGGCATCGCAATTTCACTTCTGCGGTTTCTGCACAATGGTAAGCACAGGAGCGCTGCACAACTGGTGGTGCAAAATGGATTTTTTCCATTTTCCATTTCCATGCTGTGTGAGTGCAACACTTCACAACAGGATGGTAGCAGGACCATCCTGTGGCAGAAGCAGAACAGTGACATCATGCGGAAAGGGCCAAAGCCTTGTCTTTATTTAGAGAAGTCTCGAACTGTATAATTAATAAGAATTGCAGAACTAGGAGTGTAATCTTACATAACAACCATGGCACGGGTCATATCAGTATATTTATGTTATGTTACGCCTTTGGAGCAGCAAGCCACAAGAGTCTGCTTTGTTTTACAGAGAAGTGGGATAAAAAATCTAAAAAGGAGCCCTGGTGGCCAGTACTGCAACCACAAGGTTGTGAGTTCGATCCTGCCAGGCTCCAAGGTTGACTCAGCCTTCCATCCTTTCGCAGGTCGGTAAAATGAGTACCCAGCTTGTTGGGGGCAATTAGCTAAAATACATTGTAAACCGCTTAGATAACACTAGTTGATAGGCGGTATAGAAATAAATGGTATTGCTATTAAATAATAAAATCATTACTAAAAAAAATAACAACTACATAAAGGATAGAGATGCTCCAGGCTCCCCAGTAAGCTAATACCTAGCTCTTTATATACCAACTTGAAAACATATTTAAGTATACCAAACTGAAAACAAAACATTACATCAGGTAAAACGCAACTATCTAGTTATGTGGCAACCCTAGACCCGAGGGAAGTGTTTGAACCAAAGCTTGGAGAAGTCGTGTTTTGGGATGATGATGACTTGAAATTCCCCTGCTATTGTGAACATTGGCTGTGCTGGCTGAGAGTTTCTACCTGTAATCCAAAAACACAACTTTCCCATGCTGTGGGACAGATCTATCCATTCTGCTTACTTCAGACATGACCTGTGGGACATTTCTCTTTGTTTTTTCTATATGTGGTATGGGAAAAGCACACCTCTTTAGTGCCTCTGCTTCCAAGGCAAATTCTGTGGCTCCCAAAGGGACTCTGCACACCTACCCTGGAGTAATTTCTTTTTTTGCTTTCAAAATGGCCAATAGCATCCCCAAAAACTCTAGGGGTACTCCAATTCATTTTGCAGTGTCATTTCATCTTTTTAATGGCTCTCAGGCCTTTTTTTTTCCAAACAGGAAGTAACAGTGTCATTGCTTCCTGTTTAGAAATAAGATATATCTAGTGATGGAACAGATGAGGAAGGTGCAAATGCAACAAAATAGTGCCTCCCCCCCAGTTCTATTATCCATGGTGGGGAAGAAAAGAAAAAATAACATGCCAGAGGGGCACAGCCCTCAAGAGTCCTGTGGGTGTCCAGTGCGAAGCCCCAAGCCCTTTCATTTGCTCATTCTTATTTTATAGTTTGGGCCAAGTGTAACTGCTATTTTGTGGATTTCTCTATAAGCCACACTGTTTCACAATGATGGAAACCTCAATGATGGAGAATGAATGATGTGCTTTTGACTAGTTTAGCAAATTTAGCAAAGTTATTCTTGCTCCATTGCCTCACCTTCACTCTAACACACAGGCCATCATACAGCAATTTCTCCATCCCTAGGGTTCTTCTGATATGGCTTTCTCAGCAAAATTTTTAGCCACATTCCCAAATCCCAGTGACTCATTGTAGGCCAAGGGTTAGCCCTGGACAGTCTTATTCTTCTATAGTCTTGGGCATGAATCCAGTTGTTAGTCCTAACTAGAGTAGATCCATTAATTCAATGGGAACTTAATAAACTGACTTACTTTCTTTCTTTCTTTCTTTCTTTCTTTCTTTCTTTCTTTCTTTCTTTCTTTCTTTCTTTCTTTCTGTACGTAACTTCCATTGATCCCGGAAGTCTACTTAAGCTGAGATTAATCATACTTGTACAAAAAGTGAAAAGAGGAAAAAAGAATACTGTTAAGTGAGTAACATTAATAGTCCATCTCCAGGGCCAGCCCTATCAGTGGTAAGGTGAGGCAGTAACCTCAGGGAGCTGATTTTGTGTATGAAATTGTCAGTGACTTTGGTTACTGCATTTGTTGTTACTGAATGTGTGTATGGTTGTGAAAGCTAGACAATGGAGAAAACTGAGAAGAGAAACAGCTTGTTTGAAATGTAGTGCTGGAGGAGAGTTCTGTGGATATCATGCATGACCAAAATGACAAATAAATGGGTCCTAGAGCTAACCAAACTTGAGGCTATCATAATTTGAACATAGCATGAAACAACACGATTCATTCGAAAAGAATGCTCATTTTGGTTGGATGTATAAATTTTGTATTGGAAGATCTTTGTTATTTGTAGACACAGATGTTCCTTTAAATTACATTCCTGAGCCATGGAATTCAACTTATGGTGAATGTGGTCATATCCTGTGTGCTCTTACCATTGCCAAAAGACTTGTACTGCTTTAGCTATTCATGATTGTGTGTTTTATAAATGCCAAGAAAATATGTTTTTGAAAATATAGTTAGCTTATATTAATGCATATGCCCATCTCATGCTCATATCCTATGTACTCCTCACCAACTCTTAATCTTTCTTTTCTTTTTTTCCATTTATTCCCCCCCCCTTTGTTAATCATCTTCTAAAAAAATCCATTTGTAAAATAAGCCCAGCTTTAGTCTATACTTTTCTGGAACAGATTAATCTTACTGGAGTTCTCTCTCCAAGAGTGTAAACAAATACTTGGTAACCTTTTCCTTAAGATAAACACAGGTAATGCAATGTTTGGATTCATAAGGATGTGACCTCTTTGTGAATGCAGATGTCACGTCATTTGTGTTTAGCTGAGGGAGACAGTTCTATTCAAGATGTCTGTGACTTGTTGAACGTATTATATTGAATAAAAACAATCTCAACAGCCCCTGGCAGTGTTAAGAATTAAGACAAATTTTTGCTGGAAAAATTGGAACCATCCATTACAAAGCATTTCAATTAATCACCTGCTCTGTTCTGAGGACAGGAAGCTTCCAACCTGTTGGTCATATCTGGCTTGTCAGGTGAGTTAGGGGTGTATGGAAGAGGCTGTGCTTCTTCCCCAAATCTCCACCATGTTCCAAGGAAAAGTTGTTGAAGACTGTCATAATTTCAGGCTGTTCTGCCCCTTCTTATCTTCTTATGAGGAGGACCACAGAAGAGCAAAGCCAGATGCCTTCAACTGGTGCTTCTGGAGCTGGCTAGATAAACCTCACTTCTCTGCTGCCTTCCCTGCATAGGAAAGACCGGGAGGTACAATGATAGGTTCAGTCCCTGCTTCAGTCAAGGCAGCAATGTACTAGCACTTTCCCCACCTTTGCCCTATTCAGTCAGTTTAAAACATGCAACCTCCAGATGTTTTTGAACTGCAGTTTCCAGTATTGACTATGCTGACTAGGGATGCTGGGACTTGCATTGAAATTCTAGAAAGCCATACAATTCCCACCCTTGTTTAAAAGTGTGTAGGGTCTACATGTGATGATGGGGTGCAAGAAGAAGATTTGGTCCCCATTGCCACAGTCTGCACATGCAGGATGACTGTCAGATGCAGAAGGCCTCTGCGAAGGCTTTGTGGAAGCAGCCTCATGCCCTCCAGCTGTCCTGATTTGGCAGTGACAGTCCCAATTTACCCTCTGTCCTGCTTTTTCAGCTGCTTTTAAAAGGTCCCAGTTTCTTTTTCTCCCTCTCACTTTACCCCTTTGTCCCTGGCTTACTTCAGTTGGTGCAAACAGAGTTAAATGTGCCAAAATATGCCAAAGTATTTTATACTCTATTAATTCAGTAGGGAGGAGATGAGAGAAGGCAGCAGAATCTTGCCCTTCCCAGTAGTGTCAGGCAAAAGCAAACTTTTGCAGCCTGTCCTAGCTTGTCTTCTCTTCCTTATTAACAACTTTTGCCATCCTGACCACACTCACAAGCATCCCAGTTTCATCTGTGAAATGTTGCAGAGTATGCAGTTTAGAGCCCTAGGGGACAAGGGTTAAGATTCAACATGGATCTCACTTTGGTAATTTGGAAAAACAGTGCAATTCAGGCTGTAACATCAGAGGCTGCCTGATTCAACCCAGGCTCGGATCTAAATCTTGCTAAGCAGAACCGCCTCTACCCTGAGGTATAGTGAGGTGGTTGCCTCAGATGGGACAACACTAGGAGAAGCAAATTTGCCACTATTTGCCAAAGTATCCTTGTAGGAAGAGTGATCTGGAAAATAGCCTGTGCTGCTATAAAATACCTTGATGACTTTCAGAGCCAGGCACTTTAGGAACAGCCAGTCCTATGTAGAATTGGCCTCTGATTCAAGGCACAAGCTGCTACTGCCATCTTCTCTTTTTCTTCTGGTCAGGATGGAGTTGCCAGGTCAGAACTGGCAAACCTGAGGCCTAAGGACAACTCCTTATGATGTCACAGGGGATGGGCCCTGGCAATGTCTCTAAGTATGATACCTTAAGCATCAAACACACTTGCTCAGAGTATGCCATTCAAATCAGAAATGTTAAGTCTAACACATTAGTGAAATATAAACACAAACATTGTTCCATAAAAAGAGTTCACAGGGACCCATCTAATAAATTTTGGGTTAAGGATGCATTGTGAAGATAAGGCCAGGTGGAAAATTCTGGAATTATTCAATTCTGTTT
The DNA here is from genome assembly GCA_948472985.1 of Iguana delicatissima. Taxonomy (NCBI): domain Eukaryota; kingdom Metazoa; phylum Chordata; class Lepidosauria; order Squamata; family Iguanidae; genus Iguana; species Iguana delicatissima. Next base: position 3,806,676 of record CAOKZL010000205.1, read on the forward strand.
TGCCTGAAAAGACTTCTTCAGCTGTGTAGCAAACAATTATAACATACAGAACTATATCAACTAAGTTACATAATAATATGAAATAGGATCAAGAAAATACTTAAATATCTAAATACCACTATTTTGAATTTAACATAATACCTTCAGCATTGTTACTCTAGATCTTTAGATCAAAGGGAATGCTATAAACCAACCCTCATGCTGTTTTTAAAAAACCAATGTAATTAATCCAGGACACATGTGTAAACAGAGGCAGAGGTGGACGACACCATTCTTATCCACAGGCTTGGAATAATATCAATCCCAAAACTTTTTATGGACTGGGAGATATTTTGTAGTTCCATCAGAATATCTTTGTTTGTATTGCACATATGTGAGTATACTTTATAAATGTATTTGTGGAATATAATCTCTCTCTCTCTCTCTCTCTGACACACACACACACACACACACACACACACACACACACACACACTTTTTAAGGCAGCGCTTTCTCCCTGAGATTTGTCCCCTTCACTTGGCGGACTAGAGAACAGGGACCAGGATCTGAGGTCTGGGAACCCTAGGCCAGGGGGAGAATGGGAGTGTAGGCTCTTTCGCTCTGGTTAAGGAGACTAAATTGGAACTACCAATAAGATTTAGGCCTATATATGCTGGCATGAGTGCTTTTCTTGGCATGCAGTCTTCATACTTTATAGAACTATAATCTTGTACATTGTTCCTTGGGAAAAGCCCCACATGCTGAACTCAGTGGAACTGAACAGATACAAGTACGAATGAACAAATCCTAATTAAACTCAATGAGAGTCACTAATGAGCAAACACACTTAGAAATACATTATGCTATGTAGCAGCTAAGAGCTCTAAATGGTTCTTCTGGTAGCCTTGGCTGAGAGTGGGTAGAGCAAAGTTGCAAGTTTTAACTTCCTCCTACATCTCCACTATCCTGTCCCCAGACTTCATATTTTCTTGACATGGAGGCTTCATAGTTCAAGTTCTGTTCTAGACTAGATTAACCAGTATGTTCAGTCCTCCTGGAACTGACCCTTTCTGCAACTCACCCATTTTCGGTGCTGGGTGTGGTCTGGAGAGCGGCTCTCTTCCTGCTCGTATGGAGCCGAAAGACCCAGAATCTCTTCTCCAGACCCCAGATTAACCACTCAGGCTTCCTGCTGGTGACCCCTGCCTCTACCCTTTAGCAGGGGCAGCCTGTGACTGGCCTGTCGGCCTCTTTCCGCTCGGGAATGGAGCCGAAAGCCCTGGACATGAGAGCCTTCTCCAGAGGCTTGCTTAAACTGGAGCACAGCACACTCAGGCCCTGGTGACAGCCCTGCCAATCTTTAGAGTGCAGCCGTGTGGACTGCTCCTCACTCCTGCGGGAAGTGTTGTCCTAGCGAGGGGCCCTTTTTCACATTCGAAAATGCCCCCTTTTCGAAAAGGGGCCATGATGAAAGGGATTCGGAAAGGGTCCAGTCCAGTCCAGTCCCCTAGTCAATGCAGGAAATTTAGCTACAGCATCCCCAGCTGGTATCTGTCTAGCCTTTTTCTGAAAACATCCAGGCAAAGAGACGGCGCCACCTCTCTGCATAATCGGTTCCATTGTTCAGCTGCTGTTAGAAATAAGAAGCTCCTTCTAATGTTCAACTGATATCTACCCTCCTGTAACTTGAAATCATTAGGTGTAGTCCTGCCATCTAGGGCAGGTAAGAAAAACCTGCACCTTCCTTTCCATGATAGCCCTTTAGACAGCTTGGGGTATGTGGAAGGGGGGCAGGGGGCAGGGCTACAGTGAGAGGGGCATGGCTACTGTGTATGAGATTTGGCTGTGGTGCATGGGAGCATGGCCAGGGCATGCGGGGGCATCGCCAGGGTGCGCTGGGTGTGGCTACGGGCCAGGACACCCCAGAAACATTGCCACCCAGGGTGACTCACCCCCCCACCCTCCGTTCCTATGCGACGGCCTTTAGATATTTAAAGAGTGCAACCAAGTCATCCTTCAGTCCTCCCTTCACCAGGCTGAACATGCCCAAATTCTCCAACCTTTCCTCATACATTTTGTTCTCCGTACCTCTTATCATCCCTATTGTCTTTCCACAAACTTGCTTTAACTTCTCTATAACCTTCTTAAAATGAGGTGCCCAGAACTGAATACCATGCCCCAGCCACGCCTCCAGATGAGCCTGACCAGCACAGAATAAGTGGAACTATTACTTGTTTTGTCTTGGAAACTATGATTCTATTAATACAGGCTAAAATAATATTTGCCTTCTTTGCTGCAACATCACAGACCTCTACTGTAAGTCCCTCTAGATGTTGTTAGTACACAGCCTCCATCAGATCTATCCAGCACAGCCAGTATAGAAGGGTGCTGTGAGTTGTAAACCAAAAAGATCTAGAAGGCCATATAGTTCCCATTATAAGCCTTGGCTTCTCCATTGGAATCTTGTAGCTGCTGCATGTGAGCTGACAGTACTTTTTGTTCTCAGGGGCCAAGCTGTCTGTTTGCCCCCATGCTGTGTTTCAAGAGCACAGCATATGAGATCATCCCAAAATTTGGGTGTTTGCTGTACTACTTGGGGCAGGTCAGTTCACAGTATTTGCTAACAAAGGTCAATGTGCTCTTGACAGCACAGAAAGGGGGAAGGGGACAAGCCAGATCTCAAGAACAAATAGGCGTGTAAACTCTTCTGCAAACATATGTTTGAGCAATGGATCTACAGTCTAACTGGGTAGTGAATTGTAAACAGCAAAACAAATGTTTCATTTATGCTTGCCATATTTTGAAGGTAATGGTGGGCAGCCATAAACAGTCTTGATCTATCCACAATGTCATCAGTAACATATATTACCAAATAAAGGCCAACAAGGTATTTGAACTTGTTTTTGTCGAAATCTTTAATTTTGTGCATTACTTCTTTCTTTCAGCTTGAAAGCCAGTAATCTTTTTTCAGTATGGCTTGCTAATTGGCCTGAAAGTCAATTAACAGCTATTAACAGTTCAAAAAACCCACATGTCTCTTCCACTCAAATCAGAGAAGTTCTAGATGGCCTGTTTTTCTGTACAGAATATACATGCAATCTCATACCACATGGCATACCTGTCGTGAACACCTTTCAAAGGCAGCCCCACTTTAGAGAACGCATTGATGAACCCAGCATAAATTCTGATGAAACATTCATAATGTTGTGCCTTCACATTGCAATCTGGCAGTAGAAATGTGTGCCAAGTAATCAAAACAATAATTAAATAAAACCCACAAGAAACCAAATGGAAGTCAATCTAAAACCAAAGCATATTATATATTGACATTGAAAAAACCAACCCCACAACCCTGTCAATTTTAAATTGGAATTGAATATTAAATTTTAGAAAATTAAAAGTCTCTTTTTCTATTAATCTTCATGAAATAGGAAGAAACATACTTTGTTACAAACTCCACATAGAACGAGACCTGAAACATCTGTGGAATTATTAACTGAATATTTGCAAAAATCTTCCTAGATTGTTGAAGAATGTGCCAACAAATCTCTGGATGTTTGTCATTTGGGGAACATGTTTGTCAATTTATTGGGGTGAGAACCAATGTAGTGGTTTGATCGTTGGACTATGGCTCTGGAGACCAGGGTTTGAGTTACTGCTTAGTCATAGAAACTCATGGGTGACTTTGGGCAAGCCACACTCTCTCAGCCTCAGAGGAAGTCAGTTGCAACACCCCGCTGAACAAATCTGGCCAAGAAAACCCTGTGATAGGTTCACCTGCTAGGTTACTATGTTCCCTGCCATGAAAATACTAACCTGTTGAATGTCTATTATTTGCTAAATGCTACTTTGCATTTAACCATTTTAAAAAAGGGGCTACTTTGTATCCAGGCTTAAGTACTGCTAATTGCTGCTTCCTTGTAACTCAAAGGCTGCTTGTTGCTATAGTGTATTTCATGTTGAGGAAGAATCAGAAAACTAAAGTAAGACTGATAGTGGTAGGATGTTATGAGAAGAAAGCAGTCTGGAGATAGAGACAAGAGAAATATGCAAGAGCAGGTCACCTTGGTCAAGGGCATATGGAGTTGTGGCAAATGCTGGCCCGGGAAAGAAAAGGGAGGATAAACACATGAAGCAGTTTATGGCTTTGGCCAATGAATGATTTGCTGGCTTAGACATGCATTGATAACCTATAAAGGATATATGCTGTATGTACCTTCAAGTTCTGGCAACTTCTGTGTGAGTGTGCTGTGTGCCGCTCATGCTTATCCATAAAATATTGTGCTGTCCACCTCAGGGTAAAAGAGTGTGGGTTACCCAGTACATGATACTGATTCACTGCAAGTTAAAAAGGACTTGAAGGTGCACAACAACAACTACAAAATATTAGAACAAAAAATGTTCCATGCTGCTTTTCAACTGAATTCTTTCCTCTTGAAAAAAAAAATATCTATAGTTCCATGGTCTGCAAAACTACAGGCAGGATGTATTTAAAATATACAATATATTTATTTACATTGGTGGGGATGAATATTATATGTCCAGGGCTGTATGGGGCCCCTGAGACTGTCCCAGCATGAGCACTTGGGGGCTCTCATCCACTGGACAGGATTTCTTACATTCCCTGAATTTTCTTAAATTATGTATGTTTTATCATATGTGTTTTCCATTTATACTTATGTTTATATTTAGTCCCTGAACAAGGACATAAAAATATGTATTGGTTGAAACACGTTGAACTTTCTTTACAATACAGCAGCCATCTATCAAGTACTTTGAGATGTATCTCCAGTTTCTCTTGTGGATTCTAATGAGTGCACTCAGATTTTTGTCCCTTTTGTTTCTTTCAGATTTGTTGAGCTGCATTTCCCAGCATTCCTCAACATGGGCTCTGTTGGCCAGGGTTGCTGGGAGTTTCAGTCAACATCTAGAGAATTGTTTGCTTGATTGGGATGTTTAAAAAAAAAACGCAAATGGCTCTTATGTGTTTTGCGGACAGTTGTTATGAATATAACATATAACATAGAGCTGGTACTAGTTAAGAAAGTTGTAAAATTTGAGAAAGATATGCACACTGTTTTTGTGAGAGTGCAGCCTTTAAAGCTGGGGTGCTTCCACTTTACCCACAAACCCCAATTGTTTTCTGGCAGTATTTATGAAAATGGCATACTTCATAGATATTATTGACCAAGAAATCTGCAAAATTCCAGAAGGATGGGCTTTACACTATGGAGTTACAATGAATGCGTAATAATTTAAGGCTTTTGTTGTTTTCCATTCAATTTACACCAAAGTTACTGAAAATGCAATTGGACAGAGATGCACTATGAATCTGCCACACAGAGGAAAGCACAAAAATTCATTTTGAAATGAAAATATATTTGCGCTGTATATGTACCCACAGGTTGTCTGATTCTCTTTACTTGAACTCTTGTGGTGGACAAGTTTCAGACAAATTTCTGAAAGAGAGAATTTATTTCCATGGAAGCTCAACATGATTGTTTATCCCAATATAAGAATATTACTTGACCCAGTTCGTTACAGATGAAGTGTACAGAATTTGCTAAGCTGAATGCCTATGCATATCTTTGAATAATATAAACATGAAATAAAGGGCAGGCTGCTAATCCTATTTCTTTTTGTTGTCATGTGGTAGACAAGTTTTCAAAGGGAAGAAATTCTTATATCCATAGAAGCTCAAGCTAATGGATACAGGAGGTGCTGCATTTCAGAAAGCTGTCCCTGCCCACATGTGGGAGAGAACAGAAATGATGAGGAAGGAAAATGAGGCTACCATGTTCCACCTTCTCACTAGGATTGCCACTTGAGGATCACTCCAGGCCCTAAGGCTTCACAGCCCAAACTTGATGCCTAGGCCATTTCTGCACTAGACTGTTACAGTGCTATCATTCCACTTTCAACATCCTAGGGCAGTGGTTCTCAACCTTCCTAATGCCGCAACCCTTTAATACAGTTCCTCATGTTGTGGTGACCTCCAGCCATAAAATTATTTATTTATTATTTACAATGCCTCTCCCCCGGCAAAGGCCGCCTCGCCAGCCAGGAACGGGGGGGGCAGGAAGGGAAAGAGGAGCTACACATCTCCCCTGGGAAAAAAACCCCAAGAACCCCCCGGGCTCTGCTTCTGCTTCACACTCGTTTCTGCTGGGGAGGCAGTGTGGGAAAAGTTTCCAGAGTGTCGACCCTGGCCGGGAGGGGGGAGGAATCCCAGCGCCTTTGTCTTTTGTGCCGGGCACAGCTCGCCCCGCCAGAAAACCACCGCCTTGTGGCCCCCCAGCCCTTCCACAGCACCCCGCTCCGTGGCGAGTGGGGCAGGGGCTGTGGCGAGGAGGGGCCTGCCCCTCATGCTGCTGCCGCCGCCACCCCAAGCTGGCTTGTCAGATGGCAGGTTCTCCCAGTAGCGGAGAAGGAGAGCGATTTCAGTCCCTTCTGAACAGGGGGCAGGAGGACGCCAGTACGTGGCTCGCGCTTGCACACCACCACTTCTGGGCCTTTTCCGCACGTTACCTTATCGCGGAGGTGGGGGGGCCCTCTCTTCACTGCTCCTTCGTCCCGTAGCTGGCTTTCTGGTTGCGCAACCACCCCGCCCCTTCCTCCCCCAGTGTAGCCTACAGCTCCCAGGCTGCACTGCGGAAGGAAGGGGTGGGGCTGTCATGCGACCAGGAAGCCAGCTGCGGGACAAAGAAGCAGCAAAGAGAGGGCACCCCCCACCTCCGCAATAAGGTAACGTGCGGAAAAGGCTCAGGAGTGGTGGTGTGCAAGCACGAGCCATGCGGTCGCATCCTCCTGCCCCCTTTGGTGGGAGCGTGTGTGGCCGCACGCGCTCCCGCCAAAGGGGGCAGGAGGACGTAAGCACATGGCTCGCGCTTGCGCACTACCACCGAGGAGGGAATGGAGCCTAAGACCATTGAAAATACGTATTTTCCGATGGTCTTAGGTGACCCCTGTGAAAGGGTCATTCGACCCCCAAAGGGGTAGCGACCCACAGGTTGAGAATCACTGTCCTAGGGAATCCTGGGATTTGCAGGGTTTGCAAACGCCAGGATTCCATAAGATGTTGAAGATGGAATAATCTACTATATAAAAATCAAAGTTTGTCTGTTTGTGAGTTTGTCTATTTGTCTGTATCAGGCAGGCAAAGACCTCATATGATTGGCTGAGTGAGGTGAGAAGACTTCATATGATTGGCTGGCTGTGAAGATTCTATGGAATCTTGGAGCTGGCAGTTTAGGGAGGGACCTTTAGAATTCTCAGACAAGAGCTCTTGGGCTTCAGGTTGCTATGGAGATGAGGCCTACTATCAATAAGGATGCCAGAAAACATTTGGGAGGCATATGTGAGAAATATGAAAGTGACATACACAACATAGCCCATTTCCACGCTACACTGTTATTGTGCTATTATTCCACTTTCCACATCCTATGGGATCCTGGGATCTGCAGTTTACGGAGGGGCATTTAAGAATTCTCAGCCAGAGAGGTCTTTGGCCTTGGTAAACTACAAACCCCAGAATTCCACAGGATGTTGAAAGTGGAACAATAGTACTATAACAGCGTAGTGCAGAAATGGCCATAGTTACAATATCTTTTCGCCTCACACACGAGATTGTATGGGTTCCATATGTGAGGAATCTTAAAGCTGAAATTCAAAACAAAAAAATGCTTCCAGAAAAACATAAAGCCATTGCACAAATTCAACAGAAAGCCAAAAAAAAAGTAAAAAATAAAAACAAAAACAAAACAAGCCAGTACCTCAACGTCACCCAACAACACAGACTGGATTGGGGACTATGGGGAAAAGTTACAGGTACTGGAATAGGCTGGTTGCTATGGAGATGAGGCCTAGCAGCAAAGAGGAGGACAATGTATTCCCTCAGGAGCCCAACGTCTATATGTTAACAACTCTGAATATAGATTGGATTGGGGAATATGGGGGAAAGTTACAGGTACTGAACAAGACAGTTTGGTGAGTTCTTAAGAGGAAAATAAAATCTAGGGCAATGCCGGGTATATACGCTAGTACCACTGTAACAGTCTAGAGCGGAAATGGCCCTAGAGACAACCCCTGGAGATGTCATTAAGTGATATGCATTAAATACCAACTACAGTTGCTCACAGCATGTCATTTGAACACACACACATGCACACGGAATGTATTTTCCTGTTTGGAAATTAATAATCTGCTAAAGAGTCTGTCTTGATATCAAGGAGAAACAAGGGGATTATTCCTCCTCGCCTACTTGGAGAGATGAGGTAAAGACCATCTCATCTAGCCTACTTGGTTCTAGCCAGAAGGAGGATGTAGAGTAGGGTGGAGGGCAAACTCTGGGACCATAAATCACAGAGGGGAGAAGGAAGCTGAGCAAATACATAGACCCTTTGGAAAGTCTTTGCTAGTTGTAGCTAGAAATCAATAAAGCTGTAGCAAACTGCTTCTATTATAAGATGAGCTGGAAATTTGCACATAGCTCTTTCCTCTAGCCCAGAGTTGAACCCCCCCAAAACTGGAGAATTTGTACCTTCATCTTCCACCTGGAGATGACCCACAAAAACTGAATATTCAGGACCAGGCCCTAAGATTTGACAAGCCTACTTTCCACCCATTCACATTATTCAGTAACACTCTACATAATGATGAACTTTTATGTAACGGTGTAAAGTGTAGCCTCTGCAGGTTGCCTATAGTGTGACTCCCCCAAAGAAGATTCCAAGCAGGTCTCTGCTGTTACCCCAAAATGTGGGTGACTCAGGGGTCCACCTGCAATGCCAGTGCCTTTGTGAGATGGTGAGAAATATTAACTCAACAGGGAAGCCTATGAGAGAGGAGTAATCTTACGAGATGTTTTACACCTTTGTCTGCTGGTACTAGTGTAGGGAAAAACCGGCCAGAGGGTCAAAAGTAAGTTATTTGTTTTATTGGGGGAATTACAACCACACACACAAGATCCAATCAGTCATGCAATCACATAAGCCTAACTGAAGGGAAAGGGAGGAAAGTTTTGATAGAAATTTTTTTAGGATGAAGTGGGTGATATTTACCAATCTGGAGATCAGTGAAGAAGCAATGTGGCTTAGACGCAAAGTCTAAGAACAGTACACTATTGGAAATTGGAACAGCAGAGTGGCAACCAACAACCAGTGTACTGAAAGTTGACTAGCCAAAAACTGCGGTTTAAATACTCTTTTTTTGTCCTGAGGGGGTAACTGTAAATGGCTTCTGGCAAAGTAAACAATGAGATCTGAAAAGTGGACAATGCAGTCCAGACTGATATGATGTTCTTAGCAGTAGATGACAAAGGGACTGATGGGAGTTTTGATAGTTCCTTCATTGCTGGACAGGTGTGGGTACAAAAAGGTTGGTCAGAGAGAGAGGGCTAAGACACCAGCCATCCTGTGGGAACATCTCAGATGCTATTGCCTTGGTGATTTTGTTGACTATGACCTGACTATGCCTGGAGGTCTTTCCTTACCTGGTTTTGCAATAAATGTGTTCAGCCAGCTTTTCCTCTTAGCCAGCATGGCCTTGCAGCCATAGCAGAATATAATTTATATTTCATGCCAATTGAATATATATTTTCCAAATTAAATCATATCATGGAAGAGAGCTGTATGGCCTGGCAACACTGGAAACCTTGAAGCATTCCCACTAAATGTGCCTGGAAGCATGATGAGATCAAGAGAAGCACTCACCCCCAAGGTCTTACAGCTCAAATAGTCTCATATGGGGAAATATAGTCCTTCAGCAAGCTTAGATCAGGCCTGGATAGGATATTATATGTTATATCCAGCATGTTGAATTGTGCTTGGAAACACAAGCAGACTCTTATCTGGTGGAGCTGTTGTAATAATGGATTTTTCCACTCCTAGTCTCCATTAACAATGTGGTTCAATTGATGTTGCTAAACTTTCTTCAAGTTCAAGGGTAGACCCATGTAGAATGCATTACGGCTTTCCGAAATGATGTCTCTAAGGCAGATGTCACTGTGACAAAGCCAGATATTCCTAGGAATGAATACAGTTGGTACATTTTAATTGTGAAAATGATTTCCTAGCCACAGCTGAAACCTTGAGCATAATGATTCAAGACTGAGCCCAGGAGTATACCCCAACTGTGAAGCTGTATTCAAAGAGACTGTAGCTCCCTCAAGCACAGGGTGGATTCCCATTCCCTGATTTGCCTTGCAACCAAACAGGAGCAGCTCCATCTTGTCTGGAATATGCTCCAATTTGTTTGCCTTCATCCAGTCTGTTACCACTGACAAGTACAGTTTTAGAACTGAGACAACTTTCTTGGATTGAGGCGGAAAACAGAGATAAAAGCCGAGTGTCATCAGCATTCTGAAGCACTGTATCCCCAAATGCTGGATGATATCTCCCAGTGGGAGACAAAACAACCTTATGGACCACAAGTGTAACAGGAGTTAGCCAGGAGTTCCCCCAGCTTTTGGGCTTGTCCCTCCAGAAAGAAATGGAGCCATTGTAGAACAGTGTCCCAAAGTCCCATGCTTGATGATATTGAAAGTTGCCAAGAGGTCCAGCAGGGACACATTTCCCTTCTCTCTAGCTCCCAGCAAGGGTCATTAACCAAGGCAACTAAAGCCTTATCTGTCTCATAACTGGGCCTGAAGCCAATTTGAAATGTATCTAAATAATCCTTTTCATTACGAAATTCCTGGGAATGGAAGGCCATCACATACTCTAGCACCTTGTCCAGAAGTGAATATTAGAGCCTGGCTTGTAATTATGTAACAGAGTGGGAGTCAGAAATGCATTTTCAATAGGGGTCTTACAATTGCATCCTTCAGGCATGTCAGAACCCTTTCTTGCTGAAAAGAGGTGTTAATCATTCCTTTTGCCTACTCAGTACCCCCCCTCCTTTTGATAAGCTAGGAAAGGAAAAGGATCTAACATAGATGCAGTGGCTCTTACTCTTCCAAGGTCTTTGGTGTTCAAGTTGAAAAGTATCCATCAACAATGAACGTGTGTAAGAGCCAAAGTTCAATCCGCTGGGCCTGTATTAACTATAGCATCCAAGTCAGAGTGGGTCAGAGTGATTTTATCAGTGAAGTGCTTACCAAACTGTTTACTGTAGGCTGTTGAATATTTGAAAATCTGTGCTTGTGGGCCAAGGTTGTTCCAATCGTTGGAGTGAATCCTTAAACTACCAGTCTTATTATTTTGTCTATTCTGAATAAATATATTTGCATTTTAATTCACATTTTCAATATTTCTTAGTGGTATTTTTGGTGGAGTGACCTACTTATATCTAGCTAATGGTTTATGTAAAGTAATTGTTAACTTTTCCAGAGACCACAATTCTGTCCAAGCCTCTCTGAACACAGAAGAGAGTAGCAATATTTTCTTGCATATAGCAAAAAATTCCAAGAAGGAAAACCATTTTTACTGTATTAAGCAGGCTTAAGCATAGCAGTATCAAATCATCATTTAGATTTTAGCAGTTAAATGAAGCTGTTTTTATGATTCAAGTTAAACTTAGAAGTTGTTAAAAATCATTATTCAGGAAAGAAAGAGTTTTGGTCTTAAGCTTCTTTGGTGCTCACAGCTAAAAGTCTATCTGCCAAGTTTAATCTTTGTAAATATTCTAACCTGTTTTTGATGTGAGCATTATATCTTTGAACTGGCAATCTTACCATTTTGTCTGCTTTAAAATACATCTACATATGTATGTATATGTATCAGTGTACATATATGTATATGTACATGTGTGTATATGTGTGTGTGTGTAAATATATATATATATATGTATACATACATACACAGAGAGAAAGAAGAGAGAGAGAGATTGTGTGCTAAAATTAATTTGAACCTTGTGTGTGTGCTTAATCCTCAAAAGGTAGAGGGTAGAGAGATCATCCGGACTTTAGACTGTTTGGTTAGTAAGTCACTGAAGACTAAGATAGCAGTTCCTTCCTTGAAAAAGGTAATAGACTTTACAGTTTCAGTACCATATACCATTAATTACCTTGAAATCCTTATTGTGTGAATGGCATTCTGCTTTGCTTTGCACTCACTCAGTGGCAGAGCATAGTGATTTAAAAACAACAAAAACATGCTGGAATTCTCTATGACTTGTTATGATATGTAACTTTATGTTAGCTGCATAGCAGAGGCACTAAGAAACTCCTTTATTGAATTTCCAAAATGCATAACAGGACACCAGAAGAGTCACTGATGTCCACCATTGTCCAATACGCATCAGGTCTGATGTGATGCATATATACTCCATTGTGCATCAGTCGCATTGTGCAACAGTCAGCAATGCACACTGGGAACTTTGCTGGCTCTGCTACATAGGCCGCTTCTGCACTACACTGTTATAGTGCTCTTATTCCACTTTCAACATCCTATGGAATCTTGGGGTTTGCAGCTTTGGGAGGGGCATTTAGAATTCTCAGCCAGTGAGTTCTTTGGACTCAGTAAACTACAAACACCAGAATTCCACAGGATGTTGAAAGTGGAATAATAGCACTATAATAGTATAGGGCAGAAATGGCCATAGTAATGTACCAGCAACCTTCTACTGGACATAAACTTTACACAATTGCACAATTTGAATTCTCACATACATAAGTCCACTTATGAAGCCGTAAGTCCCCAACAGGATGCTGTCCCCAGATTGTTGCAGGTTTGAAACAGCTGCGTTGAAACAGAGATCTGTTATAAACATACGAAACATGTACACACGTAGAATGCTTGGGTTATACTTTATATTATGCAGTCTGAGAAAGGGATTGTTTATTTTTGTTATTGCAAAAGATGATGGAATTAGATGTTCCTTCTGTTTACTAATGCAAACAATTAGTGTCTATAAAAGTGACCGGTTCATGCAGCATCTTATCTACAGACTGTTGCCTCTTGTCCAGGTTTGTGCTCCTGATTGAAGTTAATCCAGCTTTCTTTGTCTATTTTAACACACTGCTTTGGGGTTTTGAACAATGCCTTAATTTTGCCAGGCTGATCATTTTAGCATCACTTTCCTATAAAATGAATATTGTTGGAATATGAAGCTGTACTGAGAAATCTGTTTTGTACTAATACAACAATTATTACAGACAGAATGAAGATGTGGTCAACTCCAGTTCTCATGGGTTTGCTTTATGGTTCCACGTTGGTTCAAGGAAGTATTCTGGGTGGAAAAGTTGATACCGAAGCCTCTCTGAATGCTGTAAGTAATATAAAAGAGAGAACCTCGTCAAAGAAGGCTGGTGGAACACAGAATCAGAAGTCTGTGCTAGGGAATTATTTGCTCAGTTGTTGAATTTACTCAGGAATCAAAAGTAGTGTAGCTCAAAACTTGTCTCATGAAACAGCGTGAAGCCATCTCTAGTTCTCCTTGGACCATTCCATGCTATTTGATGGCAAAGCTGTACTTTACTTTCTCTGTGAGGATAGCTTTCTTCTATACATAATGCAGTTGATGAGACTGTAGTCTGAAGAGGAAACAGTGCTTGGTGGGAACAGAACTTGGAAACAAATAGTTACCAATAATGGGTTATTTTTAAATAATCCCTTTTCCCAAATAACAAGGGTATTACTAAGGTGTATGTGTATGTGTGCGTGCGTGTGTGTGCATACACATGTATGCATGTCTTCAAGCCACTTGTTGACCTGTGGTGACCCCATGAATTTCATAGGGTTTTCTTAGGCAAGGAATACTCAGAAGTGGTTTTGTCAATTCCTTGCTCTGAAATGCAACCTACAGCACCTGGTATTTGTTCATCCAAGTACTAACCAGGGTTGCTCCTGCTTAGCTTCCAAGATCAGATGGGATCTGGTGTAATTATCTCACAGTTACAATATAACAAGTGGTACCTTCACTTCTTTTCTGGTGTAATTGTACCCTTTTCTATTACTTTTATCATTGCTGGTATCAAGGAAGCCTTACTGACTTCAGTGGGATCTGCTGTCAGACACATTCATATAGGAGTACAGGTTTAATCACTAGTAGTGGGTGGGAAGTAGATTTGAGAATAACAGAGGGAGATTGAGAGAGAGAGAAAGAGACGGAGAGAATCTGCTCATCATTTGCTGTTGCTCTCATTCCAAAATAGCAAAATGATTTAAGTCTAGCCTCCAGAAGTTTTTTCTCCCTTCAGAAATAAGCAATAAAAACTCTTATGATCCTTCAAGTAGAAGAATATTCTAATTTATTGGTGTCCTTAGTTACTTAGATTTTTTTTTTTTTGCACCACAGTTCAGTGACCTGGAGCATTTAAATCCCTCTTCATGAGAATAGCAGTTGGTAAAAATAATAAATTAAAAGAATAAACAGGAAAATAAACAGTTTCTTTTTAAAATTGGGAAGTTTTTTTGTACTAAGGTCAATAGCTTGTAGCATTCAGATATATTTTTAAAAGTAATAAAATGTAACATAAGGGTTATTTGGTAAAATGGGACAGTTAAGGGTTACTTCAAAAATGTACCACAATTGTAAATGAACTACTTTTTGACCATTGGAACTGTGACCATCATAGGATCATAAGTCTGGAAGAGACCACAAGAGCCATTAAGTGGAACCCTCTGCCATGCAGGAATACACAACCAAAGCATTCCTGAAAGTTGCCATCCAATCTCTATCAAAAAAGCACCAAAGGAGAAGACTCCACCACACCCTGAGGAAGTGTATTGCACTGTGGAACTGCTCTTACCATCAGGAAGTTCTTCCTAATGTTTAGATGGAATCTCTTTTCCTGAAGTTTGAAGTCATTGCTCCATGTCCTAGTCTCCGGAGCAGCAGAAAACAAGCTTGCTCCATCTTCCATATGGCATCTCTTCAAATATAGCTATCATGCCATCTCTTAACCTTCTCTTCTTCAGGCTAAACATACCCAGATCCTCAAGCCTCTCCTTATAGGGCATGGTTTCCAGGCCTTCCACCATTTTGGTTTCCAGGCCTTCCTCTGGACATATTCCGGCTCGTCAATTAGAAGTAACAACTTCTTAAAATAACTCTGTAAGTTCTGGGAGGGAGAAAGAATTCTTAGCATTTTCGCCTTATATCATTTTACTGCTGATAATGAGCATCTAAAATGCTGTTGTCCTTGCAATGCTGGTAAAAGCAGATGAAGGACAATTTTCATCAGAAATTAAACCAAGCCAAGTTTGAGCCCCTCCTGGGCATGGTGCTTTCTGTGTCCCCCCCTGCCCCCGCCCCCGCCCACCATGCACTATCCTCCTAGGAAGTATATTTGAGTTGGGAGCAATGGAAAAGGTCAGTGTTCAGTGTGTCTTTTAGTATCTGAACCTTAAAGAGAAAAAAAATGCATTCAGTACTAGCCTACACCCCTGCTCTACCTGTGACTGGTAAGCTTTTGGGGAATTTACTAGGGCAAGTCTGATGTGTGTGTGTGTGGCAAGGACAAGTTATGGTGCAGGAGAATTCTATACCACAAGCAGAACCTAGGTGTTTGTGAGAATAAATGGCAGCCATTGCAGCCATCTTTATTGTTTGTTTTGTTTTTAAACACCCATCCATTTCTCAAACTGTCATGCACTGAAGGAAAATTTTGGATGCAGGTCAGGAAGGACTGTCCACTGATTTTGGCAGCCCCTACACTCTGTAAGCTACACTGTGTGTTTCTCAGGAAGATTCCCAAATGCCCGCAGAGTAAGTCTTTCAGTGGCCAGGTTCTTCTAGACATTATTAGAAAAGAGGGGAGAAATTTCATAGGAGACTGTGTCTCATGAGATGTGGAGCATAAGAATTCAGGAAGGCCTTGTAGGACCTCATCACGTATTTCTCAGCCACAGTCAGTCAGGCCAGGTAATCGTGACAGCTTCATGAAACCAAGCATCAACTAGTCACTTTAGTAGGGACTTGGAATGAATTTTTTCATGCTTACCCAGATTGGCTCATGGCTGGATATGTTTTCTAACCTTCACTGGAATATCACATTAGGCGTATGCAAATTGAATTAGAATGTACTCATCCAGTCAACAAACCTCACAGTCAAGTTAAATATCATTTTAAAAGCACTAAAATGCAACAGTAAAATCCAGAAACATATAACAAATCTAGTAAAAACAAATTGTTTTAATTTATTATTTTTTAAAAAAAGTTTGTATCTTCTCTTCTCTGATCAAAAAGGTGACTCATATTTCTGTAATAGATTATTTTGTGACAGTCAAAAGGAAAGACTGGGCAGCCTTCTTGAATATAATGCTACTACAGAAAAACACATTTTAATGATTCATTTTCTTCAGACCTACAAATAGTCTGTCTGAGTAGTATATTCCTAGAGAGAGCCAGTGTGATGTAGTGGTTTGAGTATGGGCCTGTGACAGGATTCGAACTCCCACTCAGTCATGGAAACCCACTTGGTGACCTTGGCCAAGTCACAATCTCTCACAGGGAAGTGAAGGCACCCCTCTCCACAAGAAAACCCTGTGCTACTTTTGCCTTAGAGTCACCATAAGTTGGAAACGACTTGAAAGTATACAATAATAACAAGAAATATATGCCCTAACTCTCTCATAGAGGACAACTGAAGGTATTCGGTGAAGTTTGCTACAGCTTATTACTCAGCTTAAAATATTGGTACATTCCTGATGAAACCACTGATTAGCTGGAAACAGTAGGCCATTCTTTAATTGTACCCTATCAGCAGTAATATTAATCTGGCATATGGCAGTTAATTGATCAAATATCTGAAAATTTCATTTTCCCATTCAGAAGATATTATTGCCAACTACAGAGCTAAATGTACAGAGGATTTAATTAGCAGTGATATTTTCTCCCCTAGCTTTGAACACATTTAATTATTTTTAAAATAAATAAATAAATAACCACTCCTTAATTAAAAGACTACTGGTAGAATTAATGAAAAGAGGAAGGAAAACTCAAATTAGCAATTAATGACAAATGATCACTATCAAGTTGCTCTCCTACATCAAGATTCTTGAAAAGATCAAATGTTGATCCAGAGGCTACAATGTAGTGAGTCATACTACTTCTTCTATTTGAGATATAAATAATCTTTTCTATTATCAGCCTGCTGATTCCCATTTAAAATTATTGGACCTGTATATCTATTGAAGTGATCAGAAGAAGGGGCTGAAAATCAATCCTTTGATCTTTAGAAGTTCTTATAAAAATAATTGGACAACATAACATGTTTTGTTTGAGGGTGGCAAGTGCCCAGGTAGAGGCACCTGTATTTCAAGAGAACAACCAGAGGAAAAGCCAAGCCAGTGGTGGGTCATCCATGAAGTGTCAGCAAGAGCAGAAACATGGTCAAAGCAAACTGAGGTTGAAGCATGAGAGATAATCTGAGAGTAACCAAAGTCGATTGCCAGTTGAGGATAACTGAAGATAATATTCAAAGAACAAGCTGAAGTAAAGGAAGTGATAAAGCAAGGGATATTAAATGATACCACACAGGGATTTGCTGCAATGCAATGGACTACCCTAGACATTTTGTTCCACGTATTCAGGCAATGATCAAAGCAGGCAACTGGTGGGAAGAAATGGACAGCATTTTGAATTTCAGTGGGTACTGTTCAGAAGATCCTATTTGGATTTCTTTATTACTCCATCCAAGAACTGGGAAACTTCTTTTTTTGAATGAGAACTCCAGGAAAGCCCCAGCCAATATGCCAGTAACCATGGAGTTCTGTTGCAGTCAATTTTACATGTATGCAAAAAATATGATCCAGAATACTTGCTCTAGCACAGATTTTAAAGTTTTAAAAACAGATTGTTTTTCCTTCTGTCTCTCTCTTCCTGTAGAAAGATCTCATCCAGTACTGGCAGTACCCCTGTGAGGTGTATGAAATTGTGACAGAAGACGGATATGTCCTTACCATATTCAGAATTCCACATGGCAGAATAAATAGCACCAGTGAAAGTAGGAGTTTCTATTTCAACGTATCTCTCGCTTGATTTCCTTTATATCCATACGATATCTAAGAATGAGTGTGTTTTTCTGCAGAGAGTCTTATAGATCCATGAAAATACCACAGGTAGCCATCTGATTCAGAGAGCAAGATGCAGAGGAAAATAGGAACAATGAACAATCGTTGAAGGAAAAGAACCATAGTGTGATTCCTTCAGTGATACAGATTAAATATTTTATTACATAAAAAAAAACAATCTAGCTGATTTTTAATTGTAATGTACACACTAAGCAGCTCACCTATGCTATATTCCTTTGAGTAAGGATAGGTATCAAAAGAAGTGCCAGTCCAATGTGGTACATATCTCTCTCTCACTTAGCAACATCCTTGTACATCTCCTAGATATAAATACTTTCTACATCTTCACGCTTGTAGCTACTGTTTTGTTTCCCTAACAGAAGCCCTTTTCACATGGTGTTTCTAAAGCGAGAGGGCCCCTTGAGCGTCGCGTAAATGGGAGGAGCGGTCTGCATGACACACTCCCATTTACGCGACACTCAAGAGCCTGATGCAGACCGCGCACGCACCTTTTCATTTTCAGCTTAAAGCCAGAAATGGTGCGCCATCGTGCAATGTTCCTGGGGCCCGCGCGCACTTATCTGGTGTGCAGTGTGTCGGGAGCCGGGCCGGTCGCGCTTCCTGCCTCAGCACTAGCCTGCAATTCCCAGGTTGCGCTGCGGTAGGAAGGGGCGGCGCGTTCATGCGGCACTCACGCGACCAGGAAGCTGCTGCAGAACTGAACCAGCAGGGAAGTGGCAGCATTCCTGCTGAGGCTTCTTGTGCGAGCGCTGCCCCCCACCTCTGTGAAAAGGTAAGGTGTGAAAAGGCTGAGAGTTTACATTTTAGAGTAAATAGTATTCCTAAAACCTCAGCAGGACATACCTGTGAGTAAACAGTTCAAATGGCTGTACTTCCAACACAAATAAATGTGGAGTTGGCTTATCAAAAAAATACTTTTGTCTTTTCTTTTTCCTTAGCCCTTTTTCTTGGCCCTTGGCCTTTTCTTTTTCCTTAGCCCTTTTTCTTGGCCCTTGGTCTTTTCTTTTTCCTTGGCCCTTATCACACTATGGCCCAACAGTGCTCAATTCCATCCCAGCAGTGCCATTGCCAGGTTGGGATCAGGATCTGAATGTTCTCCACCGCACCTAGTTGTCTGCCAACCCGTGGGTAGAATTTGGGACACTCTTCTCCCTTCTGCAGTGCAGCCTGCCTCTTCCTGCACTGTACTGTGGAAGAAAGTGCTTGATAGCCCTTCCCTCACACCCGCAGCTGACAAGATTGTTGCAAGAAAGGGGGCCATTATCAGATTTTTCCCCATAACGGTATATGATGCTATCATGATGGGTGGGGATGTGACAGCAGCTGGACCGCAACACCGTCATGTGATGGCATGTGTCCTGGACCAGCAGCAACTTGTTGCCATGCCAGGATGGTGATGTTGTGTGGTAAGGGCCCTTGTTTGAACACATTTCTGCAAAACATTAAAATCAAGTATTTATCTTAATAAGCTTCTGCCTATCTTCTCCTCCTGCCTTACACCAGTTTCTTCTTTCCTTAGAGTAGCACTATGAGGTAGCTGCCTCTGGGAACTGAGCATCAGAGCAATGAATTACACTGTTTTCTCTTATCTCTTCTGCTGCTGCTGCCTTGCCTTCTTCACTGCACTCCTAATTTGCTCCATCCATGTTCTTCCCCTTCCCTGGTCTCACCTCATGCTTCTGCCATGCTCCCTTCTCTTGCTCTTTGCTGCATCTCCTACCTCTTCTCTCACCTTATGGCATGACATCTCTGTCTCTTCCATCCTGCCTCTTCTCACACATCCTTCTTGCTTGTTCCTTGTACCCTGCCACTGTACTTCTCAGGTTTCTTCCTGTACCTTGCCAGTATACTACTATTCCTTTTTTCCTTTCACCTCCCTTCCTTCCTTGCCACACTTCCTCCATTCAATTAAGTGCCTCACCTAACTTGCACCTTCACAATGCATTGCTCTCTTGCTTCTTGCACTCTGTTGTTTCCACTGTCCTTTCCCTCCTACCCTCTTCGATCATCTCACCTTGTGCCCTCTGGCCATGCTCCTTGCACCCTGCCACTGCACCTATTATCGTCCATTCCCCTCTCTCCCATTCCCTCTCTCCCCATACTCTGTCTTCTGTCCCACTCACTATCTCACCTAACGCAGAGGCTTCCAATGTGCCCCTCCCTTGCTTCTTGCATTTTACCACTTGCATTGTGCCCTCTCTCTTTCTCTTTCCTCCTATTTTCTCCTATGACTCATTCAGTGCCCCTATAATGCACTCCTCCCTTGCTTCTTGCACTCTACCAACACTTGCTGCTCACACTGCTTACTTTTCCATCTCTCCTACTCCCTCCCTTGGCTTACCTTCACCCTCACAATGTACCCATCCCTTGTTTCTTGCTTTTGCCACTCAGATTCTTCACACTGCCTCCCCAAATACCTGAAATTTTTGAGCACATTGATTTCTGCCAGAAAAAAAAAAAAAAAAATTGAGAGAAGAGTTCCTCTACTTTTCACCCCATCTATTGTCTCCTGTGAGGACTATAGATGTACTTTTTGAAAAAGAAACAAAGCTTGGAATCCAATCCAAATGATAATCAAAAAGCCATTAGATAGCATATCCAGAATACAAATGAATTTCTCCAGAAGCACTTGGTCAACAAGGTAAGTAGCACTTTGTCTGGCAGGCTTAAGCCATCTCAGTCCCTTGGCTCTCAACTTCTGGGCCATAGCCTATGGATGTAGTTAGGCTTGTGGTGCACCCCTCTAAATTTCCATCTGTAGGTATCTTCAGATAAATTCAGGATACTCAGAATATCCACCTTGACCTTTTCATTGAGGCTTCTATTGGTATCAACGTATCAACCATTTCTTGTGACGGCCCAGTGAGAAAAGCAGTCAAAATCAGTGCCACTGAGTTCAGGGTCAATTAGAAACTGTGGCAATGCATTCAAAAAAACTAACAGACCCTTCAACAGGCCTTTTAGGACTAATTGTACAAGATCCGTCCTGGCTGAACAATGTGCTGGATTTCCTATTTGTTATTTTTGTTAACCACTTTTTCATTTATGTATTTTGTGATTTTTTTTCTTAAACTGGGAAAAGGCAAGATGATGACGATGATGATGATGATGATGATGATGACGACGATGACTCCGATAACTGTTGTAACTGGGATACACTTACTGAGGGAACTGTCTGGGACCATCTTCAGGCTAAGGCTGAAGATATGTGGGATACTGGGATATGTGAGAGATGTTTGGACATGGAGGAGACCAAACTCAGCACCTTGGCTCTGATATAAGCTTGGGAGGCACAGGGAGGAGACGGTGGAGTTGTGACACAGCCATTTAAATTGCAGGATGCTGAGCAGCGGGGAGGAGGAGGGACAGACGAGGAACAACAAAAAGTAGAGACAAGAAGCAGGTGGATTGTGAATGGTGGGAAGCAGGAAATACCAGCCTTGTCTGAGACAAGCCAGGTACCTGATTTATTAGCTAAACGGGACAGCCAGCTGACAGGCCTGCAGCATGAGCAAATCCAAATGGCCAGGACAAGACTCAGTGGAATTGTCTAGATACCAGCACCACCTAGTGATCTCTGGTGTTATAGCAACTCAGGCACATATGTTTGAAGGACTGCACTTGTATTATGGTTGCCCAGGTGACAGAGGGATGAAAGGTTGTGTTACCTGTAACTGCAAGGAACCTGACAAGAAGCAAGTGATTGACCCACAAAAAGCCCATCCAGCTCACTACCACTGGTCTGAAGCTTTGTGTAACCATGCAAACTGGGGGTTTTGATGTTTCACTCCCTATGGAGCAGCGGCAAGCTGTGACAGTTGTTCGATAAGTTGGTGCAAGAAAGAGATACGTTCCTAATTAGTGCATGTCTCTTTCTTTCAGGTCCAAAGTCAGTAGTGTTTCTTCAACATGGCTTGCTTGTCGATGTAGCCAACTGGTACCAGAATTTTCCCCATAACAGTCTGGCTTTCATGTTAGCTGATGCTGGCTATGATGTTTGGCTAGGAAACAGCCGAGGAACCAGCTGGTCCAGAAAACACATTTCTCTTTCACCCAGATCAGAGAAATTTTGGGCATTCAGGTAGTGTGGTTTTGTTTTTGCTCCCTCTCCTGCCCAATATATGCAATCTGATAGCAACACTCTAACCTTGCTGTGGTCAGTGACTGAGCAGAGTTCGTAGCCTGTTCCAATAGTCTTAGCAGCACTCCCACACTTACCCCAGGATTTCTGGAAGTGTGTATAGTATACATAAAAAAAAAGGGGCCTGGTAAACTAAGTAGGGTGTTCATACATCTCTACATTATTTCAGCATAGAATGTATCACATTTGGAGTTTGCCATTTTCTTTAGTTTCTCAATGGATCCATCTTAATTTGTTTTTTTTCTTTGAAGCTATGATCACATGGCTAAATATGACCTTCCAGCATCGATAAATTTTGTTCTGCAGCACACTAGACAGCAACAGCTGTATTATATTGGCCATTCACAAGGAACCACCATAGGTAAGTTCAGAGGCTAAACAAGTGCTTCTTTATTTCAGGACATAAAGCTTTACATACTCAGCTGAGAAAAACGTCTCATTTAGCGAAACTTGACTTTGAGTAAGCATGCATACAATGTCGCTGTAAATGTGTTTATTTGGATTAAATTAATTTATCACCTGTGAAATGAATGTAGCATTTCAGCCTATATGAAGGGCATCTGTGTGCAATCATTCTGTACCAGGGCTTGGAAATAACATAGGGCAGCCATATACAACTTTGGAGTTGGCTCCTGCATCTTTAACAGTTGTACATAAGAGGGAATTTCAGCAGGTACCTTGTCATGGAAATGCAACCTGACGAAATTTCATCTATGAGTCACCAAAAGTGTCACACACAGTTCTTTATTACAGTCCATAGACCCAACAAGTTCAAATAAACAAAATATAAGACAGTGGTTCTCAAACCGTGAGGTGGCACCCTAAGGAGTGGTGCAACAGTTGCTCAAGGGTGTGTGTGCAGGAAAAGTCATTCTGCAAGTACAGCAGATGTGAAAAAGAAGGACAAGCTTGTGTGTGTGTGTGTACGTGTGCATACCATTGAGAATTGACTAGTCTCTACAAAAGAGTGACACAAAGCATCTCCTCCATTATGCCTTCCTCCAATCTCAGTGCAAAAATTGGCTTCCCTTTTTCTCCACTCAGCTTCACTGAACATTCAGTTGTTGGTGGAGAAGGTGTATGCCCTTTAGTGACCATGAGGCAGTTTCTCAGGTGGGGGAGAAGGGAAGTGAAGAGAGGAGAAGAAGCAGGGAGTGCAAGAGCTCAGTGTTAAGATGGAGTGTATGTGGCACAAGGGGCCTGTGAGAGAGAGGGAGAGGCAAGCACGGGATAGGACATGTATCCACATGTATATATAAAGGGGGTCACAGGGGGGAAACGTTTGAGAACCTCTGATACAAGATAAATTACAAGCACAAACAGAAATAGGGCCTAAGCATATGGGCATAACTTATTTTAGATGCTTTCCTAATACAAATGTTACCTGACTGCCTCAGACAAAAACTTAGGCCCTTTCACATGGGGTAATTAAAACGGTGTAGTGAGACCTCTAACGGAGGTCGTCCACACCGTGGAGTGCACTGGGTCGTTTATAATTTTGAAGTTCCACACCTCAAACTGCTCTAAAGTGACCAGAAGTGGTGGCACTGCGTGTTTTTTAAAAACCTCTTTTAAGAGGTTTTTAAGAGGCACAGAGCGTGCAGCCCCGTACAACTCTGTTGCAGCAGCCCGGTGTAGATTTGCAGGCGCGCGCAAGTGCGTGCCTGCAGATCTGCTGGGGGGGGCTTCCGGCTGGCGAGCTTCTCTGGTTGGTGGAGAGTCTCTGCCAGTCGTAAGCCGCCATTTTGGACGCTGCAGGACCCCGCAGGAGTGTGGAGCAGTGAACTTGTGCTGCTCCGCATGGCGACGGACTTATCCGGCTGCCAGTAAGCTCCGTTTCAGCACATTTTCCCCCGTTTCTCCCTCCACGTGTGGAAAGGGCCTTAGTAATGACTAGGATCACAATGGGATTCTTATCTTCCAGTAGGAAGCTTGTAATTATAGGCAACACTCTTCCTGCTTTGGTATAATATCTTCTGAGTCTTAAGAGTCAGAACAGGCATTAAAGCTTTTGTTGGGATAATGATGAGAACCATTGGATTGATCTGAGGAAGAGGGCAAAGGATTATTGTCCAAGTTGCTTGAGTCTAAATGCTTCTGTGAAACCAGAGATACCAAATTTGGTAAAGAGCTAAGTACGTTATCTAATTATAATGTAATGATATAATATAATGCAATGATCTTGCA
Organism: Iguana delicatissima; assembly: GCA_948472985.1. Lineage (NCBI taxonomy): Eukaryota > Metazoa > Chordata > Lepidosauria > Squamata > Iguanidae > Iguana > Iguana delicatissima. The sequence continues at coordinate 3,830,959 of CAOKZL010000205.1, forward strand.
GTTATACCTTGCTCTGCTAATAGTTCAGTATAAGGTGCATTAAGCAAAGAGTTTTCCCCTGGAGCAGTCTTTTTGTCAAAAATGCCAATGTCACCTGCTTCAAGATCTGTCTCCTCTGTTAAAGGGGCAAACCTGCTTGTAGTTGAGAACCCTGTCTCCTTTTGCATCTGGCCAGCCTTAAGAAACAGAAATAATGACACTACCTGTAGTGCAGTACTTTTTTGGGATGTGTGGGATGGAAAAGAGGGCATGACAGAGCTCTTACTACAAATCATGCAACAGCTATGCTTTTGATATAATACAAACTCCTTAGTCTTTATTGAAGCTCTGGTCTGTTAGGAAGGTAAATGTGGTATGATGGCTGGTTTAATCTCTGCTGCTTTTAACCATTTTTACTTTGTGTTGCATTTTTTAAAATTTACTGCTCTAGTTGTTAATTGCTGTCAAGTTGACTTTGTCTATTTCCACATTAGATTGTTATAGTGCTATTATTCCACTTTCAACATCTTATGGAGTCCTGGGGTTTGCAGTTTAGGGAGGGGCCTTTGAAATAATTTAAAGTATTGTTATTTAAAGTAAAAAATAAACAGACCATCCGTCAAGATTTTCCCGAAGACCTAACATCATGCCTTCCTCTGAACTGAAAACAAATTTTCTTTTTCTTCCCTTCAGGTTTTATTGCTTTCTCTACCAATCCTAATTTGGCTGCTAAAATCAAGATATTTGTTGCCTTGGCTCCTGTGGCCACAGTTAAGCATGCAAAAACTCCCCTAACAAAACTTTCCCTTCTTCCTGATTTTCAAATCAAGGTATGTATGTCGCTGTGGTTCCTTTGATCTGTGGTTAGATTTGGAGCCCAAAGATTATGAAAGCAGAATCTGAGGACCTTTCCGCACTACACTGTTATAGTGCTCCACTTTCAACATCCTGTGGAAGTCTGGGGTTTGTAGTTCGCTGAGGCCAAAGAGCTCTCTGGCTGAGAATTCTAAAGGCCCTTCACTAAACTGCAAACCCCAGGGTTCCATAGGATGTTGAAACTGGAATAATAGCACTATAACAGCGTAGTGCAGAAAGGTCCTGAGAGATGAAAGGAGGGCCTGGCCTCAGATTGAAATAAATTGTAAATGACTAGCTTGGTACAGCAGTGGGTTATTTATTGATTTATTTAATTTATATCCCGCCTTTTTCTTTGTACAAGACCCAAAGTGGCTTACAAGTATCTAAAACACAGTGTATAGTATTTTTTTTAAAAAAAAGTTACAGAAAAGGTTTTTTTTAAAAAACAAACAAACAAATGACAGTTCAGTTACAAAGATTAAAACAATAGAAAACACAAGTAGGACATAGTAAAGAGGATAAAAACACAAACCTCATTGAAACCTCTTTGTCTGCTAGATACAGCTATCTGGGAGGGCCAGGCCTTTGGGCCACCACCAATCAGATCAGCTGGAAGCTGGCTGCTCTTTTTTCCACCATTCCTCCTACTGAAAGAGGTTGGGAGGAGAATGAGGGACACACTGGCCATTTCCGACTAGCCTGTTATAGCGCTATTATTCCATTTTCAACGTCCTATGGAATCCTGGGGTTTGCAGTTTGGAGAAGGGGCCCAAGGCCCAAGGATTTCATGGGATGTTGAAAATGGAATAATAGTGCTATAACAGGCTAGTGCGGAAATGGTTACTGACAGGTCTAGCAGGAGGAGAAAGAAGGACTTCACTGTCATCTCTTCTCCTTTTCTCTTCTCTTCTCTTCCAAGCCGAGAAGGGTGCAGAGGTTGAGGTTTATGTACACATGTGGGCAGCATGTCACCATTTAGGGGAGGCTTTAGTAGTTGAATTTTTTTTTTTAAGAGCAGGTCCCTAGGGTACAGGGGACAGGACAGCATGAGAATCTCTCTTTCTCTCTTTTTGCCTCTTGGCAGCCATGCAGGGCATCTCCCCATCTCATTTTTGGGTGAGACAACCCACTTGTTCTTGAACCACTTAAACCTAAAGCCCAGGGTAGATCTGGATTGTCAAATGCTGTAATCTTTTACTTAAAATGTAGAGCTTTGCTGTGTGTTATGTATTTAATTGCTTAGCTTGTAATTTGCTAATTTTACATTTTAAAAATATTCCTGCCTGTCAAATTGGAGTAAGAAGGTTTCTCCCTGAAATTTTGCAGGTGCTGTTTGGAACAAAAGAATTTTTGCCGAAAGATTATTTCCGTTCTGCAGTTGCTGCTGGATTTTGCAGCCGAAATTCACTTGCACTTATATGTAGCAACCTCCTATTCATATTGTGTGGATTTAATGAGAACAACTTAAACATGGTATGTACAATCTTTCTATTACCATTCTATTTAATGGTACCATTCTATTTATTCCATCTACATGTTCCTCTTGAACTACTTGACTAGTATCAGTGATGCCCTCCCACATATCTTTGTTTTGGTGGAAGCCCACTACAGCTAACTAAACAGTTTTGCAAGTCCATAACCAGGTCATAAAGGCATCACTGAGTCGTTCCTTCTTGGTGACTAGTATCTGATGATATTCTGGTCAACAGTTGCCAGCATGACTAGTTGCCACTGATGCACCTACTTTCCCATGGGAATTTGTCTAATCCCTCTTTAAAGCCTTCTGAACTAGTGGCCACTAACACTAAAATCTGCCAGCAAGTTTCATTAATTAATTATAGATTGCATGATATCTCTCCTGCTACCCCTGCCTTCATCTCATGAATTGGGTGGTAAAGATTTTCCCTAGATGAGTTGTACTTTTCTATGAGAGGAAGAAAAAAAAATCTCTGTATTGACTTTCCCCATAGAGGATTCCACCTTTACGTATGTTTTCTTTTAAACTTAAAAGCTTCAGATGGTGTATCCTTCCCCTATAGAGATGGTAAGGCCAATTTTGATTGTTTCTTAATTGTTGCTTTTTTATTATTTCAACCAGCTTTCTTTCTTTCTTTTTGAGATGACCAGTGTGCCCAGAATACTCTAGAAAATACTCTAGGGAATACTCTAGAAAAAATAAATGTTCAAGTATAGAGCAAGATTGATGAAGCTTTCTGAACTTAAGACTGAAAGCACAGTGTACAGTTTTGTAAAACATGGATTTGGCCAAATGGTGGAGGCAAAAAAAGAAAGAAGCTCTGAACATATACTAGGATTCAACCATTTTCATGCCACATTTCTATAGTCTGATGCGTAGGCCTCTAGCCAGTCTTATAGATATTCACTTGTAGATATTCACTGCTGTTATGGAACTACATAACAGAGCCTGCAAAAGGAATGATGAGCAATGGGTGACTGACAAGGGCTGCCGATGTGCATCTGTTATGCATCTTTGCAATTCAATTACCGGGTTTCTTAGCACATCTGCTACTTAGTTAAGTGTGTGCAAATTTACATTGTGTGAAAGGACATACAAGATAATGGATTATTATTTTGAATCAATTTTTGGTCCTCGTTGGCTGTTGTGATAAACCAGAATGTTTTCACTTCTGAACCTATAGAACAAGCATTATGAGACTCTTCTGTGAAGGGAACCACCACCACTATTTGAGTTTTCCAGAACTCTTAAGTCTTAGACACGAGAGAAACCACGCCTGTGCACTTATCAAGAAAAGCAGGGTTTCCCCCTTCCCCAAACATGCTTTAAATCCTTTAAAATATAATCAGGGTATCCAGTACATGGATGAATCCAACTGTCCCAGTAAGGAAAAGTCTAATCAGTTTTGAATTCAATATATTTTATTAAAGAACCAAAGAGAAAGAAGTTCAGGCATGGTCATTTGCTTTTAAAATAAAATGAAGAAACAAATCAGTAGCTAGCTACCCTTTCCAAGTTCCTAGAAAAATCTCAGTAGAGTAGCTTTTAGGAAAGGTGATCCCTGTTTTTCCCTAGCACAAGTAGAAGGATAATGGCTCTTTGCTGTTCATAGAAATGACATTTCTTTTAGTAACTGAAGGGCTGGTCATCCAGAAAGGGGAATTCAAGTTAATCAATTAAAAGCTTTGGATGCACACACCAGGTACTGTCTTTGAGGCTGGCTCTGCCTAGAAAGGGTATGTTAAAAGGAGATTTTGGGGTCTATATACAGTATATGGAATGCCTACACATAGACAGCATACTTTGTTTTTGGGGTTCTAATACAGGAAAAGGTAGAGGAGGGCTCTATTTGTGACTGTTCTGAAAGAACTAAAAAAAAAATCATTTAATCTTTCAGAGCCGAGTAGATGTGTACGTATCACATGCCCCAGCTGGAACATCTGTACAGAATATTATCCATTGGAAACAGGTAGGTTACACAGAAAGATGAGGCATAATGTATCGTTAAAAAAACTAATCGCAATGTGGATGACTTTACCACTAACAGTTGGCATTCCTTTGTTGCTTGTATATCCTATGTATAGGAAATGTATTTAGGATCAGTTTTAGAGGCACCTATATGATATAAAATCCCTGTTCATTGATAGTAGGTGAGCAAGAGGTAGTACAATTGTGAATAATAAGCTAGGATCCAAATATCAGTTTCCCCAAACATTTGGTGTAAAGTAGCTAAGAAAGTGAGCCTCAACTCCAAAATCACTTCTTGAAGTCTTTTTTTCTGCCAGGTGGCTTCAGATAAGAGCTTTAGGTGTCCTTAGGCAAGAAAGTTGCTCTGAGATCTGGCTCTCTCCCCAACCCATCTGCCTATCTATAAAATGAGTCTTCATTTAATAATCTGTAATTAATTTGTAGGATTGCTCAAAAGATTACTTCAATATAATGCATAAGATGCATACCTGAAAGCACAACATAAGTACTGTACCAAGATTAGGGTTATTATTTAGAATAAATTTAGTGGTTGTGCTCATTTTATGGGATTTTCATCTTAGAACAACAGATTTCTATGACTCACTACTCAACTGATGATCTTGCAGCTCTCTTTGGTTTCAAAAATGTTTTGACATTTGGGATGGGGAAGGTAGAATGGCAAAGGAGTGAGCTGCTATTCAAGAAACATAAATTCAAAGCCATCTTGGATCCACACAACTGGTCAAAGTAGACAGTTGTAGTTGTTTTAATGTCATTGGTTTATGTACAGTTTAAAATCACTTCTTTTTAGAGATGTAAATCTTCATTTTTTCCCCTATTTTTGCAGGCAAGTTTTTAAAAAATATCCTCCTCATTGAATAATGGTCCTTGCACATTTGTCAATGACTTTACCCAAAATATGAAAGGTCATTAACAAACGTACAAAAACTGTTGTCATTGTGAAAAAAATTGAGAATATTTTATGAAAAATGAATCATTTCCACGTGCTCTTGTTTTTTCACAAAAAATCTTTTGTACAAAATATGCTGCTTGCTTTTCAAAAACATGTTATTTTTTCTGCAACATAAATACAAATGGGTTTCCCTGCAATAGACAGTAGATTTCTGCTGAAACAACTTTCTGATGAACAAGTGGCAAAATATGAAAAAAAAAATAATAATCTCACAGCCGTTGATTGTTACATGCTAGACACTATTTCACAGTAATGAGGAGAACATTTGGTAGCATTGTCTACATCCTCAGTTCCTAAAACCTCTTACACTAACGGTTTCACATTTCATAATAATGGCCACCTTGATTCTGCTTGGGATATAAAATTTCCTCATTAATATTTTTGCATTTCTCCAAATCAGCCCTGCTTTTTCTTCTCATTCTTGTTTTACATTAAATTCCAGAACTTTGTGTTTTTCATGTGTACATTAGACAAGTTCCCTAAAGTGCGCATTTATTTATGTGTTTTACCTAAAGTATGAGCTTCTTCCATTGATTAAAGTTTGTACGTTTTTTTTTAAAGTTGCATTTTTAAAATCATTCACATTGAAAATATGTGCATGGCTTGGTGCGGTCCATATTTCTTCAAATAAAGGATGCATCAAACTATACGAGTTTGGCAAGTATGTGAATTTCAGGGTGAAACGCGTTCTTTTTATCTGCAAGTGCTGAGCAATGCTGAAAGACTACTTAATCTGATCCAGTGAAATTCTTTTGTATCTCTAGACTCTGCCTATCTTTGTTATCTTTGTATAGATGAACACAAAGCAACATTCCATGACTTGCTGCCCACCAGGTGCCTGCATGATCAATGCAGAGGGAACATGGGGAGTTTGCACACCATAGGGATTGTGGCCCAAAACATTTGCAGGACATTGGGGAAGGCTGGAATAGAGTAAGGCCAACAGCAAGGACTATTGACAGTCCAAACACTTTTGTACATGGAATGAGGGGGAGCACCGTTTTGCTCTCCATCTCAGACAGTAAAATGTCTTGGATCGGGCCTATAAATAGAATTATTTCTGATGTTTTCATTTGCTAATGAATAAATAAGAAGTGAGTGACTTATTTGGAAATAGTTGTCCTATATCATGGGATCTCAGGTTGTACAAGTAAAACTAACAGTTTAAAACAATTCAGTATTTAAAACAACAAGAATAATAACATACCAGACCAATTTAATAAGCTAGACAAACTTAAAAGGTTAGAACCGTTTAAAGCGATGTACATTTACATTTGGAAAAAATTAAACTAGACCTCAATGGCTTTTTTAAAAAGCTGCATTTTAGTCTGTTATAAGAATGAATCTAATGTTGGTGCCAATAGGGCCTCCAAAGGAAGGGCACACAACAAACAATGTACCCAAAAAACAAACAAACAAACAAACAAACAAACAAACAAACAAAAAACTTCTGATCAGGCCAATCTCCATAGAAGCAAGAACTACTAGGTATCTTCTTCTTCCTGCCACTTCCCTCACACTATGCACACAGCTTCCCTTTTCCATTTCTGCTGAAATCTAATTTTCCTGAAACCCTTTCAGACTGGAAACTACAGAGCTAAGGGTGAAGACAGATAGACATTCTGATGTTCTCAATTGAAAGAAACTGGTGCAGGTGTACATTGTCTCTAAAAACAAATGGCCTTGGAAATCTGTTCTAATGGGGACTTCTGCTTCTCATTAAACAGTCTGTCTAGCCCCTTATGCACCTTCAGACCTGCTCACCAAGGTAACATAGCTTCCCTGCCTCAGTGTTTTCTGCAGGTTGAGCATGAAAATCTTCAAAAGGGGAGTACTATGGACATAGATCTTCATAGATTCCCTTGGGCCAGGGACACCTAGCTGCATAGGATTGGGCTTTTTTGCCATTTCTATCTGTGGAAATCCTTCATGCATGGGAGGGGGTTTCTGTCTTCAAAATAATATGGAATAGCACTGTTCATTTACATGTAAATAAACATATAGGATACATTCTTTATCTCTTTAAAACAGAAAGGACATATTCTACTGCAAAGAGAATATTTTGTTGTCATATTCCATATTTTTCCTACACTTTCTGTTTCTAGTAAGAAGCACATCTGTTTGTTATTCCTTTACATTTGCAGGCAGTCAGTGGAGGTGAATTCCAAGCTTTTGATTATGGATGGCAAGAAAATAAAATTCATTACCATCAGGTAAAACATTTCCCAGGAAATATCTTACATTTTCTCAGTCTAATAGAATACTTTTATGGAATTTTATAGACTGCAGCTCCTAGGAACCTTTGCAAACATAGCCATAGACTGTGATGAAGGATCATGGAAGTACCAGTCCAACAATATTGTGAGGGCTATATGTTGCCTACCCTTGATATAGATCATAGGAGACCTTGGGAGTGGATATCAGGTAGCTTTCACTAACAACATACTCCATATTGGCTATTGCCTTCTCCAGCTGAGTTGTCTGGATAGAGGATATGCTAGACACATAAGGTTGAAAATAGATACACAGTCAGCCTTCCACATTTGCAGGTTTAACTTTCATGGATTTCATTATTTGGGGGTTTCTCCAACCCCTGCCTTCCCACCTCAAGCACTTCTTTTCCAAGGGAACCTTCCCTTTTGTCACTTCTGATCAGGCCATGCAGGCCTTGAAAAACCTGTCTCTAGTCCCCCTTTTCCTCCAGCAGCCTGGCAAACTATGGATGGCTCACACGCTGATATATCAGCAACACAAACCCCTCTACTGATGCCCCTCTCACAACCAAGGAGGGAGATGGGCAAGAGAGAGGAATTAGAAGGCCACCATGCTGTCCTTGCTGTTCTCTGATCTGATTTGGACCATGGGTACGCATGCTCTCCACTGTGACCAGGTCTCCTCCCCACAGACACAAATTTTGATATTTATGGTTTTTCACCTTTGTAGGGGTCTTGTGCCCCTAACCCTAGCTAATGTGGAAGAGATGACTGTAATCTAATATATAAAAGTCAAAGTTTCTCTGCTTGTCTGTGTCAGGTGAAGACCTTGTATGATTGGCTGCCTAAGAAGATTCTGTGGAATTCTGAGGTTTGCAGTTTAGGAAGGGGCATTTAGAATTCTCAGCCAGAGTGTGTCTGTCTGGGAATAGGCCGGTTGCTATGGAGTTGAGACCTAGCAGCAAGGAGGAGGGCAATATATTTCCTCAGGAACACAACCTCTGTATGTTAATAACTCTGAATACAATTAGGAAATATGGGGAAAAATTACAGGTACTGCACAGGACAGTTTGGGAAATTAGAGATACAGGATATCAAATCTTTCTAACAAGTATTACCTATGAGAAAATAAAATCCCGAGCAATGCCGGGTATATATGCTAGCATATTAATAATGGTGAGTAGATTCTTCACATATGATCTGACATATGCAACATCAAGCCAGACTCTGACTCAAATGTAGTTTCCCCCTTGTTCAAAAAGCTACAAGCAAGCTTTGCATCTTTAGAGAAAAAAAAGTAAAGCAGAAGTTATATTATTTACTTAATTTATTATTCTTAAGAAGTGCTACATTGTTTGATGAACTGATAGCTGAATGTTTGTTACAGTGACTGAATTTTGCTTCAGTTGACTGTTAGTTAACATTGTCTAACAATATTTACAGAACTGAACTCAAACTAACTAGTAATAAGTCTTGCAGGCTTAGTGCCTCCTTCGTACGCATAAATAACCTGGTCAATTGGCAAATTTTGTTTGTTGACTCTCCCTCCCTTTTTTTGCAAGATCGTACCTCCTGCATACAATATAACAGACATGAATGTGCCAACTGCCATTTGGAGTGGTGGAAAGGATTGGCTCTCTGGCCCTGCTGATGTTGCTGTCCTAATACCCCAAATCAAGAAACTAATTCACCACAAGTTTTTTCCTGAGTGGAATCATCTGGATTTTGTGTTTGGTCTTGATGCAGCTGAAAAACTGTACCATGATATCATTTTTTTGTTTCAGAAGAATCCCTAGCCATGTTTATCACTTAAAATAAAGAACTCACATGACCTTTTTGGCTGGTTTGAACATTTTTTTAAAAAAAATAAAATTTCTGAATATGTAAAAAAATAATAATTGAAAACCTTGTTAATTCTGAATTCATAGGCCAAAGGAGGCTTTATTCCCATGGCAGTTCACGTGGCCCTGATGTACATATTGGTCTGCTAGCAGAAGTTCCCAATTCTACAAGAACAAGAAGCCTCATAGTCCCCTCCCAATACCTTGTCACTCATCAGGAATGTGGTTAAAGGGGGAAAGCAAAATGAGGGCATTGCCCACAAATAATATTCTAATATTCTACTTCCATATGAAATTTTATTTCTGTCCCTAAATTTCTGGTATTGTGGAGAATGAGATATTGAAAATTATTCTTACTGAGAACTTTCCTGCTTGCCTTCCTTTGGTACCTTTGGTTACCTTTTTTCTTCAGATGCTTAAATTACATTCATTTTAAGTTTCAGCAGTGCTAGAAATTTGGCCATAAAAGATTATAGTGCATCTGCTGCATATGCAGGGGTTCCATTTCAGAAAACTCTGTGTAAAACAAAAAAACCCAAAAAAAATGTAGTCAATTTACACCATGTGTGTGCACCTGGATCAGCTCTGGCACACACCTGTCACATCCATGGACTATAATGGGATACAATATGTTGCACAATCTTGCATTCATGCATGTGGAGGTCACACACTGCTTCAATGGGGAGCAGGGAAGAGAAATCTTATTTCGGGTAGGACCACGCCTCTTCCGCTGATCCTTATCTTTTTCTTTACTGTTTCTCTTACCTGTCCTCCTCCACTTTTTAAATTATTCATTACTCTTTCTCTCCTTCCACCTCAGTGCTTCTTCAGGTACATATGTAGCTTAAAATACAAGAAGTTATGGTTAATATAATATTAAGCTGCCATGGAATTAAAACCATTTAAGATTTATCTAAAAACAAAGCATAAAAGTTATATAGCACTCTTTAAAAAGCCCTATTCTTGTAAAATGACTAGTCCTCCAAAGTCAGCTGCGATGAAAAGGTCTTCATCTGCTGACAAAAAGCAAAGGTGCCAGTCTCATACCCTCCATCATTTCACAGATGAAAATTGGGACACACATTGCCAAGCAACATCAGAATATGGTCAAAATGGGATTTTTTTTAAAAAAAAATGTGGATAGACACACATGCTGGTGGAAGCTGTAGCAGTTTGATCTTGCCTATGCCCAACAGGAAGAGCAAGATCTCACCCTCTCCTTTCTCCCTGATGAGTTAGTTGGAACTCAATTTGCAGCGCTTGAAGTAAGCTGAGGACAAAGAGGGAAAGTTTCAGGAGGAGAGGGAAACTGAGATGTTTTAAAAGCAGCTGGGGAAAAAATGAGATGGCAGAGAATTAATTGGGACTGTCCCTATCACATTGGGACAATTGGAAGGTATGCAATATGGCTTTCTTAGGAAGAGAGTTACAGAATCTTGGGAGGAGTCATTGAAAAGGCCTTTTCTTGTGTCTCCACTAAACATGCCTGTGAAGGTGGTGGGAGAGACAGAAGGGTATTTTCCCAGATTGTTAGAGCTCACATAAGTTCATATAGTCCTTCCATTAGCTTTGACCAGAGCCATATTGGGTTTTATAGGTCATAACCCATGCTTTGAATTGGGCTTAGAAACAGACTGGCAGCCAGATTTACAAGTTGCTTGGCTTCATCTCCACAGCTTTATCTTTAACTTCTAATCTCACACATAAATGATGCACTGAAACAATCACTCTATGGGAACAATTGTGTTCATTATGGCATGTTAACAGTCATTCTGTTGTAATTATCTGTGTAAAAGATGCAGACGTCCCTTCATGCTTCCATTTTTTCCCCTTTCTTTCCATTCCAAAACAGCAACAGGAAGTGATACAATACTGCTTCCCATTTTCCTTTCTGATATGAACAGTTTGGAAAAAGGAGTATTTTGCACTCCTGTGGGATGAGACTCTATTACCCTGAAAAAGAAGGAGGGTTCACCCCAAATACTGGTGTTTCTTTAGAAAGTGGAGAAATTATAGCTCAGAGGAGACCTATGACAGGAAGTAAATTGCAAGATCTTTTCACCTACATATACCAGTACTAACTGCAAAGAGGCTCCAGTTCAAAGATAAACAGTGTGTTTTACTGGAAGTGACAGCACACATTCAAAGAACCAGACACACTCAAGAACCATACAAGACTTCTGGAAAATAAGGCTTGAAAGTTTGTATATAGAGAGATCTAGGGTCCTGAAGAAAAGGGTTGGAGTGGAGAGGCTCAGACAGTGCCTGAAGGTAGCACAGCAATCACATATTATATTTGAAATGCTATAAATTGCTGGAACCAAAATCAAGGCTTATCCTATTTTTCCTATCCTGAAGGAGTATTCTAACAAAGGCTAAAACTTTCTCATAGAACTGACCAAAGGGTTACAGGATAGGTGATAGCTTGGACACTGAAGTGACAAAATTTATGGGAATCCTGATAACCCCTTGAAGTTTGGATGGTAGGGATTGTGTAGGAAAGGTCTTTGTAGGGTGAGGTTGAGAGGGATAGTCTCCAATAGTCTTATCTGGGTTTGCTCGGAAACAGAAAGATCTGAGATCAGGGAAGAGGTTAATTTGAGTAAGCTTTCCGCTTACTCCTCTTTGAACTTATGGCCTGATCATGTCTGGCAACATGCTCCTCCAATCAATGTGTCTTTGATCATGTATTTCCATAAACATATCCAAGTATGAAAACAAAAGGCACATCCCACAAGATGGGAATATCAAGGGTAGTAACTACTCATGGGAGAGAGTGAGGATGTAGAAATTGGCTTCAGGGTTTAATTCATGGCTAAATCTCCATCATGGTTCTTGCTTAATAATCATATGGATCTCTTAATCATTAAATCCTGCTTTATCCTCCCTCCAACATACATTCTGTCCTTTTCTTAGAACTGTCTATGTAGCAAATAAATGTTACTGCTGTCATAAGCAATTTTGTGTCCTCCATGAGGACCAACCAGTTTGACTAGCTGTCATTTGGCTTATAATGGTATCTCATGCAGATAAAATTTCCCCCTTCATTGGGTATATTTCCAAGTGAGTGTAGGAACTTATGAAACAGAAAGCATCTTTCTATTGAGTTAGATCACAGGGTTCTGTATAGCTCAACACTGTTGAGACAGATTAGCTCTCCATGGTTTCTGTTCCTTGATCAGAGGTCTTTGATCCACATAGTGTGCATGTGCCTTCAAGGGGTCTGTTGAGTTATAGGGACCCCATGAATTTCATCATTTTCTTAGGCAAGGAAAACTCACAGGTGATTTTGCCAGTTCCTTCCCTGGAAATATAGCCTAAAACACCTGGTATTCCTTGGCATTCAAGTACTAATCAGGGCTGACCTTGCTTAACTTCTACAATCAGACAGAATCTTGTGCCTTTAGAAACACAATAAATTATGAAAAATCTAAGTTTGAGAACTTTTGTCTCTCCACTGGAGAACATCTACATAGAAGATCAGCTAAAAGACTTTGCATATATTTCTCTTCCTACTGATGTTGTAGCAGTATTTTATTGGTCAGGCCAAGATTCCTGAGCCTTGGCATCTGCTGGCTCCTCTGGGTACATGGCATTACCCCTTAGTGCCTAGCATGGTAGTTGGTTTGGGGAGATAATTCAGACATGCGTCTGAGCTTTCAGCCACTTACTTACATTAATTACATAAGACATTCCTCACAATCAAAACAGGGGAAAACCTTGAAGAAATGTTTCCTTTGTTGAAGTGTCTAAAGGATGTGATTTGGAAACAGCAAATTCAGTTTTGCATTTTCTTCTGTTATTTATCCAAACCTTGAGGGAAGTTTATTATTTATACAAACCCTATTACCGCTGGTAAAATTTTCTTAGGTAAACATTTCCAAATACCCTGAGTTGGCTGGGGGCAAGGAAGCATTATCAGGAGTTAGGTAACAGCATGGGTAATGGTTCCATACCAAAGTTTTTGAAAAAATTTGCAGTCCCGTGAGTCATCAAGTGCATCTGAACCCCTTTTGAAATGTCAAAGATAGCATTCTAGAAAATATTCTTTAAACCATTCATAAAAATTTATGGATGAAGAAAGCAGAGCTGATTGGGATCTGAACAAACTGCTATTTCGGTGACAAGAAGATTGTAAATGTCTCATCCAGCCTATCAATTTAGGTAGCCAAATCTGTAATGCAGCGTCACTAACATTTGAGATTTTTTTTACATTCGGTTCTTGTCCCTTCCTCTAAAACAGCCTTGCCAAGTTTATATATCAGAAGGGTTCAATGGACAAGAGCAGCAGATTGCTCTAAACTGTCCACCACAGAAGAACTGTAAGTCTCCCCTGCTGTTTATTTTCACTTTGCCTTCTATTTATCTGGCTTTGCTTTTTGACTTTTATAGCTTTTACATTTTGCCTCTAAGTGATTCCAAGGTAAGTCATATTTTGTAGGAAGTTTTTTAGAACTATCCTAGTTGAGAATAAAAGCTATGTACTGTTTTGTTTAAAATGCATTTCACATTTTCCTACATGGTTATTATTGCATCTGCTGACTAAGTAACTTGGATTATCTCTTTACTTATCCATAGACTGAGGGCCAGACTAGATGCATGCCATCTTTCACATACTTAGCATTTACATAAAATGCATTTTTCATTATAATGTAAAATACCTGACTGCAAACAGGTGTAGTAACATTTGGCAATTAATAGTTTGGAGCTAGGCTTTTACCTTCCTGGGTACTGAGCTTATAGAAGTCTGAATTGGATGTTGGCATATCAAAGGAAAAATTTAGTGACAATGGATTTTTGCAGCTGCATTAGCAGGAGTAAAGATCGAGGACGCTTTTCCACCTGGCCTCTACTCTCACAGAGCCAGTGTTTTTGTTACCTGATGGATCCTGCTGGCAGTTGCAGTATCATCATTCTCATCATTTGTTTATTAATTAAAGTATTCATATCCTGATCTATATTCTAAGATCTCTAGTAAGAGCAGTTTAAAATTTAAAACAGTAAAAACAATTTAAACATTTTATAACTTTGGCCACTTCCTCACGGGGTGAGGGAATCGCCCCGTGGTGCTACTCACTGGACTTTTGGGCTCCCCAGTCTGGTCCACGCTTCTCCGGAGCAGTGCTTGGCTGCCACTCCACGCTGCTCCGGGGACGAAAATGGCGGCTTCCGGTTGGTCGAGGGTCTCGACCAACCGCTGAAGCTCGCCAGCCTAAAGCCCGCCCCTGGCAGATCGCAGGCTCGCACCAATGCGAGCCTGCGAATCTGCCTAAGGGAGCAGGCTCGCAGTGGCATGCTCCTTGCTTTTGAAAGACCTGTTTTTATCTCAAAACTACTTGGGGTCGTTCCAGAGTGGGCTGGGGTGCGGATCTACTTTAAGTAGGTCTGACGCAGTCCACTCCCAGGTGCAGACCTCCTCCCTGGAGGACGTTCTGCCCTGTATTAAAAACCCCGTGTGGAAATGGCCTATGTTAAACAAATTAACAATTGTCTGGGATGATTGGAACCATTTGTTCCTTCCATCCCAGGTTCTGATTTTCTTGAATTACAAAGCTGAGACACTGGAGGTGAACTGACCAATAAAGCGGTCATTACTTTGAGGAGACACAGGCTGCTACCCCTTCTGTCCCTGTTGGAGAGTAGCAACAAGGACACAAATGTGGGGGTGGGATGAGAAGGCAAAGCATTATGGAATATTGGCCCTTTCTGCACAATGTTCCTGTGCCACTTCTGCGATAGGATGGCAGCAGTCAGCAGGTTGTGCTTCTGCACAACATAATTGCTGTCCCGCTGCCATCCCGTTCAAAGTGTTGCACTCATGTGGTATTTGCAAAATGAGAAAAATCTGTTTTGCACCTCCAATTATGAGGTTCTCCTGTACTTACCATCATGCAGAAGCCACAGAAGCACGATTGCTATGCTTCCTGCCCCAGTGCTGCAATGGCAAGTGTCTGACTGTGCTGCTGAGGGAAGAAGTGGGGCTATTGCTCTCCTTTCCACAGGTATGGAGGGGAGCATTGCTGATGCGCTCCCTTTCAGAACCTGATTGCAGTGTGATGACGCAGAAGAGCATCATCATGTGGAAATGGCCATTGTTTTGATAGATCTCCTTTCTGTGCTGGCCCGCCAGTTCCAAAGATACATTTAGATCACACATTAACCCTTGAACTATTTAATCATTTACAGCTCCCCAAAACAAAGAAAGCAACTCAAACCATTTCTGACTTTTTGTTATAAATTGCAAAGTTTTTGGTCCATGTTAAATTAAGTATTGATTCTAGGACCTATTAGGCCTCCTGTTGGGATAAAGGTTAATTAATCATGCAAAGAAATTAACCAACAATTCATTTTCTCTCAGTTATGATTGTGTGAATAAGATAAGGGGGGAATATATTCAAATATAGAATGCAGATATCATCATGCGTTCTTGGAAAGGCATTCTGCATTTCTGTTATTGTAGAAGGCTATAGAACTACAGTCTGAAGGCACAGTTTCTTATTTCTATTTATTAATTACAGACATTTTCCCATATCTAAAAGTGACCAGTTTTTAAGACCCTGCAGAGTGTTGAATGATGTCCAGGACTGTGCTCCTGGTTGCATTTTATTTGCTTCTTTTGAGCCATATCACCATTTTGTGGACTTGACTTAGTTCTTTGGCCTTGAAGTGTTGATAACCCAGTGAAAGATCTGCTTAAGTTAGTGAGGCTGATAATTTTAGAATTACTTTCCTAGAATATGAATATTACTGAAACACATAATGTTGTTTTGTGACATCAAGCTTACTAATTAATATGGATAGCCATTACAGGTAAACCAAAGATGTGTTCAGTTCTGATTCTTGCGTGTTTGCTTCATGGCTCTGTGATGGTTGAAGGACTTCTTCTTGGTGGACACATTGATGTTGAAGCCACTCTGGATGCTGTAAGTATCATAAAAAGAGAGAGTTTGCTCAAGGAGAACAGATAACATAATAAGAAGGTTTTGCTGGGGAATGATTTGTTCAGTTATTACAGGGAAATGAAATTACTGATGGGTCCTGTGAAATTGTTTGCTGGTATTTCTTGCTGCTTCCAATCTATAGTCTTCCTGCACCATTCCACACTGTTTGAAAGCAGTGTTATTATTTATTTGGAATTATTTGACTTTAGCAGTTCTTCATACTGCTTTGTATTCCTTTCTAAGGATATTCCTAAGGCTGCAACATTTTAATGCTCCAGTTGGAACAGGAAGACCAGTGTGCAAGGCATAGAGTCTGGGTTGCAAGTAGTGGGTTGCCAGTAAACAATTCAACTTTGGGACTATCAAAAATAGAACTAAGCACATGGCATTGTTGTCTCATGACGGGGATGCGTTGGCAATGACATAGGGCTTCATCATAACAGAAGGTTCAGGCTTGAGCTGGCTGCTTGAGAAGCCAAAAGCAGTATAGACATAAGCGCCCAGCCTAGATGCTCAAGGGTGCCTAAGGTCATAGAATCATAGAACTGGAAGAGGCCTCATGGGCCATAAAGTCCAACTCCCAACTCAGTGCAGGATGTCCAGCTAAAGCATCCCAGCAAGTAGTTGTCCAGACTCTTTTCAAAGATGTTGAAAGGAGGAGACCACAACCACCACTCTAGGGCCTTTTTCATATGGCATTTGTCATGTGAAAGGGCCTTTGGAGTGTGCACAATTGCAAGGAGCATTCCACATGATGTCCTCACAATCATGTGATGCTGCTGGGGCCAGCAGGCACCGATTGTGCCATATATCATTTTCAGTTTTTGGCCAAAAATGATGCATGATTGTGTGTCACTCTGGGGCCCCACACACATTTTCCATCTATGTGGAGCCTACAGAGATGTGGCCCTCGTACTTCCTCCCCCAGCGCAGCCCGGGAAAATACCCGGCTGTGCTGCGGAAGGAAGAGACGGAGCCTTCATGTTGCTGGCCGGCAACTGCTGCAGAGATGGAGCAGAGGGGACACGAGTGCCTCTTGGAAGAGGCTGCTCGTGTGATCCCTGCTTGACCGCGCCGGAAGCAGGTAAGCTGCAGAAATGGCCTAGGAGATTGGCTCCATTGCCAAACCACTCCTACTGTCAAGAAATTCTTTCCAATATTCAATCAAAATCTACACTCCTTTAACTTCAGACCATTAGACTTGGTCCTACTCTCTGGGCCAGCAGAGAGCAGGCTTGCTTGCTCCTCTCTGTGATAGTCCTTGAAGTATTTAAAGAGTGCAATTATGTTACTCTCCCGGTCTTCTCTTTACCAAGCAGAACATGGCCAGCTCCTTCAGTCTTTCCTCATATGTTTTGTCCATATCTTTTGTTATCCTGGTAGCCCCTCCCTGAATTTGCTCCAATCTATGTGCATAGAAAAAATAGCCTCCTGCATCTATCTCATTTTTTTGGTTCACTGATACTAATACTATAAATAATTGTGGCTTATTCATACTGCAACATTGGCACCAAGCTTTCCTAGCACATTAAAATAATGCTGGCATCAGCTCTTGTATGGCTGGAAATCGATGCATGAAAACCAGCATAATTTTTTTAAAACAATTATCTTGGTAGCTGGATAGGGAAAAGCCCACATGAGTGGAAGGCTGTCTGAGTAAGACAGGACAGACTTTCACCTGTACACTCAGTTCCCCACTCCATTAGCAAAAACATTTTAGGTAATGTGAAACATTTCTTCTAAATCACCAGAAACGACTCAGGAACGATGAAAAAGAGGTGGTTGAGAGAAAGAAGGAGAGATGTACAAACCAAGGGGATTTCACTGGGACCCATCCAAGTGATGCAATCTGGATATCTTTGTTAACTAAGTCCAGAACTGGGAAAAATTACTCTTTTAAAACTTAAACTCACAGTCTGCCCCTTCCACCAAAATGGTTAATGGCTATCCTAGTTGGAGAATTCTGGAAACTGTAGTCTCCACAAATAACTTTTCTGAATCCATGTAAAACCTGACAGAAAATATGCTCTACTATACTTCCCCTAGCATAGACTTTTTAAAACATGCTGCTTTTCCTTCTCTCTCTGTCTCTCTCTCTCTAGAAAGAGCTCATCCAATACTGGCATTATCCCTTTGAGGAGTATAATGTTTTGACTGAAGATGGCTGTATTCTTACTGCATTCAGAATTCCACATGGCAGAATAAATGATGACAGCACAAGTATGAGTTTTTACTCTAATGTCTTATCAGCTTTATGTCTTTCATAACCTTGTGATATATAACAGTGAGTGCATTTTTCAACAGAAAATCTTACTGTCATTGCTGTTCTGGTAGGAACCTCTGAATATTTATTTACTTGACTGCTATTCTGAATTTCTCCCAATACTGGGACTCAAAGCAAGCCACAGTACTATTAATTACAAAGCTAAAGAAATAGAATGAATAGATATACTAGTAAAACGCAACTTATGTTGTTAGAATACAACTTTGTTCAAAAAAATAAATAAAATCATCTAGGCATTTTGAACCCCTCGATTCACCACCTCTATAATTCTCATCTTAAATATGAAATTTATGTATCTAGTTAAAATATTTTGAAGAATTGCTCTTGTTTTAAAATTCTGGATAGCAATTTTCAAAATATTAAGTGCTTTAATTGTTACTGAGAATAGATGTTAACATATGTGTGCCATGCAATTCAAAACTCAGATCAAAATGAGTGGGATATGGTGTGTGCTTGTGCATATTTTCTTCTGGTCACCAGTTTAGTCTTCTTACAGTTCAGGAGCTAGTAGTGGGTTAGCACCCCCTTATAGCATGTGTCAACTGAAAGTGGATTTTTGATCTTCTACTTGGAGCACTTTACCTCCGGTAGAGCAAGTCAAACTATTTGCCAACTGTGGTAAACAGACCCTTGACATACACAGAAAGGGGCCAAATGAGCAGCTTAGCTTGTGAGAGCAAATAAGAATAAAAACTCCTTCGTATACATGTGTATGTGGGTGTCTATGTACACACAGTTGTATATATACATATATAGGCCAACATCCTGTATTGAGGTTTTATAGCACAAATCTCCACATGTGGAATTCTACATTGATTGTGCTATGCAAATCTTGTGAAAAATGGCAATGTAACACAACCCATTGTTTATCCATGTGTGCAATAATAATGTAAATGCAACTCTGCTTCTGCAACCTTACACTGACAAAAATGCCCAGGAATTTTTCCAGGGGAGCTCATAACACCGGATGATGCCCAACTAATGTATTTTGTGGAACTCCCCTCCCATTTTTGTGCAGAAATATATTTTGTGCAAAAATGATTGCTTTCATGAAGAGCCATCCTGAAAATTAAACATGAATGTCCAAAATGTGAAAATGTGCATAAGAAGAGTCTAGAGGCAAGATTTGAATTTTCCTTCTAACACTTTTGTTTCTCTCATGCACAAATGAAAGAAGTGAAGTTTTACATCTTTAATTAGTGCATTTGTTCTTTTTTCAGGTCCAAAGCCAGTGGTGTTTCTTCAGCATGGCTTGCTTGTAGACGCTGCCAACTGGTATCAGAATCTTCCTCATAACAGCCTGGCTTTCATGTTAGCTGATGCTGGCTATGATGTTTGGCTAGGAAACAGCCAAGGAACTAAATGGTCCCAAAAACATATCTCTCTTTCACCTAGATTTGAAAAGTTCTGGAAATTCAGGTAGTCTGGTTTTATTTGGTGCCCCCCCACCCCAGAAATGTGTGCAGTCTGAAGACACTGCTCTGATTTCCAAGAACTCTATAAAATCAGCCCCCGTGTTTCTGAAATGTTTGCAATATCATAGCCTTTTATTTCAAGCCACTGTGTCTAATGACTGAGCAGAGTACATAAGTGTTCTCCACAATCCTGGGGTCACTTTCCCACTTACCCGTAGGATTCCTGATGCCCAGATAAGCCCCTGGAGAGTCAGGAAAGGCTCTCTTCATCATCAGAGGTGATGAGAAAATCCTTCATGGATCATTCTGTATGCAGTTTTCAAAGGTTCAATGTAATGAATCCTTAGAAGACTGGTTTTGGCAAGTGTGCACACAAGCACATCAGAACCTGAAAAAGTTTATGGGGAGATTTACATAGAAGCAATAGCGGTCTTTTTAAATACTCAGTGTTTCAAACTGTTGCTACGTGGTGTGGAGAACAGATGGAATAGGCATCCATTTTCACTGGGATCAAATTCCTCCCCTCCTGCTCTTTTACCCTATAGGCTCAGGGAGACCCATTCACTCCATTTATAAACAGAGATGCATACAGCGGAGTTGGCCTCCAGACGTGTGTGTGTGTGTGTGTGTGTGTGTGTGCAGGCATTTGTAGATAGGCAATGGGCAGAAGGACGGAAGGTCTTCTCAAATTATCTCTTGCAGAACTAAAAAATACACCAGGTTTATGTGTGTGCATGTGTGTGAACTAGTAAAGGACTTGGGAGATACCTAGTATACCTTTGCATTGACATCACAGTGGCTACTTTGAAGGCCTATATATACTTCAAAGGCAGATTCATGGTGTTGAAATATAATTCTTTAAAGTGCCATAGACTTCTTTTTGGTTTCTTCACCTGCAAATGGAACCTGGAACTTCTTTATTGCCAAACTGATGAAACTTCAAGGGGGGAAAGTGAGAAAAGGCATTCAGCATGGAGTAAATGAAACTCATACACAGAAAGCATGCATTTCAGAATGGATATAACACTATATCGTGTATTGTTTCCACATATATTTTGTTCATGCTATACACAGTTGTGTGGAACAATCCGAGTATACCATATTTGCCAACGTATAAGACATACCTGTGTATAAGACAGGAATGTATACACTGGCAAATACTATTTGCTGGCTTATAAGACACACTAGCATATAAAATGCAACCCATTTTCCAACAGTAGGAAAAAAATGAGTCTTATATGCCAGCAAATACAGTCGTTTGTGAAAGTGGGGAAGAAATTACATTAAAAGACAAAACAAAACCATAGAACAGAGCAGACAGCCGCATTTCTCTGATGAGAGATGAATGGAAGGGATTACAGCTCATTCATACATTACTTTTCAGCACACATCTGTATTTTGAGTTGTCCCCTTCCATTGCTACTCCATCCCAATAAGTAAATGGAAGCTGTAAATAAATAAGTAAATTTGAAGGAAGCTGAAACCACATGTGGGGATGTTAAATCTGATTCTGCTTGAATCATGCATAAAAATGAGGTACCTGATTTTGGTGTGTGTGTGCATCCACAACCTCTTCAGTTCCCCACAACTGGCTGAAAATAAGCTGAAAATTGTGTCAAATGCGGTTGCAGGAAAATATGTACATGTAACCTGCTGGGGAGGGTGGAGTGGAAAAATGTTCCTCAACCCCTGGCACAACCATATACCCTTGAGGTAGAGGCATCACCGATTCTACAAAGGAATTGAAATGGAACTGCTGCAGAAATTTTTGGTGTGAGGGAACAAGAGAGCTAGGAAAGCTCAAGTTACATAAATGCCCTGTAGATTATCTACATTATCTTTCTCATTAAACTTTTGTATGTATACATGCAGTCCATACACACAAAAAGGATTCTGCTAATAATCATGGTAGTTTCACATGTACCTATGTCACCCTGCTTGCTGGGGGTCCCTTAGGGGGATTCCCAACACTTGTCAAAATTATCACTTGTGGGGAAAATTAGCTATGAACACTGCTGTAGCAATGCAAAGAGCGCAGGGTAATTAAAGATCTTGAGCCCAGCTTTATAGAGTTGGATCACAGAGAATCAGGCTGACTGTTCAAAATTTAAGTGTTTTATTGAAATAGATGTTAAAATCCATACAATCTCTCAGCTGCATTGACTCCCACAAGCATAAAAGGCTACAGAAATTTAGAAAGAGGTGAAAATTAAGAGAGAGAGAGAAATAAGGGTTTTGGGGTAATACTGTACCAATCCAGAAGTCTTTGGCCAGGAAAAGACAAGTGAAAAGCCCAACTCACCCTAAGGGAGGAGCTGAGGGCAGTTTTCCACTGGCAAAGAAACTGCTTGCAAGTTTGGGAGAACTCCAAAATGGAGGAGAAAAATAGGTTCTAGTTATAGTGCTGAATACATCCTGGGGACCAGATGGCTGCATTTTTATGAAGATGGATCTTAGCTTTGTAGTTCAAAGAAAATACAGCCAGGCATCCTTGTAGTTCCCTGCAAGATGACTATCTCAACCAGGGATGCATACCTCCAAGATGTCACACTCCTGGCTGTTTGAAATGTTAATTTGATCCCAGAGACCTCTTGTCTCCTTATTGCTGAAAATCCATTCAAATGGTCTATGAGAACCATTTCAGGATTCACCTAGGATGTGTGACAGGAAACAGGGCTACCTTTTGATATGTATCCATAGCTCTACTGCCTGTGTGTCCTTCAGTAGATCTCTATGTAGATATAACAATAATTATGATCCTCAGGACAGAGTATATAGGTGGGGTAACACCTACATTACTTCAGCATGCAATTTTGTGTTACATCTTGGGATTGTCTACATGTTTTCCTTTGCTGTTGTGTTCAGCTTAATCATTTTCATTTTCTTTACAGCTTTGATCACATGGCCAAATATGACCTTCCAGCATTTATAAATTTTGTTCTGCAGAAAACTGGACACCAACAAGTCTATTATATTAGTCATTCACAAGGAACCACAATGGGTAAATTCAGAAGCTTGCAGCTTGGATAATTAGTTGGCAGCTCTATTTTTGAAAAAGTTGTCAGTGTCCAGTCTTTGGCACGTCAACCCTCACCTTTCTAATGGCCCTTCACTGCAAAGATTTTGGCCCTTATTGTCCTATGCTATGATCCCATGTGTCCCGATCCCATCCTGGCAATTGCCTGGCAATTGCCAGGATGGGATGGGGACCTGAATGCTCCCCATTGTACCAGTCAGCTGCCAGCAGATGGGTAATGTTTGAGACACGCTCCTTTCTGCAGTACAGTTGGCCTCTTCCTGCGCTGTACCATGGAAGAGAGCACTGGTTAGTGCTTCTGTCCTTCCTGCACACCTGCAGCCAATGGGATCATTGCACAAAGGTAGGCCATTACTGGATTTTTACCAGTAATGGTATATGGCGCAGTCATGATGGCTGAGGAAGTGACAGAAGGACTGCAATGATGTCATGCAATGGCACATGTCGCAGACCAGCAACAATGCTGCCAAGATGCCAGGATGGCCAGGATGGCACTGCTGCCAGGATGGCCCATGCCAGGATGGCACTGTTGTGCAATAAGGGCCTTTTTTTTTCAGCAAGAGTTTTTGACCTTTTCCGCATGGGGGAATTAAAACGGTGCAGTGCATCTTCTATGGAGGTCGTCTGCACATTGGAGCGGACTAAGTTCAGACTACTTACCGGAGATCTGCACCTCAGTCTACTCCAAAATGCCCCCAAATGGTCCTCCAGCGCACTTTTTAAAGACCAGAAAAAAGAGGTTTCTCATTTTTCTGGAGCACGCCATTGTTTACTTGCTCCTTTGTGCAGATTCACAGGCTCACACCAGTGTGAGCCTGCTATCTGTGGAGGGCGGGCTTTAGGCATGGCAAGCTTCAGTGGTTGGTTGTGATGCACGACCAACTGGAAGCTGCCATTTTGGAAGCCGGAGCAGTGCGGATCTAAGACCTGGTACTGCTCTGATTCACCCTGGACCAGTCTGAGGAGCCAGAAGATCCAGTGAGCAATGGCATGGAGAGATTCCCTCAGCTCATGCAGAAATGGCCTTTGTTTAAGTGTTTTATTGGGAGCTGTTTTACATGTTTACTGAAAAATAAGCCCCCCTTGAGTTGAATGGGTCTTACTCCCTGGCAAATGAATGTCTGATTGCTCTCTTAATTGCTTTTTGTTTTTGATGAACATTTTTCTTTCTGATGCTTTAATTTTTTTTCTGGTTGCGTATTATGTTATTGTTTTGATTCAGTTTTGCTTATTACCTCTTAGTCTTTTGGGGGAAGGTGAGGAAAAACTTTTAAATAAAAGAGAGAGCAATCGAGATAATTGGAGGGAAGAAGGCTGGTAGGCAGACAGAAAATGGTTTTACTGGGCATAGTGAAAAGGAGAAAAATGCCAATCTACAAACAAAGATGGGCAACAAATTGTATTTTAAAGTGTTTTCAAAAACAAATGCCCTGAATGAAATTTTACTTCAGCTTATTTTTGTGGGCTGATTTAAACAAACAACCAATAAAACATACTTACTTACAAAAACATCCTATCCATTTGAAGTTGGACCTGTCCATTTTTGAGAACTAAATACATGGTTTTCCAATAGGCTAAAAAAGGAACACATTTCCAGTTCAGCATGTCCAAGAAGAAAGGACATCCTTACTTTTTCTGAAATTAAAAACTTGTCTCCCTTTTTCTCTCAGCTTTTATAGCGCTTTCTACAAATCCCCAGCTTGCTGCAAAAATCAAGCTATTCATTGCCTTAGCACCTGTTGCCACCGTTAAACACGCAAGAACTCCTTTAGCAAAGCTTGCTGTACTTTCTGATTTTCAAATTAAGGTATGGCTGTACCTATTGTTCTTCTGATGGAGGGTGTTCAGTATAGGAAATTGGTGGATTCTGGACCTGATCATTTTGGCATCAAAATTTGAAATCAGAGAGCAGGATTTGACCTGGTATTTGGGATTGTTTTGAACCAAGGTGGGCAAAATGGGATCTGTTGGCTGCATGTTTTGATCCTAGTGCTCTTCAGGGTTTGGAAAAACTGACATTTCTCCAAATTCAGTGGCAAACTGCTGAGTGCATTGTAATCAGTGGGATAATCCACACTACAGTAAGTATTGTCAATGTACTTCTTTGGTTCAGTATCAATATTCAATATCCCAGTCAGGATCATACTAACATTAATTTAAGTTCTTTTGATTAATTTTCTTTGTATATAAATATAAATTTAATAATTCACAAGTATGAAGGGGTGGAGTTTAGTTGTTAATAATGAAGAATGGTGAATTGTAGTGGACTGAATAATATTTAAGGAACAGTGAATATTTCATTAACATTGGCCATTTTAATCTATTTTGTTTATTTTTCACTAATTTTATGTATTTTATACTTGTTGTTGGGTGCCTTCAAGTCATTTCCCACTTATGGTGACCCTAAAGCAACCCTCTCATGGCGTTTTCTGAGGCTGAGAGTGTGTGACACACTCAAGGTCACCCAGTAGGTTTCCGTGGCCAAGTGGGGAATCAAACCCTTGTCGCCAGGGTCCTAGTCCAATGCTCAAACCGCTACACCATGCTGGTTTGCTATTTTAAACTAAGGTTAATAAATTAAAAAAACAAACTATAAAAATATATAAAAAAGTGAAGCCCTTGAATGCCTGGCTAACTTAAAATTGTCTCCC
Source organism: Iguana delicatissima (assembly GCA_948472985.1). Lineage (NCBI taxonomy): Eukaryota > Metazoa > Chordata > Lepidosauria > Squamata > Iguanidae > Iguana > Iguana delicatissima. The sequence continues at coordinate 3,856,596 of CAOKZL010000205.1, forward strand.
AGCATTATGTCATTTGCCCACCCCTGCTGTTAACATTTGGGCCCTTTCACATTACACAATTAGAGGACTACAATTCCACTTTAATTTGTTTGGCTGTGCCTTATGGAATCAGAGTCTGAAAACTGGGGATGTACTAGAGCTCTCTAGTTTGATCATTCTAAAGACCACTCCTTAAAATGCAAAGTATAATCATAGCACTGTACTTGTGCAGTGTGGAAGGATCCCTGTTGCTGGTACAGCCAATGGGCTATATAAACAACTACATAATCTTTAGCATTGAGTTAGGCCTATAGGGAAAAGTATGTCACCAGATAGCTCTGACCTGCTTACTTGGACAGCTTGCCAGTTCAACTTTAACCCTTAGATATGTCTGGATTAGTCAGATAAAATGTATGGCATGGTCAGTGTTACTTTGTCTATACTTCAAAGTTTGTTTCATTGCAATAGTCTTTAAAGTGGACAACAATGCTGTACATTATATGTTGTATGTGTTTTGTAGTTTGCTTACACTTTTATAATTTCAAATATATTTATGCCTCTAGAAGTGAAATCATACAGACCGTACCTTAAATTTTGCAGATCCTGTTTGGAGAGAAAGATTTTTTGCCAAAAACATATTTTGGTTCTATAATTACTTCTGGAATCTGTAGCCAAGAAGCCTTTGCACCTATCTGTGGCAATGTCCTGTTTGTAATATGTGGATTTAATGAACACAACTTAAACTTGGTGTGTATACTCTTTCTATACACTATTCAGCTTGTTCTGTCTACATGCTCTTCCTGAATAGTTTAACTAGTATTAGTAAAATCCTTCAAAATATCTTTGTTTTCATGGTTACCTCAGATTCCCACATCCTGTTTCTCACAATGGCCATCGAGAAATGTCTAGGAAGCCCAAGACCAGGGACCTTTCTGCAAGGCATTTTCCATGCGAAAGGGTGCCCGGAGCGTCGCGCGATTGTGAGGAGCGATCTGCACGATGCACTCACAATCGTGCAATGCTCCAGGGGCTGGCAGGCACCAATCTTACACCTTTTCATTTTTGGCTGGAAGCCAAAAATGGTGCGTGATTGCATGTTGCTCCCGGGCCCCGCGCACACTTACCTGGCATGCAGAGCCTCCGGAGCCGCGCTGGTCACGCTTCCTGCCCAGCGCAGCCTGGGAATTTCCCAGGCTGCGCTGTGGAAGGAAGAGGTGGGGCTTTCACGCGAGCAGGCAGCTCCTGTGGAGCTGAAGGACCGTGGACACGAGAGCCTCTCACCAGAGGCTGCTCGTGTGATCCCTGCACCCAGCGCCAGAAGAAGGTAAGGTGCGGAAAGGGCTCAGGTGTCCATTTGCATGACATGATTGTAGTGCTATGACTCCACTTTACCTTCCATGGCTACATCTGTAGAGGAACATTCTGGCTGAGAATTCTAAATACCCTTCCTAAACTCCAAATCCCAGGATTCCATAGGATGGAACCATGGCAGCTAAAGCTTAGTGTGATAATCGTGTAGTGTGAAAAAGGCCCCAGGATAATAAGACCAGCAACTCTCCTAATCATTACTTCCTAGTAGCCACTGATAAACTTGGACAGTGTACCTGATAGCTGACATGGCTAGTGGCTACCATCTAAACCAGTGGCCATGACCACTAGTAACTGCCAGTGAATCTCATTAGCCGTGAATTATATCATTTCCTTGCCCCACCACCTGATTTAAATAGTTTAAAGAGTTTCACCAAATGAAATTTCTAGTTTCTAGTTTCACATTACAGTTGTCATGTTGTAAGAGAGGTTGAAAATCATCTCTCTAACCAAATTCTTCAAAGCATGCATAATAAATTTTTCTAAAACACTTGATGTTGAATCTTTTCCCTATAGAGAAATTTTAATTATTCTTTTCTATATCTTTCCCCCTGACTTTTAAACAATTCTTTTCATTCTTTTTCAAACCTACAATTTGCCTTTTTAGAGATGGCGAGTGTGCCCAGAAACCTCACAGAAATGTATGAGAAAAATGAAATGCTTGAGTGTTGACAAAAATGACAAAGCTTCCTGAACTTAAGACTAAATATACAGAGTACAAATTAAAGGATGGATATATCTTGGCTAGACTTAGCTATCTTTCCAACCATTTAGGACAAGCTGCAAAACTTCCTTTACCGTGTTCCTCAGGAGTAGTATCACAGTCATTTGTGGTTTTAAGATTTCTTATACCACAAATGTGTGAGAAACCAGGGTGTTTATTAAGAAGAATACAACTTTTCCTCCTTTAAAAGTGTGGCCAGGTCATGGGGGTATCCCATCACACTAGTTCAGTGGTTCTCAACCTGTGGGTCCCCAGATGTTTGTGGACTTCAGCTCCCAGAAGCCCCAGCCACTATGGTCAATGCTCAGGGCTTCTGGGAGCTGAAGTCCAAACACATCTGGGGACCCACAGGTTGAGAACCACTGCACTAGTTGAATTAACCCTACTTTCTGATGCAGTACTTTTCTTAGAGAACCAGGAGGGACACTTCCCAATGATGAAACCTGAAATATATTAACCTTGCAAGACTTGGTCTACCAAGTATCTTCTGTGAGGCTGGATAGGCCTATGAAATTTATGAAAAAGTAAATTCTAGGCCTTGTAGGCTAACATATCTGGCTAGGCTTGTTTCTTTAGATTGTTCTAAAATAGGCAAAGGGAAGGAGAAGGATGGGTTTGTGACAATTGTGAAGGAACAAAGCAACTAAAAGAAGTGGTTTAATCTTTCAGAGCCGTGTAGATGTTTATACATCACATGCCCCAGCTGGAACATCTGTACAGAATATTATCCATTGGAAACAGGTAGGCTATCCAAAAACAATAAATATATGTGATATAGTTTTTTTGAGAATAGTTGATGTTCTTTTATTACTTGTACCTCTTTGAAACCACGGAATATAAATGAGGAAAAAAATTAGGATCTATTTCAGAGAAGGCTCTGTGTGATAAATTTCTAGCTCATGATGAGGAACATACAATATAACTTTCTAAACAAACAAACAAAAATGTAGAGGTAAAAAAGGCCATGTCTCCCTGATAACTGTTGTAATATAGTGGCTAGAAGCCTGAGCTATAATCCCCAAGTTCCATGGTTCAAATCTTGCATATGCCACAAACCCATTAAGGCAGCCTTAGCCAAAGCAGTCTTTTACAGCCTCATCTCAAAACCCCTCTCATCCTACTTTTTTGTATAATGGGTTTAACAATGCTCACAATTAAGTTATTAGATGGTTGTAATGGTTGCTATAAAATAATACATATAAGCTAAGTATAAACAACAGATATTGAGAATATTACTTAGCAATAGAGCTTATACTCACCTAATGGGACTTTTGCCGTAGAGTACAGTGACTTATCAGAACCAAGCCTTTTAAGTCCCCTCAGTTTCAAAAATGTTTTAGCGTTTGGAATTGAATTGGGAGGATGGGGAAGGAGGAGAAACATGCATCCAAAGCACAATAGGCTCCCCACAATTAGACAAATAGCTCTCTTAGACCTAAGTATAACATTCTTTTCCTGGTTTGATTTTCAGAGACATTGTGTATGTGGGTACACACGCACACACAAACATACACTTCCTTATGAGATAGAAAAATAGTGAAAAAACTGTCATATCTATTCTAGATTGCTTTAGAGGCATGATCATAATTATTTCTGCCACATCAGTTATTATAATCATTATGATCAATTCTTAAACTCTGAAACACAAATTGTTCCATTATTCAAAATAAATTCCAAATTGATTCTGCTTCTATGTATTTCTATTACCCTTGTATCTGCACAGAAGAGGACAGAACAGCCTCTCCCAACTTGTTGCCTTTGAGATACCAGTATGGCAAAAGATCAAAATTTATGAGGAGTCTGTAGAATTGTAATATGAAGGGTGGCAGCTTGGGGAAGATCAGCACAGAATGAAGTAGAGAACAAATTTGGTATTCAGAAAAGGCTATTTCATTGATGAGAGATATTTGAATAGCTGTTCAGTTAGCTTTTATACATGGAATGGGAATGGGAATGATCTTGCTCTCTGTATCAATCAGCAAAAATATCTTGAATCCTTTCTGTGAAAAGAATGATTTCTAATGTTTTCACTATCTAATGGATAAGCCAGAAATAGAGCACTTCTGGTTTGTAGGAAAATTTAGGCAACAACATAGAAATACAGAAATCAGCTGGTATTCACGCCAAAGAAATCAGGTGCATTATCCTCTTTTCCTCAACAACATACACCGTTCAAGAAGAATATTAACAAACAGAATGTGTCCAGTGGAAGGCAACCAAGATAGGTCTGGAAACCAGTCCCTGAGAGGACTGGCTTAAGAAACTGGATATGTGTTAGTTCAGAAAAGAGATTTAGTTTAGATTTAGATTAGATTTAGAAAAGACAGTTAGTTTAGAAATAAGATATCCACTATTTCTGTTCCTAGTCAGAAATACAAGTATATTTTTGTGAGTCCTTTATATTTGCAGGCAGTCCTTGGAGGAAAACTTCAAGCATTTGATTATGGACGGCGAGAAAATCAAATTCATTACAACCAGGTAGAATATTACCAAGAAAATATTGTATGTTGTCTCAACCTAATACAGTGGGGTGGTGGTAATTGGAATTTTATAGGCTACAGCTCCCAACAGCCTTAGTAACAATGGAACTAGCAACTATGGAAATTATAGGAGTTATATTCATACGTGCAAGCAAGACAGATATTGATTTGGCTGTAGGAGTCCTCTTGCTCAGAAGGCTACGGGAAGGTTGAGCATTTTTAAAGAAAGGAAGAAAGAAAAAGTAAAGCTGAACATATTTTTTTTAAAATTCAGTTATTATTTATACATTTCAAACGCTGAAGAACAATTGAAAAAAAAATACCATACACTAATGGGAAGTGCATTGGTAATCAGTTGGTGCCCTCCACAACAGTCTTTGGCCATTTCTGCACAGGGCGAGGGAATCGCCCCGTGCCGGTACTTACCGGACTTCTTGGCTCCACGCTTGGGTCCAGGCAGGTCCGGAGCAGTGCGTGGCTGCCACTCCACACTGCTCCAGGGACGAAAATGGCGACTTCTGGTTGATCGAGGCTCTCCACCAACCGCTGAAGCTCACCAGCCTAAAGCCCGCCCCCGGTAGATCGCAGGCTCGCACTGGTGCGAGCCTGCAAATCTGCACAGGAGCGCGGGCACGGAATGATGTGCAACATGCTTTTGAAAGACCTGTTTCAAGCGGTCTTTCAAAAGCACGCTGGATGACCACTTTGGGTCATTCCGGAGTGGGCTGAGGTGCAGAACTACATTAAGTAGGTCCGGCCCAGTCCGCTCACAGGTGCAGATTTCCTCCCTGGAGGATGCTCTGCACTGTTTCTTTAAGCCTGTGCAGAAATGGCCTTTGTTTTCAGGTGTTGTTGTTAACTGCTCTTAGGTCAGCTTTGACTTATGAAGATGCTGATGAATCATCAGGTCTTGCAGATCTTGCATGGCTTCCTTGATTGAGCCTATCCATCTGTCATGTAGTCACCCTCTTTTGCTACTGCCTTCTACCTTTCAAGCATTATTGTCTTTCTAGTGAGTTATGTCTTCTCCTGATATGTCCAAAGTGTGACTGTTTCACTTTATTCATCTTAGCCTACAGGGAGAGCTCAGGCCTGATTTATCCTGGACATATTCATTTGTCTTTTCAGCAGTCCACGGTATCTGTAGCGCTCTTCTCCAGCACCACATTTCAGAAGAGTTGATTTTCTTCCTACCAGTTTTCTTCACTATTTAGCTTTCACAATCATACATAGAAATTAGAAGTACAATGACATGGACAATTCTAACTTTAGTATTGAATTATATATCTTGACACTTGAGGATCTTGTCTAATTCCTTCAGAGCTGCCCTTCCAAGTCCCAGTCTTCTGATTTCTTGACTGCAATCCCCATTCTGTTTAATGACTGAGCCAAGGTATGTCTTCATTATCTCCTTCAAAGTTTTGTTAATCAACAGTGATCATTGTTTTTCTTTTCTTAACATTCAACTCTAAACCTGCCTTTGCACTTTCTTCCATGACATTCTTCAGTGATCATTCCATGTCTTTGCTATTTTCTGCTAGTAGTATGGTGTCATCTGCATATCTTAGATTGTTGATGTTCCTTCCTCTATTTTTCACACCTCCTTCTTCCAAGTCTAATCCTGCTTTATGTATGATATTTTAAGCATTTAAGTTAAATAGCTAGGGTGTCAACATGTAGCCTTGCTTGACCTTGGCCCTTTCCGCACCTTACTTTTTTCCGGCGCTGGGGTGCAGGGATCGCGCGAGCAGCCTCCAGTGAGAGGCTCTCGCGTCTGGGGTCCTTCAGCTCCGCACTAACTGCCTGCTTGTGTGAGAGCCCCGCCTCTTCCTTCCACAGTGCAGCCTGGGAGTTTCCTAGGCTGCACTGGGGCAGGAAGCATGACTGGCATGGCTCTACACGTCAGCTAAGTGTGCACGGGGCCCTGGACCAATGCACGATCACGAACATTTTTGGCTTCCAGCCAAAAATGAAAAGGTTCGCAATTGGCGCCTGCCTGTCCCTGTAGCATTGCGTGATTGTGAGTGTGTCGTGCAGATCGCTCCTCACAATCACGCGATGCTCCAGGTACCCTTTTGCATGGCAAGTGCCATGTGAAAAGGGCCCCCTTCGCTAACTGGAAACCATTCAGTTTTTCCATATTCTGTCCTGAGAGTAGCCTCTTGTCCTAAATACAGTTTATGCATCAGAATCATCAAATGTTGTGTCACACCTATTTCTTTAAGAGTGAATCTAGTTTTTTTTATGTTCTGCATAGTCAAAAGCTTTGCTATAACCTTTAAAACATTGATTTTCTTCTGAATTTTTTTTGATGTGCTACATTATCTAATGTATCATTGCAGTATGATACCTGGTGCCTCTTCCTTTCCTGAACCCAACTTGGATACCTGTTATTTCTTACTCACATCCACATATGGCAGAAGTCTTTATTCTAGAAATTTGAGCATCAATTTGCTTGCATGAGAGACTGAAATCCCTGGTGTTACCTTTCTTGGGGAATGACACATACATTGAGCATTTCTAATCTGTGGGCCATTGTTATGTTTTCCATATCTGTTTACAGATTTTAATTTGAATTAGGATAGATTCTGTCTCTATAACTTGAAGCAACTCCATTGGTATGTCATCTATTCCTGGTGATTTGGCCTCATAAAATTCAATCAAATGCTCTCCTCTTTCATTTCATTTCTTGATCCTAGGCCAGTTTTTTCCTACAGTCTTTGATTGTGCTCTCTTTCCTACTTCTGCATACCAATTGCCTGTGATTAACAGAAAGTCCTGTTCTGGTGTATGATGAATTTCCTCCAGCACAGAATCTTTTAATTTCTTCTCCTGCCTCTGTAGTTGGAGCATAAACTAGTATTATGGTCATATTGATGAATTTTTCCTGAAGTCTTATTGATATCATTCAGTTTAGACTTTGCATTGTATCCTTTGACAGCTTTTATTACATCTCCTCACTATTAATGCCACCCCATTGTCTTAGATTTTCATTTCTTGACTAAAACACTGTGTAGTTCTCTGACTGAAAATGTCCTTTTCTTGTCTCCCTTAGCTCACTCACCTCAAGTAACACAATGCTTATACATTCCATGTATTGTTTTACAATGGCTACCTTCTCCTGATTCATGATTCTCACATTCCATGTTTCTATAACATTTGCTGGGTAGCTTCAGACGTTCTTTTCACCTCTGAGCATGTCAACACCTGAACATCTTTTTGGCTTGAGTCCAGTTGCACCATTAGCCATAGCACTACTTATAGTTGTCCTCTACTGTACTCCAGTAGCTTTTTGAGTGCCTTCCAACCTCGAAGTATCATTTTCTGGCACTTTCCACTGTTTCATTTTGGATTGTCTTGTCATTGGGTTTTCAAGATAAAAGACATTCAGAGGGAGTTTGCTGTGTCTCCTTTTGCACAGTATTTACACGTGCTAGCTATGGTGCCATTGCTGTTGTCTCTGAGAAATCCTCTACCTGTGTCACCTTCCAGTCCTGCTGTTGCCCAGTAGCTGTTTGGCACATTTAGTCTTGCTCCTCAGCAAAAGTCTGTCTGACATGGGAGACATGACCAGCAGCACTGCTTCCATCAGCATATTCTTTTCCCTCACAGGTGCATGTGCAAAAGTGGTGTTTCAGGTGAACCACTCTGAAAACCTGAACTGCCCCAGAAGAGTTACACATTGTGAGAGAAGGCTCTTTTATATGATTTCCCACTGTCCTAAAGATGTCATATATATCTTAGGAGATATCTAGGAAGCAGGGGTGGTGGCAAACAGGAAACTTCCTGCATAGCTTCAATAAAGAAACTAGTTATGCTGCAGAGCCTGGAAATGTTATATTTTAGGGTTATAGGTCCCATATTCCACTAACCAGAAGTCATAGAGGTTGACAGCTTCTGGTTGTTGTAGTCCACAAATGTCCTTTCCCTCCCAGCTCTGTTGAATGAATGTTATATTGAACTCAATGGCCCTTTCCGCACCATACTGCATTAGCTCATTCTTCCATTACAAATCCCAGTATTGCCATTCGCATGATTTTAGCAGATTAGAAATGCTGGCCATTTCCACACTATACTGTTATAGTGCTATTATTTCACTTTTTATTTCATTTTTATTTCACTTTTATTTTTTATTTCACTTTCAACATCCTGTGAAATTCTGGGGTTTGTAGTTTACCAAGGCCAAAACACTCTCTGGCTGAGAATTCTAAATAACCCCTCCTAAACTGCACACTCCAGGATTTTATAGGATGTTGAAAGTGGAATAATAGTACTATAACAGTGAAGTGCGGAAATGGCCACTCTTTTCCATACCTTTCCATCTTAAACAGAAGAATAGCAGCATTGCCACCTGTATTCTTTCTGTACTACAGTGTCCTTGGCCACTCCCTTTCCTGGACTTCAGCCCCACCCTACTGCCCTGATTGCTCTTTTTTTTTTAAAGCCATACTAGCACAGCAATGTTGTGATGGCATGACACACCAGTACAGTATTGCACTTTTGTGCTATAATGCTTAAAAATGTATTTAAAAAAAATAAAAAGTTTTAACTTAAAGGAGAAATGTAAAATAAACATGGAGAGGTGATAGATTTTGAAGGTACTACACCATGGGAGTCACTGAGGGAGGGACAAGCTGGACATGCCCACACCCTACCCACTCCTGGATCTGGTACCACACTAAGCTGGCTGATTGGATTGAAGCACTGAAGGAGGCTTTTAATGGATTTTTTTCTAGAAATTGAATAAAGCAGTCTGGCAATGCTTGAGGACAGGATAGCAATAGATAGTCTGGCAATGCTTGAGGACTGCATAGCAATGATGTCGTACAGTAGCATGACTTCTGAACCAGAAACAACCTGCTGCTGTTGTGGTGCAAATGGCTAAAGTAACAGTGATCAGATTTTGCATTATGTTCATGTTAATAGAAATTCTGTAACAACTTCCAAGGAAAAGAAGTCAAGCTACTTAGTAAAATAATGTTTAAAACAGAATCCTGCTTCTGATCTGTCTGTCTGTCTCTCTCTGAATTATACAGATCAAAAACGGTAGCAGTCATTTTCAATTTCATATGCATTCATTTTCTTTTTTATTGTTTTTAAGGCTGAACCTCCTGAATATGATGTAACACTCATGCCTGTGCCAACTGCCATTTGGAATGGTGGAGAGGATTGGCTTTCTGGCCCTGCTGACGTAGATGCTTTAATCCCTAAAATAAAAAATCTCATTTCCCATGAATTTATTCCTGAGTGGAATCATATGGATTTTGTGTTTGGGCTTGATGCACGTGAAAAATTGTATTATAAAATTCTTGATTTGTTAAAGAAATATCCTTAAGAACCTCTGCCACTCAAATAAAGTGCTCACTCAATTTTTTGTGCTTTTTTAAAAAACTTTCTAAATGCTTACAAAAATTGTATGAATGAATACCTTATAAATTCATGATTCACACTAAAAGACTGTTCTATCTCCACAAGAGTTCAGTTGGTTTTATTAGCAGGATTGACTATTTTTACAAGGGATAGAAATCACTAAGTCCTCTTTCCTTATCCTGGTGCTTTTTCTCTATTTTTTTTTCTCAATCCAGCCTCCTTTTTTTTTTTATTTCTCACTCATCTTCCTTTGCCTCTATATGGATATTTGTTCATCTTTTCCTCTGCTTATTCTCTACCATTCAGCTATAGCACTGCTTTATGTCTCTTTCTACTATTTATCTTTGAACTATTTGATGTTTGGAGTTTCTGTAGAGGGAAGCTCTCAAGCATCACAGGGATCTGACTACAGGCCCTGTTGAGAAGGAAGGTTAGAAATGTCTGCCACCTAGTAACTGAGATAGTACTACAAGCTACATACAGATTTTACTAACTAAAGCTAATTAATATATTTTAAAAATAAAATACAGTCCTCTCTCCACATTTGTGTGTTCGACCTTTGCAAATTGGGTTATTCATAAGGCATTCACATGCCCTTACCCCCATTTCCCCCCTCCTATTTGCTTGCTTTTGGCTGGGCATATGGCATGAAGACATGTGCACTCAGGCAAAAGGCAAGGGAATGGGGGAGAATGGGGGAAAAGCATGCATGTACCTTCTTTATGTGTGGGGGCTGCCCCTCCCATTTGCTTGCCTTTTGTCTGGGTGCAGAGGAGGAAGGCATGCACACCCAGGTAAAAGGCAAGGGAATGCAGGGGGGGGCAGAAGAGAATGGGAGGGGGACCACTCATTTGGGGGGGAGTTATTCACAGTTTTTTTAACTCTTGCTAGCATTCTGCAGCCTGAACCCTCATTAAAGTGGAGGGGCCACTGTACCTCTAGGGCACGCATCCACATTGCCTTCTTATATCCATGCCAATTTCAGGTGCCTGGTTTTCATAGTCTTGAAACTAGAGTAGTGAAAGAAACATGAACACACATTGTTTTTTATTATAAATAACATATTAAATGAAATAGTAAAGTTGTTCTCATCACCCAAGTTGCTTCTACACTACTTTATCTTTAAATTTAACTGTGGGCTGGAATGATCCAAATGCTTGCATCTGTACTATAAAAGTAGTCAGCTAGGGGTGCAATCATGACTAGTATGGTATGTATATATGCACTCTGTTCTAACTAATTAGATGCAGCATGCACATCAGGGTTGGAAAGAAGACTGCAATTCTTATCTTCCTTTTAGAGGTGAAAGCTGGCACATTTGTGTTGGACCTTTGCCCTTGCTTATAGAAGTGAGCAGGAAAAGTCTGGGTTGGTGAGATTAATATCTCTTTCTAATAAGGTAACGTTCTCTCTCATCTATCTAAAAGAGGTACAGTCAGCCCTCTGCACTTGCAGGTTTCACTTTTGCGGATTTGATTATTCATGGATTATTTGCTGTCACCTCTGCTGCCTCCCTATGCCATTTTTAGTAGAAACCACAAGCCTCATGAAACTGAGGCCTTTTCCACATGAAGCGAGGAAATCGCGCTGCGACGCTACCAGCCGTTTTTTTCTGTATCTGCGCTAACGCGGACCTATATTTATGAAGTTCCATATGGCTCTAGCGTGAACCAGTCTAGCGTGTGTTAACAGATCCACACGATTTTCTCATGGCCACTCCCGTTAGTCTCCTTACCTCGCCCCCTTTGGCTGTGCTTGGTTGTTTTTTTTTTTAAAAAAATGGCTCAATGTGTCATTACGTACCTGCTCACGTGTGCACGTACACACAGCCACCTAGGTCCTCCCTCCATCCCTCCCTCCTTTTAGCCTTGAGAGTTTTTTCCTGCCCATTCTTTCTGCTGTTTTCTGCTGGCTTTGCAATAGAAGAAGAGGGGATGACCAATGTTGCCAGGGTCCCATTGCTCCGAAAGATACCGTGAATACAGGGGTTTGAGTGCTGGACTATAGTAGACCAGAGTTCAGATCCCCACTCAGCCATGGAAACCAACTGGGTGACCTTGGTCAAGTCACATTCTCTCAGCCTCAGAGGAAGACAATGTTGGCACACCTTGCCATTAATCAATTTTCGGATGGAGATGTACACCTTCGTTTTAGCTGGGGAGGGAAGTGGTTGACTTACAACAGAGGCCACCAGGATTCGATCCAGGGATGACCACATGCCACTCTCTCCAGATGCTGGACTGCAGCTCCCAGCATTCTTCTCCATAGCCTATGCAGTTGGTTTGGGGCTGCTGGGAGCTGCAGTCCACCAGAGGGGCACCCGCACCTGCAGAGGGGCACGCATCCTTCCCCCGCTCCTCTGGATGCCTCCGTGGTGCTGTCAAAGCCTGCCCCGCCCAGAACTACACTTCTCAGCATGCTTTGGGAAGAGGGCGATGACGTCTCCTGGGTCTTCCAAAGACGGAGCGGTATGGCAACCAATGGAGAGCCCGGCATGGCGCGGCTCATCCAATAGGGAGCGCCTGGGGGCGGTGGAGGCGAGAGAAGCCTGGGGAAGTGAGAAGGGGGAGAGCTGCAAGGGCGGGGGTACCTGCAGCCCTCCAGATTGGGGCTTTACTGCAACACCCAGCATCCCCAACCAGCTGGCCAGTCGTAAGGGATGCTGTGAGTTGGAGTCCAGCCACATCCCAACAGTTGCATGATTCCCATGGACACCGCAAGGGTGGGGATGCGTGCAGCCCCCCAGATGGGGCTGTAGTGCAATGTCCAGTATCCACAGCCGGCAGGGGAATGCTGGGGATTTTCATCCAACAAAATCGAGGTGTTGGAAAGGATATGAATCCCCCCTCCCTGACTCCTAAGATGCCGTCTGAAGTCAGATGAGGGGGAGAGCCTGTCAGTCTCAGGACTACAATTCCCAGCAACTCCTATGTGGGATGATGGGAGCTGCAGTCCAAAGACAACTGCAGGGGTCTATTTTCCCCATCTCCAGCTTATTTTTTTTATGGGGGAGGCATTTCAGTTTGGGATTCCCCCCCCAATAAACCCTCTCTGATTTCAAAACAAGTTTTTTTAAAATCTTTTTTTATTGGCATTTAGGTTCTTGAGCTCTTCCCTCCCCCCGAAAAAAATTTCTGGTTTCAAAACAAGTTGAAATCTATTTCGTCTGAGGTAGATAAGCAGCAGAGGCAGACACTGAGTGGCTCTCCAGACCTTGAGTTCCAATTCCAGGAGAAAGGCAGCCTACAAATATAATAAATAAATAAATTAAATAATTTATTAGAGGTCGCACTACCCTGTTTTAATTACCCCATGTGGAAAGGGCCTGAGAAACTGCAAACAAGGCTTGTAGGTATCTATTAAAAATAGTGTAGGGCAGCAGTGGAGGTGTCAGTGAGTCCTACCAGCCACCCACTTCTGCCTTGTGAAGGAACACTAATGCCTCAAAGGAATGCATGGTGGGTTGAATATGATGATCATACTTTTTTGTGTGTCAACTGTGGTTTGGGAGGAGCTAGAATTATTCAAGGGTTTTCCACATTCACAGGGGACCAATGCCCCTAACAATAGTGAATGTGGAGGGATGACTATAGTGGTAGTACCTCCACTGGAAAAAAAAACCCTTCCCAGAATTCCACTGTACTGGAAAATAATTGACCAGTCATCAATAGTTCTTCACTGGAAAAGGAAAATACTAGATTATGAGGTAGTTTTCCAGTTCTGGTGGTTCTTGGATGATGTCAAGGTCAGAGACCCAGGCAGTGAGCCAGCCCGGAGTAGGGAGTGAGAGAGATAACAGAGTCAAGCCAGAATGTGTCAAAGCAGGGAATTAACCAGAGAAAGTCCATTTACCAAAGCCAGAATGACAAGCAAAGCCAAAGTCAGAGTTCAAATCCAGGTATCAGGAACCGAGAGTTCAATCCAAGATGTCAGGAGCCAGGTGCTGGAAGCAAGGACAGGGCTTGTAAAAAGTTTACCACAAGCAAAAGAAAGCTTCCAAGCAGGCAGGTTACATAGCCCAAGGCACAGGTGTAGCCAGTCACTGCATCTTAAACTTAATCAAGGAAGCTTCCCTTTGCTCAGCTCTCTTAAGTCTCCACCTTGATTGTGGGCTGATTGGAGCAGGCTCAAAAGTATCTTCAGGATCACTGCCGGATCCCGGTTCCCCTAAAGGAGCCGGCAGAGGAATGTCCAAGCCTGTGTGGCCCATGGCAGAAGGAGGAGCTCTTGAGCTGAAGGACTCATCTCCAGCCTGAGCAATGGGGACCAATAGCTGTTGCTCGTCATCAGCAGCTTCACCAGGAGCTTCAACTATCACACATGAGATTAACCATCTATGACCACCTATGATTATAGGATGGTGACAGCTTTGATTACCTTGATGAATGATCTATGCCAGGATCCAGAGTCACTACGTGTCACTATTGCTTCTGCTAGACTTCTCATAAGCTTTAGATATCATCAGCCATGGAATCTTTCTAGTCTTTCTCTCTGGAACAGGGCTTTGAGGTACAGTCTTTCTTCAAAGGGGGAGCTTAGAAGATGGTGCTAGAGTATTCATGTTTGATGCTTTAGCCATTGAACTGGGAGGGGTCCGCTCAGCATTCAGTCTATTCTCTATGGTATTTAACTGGGACAGGTTTTCTGGAGTTTAGAGATTCAGTGCCACCAGTATGCTGATGACACCCAATTGTACCTCTCCTTTCCATGTAATTCTAAGGAGGCCATTTTGGTCCAATGTCCATAATGGACTAGATGATTAATCCAAACAAGACAAAGATGATCCAGTCAGTTACGCTCTCCCTGAATACCCAAGTTTGCAACTTGGGTATACTTCTGGCCTCAGCCCTGAGCTGGGTTGTCCAGATTTCAGCAAAGATCAGGAGTGCATTTGCATAATTAAAACTAGTGTGCCAGCTACACATTTTTCTGGTGATATGTGATCTGATCATGATGTATGACATCTTGGCTATACCCCATTTTGATTACTTTAATGTGGCTGCCTCTGGGAAGTGTTTGGAAACTGCAGCAGGTCCAAGATAAGAGGGGGTAACTTAACAAGATCTACCACTTATGTTTATGGGGTCCTTATAGGAAAGAATCGGCTAGAGTTTAAATTGTAAACTAAAAATATGTTTTACTGAAAGAAATTCACACAAGCACGTAAAGATCCAAGCACTCACATAAGGACTAGCCAAAGGTAAAGAAAGGAAAGTGTTGATAGAGGACTTTCAGGGATGAGTCTATAATTACTGGTCTGGAGAGCAGCAAGAAAAGCAATGACATGGCTTAGGTAGGTACCTAAGGACCATCAAATGGACAGTGTGGCATTCAGAAAGGTGAGATACTGAACTGGACAGCATGAAACTGGGGTTTTGTAACTGAAAAATATTCTGTGGGTTTGAGTATGAATCGCTCACTCAGCCAAGTGGACAAGGGAATTGCAATGCAAATAATGAAGTCTAGATGGAGCTAATGTTCTTAGTGTTCAGGTTACAAAAGGATACTGGCTGTCATAATAGCCCAGTATTGTGGAGAGGTGGGGAAGCAATAAGGAAATCTCCAGGTCTTTGGGGTTAGAGTTAAGATAATCACAATTTGGTGGGAATTTTTCCTTTCAGTTCTGAGCTGTCCGGCTCATTATCTTTAAGTCTAATGTCTTGAGAGGGTCCATACTGTTAGCCTGAAAATGACTTGGTTTCTGCCTAAGAGGTAGATGTGGCTGACCTGCCTTGCAACCTCATGTTTACAGTCAGTAATATGTCTCTTCCAGTGTGACCTCCCAGTCACTTCAGGTATTATTTATATCAATGCCAATTAAATAATGCTTGTCAATTAAACCATACCAATTGTGGAAGGTGCGTGGTGCCGTAGCAGAGTAAACTCCTTCTATAACAACTTCACTGACTACTAGTCTTTTTCTGGGCACAATTCAAACTATTGGATTATGTTATACGCAGCAGTATAGAATTTGGATCCAGGCTGTCAGAAAGACTACTTTCAAAGTATTGGTGAGGAATTATGTGCTGAAAAAAACAAAACAAAAACCATAAGGACTATTTTGTGTGCAGAAATATGTTTTCTGTGCAAAAAAAAAAGCCTTATTGTGCACATGAAACAGACAGGCATTAGCCTGTTAGCTAGAATATCCATAAACCACACAAGACGTTTCTTCTCATGAGCTTGGCAGTCACTAGTAGTCTAGAAATCTGACATAAAGAAAGAAGAATCATTTGGATCAGGAAACCCAGCAGGGAAAGCTGTAAAGATATTGAACCCAGATTTAGAACAGGGCAGTACTGAAATCTGAGCCTGTCAGCCAGTAGTTCCTTCAGCCTGAGTACTCCAAACTGGGATCCCATAGATCTTGTGTCAAATTGCCATGACGAACTGGCCTTCTTCATACTGGGGGCCTTGTGATCCCAGTGGTTGCTCACTAGTAAAGATAATAAGCAAAGTTCCCTGAAAGGCAATGGAATATATGGTTCCAGGTCTCCTTCATGACCCACCCACTCATCTAGGAAAGGAATACAACCTGGAAGAACTCATCTGTTCCAAGAGGAATAGAACACCTGGAGCTATCGAAGGCTCTGAAACGCAACCTGATTCTACCTGCTTTGACTTAGCTACTCTCAGACAAAACTCTGTGGGTTCATGCTTGCTGCTGGAGGACATGCCATTTATCAGAATTCTTGTTGTGGTGGGATGTTAAGAAGAAGCAGGTGATTAGAAGAAACTGTTGGACTATATGTCTTATCACACTTTCTCTCTCCAGTTTCCATTCTGCTTGATATCCAGCCTGAGCAAAATTTCTGGAGAACTCCAAGTTTCATTTGTAAATATATGACATTGCAGCTTGCCTCAGTAAATGAGTTAATTTGTACTGTGATAGTAGGTCATAGAATAAAAATGGGAAAACCTGTTCCAGGTGATAGCCAAGTTCAGTTTCAGAGGGCTTCTCTGGACTAGGAGCAAAAGTGCCATTCATGCTTTTAGTTTAAATCTGTTAACAGCATTAAGTAAGCTTTAGGATACACCATCCAAAATGAAGAAGTAGCATACAAAAACTGGGAAACTATCAAACAGATTTTATGGGAAAAGGAATATGATCTTCAGGGAGATTCCAGAGAGCTGGATTGGCAAGATTTGCCCTAGGGCCTCAAGTTCCCCACCTGTGTCATATACTATCTCTGAAAGTGTCCTGATTGAAGTGCCCTGTATGAAATGTGCACTTAAGAATGCTAAATGTTTACTGATTTAAGTGCACCTCCTGGAGTCTTGAATGTATGTATGTGTAGAAAACAGATGCATTTCTGTACTGCTATGCATGTCTGTACAAAAATCTGAGTTTAGTGAGAGCCAGGATGGTGTAGTGGTTTGAGCATTGGACTATGACTTTGGAGAACAACGTCTGAATTCCCACTCGGCCATGGAAATCTACTGGGTGACTTTGGGCAAGCCACACTCACACAGCCTCAGGGGAAGGCAAAGGCAACCCCCCCGAACAAATCCTGCTGAGAAAACCCCATGATAGGTTCCCCTTAAGGTTGCCATAAGTTGGAGCTGACTTGAAAGTACACAACAATAGCAACAACAACAAAAACTGGCTTGATAGTGAGTGAAGGAGACATCTGTACCTATTTGGACGGATCTAGACACTGAGTACTGACCCCCCATGTAACGTTCTCCACTTTTCATAAAGACTGGGATCAATGTATCTACATGTTATTTGAAGATTCATGTTGAACAATATACCACAAAGCAGAATGTTTGGTAAAGAATATGGTCCAAAACATTGTCAATCATATAGCCCTGTTTGCTTTTTGAAAAGCGAATACTTCATTATTTTTTTTTATGGGAAGTATGGTAAACCATAATCAGAGACAGATCATGATATTTGTTTTCTCTTGGATAACAGAATTCTGGTGGCTACAGTGGAAAACGTTCTTTAAAAATCAGAGGCTTTTTTTTAGAGGAGTCTATCCAGTTTTTCATTGTTTTAACTGTATGGCTTTTTATCTATATATAATGTATGTTTTGAAATGTTATTGGTAGTTTCATTCCATTTTAATGTTGATATTTTTTATGGTTAAACTGTACTTTTTTTAAAAAAAGTAAGATGCTTTGATTCCCAGTTTTGGAAAAAATTGAGGGTATAAATAAAGTTAACAATCTCTCTCAAGAGTCCTGTTTAGGAACTGTGTGAACAATTTTGTTATATTAAGTCAGACCACTAGCTCATTCAGGTCAACATTATCAACATTGATCGATTCTGCCTAATTTCAGACAGCAGGCTTTTGTCATTCCTTGTTTGTTTATTTAGTTTAGCTTTTATTTATTTATTAAGATTTTTGTTAAAAAATTATTAGGTTTTACAATTTTTATATATTTTTAATGTTTTTAATTACATTAATAGTTTTAAATATTTTTAACCTTTTTTTGGAAGCTGCCTTGGGTTCCACTTTGGGAGAAAAGGTGGCACTTAAATAAATAACTATAACTAGCTAACTAAATAAATACACATTGATTGATTAAGCAATGTTCTCTGGGAACAGATTTGATTTAACAAAAACTCTGACAATCTCTGTTCCAGAAAATTCTTCCTTCCTTCTCTGTGATAACAACAGCATCTATTGCTTTTATTTCTTTGTTTCTTTACATCTTCTTTAAACTTTACTGACAATACTCTTGCATAAAATGGAAATATTATTGGAACCATTTTGAGATCGATTTTAGAGGCATCTATCTTTTAAGAGTCTGTTTTCTTAAAGCATTCACCAATGATTTGGTCCTTTTTTTGGATGATCCATCAAGTGTCTTGGAACACCTCATGCATGTGATAAACAAGTATGGCGATTCTCAGGAGTCAGAATAAACAAAAATAAAACTACAATGCTGACAAAAAACATAAGAAAGAAGAAGAAGAAATGCCTATTAACATTTCTGGCTTCAACATAGTTAAGAAAGTAAAATATGTAGGAATTTGGATTTCAGGGTGAAATAATGAACTTTTTGAAAATAATTATGAGAAAAAATGAAAAGAGATAAAGAATTAGAATCCTGGTCCAGATGTCACCTTTCCTTTTTTGGTAGATTAGCAGCTGTAAAAATGAATATTCTACCTAAACTTAATTTCTTATTTATAAATCTATCCATTATAACAAATCGAAAATCATTTCTTCAATGGCAGAGAGATTTAACTAAATTTATCTGGGAAGAGAAAAAAACCACAGGTCAAATGGAAACCAGTCATAGATTTGAAAACCGGAGGAGATGAAGGTGTCCAAGATTTTTACATATACTATAAAGTGGCAGCAATGAAATGGATTGCAGAATGGATTACATTATGAAAAGGCTGACTTCTAACACGCGAAGAGGCTGACCTGAAGATGGGATGGCACGTCTATATCTGGTACGATAAAGCCAAAGTGGATAAAAATTTCTTACATCACTATATTTGGAAAGCTTTACTAAAGATTTGGAAGGATTATAAAACATCAACTTTTAGGTTGATCCCAATGTGGATCAACAGGAGGCATTTTTTGGAAGGTGGAAAGATACACCAGAATGGCTAAGATACAAAGATCTAATTGACATATCCTTCCATTAATATGATAACTATAAAGAGCACACAGAAACTAGAAGAGGAAGACAAAGTATTAAATTGGTTCCCCTACTGTCAACCTACAGAAAGATTTCATATGAATTTGAGACTACAAGGATTTGAAACTTCTCTAAGGATGAACACGGTGATAAAACTTCTGTTTGGAAACCCACCACACCTGATGGCAAGATTGTACAAGATCTTATTACTTAATGACAAACAAGAGAAAATGATTAAAGAGGAGATGACAAAATGGTCCTGAAACATTGGGTATTCTATTCAACTTGACCATTGGGAAGCGAGCTGGAAGATGATTCAGAAATTTACTGTGGCACAAAACCTGAAAGAGAACTACTTCAAGATATTAAATAGATGGCATCTGACTCCCAAAAAAACTCAAAAAAAGTTACAACACGGGCACAGGAGAATGTTGGAAGTGCTACGCAGAGACGGGTACCTTCTACCGTCTATAGTGGACATGTCTGAAAGCCAAAGATTACTGGTCCAGAATACACAATACAATTATAGAAATTCTTCAGATTGATTTTCTGACATCTCCAGAAATGTTCTTGCTGAACATATTACACAAGATTGACCCTAAACTTCTACAGAAATGTTGGAGGATTCTTTTATATATGGTAACTGCTGCAAGAATCGAGTACACCAAATTGTGGAAAAATGAATGAATGCCCAAGGCAGAACAATGGCTTTACAATTAAGCAGAAATAAAAATGGCAGACATCTTAACTCAAAGATTAAAAGGAAGGTCAGATGATAAAGTTATTAGTGAATTGGCTCCCTTCAACAATTACCTTGAAAAAATCAAAACCCGAGCTTACATAGTAATTTGCAGTGCAAAATCAAACTAAAACAAAGAAGAGAATAACAAACTACACTTGATAAAGTATATAAGTAATACTATGCGATGATTTACATAATGTGATATATTAAATCAGTAACAAAGAATTTCTTTTTTATAGAAAGTACAGTTATGTAATATTTGTAAATACAGATAGGTCTTAGGAAGGAGTAAAGGAAGACAATGAAGATATGTTTAATTGTACAATTAGAACTTATAAACATCACTACTGTTTAATGGATTATTTTTATTTGTTATATTTTTTAATAATAATAATAAGAATCTGTTTTCTATGTATCGTATGTAATCCACAGCTTTCTTTCCATGCCTACTGCACAATTGTTAATACTAGTAATTAAAGCAGGCAAGTAATACTAGCAATCAGCATGAGCATTCCACCTACCAATAGCCCTAGGCATACACTTTTATTGGTATAATGCTTGTCTAAATCTGTGTTAAGATTCCTGCATAAAAGAGCAACTCCCTTTGATAAATGCATGTGAATATGATAACCTTTGTATTGGAAGGCCTCTTAAAACTGGTGAAAGTATTCTTCAGACAAATCTTATTTAAACATTCATCAAGATTTCTGCTCTGGAAAAACCAGCTTAGCCAAATAATTGTGCTTCAACAAGATGTTTTTTTTAAATGAAAATACTTTCATGGTTAGTAATAATGCAATACAATCGCATTCCTCTTTTATCTGTTGCATCTCTGCCATCCTAATCATCTGTGTGTGTGCCTGCTTGTACGCCTGTGTGTCTTTACAGAAGATCTCAGTAAAGAAGATATATTTAAAAAGAAGCACTAAATACTTCATATTGTGTGTATTGAGAACCAATGCGATGTTTGATTTGACTGTTTAACTTGAACTTGGTATTAAATTGATTTCAGTGTACAAAATAGATGAATACTGATATGTATATAGATACATCTTCTTTTAGTCTTACATTGGGACCCTTCTGCTCTTCAACAATTTTCCTAGATTCATAGAGTCATAGGTGACTGAAAGCAGAAAAAATCTAGGATGAACTAATCCAAACAGACCTGTACCGGTGTTCTACTGCTAAATGCTAACAAGTGGTAGGTCAGTTTCAAACTGCACCAGGTAAACTTAGATAATGTCTATACCTAATGTTTCCTGATGCATGCAAAACAATCCCTTGGAAAAGGAATACTTCTCTCTCTTTAAAAACCTGTCTTTCTTGCTACGTTACAGCAATTGTTAATCATAAAAATCCAAAGCCTACTTAATATATCGGGTTTCTATTATACATAGTGAAAATGACATACTAGCAGGAAGTTTTGTTGTTGCTGTTGATATTTTATACGGAAGCTTCTTGATGAAAATTAGCAATATTGCTTTTTGTTCTTTGCGTATGTAGCTTTTTTTAAAAGAAAAAAGGACAAAGAAACATGGGAAGTACAAGAATAGGTATGCATATTATTTAGAAATGTGAGAGTCTTGGAACCTGAAGGCCATAATTTATGATTTGGTTGGTATGGTTTTCTGTGGTAAGGCACCTGCTGAATTTAAAAATCATTATATTAGACCAGCTATCCTACAGTTTTAGCATAAATATAATCAGAGACTTTTTCTTAAGATTATATTAGTTACCTCATCACAGGAAGCCTTTTCTTTTAAAGGAAAGAATGGGTTAAAACTTGGAGATGTTTGTTCTACGATGATCTTTTTTATTTTGAACAAGATAGCTGCAGTTTTAAATCAAGATAGATGATTCTTGAGGAAGGCAAATTGGTTTGCTTATATGCAACTTAAAGACAGACTCTCAAGATATTTCTCTCAAGAGAAGAGAAATACAGCCACAGAGGTTGGAGAAAATGAGTTTTGTTTGGAGTATTGTGAAGGCAAGAGCCAGTGTTGCGTAGTAATCTTGGGCATGTCACATACTCTCAGCCCTGAAAACCCAATGATAGGTTCATTTTAGGGTCATCACAAATTGGAAACAACTTGAAGGCACAAAACAACAATAGCTTTTGTTTACCTGCTGGTATTCTGTTCACACACAGATAGTAACCATCTTCTCTAAGGACATAGTATTCTTCAGAAGGGTATTCCCAGAACAGGATGCAGGACTTGAAGGCACACAACAAGAACAAGAACAAGAACAAGAACAAGAACAACAACAATCATGACCATGTAATTAAAAAAAAGTATACAAATGGCTTTTGAAATTAGAGCCTTTAGAAGACTACATAAGGTGAGCCCCAAATTTTGGACATAACGCCCATATGAATGTATGGGGAAAATCTGGTCTAAAGACATAAAATTCACTTTGTGCAATAATTTAAAAGAAAACCTGTATAAGATGATATATAGATGGTTTTTAACTGCAAATAAGCTGTTGAAAAGATCCCAGAAAGTTTCAAATTGGTGTTGGGAAATCAAAGATTCCTTTTTCATATGCAATGGACTTGTAAGAAGTTACATGTCTCAGTTTTCTATGTCTGACCAAAATAAAATTGTAAAGGTAGATTTTGTGATATTCCCTGAAATGTTTCTGTTGAAGGTTAAGGATAAAGAACTGAATGGGAAACATGGATTACCTTTTTGGTATATGACTACAGCATCAAGATTACTGTTTGCTCAGACCTGGATTGTTAAGGTTGCTGCGTTATGGCCAAATTAACATGAGTCCTAAAGGATAAGCCAACTGAAGACTTGTTGGAAGATTGGAAGCTGTTTATGGATTTTCTGAGGAATAAGAATTCTAATGATGTAATAGTCTGTGTCAATGGTTAGTAGCAATTTTAGTAGGATTATCTAGTTGGATTAGTTATGGTAAGAAAAAATCTTTTTCCTATTCTTTATTATTTGGGGAGGAAGGTCAGAGCCATACTGTGTATTTATTGTAGGTCGCTCCCTTGCATATTACTTTGATTATAAATGAGATTGTTCATGCTAAAAACTAGAAATCTATCTACCTACCTACCTACCTATCTATATCTATCTATCTACATATATTTTTCCAGCGAAGTGCAAAAGATTGAGTTTTAGCTTGTTCAACAATGCAATTGTTTCACGACCATTCAGAAGATGCAGCTGTTACCCCCCACTCCAAGTTAGGGGACCTTGAGGTCTTCCAGCAGTGCCAGCATCTCCTTAGAAAGGTGAGAATTAAAGCTCAAAGGAAGCCTGTAAGTGGGGCTGTGGGGGTAAACCCAAGACCTTTTCACTGTGTATACCAATACTAACTGTAGGACACCAGTTAAGAGTCAAAAGAATGTTTTTATTGGAGGTAATTCACAAACATTCACAAGCAATCACACAGTCTCATGAACCATAAAAGGCTAGCAAAGGTAAAGGAGAAAAAGATTGAATAGGGCATAGTGGGTGATAACTGCCAGTCCAAACATAGAAGGAGGTCAATGAAGAGTGACTCAGACAGCGGGTCTAAGGGTAGCACAGAGGAACCAAGATCTGGGGTGCAGCATGATACCCAAAATAGTACAAAATCAACATTTTGGAGCCAGGGTTTAGGTACCTTTTTTTCTGCCTTGAAGGGGAGTGTGTTAATTGCTCTCCAGCAGAGTAAACAAAGAGGTCTCAAATGGACTAATGGTCTTAACTTCAGGTGACAGGGAACTGATGAGAGTCTTGATAGTTTGGGCAAGTGAGGGGATAAAGGAGAGTTTCAGTGGGAAGAGGATACAGGTTGATGATCATTGATTGCTCTATTAAGACTGTTTTGTTCACTATTGTACTTGAAGTCTAAGTTGTGGAGGGGATTATCACAGGGCCAAAAGTGCCAGGGCTTTCTGAGTAATCCTATTGAACTTATGTGTCATGTGTCATGCCCTACTTCCAGAACATGGATTCTGACTCAGAGTCTAAAACAAAGGGCATGCTAGAGAAATAGGGGGCATGCCAGGATCTGCTGTACAAGAAGAAGTTACAGTGCCACAAACAGAGCAAGGGGTGGTGCCAGCTCCAGCAGAGAGTCCTGCCCCTTCAGACACAGAAAATAATTTACCAGTATCTACCTTTGCTGAGCGCAGACAACAAAGATAGAGCCTATGTTGCTCCAGAGAATTTATAACTGGCAACAATTACTCAGGCAACAGCTGCATTAGGTGGCTGACCTCTCTGGCCCTTTCCTCCCGGGGGGGCCCGAAACGGGGCCGTGCACACAGGGGCACAGCTCACCCGCGAGCGGGTTGCTCTGTCCCTGCAGAGAGCGCGGATCCACCGTTCTAAACGCCGCCGAATTTCGGTGGCGTTCGGTGGCACTCGGCGGTGCCCAAAATGGCGGCCGGCGGCTTCCGGCAGCGCTCCACCAATCAGGACAGCGCACCAGCCAGAATCCCGCCCCCGGGCAGATCTGCAGGGACGCGCTACCGCGTCTCTGCAGTTCTTCACCGGGGGCTGCCACGGGGCAGCGCGGGTGAGTTTTATAAAAACCACTTGCGAAGGCGGTTTTTATAAAACTCACAGCGCCACCCCTGCGGCTGCGCTAGAGCAGTTTGAGGTCTAGAACCTCACTTTTTTTAACTGCTCTAGCGCACCCCCCGGCGAAGAAGACCTCCAAGAGAGGTCGCTCTAGCATGGGCAATATGCCCGTGTGGAAATGGCCTATGCTGCCCTTCCCCTCCAGTAGTTGTCAGAGCTTATCTGACCTCTTTGTTTGCTGGATGCCTTGCTGAACTCTGTGCCTGACTCTGGATTACCCTGATTGACTCTGGATTTGCTTGCCTTTGAATTCTGTTGGACTTTATTTTTGACCTTGTGCTTACTGAATAAAAGTAAATAAGGAGCTATTCAGTTTCTCTTGTTTGAATTATCAGCTGTGCTGCTGGGACTGAGATAGGACAACCTGACCATGCTGAGGTCATCTATCTTAGCATGCAGCTTCTAACAAAAGTCCTTTTCCACTTGGCTTTCAGCTGTAAGTGTACGATTTTTATATTAGAATTGATATTCCCAGTTATATGATATTTCTTGTCTATTAGACTATACCATAGAGTGGGAGTGTATGGCATGGTAACACGACTGATTCTAGTTACACTAGGCTGTCTTCATGTTACTGTGACAATGCAACAGATTCCTTCAGATGGAAAGTGTTAGTGTTACTCTAGGTGGACAAATTGCCTGGCTCAGTATAAGACAACTTCCTATGTTCAAGTGTACTCATAATCAGGCCCCATTCACTTCAATGGAACTTATTTCCAGGTTAATAGGTGGGGCAAGAATGTCCCATAGGCTTCATGCACTTCATCTTGATTCCTCAACAAAGGCTTCTCCATTTTTGGAATGCACACACATACACACACAAAATGCCAGCTGTGTCTTCTAGAATGTGTCAGAATAATTTAGGAGTTCGTAGAAGTTTTTAATTTTAGTCACTTCTCATTTACTTCCTAATTTTTAAAAATACCCTTCTTTTGCCTAGAGCAACTGTGGGGAAGATTGTCCCCCTTGTGCCTCCAAAGGGTCCGCTCATTGATATTTTGACTGTTTTTATATATTTTTTTTCAGAGGTAGGGCATGAAGGGATATAGTGTTTTGAAGTCCGGTGAGAGTTGCAGGTGTGGATCAGACTAGCAAACCATCTAGTCCAGCATTTTCCCAGTGGCTACCAACTGGCTGCCTATGAGAAGCCATAAGTAAAAATGAATGGAGTAGCACCCTCACCCTCGCATTCCTCCGAACTGGTATATGGAAAATATTATTTCTAATGTTGGAGGCTAATTGCTATGGAAATAACTAATTGCTATGGAAAACTTTTATTCTCCATGAGATTGGTCAGCTTGGGAATTCGTACAACTTGATGGTCAGCAATATATCTTGTGGGACTCAAACTTCTTGTTTTGCCTCAGTATACCAGTGGCTCTTGTCAGTGGCTACCCATAGAGAAATTGATTTGAAAGTTTTTATTTAAACTTCAGGGCAAACAGAGAATACCATCTTCTAGCTCAGGAAAGATTAAGACCTGCTATAGATGAAATATCAAAAGAAAGGAAAAGCAAAGAATACATGAAGGAACTTTAGGAGAGGAAAAATGCAAAAGAACACTGCATGCGTTATCTTTGTATAAAATATGCACTGATTCCAAGCGAAAGTGCAGTTGTGGACATGAGCCACAAGATGGGGTAGTTGTAACATGGAAAAACCTGCAAGTTAATTGCAGTTTCACTCTTGCTGAAATCTGGTGGAAGAAGTGACAGAAAATAAACTGTATTACATATCAGGTAAAATATTTACGACATGCTAGAATTACAGTAGGCAGAATTAGCAGTGGCTTGAGCTAATTATTGCAGATAATAAATGCTGCTAATTATCAGTTATTAATAATGTTATATTATTATTAATTTTGCTTTTGTTACATCTGAACTTCCGCAAATCCAACTAATTACATGCAGTTTTGCAAAACTTCCCGCTATACAGTCAGCCCTCCACATTTGTGGGTTTGGCTTTCACAGATTTGATTATTTGATCGTTTCTTCAACCTTTGCCCCCCCACCCACCTCAGGCACCTCTTTTCTGAGGGAACCTTTGCGCTTAGTGATTGTGATCAGGCCATATAGCCCTTTAAAAACCCACCTCTGCTCCTCCTCCTTGTCTAACGGTCACAGCTGGGTCAGTTAAGGTTGGCTTGCAGCCCAATTTCTCAGCACCACAAACTTTTCCAAGGAAGGAGGTGGGTGAGAAAGAGGATGTATAGGGCCATTAAGCAGAGCCACCTCTTTCCCCTCTTCTCTCCCTGGCCCATTTTGGCCTGATCTCCCCACCATGCCTTGATACCTTCCCAAGACACATGCAGACATTTTCATATTTGCAATTTTTCCTCTTTTGCAAGGGTTCTGCACCCCTGACCCGAGTGAATGTTGAGGACTAACCGTATAGCTTTATGGTCCAATATAGCTGCAAGGCTAAGAGAAGTGGGGGGAAAACAGTACCTAGTTAATCCTCAGAAAGAATCAAAGAACCAGATTTTTCTGGACTCAGATAAGAATTGGAAGAAAGCAATCCAAAGTAGAGTTTCCAGGAGGGTCTTCAAGGGGAAAAAAAATCCTGGGTGAATTCTCCTGTCTGGAGATTCATCCTTTCTACTTTTCACCATTTTTCTCAATATACTTAATTTCTGGACTGGCGGTGAAGACTTTTTCTTCTATGATATTGTCTCATGTGAAGCCAACTGCTCATTTCTTAGGCAGAGAAGATTGCATTTTGTATAGGACAGGATAGTTGGATGTCCAAGGAAGTTACTTTTCTCCTGCTAATGTGGTTGAAATTTTTTCTGTATTATGCTGCTCTTTGTCCCTGATCTTCATATGGTCAACAAGGAGATGGCCTCTGTCTGCACTGAAATCCCTCGGTACTGTCTTAATTGAGAACAGAGTAACATCTCAGACAGAGTGTGGCCTGTGACGCTAACATCTTCATCTATTTTGTCCTGTATAATTTCTTTTACGTCTTTGCCTGATGAAGAAGCCAGTGCGGCGCTGAAAGCTTGCAGGACACATTCCTTGCATTTTGGTTGGCCAATGAAGGTATTGCTCTTTTATGGATTTTAGATTTTGTTGTATTTTACTGTATGGCCAACATGGCAACCCCTGAATATGTTTCTATGCTCTGTTGTTATTCATTTTTTTTAAAAAAAATTCTGCTGCTGTATGACTTCATGACTGGAGTGCACAACTTGCAGCCTATGAGCCCCAAGTAGCCTTCAACACAGCTTGCTTGGCTCCCACCCACTTTTTTCTGGGGAACTGAAGAGAAGAGGTCACTGCTATTAGCACCTCTGGAGGAACAATCTCAGTTGAGCTCACTAGAGGCAAACTAATAGACGAGCTTATAGATGAGCAGGAAAGCCTAATTCTTCTCTCTGTTCAATGACTGGAGAAAAAAACTATTGAAAGATATTTAAAGCTGAAATCACCTGTGGGATGTAGCCCCCTTCAGGTTACCATTTCTTTGTCTGGAACTTCTGCCCCCTCTTTCCTTCTGCTATAACATACTTTGATTCATCTTAAGGAAAATGAGATGGCTCTACAAATGGGCAGTTTTGTCTGCTTTCAGTTCTCTGATGGTGCATAGCTGCGATCTAGTATATCCCCAAACAATAATTGACTCAGTGGTTAACACCACACAATAAAAGCTTTCACTAATACGAAGCTGGCTTAATATACTCAGTACATGCTGTGACAACTGTAACCTTTTTCTAAACTCTGTGAAACTACCTTAGCTCATGAGAACTCCTCAGTTTGGTATCATCTGTTCCACAGCTGGTCTAAACCTTAATACAAACCACCTCACTATGTTGTTGCCTTAATCTTAGTTTCTCAACCTCTCTGCATGGCCATCACACTCCTGGCAGTTCATAACTTTGACTATTACCATCTCCTTCGCAGCTGGCTAACTCTCTGACTAACTCTTCGAACTACAATCAATCAATCGATCAGTCAGTCTCTTCCTCCTTCTTTTCCCCTCCCCTCCCAATATTGCAAGGGCTTAACCCAAAAAGTGACAGACAGCATCTCCTGGTTACACCAGTTGTTTTAATGAATTTAAATTGATATTTTTAAAGACACATAAAGATCCAAGTGTAAAATAATCACATGAGAAACAGGTACAGAAAACCAAGCCTTATAGTTTAAAACTGTACAATACAATACTCCTTACTGCAAGGAGTGACAACACTCTGTAATCTTACGCCAACTTTTTTATTGTTCCATGATATGACTACAGTCGGGTCAGCACAGAAGTCTTTTTTGGCATTTCATATTCCAGGAGGAAAGACCTTTCTACCTATAAACTGTTTCCTCTTCTTCCAATTCCACAACTTCCTTTTAAGCCCCCTGCCCCCGTAGTGTTATAAAACAGAATACATTAAGGAAGACTCATATATTAGGTGTTAAGTCAGTATGTAAGGAGTTAAGTTTATAAATAACTTTGTTAAGGAGTGATATTTTGTACTGACAAGTAATTACTAAGTGGTTGAAAATGATTGTTAATAATTAAATTATAATCATTATTAATAATTTACTTAGACTTATTAACCTTTAACTAATATTGCAACTTTGTGTTTATTAGGAAAATAAGTAATAGGCAACAAGTATTAACTTTAATTCATATTTAAGGATCTAATAATTAGTTGCTACTGTTTGATTGTGATTCACTGTTTGCAACAGGGGTGGCAACAAATTTTTAGCTATTTCCAGTTTTGTGGATGTAGATGTCTTGTAATTTATTTTAATATTTGTAATTTTGGTTTCTTTTTTTGATTGTGTATTGTTGTCTAGTTTATTTTTATAGTTTATTTCCTTCACATTATTTTGTTGTGTGTAGTGTTGTGTTTTTATTGAGTTTTTCTCTTGGTTTTTACTTAATTAAAAAAAAGTAGAAGCTGGATGGATGAGGGATCAGATCCCATCAGACTCCTGGTGGTATTTCTGGGATTGCAGTTAAATCTGGTTTGGCTCAAAAAATTGTTGTGGAATAGGCATTCAAGCATCAGGGGAATCAGTTCAAACTTCCAATCCACATTACAATCCATGACATCTCCATGGGATTAGACTC